>BSBM01000074.1:13499166-14755833 GCA_027924585.1 Larix kaempferi | reverse complement strand
AATCCCCTAAAAAGGGAATAAAAAATATAAAATAATGAGGAAAAGGAGGAAAAAACCCTATACAGCTGCCCAAAACCATGTGTTCCCTAAAACCATGGGTCAGCACTCCACCACCAAAAAACTATAAATAGGTGATGGAGATCCCTTATTCCATATCCACAATCACAAGCACCCTTACTCTGCCAAAATCTCTCTCGAAACCCTAGTTCACCTTTGAACTATTTTCACCTTGAGAGCCACCTTTGGCCCATTCCCATCATTGGAGAAGGAGAAGGAGCATCTTGAAGCTTGGAGCATCCTCTTGGACACTGCAAAGGGCTTCATCAAACCTTGACACTCAAGGTAACATTAATAGAAAAAGCCATTCTTCCAATTTCATGTTTATGTTTCATGCATGCTTTAGAAGTAATTTAATTTTTGTTTTAGCTTAATTAGTTTAATATACTGAACTGCTACTAAGGAGTCCATTCTCCTTAGTAGGTGCTCATTGGCACAAGCTAGGGGTAAAACCCTAGCTACAATTTGGTCAAGGATCCAAATGATAAGGGATTGTTCCAAGGTGACTACCATTTGTATTTTGATAATATGGAGCAATCGAAGGGTAGTAGCCATGGATTCTTGGTTGAGAATCTAGACTTCCATCATGCACAATTGAAAAAGAATGATTAATCCGGGGATAATTGGTGTTCTCATGTGATGAATTTGTTGAAGAATAAGGATATGCTGCACCCAATTGACCAGTATGGCTATCTTGCAGTGTTGTTGGCATGGTATAGTAGGATGGTGCATATGCAATTCGGCTGCCCTGAGAATACTCTAAAAATTTCTGTGGGGTCTGTAAATGAGAACCATGGACTGTTTTTGTCTAATAATCCATGGACAAAAAGTTGGAGTTGTTCCCATCTCTCTACATAATAGTGTTGAACAATTCTTAGGAATTGAGATGGACATTCTTGCTCTCCACCTGCATCTCAAACCAGCTTTTCTTAATCTTTTGGCTTTCTTGCTTAAGACTTATCTAGCCAAAATTGTTCAAATGATTTTTGAAAAGCAAATAACTTATCAGAAAATATCAACCAATAACAAAATGAATTTTAAGTTTCAATTTACTTTCAAAGAACCAAGACCCAACAGACACAAAGTTGCCAATGTCCTTGCAAAAAATAACATTTAGCACATTATGATAAGTCATAAACCGAGTGAAAATAGTTTTAAATAGTAGTATTCACTGGTACTGCTCCATATTAACCTATTGGATACAAATCTAACATATATACTAATAAAATACATAGACATCAACATGCACTGGAAAAGATGAATGAATAAGGATAACACCATATAAATTCTACAGTAAAAAAAACGACCATAGTAAACAAAACAAAACTACCACAGTCCACAAGTCATTTAAATTTAATCAAGCACAGGGGTGTTTACAACCAACAAGAAACTTAACTTGAAATTCCATAACTTATGTTAAATAGTTGGGGTGCCTCCTGACAACAAAAGTGTGGCTCCTTATATGCATTTTGGGGATGTGACTTGGCCAAAATTCAAATGTTGATAGTAGTAAGTATTGTTGTTTCTACCAAGATGGACCTAGAATATTTATCTATTTGGACCATCACATGGTTGCTCCTATTCAAGGCATGGATAAGGATATGAAGTGCTCATGGTAAACCCACATACCACCCTGCTCATTATAGTATAATAATGGCTTTCTAGAATTAATAGGAGCATCTTTTAAGACATTTAAAAATGAAAAAATACTTACATCTCCTTCTAATGAAACATCCACAAGTACTGACAAATCTTCATCACCACCAGGAGAGCCTGGTTCTGGTCTCCTTCCTTTTTTTATTGCTTTGTGTATCTCTGCAGCCTTCCAGACTGCATATTCCTGCTTCTGTTCAATTTGTTTATTTGGTCAGCAAGAAAATAAGAAACCATGTCAAATATGATTCAAAAAATACATGGTGTAAGTTTCAAATCACTGAAACATCATATAGTAAGATAAGATGCAATGGAAATAAACTAATAAGGTGAGAAATGACTCAAAGAAAGAATGGAGGTTAACTAATGAATAATTGATTGAAAACATTAAAGGGAAACACAAGAAGAAATATTAACTATTATCTACTACTATCAAAGGATAGTGATGCACACAGAAGGAGAATGGTAGAGAACCTACAAATTATGATGAATTTCAAATATTGAAGATATTCAGTCAGCACAAGTAAAGGAAGACTCACTTCAGTTTGTAGTTCACCAAACTGGTGGAGAATCTAAAAAAAAATATTTGCTGCATAAAATGTCTTTGCAGTTTCCTGAAATTCAAATAGGAATGTTGACAAATGTAACTACTTAATTTTATCAATAATTTATAATTTTACACAAAGCAAATGAAATTCCATAAGACATTGTTGTTACACCCAAAATCACACCATCATGAGACCTATGTAACCTCAGTGCCTTAATCCCTAAAGTCCCATGATCAAGTTAGTCATTTGGAGCAAGTTGATGTCCTTTATCCACACTCCTAATTAGACTGGTGTAGGTTGTCTTTGAGCAAGATGCGCCAGAGTCAGTTTTATGGGATAAAGGTAGCTTTCGAGCGAATTCTAAAAGTTGGATGAGGTGGATCCCTATCCCGAACTCCTAGGTGAGTTGGCCTTCGGTTCCCTAAACTAATGGGAGGATCCCTTAACCCTCTCCCCATGATCCTCAACCTACTCTATCCACTTGGTCCTATAAATACAAGAGCCCTCTCCATTCCAAAGGGAGGAAAGCTATAGCATCCATATGCTGGTGAAATAAGCTTAGGAAGATCATCCATCCATTGGAGGCACCCATTTCTCCTTAGTGGCATTGGCTTGTCTTGTTGGAGGAAGATTGCAACGCTAGGGCTTGGTTGTAATCCTCACTCTTCTATGTATTTCCACTCTTTTATACAGTAATATAATTGCTTTCCATAAATGATTGTCTCATTGATGATATTTAGAGTTTTCTTCCTTAACTGTTAACTTAGATCGATCATATGAAATGTATGCTTTCACTACTTGTTGGTTCCTATCTGTTCAACAGGGTCTTGCAGCTTGAGATCTGATGACACTATAGCATTGGATCAACAAAGAGCAAAGGGATCTGCAAACCTGAGGTAAGGTGATCTATCTACTCATTCGCACTTCTATTTGATCTAGGAGAGTAGGTTATATTCCATCTCATTTGTTCTAGACTCACATTGAGCTAGGGAGATCACGCCTTAAGTCTGCTTTTGGTAGATAGTCCGGTAACAAATTTGGCGACCATACTGGGGAATACGGTCATTGTTTTAAGTTTTCAATTTGAATGTCATATTCTTTGATTTCTTTGCAAGCCATTTCATTTGCCTCCTGAGCTTCTTTCACCATCAGATCTTCTCGTTGAAGAGTCTGTTAGCTTTCTCTGAATCTGTGTGTTTAGTTATCAAACCATTTTATTACTCATCCTTAGAGATCTTTTTTATTTTTGCTTTAGGATTTCGCCCGGCGCACCTGGGCAGTATAACCAGAGCGTCGTCCTCTCACGGGTGCTTTTTGCTTCTCTATGGCCTGCGCCATCGGCGCTAAAGCCCTTTTTGAATTATGCACTACCAGCGCTAATAACCTGCACATCATCTGCGTCGGTCGCTCTATGCCTGACCGCAATCTACGCCGAGCAGTCAAACCTAGGGTTTGGGTCATCCCCTCTCCATTTTTTGAGCTTGGTTTAGTCCTCATACCTATCTGTACTGTACTTTCCAGTCAGGGATCTTTTGTTTTTGCATTGGTAGTGTTTGTATTTGTTTAGATTGGTTTTGGGTCCCATTTTGGACAAGTTCGAGACTTGGTAGTGGTGGACACTTTAGTTTCCCCCACCTTCATCCACTTGACCTTGCATTCCCTCCTCTCCTCACCTAATCTAGTCATTGCATTGGATATGGTTCTAGACCTCTTTTTGCACACATCTTTTAGTTTTGGTTGCATTCGGTTGATTTTGAGTGTTTTGTGTGTTTTCAGTTCATTGGAGTGCTTGTCATTTTCTTGGGAATTTCTGAGTGATTAGAGTATTGCAAGTGATCTTTTCTTTTCAGCCATTTATATTTGAAAGCATAGTTGTTATCAAGCGTTATCTTGGTGCATTCATTGGAAAAATCAAAAGTGCTTCATTTTTATCATTTTTTAAGTTCATTTGAAAAAGTTGTTTCATGCATTGGAATGTATCATTCATGAATCTTTTGGAAAGTTGAAAGAAAAGTTAATTATTTGTGTTTTTTCACGAATTATGAGCTATTCATTTTCTTGAAAAAATCCAAGTGCAATCAAGTTTTTGCAAAAGTGATTCTGTGCTTGAAAAAGTTACATGCATTTTTGGTTTTTATGCTTTTAGGCCATCATAGTGAAAAGGAAAAGTTAGCGTGCTCTACGTAGAAATTCTCTCTTTTCATCACTTAGTTTCATGATTGATTGAAAAAGACAAGAAAGAAAAAAAATTGATTTGGTTTTGATGCTTGTTGATTTTCATATTTTGCTTGGAAAAACGAAAAGAGTACTTTCATTGTCAAATTTGGTAGAATTGAGATTTGTTGAAGCTTTGTTGTTTTGGTAAAAATCACTTGCAAAAGATTTCTCCCTCCCATACATAGATTTCATCAAAAGAAAAAGTGCATTTTTCATGTAGTTGGGGCTTGCATTATGCTTACGTTTATGTACTCACCTCATGCATTCACCTAACTATCCAGATAAAATTAATGGTAGAACTAGGGTTAAATCTTTAGTAACTTGTGTGTTAAGTTAGAGATGTGTTCCGGTGTCGTAAAACGTGGGAGCTGTCATTACTTGCCAGCACTGTATTCTGAGGGTATTGTAGTCTTCCACGTACCAACTGGTGTATCGAAGCTCTTTCACGTACCAACCAGTATATCGAAGGCTCTTTCACGTACCTTAGGGTATATCGAAAGGCACTTCACGTACTTGGCGTATATCGAAAGGTGTTTCACGTACTCGGTAGTATATCAGAAGGTCTCATGCCGTACAGTTGTGCATTAGACAACACCACTACGGATTTGAGCTCCCACGTACCTTGTGTACACCATTAGGATTCCTGAAACCAACTGAGCAAACCATTTGGCCCTCTTGGCAAGGCAATACACTGAGAACAACACTCGGGGAGATTACTAAGTACGTGTCGTCCAGGTAGTTGGGTATTCAAGAAAGGGTACGGTCCCAATCCTCCTTGTCACGTTTTACTGTTGGACCCTGCGGTATATAACAAGTTGCGAAGCCTTGACAATCTTGTGAGGTTTCAGACTTTTGAATTCACTCCTATCACATAAGTTTGCTTGAGGCCTTAGTTTTGTGTCGATTTTTCTGGACTGCTTTTCTTTTGTTTAGAATACCTTTAGGAGAAACTTTGGTTCAGTCACTCTGGCTGACTTTCCTAGGAGAAGGTCCCACAAAATTTTGAACTTACCACCCGAATATCCCCTTAATCAGGAGGTAATTTCGAGGGTAAGAATGGACCCACACGTCACAGTCGTGTCACCTGAAGTAGAAAACCCTACTTTGAACGTTGGAGCACACATGTTCCCTCCAACCCCTCCAGACTCACCCACCTTCAACCCCTCACGGGTTGAAGAGGTGGGAACTTCCACTTCACAAGGCGTAACTCTTCCGGAAGTATTACCAGGAGAACCTGGATCCTTAGGATGGTTAAATTCATCCCAGGATGACGCTGTATCAGCTGCGTTTGGTCCAGCTGCACCCTTTTGGGAAACATCTCTAGGACAACAAGTGACCCATTTTTCCACTACATCCCCGCCCAGTTGGCCCACTCCTGTCGAACTTTTCGGACCCTTTCATGATCGCTTGGATCGATTGCGTGCCATGGGCGAGGAATTTCGCAGACAGAGCCTTTTACAAAGGGTTGAAGACCCGATGTTACCCCCATATCGACAGATCCCGATTCGCACTTTATCCTATGATTTACCGGAACCATCCATTCACAACGTGACCACTCATGAATCTGGTCAACCATCGCTTCCTGCAACTACACCCCTTAGACAGGAGACCAGTTATATACCCCAAGCAACTCAACATGTTGAAGGACAACAGTCCAACACTCCTCTCACTACTACGAGAACGTTACCCACTCCTCCCCCACCCCAAAACTCACGGGGAGGATACTCTTTACCCCCTACTTTTCTTACGAGTAATGTAACTCACGCAGTAGGTAATCAACAACCTACGTTGGGTCAACCATCGATTAGTGGTCAGCACGTTGCTGCTGGGGGGAAACCCCCGTCTCCAAACCATAATACAAGAGGAGGAGTTCCCATCGGTCCTTTCGCTGGAACTTCCCTCCCCGCCGACGCGTCCACCATGGGATTATCTCATGTTGGGGGACCATCCCATTCAAACCAAACACCATGGATTCAAGCGTATCCAGTTTATCTTAACCCTATTTCGGAACAATTCAATCTCGGAAATGCACTCTATGGGATACCTTATCCCGGGAATCCATACACTCTACAGGGGCACCAAAATGCTTTACAGAATGGACCCCCACCAACCATCCCTCAAGTACCACCACCCACGTTTGGTCCACCTCCACCTCCCTCTGGAGGTGGTTGTCCCCCATTCAATTCCAGAGGAGGCGGACCTATACCTTCTAGTGGAGGCCCACCTCATTTTTGCAATAATGGACCACCCTCCTCCAGTGGTGGAGGCGGAGGCCCTACCCCTCCCGACGGAGGCGGAGGGCCACCTCCTCCCGGTGGAGGAGGACCCCCACCTTATGGTGAAGGACCACCTTATTATGGTGGTAGTGGTGGAGGACCCTACCCTTATGGTGGTGGAGGTAGTGGAGGTCCCCATCCCTCCGGTGGAGGAGGTGGCGCAGCACCCCCTCCAGGCAGAAGCGGTGGAGGACCACCTTATTTCGGTGGTGGCAGTGGACCTCCACCCCCTCCCAGCGGTGGCAGTGGACCTCCACCCCCTCTCGACGGTGGGGGTGGACCTCCACCCCCCCAGCGGTGGCGGCAGACCCCCATCCCCTCCCAGCGGTGGCGATGGACCCCCACCCCCCCAGCGGTGGCGGTGGACCTCCACCCCCCTGGCGGACCCCCACCCTACGGTAACGAACCACCTTATTATGGTGGCTGACCTACATATGGTCCGGGAAGCATACCCCCTTATGGCCAGTTTCCTCCAGTAACACCCTACAATCAGCAGATACAAGGTCCCACTAGTCCATATATGCCTTTTCAGTACTATCAGTACCCGCAGCTACATCAACAACTGCCATTTTTGGCTACGTTGGACCTACCCGATCTATCTCGCCTGACGAATGACCCCATCTTCTATGGACATAATTGGCCACCAATTCTGGTCAAGTTACCATTAGATATTCCCAAATTTGATGGCAAACCTGGTGAAGATCCAAAAAATCATGTGATGACATACCACTTATGGTGTTCATTCAGCTCCTTGATGGACGACTCAATCCGTCTTATTTTATTCCAACGGACTCTCATCGGCCCATCTACCAAGTGGTATATTGAATTGCCACCAAACTCCTTTCCAGATTTCCGTTCTCTTGCTATGTCTTTTTTGACCCACTTCCAGTTTCCCATTCGCTATGAGACTGGTACGGACTTATTGACCTCTCTTCACCAAAATACCGCAACTCATATCTCATACCATATCCATGAGTGGCGGCGAAGACAACGTCTCATTAAGGCTCATAATCTGGACCAATTCCTAGCCGACTAGTTCACAAAGTCTCTCTTACCTATCATAGCTCGAGACGTGGCCATGGGAGGGGCGTCACAGAGGGATAGGCTATTGTCCGTGCCCATTACTTAGACCTGGTCTATGCTCAATCCGACACATTAGATGAAATCGTCTCTGACTCACACCGCCCTAAGTATGACCCAGCAAAACCACCTAAGGGACCTCCAGCCGATGGCATCATTGGTTCCCTTACCACCCAACCTCCTACTCAAATTGGTGGACCAACAAACCCTCTAGGTTCTTCCCCATCCCCACCATAGGCTGGCAATAGCACCGCCAAATCGTCCACTCCTGCCTCCACCAAAGAAGTGAATTCTGTTCAATCAGCTTCACCTCAGAAAAATGGTGGGAAGAAGAAGAGCAAAGGTGAGCCTAAGAAACCTTCTAACCCACGGGAGAATAAGAGCACCCCTGACAACACCAAACATAAGAGGAAGTTGAAGTATCCTTGTTTGTTGTGTGGTGGTGACCATTTCTCTAAGGAATGTCCTCACCGAGACGAAGTACAAAATTTTCTCAAGGGAAACACTACTTTCGCAGTTCTCAACGATCCCTTCCCTACTCAGAATCAATAGTTGATTGCCCAAACCTCTTCTTCACACGGAGAGGCATCCTCTACCGCGCATGTTCTCATGATGCATAGTGAGACGGTAAACTTGAATACACGATCGCGTTCATATGACTTAGTCCCACCGAAGGAACTCATTGGAAGTAATACTGGAAAAAGCTTCCACTTCTATGCCCGATGTCACCGTACCACGGGCCTCTCTCACCATTAAGAAGCCTTCTTTAGAGTTAGTTTTGCATCTGCCCAAGAGCACGATTCGGAAAGCAGTTTTCAATCCCAATGCTCGGGCAACTCAGAATTACAATATTGTAGAGTACTTGGCGCAAGCTCCTTGAGCCATGTCGACGCTAGAGGTCTTGAAGAACTGTCCCAATCAATGCATGACTCTTCTTGTTGCTATTGGCGCAATAGATCCGGATTCCTCGAATACAATCATGTTTCAACTAGAGTACTTTGAGTCGAGGCTTTCCCACCAACTTGCATTTCAAGTTGCTACCAACGTTGTTGGGAAGACAGTCCATCGTACTGTACTAAATGAAGGGGCTTCTACCTCGGTCATGTCGCTGTCATGTTGGAGAGCCATTGGTTCTCCCGAACTGAACCATTCTCCCACCACCTTGAAAGCATTCGACGGTCATGGCTTTCAACCCCATGGGCTATTACAAGCCTTAGCAGTCGAGTTGGGGGGTAAGACCGCAACCATTAACGTGGAAGTAGTCGTGGCCCCTTTAGATTATAATCTCTTGCTTGGTCGTAATTGGTTTTACGCCATGACTACAGTCGCCTCATCTGTCTTCCGCATAGTGCAATTCCCCCACCAGGGCCAAATTGTCCCTGTCGACCAACTGAACTTCTGCACACTGAACACCGCTACTCATCCCGGCGATAATGTCCCATTGCTTGGGAAATCTTCGCAACTGTATGAGAGCGTGGGGGTCGGCCTCATAAAAGACTCATCTCTTATGGGCGTCTTTCCAACCTCGGATCCCCCTAATCATGTTGCCACGGTGAACATGATCTCCTTTGGGATTTCATCTTTTCCCAACTCCAAAGATCAATGGCTTGTAACTGATGAAGCCATTATGCACCTGATTGGAGACTCTATGCCTCTTTCACCCGCTGAACTCATTTACGAGGCTATCCAGTCAACACCCGAGGACCACTTGTCTGTGGCCTCCACGTCCTGTTCTCTACAGCGGATGTCATCTTCAACCGATCCTCTACTCTGGACTTTTCATTCTGACGACTCCATTATGGAAATTATGAGTGCAGATGACTCTCCGTGGGAAGAAATCCACCATTGCTCGTCTTTCCTCCCTCCTTTGGATTTTGTGGAGAACAACATTTCCACCATTTTTACACCGGATGTCTACCCGTGTCCCCAGTCCCCGATACTTACGTGTCATACGGACACTGATGGAAACCTGGCGAACATTGAACCCACCATCCCAGTTGACATCTCAATTACTCCCAGTGTAGTGGAACATATTCGGTTAGGCCAGAAATGTTCCCTTGAAGAAATTACTACTTTCACGGCCTTATTCAAGCAATTCTGAGACGTGTTTGCTTGAACCTACGAGGAGATGCCTGGGATAGACCCCACTATTGTTTCACACGAAATTAAAACCTATCCTGACATCAAATCAGTCCGCCAAAAGTTACGACCAGTACACCCTCGAAAGACTGTGGCAATCAAAGCAGAAATTGAGAAGCTCTGGAAGGTTGGCTTTATATACCCTGTTCCATTAACAGAATGGGTCTCAAATGTCGTCCTTGTAGCTAAAAAGCAGGGTACCGTTCGTGTCTGTGTCGATTATCGGGACCTCAACAAGGCTTGTCATAAGGACAATTACCCGACCCCCTTTATCGATCAGATCATTGACAATTGTGTTGGAAGTGCCATCTTCTCTTTTATGGATGGCTTTTCCGGTTACAACCAGATTGAGATCCACCCCGCCAACCAACACAAGACTGTTTTCATCTACCCTTGGGGAACGTTTGCATATCGTAAACTCCCATTTGGTCTTAAAAATGCTGGTGCCACATTCCAGCGGGCCATGTCGTATGCCTTTCATGATGTGAAGGACTTTGTGGAACCCTACTTGGATGATCTCCCTGCCCATTCACGACAGCGCGAATTCCACATAGATCATCTGAAGGTTGTATTCCTCAGATGCAGGAAGCATAACATCCCCCTGAACCCTCACAAGTGTATTTTATGCGCCGAGTCTAGACGCATCTTAGGTTTTATCGTCTCGAAAGATGGGATCCCCATTGATCCCTTGAAGGTGGAAGACATTGTCGCTCTCCCACCTCTGACTGATGTTACAGAACTTCAAATTTTGCAAGGGAAGGCAACTTATTTACGAGGTTTTATCTGTAATTTCATACAGAAGACACAGGTTTATATGCGACTACTCAAGAAGGACATCCTATTCATATGGGATGATCAAGCACAACAATCCTTAGATAGTCTCAAACATGCTATCACCCATGCCCCTGTGCTCCAGCCGCCTAATTACTACCGAGATTATATTCTTCATCTCGCAGCTTCCGTCACCACGATCGCCATGGTCTTGGTACATGAGGACCACAACACCCAGGAACATGTGATATATTACTTAAGTAAGGGTCTTATTGACACCGAAACTCGTTACTCACATGTTGAGAAGCTCGCTCTCGCGGCAATTATTGTCATCCAAAAGTTCTGACATTACATATTGCTCCACACCACCACCATTATCACCGACTCGAATCCCACGTACCACGTTTTGACATGTCAAGTACTTGGGGGCAAGTATTCACGCTGGATCGTGATACTGCAAGAGTTTGATCTCCTATTCGAGAAGGCTAAGTCTAAGAATTCTTTGGTGTTTGTCGAGCTCATTTGTGATCTTCCCCGTGCTGATGTAGGATCTGAGCCCAGTGATTCTCTTCCAGATGAGTCATTGTTTATTATCAACACGTCTGACCCGTGGTATGGAGATATTACCTTATATCTTCATACCCAACATTTCAACCCCCAACTGTCTCGTGATGACCGTCGTCGAATATGCCACCACGCAAAGTATTACTTGATCGTCAATGATACCTTGTACCGTCGTGATATTGATTCTATTCTTCGATGTTGTCTGACACATTAGGAGGATGAACATGTCTTGAATGACTGTCACGCCAGGGCTTGTGGCGGTCTTCTCTATGGGATGGCTACAACCCAAAAGATACTACGTGCGGGATATTATTGGCCATCTATCTTTAAAGATTGTATCGAGGCCGTTAAAAAATGTCCCCCATGCCAGCATTTTCAAACGAAAAAGCGCACCCATCTAGCCCCGTTACACCCGGTTATTGCCGTTGGCCCCTTTACAAAATGGGGCATTGACTTCATGCACTGTAATCCTACCTCGGCTGGGGGGCATGGTTACGTCATAGTAGCCGTGGATTACTTTACAAAGTGGGCCGAGGCTATGCCTACGTACACTGACGACGGCAAAACCACTGCACTCTTCATGTTTAATCATGTTATCTCACGGTTCAGAGTTCCATAAGCCATAGTCATCGACCATGGATCTCACTTTCAGAACCATATGGTTGATGAGCTAAGTGCCAGACTGGGTTTTCGTCATGAAAACTCAACACCTTACTACCCGTAGTCTAATGGACAAGTAGAGACCATTAACAAGGTCTTGAAAACCATGATTCAACGCATGGTGGGTACGCACAAGTCCAACTGGCACAATATGCTCTTTTCCACACTATGGGCTTATCGAACATCCGTCAAGACTGCCACCGGATTTACACCATTTCAATTAGTTTATGGATTGGAGGCAGTCCTACATATAGAGTGTGAGATTCCATCCTTCAAACTCGCAGTTTAACTTCTTCTGAACACCACTACGGAGGAAGAGTGATTCCTTTACCTAGCAAAACTCGATGAGACTCGCCGCGATGCTGCTCTTGCCAACGAGGCACATAAGAAGCACATCAAAGCGCAGTATGATAAGTCGGTAGAAACCCACGTCTATAACGAGGTTGATTTGGTCCTCACATATGACCAAATGCACGATAAGCTGGGGGCAGGTAAGTTTGAGTCCATGTGGCACGAACCGTACATAGTGAAACGTGTTCTAGAGAAGGGAGCCTACGAACTAGAGGACTATGATGGGATATCTTTGGGTGAGCCCCTCAATGGGCTCTACCTGAAGAGGTACTATGCCTGAACCTTTCACGCATAAACATCTTGTATATACTGTACATGGCGTGTGTGTTTTGTGTGGTGTGACGCTTTTGTTTTAGTGTGTCTAGATCTTGTTTTCGCTTCTTATACCATGTTCCGCCTACATGTGCAGATGGCAACTTGCTATGGATTCGCGGATGGCGCTAGCCGACATACCCGTAACCTTGCTTCGGCAGCCTAGGTACTTTATTCCCCGACCGACGAGCTCATTAGCTCATGATGAAATTGTCTAGGATTCGCAAACAAAAACACCGCAGAATATCAGGCGGTGATTGGAACCCTAACCGACGCTCTTTCCTTGGGTATGAACCATGTTGTTATCCATCTGGATTCGCAACTAGTGGTTTCTCATCTTAACCGGATTTATGATATCCGCAACCCTACTCTACTCTGTCTCTTCAGATGAGTCTGTCTCCTGGAAAGGTCCTTTGAGTCTATTCAATACCTACACATTCCACGAGACATGAATATAGTTGCTGACTCGATGGCCAACTTCATTCTATATTGGTACATAGCACACACATAACATATTCATAAAATGTAAAAGCATACATAACATGTAAATAATTTACTGTATAAGCAAACATGTAAACAAGATCACATTAATCATCCATAGAACACATAATGTATAAAGCCGTCGAAAAATGTTTGTATATATATATAAATCCGTACAAAAGTACAAAATGGTAGTGCTAACACAAAATCTGAAGCATGCAAGCTTTCAGTAAGAAGTCATCTCTACAAAAAGTCTGAAGCCTGTAAGATTTCAGTATTTACATATGTAAACCATGTGCCTAAACTCTACGTTGCACTGCCCTAGTCCGCTCAGCCCCACGCTGAGCATGGTAACAGACTACGGCCCTCGCCATCTTCCGGAGTAGCGTGCCGAAACGAGCAGATACCCCAACTGTCAACTCCTGATAACGAAGGGGTAGGTAATGCACAGTAGGCTCTGGAATGTATGAGGTCATCCACTGGAGCTTCTCCCCGACCACCTCTTGCTCCTCAAGAACATCATGGACCGCGGGCTCCATCTCTAGCACTCCTCTCCGCACAAGGCGAGAGACTCCAAGTGGCCGCTTTGTACCCACGTCTGCAAGGAAACATGTAAATGTCATCAACACTACTACAAAAAAATCATAAAATACATAAAATATAAAAACACAAAGCAATTGTTCTTAGCGATGTCACCCCACTGCGTCCCCTCCGTAAGCACCAGGTCTGGATCTCCTCGGAAGTTTGTACCGGCATATGGATAATCCTCCACCATGAGGATCTGTGCCTGCAGCCATGAGAAGAATCCAGTACCAAAACTGATGATGGGACCCCCGCCACCATGGCGAGCCATCACCTCTATCCATATCAGCATGTGAGGATCACGTGCATCCCGATCCTCAAAGTCCACTTGCGAATGCAAGTGAGGCACCCGCTCCAGCATGAAAGATACCAATACCTAGCCATATCCAAATTGCTTCAGCGCCCCGTGCTAACATTTGGTCAACTGATCCTTGAGGCCTGTGAGAAGCCCCTCGCACCAGTTAAACATAGTAGGAGTCATACACTCCTCAGCATACATCATTTGCGACTTGGTCGCTAAGTGAGCAGCTCGGCTGCTAGCAACTCGCACAACGGTGAAGAGTACCGCTCATAGGACTGGGTCCCTGACATGCTTGATGGGAATTTTCCCACCAACCATCACCGTACCTGGAGTACACCACTGATCTATCATGTATTCAACCGAACGGTCACCACCCCATGATCTGGTCAAAGAAAAAGGGTTCCCTTGCCGAGATAACCCTATCAGAAAGTAGATGTCCTCGACATCTATGGTAAGCATGTGCTCACCTATCCGAAAGTGCTGCTGAATAGGGTCCCAACATTGGACTAGGTATGTCAGTAGCTGGACTTGGGATCTCATCCCTGGCACTCGAAAGTAATTGAGTAGCCCGCAGTTCCTCAACGTTGCAATGCTTTGTGGATGGTTTTCCACTTGCACATCTTCGAGCTCATGCTCACGTTTCCGCCACTCAAGGACCATTGTGCCACTCCAAACCTGCCAAGAAATCCATTTAAACATATTTAGAACTTTGCCCATCCATCAAAACTTTTTATTTTTGGCTAGGTTTTGAGTTCAAATTAGCCGTTTGTGCCGGCGCAGAGCATCCATTTGGACAGTGTGCCACCGACGCAGAACTCCCTTTCGAGTTCTGCGCTAGTGCAGATCCTAAATGGGCTTCCTGCCCTGGCCCATGAACACAAACCTACCAACTTAACAAGCTCAAAAACTACCTAAAAGCATGAAAAAGCAAATTCTAATCCATTGAGAAGTTAAATGGGTAGGTTTAGGGTTACCTGGCGCTGACAACACCTGAAATGACGGATCACAGCTCCCGGAATCAACAAAAGAAAAACGGCTTCAAAGGGCACTTTTCATCTCTCCAACTTGGTAAAAAACAAATAGTAATTCTTTTTACTATTTACCCTATTTCTATTGAAAAAGAGAATATTCCTTTTTAAATTTATTCTGAAGTGGGTTAGTTTGCTATAATTGAGCTTATTTATATCCGGTTAATCGTTTTTGACCTAGTTTCAAGCATGCAGGTGAAGTTTAGTACCATTTTGATCTGGTTTTTTGCAGTTATGGTCTTTCTGCGTACATTCTCAGGTATGAACACTCATCGAGTGTCTTTTTGTCATTATTTCGCTCATTAATGTAAATTATTAAATGAAAACCGAGCTAACTCTTTGTTCTTTCTCGTGCTCGTGAAACAATGAGAATAAGTCACCGAGTTATGGTTTATCACTTTTTCAGGCTCGTTAAACTCCTACGAAAAAGGAACCCCCCGGAGTCTTTCTTTAAGCTCTTTTTCAGTATCTCAAAATATGAAAAGATCGCCAAGCGAACTTGTCGCGTTCACGCTTGTTAAAGTATTTGAATGGTCGTCTTCCTGGTGATAGTTTCCCCTTTTTCGGACTAGGGGGCACTACTTACAAAAAAGGAATACTCCAGCCAATCATGACTGGAAGAGTCCTCTCTCGCGTTGTTTTACCCTTTTCCGGGCGAAGAGGCTAACCTTACGAAAAAGGACCTTTGGAGTCTTCTTTAGTTCTTTTCAGACTCTCTAAACATGAAATGACACCGAGTTTTACCTTCTATGGACTTGTTAAAACTCAACATTGAAGGGCTTGCCATGGGACGAACCCCTCCTTTCCCAGGTTTGAAAAATGTTTGGGATTGAACTCGTCTATGAGATGAGATATACCGAGCATCTGGTTACCCTCATCAAGCTCCTTAAAAACACACGAGGCACTACTGAGTCGCTCTTGAACATGACACTCATTTGCATTTACATTCAATACTTGTCCTCGAGTCTTGTTAACTTCATGAGTTTTGTTACTCCTTTGGGTCATCCAAAGAATGATTCCACCATTAGTCGCATTAGGAGTTGGCATTGTTCTCGTCATGTCAATACTGCCAAGTCATGCCATGCCCATGTTCAAGAGATGTATTCACTACTCATCATTTGCAGTCAATACACCTTCCATCATGTCAGTCTACTCTAAGTTAGTCTTGCATGTTACTGTACCATCCGATCTACTCCAAACGTCTGTTATCGAGTTTCATGTCGATGATGGGGGATTCATTACGGCCCTCCTTCGACGGATTCATCCTTGTCGACTTCAACACATCATCCGGGGATTGAATCTAGAAACCAATCGAGTACCTTGGGCCTGCATGCCTCAATGGCAGTTTACCTTGCTTTCGACATGAGTTTACATCAATGAATCTTGATTGAAAGATCCCGTTGAGTGTTCGAATTCAACTCATTAATTCACGCTCGACGGTATGTACTGTGATATCTTGGGAATCATTGACATTAATGGTGATATCCCTCGCGCTTGTTAATGGTCTACATCAATGGCCGGTAATCAAGCAGTTTCTACCATGTTCGACGTCAAGACATTTGTAATCACATGGATAGATTCATATCATTGCGGGTTCGGCTTGAAGACCCTGGGGAGTCATATTTTACCCAGGTTGCGATGGAGATTGTTTGAGTTATATTACACAGATCCACTTTGTATTGGTCGTGGCTGTGTTATCATCTCGTCATGGATCTATGCTTGTGTCTAGTAGCCATGATTGTGTTTAGTCGGTCTTTACTTCCATGGATCTGCATTGTATTGGTCGGCAACCATGTTGTGAGTCATGCAAGGCTATGTTCTCAAAGTCAGTTGCAGCAGTAGCACCTTCCGTCTGACAAGTCCTTGTCATTCCTTCTATTAAATCATTTTACCTGTTTAGTTTTACCAGCTTCATGCTTTGGGGGGCATTCTGTTACACCCAAAATCACACCATCATGAGACCTATGTAACCTTAGTGCCTCAATCCCTAAAGTCCCATGATCAAGTTAGTCATTTGGAGCAAGTTGATGTCCTTTATCCACACTCCTAATTAGACCGGCGCAGGTCGTCTTTGAGCAAGATGTGTCAGCGCAGGTTGTCTTCATGCAGCATGCGTCAGAGTCAGTTTTATGGGATAAAGGTAGCTTTCGAGCAAATTCTAGAAGTTGGATGAGGTGGATCCTTATCCCTAACTCCTAGGTGAGCTGGCCTTCAGTTCCCTAACCTAATGGGAGGATCCCTTAACCCTCTCCCCATGATCCTCAACCTACTCTATCCACTTGGTCCTATAAATACAAGATCCCTCTCCATTCCAAAGGGAGGAAGGCTATAACATCCATATGCTGGTGAAATAAGCTTAGGAAGATCATCCATCCATTGGAGGCACCCATTTCTCCTTAGTGGCATTGGCTTGGCTTGTTGGAGGAAGATTGCAATGTTAGGGCTTGGTTGTAATCCTCACTTTTCTATGTATTTCCACTCTTTTATACAGTAATATAATCTCTTTCCATAAATGATTGTCTCATTGATGATATTTAGAGTTTTCTTCCTTAACTGTTAACTTAGATCGATCATATGAAATGTATGCTTTCACTACTTGTTGGTTCTTATCTGTTCAATAGGGTCTTGCAGCTTGAGATCTGACGACACTGGAGCATTGGATCAACAAAGAGCAAAGGGATCTGCAAACCTGAGGTAAGGTGATCTATCTACTCGTTCACACTTCTATTTGATCTAGGAGAGTAGGTTATATTCTGTCTCATTTGTTCTAGACTCACATTGATCTAGGGATATCACGCCTTACGTCCGCTTTTGGTAGATTCTCTGATAACAATTGTTCCACAATTTCAATCTATCCATTCACTGACAGTCACCCACAACATGGAGTCTTAGAGATTGTGCCCGGGAGTGAACCAGCCTAGCTTCGAATTTGGGTTATTATATTTGCAAATAGTACAAAGTGGTCGAAGTAGGGTAAGCAATCTAAAACCAAGGACGAGTGATGGCTGACAAGATCCCTCTTCATATTCAGTTACCAATCCCATCACCTCCATTCAAATCCATCTTCCAATATCCTTCTCATCAAATCCAAACTCAAAACGAAACCCCCTCTGTAATTCCTCTTCTTCAACACCTTTTAACTATACTTCTCAACATGAGCATAGCGCACTCCACCCAAATCTCCTTTTGGGAGGTTAATTATCCATTATTAAAGTACAATTCCAATACCAACTAACCAAAAAAATCAAATATATCAAATATTTCCTATATTTTTTGTTAGAGAACCCTAGTCATGCTATGATTACATTGAGACTTGCTAGAAATCCCTAATGATGACTCTAGCATTCTCTAAACATGCTTAGAGAGTATTTTTCACTATCATGTGTGGGATTTCTCTTAATACTTGCCAATCAATTGGAAAAAAATGCACCAATTGATGATTTCTAAGTTTCTTAATTAAATTTATTACCTTTTTGCTTTTTTGTTATTTAATTTGACAACAAATTGAATTACAACACATAATTTGAATGATGGGCATGAAAAGTGCTAGGCGATTTCATGGTGCAATAGTACTTACAATTACACGTGACATTTTTTCAAAATAAAAGTCTTTTTATATTGAAAGTTGATTCATTTTAAAAAAGCTGAAGGAAAACCAATTAGTGGAAGTGACAACAAAAGTGCTTGGCAATTTCCTTTAATGGAGTGCATATTGTATTTTAAGCATCTCTATCACATTCTATGGGCCTAAACTGTGTGGTCACTAACCACATATTACAGATTGGTCATACATGACATGTGCATCATGTTTGGCCATATTTTAAAATTCTATACCTTGTGTTGCTTTGCACAAGCCTTTGGAGTACAACTTGCAAAAATCAACATAAATATATTATATCAATGCTTTAATAAGTATTTGCAGGTCTATTTTTTCCATTTTGGTACCTTTGAAGTCAAAATTCTCTATTGTGTTTCCTTTCTTCTCTTCTTCTATATTTCTCCATTGAGCCATTGTTTGTAAATCGGCAATTCTCACATCTTCCCTCTCTTTCTCACACACAAAAGCTCTAGTGTTATTGAGGTTTGAACCTAGTTTGTTTGTATAAAGAAACCTCATCTCAACTACTAATTCTCAACTACTAAATGACAATACAATTTACATATGAAGTGATAAACATTGAACCCATCTTAGATTATGAAAAAGTTCAAACCTATCTTAGTTGTTTAATGCTATAAAATTTTAAATATCAATATTTTATTTATCGTTTTTTTTAATGAAGTGTGTACTTAGTTTACATTTGAGAAGTGAAGTATAACAATTTCCTTTCAGCATGGAAGAGTTATGTGAAAATATACCCTCCAATGTGAAATTAAGACTTGCCCTTTAAATTTGATGACTACCTGTGAGAGTAGGCTTTACAAATACAAGTATAGAAGAATTAAATAAAGATAATTTTATTCAGCGTTAGAATTTTATAGTCCCAATATTGATTTTGATTGTTGTAAAATTAAAGTGGACTCTAACAAGATAAATGTAAAGAAGATTTGTAAGTGATAGATCCACAATGATAACTTGTACTCCAACAGCTTCTAGGGCTAATTTGCTTCATATTAAATGAGATCAATTACACTGCACATTTCTCTTCAGTTTCATAAGTGTGCACGAGCAATTCTGTTGGTGGTTAAAACATCATAAAATGCTTGAAAACATGATGGGATTTTATTTTCCAAGGTCATCATAGCCCGGAAATACTCAATTGCTTGCTAACTTCAATCTGTTTGAATTGTTGTCTTGAAGTGGTGACAATAAACCTTTATTTTCTTCCTTCCCAACCAAAAAGGAGTGGGAACACTATCGGAGATTCAAATTGAGAACCAATTATCCCTCACCACATGGCATGCAACCATTGAATGTTGAATTCGGTCCCTCCTCTCAAGCGCCTCGTTGACAAGCGAAATGTTGAGGTTGAAAAGGACAGCAACTATCAGAGGTCCACTTGGCCCATGGCGACAGTTATCACACGAGTTGAAGTTTTTGTGTTTGTTCCATAAATAGAGTTGTTGAATTCTAAGAAAAGGTCTGCACTTGTAATAAGTAGTGTAGCACTTATTTGGGTCGAACATTTTTCTCAAGAGAGAGAGCGGTTCTGTGCCTCATTGGAATGTATTTATTGTTTAGTGATACTCATGGATTCGCTACGTGCCTATTGGAACTGTTAATTTTTTTATATTAATGCACCTCTTTTCTGTCGCCTTTTATACTTAATATTATATTAAAACACAGTGGTTTGTTCATGGAATGTTTAAATCATGTGTAAATCATGTTATATCATAGTGGCGTAAATATATTTATGACATAGTTCACCTTGCTTCTTTATGATGTTGCTTTTTGATATCGTCTTCTGCCCTTTATTTTCTTCCATGTTTTCCAAAGCAAGAGAATATACTATACCAATGAAAGGCGAGACCTGCACGAATTGGTGGCAGGTGCTTCACCAAAAAAAAAAGGAAGGCTACATAGGAGATCCCCCGCCATGGGCCTGGGAAACATACCCTTTGCTTCTATTGAGGTCTGGCCTATGGACTTATAGACAACCCCATCTTAACCTACTACTAAACCTACATATTTCTGCTCCATCTCCCAATGCACAAACCCCTGAAATCCCTTCAACCCTTAGGGTATTCATAAGGTTTTAGCAGATGAGAAGGAAAACCTCCAAAAGCGTAGAGGTCTAGATGGAGATTTCTAGTATTGGGTTTTTTTTTCTAGGGGCCAATCTATGGCATGTCACTTATCGGGCACTTATCAGAAATGGACGATGGCCAGGCTTGTTGGGCACTTATCAGAAATGGACGACAACCAGGCTTCCAAGTGGGAAAACCTCACGCCTAGGAATAAAGCTTCCCATGATGCTCAAAGTGAAAAACATATTTATGCAAAAAGCATAAGTGACGAGGCATTCAACTAACTAAATCACAGAAACTGTCTGCATATTTTGTTGATAATACTGAGGAGCCCAACCAAGCCTTTAGTTTTTTTTATAATCGACTCTAGAAGATACCGAGTTTTAACTGTGATGTCTATCTCGTGATGAAGGTGAGCATATTTTCCCTTAAAATATTTTCAGAGCTCCGTCCTCCATCGACCATTACCATGTCTCTAATGGTCACGTCTCTGATTTGACATAAATATAGCAACCGATAATTTATCATCCCTCAAAGTAGTTAGACCACGGGGAAACTGAAATCAGTGTCCATGAAAAAATTCATGTAATAACTACCATGCCATCCAGTAGGAACAATAAGAAAAAAAATGAAAACACAAGGTATATATGTGCAATAGTATCACTTTACTCCATCCCAGAAGCCTTGCCATAGCTTAACAATTATAAAACTATCCATTATGCTAAAAGCAATGGCAAGAACGAGCTTCTCGTTCATTTCATCATCGGCTTCAAAGCCCGTATTCAGCGGCTCCACCAACTCTGCATTCCAGTCGGGTTTCAGAACCCCTTCTCACTCCGCGGCGACACCTCTGCATATACACCTTCTTAAAAAAAAACCCTAACGACCACTTCTTTGGAGTCCTCGGAACGACACGAGGATAACATGTCTCGTGGATGTGTGTACGCCATCTCTGCCTGAACAAGAGAACACCTTACCCTATGCAGAGAAGATCTTACCGTGAGACGTGACGCGCAAACAGGTGAACGACATGAAACTCAACATGGGGAGAGGAGCACGACACCATCCATGTGGAAGCATTCCATTCGCTCTATGAGCGAGGAATCTAGCTGACGTCAATGGTTATGCTTCTCGTTGGTGAAACGCCTACGACGTAAAAATAATAAAGTTATTTTTCATTAACATATATAAAATATTATGAAGTTAAAGAGGTTAATTTGAACTTTTAGTGTTGAGAGTAAACTATGGTGACATTAGGTTTAACTCTTTGAGGAGCTTATTTTCACTAATGCTAGATCTACATAGCCTTGATTTGCAAAAGTGTACTAGTTTGAACGATAATGGAATAGATTCAAAATTATTCTAAAAACTTTTTAAACAAAATTCTAACATAAGAAAAAAACGTAGATCATAAAACCTTATTCATTCAGCTGAAAAAACTTAGATCATAATAAACTTATCCATTAAACTTAAAACATCTAATTAAATCCATTCAGTAACACTCTTCAACATAATTCCAACATTAAAAAAAATTGAATCATAATAAACTTGTGAAAGATAATAAAAACAATTCAATTTCCTATATCACATTAGCAAATAATTTCAACATAAAAAAGCTTTGAATCATAATATTGTACAAAGGTTAAAAAATCCAATTTTCATTGCCACATTCCCAAAGAAATTTGGGAAAAAAATACTACAATTGATACACATTCCCAAAGAAATTTGGGAAAAAAAATACTACAATTGATATTATAATTGGGATTGTCTAAGAAGAGATTAAGTATTTGTGCGATGAATATTTTTAACTTTCAGTAAACATTAAAAAAAATGTTCTTTACTCCATATTTACATGGCTTGAGAGCACACATACGAAATATTACTTTCATCAATTATTAAGTCTGTGACTTATATAGATGGATCTAGGCTATTAGTTTGTCCGTATTGCGATGGATTTTTTTTAAAAAGCCAATGTTTTTACATAGTTGTGGTGTCAAATACCCCCTTGTAGTTTGGAGCGGGGGTTTTGGGCGCCATGTGTCCCTTGCGTTTTGGTGCTCATACACAGCTTTGATGGAAGGCTTTTATTTTTCCCGTACGTGCTTTTTCGTCAGCCGGGAGGGTTAGGCTTCACATAGCCCTGGTCCATATGGTTTTGTAAATGCGAGCTCATTGTGTGATGTGTTTTCAAGAGCCGAGGTGAAAGTTCAGTCTTTTGCGGTGTTTTATGGATTTATTACGGACGAAATGGGATTTAATGGAAGCTTGTGTGGGGTTTTGGCTGGCATTTTGTTGTTCTTGTCCACTGGTTTTGGTTTGTTGTCTTGGGTCTTGGTTGGGTTTAGTGTGAAGGCAACGTTTTTAGTGTCCCGACAATTGGTCAAAGCGAGCTCATTCTAAAGTTATGAGAAATCCTCCTTTCAGTTGCTTGGTCGCATTTTTTCCTGTAAGAGTTTGGTTTGTTGCGGAGGTTTGCATGTTTAGTCTAGTTCTCTGGTTGCGAAATGCTTGTTTCAGTTGTTTGGTTGCATTCCTGTGTGTAAGAATTTGGTTGTTGGTAGCTCCAGTTTCCCATTTTAGATTGAAGCTGCAATTTGGATAATTTGGATAGGGAATTTGTTGTGCTAGATTGAGCATTTTTTTTCCTGCGAAGATTGGTTTGATACTTGCAATGTTTTTTTGTGGATCTTTATTGTTGGACACCAAAGTCTAGGGACCATAAATTTAGTTCCTTGGACCCTTGTTTCGGTTGAAGTTGTTGCTTGTTGTTTTGAATATGAAGGTATGGGAAACTATTGCATATATGTGCGTAAGAATTTAGTTTTCAGCTAACCATGGGAAAATTTAATTTTGGCTTGCTAGTGAGAATTTGGTTTGCCGGAGGTGTCCACCCGCAACTTTAATGTGGTTTTCGTCCTATGTATCATACATTTTGCATAAATTCAATGTTGGTAGCAAGGGTTTGGGAGATTTTGGGCATGGTCTATGGTTTTGTGGGGGTTCAGGTGTGAGAATTTTGGGCATGCTCTGAGAATCAAAAGTTTACTTCCTTAGGGTTCAACCTTTGAAGTTTGCAAATAGCTATAATGCCTTTCAGAGTTTGTTGTGTGTTTGCAATAAGCATGGAGTAGCATATGTTTTTGAGCTTTGTTGACTGAAATCAAAATCATGAGAAGAATGTGGTTTGCGGGTAGTGATGCATCTTATTTTTTCCAAGGGTTTTGAATACCTTACACTCGAGTCCTTTGATTTTGGTTCTTTGTCGAGGGGAAGCGTGTTGTGTATTTATGCAAGGCATGATAGGGTACTTAGACTGGGGGTTTCATAATTGGCGTTCAATATTTGATCCCTGTTAATTCTGGAAGCATTTTGAAGAGAAGCAGATTTGTTACTAAAGCATTTATGCTAAAATTGGATGCATGTTTAATTAGAGTGGCAAACTAAAGCCAATTTTACAAATAATGTCTTGAAATCTACTTGTCAAAAGTCAATTCCTTAATTTTATGTGACTTTGTTTAGAGTCATGTTGTTCTTTTGGCTATGTTGATGCTGAAATATGTTTGACCTTGTGGTTAGATTTGGGCAACAAACTGGCATCTCGTAATTGTGATTGGATTGGGGCAAAAAAATATCATATGCTTTGGGGATTTTGCAAATGCAATTGAGCTTAAGGGTTCTAAGATGTCAATTGTAGGATGTGTGATTCATCGTTTGACTTGATGAGCTATTAAATATATTAAACATTTGTTTGTTTGTAGAGACCAAGATCAAATTGCCTTAATAAAGTAAGGACATGTTGCTTGCAATGGGATAATTAACTTAGCTTCTTTATCACAATATTTATTGTCAATTCCATAGATTCTAAAATGTAAAGTAGATGAGGGCTACTCACACACTTATGTCTTTTATATGAACAAATCCACTGCTAAGTTGTTACCTTTGTAGCATTGGAATGAGTTCGTTGACCAAATTATGTATAGGGCCCAAGATCTTCTTCATGCCTTGTAGTTGGGTGCAAATGCAGTTGTTTCTAGATAGATGTAGCAATAGATGTTTGATGTTGCTGAAATTCCTAGACATGTTATGGAAATAAAATTTCAGATATGTGTGGATGTCTATATTTTAGAGCTATGTGGATGTTCGCATATTTTGTTGTTCTTATTTTTCCCTGTTAATTTGTTTGGTACATTTCAGAGTTTTGAATTGGTCTGGTATGCATTTGATACTTTTGGTGCAAATATATTTATGTTAAAGTTATATATGGATATGGTTGTTTAACTATGATTGTGAGTTTATCATTATTCACCAAATTATGGTTAGAATGTTGGTTATGCAAATGAAATTGGTCATGTAAAGGGATAAAGTGTGTTATTGATTAAGTTGTGTTAGACAAAATAGTTATGCTTTTCTCCTTTTGCATATGAAATATTTTATGTCATGGTTAGAGCCCAATTAGTTTTTTATATAAAGGATTCAATAGAAGAAAACAAGAAATTTCCTATACATAATGCACAGTGAAATGAACTGTGGTTGCATGGAATCAAAGATAATTAGCTTTTGATATGTAGTTCCAGATTTTTTCTTTGGCCTTTCTTGGCTCGTGTCGTTTGCCTTTGTCACAGTGAGGATTCTTGCCTAGTGAGATTGCATTTTCCATGTTGTCTATTGACATTGCCACATGTTATTTTCTTTTGCACGAGTTATTAACAACAGTTACTAAGTGAGCCTTCTCTCTAGGGAGGACATGTTGGCTTTAGTTTGATAGCCTGTGTATATATTTGTTGTGTCAAGGACATGCCAATGATTTGTGCTGTAATTTATCCTACACTCAAGAATTGTGATACTACAAAGCATATTTCCATTCTCATTTGGACAATGTCAATATCCCTAAGTCATGTGCATTGGTGGGAGATTGTGGTATGTAGTGTTTCTAGGGTCCAAGGGTTGCACCTATGGAAAGATGTTGTTATTGTTAAGAAGTGGGGCAAGAGGCAGTTTTCATACAAAACATTTGTATGGTGACAAATACATGATGACATTGAATGTGGTTGTGGTGTGTCTTCAACCATATATGTGTTAGGATATTCCTATACTCCATCCTAGTCCTAGCAACATTTTCATTATTTTCATTTTCAGTCATGCATGCACTTTTAGGGTTTGCATGCATCCCAGTCCTCAATCCCAGCACTTAGCCCTCAGTTAGCTAGCCCCCGGAGCTTCCGTCCACTCAGTTTCATCCCTCCTAGAGCTTAGTGAGCCCTCCTTTCACCTACTGCATGAGAAAGGCGCCCTTCCTTACCTACCATTCAGTTATCTTCAGTTGTCTTCAGTTCTCTCCTTGATTTAAGGCTAGAATGACTCTCAACTGACTGTATCACTCCCATGGACCTCCAGTGAGACTTAACTGCCCATTCTGACTTCAGTTAGCTCCTCATGCGCCCTCCATTGAACCTCCTTCATTCAGTTAGTGTCTCCATGTGCCAGTTACACCTACCACACTCAATTAGACTCAGTTTGACTGACGGTTGACAGTTACTTGTGCATTGATGACTCCACCGATGATGAGATAGACTACTAGTTGTGCTCCGATGACACTCCAGTGATCTTTTGATCACTCCATGAAGGCTAATTCGAATTGCCACCTTAGGCATTCGAATCCTCATGCATTGTACTATTGATTTGTCCATATTGTGATTAATTAATTAGTGTGTGTGAAGTATTTTTGCTTATATCCGAGTTCTACTGTATTATTATTTTGTTGCTCATTATATTGCATTGACCACTCTTCTATTTTCTTGCTTAATCATAATTATTCTCTTGTGAGGTATACATCATCTCTTAGATCTGCTGTGAGGATTTTCACAATATGGTAGAAGTTGGAGCAACTACATAGGTCATAAGTCTATGGCCATGGAGCTTATTATTACATTTATGAAACTCTGCTTGTTGTTCTATTGATAAAAGCTTTTCTTTGGGGAGACATGTTGGATATACTTTGATAGCTAGTGTATGTGTTTGTTTTGACAAGGACAAAGCAACAATCTCTGTTGTAATTTGTTGTCTTTCAAGAGATTTTAGGGCAATGCATTGAATTAAGGTTAGTTGAACCATGACAAATACATGGTGAAATTGCATGTGGTTTGTTTTGACAAGGACAAAGCCTTTCAAGAAATTTTAGGGCAATGCATTGAATTAAGGTTAGTTGAACCATCACAAATACATGGAAAAATTGCTCATGGTTGTGGGGGGGCTTGAACCACATATACAAAATCTACCACAACTGTGTATGTCATGAGCCTATGGCCATGGAATTTGTTACATTGATAAAATGCTAGTTGTTGTATTCCTGCTTTTATAACTTGCACTTTTTTTCCTTTTTTTCGGTGTTGCATTGGTCTCATACTGCATTTATTTTAGCATTTAAGAATGATTGATTCCTTGCATGTTGCATCATTGTAGATTTATTTGCTATGCTATTGACAACAATGGTGGTGATGGAAAGTTGTTTGCACTTATCATATGTGCTCAATATCATTGCTTATGGTTGTTTGTATTGATGAGTTCATATTGTTCCATGGGATGTGGCCATGGTCAAAGGTCCTTGCATTTTTCATTGCATTCTTCTTTGGAACATGCTAATTTATTTTGAATTCATGGCCATATGCTATGTCGGTCAATGGTAATCCTCCCTTTCCATTTTTACAGCCAAAGATAATAACATACACAAATTTTAGGGTCAACTATTAAAGGAACAAGTTGTTGTTGCTAATAAGTACAACTCTTACATAGTGCTAGTCCTTTGTAGTTTGCGATGCCATACATGGTAGAAGCCAGCATAACTGCATGTGTTATAATCCTATGCCCATGAAGCCCGTTATAATGATGGCAAACCGCTTATTGTTGTGCTTGCGCTGAATATGGTCACTTACAACGACGTATTGATATTGTTGCATGTCCTTCTGCAATCATGGTCATATGCTATATCGGATGAAGGTAATCCTCTCTTTTCATTTTCTACAGCTAGAGATAGTAAAATACACAATTTTAAGGATCAATGCTTTGATGGGTGAGATTAATGTACAAAGAAGTTGCATTTCTCATGCTTCCCTTTCACCAATAGTTTTTCACAATGCCTTTACTATTTAATACGTACTTTCAGATATCTTGTTCATGCTCTCCTTATAGAACATCATGTAATGCTCCTCCAGGTTTCTATTGATTCATGCATTGTTGTCTTTATTGTTAGTCAACCATGTTGATATAACACCATCTACTTTGATGAAAAACATGATTCTATGTAGAGAAAATTTGTCATGACAAGGTAGTTTTATAGCTACAATGCATTCAGTTGCATTTTTCGTCACATCCTTCTTAAGAGCATGTTATTTCCTTTTGCATTCATGAACATATGCTACAACTAGAGATAATTGAATACATAATTTTTAGGTTCAATGCTTTCATGAGTGAGATCAATGTAGAAAGAGGTTGCATATATCATGCTTATCTCTCACCAATAGTTGTTGACTATCCCTTTACTACTTGATATGTACTTTCATATATCTTGTTAATGATTGCTTCTCGTATAGAAAATCATGTAATGCTCTTCCAATTTTTTGTTGATTCCTACCTTGTTGTCTTTATTATCTTTCAATGCTATTGACATAACACCATCTACTTTGATGAAAAACATGATACTAGGTAGAGAAAAAATGTCAAATCAAGGTAGTTTTATAGCTACAATGAACTCATCTACACAATACTTTTACTTTGTGACATAAACAAAAGGATTGTAGACATAGATACATTGGCATTATGTAAATCTTTTTGGTTCTTCCCATTGCTGCAACATGTTGTTTTTTATTTTTCTTTTAGGATTTCAATGTGGCCTATTGCTTTGAATATGTTTGGCAATTCTGTGTTGTTTCACATTGTACATCAATGAACAAGTGACATATAGATCTTCCAAACTATGATAACAATGTTCACTTTTTGTTTCTTTCGAAGCCTTTCATATCCTCTATTTCTAAGAGTGGCTAGACAAGAAAATATTTTGAGCAGATCTATGGCTGAAAACATTCTCTGGATTCTTTTAGCAGTTTAGTTTTATTTTTGTATTCCATAGAGCTCTACAATCCTTTGGATTTGATTCATCTTTAAATTGAATTGTTGCTTTGTGCATTGCCTCTTTTATAGATTTTTCTTGTTTCTATGGATCCACAAACAAAGAGCTCTTTCAAAGGGACTTGCTTGGAAAAGGCATGTGCTTTTGCAACGTGTAGCCTAGATATGCATGGAATTGATTTCGTGTTGGATGCACATCGCATGTTTCGGTTGAAATATTCTTGCTATCGCTCACGAGACTGTCGATTCAATGCATTTGTGGTGTTTTTTCACTTTCAATGTTCATCTATAGAAATAAGAGGAGTGGTAAATCACTTTAGAGAAAAACTAGATTGCAAAGACCCAAAAGCACTTCATGCAATTAAACAAAATTGAGCAGTGTTTTCTTGCAAGAATTGCACAATATCACAGATGTGGATGCATATTTGCATCGAATGGCTTTGTTTGCTGCAACACTGCATGGAACTTAAGAGTTTGGCCTATGGGGTGATATTTTTTGCATTAAATGGTTGTCAAAATGGATAAAATGTTCCAGTCTCTATATGGTCACTTGAAAAAAAAAAAGTGCCTATGCTTCCAAGGAAATTGCAATGAACAAGAGCTTAACATTTTGTTCCATGACAGGTTTATGTCATGCGAACACTTTGAACCATTTTTATCATATAGGACAAAACCAGACTTTCGGCATGTACAAATAGCTCCAATCATATGTCCATTCACAAATGATGCAATAACATTTCAAATAGACATGTTATCAATTACACATGAATTGTCGAAACAACATCTCCTTCCAATTGATTTTGTTTCGTTGATTTCCATGACTCGTTATTTGAGTCAATTTGCACATTGATAACAAAGTTCGATGATGCTTCGTTGCAGAAGATAATTGCACAGACCTTTTACAATTCCTTTTATGCAAATAACATTAGAGCAATTGATTGCTTGAATAAATATCTTATGCATCGAGATATAGTGAATGAGACATGTATTGCTAATCCAGAAGATTATATTGTGAATTTGTTAAAGCTATATAGAGAAGGAAAGATAGAATGAGGTGTATTTGCATTGTAGTGGGTCTCTGAGCTGTTCAACATCAATATAGATATTTGGCGCATTCAGTCAAATACATTTGCGAAAAGCTTCCAACCAACATACGGCTCTTCAAAAACAATTTCTCTAATGCATTTTTCCATTAACGGTTCGCACATGCACTTTTTTTGCCATTGCTCAAAGAACATCAAAATGATGTCGAATCATGCAAAGTCCATTGGAGCATGGATAGTTGCTATAAAATAAAGAGATCTACTTGTGCAAATATGTTTTTGCCTTGTTCAACTTGCAATGTTATTGACAATAGAAATGCCATACAAAATTATCCAAATGAGGGCAATTTTTCCATGCAACAAAGGCATATTGCTCATCAAAACAATCTCATGCTAAATTAATCAAAGCTTTCAAAAGAACAAGAGATATAGTCAGGAGAATTCCCAAAAACATTTGCCAAAGAAACGAAGAATATCTATAGGAAAGAACATTGCACTGGAATTAAAAGATTGCATCACCTAAAACAAAGAATAAGAGCACATAAACAACTTCCTTTGATTAGGAAAAATAAATGTGCAAAAGCCTCAACGAAAATTAAAGCATACTTGATACTTATTCAGGACACGCCAACACATCAATGCGTTATATGTGAGCGTTTGCAATTCCAAAAATACATGGGCAAAGTTGATAATACTTTAATGCTAAACCATGCATCTTTGTTGATGCATGTTGAGTTAAAACCAATTGCAATCAACCAATACATTTTCAAAAGATGCAAAAGAGCTTTGTACAATGGAAAGATACATGCATTTGCAGTTCCTTCTTAGATTCGCCACGATAACAAACTAGAATCTGTTGCAAGTTTAACGCCATTGGAAGAAAGACTAGTGTTGCCAAGGTTGGCCTTTGCTCAAATAAGATAGCTAGGCTACAAAAGACCGCAATTTGCACTTACAGGAACAATTGTAAATGTGCCTGCGAACCTGGACAAGATATAGAAGGCATTTCCTAGAAGCCTATCAAACTCACAGACAATTGCAATCATGTTGAAAAGGAAATTAGAATATAAAAATACTTATCAATCTGGAAATGTCCATCCGCATATTGTTATGAGTGCCTTAAATGAATTGTGCAATACTATGCTCTATAGATCTAAAGGCATTTTTATTGATGATAGGTGGGAGCATAATGTTGCTAACCACATTGAATCAAAAAACAATTCTCCATGCACATAGATTCAAATGATTCTAGTGATAATGAGACAGACCTAGAACTTGCGAGCGAAACAATGGTACATGGCTACGTGCAACCTCACCAAATAGATGATTTGGACAATGAAATTATACAAATAGCACCCTCATAAGGTTTTCAACCACTAGGAATTTGCAAATGGATTTTTTCTGAAGAGCTTAGCTTCCCTACATTGTTCTTCGGATTTTCCCATCCTGAAGATATTACAAATCGGTTTACTTACCAACAAATATCGCAATGGGAATTGCAGCATGTCTCAGAAGACTTTGCAACTCATAATACAAACACATTCTTCAAGACAGTGCGGGATCTGATCCATCAGAGTTTGAACTCTGCATGGATTTAAATATGAAAAGGAGAGATTAAAGGGAAAACTCTAATTGCAAAGGATGTAAAAAGTAAAATCTTGAGAGGATCTTGAAATCACTAATTGCTTATTGATGTCTCAAAATCATAGACACATATCTTGACTACTTCGAACACATCAAAAAATATGTATTTGCAATGATTTGATAGATAGGTCTACCCACATCCTTTTTGACTTTTACAAGTGCCGAACATCTTTGGCTTCCTTTCTGCAATGCATTGAGAAAAGAAACAAACAACTTTACTAACAAACTTGACAAGGAAAACATTGATGAAAGCATCGAATCATTGATAAGGCAAAACCCTGTAATTTGTAGTCGCTACTACAAACATAGAATGTTGTCATTGCGAACTTTAATCTTGGACGACAATGAGTTGTTCAGAGACATAAAAGGCTATTTCTTTATCAATGAATTCCAAACTAGAGGCAATGAACGTGACCATGCATTACTTTGGAAAAAAAATGCTCATGTATATCGTCAATCTTCTGAAAAAGAAATAACAAGTTTTGTTGATAGATATATGTCATATGCTTCTTTGCTACTCACAATTGAATTGGATAACATTCAAATGCATCATCACACAAAGAGTTGCAAAAAATGTCAATACTCTAGTTGTGGATTTAATTTTCCTCTCCCTAAAATGGAAAAACTTATATTTTGCATCATTTGGAAAATTCCAATTGCAGGATCATCGACAAGGAAAAGAAACTATTCTCAATTCTAAAGCAAAAAAGTATCACAAGAACATGTCTTTTGATATGTTCCTTTTAGACATGGAGATAAAAAAAGACGAGTACATTGTCCTTCTATGTTCAGTCCTATTGCGCCCTAATTTGCTTCTAAAAGGACACCCCTCTCATGTATGGATCAATGATTTTTCCAAACAAGATCCAGTTGGAGTACCGCTACATTGTCACATAAAACACTCCATTTATCTTGTTCTCGATTCTTCATTACCCAATGCATATGTGTATAGAAGGTTTGTATAATAGAATGAAGAAATCCGTAGAAAAATTAAAGACTTAATTGACAAAGGACATATTCGACCCAACTCCCCTCCTTGTGGAAGTCTGGTCATCCTAGTCCCTAAGAAAGATGGGACACGGTGCATGTGCATTGACTATATGGATCTCGATAAGATTTCAATAAAGAATCAGTATCCTCTTCTTAGAATATATTATTTACTTGATTATTTGAAAGATGTTAAATTCTTTACCAAACTCGACCTCAAGTCGGGATATCACCAAATTCCCATAGAGTCCTAAGATGTATGGAAGACTGCTTTCAAAAGTAGGGAAGGTTTATTTGAATGGTTAGTCATGCCTTTTGATTTAACTAATGCCCCTGCAAATTTTATGAGATATATGGATGATGTTCGTTGACCTTTTTCAGGAAATTGTGTCATTGTCTATCTAGATGACATCCTAATTTTCAATAGATCATAGGATGAGCATTTGGTGTAGCTTTAGCAAGTGCTTAACACTCTCAAACAACACAAATTATATTTGAACTTGGAGAAGTGATCTTTTACAATGAAGAGTATTGAATACTTTGGCTATGTGATCGACTCAGTAGGCATTCGAGTTGAACTAGAAAAGATACAAGTCATCAAGGAATGTCCAACTCCAAGAAACATCCATGAACTAAGGAGTTTCCATGGTTTAGCGAATTTATATCGCAGACTTGTGTTGGGATTCAGCCACATAGTTTGGACAATGAATCAGTTGACTAAGGGAGGTGGAAATACATCTTTCAAATGGACCATAGCCCAACAACAAGCTTTTGAAGAACTCAAGAACAATCTTTGCATAGCTCCATTGATCCTGCTACCTCATTTGCATCAACCATTTAAAATTGAGACCGACGCATCAAACTATGCCATGGGTGTCATTATCACTGAAGCATGTCATCCAATGGTGTTCCATTTGAAAACTTTCAGTGATATTGTTCACAAGTATTTGACTTATGAAAGAGAATTGTATGCCATTGTACAAGCACTTAAACAATGGAGACACTACAATCTAGCCAAATAAATAATCATTAATATAGACCATAAGCCTCTACATTTCACTTCGTCACAGTCTAAGTTACATATGACGAGACAACTCAAGTGGATTAGTTACGTACAACAATTTCAGTTGGTAATTAAGCATTAGAAAAGTAAAGCTAATGCAACAATTGATTTCCTTATCCAACCACCAGTCACTTCACTTCTTATAGTGTTAAGTATGCATGGTTATGACACCATTACTTGGAATCGATTGTATGAAGAAGACACTGACTTATCGTCAATGTATCGACAACTCCAGACAGGTCATTCGATTGCTCTCAACTTCCACGTGAAGGACAACTTGCTTTACAAGCTAGAAAAACTTTGTGTACCTATAGGTGAGAACATACATAAACTCATTTGGGATGCACAGTACATCAAAACAACATGACATTTTGTAGTAGTAAAGACTCATAGTATTCCAGAAGTATTTCCACTGTCCTTCACTCAAGACAGATGTGGACAAGTATATAAATTCATGCATGTTTTGTGCCATCACTAAGCCATCGAATTGGCGACAAGGTTTATATACACCCTTTCCAATTCCAAGTTGACCATGAGAATCCATAATCCATTTCCTTGGACTACTTGACTTGCTATCCTGTCACCAAACACTAGCATGATGCAACCCTGCTAGTGATCGATAGATTCTCTAAAATTGATATCCTCATTCCTTGCAAGAAGACTACAACAACACAACAGTATTCTCAACTCATAATCGAGCATGTTTGCAAACATTATGGCTTATCAACTACAATAATCTTCAATAGAGATTCCATATTTGTCATCACTTTTTGGAAAACACTCTAGTAGCAGCTCAACACACAACTATCTATGTCGACCACGTTCCATCCTCAAACCCATGGTTAGACATAAGGTATGAATGACATGGTTGTAAAGTTGCTCTGAATGTACAACCATAAGAATCACAGAACATGGTATGAAAGTCTCTCGTACATCTAGCATAGATATAATCGAACATAGCATAGTTCAATAAGAAAGAGTCTTTTTGAAGTCTGCTATGGATTTTAGCCCTCGACGCCTATCGACTTAGTCACTCGACCGACTAGTTTGATCAACATAGACCATGAACAACAAGAAGTTGAAAAATCACTTAAATTCAAGGGTAGTGTTTACGAGATTTAGAAATAAGCATGAGAGATGTTGTAGCGAGCTAGTGAGAAAGCCAAGTCCCGATACAACAAGCATCGTATTCCTTAGTCATTCAAAATTGGGGATCAAGTTTGGTTGCATCTCAAGAAAAAGAGATTCAATGGCCCACACAGGAAGCTTAAGCCTTTACGATATGGTCCTTACACCATTCTTGAGAAAATTGGAGAAAATGCTTTTAAACTCAACATTCCACCATACCAAGGTTTGCATCCAATATTCAATGTAGATTTGCTTCAACCATATTTTCCACCACTATTGGAACATATTGACTTACAACTAACATATCTAGAAGAAATCCATCTAGATATTCAAGATCCCGAATAAGTCCATGATATAGGTATTCAATACACTCGATTGTGCCATATATAAGCAAAGAAACGATCATAAAAACATTCCTTTCTGTAGGGAAGAATGCAATTTGATTGATAATTGAACAATGTGATTTAGTAATTATCCTTTTGTGTTTTAGCATCTTTTATCTACTAATCAAGTGAATGAAGCTATGTGTGGACAAAGCGCGGGTGAATATGAAGGATGGCAATACCCAAGCTCCAAGTTAAAGATAACAAGAGACACGATGTTCGTGTTTCCCCTAATTTGTAGGAAAGAATCCCCTGAATTGGGGTCGTGATTTCCAATGTTGATCTAGGGGTTGAAAGTTTGTAATAAGTAGAGGCACCTGAGTAGCAGGGGGCCTAACTCATATCTTTGGAAACCATTCTCTGTATTTTTAGTTCTGATATTCAGTTTATAATTCCTATGAATGTGATGGATTTTATGGATTTCTAGTGAAGGACCAACGTTACTTCCAACTTGTGAGTTTATAAGTTTCATTTCTCTCCTGTGATGCGCATTGGGGAGGGCCCCTTAGTGCGTAGATAAGGAGTTATGTACTTTTCTTTCTATATTTTTTATGCATTCTGCTGTTTATTTCTAGGATAAATACGTGTGGATTAGCTTCAACACTTATTTGATACCAGATTTCAATTCTGCGCATAAGCGTTTTTCTTCTGTAGTTCCGCAACACTGCGTCCGTAGTTCATGATTTCAGCAAGTTCATTTTTGCTTTCGATTGTGATAGACCTTCAGTTATTTCACTCTCTTTAGAACAACTTCTCACTATTCCTTAGAACACATTGAACACCCAACGATAAATATTCTCTCAGCATAGTGCACTTATAGTGCTAAGTGCCTCTGAAGTTTGTACGTTCCTTGGTCGATATTTAAAGTGAGCTTCTTGAATGAATACCTGTAAAAGGGTAGGCATTTCCGAAAGCCACCATTTTTTTTGGCGTCGTTGCCGAGGAGGTGCTTAAACTATAGGAGACATCTCGAAAAAAATTTCAAAAATCTAAAAAAAAAATACCATGAATGCCTCGGCGAAGGAGGGATGAATTTGGACATTTTCTGCCTAATCGCCCTATGAGCAATAGCAGTTTTGAACACCTTCAATTCGAATTTCTCAATACTAACGAAGAAGCTGATCCTAGCTATAAACCAGACCTTGATAAATTTTTCGCTATCTCTAGTTCAAACACTACCATGGCGGATGATGAATAAGAACACAGTGAACTGTTTACCTTCCCCATAAGTGTACCCCTTGGAGATGCAAGAATGAAAAATATCAACCCTGCTAATCTCCCAAATTTTCATGACTTAACTTCAGAAGACCCTGCCACATTCTTGTTTGAATTTGAATTAATCTGCAAGTCATTTGGTTACACTACAGATGCACAAAAATTAAGACTTTTTCCTTCCACACTAAAAGAGTTATCGCTTAGATGGTTTATGAGCCTAGAAGGAAACATAATTTTCTCTTAGGATCAAATGAAACAAGCCTTTTTGGAAAAATATAGAGATTATTGTAAATCCAAAGACACTAGGGATGATATTTTCAGGATGCAGCAGGGAGAAAAAGAATCTTTGGAAGATTATGCACAACGGTTCCAACTCAGCTATAAGAGAGCTATTCATTGTACCTTGGATCAAGAATCACTAAAACTTGTACTTCTTAGGGGAATCAAGGAAGAATACCTATAAGTATTGAATTTGTTAGGAGATGGGGATATCTTTCAGAAAACCTATGACCAAATTCTGAAAATCTTTAAAAATTATTCAAGATCCAGAAAAGGCAAAAATGGAACGCGAGATATACACCCATTAGCAGGGGGATAATCCTTTTCAAGCCCAAGCATCACAAAATCCGGCTTGGGGAATCTCCTGGACGACATGAAGACAAATATCCTTCAATCATTAACTATGCAATTAGATACACTTCAACTAAAAAGGAAACAAGATGAGATCAACTAGGAACTAGCGATATTCTGCCAAGATGTAGAAAAAAACATGAAAAAGGACAATGCCCATTAAATACAATAGAAGTCTGCGGGCTCTATACTGATGATCATACCACAGATAAATGCCCTTTATTACCATCATGCAAAGAAACCATACAAGATCCTACCTCAGAGAATTCTGTAGAACAAATTTGCTTTGTTAACCAACGAAGGAATAATTTTGCTAGGACCTTCCAATCCAATAATCAAGCCTATTTTAATCAAGGGAACCCTCAGCAGAATTGGAATCCTTTAGCACAGATTTCATGGCCTCCACAAGCAGGGCCAATTCAATGGCAGCAAAATCAAACTCCCTACCATCAACCATACTTCACCCAGCCTTACCCACCATATCCCCCACCTTTTTCACAACCACAAATAAACTATGGGAATCCATATCCATCTTCCACAAATTGGAGAGAACCACTGCAACAACCACTTATAATGCCGCATCCACAAAACCAACAGCTCCCCAGATCGCCTACAATTCTATCTCAACCTGTCCCAAATCCAAATAACAATAGGACAGGACAACAACCCTACAACAACGAAGTGATGCAGTTTCCAGCTTATGTTGTAGACACACTAGATTTGAATGAGATCAATCTGAGATATGGAAAAACACTACAGGGTTCCCATTATCAAAACAATCAAGAACCCACATATTCTGAACAACCCACATCTACAGGACATCAATAGCCCGAATTTATACGCTCCTAGGAAGAAGAGGATCAACCCCGAATACCAGAACATAATCCTCATAATCCTCCATTTCCTGAAAAGATAAAACAAAACAACAAAGAAGAAGTAGAAAACACCATACTTAATGAATTAAAACACTTAAACATTCAAATTCCACTCTTACAAGCAATCATGGATGCTCCAATCTGTAACAAATTCATAAAGGAAAATTGCTTGAAGAAACTTGGGCGAAAGAAACGAGATCCCCCAACCATAAATGTGATAGGCCAATTAGCAGACCTTATGTTAGGGATCTTTCTCAACCCAAAGTACCTCGATCCAGGAAGCCCTATAGTCAATGTAACCATAAAAAAAAATCATATTTCAAGTATTCTAATTGATCTAGGAGTTGCAATAAACGTTATGACAAAAGACACTATGTTAGCCCTAGGTCTCCAATCCTTTATAAGACCAACAAGCACGGTGTTACAATTGGATGACACATCCCCTTTTAGGCCGGAAGGTATCCTCGAAGATGTAATTATTAACATTGAATCTTGGGAATATCCAACAGAATTCATAGTCATAGAAGTCAAAAGCAAGCTCAGTGGGTACCCAATCATTCTAGGGAGGCCGTGGCTGGCAACAACAGATGCCTATATAGGTTTTCGATCTAGGGATATGACAATTACCAGTGGACAAGCTAGAAATAAAATCACCATATACCCTCCAGCAAAACGTCTACAGATGCAAAACACCAGAATTGGATGGATGATTATGATGACATAGATGACCAAAATATGCAACCTGTCCTCAACATAAAAACTGCTCTAACCCTAAAAGCTAAGGATGAAGATGTTTATTTAGCTAATTTTATTGAAAAAATATATCCTAATCATGATATGCTTGAAATTTTTGCAACAGGGCAACAACAAGAAGTGCTAAAATCTCCTATCAACACAGACATAATGTGGAAGCAAGTATTCTCCATTGAAGAACAACTCCCACAGGTAAAAATCGTGGAAATCATGCCTGGGAAGACGGTCAATATTAATGCACATCTGGAGCCAGAACAATAACAACAATTAATAAAAGTGCTCTCAGAAAACAACAGGGCTTTCATGTGGACCTACACTAATATGAAGGGGATACACCCGGATATTTGCAAACACTATATTTACATCAAGGAGGGCGTTGTCCCGATAAGACAACCCCAAAGAAGGATGAATCCAACGTTAAAGGATATAATTAAACTATAATTGCAAAAGTTACTGGATGCAGGTTTCATTTACCGGATCTCAAACAGTGAGTGGGTCTCACCCTTAGTGATAGTTCCGAAGAAAGGAGGAAAGTGGAGAATCTATGTAGATTATAGGGAGCTTAACAAAGAAACCAAAAGAGATCACTTCCCTCTACCATTCATTGATTAGGTGTTGGATACTCTGGCTGGAAACAAATTTCTTTCATTCTTGGACGGATTCGGTGGCTATAACCAAATCCTTATATGGGTGATTTCCAACTCAGACCGTTGTGTTCATGGGTGAAACACAAGATAGAGAGGTCACAAGACGCTCACCTCTACCAAATAGAGGAATGGGAGAACTCACATTGGATAATATCCAAAGCCACGCACCCAGAGAAGGTGGTCCAGGATCATCCTGCCATAACCTATGATGAGGACCTGATCTCCATCCTTCTCAAGAAACAACAAGAATCCATTGAGAATTTTGACAAGACCACACAGAGCACACTCGGAGAGGTATGGGAGGTCATAGGCGATTAATGGAAAAGAGTTTCAGGAGACCCGAAAAAGCGTGAACCTCATTCCCCCCATAGATTGGAAGTCACGCTAAGAAGGGAAAAGATGTATAAGGAATCCTTGATGAAGAACAAACTCAGATGGATTGGGATGAAGCTGAGCCCACCATTCTTCCTTCCCCTGATAATTAAAGATGACATCGATGAGGATGAAGAAAGAAGGGTTTGGGCCAAAGAAGAGTAGAGTCAAGGATATCACTGGCATGAAGGAGCTCCTAGAGTTGTTTCCCGGTACATCAAAGAAGCCATTGTACAACAGGATGGGTAACATCTTCAAGTTCGGGGGAGATGATAAGTACATGATATAGGTATTCAATACACTCCATTGTGCCATATATAATCAAAGAAACGATCAGAAAAACATTCCTTTCTGTAGGGAAGAATGCAATTTGATTGATAATTGAACAATGTGATTTAGTAATTATCCTTTTGTGTTTTAGCATATTTTATCTACTAATCAAGTGAATGAAGTTATGTGTGGACAAAGCGTAGGTGAATATGAAGGATGGCAATACCCAAGCTCCAAGTTAAAGATATAACAAGAGACACGGTGCTCCTGTTTCCCCTAATTTGTAGGAAAGAATCCCCTGAATTGGGGTCGTGATTTCCAATGCTGAACTAGGGGTTGAAATTTTGTAATAAGTAGAGGCACCTGAGTAGTAGGGGGCCTAACACATATCTTTGGAAACCATTCTCTGTATTTTCAGTTCTGATATTCAGTTTATAATTCCTATGAATGTGATAGATTTTATGGATTTCTAATGAAGGACCAACATTACTTCCAACTTGTGTGTTTATAAGTTTCATTTCTCTCCTGTGATCCGCATTGGGGAGGGCCCCCTCCGTGTGTAGATCAGGTGTTTTGTACTTTGCTTTCTATATTTTTTATGCATTATGTTTTTTATTTCTAGGATAAATGCGCGTGGATTAGCTTCAACACTTATTTGATACCAGATTTCAATTCTGTGCATAAGCATTTTTCTTATGTAGTTCCGCAACACTCCGCCCGTAGTTCTGATACACAACGTCTGTAGTCTTGTAGCTACCATCCGCGAATGTAATTTCCATATCTATATTTCCACGTTTTATACGGTGTTCTTTGACTAGATCATATTTATACTCCTGAATGATGACTTCCTGTTTCCAGTTAAATAGATCTCTGGTTCCTTAGGTTAGATTAGTGCCCTTAAACTAGATAAGATTTGCTTTGGATTTCATAAACTAGGTCAATGTTGTTTTGGATTTCATAAACCTGGTGAATGCTTTCATAGAATAAAATTCCTACTTTCTTAGATTAGGTGAATGCTTCAAATAGAGTAAATTCCTACTTTCATAAACTAGGTGAATGATTTGCTTTGGATTTCTTAGATTAGGTGAATGCTTTAAATAGAGTAAATTTATGCTTTCATAAACTAGATTAATGCTTTCATAAAATAGGTTCATTATTTCAACAAGTTCATTTTTTTTTTCGATTGTGATAGACCTTCAGTTATTTCACTCTCTTTAGAACAACTTCTCACTATTCCTTAGAACACATTGAACACCCAACGATAAATATTCTCTCAACATAGTGCACATATAATGCTAAGTGCCTTTGAAGTTTGTACATTCGCTGGTCGATATTTAAAGTGAGCTTCTTGAATGAATACCTGTAATAGGGTAGGAATTTTTGAAATCCACCAATCCCCTTGTCGTCAACACTAGTGTTGGACAGCAAGCACACCGTACAAGGATGCAAACAATTCCCTTGTTTCAGGTGGCCAAAGAAGGACAACTCCCTACTCAAGGTAAGTGGTATCCTCTCACCGAATTGGAGCACAAGTTTCCTCATTTGTATGAGCAGGAAGTAGGGACCATTGCCACTTAAGGGGCGAGGTCCGATCCATCCCAAGACATGACTGGTGCCATTAACTAGTGCCTAGTCCCATTCAACTCTGTGGTCAAATATCGGTCGCATCGACTGAGTCAAACCTATGGATCTGTTGATCCATTGACTTAGTTGTCCCTACAGATGAGTCAACCTTGAGGATTAGTCGACCCATCGACTAAGTCATCGACTTAGTCGACCCTCATAATCTTCTGCAAGATTCGTTCATCATACTTGCCCTACAACATTTGATGACTCCAAAACATGTTGGACAACATTACGGACAGTCAGAAGGCATCGAGAAGACACCTTCAATGTGGCAATGGTGTCTCTTCATCTTCTTTAAACCAACACATGGGAAGAAGAGAGTTGGTCTCCTCAATCAAATTGTAACTGATTCTTTGTCACTGAAACGTTATGGGTAGGCACCCAAACATCCCTTAGATTTCTATATATGCATGTAAGCTTGAATATGAAAGGTTTCCTTGTTCTTGATTGCACTAAGATGGTTCCTGAAAGAGAAGGCTCGATTGGTTCCTCACGGTTCCTTGATTTGACCTCCATTCATGTAAATGAGTCTTTCGAATTAGTACGGCTTGATACAAGGTTGACTTACAGACTTAAGAGACCAATGTCCCACAAATGACTGCTCAATAAAACTAGAGTTTTCACCCTTGGGGTTTCTTTGTTATCAATTCCTAGCTTGCATTTTCATGTAATTGATTTTCTCTATTGCTTTCACTCGTTTCTGTTTGGTAATCAACTACATTGGTTTTCTTATTCAGTCTAAGTATTGTTCACTTCCACCATAATAGAGCTTGACTCTTTCAGTTGACTATGTTGTCCTCCAGTCGTCGTCCTGGGAAACATGGATCACACTCCATTTTATTTTTCACCATCAAAGTCTAAATCAGAATAGCCAATCAGTTTGAAGTCATCCACCTTATAATACTTTAGTCCAAAATCATGAGTCCCATTCAAGTAGTTTAGAACTCTTTTGGCATCAGACCAATTTCCTTCATAGGGTTTTTGCATAAACCTAGAAATAATCCCAACGACAAATGAAATATATGGTTTGATGGTGGTAAGGTAGATAAAATTTCCCACAAGCTTCCTATACTTGGTTGCATCCTCAAATTCATTTCCTTATTTTGTTGTGAGCTTCAAATTATGTTCCATTGGAGTAGAGAAAGGATTGCACTCTATCATGCCAAATCTGTTCAACAACTCTCCAACGTACTTCTTATGGGAGATGAATATGTACTTGGGATTCCGAGTCACTCCAATTCCCAAGTAGTAGTGAAGATGTCTAAACTTTGTCATTTCAAATCCCTTCTTCAATTATTTCTTTATGGATGCAATGTAGCTTTCATTGCTTCCTGTCATCAAAATATCATCTACATACACCACAAGATATACAACAAATATTCTAACTTTCTTTACAAACAATGACGCATCATCAATATTAAAGTGTTTGAAATTTAATTTGAGAAAATGTTTGGTTAACTTTTAATATCATGCGCAAGGTGCTTGTTTCGGGCTATACAATGACTTCATGACTTTCCGTACATGAAGACATTCTCTTTCAAGTCTCCATTCAAGAAAGCAGTCTTCACATCCATATGATAAAATTTCCACCCATTTTTTGCAGCCAAAGAAAATAGAGTGCGGATGGTAGCCCATTTTAATGTGGAGGAGAGAGTATCCTCATAGTCAATGCCTTTTTTCTATGCAAAATATTTCGCCACAAGACTTGCCTTATGCTTGTTAAGTGACCCATCTAATTTGTACTTGTTCTTGTAGTCCCACTTGCATCCAATCGGTTTGGTTCCAAATGGAGTGTCTACCAAATTCCATGCCCCATTCTTAAGGAGAGCATCATATTCATTATGTGTGACTTATTTCCACTCATAATGAGCAACAACTTCTTCAAAGGAAGTTGGCTCAAGTTTATTAGATAAATTCAATTCATAGTCATATGAAACATCTATATCTTCTACAACACATGAACTTGAATTATTTGCATCTCCTTCATCTTCTTGCCTTGTCAAACTTTTGGTTCATGTCTTTCTGACTTCGTCAGATTGGACACTTTCAAGTGTCTTTGTGAACCACTTTGGAACTTTTCATGAAGGTCCAAGTTGCTTAGCTGGTGGTGCTTCATTCTCTTCAAGATCCAGTCTTCCAAACACCTCAATCACATCATCCATTTGAACCTCCACTTCTAGTGAAGTAGTAGGAACTTATTCATTAGGGGGATATGGTGCCGCAAAAGGATATTTAAAATGTTGTACAAGAGTGTGATATCCCCTTCAAGATGTGGAATCTCATTATCAAATTCATGAAAGGTCTTTACATGGTTCAATTTTACTAGACAATAAATATGCCTCTCAATAGACTTGTCATTTTTATTCATTTCGAGAAAAGTGACACCTCTGGATGGAAGAGAGGCGAAGACCTAAGAAAAAATGGTAGAGCATAGAGCTAGCATAGTAGAAATGGAGTTATGGTAGAAGGGCCAGTCTCTGATACCTCTGTGAAGCTTGAGGAATGACACAAAGCTTTGATGAATTTCATGAATGAGAATCATTGATTTATACAAGTTAAGGTGACCTTTGGTTTCATACTCCAAAGGTACATTTGATTCCCATATGAATCTTCATTTCCCTACAATTAACTATTTAGAATAGTTTACACAAGGAATAAAAAAACCATAGGATTAGGTTTCCAACAGCTAAAATTGCTTTTAATTTTATTAAGGTTAGCTTCTGAAAGAGACATCCAGAACCTATAGATCTATGGGGATTTTTAATTATTAATAGATATCGTAAATGGTCAAAATCAACTTCCAACTTTGTTGTTGGAAACTAGGTTTAATCAAGTTAGGGATCTGATTAGAAAGTTCTACCATTGCTCCTACACACATGTATACAGAGAGTTAAACCAACAAGCAAATGTATTGTCCAAATGAAGATTAGTGGTTGTTGTTGGCTCCATCCTTACTAAAGAAGAGATAGATCAAACAAGGATGCAAGTGGTCATATGATCCTTCTATGAATGATGCAAATTTCCTAGAATGATACGCTTATTAATGGGCTTCTTTTGTAGGATCTCTTTACTTTTATGAAACTTGGATGTCGTAAACATGAAGATGATTTTAAGTTATATTTTTTTATGAAAATGTAAATAGAATTGTGGGACTATTTACGGTAGAAGGAACTTGTATGACATTTTTTGAGTGCTATGTAAGGAGTAGATTTGGTAACACGAAGTAAGGTAATACTAAATGTATATATTTTTTTCTTTAATAGAAATTAGATAAATTAAAGTTTTTTTCATAGATATATATAACCATGATATTACAAAATTTATGATAATTTTTTAAAACCATTTACTTCTTGAAAACAAACTATTACATAAATAGCTTTATGAAAACAAACAAACTATTAATATTTAATTTTTCAAATTAAGAAAACATTTTTTTTTCAAAAGAAAAAAATCATATATTGATCATAATGAACAAAATACATTCCACAAGTGCTTGCTAGCACGATATCAAAAAAATAAGATCTGCAATGAGTGCACTTCACTGTTACAAACTGCGTCAAAAATGACTAATATGAAGTTTAAATCTCACTTTTAGTTTTCTGAAAATATTCTACCACAAAAACTATTTCTGTTTTGAGATGCCAAAAGCTTTAACCAAAAAACTTTAAAAAGCGAATCTAGATGAAACCTGCTGATTTCACTTGATTCTTGGACATAAGTTGTTTTAATGCATTGTCCTTCTTCCATACTTAGTCTAGCTTTAGATAAGCTATTTGCTTGTGTATTCTGGGTTCTATAAATATGAGCAAAAGATACTTCGTTTATTAGTGTCATCAAGTTAGATATATGGCTTCCGAGGTTCTGCAGCACATGATTGTTGAAAGAATTGCCTTTGTTCATGTAATTGATCTATACCTCTGAATCCCCATAGATTTTAAGCCTTTCCACCTTGTTCTCAATAGCAATCATTAATAGGGTGTGTAAAGCTAAACCTTCAGCCCTGTTGTTCGTGCCTATACCTCCATTTGCTTGAAAGCTATACTTTGTCCCTGACAATCTCAGGATGCCTCCCAAGCAATAGTGATTATTGCTGCATGCTCCATCAAAGAAGCCCAGATTTTCCTCCTCAAAGTCTGAGATGGATTTTAGTTGTCTAACTTTAACCTTTTTCACAGGTTCCTGAAATAATTGAAAGATTGATAGCACCTGGGATGTCACAAAAAAACTCGATTGTTTAATATCCTCAAAAATAGAGAGATTACGAGCTCTCCAAACATACCAAGGAACCAAATAGACTAAACATCTGAGTCTTTTCAAAGATGGATCATCAAACCATTGCTTCATAAAGATCACATATGAATCTTCACCGTCCACAAAGTGTATATTTAATGATTGTCTCAGCTCAGCCCATACGTGTTGAATAAAAGGACAATATAAAAACAGGTGGGTAGCATCCTCATCTACCTCTTGGCATAAGCTACATCTCCCAGGACCTCATGTTCCTCTTCTTCAATTTGTCCCAAGTTAGAATTTTATCCTTTAGAATTAACCATACCAATATTTTTCTTTTATGGGTACTAGAAGCTTTCCAAAGCTTCCCCCACCACCAGGGATCTTCATGCTGTTGATTGCTCCATAACGCTTTATAGGCAGCCTTCACTGAGAACGAACCTTCATCATCTAAACCGTGCCACTGTAAAGTATCCTCTGCACTGCTTAAACAAATGTAACCCTTTGTTAAACTATATGTCCAGCTGTTCCACTCATCGTGCCATCTTTCTGGAAACTGTAAAGATGCAACCGACTTCCATTGTTGAATGTAAAACGAGCTTCCCTCAACAATATCGGATAAAACACTGATACCCCTCACATCCAAATGACTTATTAGCTCGCTGGGCATTCCCTGCATGTAAGACACACCTTTGTATTTATCCATTCCAATACGAGCCTTCTGCCCATTCCCCACCTGCAAAATCAAATGATCCCCTACGACTAGATAAGCTGCAATAATGTTTTTCCAAAAGAGTGAGCCCCCTCTACCATTTTTAGTAGGCTGCCGAATCCAATTTAGAATTGATGAATTGTGCAAATACTTCGATTTTAAAATTGCTTTCCATTTGCCGTCCTTTGATATCAACTGCCAGGCCGATTTGGATGCCAGAGCCTTACTGAAGGAAAATAATTTTATGAAGTCCCAACCCCCTGCATCCTTAGGTTTACATATCGATTCCCACGATGTCCAATGCACTCCTTTCCCATCTTTACCCTTCCAGAGAAAGCCCAAAAAAAGCTTCCGCAAAGCATGCAGAACTCCATTTGGAATTTTGGCGAGGATTTCCCAATAAACCGGTATAGCATTCAAAACACTCTTGATCAATATTGCTTTTCCTCCTCTGGACAGAAACCGATTACACCAAAATGAAATCTTACCTTCCACCTTCTCGATCATCCAGTCCCAGTCATGCTTTGTGTAACAGTTAGGTTTTAGATGGAAGACCAAATACACAAACCCTTCTGCTAAATTATTTGTCTCCATATGCATTATCTCCAAAAAAGTATTTTTCTCTTCCTCCGTTAAAGCATTATAATAACATACCGACTTATCATAGTTGATGAGCATTCCTGTTGCCAAGCTAAATAGATAGAACATGTCCTTAACTGATGTAACTTCTACCTCCGAATTACCCAAGAAGAATAAGGCATCGTCCACGAAGAAGATATGGGTAAGACGCGTAGTACCATAACAAATACCCTTCATCGAATTGTTATCCACTAACTCAACAACCTGGTTACTCAAGCCATCCATAACTAGCAGAAAGAGGTAGGGTGACAACGGACAACCCTGTCTCAGCCCTCTTTTTGGATTGAAAAAGCTTGAAGCAGCCCCATTAATTAACACAGAAAAATTCACTGACGAAATACAGGACCATACCCAATTGACAAACTGATCCAATCTGGATAAGGACCAGCCTGATGTACATCCAATCTGTTCTGTCATATGCTCAATCTTCAATACTTTTGCCGAAATTTTTCCAGTTTTCAGGGAGTGGATTCCTTCCTGAGCACAACCAACAACCTCATGGATACTTCTGCCCAAGAGGAAGCCAAACTGCTCCGGTCTAATGAACTTGGCTAGAAAAGGCTTGAATCTTTTCGCTATAATCTTCGATATCACTTCATAAAGCGTATTGCACAAGGAAATCGACCGGAAGTGCCCAAAGGATTTAGGCATTTCAATTTTAGGGATTAACTTAATAAAGGTTGAGTTAATGCTAGGCAGGAGATGGCCCGAGACCCTATTATCCTCCACAACTCTTAACAGGTCATCTTTAAGCAGATCAAAAAATGCTATATAAAACTCCGAAGTCCAACCGTCCGGACCTGGGCTACGCTCTTTTTTTAATAACTGTAATGTCATCTTTAATTCTTCCATCGTTACAGGTCCACTTAAAGCATTTTGATCTTCATCCTACAACCAGCAATTGAATTTGGATGCTACAGTTACAATAGATTGTTAGTTATTACCTTCCGGGGACTGATAAAAATCCTTGAAGAAAGCCACCCCGCCATCTGCAAGTTGCTGAAAGCCCTTTAAAGGCCGACCTCTGTCATCAAGTAGATCCCAGATAGTATTAATACTTTTACGATGATGAACCATCTTGTGGAAGCAAGCCGTATTTTCATTCCCAAGATGAAGCCACATTGCTCGACTTTTCATTCTTACTTCAACTTCTCTATCCAAAAGCAACTTGTTTTTCTTTTCTTTCAGCATCGTCAATTGAATAATATGGAATGCATCCGATAGAACTAATCCTCATAGAATTGCTTAATACTCTGTTCCACTGCTACTAAGCTAGCTTCCACCTCCCGTTTCTGCTTCCTCGCCCAGACCACTGTAAGATTCTTTATTAATTTTAAAGCTGCCACAAACTATTTGTCACAAGAATCCGCAATTGATGGATCATAATGTCTCCAATTGGATCTAATCAACGCTGTAAAATCCCCATTGCCCAGCCAATGTGGGTTGAACTTGAACGGGGTCCCCAGAGTCAGATCCCCTTTTTCTACACTGCACATAATAGGGAGGTGATCTGAAATACCCCCCGTAACTCTCCATGAACGAGCCTTTCCTGTACCCCTAAGAAAATCCCCTGATAATAGAAAGCGGTCCAGCCTTTTAGCTAGGGCCACCGCCCTAGACCTTTTATTAAACCAGGTCGGTTTCTTGATCTCGGGTTCCAGGTCAAAAATATCCCCTTCCATCATAAGATGCCGGAAAGTATTCTGAAAGGGATCCATTCGAGCCCTCACCCCCCATATTTCATCACGGCCTAGGGTAATATTTAAATCGCATGCAATAATAAACGAAAGATCACTGAGAATAGATTTTTTAAACAGGACATTCCAGAAAACATTTTTACGGTTGTATGGGCCGTAAATATTCAGAATGTTAAATGTTAAATCTATCTCTGAGCTACTGAAGGTTGTCCCAACCTAGACGGAAATGCAAAACTGTTAAGCAAGGACACCGTCTCCTTCCAGCCAGACACCAAACCACCAGATAAACCTACACTGTCAACCCATACAAAACTCCAACATGGAAGAAGAATTCGCAGCTGACCGACCAAACTAGACCCTCCACACATAGTCTCTTGAAGAACCATAATATCCGGTTTATTTACCTCTACTAAACTGCCTAATGCCAACAATTTTGGGTTGCTGTCTAACCCACGACAATTATAGGAGAAAAGCTTCATGAATTCACCTTCCCGGAAGGCGAATCTCTAAGCGCCAATAAACCAAGGGGAGAAGAGAATCGGTTGCTAAGGTTCTCCCTAAGTCCCATTCTCACCAGATTGCCTAGGGCTGGAGGCTCATCCCCCGGAGCCTTCCTGGATAGAGGTTTGCCCCTCTTCACCTGAGAACGCAGTTCGTATGGATAAGCCAAATCCTTGGAGTCTTTACCTAACCCTCTATCCCCATCAGAACCTAGACCGTCTGTAGATTGATTCCTTAAGAACTTCTTACATTTCCTTAGGGTTAAGCTGAGACTCACTAACCCTAATAACACCAGAGGGCTGTAACAGGGTCTTACCGGTTCTAAATTCTTTAAAGGAATAAGGGATGAGTTTATTGACTTACACAAGAGTAAAGCCGGAGAAAAGCTTCCCGGTTCCACTTCTTTTGCCATATACTCTTCCTGCCCAGGAGTAAAAATGGCCTCGTCAAAAAATATGTTACTGGATGGAAGAGGGTAACCCCCAACATGCTCCAATGCATCACCAGTACGTAAAGGAAGGTCCATACCAGAACTAATTGATACATCCTGTTCAACAAACGTGTCAACAACCATCTTGGGAGACTTTTCCAAGCAAGAGGCCACTCTCCCATGACCGTCATTATTAATCTTGTTAGAGCTCTGATCATACGGACTACTTACCATATTCCTGCCTCCTAAATCTTTAGCAACCCATTTTTTCTTTGTGAATGGGAGAGCACATTCTGAGATTAAATGCCCGTAAACATGGCATCGGCCACATCTGAATGGAAGATTGACATAATCCAAGATTTGAGAATAACTAGAATTTCCTGCTATAATCTCGATAACTTCCGGCAGGCCTCTAGCTATGTCCACCTCCACTAGGACCCTCGCCACCGTACGCTGAGCTTTGTGTTTGAAAGTCATATCCATAGTTAGGGATTTTCCAATACCATTACCCACTGCCATAATCAAATCCTCATTCCAAAACTCTAGAGGTAGGCCTGGCATTTTGACCCATACCAATACATCCCCTTTCTTCTCCCTCCTTGGATCAAAACACGGATTCCATGGCTTCAACACCAAAGCTGTGTTTCCCCACATCCATAGCTTTCCAAAAACCTTAGCCACATCCAATTCATTCCTCATCTTAAACCCTGGCCATCCCTTAGTCATAATGTAGAATTCTGGTATATAGTCTAAAACAAACCCCCAATGAACCATTAGCCATGTTCGAAGGGAGTTCTCCTCAATACGTATCCCATAAAATCTTCCTATCAGCGTTTTCCCTACCAGATCCATAATGCCGACCACCCTAATATCTTCACCCACTGTCAATTTAACACCATTCCTTTTCTTGATAACTCTCTTATTTTTCCTTGCCTCTTGACAACGGAAGGTATCTGGTAACCCTGTCTTGGGAGAAAGCTATACAGTTTGAGCATCCGTCCACCCAAAATGTTCTGTAGAAAAAACACCTTCAATAAAAGCCTCCCCCTTCAGCCCTTGGATATTAGATCTTCCTTCCCCCGAGGTCTCCATACCTCCAGACATGTAATAGTCCTTATACCCCATGTGGCATCATCCAAACCCTAAGATCCAAGAAATTACAGAACGTACTCCTTGTTTGGGGATCCTATGCATTCAAAATCATGCTTTAAACCATACATAATTAAAAAAAAAAACATAATTTGAATTTCTAGACTCGTTCTTTTGCCCTTTTCCGAAATACAAAGTTAAAAGGAAATTGAAATATAAATGATTACAATATACTCTTGGGAGATGCTTGGAATGTCATGTTTTCTTAATTCAAATTAAGAAAACATAACATCCCAAGCATACCTTGTTGGACAAAATAATAAAATTCACTTATCATTATTGTTACTTTTTAAGGTTAAGCATTAATTATGTATCATCAAACTTTAGATATAATTATGTGTTATCTATGTAATTTATATTTGAGTGTAAATTTTAGGTTTTTTTTTTCATTTAATTTAAAATAGAAATATTCAAATAATAAATATAATAATAATAATAATAATAATAATAATAATTATTATTATTATTATTTTGTTTTTTTTTAGTAGAAAAAGCCATATTATTGATATTTATGGAGAATCAAATAGTATATCGATGATCTTAGTCTTTTAAAAGATCGTTATACAAAAAACAGAGGATATAGCTCATTTATGAGCATCCACATTCTTCACAGAAACCCATAAGTTCAGGAACATAGTCATTACAATATATAGTAAAAAAAAAAACTTCCCACTAACTATAGACAATATATGCAACTGAAACTAAACAATAATTTAGTCATAAAACCTCATAGTTCCCATATCGCAGATATGAGAATCCTGCACTTCTTCCCAAATTAAAAACCCAACTTCTCCCTCCAAAGCCAATTTTGAGAGCTTGTCTGCTAAGGAATTGTGATGTTTGTAAATATGCTCAAAAGATATATTGTTGACAAGTTGAATTTCCGCGTTCATCCTCTTACACCAATGCATTAGAGCTGTAACTTTTAAATTGTAATCACCTTTCGCCCATTTTATAGTGACCTGCGAATCCTCAAAAACTTTAAGATCATAAAACCCAAACATATTGGCCACCTTCAAAACACCACAGGTCAAGAAGCTCAGCCTTCATGTTAGTACCTATACCACAATTTAGCCTCAAGGTAAACAAATGACCCCGGTTCAAGTAAATGGCACCACCAGTTGCACATAGACCATTAGTCGCAACACCATCAAAAAAAGTAATAAGACAATTTATCTAAAAATCGAAATTACTAACTTTCAGAATTTTCTTAGGTGCATGCTCCCCATTAACTTAAAATCAAAAATCAAAATATTTAAATGATAAATATGTAGTTTGCTTTGATTTAAATTTATAAACATTTGGTTAGTGTTTTGTTCATGGTTATTTGTACTCTTATGAATGCAATCTTCACCATTACTTAGTTTTATATAATGCCACCTTGCCACATTCAAAAGCAAATTCTTTGTTTTTCATGTTAAATATATGCCATAGTAATGAAATTAACCTCTTTTTTATTTTAAAATTCTATTTTATTATGTAAAGTGTTGAATTAATCTTGTTATTATAAATATATTCCATAAAGAAAATGAATCATGTTTTTTTATAAATTAAATATATTTTACAACATCCCAAGGGTATCAATTTAATTTTTAATTTTTATTTTTCGGCCTAACCCCTAAGGACTCAAGGCTCGAACTCGTGACCTCCCCCTGTATCGAGAGAGTGTTCACACGTCTTACCAATTGAGCTAACCCTTGGGGCTAATATGAGGGAGATCTTGTTAGTGGAGTGTTTGTCGAGTAATAAAATAATACATAGTAAACAAAAAAGAATAATACAAAGTAAAAAGTAATAAATATTATGTCGGCCATAAAAAAAAGAATAATACAAAGTAAAAAGTAAATATGAGGGAGATCTTGTGACTTTGTCTATTAGTGTTTGTAACAAAATAATACAAAGTAAACAAAAAAGAATAATACAAAGTAAAAAGTAATAAATATTATGTCGGCCATAAACAAAAAAAAAATATTACAAAGTAAAAAGCAAATATGAGGGAGATAGTGTAATTTCTATTTTTTATGTCGGCTATAGTAATTTCTTTTTACTAGCTCTCCTTGACTAGCTCCTTGAGTGCAATACCTGAGCCGAGGTTTGCACCTCGGGAGATTTGATTCCTCTCGACGCTTGATAGAGCCTAGGATTTGGATCTAGGTTGGTCACATTTCTAGTTGTTCTCTTAATGTATACTAAGCCATAGAACCATTTTGTATATGTCCTTGACTACAATCTTGTTTTGACATGGATCCATTATGTATTCTTTTGTGGCCTGTATTCTTTTGTGGCCATGGCTTTCATATTTCATGGATACTTTGGTATTTGCTTGTAGGTACCTTCCAAATCCTTAGTGAGTTGGATTCCTCTTCCACTCACTTGTTAAATTACACTTGATTTTATAATGTATTTTGGCCATCAACTCCACTTTTGACTTCACAAATTAAAAAGCATCTATTATACTTATACTTGGTCTCCCCTAATCAAATCAGTTTAGTCAATCCACTTGCATACCCTATCCCAAGATGCACATAACATCTCCATATTTCTTTGAGACCTAGATGCACATAACATCTCCATATTTCTTTGAGACCTAAATGCACATAACATCTCCATATTTCTTTAAGACCTTTACCTTATGCTTGCAGACTGCCTTAATGAAACTCACGAGTAGGTCAATTGTTACCAGCTATAAACCCACAAGCACCCTCAAAATACCCTGAAGAAGTAAAATATGTGCATAATGCATGGGCTTTGGGTAAAGTCCATGGATGCCGTACACTTGTATTCCTCGATTTTGCTCCTAAATGACTGTTACAACTCCCTACTCATATAAATAAAGGGTCAATGGTTGGAAAAAATGACACCGCACCCTTATGTGAGAATTTTCGAGTCTTTGTCTAATTGTCTTTAACCCTAGTTCCTATTTTCTTGTGTAGAGCCAACACTTATGAGAATTTTCAAGTCTTTGTCTAATTGTCTGTTACCCTAGTTCCTATTTGCTTGTGTAGAGCCAACACTTGGTCCTCCTAATTGTGATTAAGTTTTAGTTGAGGATGAGAGAACCCAAGCTTGGGCAAAGTAGGTGTTGCAACAAAGTTCAAGTATACTTCTTGTCATCTTTTAAAATCAATATGATTTATCTTTCTTCACTATAATTTAAATAACAATTTTAGATAAAATAAAAATAAATTTAATTATGTGAAAGGAATTTCACCTCATAACTATAACATATAAATAATAGAAAACAAATCTCCATCTCCATTTTTAATTAGGTATCCATCTTCATATCTTAATTTCATGTTCAAGAACAAGGAGCTATCTTTTTTATTATTATCATTTTTTTAAGTTGATGTTCAAGAACAAGGAGCCATCCTTTTTATTATTATTAACATTTAAACTAAAATTGTATAGCTGTGCCAATGACACCCAAATTTGATTCTCAACACAAACTTATAGATCTTACATTATCCGGAGCAACGACTAGTAAAATTTGAAACAATACACTGGTTATTATCAATCGACAAAGCGTTCAAATATCAGAGCGACGCCAGATTGACACCAGTAAACAGTGTAATTACGTCATAATATAAACATATGCAGATAAAATTATCCATACAAAACTTCTCAATCCCTGGACAGACACGGTTCCAGCCAAACCAGAATCTGCTAATTGCTGTCTCGGGAAGTCGAAACCGCCAGCCTTGCTCGCAACAGAACCTTTGCCACGTTCTTTATCCGAACAATGACGAATAGCAGCAGCAGTAAAAGCTTGAGACAATATTTTGCTGGCACACAAATCCTCGTTCCCACTTAGGTCTAATTTGTTCCCCAGCCTCTTCACGAAGTCAGCAGAGAAAGGTATCTCTCCGCTCAAAAAATTATTACTCAAATTCATCTGAAACAAGTACTGCAGTTCTCCCAAATCTGAAGGAATGGATCCGTTGAGCTTGTTATCATCCAGTGCCAAAGCGTTCAGATTGCTGAGACTGCACAAGGATTTGGGAATAGAACCCTCAAATCCTGCAGAAGAAAGGCTTAACTCGGACAATCTGGGAAGAGATCCTAAAAAATTTGGCAAAGCAGAGTTCATGGGATTGGATTCAACCATTAGGTATTGAAGATTTCTTAAAGACTTCAACGTATTGGGTAAGGGTCCAGTAAACTGGTTTCGGCTTAAAGCTAAAAGACATAAGTTCTGCAACTTCCCAAGCTCTGGAGGGACTCTCCCTGAAAGATTATTGGAGCTCAAATCTATTTTCTGCAGCAACAACAAGCTCCCAATAGATGGAGGAAGAGCTCCTTGCAGTTTATTTTCACTGAGGTCAAGAATGGAGAGACTTTTTAGGCCCCCAAACTCATATGGAATCGTTCCAGTGAGCTTATTGTAACTGAGATCCAAGTGTTGTAACTCTTCCAGCTTTCCAAACTCTGGTGGGATATTGCCATTCAGGCCGTTCTGAGACAAACTCAGAACTTTCAATTTAGTCAATCCTGCAAGCTCTCTGGGTATTGAGCCCAGCAATGCGCTGTTCGATTTGAAGACCACCTCTTCCAGAGATGGTGATAATCTAACAATCTCTGGAGGGATTGCAGCATTGGATATCTGGAAGCAGTTGAAGATGAAAAGGCTCTTGAGACCGCGGAGTTTGAAAATAGAGGAAGAGAATCTGGGAAGAGAATCCTCTCTGCAACTCCCTGTGCTGTCCAGACCAATGTGAAGCTTCGTTACGTGTAGAAGACCATCAGAACTTGCTTCGCACCCGATTCCAGGCCATGGATCGTCAGTGCAAGGATGCTCATGAGTTGATCTCCAAGTGGGATCGTCCAAAATGGCTTCCATTACATCAAATAATCCATGAATCTCTTCTTGATCCATGGAACTGTTGTTGAATCCACCAGCTTCAATAGCATTTAGATTGTCTAATGACAATATCAAAGCTGTGGTATAATAAAACAGGAGGAGTCTTTGCATACGAGCAAAGAAAGGTTGGGAAGGAAACATTATGCAGAAAACCATGAGAGGTGAGACAAATTGAAAACCAGAACTGAGACAAATTGAAAACCAAGCCCTGAAACTGTCACAGCACGCAAGACATATACAAATTGAAAACCAAGCCCTGAAACTGTCACAGCACGCAAGACACATACAAATTGAAAACCAAGACACTGACAAATTGAAAACCAAGCTCTGAAACTGCCAAAGCACGCAAAACAATCGATAGGAAAGGACATAAATATACGGAGATTTTTTATTGGAAAGCAACCGGCCTACCGTATCCTACGGGCTCTGAAATTGAATAGCTGCTCAGGTGTAGGCCAGCATGTGAACGGTCCAAGCAGAATTACAGAACGGTACCATGTTTAAGCAGTACGAACTTGACCGGGTTGCCATGTGAGCGAAACAGTGACCATTCAAAAAATAAATAGCGTCACAGTGTCACTTACTCACCAGCAAAATCATGGTGGTACAGGGGATTTCATATCGAATAATTCCAAGGTGTATTAAATTTTTCAGTGAGAGTCCCGAGGTGCTATTGTGGGGTTGTGGGGGAGATGTCGTAAATGGTAAAGTTTGTAAATTTTGTCCTAGTATAAAAAATTAAGATAAAAGAATTTACATCTTAAGAAACTAGATTAAGTTAAGATAAAAAAATTTACATCTCAAGAAACTAGATCCTTTATGTGCTTGATAAATCTGGTGACTTCATAATATTTTTTTAGAAGATGACAAAATCTATTATAACTCGGTTGTCAAATAGGTACTAAGGAGAGTTATTACTCATTGCTATCTGAAATGATAGCTGATACATCACCTCTATTCAAAGAAAAACACGTCACTGAAATACTTTGCTAGGTGAGGAGTGTACCAAAGACCTTGGATCACCTAACGACATTGCTCTTCAATGCAACTTCCTCGGCAAAATGGTTGCATGCTCGAACTAAACAAGTTCCCAACAAAACCTAGCAAAAGAATAATCCCATAAGAGGTCATTCATTATTTCAAGCTTGAGGCATGGAGGACAAAGTCCATTCTAGAGACTCACTTTTGATCTATTGTGCCTTGGCAGGAAGGCCTTGGTAAATCGCTAGCCACTTAAACACTCGGAGTTTGTAGCTGACCCGAATCAACCACACATTGTGCAATCTCCTAATCCACCATCTCTTTGCATTAGTGGACACCAACGTGACTTAAGAGCAAGGTTGAGCTCATGGCGGTGATGAAGAAGAGACTACAACTTCCGAGAATCATACTAGACTAAGGGGCACCCAAAGGTCCACTCCAAATCATGCCAAAAGGGCTAGGCATGTTTAATAAGACCAATAATCTCCATAATAATAGTAAATCTCTCCCATTAAAAAAATTTCGTTTTACTTAGTCGTCACTCCTAAAATTGAGGAATGTTTGCAACACACATGCCTTATACCTTCCAACTCCAAATTAGTCTTCTAGCTAAATATCATCCTACTCGACTACCTAACATTTGCCATCACACCAAGCCAACTTCCTTCATGCTACCTCGATACTTCTAATCATAAAATAACCTAAGACATGGATGTTATAATGTTATAAGAACATGAAACTATTTCACACAATCTAAACTAAAAGATCCATGATCTTGCCCATATGTTATACCATGAGAAGACAATGTCTGGATAAAACGTACCAATCTAAAAAGTGGATAAAACGTACCAATCTAAAAAGTATATAAAGAGTATCCCTTTAGATACTAGACAACCCAACCCATTTGGCAACCAATATGCTACCCTAAGTCACAATATCAATCCACCCTAGACCCCTCTCATCGTTGGGCACAATGCAAACATCGCAGGATGCCTCTAGCCCCAAATTTATGGTATTTCACTTCCAAATGATTTTAAGATACTAAATAATATTTTTTACATATGCTTCTCAATCAACCAACATTTTCTGTATAATATCAATCTCATCTTTTATTTTATATTTAAAAAGTACGCACATAAATATTGTTCTTGAATGACTTTTGTTTTAGGATAGTTGAATTATGTCTAAGGAAAAGCGTATCTCATTTAAGAGTCGGTAAAATAAAGTAATATAATTAACATTAAACCCAAAAAAACACATGACAAGGAAATCATTTTAGGAAAGGAAACCATATTACAATCTCCCCATATAACATACTAAAAGCAACATTATGCAGCATTACGATTGGTAATATATTTAAAAGAGGTTAATATAAGTTGATTGATTTTATTAGTTTGGAAATGTGGAGAATGGTGTTAATCAATGTATATTAATTACTTTTAAATATGTGGTTATATTAGTTGGTGATTGATGTGTATGGGAGGATTAGTAGATTTTTGAATTAAAATATCAATATCAATAATATTAAAATTGTATGATGTTTGACCGTGTTTAACTATTGTTAACTATGTTTAACCATGGTTAACTATGCTTGATTGTGTTTGATTATGGTTAATTTTCGCTGGCCATGGTTGAATAGGGTTAACTATGTTTCATAATGTATGACCATGCTTGATCATTGTTGATAATGTTTGGCTTTAGTTGACTTTTTTACTATGGGTGAGTTTCGTTAACCATGTTCAACTATGGTTTACATTGGTTAATTATAGTTGACTATCTTAATGATGGTTGATGATGGTTGTCCATGTTTGACGATGGTGGACCATGTTTGACCATGGTTGACTATGGTTTTGATGATGCTTGACTATGATTGACCATGATTGACTATGTTTGACTATCATTAACCATGATTGATGAGGGTTCACGATGGTTGAGCATGGTTGAGAGCTTCAAGATGGCTAACAATGGTTAGCCATGGTTGACGATGGTTCATTATACTTGATGGTGCTTATCATGTTTGAATATGGTTGACCATGGTTGTCTCTTGTTGACTAGTTCTTACTATGGTTGACATTGGTTGAATATGATTAACTATGGTTGACCATGCATCACTATGGTCGATCTTGGTTGGCCATGGTTATCTTTAGTTAACAATGTTTGACTATCATTGTTGACTATAGTTGAATAGGGTTGACTGTGTTAGATGATGGTTAACAATGGTTAACTATGGTTAGCCATGGTTGACCATGATTAATTATGTTTTACTATGATTGGATATGTTTGATTTAAGTCAATAGTGGTTGACTTTGGTTGACCATGGTTGAGAGTGGTTGCTTATGGTTAACCATCGTTAATTATGGTCAAGCATGTTAAGCTATGGTTGATGATGGTTGACTGTTGAGGGGACCCTTCGGGCCTTAAGCGTCATTATTAGTATAGTTAACTAATAGCGGTTGGAACATGTACATAACCGCTCCTACCGGATCTTTGATGTATAAATATAACATTTTAGCATGAATATAATTGACTGAACATTCTGTCCATATCTTTCTTCTTGGTATACTATGTGTGTTCATTATACTGTGCTTGAATGCTGGTTAGAAGTATCGACATCTAACATCTGGCACTGTTGCCTCTCCAATCTGGTCCGGGTGATAGTAGTAGCGGAAGGCAGCAGTTCGAACCTGAAATGCAATCGTGAGATGTTGACAAGAACCTGCAAGAATTATTTATTGTGCGTACATAAATAAGTCTACCATAAAGATTGCTCGCGTGTTCACACAAAAGTTTCTTTTGCAAAAAGAAAGGTCTACCGACTTAGATGATCACTCCTCGAACAACGTATCCCACTGAGTGAGCACTGTATTTACGAAGTCATTCCTGTTGACTAGTATGATGTTGGCTAAATTCAACCAATGCAATCGACTGGTGCAGTCGGTCGGCTTACATACATGTTGAAGTGGAGTAATGACGTCCGAATACCCATCGACAACAAACTAATGCCCGTAGCTACTAAAAAAAAGGTCCGTCGATCGCTCACTTTTGCCACTCTACCAAAGTTGCAAACCAATGAATTCTGAGGTATTAATGAGTTGCTTGACAACATTATTGGCTGTGCAAACGCTTCATATGTTAATTGATGTGCTGATATAACGTGTGTTATTTATATATATGGACAATTTTAATTTTTGGATAATATGAGTATGGTCGATGGAAGTTCTTAAGTTGGTCAAGTAATAGGTATGGTTAAAAATTCAAAATTGGTCGGTGTAACGATACTATATCAATGGTCAGTCTTTATGGGTGATATAATTGTTATAAGTTTGGTCAATATCCCACTTTTATGGTCGACCCCTATAATTGTAAAATGTGGTCAATATATAACTCTAGTCGGTGAACCAATGTATTTGTAAGTTGAGTAAAAAGTATGTGGTCGAGTCAATCAAGTTACTATGCCAAAGTGACTTTACTTTAAACTTTTGAGTCGAGAGGGGGTGAAGCGTGAGTCTTGTCAAGGGAAGCGATCCCCTCCGCTTTGTAATTCAGTCGGTCTCTAGCCGACTTATTAAGTCAAGTTGAGTCGAGTCAGTTAGTTTAAAGCAGTCGGTCATGACCATGATTCGCAAGCAGTCGGCCACGACCATGTTTGCAAGCAGTCGACCACGACCATGTTTGCAAACAATCAGCCACAAGCATGTTCACAAGTAGTCGGCCACGACTATGTTCGCATGCATGAACAAGAAGCACAAAGTATTGCAGGGAATATTAATCCTCATGACAGATAACAATGGAATTCAAGAAAAAGACATATTACATCGCACGTGACATAGCTTAAACGTAAAGATGATGGCATAAAGAACACCTAAATTGATCGAGCCCCCTAATGCAGAATTGCAAAGCAGCTCTTGAATTGTGACCTCAAACTTTGAAGGTAGACAAATGGTATGGAAAGCAAGGCCAAAAGATCTCCGTTATGAGCCGTTGAAGATGAGTCCAGCTAGACGATTAAAGGGTGAGGCTTCAATGACTATTACCGAATTGAAGATAGAGACTGAAGAATTACAACTCGCGACTGTTTATGATTAAAAGTTCTCTTCGGGACGAAGAAAAGTTTGGTTGGTGGGGGAGATTTTGAGGGGACCCTTTGGGCCTTAGGTGTCATTATTAGTATAGTTAACTAATAGCGGTTGGAGCAGGTACATAACCCCTCCTACGAGATATTTGATGTATAAATATACCATTATAGCATGAATATAATTGACTAAACATTCTGTCCATATATTTCTTCTTGGTATACTGTGTGTGTTCATTGTACTGTGCTTGAATGTTGGTTAGAAGTATCAGAATATAACATTTACCATTTTTTACTCTGGTTAATTAATTGACCAATTAATCCTAGTTGGTGATGGTTGATGAAGTTGACAATGGTTGTCCATGTTTGACTATGGTTGAACATTTTTTACTAAGCTTGATTAAAGATTGACCATGGTGACTATGGTTGACCATCATTAACAATGATTAACTATGATTGATAAGGTTTACCATGTTTGACTATGTTGGACCATGGTTGACTTTGATTGACCATGTTTGATTATGGTTGGCATTTGTTGGATTTGGGTCATAATGGTTTACCTTGAAACATTTCAAGAGAAATATGTAAGAGGTTGATATCAATATTATGTCATATTAGGAAAATGTGGTTAACTTCAAGATTATATCACATTACGACATTAAGACATAAATTGAAATATTATATAACATTGCAACATGAAGAGGTTGACTTCTATATTCTATCACATTGCAACATGGAGATGATGAATTATTATGTCATATGATGCTATGATTGACTTCAATATCAAGTCACTTTACGACTGCTAGAAATACTATTAATATTGAGAGGGGGGGTGAATCAATATTATGCGCAGTTATGAACAATTTTCACTTTTACCCAATTCAAACTGTATTTATATTATGCATTCATCATAAAAAATATCATTCATCAACACATGCTTAAACAAAGAACAAAAATATTTGACGTGGAAACCCAATTGGGAGAAAACCACAAAATTATTTCTTATATAATAAAGATTACATTCATGGGAAGCACCAAATTCCAAGATTCTCCAGCACGAGCTGGAAGGAGGATCCAACCCTATGATTTACATGCTACAACCTAAAGGAAGCACCAACTCCCTGATTTACCAACACCGACTGGAAGGAGGCACCAACACCCTAGATTTACAGGCTTCGACCTTAAGGAAGCACCGAATCCTTGTTCCTTGCCTTGTCTTGTCGCCCTGATATGACTATAGAAGATTATTCTTTTCTTTCTAGTGATTTGCACACTCTTCAGATTTACTGCAATACATTCCTTCGTGTGCACCTGCTATATACATTGTTCTTCATAGCTTCTATGTTGTATCATTAGTTAATCACACACTTCGCTCCACTGCACATTGGTTCTCATAACCTTCTTCTATCTCTTCAGTATCACACATTGGTTCTTGTATTTCATGACCTTCTGCAATTTGCACATTGTTTCAACATAATGTTATGTTTTTTGCACATCTGCATAATCAACTAATACTGTGCATCATCTGCAGTGTTGTTGTTCTATACTTGCGCATCTGCAAACTCAACTGATACTATGCATTGTCTACTGTATTGTTGTTATGTTATTGCGCATCTATCTCAGATAAACCATATCCTCCCGTGCATCATCTGATGTGCTTCATTTCTGTACTTGCACAACTGGCTCTCTGCTAGATTATGTTGTTATGGTTCAACAAGCCATTGATACCCCAATAATTTGAAGCTTTCCCAATCAAAGTACTATCTCTTGTTCATATTCAAGCTTACTTTTCGCTCTCCAACTTGGCTTCTTATTTATACTCGACTTGTGTAGACCATGTGTCCACAAGTTGGTTGTAGCATCCCTTCTTCCTTTCTTCACAGTCAAGTTGTCTTATGCATTTGCCACTTGTCTTGATCTATGCAACTGAGGTATCATGCCTTGTGGGTCTTGCACATACTTGGTCCTTAGCATAGTTGGACTTGCGCACTTAGGAACCATTACTTGTTGGGTCTTGCGCCCTTGAAGTGCCATCGCTTAGTGGGTCTTGCACACTTGAATTTTCCAACCACCTCTTGCTTCCAAGACTCTTGCACATTTCCGAGACTTGTATACTTCTTCCGTTTGGTGGGTATTCCGCACTTCTGAGACTTGCATACATATCCAACCACTTCTTGCTCCCGAGCCTCTTGCACACATATCCAACCGCTTCTTGCTCCCGAGCCTCTTGCACACTCTTGAGGTTTGTCCAACTTTCTCTTTGGCATTACTTGAAGTACTATGACTAGGTGGATGGGGACTTGCGCACATACCTTATGTACTTCATCAAACTGGATTTTATATATTTCTTCAAAATGGCACATGGATACTAAGTCCTCTTCGACATCATGGGTACTAAAGCCTTATTGACATCAATGAAAACCAAAGTTAAACAATCTCCTCCTTTGGCATTGATGTCAACACTTCATGAAGTTGTGCTCTTCTTGATCATTAATTCCACAGTACCCCCATGTGTGTACTCCCCCTGTGTTTTTGCAAATTTGAACCTTTTCTCTTCTGCACCACCTACTATCAATACTTCTATGTTGTTTTTCTTTTTTGCGCAATTCGTTATCACTAATGTCGGATTTTATTTAAAATGGACAATTATTTGACATTTTGTTATCCATGTGCTATTAAGCCATGGAATATTCTAATTTGATGTAAATATTAATATTTCAATAAAATACCAAAACTGGCTATGGAAGCAACGAATGAGAAGGGGCCATGTGTATCCACTAGGGAGTGGTGAGGGGGTTGTGGGGATGAACCATATGCTGGAAAATGTCATTTTGAGAACCCATTTGACTTTCCTTGCTGACATTTAATTCTGTTGTAAGGAAGTTGTTGAAGAATTCAGTCCATGGCTTCAATGGAGCATGGGCAACCCATAAATTTGTATGGCATGTATGGGCTCTGTTTTTCTTGTACCACAAGTCACTCTATCTCATGGTAATTGGTTCTTCCTCATTCCCATTCCATGGTTGAACATCCCAGCATCAGTTTTCATCCATTACACATGCCCAGCAGTGAGAAAAACCAAAAATCGAAACTTTGCAAGAACCCACGTTTTGAAGAGCCATAAACGCCCAAAATTTGGTATTGACAGTAAAATCCAATGTGGGATCCATAGATATGAACCTTGGGGTGAATTTGAGAGTATTAGATACCCCAAAATCTATAGAAAAACCCAGTTTTTATAGCCCAGAATTCCAGTGACGGGATTTAGTTATTTGATCACTGAATTGAGAAATTCCAAGTGTGAATTCTAGAACAAAGGTTGGGTATGCTTGATAAACCCAGTGAAGGCTGGAATCTCAATGATTTAGCAACTTGGACCTTTCTATACCCATCCTGAAGAGCACTGGAGGGAAGGTACGCTTGAGGGACTGTGCAGCAGAGAAGGGGACCTTCCTTGTGTTGGGTGTGGTAGGTACTGTGGGTGCCTTGACTGTGTGAATTATCTTGAGATGCCTGTAGCTATGTGGTTGAGCTCACTGGCTTAGCATTTCCCTCATTTGTCTTTTGTATGCTTGATAAACCCAACTGTGCATTGGATTAGTGTAGCTGTTGAGTGAAACCATGGTTGTGAGTGAGCCCATCTAGTTTCTCCTTAGTGGATACACAACCCAGCTCGGGGGTGGTCTCTCAACTGAAAGAATACAGGCTGGACAGAGACCTATGGTTGGGTGGAACGTTGCTCTCACATAGCCAGTTGCTTGGACATTTACATTTCAAGATAAGTATTCTATGTGGTTAAGCTATGATCATTCTGTGTTCTATTCTGAATGATAACTGTTCATGTTGATGAAATGAAAGGCATCCTGTTTTATGCAATGTGATAATTGATGATTGTTATATGCATGATGAAACTATGTGTCTATGTAGTGTTTAATTCCGCTATGTTTGTTGAGTATGAATATGTATACATAAGTTATTAGTTATCCATGAATTTCTTAGTCATGTATGGGGTTGAGATTTTCAAATAAGCCCTGGAATGTTTGGTCATGTTCCCTCTGTGGTTTGGAATGATGGGAGGGGACATGATAGTTTCGATTACTTCCCCTGTCTTCATGCTTTATTCCTGTGTTAGGGAATAATATCTTCTGCTAACATTCCAGGTTGAATTGTAGTTGCAAAATTCTGCAGAGTTTCCTTTGTAGCTGCAACCTTTTCTTTCATTTCTCCTTCCTTGGACAAAACACTTGCTTCCACTTGCTCATTAGAAGTTGACTTCATAGTTTCTAAGCATTCTCCAATTGCTTCCTTGATTTCCCCTTGTAACTGTGGGAAAAGTTTTGTGATGCTAATGGCTTCTTCTTGTAGAGTTTCAAGCCTATTATCAATCTTATGCTGTTCATCCTGAATCTTTCCTACCTCTTGTTAATGTTTTATGTACTCTCCCATTTTGCTCATCTTTTCAATAGCTGGTAAGAAAGTTAAGCTATCACACATATTTTTTTCAAGTTCTTGTGCAACCTGCAATTTTTGATCTACTTCCTTCAACTGCTCGTCTGCGAGCAGCTTTTCCCATAATTGAGCACTTTCTTCATGCAACTTTGTACATTTCAACTCCAAGGTCCTTATATTTTCTATTGCTATGTTTATTCTCTCTAACCTGTTTTCTCGTTCTGCTCTAACCTTTGGAGGTGTTCCTGGTTGTTGTCTTACTGACAATTCTTCGACTTTAGCATGTAGACCTTGAATGGCCTCACCTATCTTCAACAATTTTCTTTATGGAGAAGTATCTTCTTCACTTTGGACTTCTGGAAGCGCATTGTATACTTCCTCCACTACCTTTTGTAACTTTAATGCCTTTTGTTGTACTTCTTCCACTTCTTGTTTCAGATGATCACCTTTTGTGACTGCTTCTTCTACTTTCTTCTCCAATTCTGATGTCTTTTGCATAGTCTTTTCTTTTTCCATTTTCATCCTAGAACATTCTTCCTATAGAACTCCTTAATTATTTTGTATTTTGTACCAGTCAACTGTAACAACTTCATGTCTCCATCTAATCTCCTGCGCAATGGATGTATGTACATGTCACTCATTTAAAGGTAAGTGCAATAGAATAATTTCTACGTGACTTACATATTCCTGCATTTCTTGAGTGGGAAGCATTAGAGCTGTAGATGAAATTTTCAGTCTTGGATGCGGCTCTGTTTCCTTTATTTGAGTGACAGAATGTGCCTGTGAACCACTCGGATGTGTCTATGAGTGTGATTCTACATCATTTTTTCCTTTTCCCTTGGTCGTCAGTATCAACTACTTCATTGTTGTAAACGTTTCTTCGATCTTTAGTAGGATCTCCTCTTGCTATGTCGCAAGATATTCAATTTCTCCCTTTGTAACCACATTCTCCAATGCTTCTTCAGTAACATTTCTGAATTCCACGCCAATTTGTTCAGTATCATCTGTTTCCAGTGTCTGAACAAGACTGGGTTTGTACATTTTCCTTTTCTTCCTTGATGACTCTTCAGGATGAGTCGTTTATGTCCTCTTGATCTTAACTGGTGTTGATTGTTGTGTAGTTTCAGGAGGAATTTTTTTGCCGACAGTTTCCTATTCTATGGGTGTTGGAGTATTAGGTTGTTCCTGCTGCTCATCCTCTTCTTCTTCTATTAATGGAACCCTCCACGTTGGATCCCACTCGTGGATGATTTTCGCAATGTCATCCCCAGAACAAATGAACATAATAGGTAGCCATGGCATGCCAAGATCCATTTTGGCTTGTATGTAGGTATGATGCATTCCTATCTTCAAGCATGCTATTCTCTTGTATGCTTCAACTATGTGAGGCTGTATAAATGGTGTCTCCAGTAAAATGATTCTAATATCCTCACAATATAGGTATAAGTTGATGTTGTTGTATGTATGTATGCGCGGTATATTAGAAAACCACAAGTTTGTATACATGGATGATAAGAATGGCTTCCCGTTTCTGTCAAATAATTGACTGCCTTTTGGTTCTTTCCAACGTACCAATGCAATACATATCAATAACCAAGTATAATGGAATGGTGTACATTTTTCTTACGTTTCCTTTCAGTCCTCCAGAAATATGTTCAACAAAAACAATGACTAGTTCATATGCACTCCCTCCACACATTTATATGCAACTGCAATGATTGTTGTTGAGACCTGGTCCTGAAGACTCTTTCGAAATATCTTGCATGCCAGTACTTGGACAACAAATATTACAACCTTGTCTTTTATCTGTGCGACAGAAATACCCTATGCTGTCCCGTTGAGTTCCATACTTTTTAGCCATCTTCTTTCCAAGGGATTTCTCCTATATCCTATCCATAAGAAGACCTGCATATTCCCCTATGGTAGGAATCCCCATGATCGACTCAATCATCTTAGCGTCAATGGAGATGGGCCTGGTCAACCATAGGAACCCACCATGCACTTGTGATAATAGAATTTTCGTACACATTTTTACTTGTGGGGACCTTCCAAAGTGAGGGATCTCTAACAAGTTCAGTATCCCTGATTTTGACATCCCATTTTCCCATGTCTGGGGTTCCATTACACCTGGTACCTTAGGATCTTGGATGACCCTCATGTCCATGTAATTGTCCATAACTAGTTTAGGAAATTTTTTTATCGTCGGTGATATCATAATCTGCAAACCCAAACTTGTACAGTTGCCCAAGTAGATTTTCTTCAACTATCACACCTTCTAAATCCTTCCATGTCGGTATGTTTGATTCTTCTACATTGGGAAATTTGACAAGCATTGCAATAGATTTTCTGAATGAAATGTAGTCACAAGGGATATTTACAGGCTTTGATGAATAGGCACCTGGTGTTTGTGCAAATTCTTCCTGCACATTTATGAATGTATTCTTTGTCCTGCGTTGTCTCCTGGGTGACATGACTTCCGATCTTCAACCTTCACTCACAACTGTTTTCTCTGTATCTAGTATTCTCAGTGGATGCGAGGGGTCAAAACAGTTATATCTATGGCTTATAAGGGGTTTGGTGACTTTCCTCTGTCATTAATGATTTCTGTTCTTTTCAGATTACCTAGATTTGGTCTGTTTTTTAAAACTGGAATGTTTCTATTTTCACATGATTTTTATTGATCTTGTCCAAATTCAATTAACCATATTCTTCCACTAATTACTATTGTTCCCCTTAATTGGTCACCACTACTGTCACTACTCCACCAGACATTAATGCTCACCCTTTGTCGCAGTCTATTTTTGCGCACAATCTTCTTTCTGCGACAGGTTCGCCTGTCTATAGATTAATCTTGTATTAGAGTGGAGATAGATTGGTCTCCCAAGTTCTCCACATTTTCATTCAGTACAAGAGACTTAGTCAGATTTTCAATAATTTCTTTACTAACTTCACATAGAATCAAGCTATTACCTTTATCAGTAGAATTCCTTGTCCAAATCATTATGCATTGTTCTTTCTCTTGATTTTCCGGAGTATTCCTTCTTTTGTAAATAACAGGATGAGATTCCTCATTTGTCCTCCATGTTTTCTTCTTCCAATATTTGTTGAATTTCTATAGTTATGATCTTTATGACCAATTTTATTGCACTTGTAACAAACTATATGTTACATAACTTTCCAATTGTCCAACCATGTTACACTTCCAACATTCAATAGTTCTGAGTGAGTACAACTCTTTTAGTTGCGCGGTGTTCTTGTAATTTGTCCTTTGATTTTCCTCTTGATTAGTTTCTTCATTTTATTTCTTGAGAGATGGCTCTTATTTCTTGCTGATTCTGACCTTGTAACCTACACCATATTTGTTAAATGGTGACCTCTGTTTTCTCATAATCTCATTCAAGACTTCTACACTTTGGCAAACTTGTCATTTGTCCTTAGCTGTGTTTGCAGTCTTTCAACTTCTTGTTCCTTTTCCAGTAATTGAGTTTTATGTTCATCGATCATTTTTGCATTATCAGAGCTCTTCACTTTCAAAGAAATGATCTCGAGTTGTCTTTCTTGAATTAGAATTTGTTGTTCATTGATCACCATGCTGGCATTGTCACTCTGTCTTTGAGACTTTTGGAGTTGATCTTTTAGTGACGAGACTTCTTCATTTGACTTAGCAACTCTTTCTTCTCTTTCTTGTTTAGTATATTTTAATTATTTCTTCAGAAGTATGATCTCTTTGGATAACTTATGATTCTATATAGCTGATTTTTTAAATTCACTTTCCAATGTGTCAATCTTAAGTTTCCCAGTTTGACAGGTTTTATCCATCTCCTGTAATTGACTAGTAAAGTGTGTTGCCATCCTTTTTGGATCTTCTCCTTTCCTTTTCAGAGTTTGCATGATATTGGTTGCAACCCTTTTGACCTATTCTATAATTTTCCTCTGAGTGCGAATAACATACCTTGATTCTGTGACAGGGAGATGTTCCATGTTGTCATTTTCATGTAACCATGATGCTTCGCTTTGAGAATATCTTTCCTTTCCCCCACATCTGCGCAAAGATCTATCTTCCAGTTTTTAAACTGTTACTGAAGACACCCGCTCTGATACCAATTGTTGGAAATCTTATTAATTCTGAGAGGGGGGGGGGGGGTGAATCAGTGTTATGCACAATTATGAACAATTTTCACTTTTACCCAATTCAAACTGTATTTATATTATGCATTCGTCATAAACAATATCATTCATCAACACATGCATCAACAGAGAACACAAAGATTTGACGTGGAAACCCAATTGGGAGAAAACCATAGAATGTTTTCTTATATAATAAAGATTACATTCATGGGAAGCACCAACTTCCAAGATTCTCCAGCACCAACTAGAAGGAGGCTCCAACCCCTTGATTTACAGGATACAACCTGAAGGAAGCACCAACTCCCTGATTTACCAGCACCAAAATGGAAGGAGGCACCGACCCTCTATATTTATAGACTCTGACCTGAAGGAAGCATCGAATCCCTATTCCTTGCCCGGTCTTGCCACCCTAATATGACTGTAGAAGATTATTCTTTACTTTCTACTGATCTGTGCACTCTTCAGATTTACTGCAATACATTCCTTCGTGCGCACTTTCTATATAGACTGTTCTGCGTAGATTATGTGATGTATCATCAGTTAATCACACACTTCACTTCACTGCACACTGGTTCTCATAACCTTCTGCAATATCTTCAATATCACACACTGGTTCTTGTATTTGATAACCTTTTGCAATCTACACGTTGTTTCAACATATTGTTCTGTTTCTGCGCATCTGCATAATCAACTGATATTGCGCATCATCAGTTGTGCTGCTATTTTGTACTTGATCATTTACAAACTCAATTGATACTGTGCATTTTCTATTGTACTGCTATTCTATTATTGCACATCTATCTCAAATAAACCTCCTCTTGCACATCATCTGTGGTGTTGCATTTACGTACTTGTACTACTGGCACTCTGCTAGATTATACTGTTCTGTTTCAACGAGCCATTAATACCCCAATAATTCGAAGCTTTCCCAATCAAAGTACTATCTTGTGTTCATCTTCAAGCTTACTTTTCACTCTCCAACTGAGATTCTTATTTATACTCGACTTATGCAGACCATGTGTCCACAAGTTGGTCATAGTATCCCTTCTTCCTTTCTTCACGGTCAAGCTGTCTTACGCATTCGCCACTTGTCCTAATCGATGCAAATAAGGTATCATGCCTTGTGGGGCTTGCGCATACTTGGTCCTTAGCATAGTGGGACTTGCGCAGTTGGGAACCATTACTTGTTCGGTATCGCTCCCTTGAAGTGCCATCTCTTGGTGGGTCTTGCGCACTTGACTTGTACAACCACCTCTTGCTTCCAAGACTCTTGCATGCTTCTGAGACTTGTATACTTATTCTGTTTGGTGGGTATTGCACACTTCCGATACTTGCATACATATCCAACCACTTCTTGCGCCCAATCCTCTTGCGCACTCCTTAGACTTGTCCGACCATCTTTTTGACATTACCTTGAAGTACTATGACTAGATGGATGGGGACTTGCGTACATACCTTATCTACTTCATCAAACTAGATTTTATATACTTCTTCAAATTGGCACATGGATACTAAGTCCTCTTCGACATCATGGATACTAAGTCCTTATTGACATCAATGACAACCAATGTTCAACAACGACATCAAGAGGTTTACTTGATTTTTATGTCGAATTATAACATTGATATGTTGAATTCAAAATTATGTCACATTACAACCGTAAGAGGTTGACTTTAAAAAAATATCACATTACAACATTATGGGTGATTGCAATATTATATATGTTATAACATTAATATGTTGACTTCAATATCATGTCACATTACGATAATAAAAGTTTGATAATATGTGTAAAGACCTAATTTAAGTTTTGGGTGAATTTTCCCACGAGGCATAGAATAGATGGTGAATGGGTGTACTATTAAGGAATTCCTTGTGTAAGGTCACCGGTTCGAAACTCCATGGGTACGAGGAGTACCAAAAAAAATGTTTTGGGTGAAGTTGAATATACCAACATGATAGTCCTATATTTTCTAGCTTTCTAATACTAAATTGGGAATACAAAAGAATAGTCCAGAATTTCTTTTATTATATGAGTTTGTTGATATCTTCTAATCATATACAAAGAAGGAAGAAACAATCATTTACAAGGAAATTCCAAATGCATTATATATTTAATAAACATATTAAGATACCAAAATAAAAAATTCTAATTAAACTAGAGATTCCCCATGTTAGCTCTTCAACAACAATAGAACGTTTACAAAGGAGTGAATACATACTTGTAGCAATGGCATTATGGCATAATGGAAATGATCCAGTGACCATCATCATCCAACCATATCTCCAACAGATAATTAGTGTCCAAACATGAGCAATTGTACAGAATAGGAGGACTCTCCTCCCAACCTAACCCCTCAGCTTAAACAATTGAGGCCCACAACCTCCAACCTTTCACCAGTCTCATGTAGCAACATAATGAAAATACTCATTTCTTATAGGCTTCCAACACATTCAAGAAATTTCCTCACAAAAATAAATACACTCACAAAAATGCATTCCTTACAACATACAATTCACTTACAAACATCCATATTATGCAATCAACAAGTGCAGACCTTTACGTTTTAGTATGCTCCCAAAAAAATAATGAATCCTCCTTTTGATATTCCCCTCTTCTTTTCTCACCTTTTTGAAATCCAATAATATATTTTTCAGGCCTCATGCCAAGTGAGTGAGGCATACTAAATGATTTGTTTAAATCAATTTAATTAATTATTTTAATAATTCAATTCATTTTTAGTATTATTTTATGTAATTTTGTAATGATATTGGGGGACTTGGTATGTAACATTACTTAATTTTCTCCCAAAATGCACTTAGAAATGCCTAGAAGGACATGACACATTACTTCAACAAAAGCACCATACTGAAGAGGCAAGACTTCAATCAAATGAGAATCCAACTAACTAAACAAAACATTCAAATTGAGCAAGACATCATCCTTACTATTGTGATATGTATATATAAATATGAAGGGTGATTAGTAAGGGTTGAAGGTTGTGTCATATTCCTATTCTCGACCCATGTGGCGATATGCTATGAGCTCCTTTATGATCATGGGTCCTCACGAAGGTATGGTGGTACTTATGTTCTTGTTGTAGAATACCTAAATGAGTCCAATCTCATTCCCATGGTACATGCCATCACCAACATCCAATCATTGGTATTAACTTAATCATAATCAAATAGTAATTGAACAACCCCACTTATTGGAAATCATTAATTCAAACTTATATAAATTCACAACATTCATGTAACAATATAACCTCTCAACACAAACATATCGTCTAATATCTAAGTATAACAATGCTTCAATGGTATAGTGTCATGTCAAAAATACCATTTGAGTCATCTTCAAACAAGGAGCACAAGTCATTAGTAACTAACGTAAGAATCAATAATCATGTCATAATTATCCAACATCTCGCAAGGGTCAAGGGATTATACGTTGGGTGTTACAAAATGGTTATGTTGCATTGTAACATTCATCTTCATTGAAGTATGTCAAATTATTACTTTCCTTATTGGCTTTGTCACATTGTAACATTCAACAAGTGTTATGTCATATTGCTACCTTCCTCAACAATTATGTTGGATTGTGACATTCCTCAATGGTTTTGTCGCATTGAGACATTCATCTTGGTTGATTTATGTCAAATTTCTGCATTCCTTATAAATGGTTATGTTGCATTGCAACATTCATCAAGGGTTACACCACATTGTGACATTCCATAATCATTATGTTCGATTGCGACATTCCACAATGGTTATGTCACATTATGACATTAATCTTGGTTGATTCATGTCAAATTGCTACAGTGCTCATGGTTATATCATATTGCAATGCTTAACAAGTGTTATATTGCATGTTATGTTCCTCAATGGTTATGTTGGATTCTAATTCTCCTTAATGGTAACATCACATTCATATTGGTTTACGTATGTCAAAATGCTACATTCCTAAATGGTTATGTCACACTACAACATTGATCTTGGTTAACTTATGTCGAATCGCTATGTTCTTCAATGGTTTTTTGGCATTACAAAGTTTAGTAAGGGTTATGTTGCAAGGAATGTTCCTCAATGGTTATGTTGGATCGTGACATTACTCAATGGTTACATACAATTCATACAATTGACACCTACTAAAAGTATTCAATGTCACAATATTATATCACATTACGACATTTGGAGGTTGACTTCAATGTTATGTCACATTGTTACATTGAGATATTGATAATATGCTTGACTTTGATGTTACATGACATTGCGACATTTCAAGATAAAAAAATTTAAGAGATTATGTTCAATATGGTGTCACATTGCGGTCCTTCAAATGTTATGTTACATTGTGACATTTGAGGAGTTTGAGGTAGACAATATGGTTGACGTTAATATTAAGACATATTATGCCATTTAAACACTAATAATTTAAGAGGTTATATTGCAATGCAACATACATCTTAGTTAACTTATGTTGAATTGCTACATTCCTCATTGGTTATGTCACAATGGAAAATTCATGAAGGGTTATGTCACATTTCAAGGTTACTCAATAGCTATGCTGGGTTGTGACATTCCTGAATGGTTATGTCACATTGGTATGTTCATCTAGGTTAATTTAAGGTGGTTGATATATGTTTCTATAATTGACCTTTGTGAAACTTGGATGACTATCATTGAATGTGTGGTTTTGTTGACTTTAGTTGTCTCTAGTTGAATGTGGTGATTTTCATTGACTTTGGTTTAACAATGGTTGACTAAAGGTGACTTAGTTGGCCTTAGTTGTGTACGAATGGCTATGGAAAAATTTGGTTCACTATATATGATTTTAGATATTAAAATATGGTTGACAATACGTTAGTTATTCCAAGACAAAAAATTATAAAATCTAGGGGGTGTTCTCATGAAGATGGGTAACACTTTTTGGCAAGACGTTTTTGTTGGTTTTCTAAAATGCTAGCTCGATTGAGGTTTATTTAATCCCTTGATCTAGCTTTCAAAAACTCGATCGAGGGTTTAGATAAGCCCTCGATTGAGCTATTGCAAAAATCTTGGGTTAGGAGATAGCTTGATCGAGCCATTTAAAATAGCTTGGTCGAGCTATTATAATATAATGCATATTTTGAACATATAATATTCAAATATTTCAAAAGTTCGATCGAACTAATCAAACTATTAGCTCGATCGATCTATTTAAACTAATATTATTTAAAAATAATAATAATTTTTTATTTAAAATAAATTTCAAATACACTTTAGATTTAAATAAATTTTATGGATACATGTTTGAGATACTATATTTTTGAAATTCTTGTTTAACTTAGAAATATATTCAATTTTAATTAATTATATGTAATAAAAGTTTTTGTTTTCAAATTAATTATATGAAATAATTCTTTTTTACAAACTAACTTTTGATTGCTATAATATTTCTATTACAATATCCACTTACAAATTTTAATGTAAATCTTTATTCATATTCATATTAATCGCAAGAAAGACAAATCTTTAACTATATTCATATTAATAATACATAATATTTAAAAATGATATTTCAAATCTTTTTGAACCACTCTAACATGATTTATGGCCCATGGTTTTGGTATCCCATGGTAATTTTCCCTATGCTATCACATCACATCAAATGATTGTTAAAATTATGTATTATTATTTAATGTTAAACAAAATAAAAAATATAACAATCATTAAAAAAGTTTAAATTTTATATGGTAGCCTAATCAGGCTATTTAAGTTAATATTATTTTTTTACATGTAATTTTTTTATTTTTATTTTTTATGATTAAATAGATCAATCGATCTTTTGTCTTAACCACAACTAAACTCTCGATCGAGGTATTTAAAAAATGTGTGCCAAACCTCAAACAAGAGATTAAAAACCTTTGATTGAGCTAATAGCTCGATCTCGAAGGATTTAAAACATGCTTTTAGCCCATTTTTCTGCAAATTTAATTTTACTGGCCTCTTTGTCAGTCCTTAACCCTATCCTGGGATGCACCTTAGGTGGTGAACTTCATATTGATGGTTTCTTCAATGAATCACCTATCCATTGGCATATAATTTACGAGTTTATGAGTTCATATGATGTTTTTTTATTTTCTTTTCAAACTTACACATACAAAACCATGTCCACAACTTCGAATCGGTGCAAAGAAAAATCAACAACATAAAAAGTACACAACCAACAAATTTCAAAAAATATATACGCCCCAGATCAATGCATCCTCTTCAAAAAGGTGTTTTTTGTTTTTCGATTTGTTTAACTAGTAACATTTTTTTTTACATGCACACACATGTGTACGAAATGCGATTAAAATTTTCAACAGTCAGTTTCGAAAATTAATAAAAAATATAATATTCCAACAGGAATTAAAAAAAAAGTGTGCCCTAGTGCATTTTGTGTAGAATGTTCACATATATTTTTTTCAAAAAGTACGCATTTATCACTAAATTAATTTACGTGCACACAAGTCACTCAATGTTAACTTTTCCTGAAATTTACAAGAACAAACCTATCATTGAATGTAATTTTGGCATATTAAATAATAATAATATTATTTTTTTAAAATATAGGTGGAAAGACAAGATAATTCCCTACAATTTGTTTTTTTGTTGCATATTGGAATTCACAAGGCAAATATGAGTTTTGAGGGCTTCGATTTAATAAATGAGTAAAAAATTGAATTTTCACCGTCACTTTTGGCCAAAAAGTGTTACCCATGTTCATGGAATCATCCTAGAATAATATATCATCATATCTAACAAAACTCATTTACAAAAATTTCATCACACATAATAGCAATCTAACCTTAATAAAAGTTGCAAGAAATTTCAAGGAGGATTTGGAAGAAGTTATACATTTTCTTTGGTTTCACCTTCCATGATTCCCTCAATGAACACACCTTTCTTTGTTTCAAGATCCATAATTGGTGCATAGCCTTCTATTAGGTCAGTGGTTGAAATATAGGAGAAGTAAGAAGCATATAAGCTTGTGGGTAGGTGTTTTCTATGGGCTGGAATTCCTTTCAGCATTGCCAAGAACAACTCATTCTACCAATCTATGTTTGTTGTTGTTTCTATTGTTGGCTCGAGGTACAAGGCCCCTACCTATGATAAGTTCAGAGGGCCTATCCTTCAAAATGAAAAGGTCAATTGCACTCATAGATTGGAGGATCTTAAAAGATAATGGGAAATCACTAGATGCATTGTGCTGTCAGATGGTTGGATTGATCAGAAGGGAATGATCTTTATTAATTACTTAGTTAATTGTCCTAAGGGGGGAACATTTATTAAATCCATCGATTCATATGCACATATTAAAGATGCAACATTACTATGCAAGTTGTTTGATAGGTTCATTCAAGAGATAGGTCTGCATATCATTGTCCAAGTCATAATAAATAACACTACTAATTATGTGGTTTATGGTAGGTTTCTTATGCTAAGGTTTCTGACCTCGTTTTGGACTCCTTGTGTCGTGCATTGCATTTATTTCATTTTAAAGGATCTGGGGAAAATTGATTATATCAAGGATATTATCGTTGAATTGGCTAGGCGCATCACAACATTTATATATAATCATACATATGTGCTTATTTTGATGAGACAATTCACAAATAATAGGTAGTTGGTACATCTTGCAATCACACATTTTCCCACTAGCTTCATTTCACTTCAATCTCTCATGACTTGTATGTGGAGGTGAAGATAATGTTCCTTTCATATGAGTGGTACGCTTTATCATTTATCGCTAAACCAAAGTGATGGTCCATATGTAGTTTAGTGGCATGACAAGAGAGATTTTGGGTAGGAGTGGAGGAGGTGTGTTCCATTAGAAAACTTTTGGTAAAGGTTCTTTGCTTGCTTGATGGAGACAAGCCTACAATGGGATATTTGTATGAGGACATGGATAGGGCCAAAGAATCATATATGCCTATTATGAGGAAAAGGGGGATGGGGGTTATGAGAAATGATTATTGATATGGAAGGTGATATATGAGCAATGGAACAATACACTCCATCACCCCATTCATGTTGTAGGGATCTACCTAACCCGTGTTCTCTTACTCCTTTAGTTTTAGATTTTATGTTGAGGTTATGGATGAATTCCTCACATGTGTTCAAAGGATGATATCGAGTATGTAAGAAAATGAAAATATCTCTAAAGGAATAGAAAAATATAGGATGAACAATGGAACACTTGGATTTGACATAGTTGTTCATGGTAGGAAGACCAAAATGTCAGGTGAGCTTCATTTTGTTTCAAATTTTAATGTGTCTTCTACCTTTGTTTCAAATTTCAATGTTGTTTCTTATGTTTCTCTTATTTATTGTGGATGCTTGGTGGACAAGATACGAATCAAGAGTACCCCATTTACAAAAGGTTTCAATCCATATGCTTAACCAAACATGTAGCTCATCAGGATGTGAGTGCAATTGGAGTGTGTTTAAGAAAATACACACAAAGAAGCACAATAGGTTAAAAAACTCAAATTAAATTTTGAATTCATTATAGATTATAATTTTATGCCTCATCACCCTTTAAATTATGTATTATAATTATAATTTATAATTTATGATCCTCATACAAGTTTGAATCTTAGCATCTTAATGACATGGTCTACCTCTACAATGGTGTTAGTTTATATGTGAAGAGATATGTGTTAACTATGCTCATTTGCAAGAAGACCATTACAAGAGGCAAAAAATGGCCTTTTAACATAAAGTGCTAAACACTAAGAAGAAAAAACCCTAAAGATCCAAAACCTAATCCTAGGAGATGAAGTGGCAAAAGGAATGTAGGAATTGAAGAGTCTAGTTGATACATCAACTTCTCAGCGCCACAACTTCCACATACAAACTCCATTTGGGGCACATGATATCCTATTGAAATATCTCAATGAGAATAACACTTTCAATCTAAGCTTAGGAGATCCTTCAACAACCCTAAGTTGTCGTACGGTTAAAAAATATTGTTTAGATCCTTAAAAATGTGTTGGAATTTTAGGACCTAAAAAGTCTAGAAAATTACTACCTGAGATTGAGAACTGTTGTGAGTCAGTAGAAGAGGTGGGTGGCCACCAATATCCACTTAGATCAATAAAACAATTTATGTGGAGGACATTTTTTGGATGGGATTCACACCATTGCTTCATGGAGGGTGGAGACTCAAAGGCCTTTCATGGAATCAACCCTTGATTAGTTACATGGGGAGGTGTAGGGTGAGGTGGTGAAAGAGAGTGTGGTAGAGAAGGAGGATATTCTAGAGAATACACAAAATAGGTGGCTATTAGAATTGAGGGTGCACCACCTTCAGAGACACGGTGAGTTCGACCTAATAGGGAACTAGTAGACCACATCAAAATCTAGCTTCCCCTTCTTCTAGAAGACATCAAACTCTAGCTTCTCCTTCTGTTATAACACGTCAAATTCCAGTTCTATCCCTAGGGCCTTCTTTATCTAGTGGAAGTGTCATTACCCTTTCCCATAAAAGCAGCAAAGGGAATCACTAGTTTATTTTATTTGATTTCATTATACTATGTAGATTACTCATGTTGATGAGATGCATTTATTATATTTTTTATGTTCATTTTGAGGCTTAGGAGTTAGGAGTCACGACCCAATTCCATATTAATGTGTGATGGATCACTAGATATATTATACATCTTATATATCAATTTTATTTCCATATTTATGTGGCAATGTGTTTATTTGATGTTTTTGTTGCTTTAGATGTTTAAAAATTTGAAAAAAAAGAATATTGTTGTATTTTTTTAAAGTTTGATGGTATTTTCCCTGATGTTGCCGATAAGTTCTTTTCCATTATACCCTCGATGATATTTTTTCCGACACCATGTTTTCAAAAATTGGTTTCGAATATATATACTTTGGTATTCTCAATATCTTTTATTGAATATTTTATGTTTTTAAGATATTGGTACAATGTTGATTTGGCAAGAATTTTGTCACAAGCATTGTAGATTGGGACTCAATTCCTTGTTCACCATGGCTCTATGCACGTGCTCTACTATAATTAAAAAATCATATATTACAAAAATTCTTATATAAGTCACTAATATAATACACACTACAACTCACAACCATTCTTTTCAACTACAACCCAACATATCTCTTCTTGAATATAATGGATAAATGAACGATAAACATTCAGTGTCTTGGACTGAGAGTTTACATTCTTTTTTAAGGTATTCTCAACCATGAAGGAAGATCAATGCTTTCTTGTTGTTGGGATCCATATTATTGGCATCACCTAGACTTTGTGGTGATCTCACATTACTTAAATTTCTATACATCCCTCTCCACAATGTATTACCACTCATGATGCATTTTGTCAAGCTCCAAGGGATTGATTTTAACCTCCAAAGTATCTTCAGAAATTGATGTCTTTGTTGTTATATCTTCATCAATGACCAAGTTAGAAAATACAATAATACATTTCCATTTTCTCTAAGCTTCATCCTTAGACCAAGATCAAAGATTCAAAAGAGCGACTCATCATTAAATTCAAGTCTAGGTTATTGCCAATGCTTCACCATGAATTTGCCATTATTTGACAACCCTACACTAGACAAGACATTTATCCTTTCTATAACTTTGGAATGAAATCTATATCAGTAGATACCCCCATCTTATGCTACTCATACAACTCTTTCCCATGCTAATTAGTGGTGCCACCATCATAAGATATCTTCCCATTTCTGTATATATTTCAAGTACTTAGCAACAACCACTAAATCTCACCTAACACCCCTGACCTATTAACAATTATCCTCAAATATTGGGATCACCCAACCCCTAGGTTCTATTATCTCATACCACATTTCTACCGCCTCATTACATTACCCAATCCATCTATGTTCTACTTCATTGGCATACCCCACAACAAACCATTCCCCAGACTGGGAACATGGATGTTAATTTTTTACTTGTTTAGCATAATACATTAAAAAATATAATCACTGAAAGAAAGACAAGCACAACAATCACAAAGAACACAATATTTCTCTTGGGGAAACCACAAGGGAGAAAACCCCGACAAAACTTCCTCAATATAGAATTCACCAAGTACAAGATAAAACCCCAAGACAAAACAACTTCTCTCCTTCACCAGCAAGCTTCTCTCTCTCTCCTATGCGAACTTGAGTGAGTGAGTGAATGATGCAAATGAACAACTCGAACTCTCTATTTATATTCTTCAGTTGGGTGACTTTTTCCCAAAGGGGTCGAATTCACCTAACTGACTGGGACGACTTCACATAGGGAGACTCAATAACTTATTTAATATGACTCTTAAGGGTACTATTGACCTGACTTACAGAGGAGGGTTTACATTGACTCTTTCAATGACTCTTACCTGACTAATTACATTAATGACATCTCCCGAAAGAGGAATAAAAACAATATAATAAACAAATATATTTAGAATATATTTCGTAGTTACATTTCTTTCACACTCCCTCTTAACTAGGAAGGTATGCTATGGACATCATCATCAACATCAAAAACTGTACAACTGACTGGTGAAACTATGTATGTCATAGGAATTTTTTGGAACATCATCATATATCTGGGGCATCATCAACATCATTATTATCATCAACATCATCTGCTGGAATATCATCATCGGCATCATCATCATGGTCATCATCAACATGGAACTGTTGGAGCATCAATATCATCGTCATCATCAACATCATCATCAACAAGGAACTGCTGTAACATCAACATCATCATCAGCAGCAAGGAACTGCTGGAACATCAACATCATCATCAACAAGGAATTGCTGGAACATCAACATCATCATCGTCAACAAGGAACTGTTGGAACATTGACATCATCATCATCAGCAAGGAACTGCCGGAACATCAACAACATCATCATCAACAAGGAACTACTGTAACATCAACATCATCATCGTCAACAAGGAACTACTGGAACATCAACATCATCATCATCAACAAGGAACTGCCAGAACATCATCATCATCATCATCAACAAGGAATTGTTGGAACATCAACATCATCATCGTCAGCAAGGACCTGCTGGAACGTCAACATCATCATCATCAGCAAGGACCTGCTGGAAAATCAACATCATCAGTCATCAATACATGGATACTCAAATAAACAACAACATCAACCATTAGTAAGTAAATACTGGAACAACATCGATCATCAGTAAGTAAATACTAGAACAACAACATCAACCACCAGTAAGTAAATACTGGAACAACAACATCGTCAGCATGTAAATGCTGGAACCATCAGTATATAAATATCAAAATAACATCATCATCAACATGTGAATGATGGAACCATCAGTATATAAATACTGGAACAACATCATCATCAACATGTGAATGTTGGAACCATCAGTATATAAATACTGGAACAACATCATCATATGGAATATGCACTGTGGTGGGAAATCCGGTAGATGATGCTGAATTACTAATCCTTTCGTACCAAACAAGCCTAGTCAAACATACCAATCTATCCAGGGATCAAATAGGCCTTGTTTGTCTTACTAATCCTTTCGGACCAAACAATCCTAGCTAGACATACCAATCCCCCTAGGATATAGCCAGGATGACATACCAATCCTTTCGGATCAAACAAGCCTTGTTACGCCGACGTACCAATCCTAGACTAAGTTGCCATACCAAGGCTCCAGGAAACTACTCCCTCTTTCGAGGGTGATACTTTCGAACCCATCATAATCATTCCTTCTTTCGAAGGAGGTCTTTTGGACTCATCATCATCATCACTCCTTTCGAAGGATGTCCTTTCATACTCATCATCATCATCACTCCTTCTTTCAAAGGGGTCCTTTCGGACCATCATCATCATCACTCCTTATTTCTAAGGAGGTCCTTTCGGACCACACCAAGCTTGTCTCGAAAGTATTCAAACTTTAATCGAGACATAGGCTTAGTCAACACATCAACAACTTGTTCCTCTGTAGGAACATACTTGAGATTTACAACTCCCCTTTGCACCATATCCCAGATGTAGTGATACTTAATTTCGATACGCTTCAATATATCATGGATCACCGTGTTTTCTGACATCTTGATACAAATTTGATTATCGCAAAGAATATCAGGCACATCTATATCTGCATCAAACAATCCTGCCAACATCTTGCAAATCCAAACTGCTTCACTACAATCTGAACATGCTGCAACATATTCAGCTTCTGCTGTACTAAGAGAAACATAGGGCTTCTTTCTACTGATCCATGAGATCATACCTGATCCCAAACTAAAAAAACATCCTGAAGTGCTCTTTCTATCTTCAACAATTCCATCCCAATCTGAGTATGTATATCCGTACAATCTGAACTCACTATCTGATGCATATCTGAGTCCATAATCCAATGTACCCTTTGGGTACCTCATCGCATGTTTTGATGTAACCAGGTGAACATGTCTAGGCTATACCATATACTGGCTCAAGGTGTTCACAACAAAACATATATCTGGTCTAGTGTTGGTCAAATACATCAATGAACCAATAATATGTATGTACAATGTAATATCTACTGTTTCTGATGAAGTATCATTCAAGAGCTTCAAGTTTGTCACCATCGGAGTAGGCATGGCCTTACAGTCCAACATCCCAAATCTCTTTAGGATCTCAACATCATATTTTCCTTGATTTAGGAAAATCTCATCTGGAAATTGCCACACCTCAAGACCTAGAAAATAGTGCATCATCCCAAGGTCTTTCATCTCAAATTCTGCAACAAGCTTCTTCTTACATTCAATGATGGGATTGTCTTCTCCTGTCAAAAATAGATCATCCACATACAATAATAATATCATGGGTTCATCATCTATAACCTTATAATAAAGGTTAGAATCTCCTTTACTCTTGGTAAATCCAAAGCTTATCAGGAAACCATCAATTTTTCCATACCATGCTCTGGGTGCTTTCTTCAACCCATATAATGCATTCTTTAATTTACATACATGTGTTTTTTTGTCATTTGTTTCAAATCCTTCTAGTTGCTTGATGTATACTTCCTCTTCTATCTTTCCATTCAAGAAATATGTCTTTACATCCATCTTTTCATTTCATCTTAGATGACAAGGAAATTATGGTTCTAATTGAAGTATATCTAGACACATGAGCAAAAGTTTCCTCATAATCAATTCCTTCCTTTTGAGAGAACCCCCGAGCTACAAATCTTGCCTTGTACTTTTCAATGCTTCCATTTGCTGAATGTTTTGTTTTGAAAATCCATTTTGACGAAACTACTGAATTGTCCTTCGGTCTCGGTACCACATCCCAAACATCATTCTTCATGATGGATTGGTACTCTTCAATCATAGCATCCAACCATTCCTTCTTCTTTGCTGCTTCTTCGAAACATGTGGGTTCTTCTTCAACAAGGTTACACATCAAGGCTACATAACTGGAATATGGCCTTAGTTTCTTGCTTTCTCTACTTGTTCCTTATGGGGCACCATATTTTCCTGCATCTTGGATTATTTCTCGTGCCCAAGTTGGTCTTATATTCCATGGATTTATCTCATGAGGTGGCTCCTCAGGTCTTTGAGGTTCTGTCATATCATAATCCTCTGGTGTATGCTCTTCTTCAATATTCATTTCTAGTGTATTGTTAGTTTCTGTAACTCTAGGAGCTTCATGTTCCTCTTCATCCTCATGAGTCTTCTTAGACTTGTTGAAAGTTGTATTTTCATCAAATGTAACATCTATGCTAAGTTCAATCTAACAGTATCCTAGGATGTAGATACAGTAAGCCTTTTATTGCTCACTATCACCCACAAATATTTCCTTCCTTCGTTAAGGTTCAAACTTTGATCTCTTCTCTTTTGGAATGTGTGTTGGGCCTGGCCCAAGTGGGGCATTTTGAGGAAGAAGAATTTTTGGAACTGCGAAGCTGAGTGCAGTTCAGCTAAAGTAATTTTGGTACAAGTTTTGGAATGCTGCGAAGATGCGCGTAGCGCAGCGTCGGAAGAGCTGCGAAGATCGGTGCTGCGAGGAGGCAGTGCTGCGATGTGTCTAGTCTACGGAGATCCAGCAATGCAGAGTGTTGGACGAAAGATGGCACGTGTTCCGGTTAGACCCTCGGCGGTCTATTTTTGGTAAAGATGCTCTAGGAGTGCCAAGTGATGGGTAGGAGCAAATCGAGAGGAAAGCGACTGGTCGCACATGCAAAAGATACCATTACCTGAACCAGTCACACGAGACCGTTAGAGGAAGAATGGCTTGGTGAAAGCGACCTGTTGGCATGCGTGTGACAGGAAGGCCGATAGCGACGTGGGCATGCATTGGAGGCAGGCCACGATGAAATATTCACTCCCAGAAGCCAGCAAGCTCGATGAGCTAGAAACTGTAACGGTTTTGTAAACCTAAGGGTTTTTGCTTGCAGATTGTAAAGACATGACCTATGGGCATGATCTATAAATAAGGAATTTTTGTATGGGAAAGGGTTACTCTTCATTTTGTTAAGCTTTGAATATTGTTACATCTTTTAAGCTTAGTACTATTGTAAAGGCTCTGTAGCTGTGTGCGCAGAGGCCGATTGAGAGAGAAGAGAGTCTGCAGCTGAGTGCCCAGACAAAGAACTGTTGTACCCTTCCCAAAGACTAATATAACAATAGTTATTGTGGACGTAGCCTCCATCCGGGGGGTGAACCATGTTAAATAATGTGAAGTGTGATTGTTGTGCTTCTGCATTTGCTTGTTTGCCTACTTTGAATGTTTGGATTCTCATTTATAAGATGTATGTTAATGCTTTTATATGTATTTGCCATAAAGGAAAGATGGGAATGATATGTTAAGTCTTACATGAATAGATGAATGATGAATGCACAATATTCCAAGTAGGTGGAAGTATCTATTATTGATTAATCACAAGAGTGTGTAAAGTTCAGATTGAATAACCCTTTAACGCACAACAATGTATGTTTTGTCTACTTGCATTCGTTACAAGGCTAATTAATATAAGACAGTAGATGAATGATTAAGTGTCAAGAAGAGTCTCCACTGGTTAAGTTTGGAAGAGGAAGCGTATAAATAAATTGCACTGTCCTATCCATTGCATCCTGCTCGAACCGCGTAGCCCTTGGGTGCACTAGTTGCACTGCAGTTAGTTTAGAGAAGTGCGGACCGTGACATAGTCTATCACTGCACAATCCTCAGTTCGCAGTGTAGGTATGATAGTGCGCTATGCAGTAGTCCTGTCCGAACAACTCATCACTTCACTGTGGAAACCTGATTCCGTAGTGCCCCCATAGCTACACCTCAGGTGAGACCTCAGCCTGCTCGCAGGCTATTGCCGAAAGGGCCGGTGAGAAGGGGTTTTGTTGGTTAAGTGAAACCGCAAAGAACCTGGGTCTATATTGGAAACCTCTAGATCAGTTAGTAAGCCAACAAATGGTTCCGTTGTCGCGCTAAGAATCCGTGATGAGATAAAGCTGTGATGTGCAAAGTAGAAGAAGTTGAGCTGGGCGTCGACTTCTGGTATCCAAACAAGAAAGAAATTTGGGCTTGGTGTGACAAGATAGAGAGAGACTTCGCAAGGAAAGAAAACAAAAATCCACATCTCTCTAACATTCAGTGGTTGAATAAATACCTGTGGAAATACGTTCATGAAGTTTTTTGGGCGTCTTTTGGATGCGAGCTACACGAGTGGTTGTCAAGACTCATAGAGCACAGAAATTGTATTTCGCGAAGCGCACCGACCGAGTGGACACCAGAGCTTATTGAATAGATCAAAGCACTAGACAGTCCATTCGTACGGGCAGTTGATTTTTGGGTTGACAGTACATTACCAAGTTTTGTGACGCAGTTCCCTGTGGACATGCTAAAGTCCTACAATGCAACCAAAAGAGAATTTTTCAAAGGTATCCGAGGTAAGTATCTAAACAACCTCAATTTATATATTAAAATGCTTCTTGCTGAGAAAGGTGTTTTTAGAATGCAGTAAAATACTTGCATCTGTCATGGTAGACAATACATATAGTGGTTCCTAAGAAGAAATTCATAGCCTGAGAAGTGGAAAGAGATACAAGTTCGTCCCTGAGAAAACTAATAGTGGACCTGGACTTTGTGTAGACATACATTCAGAAGCTGACCCTGATAGCCAAACCGCACCTCTATCTTCCACCTGTCAGCCTAATACACCGCGAAATCCATCAGTTTCATAGACCGCGCCTCCCTTATCTCAGAACCCATCAGTCCAGAACCCACCGGTTGCGAGCACCGCGCAACCCACACCGCAGAACATTAGTACTGGTAACACTGCAGGAGCAGGTGCCCAGGCTATTCCGAATCAACCTAGTCAATCTCAGGCTATACCACTTCAGAACATCCAACCTCAGAATATTATCCCTAGTACCACTTAGAGAACCACGCCACCTCGAAGGAGGATGGCTGATGATGTCAAACTGCCAATATTCAAAGGAACGAGTCTAGAAGACCCTGATCAGCATTGGTTTCTATGTGAAGCCGTATGGAGTGTAAAGCAAGTACAGGATGACGCTGTGAAGCAAGCGCAGCTCGTTACCACATTTAGAGACTATGCCTTGCACCGATTCATGAAATACTCATAGGGACACCAAAGAAACCTGACAGAAATCAAGGCTGCACTCTAAGCAGAATTTAAGAAGTCGAAGTCAGAGTCGCAGTGTATCATAGAGCTGAAAGAGATCAAACAGAATCCTAATGAAACAGTTTGGGAGTTTGATTAGAAATTTAAGACACTACTGGACCAAGTAAGCTTTGATATTCCACCGCAGCAGCATAAGGAGTGGTTTATAGTTGCGTTGTTGCCCCATATTAGATAGTCATTGATGCAATAGAAAGTGGCTTCGCAACCAGAAGCATTGGAGATCGCAATGAAGCTGGAAGCTTCACCTATGGGAGAAAGTAGCACTGGGATGTCATAGATTCAGAACCAGTTGGCTACCCTAACACTACAATTGCAAGACATAAAGCAAGGAAAGCAAGAGAGAAAGGAAGTATGGTGTACAGGCTGCAAGGGAGAAGGACACACTAAGGATCATTGTCCTTTATTCCAAGACTTCCTTAACATGGGAGGACCAAACCCATTGAATCCGTACCTAGGGCCATGGTGTGAGATTTGCAGAACCAGAGGACATCGGCCAGAAGACTGTCACATGATAGAGAAATACGTAAGAACTCCTAAAAACTTATATTGTAATTTTTGTAAGTCAGTAGGGCATGACGAGTCCAATTGCCACACATATGAGCTCATGCTAGAAAGAAAGAAAGACATTAGGCATATGTATGGAGGAATGTACAGAGTCCAAGAAGAGAATTCACAGAAACAAAATAATTCCCAACCTGATCAGGAAGGATACAAAGGCCGCGGAGGATACTGCGGGAAAGGAAGGAATAATGGCCCGATGCAGGGACGAGGCTGAGGCCAAGTAATCTGTTACAATTGCGGCCAAACAGGTCATGTGTCTCGAGATTGTACCAACCCATGCACTACATGTAGCTACTATAGCTCTTTTGATCATGTTATTGAAGGCTACCCAGTGTTGGAGGTAGAAATGCAGAAGAGAAAACGGCCAGAGGCGCCAACCCCAAATATCCAATTGATTGCAGTAGAAAGGAGAACTGTGGATCAAAGTGTTAACGTAGTAACATGCAGTGGCGCTGCGACAGGGCGAGATAGAGCAGCAGATGCTTCGACTTCTGGAGGTTTCGATACTAAGCAGACTCCTCTAGAAACAATATGGATAAGGAAAGCTACTGGGAAAGCGCCTGCTTTCAACTTAAAGAAAAGCAGAGAAGTCTTTGAAGAAGCGCGGGATATCTTCAAAGAGCCAGCACCAAAATCGCCGAGAATCCTATTGCGCAACGAAATACCGCATATGGAGGATATGCCAGCTGCGTAGAACAGAATGAGCACCGCAGCAGAGACATGCACCTCTATTGCGCAGTTCCTCGGGAGCTGCATGAAGTTGCCGAAGAGTCCAAATGCTATAGCAGAACTGCAGAAAGTAATAGACCAGTATGAACTGCTCAACGAAAATGAAACCACTGATAGCGTAGTTCATCATATTAAGTAACACAAGAGAACAGGGCGACAAATGAGACTCAATGCATAGATAGGAGATTATGAAATGGATGAGATCATTCTTGATTTGAGATCAGAGGTAAATGTCTTAACTAAACATACATGGCAGCAGATGGGGAGACCAAAGCTGTTATGGTCACCTATCCAGTTGAGAATGGCCAATCAGGAGAAAGTCATACCCTTTGGACGGTTATCCAACGTGATTGTTGACATTGATGGAGTGCAGAGTCACGCAGATTTCGAGGTTATTGAGATTGTGGACGATAGTCAGCCTTTTCCTGCGCTGTTAGGAATTGACTGGGCTATCGATAACCTCTCCATCATAAACTTGAAGACAAGGAAGATGATCTTCGAAGGAAAGCATCTCAGGGTCATCGCACCATTGGACCCTACGGATGGAGACAGATACAACGAGCCAATTCAGGAGGAATCCAGGGCTCAAGATTTGGACAGACTATATAAGATGACTGCGAACCAGGATAACTGCGAGCCGATTCAGGAGGAATCTAGGGCTCAAGACTTAGACCGGCTGTACAAGATAACCATGAACCAAGAGGATTACATTAATCCTATTGTGGATGGAACACTCAGTTGGAGATGTGACAGCTCTTGCATTTCAGACTCGGATACAGGACTAGAAAACTGGCAAAGTTGCATGTACAAAGTATCTGCAAGAAGATGAGCACGAGTTACAAAGTCACTACACTGGATTGGAAAGGAGGTAAGCCCAATCCCCACATACAATGGTTCATCTAATGTTTATTCATTTATCAAAGATTATACTGCAGCAATCGCAGATGAGCACCGCTTACCAGCATTAGATATGGCATTGCGCGAGACACCTGCCAGATGGTGGGCTGCGCATAAGAAAACATTGACCACATGGGATCAACGCAGAATTAAGATGCAGATCAGGTTTGCTGATAAAGTTACCCTATCTTTTGAGAAATACAATGGACAGACAGGTCCAAGTCAACATATTGAAGCTTGTTCACAAGCATGGCAGGAGAGACAAAAGACAGAATGGGTGCATCTGTTTGTGCAAACACTGGAGGAAGAAATTCCAAAGAAATGGTACTTAGACATGGAGTTGCGTAGAGGAACCATAGATTGGGACACGCTGACTGCGAACTTCCAGAAGAGCTTTAGTTTTGAAGATGAGAGCCCTACCATAAACAATGTGTTACAGATTATTAAAGAAAGAATATTCAGGCTAGAATGCCCACACAGAAATATGGCACTAGAGGAATTCTTTGGACCTAATAGTGTACTTGAATGCCTACAGACAGAATGGAAGGAACAGGTAGAGCATCCTATGGAATGTTATAACTTAGTTGAAGACGCTGAAGAAAAAGAAGACAGTGATGAGAAGGACTTGCGCAACATTAAAATACCCGAGTCAGAAGGTGCGCGCGAGGTAGAGGGACCTCCGCTGGAAATTCCAGATATGAGTGGACCTGTGAAAACAAAGAAAGTAAATATTGGCACCAGTGAAGAGCCAAAGTTCGCATCTATTGGGGACTACTGGGATGATCAGACTATGACGGAGATCGCGGATATACTGCAGGAATACCAAGAGTTATTCCCAACAAAATTTACAGAGATGAAGGGCATCTTGGGGGACTTAGGAGTTATGAAAATCACTCTTAAGCCAGGTGCCAAGCCTGTTAAGCAAAGACCATATCGCTTGAATCCACGATACAAAGAAAGAGTGAGAGCAGAGCTGGATAAGATGCTCGATGCAGGAATCATTGAGCCAGTTGAAGACTCTGAATGGATAATCCCTATGGTTATCCAGGATAAGAAGACAAAAGATGAGATTAGGATTTTTGTGGATCTCATAAAGCTGAACGATGCTTCAATGCATGACCCATTTCCTACTCCTTTCACGGACGAGGTGCTTGATAATGTTGGAGGAAATGAGGCCTATTCCTTTACTGATGGTTTTTCGGGCTATCACCAGATAAGGATTGATCGCGCAGACAGACATAAGACCACTTTTGCTACAGAATGGGGGTCGTCCCAGTACACAGTGATACCATTCAAACTGAAGAACGCACCTTCTATTTTTTCTAGAGTTGTCGTCGCAACGTTTAAAGATTTTATGCATAAGTTTTTGGAAGCTTATTTTGATGACTGGACTGTGTTCGGATTGCTGAAGAATCATGGTGCAAACCTCATACTCATGCTAGAAAAGTGTAGACAACACTAGATCTCTTTGAACTTAAAGAAGTGTGTTTTTTGTGTTCCTTATGGGATTCTATTAGGACACATTGTCTGTAAACAAGGCCTCATGGTTGATCCTGTGAAGATTGCAGTCATTGTAAACTTGCCAAAGCCAAATTCAGTGAAGCAGCTACGCACTACATTGGGGCATACCGACTATTATAGGAAGTTCATAAAGGGGTATGCGCAAATAACCGCATCAATGGAGAAGCTGCTGAAGAAAGATGCGCCATTCATTTGGAACGCGGAGTGTGAACAAGGTTTTGACACCTTGAAAGAAAAAATGGTCACTGCGCCAATCCTAGTCTTTCCAGACTAGAGGAAGCAATTTCATGTATATGTGGATACGTCATGTATAGCATTGGGGGTTGTCTTAGCACAACCAGGAGAGGGAGGTATTGACCATCCCATTGCTTTTTTGAGCAAGAAGCTCTCATCTGCGAAAAAGAATTACACTACTATTGAGAGAGAAGTCCTCGCGATGGTCTATGCACTGCAGAAGTTCAAGCACTATTTTCTTGGTGCGCACTTCTTGATGTTTACTGACCATTCTGCCTTGAAATACCTGGTCAATAAGCCAGTGTTAGGGGGGTGGATATGCAGATGGTTATTACTCTTTCAGGAGTATGATTTTGAAATTGTCGTTAATCCCGACAGATTGAACTTGGGACCTGATCATCTGTCAAGGATTGAGTCAGGAGAAGAGCCTACCAACCTCGAAGACAATCTGCCTGATGCACAGTTATTTTCTATCCAGATAGATGATGATTACTATAAAGACATCATAGACTTCCTCACTACTGGACTAGCACCCATGGAGTTCACTACGCAGCAGAAGAAGCAGCTGGTAGTGTGAGCAGCAGACTTTACCATAATTGCAGGTTAGTTATACAAACTGGGACCAGATGAAGTACTACACAGATGTGTATTGGAGCAAGAGAAACCATTTATATTAGCAGATGCACACTCAGGAGCAGCAGGAGGTCACTATGCAGGTAGGGCCACTGCGCAAAAGATATTGCCTGCAGGGCTATGGTGGCCTACAATTCATAAGGACTCAAAGGAACATTGCCAGAACTGCGATGTCTATTAGAGGATAGGAAGGCCATTGCGAAGAGATGAAATTCCATTGAATCCATAGCTGACATTACAGGCATTTGAAAAATGGGCAATTGATTTTGTGGGACCTATAAACCCACCGGGAAAAAGAACTGGTGCAAGGTACATTATTACTGCAACTGACTACCTCACCAGATGGGCAGAAGCGAAGCCAGTGAAGGACTGTAGCGCAGGTACCGCGTAGTTCATATTTGAAGACATACTTACAAGGTTTGGATGCCCTAAGATTCTTATGAGTGACCAGGGCACTCACTTTTTGAACAGGACCATTGAAGCATTGACAGAGGAGTTCCATATCCATCATCAGCGCAGTACACCATATCATCCTCAGGCGAATGGAACTGTTGAAGCATTCAATAAAGTACTGGAGAATGCGCTGACCAAGGTATGCAATGTGAATAGGGATGATTGGGACCTGCGCATTCCCGCTATGTTATGGGTGTATAGGACCACATGCAAGAAGTTGACAAGTACACCGTTCAGGTTGGCTTATGGACAAGAAGCCATTATGCCAATGGAGTACATTGTTCCCAGCTTGAGAATAGCTGGGTTTACAGGAATGGAATATCACGACGTGTTGGAAGTAAGGCTTCTACACTTGGTTGGTCTAGAGGAGGATCGCTTCATCGCAGGCTTTCACCAACAAGTGTAGAAGGAAAGGGAAAAAGCATGGCATGATTTCCACATCAAGAACAAGTCCTTTCAGGTAGGTGATCTAGTCCTCCTGTATGATAGCAAGTTTATGAAATTTCCTGGAAAGTTTAAAATGCATTGGCTTGGGCCATATACTGTTGTGCATGTTACTAATGGTGGCACAACTTAGTTAGCCACATTAGCAGGAGATAACTTGCCTGACTTAGTTAACGGCAGCAGACTAAAACCCTATTGGGATAGTCCTGCTTCGTAGAACCTGTGATGATCATAAAGAAGAAATTCCTAAGTTCCAAGTACAGTTGAAATTGGGCACTGGAAATGGGAAAGAGTCTGTACGCAATGTATGATGAAGAGCCTGTATATACCGTGCAGCACTGCTGAAGCTGTGCGCACAGAAAAAAAGAAAAAAAAAGGGGCATTTGCAAAAAGCAAGTGAACGAGAATAGATGTTCAGTTCAGAAGCAAGAAATCAGGCGCCGCGAAGAGACTGCGCAGGATTAACACCGACCTGTCGCGCAGTTCGATGCAACACTAAGAAAAATAGTCGTTACAGTGTCGGTTGAGAATATAGTCGTTATATAGCCATTTCCAGCAATCGCTTGGGCGTTTAACGCACATATAGCCATTATGAACGAGGTTATGAAGGAAAGGACCGAAGGATCCACTGGATTTGGTCAACGGATACCACAATTAATGCTTATCTAGCCGTTGAGGGGCGCGAAGGAGGGTCAGCTGCGCCTATAAGTAATGCCACATTCAGACTTGCGGGCGTTACCAAACACTTAGAATTTTCTGGCAAAGCAATAATGTGTGAGTATTTTCAGCAAGCTATTTGAAACCCGGTGAAGTTTAGCCGGTGGATGTCTGAGTGGACTTCCATAGAAGAAGAGTTCACCATCCAAGAGGCTGTGAAGGTATTTCACTACGGAGGGATTGAAGGTTTAATGAGAACCCCATCCAAGAAGGGCATCTTAGAACCAGGTCAGGTGTCTAGACAATCACTAAGACACGATCCAATAATGCAAGATAAAGGCAAGAATCCAGTAGCTCCAAGAACGAAGGTACCCAAGATGGGTTCGACAGTGCAAAAGCCACCAATAGCGGATAAGGAGATACCCTTGAACATGACCCTAGACTACATCTCACCGCGTGCACGGGACGCATCGGTCTTCAGATTACCAAAGAATGCCAAATACGACATCCCGTTATCACCAATCTCCAAACATGTCGATGTCGATGAAAACTTGTTGGGTAAAATCCCAGAATGTAAATGGGAGGATTATGATTTGCTTGCAATGCAGAAGGATGAGCCCACTGAACCGAGGTTCCCACAGTTCCAACCTGACCAGTACATGTGTTGGAAGAAGGATTCAAAGGGCGAGCTTAACCTAGTCGCTGAAAGTTGGTTATCTGAAGTAGTCCAGTCCGGGCTGCTTAATTTGCTTAGACTTCCGCATTTCGATAGGTCACCAGAGCTGAATGTGGTTGTGCGAACACTGATGGCACACATTCACCAGGGTTATTTGTGGCTTGACCACAACGTCAACCTAACTATTGACATCATCCATCGCATTACAGGGTTGAGCAAAAGGGGTAAAGATCCTAAGCAATTTTTCCAAGGAAAGAGCAAGGACAAAGAAGCTGTGGAAAAGATGAAGAAAACTCAAATGGTTGTCAAAGGAAAGAGGGGATTTCAGACGAACGACATCGATGACAAAGCAACGAAGTTTGTCACGTAGCTGTTAGCAGGCAAGATCTTAAGAAAATGTAGGCCTCTGGAGGTAAGCGCAGGCGCAATACTGTGGCGCCGTGGCCGCGGAGGGGGAACAATTCAACTGGTCTCAATATTTACTGAATGAGTTCATGGAGGAACTAAATGACACACAGCTCAATGGAGGAAATTTCCATTATACATGGCTCATAGTGTTGATCACCTTTGCCAGCTAGACGGAGCCGAAGGATTACGTTGGCGTAATCACTGATACCAATGATTGCAGAGGACCTTGGTATGCAAACCTCTGGGCAAATCTAAACCCGGAGAGGTAGCACACGACAACTGAGGTTTTCTACCAATATTACAACCAGTTGCGCGATGCAATCATAGCCACACACCGGATAAAAAAGCAGGTAACCAGTAAGTATATTCTCATTGTTAATTTTTATGCCGACATGCATAGTATTCATATTTTAGCCAAAGCACAGAAGAGGAAGGTGGAATGGTGCACAAGAAACTACCATATGTACGAAGATGATATTGACACTATCATGAAGGATTGGCCTACCGAGTTTCGAGTGGAAGTTGTAGATGTCGAAAGCGACTCCGTTGAGGACGAACCCATTCCATGTCCTATCGTTGAAGACAAGGAGGCAGGAAAAAGAAAGGAGCCTGAGAGCCTCACGTAGAAAAAGGGAGCGCAGAAGAAGCAGAAAGCTGATAAGATCCAGTCAGATGCAGTCCTCCATGATGAGGATTATGAAACAATCACTGCTAGGGTCACAGAGTCGATGGAAGACCTGATGACTGATAAGGAGAAAAAGGACAAGGCAATTCAAGAATGTCTGCAGAAGAATCTGAACATGCTGCAGGGGATTACACAGAAAATTGAAGAAGTCCATAAGAGGTTACCCTTGCCGCGGGACTTAGAGTCCGAAGGGAATTCAGGAGGAACTTCGCAGCAGAAGGAGCCGCAGTTAACCATGACCATTCCTGCGAAGTCCCATATCGTTCATCTGGATCCGATAACAGTAAGTTTTCCCATGCCAGAGCAACTAGTGTTAGATACGAAGGATGTCGAGCGTGTGGAGCTCGACCTTGCAAAGATACCACTGTCGAGCCTACATTATTTACATTTGTAGTGTGTCGAGGAAATGCATGAGAGAACTACTGATGCGCTGAAGGGACAAGCCGAGCTGCAAGCAACTAATCGGTAGTTGGAGGAAGCTAGCTTGCGGAGAGCTATGGAACTATAGGACGAGTATGATCTTCGACAAAGACTAGATTCCACGATCACTGCGGTCGCAGATAACATAGATGAATTTGAAGTACAAATAGAACCAGCGGATTCTATTGTTAAGATTGGTGAGCTGGTTACGAGTATTAAGACATAGATGCAAGACATGGAGATTCTCCATGAGGCTAACATTGCTTCCTTGAAGGAACAGATCAACCCACAGACCCCACCAGATGAGCAGCAGCTAAGAGTGAAAGAAGTAAAGGCCGTAGCAGAGAGTATCGCTGCCAAAGTGGCTAATTGCCAGAGTCTTTTGGAAGTAGCGTCGAAGGCATTCAATGCCCTCGAAGAAGACCCAAGATTGCTAGAAGTAAAGAACGTAGTGAAGGATAAGCAAGCAGCACTGGAACAGTTGGATGCGGAAGTGAAAGCTATGCTACCAAGAGATAGGCTTCAAAAGTACAGGGAAATCAACGCGCTGAAGAAAGAAGTGCAAGCCTTAAGGGAAAAAGAGACTAAAATGGGCGACAAGTCGCAACCCCTACTGGAGGATGCCAGCACGATCTCACAGGAGATCGAGGAGAAGTTAAAGGAGTTGCACGAGAATCAAGAACAGGTGGAAGGCCAGATAGGTGATGAGATAACACTGGAGATGCTGGATATAGTCAAACAAGTCGAGCAAGATATGAAGAATGTAGTCGAAAAGCTGATCGACACATACAATGAGTTCGCTGCAAAGCTAGTTCCGTAGCTGGAGGAACAACTTGTTGAAATTGCAGGTGGCTTGGGGGCTAGCCACATGTAAGTGTTAGGGGCCTGTTGATCCTGGACCAAGTGGGGCATTTTGAGGAAGAAGAAGTTTTGGAACTGCGAAGCTGAGCACAGTTCAACTAAAGTAATTTTGATACAAGTTTTGGAATGCTGCGAACATGCGCGTAGCGCAGCGTCGGAAGAGCTTCGAAGATCGATGCTACGAGGAGGCAGTGCTACGATGTGTCCAGTCTATGGAGATCCAACAAGGTAGAGTGTTGGACAGAAGATGGCACATGTTACGGTTAGACCATCGGCAGTCTATTTTTGGTAAAGATGCTTCAGGAATGCCAAGCAACAGGTAGGAGCAAATCGGGAGGATAGCGACTGGTCGCACACGCGAAAGATACCACTACTTGAACCAGTTGCACGAGACCTTTAGAGGAAGAACGACTCGATGAAAGCGACCTGTTGGCATGTGTGCGACAGGAAGGCCGATAGCGACGTGGGCATGCGTTGGAGGTAGGCCATGATGGAATATTCGCTACTAGAAGCCAGCAAGCTCGATGAGCTGGAAACTGTAACGGTTTTGTAAACCTAAGGGGTTTTGCCTTGGGATTGTAAAGACATGACCTACGGGAATGATCTATAAATAAGGAATTTTTGTATGGGAAAGGGTTACTCTTCATTTTGTTAATCTTTGAATATTGTTACAGCTTTCAAGCTTAGTACTATTGTAAAGGCTCTGCAACTGTGTGCACAGAGGCCGATTGAGAGAGAAGAGAGTCTGCAGCTGAGTGTGCAAACAAAGAACTGTTGTACCCTTCCCAAAGACTAATATAACAATAGTTCTTGTGGACGTAGCCTCCATCTGGGGGGTGAACCACGTTAAATACTGTGTAGTGTGATTGTTGTGCTTTTGCATTTGCTTATTTGCCTACTTTGAATGTCTGGATTCTCATTTATAAGCTGTATGTTAATGATTTTATATGTATTCTCCATAGAGGAAAGATGGGAATGATATGTTAAGTCTTACATGAATAGATGAATGATGAATGCACAGTATTCCAAGTAGGTGGAAGTATATGTTATTGATTAATCACAAGAGCGTGTAACGTTCAGATTGAATAACCCTTTAACGCACAATAGTGTATGTTTTGTCTACTTGCATTCGTTACAAGGCTAATTAATATAAGATAGTAGATGAATGATTAGGTGTCAAGAAGAGTCTCCAGTGGTTAAGTTTGGAAGAGGAAGCGTATAAATCAATTGCGCTATCCTATCTATTGCATCCTGCCCGAACCGCGTAGCCCTTGGGTGCGCTGGTTGCATTGCGGTTAGTCTAGAGAAGTGCGGACTGCGACGTAGTCTATCGCCGCATAGTCCTCAGTTCCCAGTGCAGGTTTGATAGTGCGGTGTGGAGTAGTTATGTCCGAACAACTCATCACTTCACCGTGGAAACCTGATTCCGCAATGCCCCCATAGCTACACCTCGGGTGAGACCTCATCCTGCTCGCAGGCTGTTGCCAAAAGGGACGGTGAGAAGGGGTTTTGTTGGTTAAGTGAAACCGCAAAGAACCTGGGTCTATATTGGAAACCTCTAGATCAGTTTGTAAGCCAACAATGTGCATGAATACTGGACAACCAAATATCTTCATATGAATGACTTCAAGCTTCTCACCGGTAAACATATCTTCTGGAGTCTTGTTTCCAAGAGCATTGTGGGAGATTCTATTCTGCACATAAACTGCGGTTCTATTTGCTTCATCCCATAGGTGCATGGGTAGATCTTGATCATGGATCATGAACTTCACTGCTTCCATGATAGATCTATTCTTCCTTTCAGCTACACCATTTTGTTATGGATTATAGGGGATGGTAAGCTCCCCCTTAATCCTTGCTTGTTTACATAATTCTTTGAAATCACCTGAAGTATATTCTCCTCCATTATTTGACCTTAATATCTTGATCTTCTTTTCAGAGAGGTTTTCCACAAGAGCCTTAAACTCTTTAAACTTTTCAAATACTTCTCTTTTATTCTTTAAGAAATAAATCTATGTTTTGCGGGAATAATCATCAATAAAAGAAGCATAATAAACATACCCGCTTAAGGAAGTAGTCGACATTGGTCCACAAATGTATGAATGGATAATGTGCAATATACCTTTTTCTTTGCTATCACTTCTTGGAAATGAGTTCTTTGTACTCTTCCCTTGTGCACATCCTTTGCACACTCCTCCATGATCAACCCATATTTCTAGTAATCCAATCACCACTTTCCTCACTATTGGTAATGATTTGTAGTGTACATGAGCTAGTATTCTATGCCATAATTCACAAGTACTCATGGTACTAGCCATTAGAGCTGAATATGCATGTCCCTTTAGTTTATAGAGTCCTCCTTCTTCAATTCCAATAACAACTACATCAGCTATTGTCTTCCCTTTTGGCCACATGAGAACTTCACCATCTATAAATGCAACTCTAACACCTTTCTTATCTAATGTTGAGATAGAAAGAAGATTATTTTTCAAACATGGAACATATAGGAATTCCTTCATATTCATGGACTTTCCGGAGTCCAACTTGTAAGAAGCCTCTCCTTTGATAGGATATTTGTAATCATCTCCAAGCTTCACTTTGTGTGGAGAATCTTTCTGCACAACATGTGAAAGAGAGTCTTTGTATCTTGTCATGTGTTTGGAGGCTGCACTGTCTACTAACCAAGTGTCACTTCCATGAGATATTGAACCAGTGAAGCTGAAATTAGAACATAGTCTTCACTAGAATCTTTGTCTTCTCTGGTCTTGTTTTCATCATCATGTTCATCGTCCTCAACTGCATGGGAATGAAATATTTTCTTTTTTCTTCTTGAATTGTTCAGCTCTGAGAGGACAATTTCTTGCAATGTGTCCCATCTTGCGACAAGAGAAACATTCAAAGGAGGAGAAGTCTCTCTTGACCCTTTTGTTCCTTTGAAATATTTGAGATCTTCTGGGAGAGTGGTCATGAGAACGTACAATATTCTTTCTTTTGTTTCTTCCTTTGGTATGGGCTTCCAAAGCTTGATCTTCATTATCATTTAGTTTCTCTTCTCTTACTGCTATCCTTTCATCTTATTGCACACACTCTTCCCATAGTTGTTTGAACTTGATCAATCGACTCTTCCTAGAGAATATGCCACGAAAGAAAGGTTCCCAAACCCTTAGAAGATCATTCAAGGTGGTCATCACAACCTCTGCTTCTTCTATCATGTATCCAATAGATTCTAATTGTTCTTTGATCTGAGATACTCTAGTGAAATATGATTTCATAGTCTCCGACTTCTGAACCTTCACACCCTTGAGTAGATTTCTCAAGGTCATCTTCCTATTGATGTTCTTTCCTTCAAACAGATTGGTCAAAGCATCAAACAATTATTTTGGAGTCTTGTTTGAGGACACTTGAGGAATCAAGGTGATCTTTGATAGAATTAGCTATGATCCTCTTATCCTTGATCATATTCTTCTTGTGTTTTACTTTGGCCTCATCTCCTTCTGGTTCTGCAACTTATTCCTTTATAAATCCTTCTAGGTCATGTTCTTCAAGAATGAGCATGACTCTATATTTCCATGCCATGAAGTTCTCAGCTCCTTCAAGCTTGTCATTAAGCTTGGTAGTGCTTGTCATTTTGATAATATGAGAACCTCAAATGGAAATATAATGGAGATAGTACTTACCAGTAAAGTTGTCCTTTTGAAAATCGCTTCTACCTTGACCTAGGGTTTGACAGAGAAACCCTAAATTTACAACTTCAGGATCTTGGGAAACTGACTGGAGGAAAATATGCGCCTCCTCAAGGCGAGTTGAGTAATGTACTTTTTCTCCCAAATCTGTGAGAATATCTTCCAAAAACTTGATGCCCTAGTTCTCCGGGCTGTAGTGGTGGACCCAGAAATAAAAATTCTCGGAATTGAATTCTTCTTCGACATAAAGATGCGCCCTAGTGAGGCAAGTTATATGACCCTCTTTTTCAGCTGAATTGTGAAGAGATCCCCTGGAATAAGAAACCCTATTTTCTGCAGTTGCAGTGGCTACACAATGTTTTCTTTCATGCCGGCTCTGATACCATGTTAAATTTTTACTTGTTTAGCATCATAAAATTAAACAATATAATCACTGAAAGAAATACAAGCACAACAATCACAAAGAACACAATATTTCTCTAGGGGAAACCACAAGGGAGAAAACCCCAACAAAAATTCCTCAATATAGGATTCACCAAGTACAAGATAAAAACCCAAGACAAAACAATTTATCTCCTTCACCAGCGAACTTCTCTCTCTCTCCTATGTGAACTTGAGCGAGTGAGTGAATGATGCAAATGAGAAACTCGACCTATCTATTTATATTCTCCAGTCGGGTGACTTTTTCCCCAACATGGCCGACTTCACCTAACTGACTGGGCCGACTTCACATAGGGAGACTCAATAACTTATTTAGTATGACTCTTGAGGGTACTATTGACCCGAATTACAAAGGAGGGTTTACATTGACTCTTTCAATGACTCTTACTTGACCAATTACATTAATGACATCTCCCGAAGGAGGAATAAATATAATATAATAAACAAATATACTTAGAATATCTTCCGTAGTTACATTTCTTTAACAATGGATACACCTCTTGACCTAACAAACAACACTCTATCTGTCAACTTCTCTCCTCAAATAATAAACTCGACCAACCCTAAGATATTTTTATCTTGTGCCTCCATTATGCCCCCTCCCTCCTTTTCCAACTCCATCTATACCCCCCCTCATATGGATAGCAAGAAAGGTTCTCGTATTAATGAGATATCACCCCCCATGTTGTACACTCCATTAACTCTCTTCTCAAAACCTAGGACCGGTGTCGATAATATGCTTTCCAAGACATGAGAAGATACTAGAAATTCGGTTCCAATATTGGTAAATATTCCTAGATAAATCTCAATTGGTCACCTATCCAACAAATATTTGCAACAATATACACAAGGGTCATAATGTTTTCAATCTCCACCAAAATAATATTAGAAGTGGTCCAACACAATGTACCAACATAGGCAACCTTCTTCTAACATTGTAGCTATAGATGTAGACATACACTAATTAGCATGGGCTCCTCTCTCAATCAACCTATATAATTTGAAATGGAACACTATATAAGTTTTCATATATTATGGTACTTTAACGTGGGTGGAAAAATTGAAGGTATTGGCATGTAGGGCCCATTTTATGGGTATCTCCCTCTTTGGTGATTTGGGGTCCAAAATCTTCCAAAGTCTCTTTGAGGCCTTAATGGCCATTTTTTGGGTAAACAATTTTTAATCTTAGCTCTATGCCTCTTGATGTTTTTCTACACGTAAACAGCATTCCAACAGTGCAAAAATCACCTCAATAAGAGTTCATATGTGACTGTTGCGGCACTATTCTGAAACCGGTCTCGGAATTCCTCCACCTAGAACACAAAGATGCAAGTTGATCTCCTAACACTTTGCTTTAAGGATAGGTCTAAGAAAGATATTATGGCTCTTTCTGACAATATACATGAAGTAAAGGTTGTTGGAAACAAGGTTTCAAGATTTAGGGAAATAATTTGCATACTTGGGAAATGGGGGTTTGTGGTTTTCAATAGAAAAATACCATCATTATGATGCTATCAATAATTTCTTCTTCATTGTTATTCCCCTTGGGCACTTTGATACTCTAGGGAAACAATTAGTATAGTTAGGGTATTTATTTACCGCCAATAGAAGATCGGGAGTCGAAGGAACTCGCAACTTTTAACTGTTTTTATTTTTTGTGCCATGATAACTAAAGACACAGATAGGGTGTGTATCTGCTTAAAAAAGGGTTTTTTAAGAGGTTTTAGGAGGTGAAAAGTAAATTGGTAAGCAAGTAGGAACAAGGAAGTCTGCAAGTGGAGAAAAGAACATAGTTCAGGCCAAAACATGCATCTATACAAAGATATGGAAAAATATGCTATAATGCTTTTGGTTCTCATATCCAATTGGGTAGAACCAGGCTTTGATCATGTCCTTGAAAACCTTCCAATTGATCACTATTGGATCATTTTCTAGTGCTCTAACTATTGCATCACTTTCCACCATGCCAAAGCATGGCCTTCAAGCTCCAACCAAGAAAGTGCAGGCCTTTATTTTGTATTGATTTCATGTACATTGAAGTACATCTCAATATGTTGTAGTTGTTGGTTCAATTTGATGGTATTTATTTCTCCTGCATATGGCTTGATGTCCACCTTTTACTCAACTTGGAATGATACCTACATTATCTTGTCTTTCTCTCCATCTTGCACTCTGACTTGGGTTCCCTCTCTCTTTTCTTTGGATCTTCTAGACTAGCCTTTTCATCTCCATGCCAAGTCTCCGTTGAGGATTCTTCCTTGACCTTCGCTACCAATAGTTGTGTTACCATCTCTATTAGGGTGGCACTATTCTACTCTAGTCACCCCAACCTGACCCTAGGATCCTCTTTGTCATATTTTGTATGATGACCCCTTATCATTGTTGGTTCTCTACTTCTCTGTATGCACAAGATAAAAATATGACCCCACCCTTAGGGTTGTATATACAAGTGTGTGCGACTAATACTTGTATACTTGTATGGGAATAAGACAACCCACTTTATATTAATGCCATGCCACATATAACAATTTAATAACGCTGATTACTCTTGCCAATTTGTAAATGACATTAATGAAACTCAACTCACACTGTAGACGATGCTCAACCACTAATCCAAATTCTCAAGGGATGACAAAGATGCACTCTTAGTTAGGTGTACAATATTATGACCCCAAGGGATATAAGATAGCCCGAAGGCATGTTGTAGACAACCTATACAACTTGCATGTGGGTTCAAGGAGCAAAGAGAGACTATGTATTGTTTATGAGGGGTGAACATACCTATGTATGGGATCAATGAATAGCTAGGGACAATGTACGATCATGGAAGAAACATCAATTTGTTGGGAAAGTATCTTCCATGGTCACAAAAATTAACATATTTGAAAACTAACTAGAATAATGCAATCGCTAGTTTATGGAAACCTTAGATCTTCAACCTTAGAGAAAAACGAATGGTGGAGAATAAAGATTTGTTGGTATTCTTCATGGGGCAATGAGAGGTCCCCCTCTCATTTATGGTACTGGGCATGCTTTCCCACTATTTAGTTAGATTAACTAGTATCTTTTATTAAATAAAGGAGCATCATGTAATGAGATCTCATTGACTTTGTCTACCTAATCCTTTATAAAGGCTATGAAGCCTCATTCCAATACAAGTGATTTTGTCTTTTCTCTACTTTTCTGGTGTGAATTATTGTAAGTTGTTTATTTTTTAGTTCATTTAGTGTTCTATTTTGAGAGGTGAGGCTCAAAGAACTCAATTTGAGCCCTGCCTCCCCCTTGTTCTAGATCAAGTGGTACCAAAGCATGTTCGCTCTAAGACATGATAGCAATTTTTTTTCCTGCCCACCCACCCTTCCCTGAGATATATATTTTCTCTACGCTCACAGGTTTTGTTTTGTTTCTGCATGTTTCTTTATCTGCTCCTTCTATCTCTGTGTTATTCGGTTATCACTTCTAAGAATTTTCTTTTCTATCTTGCTTTACATCCATCCCACATTCATCTCTTTTTCAACTCCAACTCACCCTTATTTCCCTAGCCGTTCATCTCGAGTCATATTCAACTCTTTCTCTACTATGCACCCATATTTTCACTACTCCCTCAACCTATGTTCCTCTCTCCCTTATCCACCGCATATCCTACACCCGACCCATCCATGATTTGTTATCCTTTGTTCCAGATACAAGGCTGTCACCCAGCTACTACTCTCTCTCGTGGCTAATATTCTAGCCACCCTCTATTTTAGAACATGCCAATACCCTCTGGATCTGTGTATTTACCCTACCTTCTCCGATCTACACTTGTCCTCCACACCCATACTAAATAATAGTAGTGGGATGTTTCTCTTCTAAACCTATCCGTCGCACCCATACTAATTAGGAGCAGTGAAATGTTTCTCTTCCAACCTGCACCTGAACTCAGATCAATCTTGTCTCAGGCAGATCAGACACATTCATATCAACAAATTGAAATAGCATGAAACATAAATTTTCATCGATCCTACAAATCAAGCAATAAGCAACAGTCAAAGTTATTGTATCACCGAGATGTGCCCAAGTCTCAACGGCCTCTGTCTCGCTTCAAGGGATGCGCTCGAGTCTCAACGGCCTCCATCTCGCTTCACGGGATGCACTCGGGTCTCAATGGACTCCATAGCACTTCATGGGATGCACTTCGGTCTCAATGACCTCCATATCGCTTCAGGAGATGCACTTGGGTCTCAACAGACTCCATATCGCTTCACAAGATGCGCTCAGTTATCAACGGCCTTTATCTCGCTTCAAGGGATGCACTCGATTCTCAACGACCTCCATCTCACTTCAGGGTATGTGCTTGTGTCTCAACGACCTTCCTCTCACTTCACGGGATATGCTCAGGTCTCAAAAACTTCCATCTCGCTTCAAGGGATGTGCTCGGGTCTCAACAACCTCCATCTCAACATATATTATTTTTCAATAGCTTCAATCATAGTAGTTCTTCCTTTGCGGCAGTAGTATTGAGCCTCTTTTAGTTCCAATCTAGCCTCGATTCCTCTATTTAGTTCAACACTCAGTTTTCTCTGCAGACATGGTTTCAATGTTCTCCCACTAAAATTTTGGAGGAAAGCAGGGACGCTTTCTGGCTTAAATTGGGAGGAATTGGGCTAATAATTAGAGGCCCCTCTCTCATTTATGGTATAGGGCATGCTTGCACACTAGTTAGTTAGATTAGCTAGTATCTATTATTAAATAAAAGAGCATCACTTAATGAGCTCTCTTTGGATTTGTCTACATGTAATCCTTCATAAAGGCTATGAAGCCTCATTCCAATACAAGTGATTTTGGCCTTTCTCTCCTTTGTGAGTCTCTGAATTATTGTGAGTTGTTTATTTATGAGTTCATTTAGTGTTCTAGTTTGAGAGGTGAGGCTCAAATAACTCACTTTGAGCCTTGCCTCCCCCTTGTTCTTGTTAGATTTTCTACTTTTAATCAATATTATCTAGGATCTTAACTGAAAGAATAACAAGCACAACATAACACAGGAGACACAAAGATTTTCCTTGGGGAAACCATAAAGGAGAAAACCCCGAAAATTCATCAGAGATAGAATCGTCACCAATACAATATCACCAAAATGGAAAACCACCAAACAAGATAGTCTTATACAACTCTCTCTCTTTCTCCTATGCGAACTTGTCTTCTCTTTATCACTTATGTGAACTCAAGTGAGTGAGTGTGTATCCAAATGAGAGAGACTTGCTCTCTATTTATACTTTACTTTTGGGGTGACCTTTTAATTGACTAGGTCGGCCCTAACTAAACTGACTGGGCCGACTTCTCTAGGAGACTCAATAATACAATTACATTTGACCTTTTGGGGATCTATTGCCCCGACTTACAATGGAGGCTTTTACCTCAATGACCTAGAATGACTAAGCATAATAATGACATCCCTGAATGGAGGAAAAACATCTTCGTCGGAGGTACAATAATAATAGCAATATAAAATACAAGGGAATATCTTCCGAAGTTACAATTACAACAACAATCCCTCTTAACTAGGAAGGTTTTCTCTTGCCACAGTCATCAACCCTTTGGACACAAGTCTGGATAAGATCATCATCACTGGATCATCTTCAATGTTGGAACATCATCATCAACACTGGATCATCATCGTCGCTGCTACTGCAATCCTCATCATGTCGATCATCGATTGGTGACATCTCTCGAATCTATTCGCCATAGGAAGTTCTACAAAGCCAACCCTTTTTCATGTTGGATGTAGGCCTAGCTCTCATGTGGGTCTTCATCATCTCTGTGAACAAGCCACCAAGTAGGTACAACCTAGGACCAGTCATTAGATTGCCACAACAATCACCTGCGTCTCCTACTATCGCCTCATCGTATCCAGATCATCTCATCATAACACGAAGCACAACCCAGATGCACATCACATGTCCCACAATGGTCAGCCCGCGTCTACTAGCATGGGAGGACAAACCTGCCACCATGCGAGATCCTGCCTAGGTGCATACATAGTGCCTTATGACCGGTGGACCTCACAACGTCTCCAGTATGGGAGGACAATCAGGAGCACACCAAGTGCATTACGTCCCAAGGACCACCTACGCCTACCACCATACGAGAACCTTGTCTACCAACATGGGAGGAAAAACCTACCACCATGTGAGACCCAACCCTTACATCTACCAACATGGGAGGAAAAACCTGCCACCATGCGAGAATGGCTGAGCCCTTACATCTACCAACATGGGAGGACAAACCTACCACCATGCGATAATGGCTCAGCCCTTACATCTACCAACATGGGAGGACAAACCTACCACCATGCGAGAATGGCTCTAGTGCATCTGTGTCTTCCAGTCTCATCACTTCCTCTCAGGAGGAACCTCGATTTGGAGAACATCAAGCTTCTCTCTGAAGTACTCGAACTTCTCTCTGGCTAACGGCTTGGTCAACACATCGACTATCTGCTCGTCTGTCGCTACATACTAGAGCTTCACTGCTCCTCTCTGCACCACATCCCTGATATAGTGGTACTTGATCTCAATGTGCTTTGACTTGTCATGGAACACTGGGTTCTCAGACAACTTCACACAACTCTGGTTGTCACAGAATATACAAGTCGCCTCTAACTGGAGATCAAACAAATTAGACAATAGCTTCCTAATCCATACTTCCTCACAACTGGCCGAACAAGCTGCAACATACTATGCTTTGGATGTACTCAGTGCCATGCACGACTGCTTCCTGCTAAACTAGGAGATCATACCGGATCCCATACTGAAGCAGCATCTTGAAGTGCTCTTCCTATCAACCGCACTACCTGCCCAATCCGAATCAACATAACCCTGCAGGTTAATCTTTTGATTCGCGTCATACTTGATCCCATAGTCAACTGTATCCTTTAGGTACCTAAATATATGCTTTGCAGCAATCAGGTGAACATGTCTCGTATTCGTCAGGAACCGGCTCGGTGTGTTCACAGCAAAGCATATGTCTGGTCTTGTGTTCATCAGGTACATCAATGAACCAATCATTTGAAGATACATTGTGGCATCAACTGACTCTGATGAAGCATCACACAGTTGCTTCAAGTTCGATGCCATGGGTGTGGTCATAGCCTTGCAATATATCATTCCAAACCTCTTCAGGATCTCTACTACATACTTCCCTTGTCCAAGGAAGATTCCATCCACACTCTACCACACCTCCCTTCCTAAGAAATAATGCATCATACCTAGGTCCTTCATCTCGAACTTTGCGGAAAGCCTCCTCTTCATATCTACAATGAGCTCATCCTCCCATGTTACAAACAGGTCATCTACATAGAGTGGAATCATCACTGGATTTCCCACCTCAACCTTGTAGTAAAGGTTGGAATCTGCTTTACTCTTGGTAAAGCCTAAGCTCATCAGGAAGCTATCCGTCCTGGGTGCCTGTTTCAATTCGTACAAGGATTTCTTCAATTTGCACACATGAGTCTTCCTGTCATGTGTCTCAAATCCAAGTGGTTGTTCCACGTACACTTCCTCTTCTACTACACCATTCAAGAATGTTGTATTGACGTACATCTGGTGTACCTTCCATTTCATCACTACGGCCAGTGATAGTATAGATCTGATGGAAGTGTATCTCGCCACAGGTGAAATGTCTCCTCATAGTCTATGCATTCCTTCTGGGAGAAGCCACGTGCTACAAACCTTGCCTTGTGTTTCTCAATGCTACCATCTGCAACATGCTTGATCTTGTAGATCCACTTCGAAGTCACAATAGACTTCCCTTCTGGTCTTGGAACTACCTCCCCGACATCATTCTTCATAATTGAATGGTACTCCTTGATCATGGCATCCTCCCATTCTTTCTTCTCTGCTGCTTCCTCATAGTTGGAAGGTTCTTTGTCAATGATGTCGCACAACAGGGATACATAGCTGGAGTATGGCCTAGGTCTATTGCTTTCTCTATGCATCCCCTCTGGAGCGCCATACTTCTATGCATCTTGTATTTCCTCTTGTACCCATGCTGCTTTTCTCTTGTGAGATTTCTTTTCACTGTTGGAATATTTAAGTCTTCCTACCATGTCATTTATTTACATTAGATGCATTAATTAATCTTTTATGGTTAATTCTATGTAATAGACTAGGAAATTGCCTTGTGTGGACCACAAGGCAATATGAGGGGACCACAAAACATCCAAGGTGTGGACCACAAGCTACCTAGGCCACTTGGACACACTTCCAAAAGATTCTGGATAAGATTTTACTAGGAAAGGTGCATTTCTGAGTTTTATTGCTTTTTACAGCTTTTTCCCCCATGGGGAAAAGCTAGTCTACCTGGGAAACTTGTTTTTTGCACCCATGAATTTCCTTAATGAGTTTTTCTTCCAAACTTCGTATTTGGCATTGTTTTCCATCATACATCAACTTCAGATCACTAATTAGCCAATTCGTGAGCTTTTGGAGAGATTTGGAAAGTCAACTTGCCATCTAGGGGGGATGAGCATATTTTTAGTAAGTCTGATGATGGAATGATTCTTTTGGCATACTTAGCCATTTGAATCTCTGTTGTAAATTTATTTAATAGCATCCTATTACTTTCATATGGTTGGCTGATGTATTTTATTCATGAGAAGTTAATACAGAATTCTACTCTTGTGCATAATTTTTGTGTCTTTGACTAGTTGTGTGAGATTTTCTTATGAGAGAGTGTAATTTCTTGAATAGATCTTGGATGTGAACTGAATTTCACATGATATCAGAGCTATCAAGCTATTCCTATCATATTTGATTGTTTTGCAGGATCCAACCAGTCTCAGGAAGGGCGCATTGATCAACTCACCGGGTGAATTCTATTCTCTACAGGGCGCATTTTGGCATCCATAAGTGTTCTAAAATCAGTCCATAATTCATTTCAGAGCAGCAATGGATCATACACAGCAGATCATCCTCACTCCCTTCAATTACTTTGATTGGAAGGCATAGATGGAGATTCTACTGAGGAGCAAAGGGCTCTACAGGGTGACCATGGCAACTAAAGCGGAGCCAACCTCAGCAGTAGAGAAATATAAATGGCATAATCGAAGGTATGAAGCCTATGGTCGATTATGTCTCACTACATCCATAGAGATTCTATTTCATCTTGATGGCCTCACTTCACCCAATGAAGTATGGCTGAAACTTCAAGAATTGTTCGGGAAAACCGATGAATTGAGAGGCCACCAATTGGATAATGAGCTAGTCTCTTTGAGTCCACAAAATTTTGATAATCTACAGGATTTCTTCTCCAAATTTAAATCTCTTTTATTGCAGCTGAAGCAATGTGGTATTAACAAAAAAGATGAGCAATTAGTTTTGGCCATTCTCTCCAAGCTTGGCACCGACTATTCAATATTTGTCTCGACCTTCCATTCCACCTAGAAAGCAATTAAAAATTGGAAGAGCCCGACACTTTTAGAATTCATGGAGTCTTTGACACAAGAACAAGACAAATTGGTCTTGATGGGAGCCATTAAAAATCCATCCAAAGATCACTGTTTGAATGTTGGAGATTCAAAGGGTTCGAAAGGCAAGAAGAAGGGCAATTTCAAGAAGCCCACTGGTGAGAGGAAAGACAAGCAAAATTTTAATGGAGAGACATCTAACGTCAAGAAGAATCCGAACAAGAAGAATGAGAAGACAAAGTACAATTATTGCAGCAAGGGCTTTCATCCTGAAAGCTCTTGCATGAAGAAAACCATTGACCAAATGACTCAACTCTTGGAGAAAGGCAACATTCCTCTTCCAGAGAACGCAAGGAGGAAGGATGGAGTACAAAATTCCGATGATAAGGAGAGAGTTCATGCATTGATGGCCAGCACATCCAAACCTTCTTCATTCATTATTGATTCCGGTGCATCAAGACACATGGTGTCTACAAGTAAGTTTTTCACTTCACTTAACTCTTCCAGTGGTCCAAATATTGTATTGGGAGACAATTCTGAAACTTCTAGCAAAGGCAAAGGTAGCATAGATCTCGAGTTTGGGTCATTTAATAATTTTTTATATGTACCTGGACTTGCTGCAAACCTACTATCAGTCTATCAGATGACCCATACAGGGCTTCCCAAGAGAGTAACCTTTACCCCCAATGATGTTGAGATAGCAGAAATTTCAACAGGAAAAATTATTGCATTTGGTATTGCTGATCACTGTTCTAGAATTTACAAGTTTTCTCATTTTGTGCCAAACCCCTCACCTTTTGCTCTGTTAACCCATGCCAATGAGTCCAGCAAACTATGGCATGAAATATTTGGCCACCTAAATTACAAATACCTTTCCCAAATTAATGAGAAAGAGATGGTTATAGGGCTGCCCAATATCAAGTTTTCCAAAGATGTATGTCAATCTTGCATCCTAGGAAAACACCTTGAGCATAAGTATGGGAGATCCAATTCTGAGAGAACCACTGCACCATTAGACCTTATTCATATTGATATATCAGTTCCATTCCCTCATGAGTCCTTGAACCATGCAAAATACATTCTCACATTCATAGATGACTTCAACAGGTATTGTTGGATTTATTTCATCAAGTTAAAGTTAGAAGTTTTTGGTTTGTTCAAGCTATTCAAAGCCTCAGTTGAGAACCAGTCTGGTAGGCATATAAAAGTTATAAGATTTGATAATGGTGGTGAATATGTGAAATCATAGTTTCAGTAATTTTGTGGATCTTCAGGTATTCAGATGCAACACACAGTTCCATATACACCTCAGCAGAGTGGGGTTGCTGAGAGGAAAAACAAATCTCTAAAGGAGATGGCCACTTCTATGCTTGAGGCAAAGTCATTGTCTCCCAAGCTATGGGATGAGGCAATAAATTATGCCACTTACATTCAGAATAGAGTGCCACACAAATCTCTCAAAGGTATCACTCCTTTCGAGGCTTAGACAGGTCACAGACATGATATCTCTCATTTCAGGATTTTTGGCTCGAAGGCTTGGGCTAGGATTCCACTTGAGAAGAGGAGGGAATTGCAGCCCCAAATCCAACCATGTTTATTTGTTATATATTCAGAGGACTCCAAAGGTTATAAGTTTCTAAACATGACCACTCATAAAGCATTCATCGAAAGAAGTGTGCAGTTTGAGGAAGAGCCCTCTCAGAGCGTTGAAATTGAAGAACCATCTTCACCACTACTTAAAGAAGAAGTAAGTGATGTTCTTGAAGTTTTTGATTCTGATATTTCTGATGATGAGGATCATTTTATTGCAGATGCTAACTCACCTACGAGTCCTAAATGGGCTTCAAAAACTTTGTAAGCAATAGGTGAACTAGTTGGCAATCCTCAGAACCAAAGGAGGACTAGATCACAATTTGAGACTTCTCTCAATGTGAATGATCCTTACCTTTCTGAGAAATTTTTTATGATGATAGATTCTGATCCTTGGACATATGAGGAATCCTCACATGACCCAAGATGACAGATTTCTATGGATGAGGAGTTTCAGTCATTGCAGAAGAATGAAACTTGGGAGCTAGTCAAGCTCCCCGCAAGCAGAAAGTTGGTAAGGTGCAAGTGGATTTATAAGACCAAATGTGCAGTAGATGGTACAATGGTAAAGTACAAGGAAAGGCTGGTAGAAAAGGGGTTTTCTCAGGTCCAAGGACTTGATTATAATGAAACATTTGCACCTGTGGCACAGACAGACTCCATTAGAGTAGTTTTGGTAGTTGCAGCTTCCAAGCGGTGTGAAGTACATCACATGGATGTGAAAAGTTCTTTCCTCCATGGAGAGCTTAAAGAAAAAATATATATGCAGCAGCCATAGGGTTACACATCAGATCCAAATCTTGTTTGCAGGTTGAAAAAATCTTTGTATGGACTTAAGCAAGCCCCCAGGGCTTGGTATGCAAAGATGGACAGTTTCCTTCTGTCACAAGCTTATGTTCGGTGTAAATCTGACCCAAATGTCTATATGAAGCATGTTGATGGTTTTATAATGATAATAGTGTTGTATGTTGATGATTTGCTGATTACAGGTAGTAGTAATGACCAAATAACATCATTGAAGACAGCCATGCACCAAGCATTCTCCATGAGTGACTTGGGAATTCTTAAACAATTTTTGGGGCTTGAGGTCTCTCAAACAAAAGACAAAACCAAGGTATGTCAGTCAAAATATTCTTATGATCTGTTAAAGAAGTTTAAGATGGCTGATTGCAAGCCTTCTAAGACTCCATTCCTTTCTGGAGTTAGACTAGAAGATGCAGAATCTACACCATTGTTTGACAACAATTTATATAGACAGTTGATTGGCAGCTTGCTCTACTTGACACACACTCGACCAGATCTTGCTTATGTTGTGAGTGTGGCATCAAGATACAGGGAGCAGCCACATGAGCTACATTGGAGGGCTGCAAAAAGAATTCTTCATTATGTGTAGGGCACAAAGACCAATGGGATTCACTATGCTGCAGATTCGAGCCTAGATCTCTTGGGCTTTACAGATTCAGATTGGGTTGGTGATAGCCTTGACAGGAAATCCACATCAAGATTTGTATTCATGCTTGAAGGTGGCCTTGTGTGTTGGTCCAGCAAGAAACATAATGCCATAGCACTATCTTCAGCAGAGGCAGAGTACAAAGGAGTAGTGAATGTTGCTACACAGTGTGTTTGGTTACAAGGGATTTTGTCAAAGTTTGAGATTTCTTTCAGTACTCCTACTGTCATTTTTTGTGACAACTAGAGTGCTATTAGAGTTTCATGTGATCTAGTACAGAGGAAGAGGACCTAGCACATAGAGATTCATGTGCACTACATTAGAGGCTTAGTGCATGACCAAATCTTAGATTTGTAGTATTGCTCCACAGGTGAGCAAATTGCAGATATCTTCACCAAGGCTTTCACAAAGAAGACATTCAACTATCTTAGATCACTACTTGGGATGGCTGAGCATGTGGTGGAGTGAAGGGTTGATCAGAAACCTTTCAATTTTGATATGTCCATGTTTTGAGGGGAGGTTTTTCCCATGAGGTTTTCCTTCTATCCTTGTTTTTTGTGGACCGACAGTATTATACAGGGTGACCAAGTCTTGTTACTGGGCCCTTAGTATTTTATTTTTCGATATATATACCATATAAGTCAGAATTATGGGGGGGTGTTGGAATATTTAAGTCTTCCTACCATGTCATTTATTTACATTAGATGCATTAATTAATCTTTTATGGTTAATTCTATGTAATAGACTAGGAAATTGCCTTGTGTGGACCACAAGGCAATATGAGGGGACCACAAAACATCCAAGGTGTGGACCACAATCTACCTAGGCCACTTGGGCGCACTTCCAAAATATTATGGATAATATTTTACTAGGAAAGGCGCATTTATGAGTTTTACTGCTTTTTCCCCCATGGGGAAAAGCTAGTCTACCTAGGAAACTTGTTTTTTGCACCCATGACTTTCCTTAATGATTTTTCCTTCCAAACTTCATATTTGGCATTTTTTTCCATCATACATCACCTTCAGATCACTAATTATCCAATTCGTGAACTTTTGGAGAGATTTGGAAAGTCAACTTGCCACCTAGGGGGGATGAGCATATTTTTAGTAAGTCTGATGATGGAATGATTCTTTTGGAATCCTTAGCCATTCGAATCTCTGTTGTAAATTTATTTAACAACATCCTATTACTTTCATATGGTTGGCTGATGTATTTTATTCATGAGAAGTTAATACAGAATTCTACTCTTGTGCATAATTTGTGTGTCTTTGACTAGTTGTGTGAGATTTTCTTATGAGAGAGTGTAATTTCTTGAATAGATCTTGGATGTGAACTGAATTTCACACTCAAGAGGTGGATCTACAGGTTCTTGTGGTTCTTCCATATCACGGTCTTCATGATCTTCTGAATTTTCTTCTTCCATAATTGTATCTCTATTCCTGGGAATTCCAGGTTCTTCAGTCTCTTCAATAGGTAGTTTCATGGATTTGGTGTATGCTGAGTCTTCGTTGCTTGTTCTTTGAAACAAGTCTCTCTTGTAGGTGATGATACACGATCTTTCCTACAAGTCAATTTAGTTGTGTGGTTAGAAACATTTCATAATTTTCAAAACAAATTCTTATGCATAAGGACATAAGTCACATGGTTATGCAACCATCTTAGCCAAGGTTTCAACACAACATTAATGCATATCCCGTATTCATACGATAACTTTCTAGATGCCTTCCATGTGAAAATCCTCACAGCAGATCTAAGAGATGATGTATACCTCACAAGAAAGATTAAGATTGGGTAGGAAAATAGAAGAAGAGTGGTCAATGCGGTGTAAAGGAGCAACATAATTATGATACAGTAGAACTCGGATAGAAGCAGAATAACATCACACACTAATTCATTAATCACAATATGGAAAAATAAATAATACAATGGTGAGGATTCGAATGCCAAGATGGCAATTCGAATTAGCCTTCATGGAGTGATCATTAGATCAATGGAGTGTCATCAAAGCACAACTAGGAGTGCTGATCATCATCAGTGGAGTCATCAATGCACAAGTAACTGTCAACCAGGTGTCAAATTGAGTCTAATTGAGTGTGGTAGGTGTAACTGGCACATGGAGGCACTAACTGAATGAAGGAGGCTCAGTGGAGGGCGCATGAGGAGCTAATTGGAGTCAAAATAGGCAGTCTAGTCTCACTAGAGGTCCATCAGAGCGATACAGTCAGTTGAGAGTCAATCTAGCCTTAAATCAAGGAAAGATCTAAAGATAACTCAACTAATTGAATTTCAACTGAGTGGTAGGTGAGAGAGGGAACCTTTCATAAGTGGTAGGTGAAAGGAGGGTGCACTAAGCACTAGGAGGGGTAAAACTGATCAGAAAGAAGCTCCCGGGGCTAGCTAATTGAGGGATAGGTGCTGGGACTAATGACTGGGATGCATGCAAAATCATGACTGCATGCATGAATGAAAATGCAAAAATGGAAAATGTTGTTAGGACTAGGATGGAGTATAGGAAAATTCCAACACCCCCCTTAATCCATCCTAGGCCCTGGTAACTAAGACCAAAGGTCACCCAATACAATGAATAATAATAACAGTCAATAAACCGAGGAAATGGGGAAAACCTCATGGGAAAAATACCCCCCCTCAAAATAGACTGTAGGGCACACCAAAAATAAAAGCTCCAAACTCAAGCAGGTGTGATTCTTGGTCATATGTCTGGAGGTATCTTCTTCTTGGGAAGAAGTGGATCATGCTCAAAAAGCATGTGCTTGTACTTGCTCTTCAAATCGAATGTGATGAGAACAAATCCAGAGGTATGAGGATGATCCTGGAACCTGTGATTTGAATCAGCTGAGGTAGGATCAAATCCATGAATGTGTAGATAGTCTTTTGTTTTCTCCTTTGAACCATCATAGGTGAGATTATGCCCAAAAGAACCATCACATGATAGTGAATGCTTTGAATCCAAATCAGATCCAAGACTTGAAGAATGGTTTCTTGAGATCTCCTTTGAACCATTAGAGGTGAGGTCAAAACCATGATATGCATGAGAAATTATCCCAAGTAGTGATTGCTTGGATTTTAAATAAGCTCCAAGACTTAATGAATGGTTTCTTGAGATCTCCTTTGAACCAGTAGAGGTGAGATCAAAACCATAAAATGCATGAAAAATTATCCCAAGCGAATGGCAATGCCCTACATCTTCAATAAACTTATGAGAGCATGTACAAATGATCATATAGTAGTACATAAGAGGTGAGTGATCAAGGAGAGCGAATGCATTACCTCCAATTGTTGATTTGACCTCCCAAACATTCAATAGATCATGATGCAAACTAACATACTCTTGTGCAAGAGAGGATTTAAGAACCTCTGCAGTTTCTAGAGTGTGAACTGGCACATAATTCGAAATAGAAGAAATTTGGAGCATGAGTGTAGAATCTGCAAGTTCTTCTTCTTTGTGGACAACTTCAATATGAGATATGTTTGATACTGATTCATGATCAGAGACGCCATCACGGAGGGCGAATGCAACAGTGGGCTTGCTCTCGAAATGGTTTGGACCAATCCCTTCATTCTGTTTGCCAAATCTTTCATCCAAATAGGCCCATAGCTTTTTTGGAGATTCAGCAGAAAGGAAGTATTGTACCATGCAACGAAACGTGGAAAACAGCATGGCTGCATAGGCTCTATCACCTTCATTTAACCAGTCATTTTCATCTTCAGAGGATTCGAACTCTCTTTCAAAACAATAATCAAAGAGACCATGTCTCTTCAAATGTGCTATCATCTGTGGTTTCCATTCATCATAGTTGAATGGAGAAAGAGGAGTAATTCCTTTTGGATTCATGGAAGTTGTTTCAGAAGACCTGCAAAAAAAATAGAAAATATCTGCAACTGCTACTGTTGCAAAAGTGCAGAAACTGCTACACTCGAAATCTTGATAATAACTTGCAAAAAAACTCAGGAATGGAGATAGACAATACTCTCAACATGCTCTGATACCATGTAAAAATCCTCACAGCAGATCTAAGAGATGATGTATACCTCACAAGAAAGATTAAGATTAGGCAGGAAAATAGAAGAAGAGTTGTCAATGCAGTGTAAAGGAGCAACATAATTATGATACAGTAGAACTCGGATAGAAGCAGAATAACATCACACACTAATTCATTAATCACAATATGGACAAATAAATAATACAATGGTGAGGATTTGAATGCCAAGGTGGCAATTCGAATTAGCCTTCATGGAGTGATCATCAAATCAATGGAGTGTCATCAAAGCACAACTAGGAATCCTGATCATCATCAGTGGAGTCATCAATGCACAAGTAACTGTCAACCATGAGTCAAACTGAGTCTAACTGAGTGTGGTAGGTGTAACTGGCACATGGAGGCACTAACTGAATGAAGGAGGCTCAGTGGAGGGCGCATGAGGAGCTAACTGGAGTCAAAATAGGCAGTCTAGTCTCACTGGAGGTCCATCGGAGTGATACAGTCAGTTGAGAGTCAATCTAGCCTTAAATCAAGGAAATATCTAAAGATAACTCAACTAACTAAAGTGCAACTAAGTTGTAGGTGAGAGAGGGTGCCTTTCACAAGTGGTAGGTGAAAGGAGGGTGCACTAAGCACTAGGAGGGGTAAAACTGATCAGAAAGAAGCTCCCGAGGCTAGCTAACTGAGGGCTAGGTGCTGGGACTGATGACTGGGATGTATGCAATTGCATGCATGCATGCAAAATCATGACTGCATGCATGATTGAAAATGCAAAAATGGAAAATGCCGTTAGGACTAGGATGGAGTATAGGAAAATCCCAACATTCCATCTTTACCAGAACATTGTTAAGAGTGTGCACTACTCCCAACGTGTCAGCAAAGAGGTTTCATTCTAGATAAGTAGCAATGGAATGTTGTACAATAGCATAGGCCACTTACCCATCACATGCACATTAGTAGTATTATGTTCATTGTTCTAACATACTAATAATCTAGAAACATAAATATGTAAACAAATGAACAATATTTAAGGATACAAGAAATGACAATACAAATACTTATCTTTGTTTGGTTGTTGGGTGGACTCCCTCTTGATCTTTGCTTCCTTGCAGGAACTCTTGGATTCTCTGATAGTGTGCTCCCTCTTTATCATCTGATTCTAAGGTCATGTGCCTTATGATCGAAAATGTTGAGAAAGTATTCTACACGTGTTCTTTGTGCTGGATTAGACTTTGTATGTCCTTTCTTCTATATCCTAACCAATGCTGAAATGGATGAGGGGCTTCCATAAAGCATCGATCTTTATTTGTTTTCCAAAATCCAACTCTGTAGTAGCTTCTCCTACTGAATTTCATCTCCAGCTTTCATCTTATGAGGTGGAACCTTCTGAATTAACCCTTGTAACTGATTACCTTCATTACAATACATATTCTTCATCACTTGAAGAATCTTCTCTAGTTCTTTTCCTTGTTGGTTCATTGTCTTCTGCTGTGTGAGCATGATGTCTCTTCTTGTTTGTCTTCTTGTTGGAGCCTCTGTTTTTGGGATAATCTCTGGATTAGTGTCCCTTCTCATCACATGCATAACATCTAATGTTGGATAGATCTCTTATGGGTCTTCTTTGTCTATTGTAGTTCTCTCTCTTACTTTGATGGTGGTTCTCCCTCTTGTTGTGATGATGCTTCTCCCTCTTGTTGTGGTTTCTTCTAGTGTGAGCTGTGAGAGCTTGGTCATCATTTACTCCCATCTTCTCTTCTCGTGCCACAAGTCGAGCTTCTTCTTGAGTACATTCTTCCCATAGTCTGTTGAATGTGATCAACTTCTTCCTGGAACATATCCCTCGAATGAATGAGTCCCATGATCTTGGGAGAACATTCAAGGTGGTCATCACGATCTCTCCTTCTTTTACCTTTTCTCCAACTGCTTCAATTTTCTCCTTGATCTGCGAGATCCTTGTAAAATAGGACTTCATGGTCTCTACATTTTGAATCTTCACATTCTTAAGCTTGTTCCTCAAGGTCATCTTTCGATTGATGTTGTTCCCTTCAAATAGCTTCGTCAAAGCATCGAACATCTCCCTAGGTGTCTTCAAGGATGACACATGTGGTATGAGATGATCCTTAATGGAGTCTCCCTCTGGTGTTGGAACCTCTTCATTTACATACTTGTCCAAATTATTTTCTTCAAGGACAAGAGTAATCCTATACTTCCATGCTCAGAAGTTATCTTCTCCTTCAAGCTTATCCTCAAGCTTGGTGTGGTGATACATATTGAATGAGTACTTCAAATGGAAATAGAAAAGCTTTTAGGTCTTACCACTTTTGAGATGTCCAAATTGGTTCTGGAGCTGGTTGGCCTAGGGTTTGTCAGAGAAACCCTAATTTTCCAAACTTGGAATTTGGAACTTCTGATTAGACATAAATACGTGTCTCCTCAAGGCGAGTTGTCCAATGTACTTACTTCTCCAAATCTGTGAACAAAATCCCAAAATAGTTGATGCCCTAGTTTTCCTCCGGCAATAGTGACGGGCCAAAAATTGAAAATTCTCGGAATCATATTCTGATTCGATAGAAAGATGCGCCCTCCTAGGGAGAGTTAGCCTATCCTCCTTTTTCGAATGATCTATGGAGAGAATAACTCAAACATAGAAGCCCTAGCTTCCCGCAGCTGCACCATGTCTTCTTTTCAGGTTAGCTCTGATACCATGTTAGATTTTCTACTTTTAATCAATTTTATCTAGGATATTAACTGAAAGAATAACAAGCACATCATAATACAAGAGACACAAATATTTTCCCCGGGGAAACCATAAAGGAGAAAACCCTGCAACTTCCTCAGAGATAGAATCGTCACCAATACAATATCAAAAAATGGAAAACCCCAAAACAAGATAGTCTTCTGCAGCTCTCTCTATTTATCCTATGCGAACTTGTCTTCTCTTTCTCACTTATGCGAACTCAAGTGAGTGAGTGTGTGTCCAAATGAGAGAGCCTTGCTCTCTATTTATACTTTACTTTTGGGGTGACCTTTTAACTAACTAGGTCGGCCCTAACTAAACTGACCGGGCCGACTTCTCTAGGAGACTCAATAATACAATTACATTTGACCTTTTGGGGATCTATTAACCCGACTTACAATGGACGCTTTTACCTCAATGACATAGAATGACTAAGCATAATAATGACATCCCTGAATGAAGGAAAAACATCTCCGTCGGAGGTACAATAATAATAATAACAATATAAAATACAAGGGAAAATCTTCCGAAGTTACAATTACAACAACAATTATGGAACACTTCAAATGTTAAGGAGAATTAAAGTATGAAATGAAGCCACGGAGCTATAGTAGAGAATGAATTCTCACGCCACTAAAATAACCAAGTGGCCATTAAATACATAGTAGCTTCCAATTCAATTTAATCCATCATTTAATACAACATAGAAAAAAAAAAACCATCGCGCATGAACACAATATTTACTAGGGAAACCCAAATGGGAAAACCAACATTCAAGTGGCTTTGGTTAGGTTCTTTATTTCTCGACAAATATGAGGTTACAATTCCCTCTAGATTTCTGATTCATTCTCAGTCTTCACATGGAAATTTAGGAAACAATTCCTCTCACTCTCAACCAAAGAACCCCTATTCCTTTGTGGTGCATGAGTAAATAGGAGAATGACTAGGTTAGGGGTTTATTTGGAAGGACAAACATCCCCAACTCTTCAACTTCTACAAGAATAGTGTTGGCTTCTCCTCTTTTGTCTTTTTTCCAATAAGCCTTGATGAATAGTTTCTCATGTTATTTTAATACACATTTTTTCTTCATCCCACTCTTCCCTTTTTTCAATTCACTTTCTTTTAATATGTTTACATTAAGAGTAAAACGTTAGTGTAGGCATGGACACTAGCTGGGATGGCATGGGGTCGTTCATGCCATTAAAATTGTCTTGTACCTTGTCCATATCCTTGAGCCTTGCTTGTGGAGATCCTTATATAACTTGAGCCAATAGCCAATTGTGTTTTCATGCGGATCCAATTTGAATCATAATTGGTATACTTGGGGTATGTGATCGGTGGAGGGAACTCAAGATAGATCTCACAAATATGGAGGCCATCCTCAAGCAACCAATTCCTACTAATGTCATTGAACTTAGGAGATTTATTGGGGTAACGCAATACTTACATAAGATTATAACATCATTTTCATTTGTGGCAACACCACTCCATGACATAAAAAACAATGGAAATAGCTTCCAATGGGGAAATAATGAGCAAGAAGCTTTCAAAGAATTGCAATGAAAGATTATTCAAACACCAATTCTTGCATTTCACAATTTGCAGAAGCCTTTCAAAGTGGAGACAAATGCAAGTGGAAGTGCTATGGGAGTGGTCTTGATGAATGGAGGTAATTCAATATCCTGTCATTCTAAAATGTTTCATGGCGGAGTCCTAAACTACCCTACATATGACAAGGAACTATATGCTTTTATTCAAGCTATTAAGAAACGAAAACATTGTCTATTAATGGGCAAGGGGACCATCATCCATGCTAATCTCTGGCCATTGCAGTATTACATTCTCAAAATAAGCTTAAGCAAACTTGGTATTACCAGTGGATTGGATTTTACAACAATGCCATCTAATAATCAAATATATGAAGGGAAACACTAATAACTTGAAACACACGCTTTTAAGGCCTACCCACATCCAAGCTCACAACTTTGGGAACTCTTATGCACATGGAAAATTTCACCCATCATGTATAGAAAGAGGCATCCATAGAAGATCAATAAAGAGGTGTTTCAACAAGTACACGACCAAGTTTGTGTAGAATAAGGTGACATTAAGGCTAACTACCATCTCTAGGATAGGTTGCTCTACAAACTAGGAAAGCTTTGTGTTCCTAAAGGTGAAAGATTGCATCTTATTAGAGATGTTTACACCTCCAAAGTTGCAGAGCATTTTAGTGAACTGGGAAGATAGTTTTCAACTTATGGCGGTATGTGTATTGGCCTAGAATGCAAGAACATGTAGCTCAGTTTATTAGAGGATGCATACTTTTTTGTACCAACAAACCCAATATCATAAAGCAAGCATTATACCATGATTACATGTACCTAGTAGACCATGAGAGAGCATCTCCATGGATTTGGTGCGTAGTTTTCCTAGAATAAGGAAGAGGCATGACTATATATTTGTGGTATTTGACAGGTTTAGAAAGATGTGCATTCTTATGCCTTGTATAAATACCATCAAGGGATAAGATGCAACAAACACGTTCTTTGAAAATCTTTGGGTGCACTTTTTGGATACCAATGAGCATCATCTTAGATAGAGATACCAAATTTCTTAGTGCCTTTTGGAATAACTTTGGGATAATATGGACACTATGTTGAAAATATCTACAACTTTCCATCCATAGACAAATGGGTAAAAAGAAGTAGTCGAACAAGACATTGATTCAACTTTTGAGTGGTTATGATCAAAAGCATCCAAGGACCTAAGATAAAAGAAATTTATTTATATACAACACTCTTATAACACAACAATCCACGCATCTACTAATAAGTCTCCTTTTGAAACTTGCTTTGGGTATTTTCCACATTAACCCTTAGATGTTGTATATGGACAACAAGGAAGAGTGAGGGAAGACACCATAGGAGGAGCGTTGAAGGCAGAAAATTTTGTTGATCGGATCAAGTAGATCCATTTGCAAGTATAACATACATTCAAGAAGTTGGAAAAGGAAAAGTACAAGGCCTAACATGATCAATACAAAAATGAGAAAACTTTCAAGGTGGGAGACGAAGTTTGGTTGCACCTAAACAAAGAAAAGTTACAAGCTCATGGTAAGAAGATCAAGGATTTTTGATATGATCCTTTTGAAGTATTGGAGAAAGTGGGTGATAATGCATGAAGACTCATTCTATCATCATATATGTGCATTTACTTGGTTGTGGGTGTGGAGAGTATGAAAGTCTATGAGCCTTCCATGTCTTGGACCAAGAAATTGATGAGAAAATTCTACCTGTCATAGACGACTTAGCTCCAAAAGCTCAAGCAATGTTTGCAAAAGATGTCCATAGCAAGCAAATAAGGGTAGAATGAACTCCGATAGGTTGGGTTGAAAGGACAAATTCCAGGCAAGGCGAAATGGTACTCTAGGGAGAAGCTAGAGGAAAATTTTCCTCTTGACTCATTCAATAAAAGCTTTTGGGGCCCAAAGACCTCCATAAAGGGGGGGGGGTATGATTCAAAATGGATCATTATATAGTTGTCATCTATTTTTGTACTTTTTGGGTGGAAAATTTGGAGGTTGTGGTTTATAACACCCATTTTATGGGTAGATCCCTCTTTGGTAATTTGAGGTCTAGAACCTTTTGGAGTGTATTTGAAGCCTTAAATGGTCATTTTGGGGGTCAAAGCATTGCAATATTAGCTCACAACCTCTTGGCATTGTTCTACACATTAAGAGCTTTCTAATGGTGCAAAAATCACTTCAATTTGAGTTTGTATGCAGAAGTTATGTATGCCATAAGTTGACTTGTCTTGTTGACCACCATGATATTGAGTGGATGCCACGTCACCTCACATTACTTACAGATGTGGATCTAGTAAAGTGTGGACTTTCAAGAAAATTCTAGAGGGTCTAAAACCCTAATAGTACTTGGGGGTTGAGGCATGCAAAACTCTTAACACTGACCTAAAATAATTATCACGTCGTGTTAAATATTGGGTCATTACTAAAGGAAGGGGTTTCATTCTCATTGTATTGTTTATTGTTCGATAGCTGAGCATAACATCTAGGAGTGAGATATTTAAGCATAACATAGAGCAAGAATATAGGCTTCACCTTCTACTTGGGTTTTCCTAGATTACATCATGTCTTCATTGTGTAGATAGTAAGTTATTTGTTTGCTTATTTTATTCCATTTTTACTTTATTTCGACATTAAGTGAGAAATATTAACTTTGCAATCTAAAGTAAAATACTTCATAATATAAGATTGTATAATAGCTACATCAGTGTGCTTTTCCCATTATTTCTCTTCCATGTTCACACATTTCTATAAGATTGTATAATAACTACATCAACTCTTTGCTTTTCCCATTAATTCTCTTCCATGTTCACACATTTCTAGATCATTCATTATTTACATTCCATGTTATTAGTACATTTCACCATTTCTATGTTTTCATTTAAACACTGCATTGAAAGTGGGGACAGTTTCAAACAAAACCGGGAAGAACTAATGTAGATAGTTCAAAGCTAGCAATGCCCAACTTCTAGGGCAACATCCCATTAGTCCATTTTGTTACTTAATTTATTATGGATTCATTAATGATGTGTAGTGGTTAGTCTGGCTCTCAGCTATGTGCATTAGTGTTTTTATTATTATTTTCACTCACCCTCTGGCGGGATATTGCCATTCAGGTCGTTCTGAGACAAACTCGGAAAAAGAAGAAGAAGAAGAGAATCCTCTCTGCAACTCTCTGTGCTATCCAGACCCAGACCAGTGAAGCTTCTCTGTGCTATCCAGACCAGTTGGAAGCTTCTTTACGTGTAGAAGATCGTAATGACTTGCTTCACACTCAATTCCAGGCCATGGATGGACAGTGCAAGGATGCTCATGAGTTGATCTTCAAGTGGGACAGTCCAAAATGGCTTCCATTACATCAAACAATCCATCAATCTCTTTTTGATCCATGGAACTGTTATTGAACCCACCGCCTTCAATAGCATCTAGATTTCCTATTGGCAATATCAAAGCTATGGTATAATAGAAAAGGAGGAATCTTTGCATAATAACAAAGAAAGGTGAGCACTGGGGAAGACAACATTCTGCAGAAAACCATGAGTGCTGAGAAAAATTGAAAACCCCGATCTGAAACTGTGACAGCGCGCACAAAATAATGGATAGGAAGTATATTAACATACGGAGAATTTATTTTGGAAAGCAAACGGCTACTATGAGTAATTGTGTCTGTACATAAAATCTGAGCACGGAAAACGTATACTATTAGATATGGAAATTGAACGAGTAGGATAAAGAATAACCAAAACGCCTCAACTTTTTGGCTGTTTTTTTATTAAATCCGGTCAAATTTGTAATTTTTGCCATTATATAATTTCAATAATCAATATAATCTATGATCTGTCCCAAAATTTTAAAACCATCCAAATCGTTTAACTGGCGATTTAAGCAATACAAACTGCAATTTGAACAATTTCTTCTATCTCAAAATTTTAAAACTATCCAAATCGTTTAACTGGCGATTTAAGCAATACAAACTGCAATTTGAGCAATTTCTTCTTTACCAGATTCTGGCCATGGAAGGCCATTTAATTATCCCGTATACTGCTCCTTGATTGAATAGCTGCTCAGGTGCAACCGTGCAGAGTCCACAGGCGATTTAATTATCCAGTATACTGCTCCTTGATTGAATAGATGCTCAGGTGCAACCGTGCAGAGTCCAGACCAGCATTTGGAAGGTAGTGTGCTCCAAATTCCAAATTTTAAGTAGCATGTACGGATATGATCTGCTTATACGAACTTGACAGGGAGGTGATGTGAGCGATGGCGTGTGATAACTGGCACTGAAATCGTCCCTGTTGGCCATGGAAAAAATTTTCGGTGAGGCACAGTTTCATCTTTTTTTGTTATTTTTTTGGAATTTCGATGATCTGGATCGTCTTAAAATGGGCCAAAATCCTTAGGGACACATATCCATGGCATAGTTCCGCAGTAAATGGGGTGGAACTACGATTCCGCCGATTTTTATAACCGGATCTAATCAACCAATCACCAGAAAAGCGAGGTGATTTGAGTGCAAGTTATCCCAAGCCATGAGCGATGATATTTTGAAGGGTTGTTTTTATTTAAGAGTTAGAATGGTATATTTTTTGCAGAGCATCTAATGCTTTGCAGTTCTGTTCAATATTTACTTTGCAGCGCAACATTTAATGTTGCTTCAGGGTGGATGTGAACATTGTAGGATAAAAGCTAACTAAAATGCCCTGCTTTTTCGGCGAAAATTTGTTAAAAACAGGCAAAAATTGTTCCTTGAAATTGCTATTTCCAGAATTTTGCAATTTCAACAATCGTAATTGCCTTTCTTAAACTAAATACCCGATTTTAAAACTACCCAGATCGCTGAAATTGCGATCTGAAAACTCTAAATTGTGATTTTAAATTGTTAGAAATGACAATCTAAGGTTTTAGAGAGAATGTTAGAGTAACATTTTTTGGACACTCTATAAGAGAGGATTCATATCTTCAAGGCACACAATCATGATTAACTATAGGAGGCATTTATTTTATGTATATATAATTGGAAAACAAGAGATTTTAATACACCTTGTTTACCTTGAGGTCTTTATTGAAGGGTGATCATTTTAATTATAAAGAAAGCCTATTTGCTTTATAGTGAACTCGGAATGTAAAATTCTAACATAGTTTCAATCATTACTTATTATTTAGACTAATAAGCATGTGATTTGGAGATTCTTAAGATCCTTATAGATACAAGTTTAATTAGACTAATAAGCATATGATTTGGAAATTCTTAAGATCTTTACAGATACAAGTCTAAGGGAAATTACTAATCAAAACCAAAGTATCTTATTATTATTGAAAATATTGATTATTCACTTTATCTCTCAAACCATGAAAAAATGTGCAACAAAGTGGATGTTAGAGCATAATGCTTAAATATCGAATGATAAAAATTATGTTAGATTCTCCATAGTTTTCTTATATCTCACCTAGGCATAAAAAATGTTGCTTCAAGCATCAAGGTTGCAAATGATGTGTCTCATTGATCTTGGCCTTGGATGAGGTAGAGGGAAAGAGATCTACAAGGCATTCTCAAAATATTTGACACTCAAAGTATCATCAAAGTGAAATAAATATTGCTAGAAACAACAATAAGAAAGTGAAAGTGTGATAGATAAAGATGCATGGAATTGAGAAAAGAGGAATGATTGGAAGAGTGAGGATTTAATAATGCAGAAAATTTTATAAACAAAATCACAACTCTCTCGACTTTAATTTTAATTTTAGGTTTTGTGATGTTGGCAAGGTCCATGTTTTGCAAGTTCGTGTCTAAAATTAATAAAGAACATACAAGTTAGAGGAATTCATTAAGCTTAAAAAATATTTTCATCCCAAACAAAATCATTAATATAGTTTGTGTGAAAGAAAAGCTATGCATTATCTTTGCAATGAACTTGACCAAATCTATACATGATTGGTGGATTGTTGAGAGATTTAAATTCAAGTTTTATTTATATGTTGTGTTCTCGTTAAATATCTATTGCACTGCCATGAACTACATAGGAAGTGGTAGAGAAGTCAACGAATGTGCTCAAATAATAATCAAATATTAGATACCAATGTTATAACCATGTCATGACTTATAACAAGTACACATATACCATTACAAATGCAACAAAATAACTATGAAGCGACATGTTAGATACTTTTAGACAAATAGAATATGTGAACATGAAGAAAGAGAAATGGCATCATTTTCTTGGATTTGATCAATGGCTATTGTTTGTTTTTCAGAATTGTTAGTGAACAACACATTTACATTTAATTTTGCCAATACATTTCGAATGCAATTACAATTACACCCTAACTTTGGTGTTTTGTAGAGCCATAAGCAAAGGCAAATATAACAAAGGAAATGAGATTATGGTGAGTGTGAGATACAAACACATTAAGTATGGACATTAAATGCGATGTAAATTTTCATATTAACAAGGATTGACAATTTTCATAAATGATAACACATGAATTCATGTTGTGATTTAGAAAGGCAAGGCATATAAGCTTGTTAAGTGACACTTAAATGGTCAATACACCAATACATTGGTAGAATTATATTGTCTGATCTATGTGATAGATTTAGTGTTGTGGAATGGTACAACTTATGAAGAAATAGATGAGAACCAATATAATAGAGATAGTTTTAGTATTTAGATGCCAAAGGAAAGTAAGGACTCAAGGCCAATACAACCATATGCTCATTTAAGAGCTCAACATGTTACTTGCAAAAACTGATCCTAGGTGAGGAGGGTAACAATCATTCCTCCCAACAACTTAAGCTACACCAAATTGACAAATATAAATGTACATGTTTGGTAATAAATGTTTCAAAAAAGTTGTATAATATTATCTAGATATTTAAAAAAAAAAATTATATAAAGGAACGACCAAACAATTAGTATACTCACACAACAACCACTATACTATTTAAACAAAGGTCTTCTTCGCCATATTGTATTTATATGTAGAAATCTATATTAGACTTGAATATTGGATAAATAATGAGTTTCTTTTATATGTGAAGATTTTTGTTTCATAAAACTAGCATATATCTATCTTAATTCTTTGAGGTGTAAAATTTTCCTCATGTTTTGCACTTTGAGAATATTGTTGTTATGTTGGACATAGTGGCACAAGGTGCTTGGACTATGGTTTGCACATTATTATTATTTTATTATGTTGAACATATAAAATAATTAATAAAATAAAAACAACCAGACGACCGATGCCACAGAAGAGAGTATGAGGAACCATGATGTTACAAGCAAGGGGTTGTGGAAAAGTGTTTATCTATGTGTGCTGAGCCTATGTTTATGTTGTACATCCTTCTTATGTACTTGATGGACCCTTTTGGTTATGCACCCTGATGTGTTATGTCACTCCTTGGTTTTATTTACTCTGAGATTAATTTTTTTTATTTGAGAATTGGAGTCTCTCTCTCACCTAGTGCACCCTCGTGGGTTGGATTAGTGTGTCTCTTGCTATATCCACCTGATGTATAACTCTAGTTTACTATTCTGGGAATGTAACTCTCATGCTTATGCCCCTCTCTCTCCCAATTCGATTTGCTTTTGTTGGGAGTCACACTTGTGTGTTGGTTCATGTTTTTTCTCTTGTGCTTGTGTTTGGCACTTGTGGTTCGATTTTGTTGCTCTTGGTATAAGATGCTTACTGGTCATTGCGCCCTTGTGGATCCTGTTCCCAAGCTGATTTACTCTGGAGCCATTGGTGTATTTCCTGGAATTGCCTCTAGATATCCTGGATTGGTAGCAGGGGTGAGGTCCACTACAATTAGATTTGGGTTTGGACATAGTTGTGTATTGCCTCTGGATATCTTGGTTTGGCAGCAGGGGTAAGGTCTACTTACTTGGATTTGAGGTTGTCCTGAAGCCACTAGAATTTCCCTGGATTGGAAGTGATACTTGCCATTGGGTTGTGGTTGGATTGTTGTCCTGAACCCACTGGAATTTCCCTAGAGTGGAAGTAGAGGCCAAACTTGCCATTGGGTTGTGGTTGGACTAATTTCTTAAGAGAATTTGTGGTTAAGTGCGCTCTTGCTTGTGGCATCATGGTTTTGGATCAAGGGTGACTATTTCAAAATGAGTTTTGGATTGCATTGTGTCTATGGCTGGGTGGAACATGGCACAGTCGATTCTGGTTGTGTATTTGACCAAGATAAGTGATTTATCTCATGTTTATTTAATTTATTTGGATCTAATATGATTTATTTATGGATGCACATGAAATGTTTGATGAAATTTAGGAGCTATTTATGGAAGAAATTTCTGATGGAATTCAATCTATTTATGCAAGTAAATTTTGTGAAGGAATCAAAAACTAGTTTTGGGGGTTTTGTGCACAAATTGTTTGAGGAAATGATTCTTTGGCACCTCTGCTACAGAACTGATATTTCTTCCCCTGTCCATTATATAATGTGTATTTTGATGGTACAGTAGCCTCGGAATGGTTTAAGACACTTCTCTTTGATGCTTCTACCTTTTATTACAAAACTAGTTCTTCAATTGGATTGTTTTGCATAGTTTTGAGACTTGGCACATGAAGTGCTTGTAAAAATTCATGGGTGTTCTTTTTATGATTATGTATGATAAATACACTTTAAATGTGTGTGAGAATGTGATGGTAAATATTCTTGATAGTGTTTGGGAAATGTCTACCAAATTTCTAGATCAATTTCCAATTTCTAGCTCCTTCAATGGAATTGTTTTGATTATATTTGTGACTTTGCATATGAAGTGTTTGACTAAATGTTTGAATGAGATATACTTATATTATGACTTATAAAAAAATTTATTTAAAGTTGGAATGGAATTTGAATTATTCTATGAGATGTGGAGTTAATTATTCTAGTGATTCATAGAATTACTAGTCAATTCAGATGAGTAGAATTAACTAGTTTTGTGAATTATTTAATGGATTGTATATGGGTGGAAAGATACATACATATGAATGTAGGTTACCCCTAATACGATATCCATGAGATACAGTAGTCATATATTTCTCTTTATTTGGTATTTGGAAAGTTAAATTCGAAACTAGGTACATTGCGGTGAAAATAGATAACTAGTTGTGGATTGAAATCTTTGTTTTCGTAAAAACAGAATGATACAACTATGTGCTCTATTTATAACATGTTATTATGTTGTAAGTGGATACTTATCAGTTGTGATCCTTTACTTATGGATGCATTTCATTTTGGTTTATTTATTTAAACTCAATTCCTTGCGGTGAATGTTAACTAGTTTCATTGGAATTGATAGAAAATATCACCTTATGTGCAATTGGAATGATCTACAAATAAACCTTTAATTGGTTGTAGGTGCATGCTTAAATATGTTTTTAATAGCTGTAGGATTGATTTTTGTTTTAATGGCATGGTTACAAGTTTTTTTGGTGCAAGACTAGTTGCTTATATTGGAAAACTAGTTAACTAGTCTTGTGGATTCTCTTTCGTAATTACCATGAATAATTATTGTAATTTTGGTCATGAGGCCTTATTTACATGTAATTATATTTTATTAAGCCATTGGGATTGATAATAAATGGTTATTTGTTAAACAATTGGATTTGTGATAAGTGTCATCATTTGTGCACTAAGTGTCGTAATTAACACCTTAATTACTAGTTAACTGTGATTAAGAATAATTAGCCTTTAGAAGTGGTTATCATCTTTGATATGGATTGGATTGAGGGTTTGAATATTTTAGATGATTTTAAGAAGCCTTCCCAACCCTTAGATCAGACGTTGGATATGTTAATGAATTTATATGAAATTATTGTTAATTATTGGATTTTGTGTCGCAATTAATATTGGAAAAATAGAAATTAAATGTTTATGGTTTATCCCTGCACTAAAAATCAATTAAATAGCCTCAGAGAGCTAATGATATGTCCCTTAGATACTCTGATATCCCCGAGGTACATTACAGGTGGTATCAGAGTCAGGTTGCAACACTACAACTGTTGGGCCTATTTGTCGCTTTAAATTTGCTTGCTTGAATAAAAGTTAAATGTTGCCTTTATGAAAGTTAATTATGAAAGTGCTGCTATCTTTGTGAAACATGAAAAATTATTTGTTATTTTGAAGATTTAGAATATGTTTGAAAATAATTTTATCCTTTTATGCATTTATGCATTTTGCTTAGTTATTTATTTCAAAAATTGAAGACTAGTATAGTATGCTTTGTTTCTTCTTAACTAGAAAATTAATTATTATTTGAGAAAATAAATAAATTTGATAATGGAATGTTAAAAAAACTTAGAATGAACACGTTACAACTCATAGTAAATAATTTAACCCAAGAATACCCTGCAGATAAAAACAATAGAGGATGGAAGATAAACAGACAACCCCTTATGGCCCCGAAGAGGAGTATGCAGGAAGGAGGAGGAGTAGTTCATACCTTGACTTGAACGACTCGGTTAAGAAATGTAATGAAAGGATCACCCACCTTCAAGAACATATCATGAAAGAACTAAGATCCTTAAAGACTACCCAAGACAAGGAAGAAAGGAAAAGCAGGAAAACTACTCTAGGATGGACTTTCCACTACACATTTGCCGTACACCTCCCTTGAGAAAAAGAGCTAGAAGTCCTAAGATTAGTCTAGACGAAGTTTTAGATGACCATAATAGTAGAAGGAAAATGTATGAACATGATCAGTTGATGGTAGAATTAATCAATATTAAACCTCCAACCTTTGATGGTGAAGTTAAACAAGGTAAAGAAGCATAAACATGGTCAGTATGGCTCCAAAAGTTTTTTCCAATTGCATAATTATTCATCAAACATGGAAGCATGTAACAAATAAAATAATATATAAACATATAAATAAACAAATAATTAAATAATAAAAGAAAAGTAATTAAATAAATATTAAATAAAATTGATATGTAATTAATCAAATAGATAGAGATGTACCTTTTCATTGAAAAGGAACATAAGATCATATTTAAATGATCTATCAAATTGTAATGTAATAATCTCTTATCAATATATATTCAATATTATTTATTCTTTCCAAATGGAGTTATTTTCTATTGGTTGACTATTCACTTGAATAGTCTTATTATGATTCGGACACGATCACAACATGAGAATATCTGGATACAAATATTACAAAGCAAGAATAGCTATCTATCGTTTGCAGGGATTAGCCTCTCTTTGGTGGGAACATTTGGTTAAACTGAAATATATTGATGAAGAAAATATCACTTGGAAAAAGTTTAAAAAGTATTTTCAACAAGAATACCTTTCAGAGAAATACTATGATAATAGGATGGAAGAATTCTTTGCACTTAAGTTGGGAAATTTAACAATGGATGCATATGAGAAGAGATTTCTTGAGTTGTTAACTTATTCAAACTATATAAAAGATGAGAAAGTTAAGATTCAAATATTTCTAAGTGGATTGTCAACTTTTTACAAGGATAAGATTTAGTATGATATGCCCAAGACCCTTAAAGAAGTAATCTGGAAGGAAAAACATTTGTATAAGTTGGATAAGAATAAAGAACATAAGAATTTGAAAGATAAGAAGAGTGTTAAACAAGACCAAAGAAAGAAGGGAACAAAGCCTCCTGTCAAAAAAAGTGGTAATTTTCATAAGCGGCCAGATTCAGATAAGATACCTCCTGTTAGATGTTGGAATTGTAATGAGAATCACTATGCAAGGTATTTTCCACATAAGAAAGAATTCAGCATTCACAACATTCAGGAAGCAACAGTAGGTGATGTTGGTAAGACTCAGAGGATTTATGCAACTTTGTAAGGTAGGTAGGCAAATCATCGGTCTCACATGATAGAAGTGGCAGGTAAGATAGGTAATAGAATTGTGTCTATTTTAACTGATTCGGGAACTAATAATAGTTATGTTGCACCTAGTGTAGTTTTGAATTGTTCTCTTAAGAAAAATCATATTGGGGTGGCAAGCCTTGTACAGTTAGAAACTAGAACTAAAAGAAAAGTCACATAAATAGTAAGAATGTGTCCTTTGGAAATGAATGGTTTAAAGACTTTAGCAGATTTGAATGTTTCCCCCTTGGGCTCTTATGATGTTTTGATTTGTATGGACTGGTTGACTACACACCGATCTATCTTGGATTATTACAATAAGACTTACACATGTCTAGATGAGGAAGGAAACATAGTAACAGTTAAAGGAATACATAAACTGATATCTTTAAGATAGGTTACAACCTTATAGTTAAAGAAGTGTTTTAGAAAATGGTGTTAGATTTATGCAGCTCACATAGAAGAATCTAAGGAAAAAGAACCTCAGTTACAGGACTACCCAATATTACAGGAATTTGCAAATGTATTTCAAGAGATACCTTGGATGCCTCCTAGAAGAGATATAGATTTTACTATTGATCTAGTGCCCGGTACAGTTCCTTCGTATCAAGTCCCTTATAGGACGAGTACACCTGAGTTGAAAGAGTTACAGATGCTTGATGAATGGGATTTTTCAAAAAACATTTGAACAAGTTTGTGATTGTTTTCTTGGATGACATACTAGTTTACTCTAAGACAAATAAAGAACATGAAGAACACTTAAGACTAATAATGCAGGTACTTAGAGAGAATCAAATTTATGCTAAGTTAAGTAAGTGCTCTTTTTATCAGAACAAGATTCACTCCTTAGGACACATTGTATTAGAAGAAGGAATCTCATTTGACCCCGAAAAGATAGAATCAATTATGAATTGGCCAACACCTAAGAATGTGTCAAAGGTTAGATCTTTTATGGGATTAGCAGGTTATTATCGGAGGTTTATAGAAGGATTTTCAAAGATTGCACATCTGATAAATTCTTTACAAAATAAAGGTATAAAGTTTGATTGGACATCTAAATGTAAAATGAGTTTTTAGAAGCTTAAATCGATGCTTACTAGTCCACCGGTTTTGAAAATTGCGAATCCGGATGAAAATTTTGTGGTATGTACAGATGCATGTCAGGAGGGTATAGGTGGTGTGTTAACTCATAATGGACAAGTTATTTGTTATGAGTCTAGGAATTTAAAGGAACATGAACAAAATTATGCTACACATGACTTGGAATTGGCAGCAGTAGTACATGCTTTAAATATATGGAGACACTACTTAATGGGAAATAAATTTGAATTAAGAACTGATCACCATGGAATTAAGTACTTGTTCGAACAACCTAATCTAAATGAAAGACAAAGAAGATGGATGGAACTACTATGTGAATACGATTTTGATATTTAACATATACGAGGAAAATAAAATAAAGTGGCGGGTGCACTCAGTAGGAAAATGCATGTGATGCACGTAGGTATCTGTACTAGCACTGCATATTTAAAGAATAGAATAAAAGAGGAAAACAATACAGATGAATTCTTTCAACGGATAAAAGCAGGATTGTAGCAACAGGGAACAACACATAAGTTTGAACACTATGAATTGGAAGATGGAATACTTAAGTATAGGAACAAGGTCTACATTCCTAACTAAAAAAATGTAAAGAAATTGGTTTTAAAAGAAATGCATGATGTACCATATGCATGTCACTATGGTTATCAAAAGACAGTAGCAGAAGTTAAGTAGGATTATTGTTGGCCATGAATGAAAAAGGAAATTGCAGATTACATAGCTAGATGCTTAGAATGTCAAAAAGTAAAATTTGAACATAGACACCCTACATGTTTGTTACAACCTTTACAGACACTAGAAGGGAAATGGGATGTAGTTAGTATGGATTTTATCACGAAATTACCTAAGACAAGGTCACAACATGATGCTATTATGGTAGTGGTAGAAAAATTAATTAAAGCAGCTCACTTTATACCAGGTAAGACTACACATAAAGCAACTAAAGTAATAGATATTTATATGAAAGAGGTAGCTAGATTGCATGGTATTCTGAAAGCAATTGTGTCAGATAGGGTTTCAAAATTCAAAGGTCATTTTTGGAAAGGTTTGCAAGGTTTAGGAACACATTTGAATATGAGTAATTCACATCATCCTCAAACAAATGGACATACATAAAGGGTTAATCAGGTTATTGAGTACATGTTAAGAATGTATGTAATGGATCATCCTACTAAATGGGAAAATTATTTGCATCTTGTGGAATTTGCTTATAACAATGGTTATCACTCTTCTTTGAAAGTAAGTCCTTTTGAAGCAATATATGGAAGAAAATGCAACACACCTATTAGTTGGGACAATCCGACAGACAAAGTTAACATTGGGCCAAAATTATTAAAGGAAATGGAAGATCAGATGGTTAGGATCAAATAGAATTTGAAAAGAACACATGATAGACATAAAATTTATGCAGATTAGAATAGGATTGACACACAATTTGAGTTTAGGGATCATGTGTTTTTGAAAGTGAAACCAAAAAATAGTACTTTAAACTTGGGGAATTGTTCTAAAGTTAGATATTGTGGTCCATTTGAAATTTTGGGAAAGATAGGACCAATTGCTTATGAACTAGCTTTGCCTCTTAGCATAAAAGTGCATAATGTGTTTCTTGTCTCTTTGTTGAAAAAGTATGTGCATGATCCTAAGCATATAATTGACTGGAATATGATACAAGTAAATTGTAGAGTAGATGATTTTGTTTTACATTAGATGATGATACATGTGATATGATATATTGTTGCTTAGATAATTTTGATACTGACATATGATCCTTGTTAGCATGTTGGTATATATATGATTTCATGTCGATAGGTATACATGATGTTGATTATGTTTGGTATATATATTTAATATGACAAGATGGAGCCAAAAGGAGACTTTCTGGTAGATCCTATTGCCATTGTAGGCAAGAAGACCAAGCTGCTCAGGAACAAAGAAATCCATTAGGTTAAGGTTCAATGGATCCACTATAATCCTGAGGATGTGACTTGGGAATTGGAAGATGTGATGAGGGAGGCATACCCTCATTTTTTTTGATATTTTGCGGCATGTATGTGTCTGCATCGAGGACAATGCATTTTTTAAGGGGGGAGGGATGTAATACCCTCTAGTTTATCCTCCAAACATATTATTATTGTTTTTATGTTGGACATAGTGCCACAAGGTGCTTGGACTATGGTTTGCACATTATTATTATGTGTATTATGTTGAACTTATAAAATAATTAATAAAATAAAAACAACGGGACAACCAATGCCACGAAAGAGAGTATGAGGAACCATGATGTTACGAGCAAAGGGTTGTGGAAAAGTGTTTACCTATGTGTTTTGAGACTATGTTCATATTGTACACCCTTATTATGTACTTGATGGACCCTCTTGGTTATGTACCCTGATGTGTTATGTCACTCCTTGGCTTTATTTACCTCGAGATTAATTTTTTTATATGAGGATTGGAGTCCCTCTCTCCTTTAATGTGCCCTCATGGGTTGGATTAGTGTGTCTCTTGGTGTAGCCACCTGAGTAACTCCAATTTACTATTCTAGGAATGTAACTCTCATGCTTGTGCCCCTCTCTCTCCCAATTTAAATTACTCATTAAGGAATTCAACTTGCTTGTGTTGGGAGTCACACTTGTCTGTTGGTTCATAATTTTTCTCTTGTGCTTGTGTTTGGCACTTGTGGTTCGATTTTGCTGCTCTTGATATGAGATCCTTGTTAGTCATTGTGCCCTTGTGGATCTTCTGCCCAAGATGAGTTACTCTCAATCCACTAGTGTATGTCCTAAAATTGCCTCTAGAGATCCTGGATTGGCAGCAGGGGTGAGGTACACTGCATTGGATTTGAGGTTGGACAGAGTTTTGTATTGAATTTGGAGATCCTAGTTTGGCGGCAAGGGTGAGTTCCACTGCCTTGTATTTGAGGTTGTCCTGGAGCCACTGGAATTTCCCTGGATTAGAATTGTTACTTGCCATTGGGTTGTGGTTGGACTGTTGTCCTGGAGCCACTGGAATTGTCCCGAAGTGGAAGTAGAGGCCACACTTGCCATTGGGTTGGGGTTGGACTGATTTCTTGAGAGAAATGTTGGTTGAGTGCGCTCTTTCTTGTGGCATCATGGTTCTGGCTCAGGGGTGACTATTGCAATGTGAGTTTTGGCTTTAATTTTGTCTACGGCGGGGTGGAACGTGGAATGGTCGATTCCAGTTGCGTATTTGGAAAAGATAACTGCTTTATCTCATGTTTATTTCATTTATTTGGATCTGATGTGATTTATTTATGGATTCACATGAAATTTTTGATGAAATGTATGAGCTATTTGTGGAAGAAATTTCTCATGCAATTCAATATATTTATGCAAGTAAAATTTTTGAAGGAATTGGAAACTAGTTTTTGGGATTTTGTGCACAAATTGTTTGAGGAAATGATTCTTTGGAAATTGTTACAATGGTACTAGCACCATCGTACCTGCATATGTATCCCAGGGAGATCCCAACATTTTTTTCGACTTGGATGGTGTGATACAACCACTTTTCATAGGTGGGGTCATGGCTAGATCCTTTGACTCCCTCCTGGGGGTACTATGGCTTAATGGCACTGTTGAATGCCTCATAAAAGGGCTTGAAGCCATGAAGTTGGTGACCAGGGCCCCCATGGATGGGTCTTTGGACCACATGACTCCCCCCATTAATTTTACACTGGTGGCATGCCTTTCTTCAACATTGGGGACCATGTCATGGCCCCAAGTCTTCTCCTGCACCCTCCTTATGCTCCAGAGCTCTAGCGCTAGCTCTCCCTGGCCTCCACAGAGGATGACGTCATCCTTTCCTTGGTTGCAGAATGATTTCTTTGAGGGGGGGCGTTGAGGGATTTTCACTATTTCTGGGGTTAGTAGGGGTATGACGAAAATAATATTAAGGGCAAAAATCTACTCCATTTTACAAATATTAAGGGGGAAATAATATTAGAAGAGCAAAAATCAAAGTCAAAGAAGATATTGAAGAAGTCATTGAAGCCAATTATCTATTTATTGAATAAATTATGGATTCCATATATAAGTCCAAATTTTGGACTAAGTGTCCTTATTGCAAAATGGAATTCCAATATCTGAAACTTTTTAAGAATGAAAATCGCTCATGTCCGATATGTAGCAAATATTTTACTATGGAAGAATATCAAGGTCAATCACAATTGCAATCACAAATACATAAATTGGAAGGAGAATTAGGATACTACAAAGAAAGCAATAAAAATCTACAATTTGAGATAAGTAAGCAAAGCATTCTTGATCAGTTAACAGAACTAGAGAATCGTCGCTTAAAATATCAAAACCAAAAGCTAAAAAAACTAATCAAGATATCGAGAAAATGTTATCATCTAAGAGTGAAGAAATATCTCGATTAAAAAATCACAATCAAGATTTTGAAGACAAAAACAAAAAGTTCAAAGATAACAAAGAATCATCGTATAGAAGTGATAACGATTTAGAAGAAGACATAAATCATTTAAACTAGCTCGTCATGGACAAAGATGATGAATTGACACAAGTCCAAATAAATCTACAAAGTCAAGAATCAGATATAGGTCAACAACAACAAAAGAATAAAAAACTCCAGTAGACGTACGATGCTACTAAAAAGGCGCACAACTTGGAAATTAAGAAAATCAATGACATATTAGCCAGCAATACCGAAGAGCTATTTCGACTAAGAATTCATAACAAAACATTACTTACGAAAATAAAAAAGTTAAAACATAGTCAAAAGATGGAACACTCCAATGAAGACCTAGAAGGAAAAATACTAGAACAAAAAGAAGAAAACCATCATCTGAAAAATCGTAATCAAGAACTAAGAAACAAATTGAGAAGTTTAAAGAGGACAAAAATTCGCAATACGAAAGGTTCGACAAGATTCAGAGTAATAACAATATATTAGAGAGCAAATTAGAGCAAATCCAGAAGGAAGCATCCAGACTCTCTAAAAATCAAACTCAAGTTCAAGAAAACGAAGCCCATTTAGTAAAAGAACAGACAACAAGGTCTCCTTATCGTACCCAAATTATAAAAAGTATTTTGACCAACGACAGGGTCAAAATGAACATACACAAAGAAATTACGATGTCAAACAAGCAAGAACCTCAAATCAACATACCAAGCAACAAACAAAAAGACCCATCCCACAAAGCGATCAAATAGCTCCGATAAAAATAGATCTTGGATGGACCACATCAAAGACGATACGACAGTTCTTCTTTGGAATTCGTAACTCGTATCGCCTCATTTCATCAAGAGTCGCAAGTACTGACAAAAAGGATCTAGATATGATGTCTCAGGCAAGGAATCAGACGTAAGCCTTATCTTCAATAAGCTTTGAGGACAAAGCTCCCTTTAAAGGGAAGACAATGTTATATAAAAAATATATATAAACATATTAATAATATATCTTAACATTAAGCCTTTATGATAATTGATAGGAGAAAAATAAGCTCTCAAAGGCTAAGTAGCAGGAGGAGAACATCGTACGTTAAATCTCATCTATTCTCTACTAATAATCTAGTTATCTTCTTGGATAGAACTCCACCTTCTGGTCAATATGGTCTGGAGGAAAAAACTACTGTAAAACTGGGACAGGGAGGCTCCAAGAAACCCTGGTTTATTGCGGTTGTGAGGGCAGAATTCGGGCGATGGTGGAATGGCAAGCTGGGATACACACTGGAGGATCGGCTCGACGCGGCTAGACCAGTTGATTTTAGAGGTGTGGTAATTGACGGGCTGGCTGGTGGATCAGGTTTATTATTGGTGAGCGGATTTGGGGGCTACATGAAACCCTGGTGTCCTGCGGAAGTGTGCAGAGATTGTGCGTTGATGGACTGGAAATATGGGCTTCTAAACACTGGTGGAGCGGTTCTTCGGTGTCTCGGCTGGTCCAGCGGAATTGTCTTGAAACGGTGTGGTATTTGATGCGTTTGGCTGGTGGTTCTTGAACCCTACGGATGAGTGACGGGATTCGGGGCTGTGTGGGGAACCGGCGAATTGTGTGGGGTCTTTTGATGCATCTTTGAACGTTGGATAGGGGTTTGGGCCCTATCTGGGGTTTCCATCCTGTTTTTTGGTTGATTGTTGGGTCAGGGTTTGGCATTGACTGTTGAGAGGGAACAACTAGGGTGGAATGGCGAGCGGATATGAGCAGGAGGTGGACTAAACCTCGGATGGTGATTGTGATAGGGGGATTTTCGATCTTGGATCTATCAATCATGCAGAGTATGGGTCGGGGGCATTGTCTGGCCCATTCTTGTCAGGCGGGGGGACAAGGGCTCTCCCTGGGCCCGTGGGAGCGATGGAATTAGATGGGCACCTCATCACTCCACTGACATCTGCCAGAGTCACTTCGTCGGTCATCTCTCTAGGGATGGAGGGTTTAGAGGCAGAATTGGAGACCTTTCGGTCACCTACTGGCATCAGGGACAGGCCCGACCTGGCTGGCCTTCTGGGGCGGACTCTACAACCCCAACTGGGGTCATACTCAAACTTTCCCATTAGCTCGGATGCCTTGTGTGTGGAGAGGCTCGAAACCCTGGCTGGGTGTGACAACAGGCGATCGGAATTGGGTGGAGGACTGGATTCTTTTTCTGTTGGAAACCTGATTAAGTCGGTGGAATTTGCAGTTGAGGACCGGGGACAGGCTAGTGGTGGCCAAGGTTTCTCATCCAGTGGACCAGCAGCGGCGGCTCCTGGGGTTAGAATTACTACCTGATGATGAATCCCTGCTAATTCCACGAGCAGGGGTTTCTGCAAAGGCTGCTTCACATCAAAATACGGCCAACAGGGTTAAGGAACGGAGGAGGAAGGATAAACTTGTGCTGGGTGTGGATGTCTCGATGGAGGAGGCGGAGGACTTCTCACACATCGCAGTAGTTGGACATGTTCGTGGAAAGAGGCTTGGGCGTGGTTTCCTCCAGCGATGGGAGGCCGAGCAGTAGAAGGACTTGATAGCTACTGCACCTGAGATTAGGGTCTTGACAAAAGGTTGGTTCTCCTTTATCTTGTCGAACAATGGGGAAGTTGAAGCTGTTTTAGGCCGCCATTGGTCGATGTTGGGCGTCCCCATTGTGCTGAAAAGATGGTCACCGTTCTTCGATTCCAAAACTGAGAAAATTGACAGAGAACCTATTTGGGTGAAGCTACCTGGGCTCCCCATGCATCTTTGGAATGAATCACGATTTGCAGCAATTGGGAATTTCCTTGGCGACTATGTGTGTTCTGATTCTACCCATACTGAGACAGGTAATTATACTGTGGCTAAGATTTTGGTCAGACTCGATCTTCGACTGGGGCTATCGGCTGAGATCATTATTAAAACGAAGGATGGGGAATTCACACAGATATTGGACTACGTGGGGGTGCCGTTTCGGTGCCACCGCCGCCACGCTCATGGACACCTGGTAGCTGGTTGCACGTTACCGTTTAGGGGTAGCAGACCATTGGTTGTTCCTAAAGCAGATGATTTCTCTGTTACAGCGTTGAAGGGGACTCCACTGGTGGTGGGGGGAATTGGAATAGCGACTGCTATTGACACAGGGGCGGCCCAAGCATCGGTAGTACCAGCGGCACCGTGTGGGTTGTAGGGCTCTGGGCTAATTATGGCATCATTGGTGAACGAGGGATTGGATATCATTGGGAGCATGGAGCCAGTAGTAGATGGGACTACAATGGGTACCTCGACACCTTTGACTCGGGCAGCCTCCAGAAAGCTACATGAGCAGTCTAATATTCGTCGGGGTTCATCCTCAAATCCCCCGGGTAAGTCTCACCATAATTCTTCTGCTGTTTCTTTATATGCTGTCTCTAATGATTTGGGGGGGGTATGTCTTGGGTCTCATCCTCTTGTCAGCTCTGTTTTACTATGCCCTGTAGCTCCTTGTACGTTACCTGAAGCGGATAGTGTATACACACCGTCTTTAGTATCCACTAAACCCTCTCCCGATTCTGTGGGAAGTAGCATCCGCTATGCTCTTAGAAATAGGGTGATCTCTGCTGATGGATGGGGGGGTAGGGGACTTCCTGCTTTGGCTGCCAGTACTGGGGGGAAAGGTCGGGGACGCAAATCTCATTTGTCAAAAGCACAAGACCGGGCAAAAGTTGATTTGGTAATGGGCACACAATCCTCTATTGAATGGGAACTTAGAGCTGCGAAATCCCTGGAAGGGGGTTTCTTATGAAATTATTGTCATTCAACTGTCGTGGGTTGGCGAGTCCCATTAAAAAATCGTCACTTCGTAGGTTGGTGGATGTTAATCAACCTAATATTTTACTGCTGCAAGAGACATTGGGCGGCAGTGTGGAGGTTGTTAGGGTATTGGAAAATTTGCTACTTGGTTGGAAGTTCGTGGGATTGGATGCTCGTGGACGCTCTGGAGGGCTGGCCACGGGGTGGAAGGTGAAGAGCTGTAGATATGATAGCTCTTGGGGTATCTCTTCTAGTATCGGGTTGGAAGTTTGGGATGCAGAGATTGGTAGGATGATAACGATTCTCAATATCTATGGTCCCTATTTAAATAGGGTTGGATTCTGGGACTCCTTGCTAAGTATGGATCTCTTTGCTGGAAGGGATGTGATCCTAGGTGGGGACCTCAACCTTTCTCTGGGGTCTTCTGAAGTTTGGGGGCCACGTGCTGCTCTGGATCCATTAGCCAACTTTTTCATACAAGCTTTCGTCGGGAAGGATCTACTTGACATACAACCAACCAGGTTAACCCCTACTTGGAGGAACAAGAGAACAGGGGATCAAAGGGTGGCTAAAAGACTGGATAGGTTTCTGGTGGCTGATGTGTTGGCTCTGGGGGTTGATGTTGTCAAGCAATGGGTTGGGTCAGGGGGGGTTTCTGACCACTGCCCTATCCTACTGGAATTAAGAGGCAGTAGAAACAAACCCCCTAGTCCTTTCAAGTTCAATCCTAGCTGGTTGAAGGAGGAGGATTTTCTTAAATTAGTACAGAATCAGTGGGTTCATCGACCTACGGAGTCACAGGAGCATGCGGGCGCACACTTTCAACTCAATCTCAAGCGTATAAAAGAGGCCACTATCCTCTGGGCCACTGAAAAAAGGGTGAAAGATGATCAGAATCTGAGGGCGGCTGAGATGAATATTGATAGACTTCTACATTGTCAGGGTTTGGGTTATCTGGATGAACTGCAGAAAGGTGAGCTGCTGGAATGGGAAAGAAGCAGGAATGTGTTACTGTGTGACAGGGAAGTGTTGTGGAGAATGAAAAGTAGGGCGATATGGTTACAGTGTGGGGATGAGAACACTAAATTTTTTCAAGCATATGCAAAGGGGAGAAAATCCACTAACTCCATTTGGGAATTATCTTCAACTGCATGGGAACGGGTCTCCATCTTTGATGGTTTGGCTGAGATGGGTGTTCGACACTTCGAAGACTTATTCACAGCTCAACCTGGAGCCTCTATAGCTGAGGTTATCAGGATGGCTCAGCTCTTCCCACGATTTGTGGGGGAGGAAGAGAACAAACTTTTGATGGAGGAGGTGCTGCCGATTGAGCTCTCGCAGGTAATGCAATCCTTCCAGAAAGATAAAAGCCCGGGGCCTGATGGCTGGCCTATTGAATTTTTCTTGGGCTTCTTTGATTTCTTCGGGGAGGAATTATTGGATGTGGTGGAAGAATCCAGAAAGGCTGGGTTTGTACATGGTCCCTTTAACTCGACCTTTATAGCTCTCATTCCTAAAACGGACAAGCCTGAAAGTTTTGATGAATTCAGACCTATATCACTCTGCAATTGCATATATAAGATCATCTCTAAGGTTATGGTGAGGAGACTCAAGAATATTCTGTCTCAGCATATTTCATGTGAACAATTTGGATTCTTGGAAGGTCGTCAAATTCATGAGGCCATTGGAGTTGCACAGGAAGGTATACACACTCTGAAGGTGCAGAAGCAGAAGGGTGCAGTGATTAAGATTGACCTCTCTAAAGCATTTGATAGGGTGAGCTGGCTCTATATCCGGATGCTTCTAACACACCTGGGCTTCTGCTATGAATTTATTCGATGGATTATGGCCTGCGTCACCACGGTGAGTTTTGCTGTCCTGATCAATGGTTCTGCTAGCCCATTCTTCCATGTTGGCAGGGGGCTCAGACAAGGTTGCCCACTTTCACCGCTGTTATTTCTCCTTGTTGCTGAAGGCCTCATCCGTTTTATACTGAAAGCAAAAGCTGATGGCTCTTTTCGTGGCATATCCATTTCTCAGGTATTGTATATCACACATCTCCTTTTTGTTGATGATATTCTTATATTTTGTGATGGCTCGAGACAGGATATTGATAAGGTGGTTGAAGGGCTCAATTTACTGCAAGATGTCGCGGGTATGTTAGTGAATATTGATAAATCAACTATCACATGCTCGCAATTAAACGAGCAGGAGATTCACAGATTGGCCATTAGACTCCCTTATAGGACTATGGATATTGATGAGGGTCTAAAGTACCTTGGATTTCACTTGAAACCCAATGCATATTTGAAGGCCGATTGGCGCTGGTTAATTGCTAAATTGGAACAACGACTACATGGATGGAGTCATAAATGGCTCTCGCAGGCGGGGAGACTGGTTCTGGTTAAATCAGTTCTGGAAGCAATACCGGTATATTGGATGTCACTTGCTTGGATTCCCAAAGGTGTCTTGGAGCAGATCCGTCGGTTGTGTTTTTCCTTTCTTTGGAAGGGTAAGGGCGAAAACCGAGCCTTGGTGTGGGTTAGATGGGAATTGATTGCGGTCCCCAAAGCACTGGGAGGATGGGGCTTAAAGAATATCTTTCTTTTTGCTAAAGCTTTGGGGGCCAAGGTGGCATGGCGAATTATACATACACGGAGCCTCTGGAATCGTGTGGTATATCATAAATACATTGCTCCCTTAACCCTTCTTGATTGGATTAGGCAGAGCAATAAGTCGAGGGCAAATTGCTCTGTGGTATGGAAAGCGGTGGTACAGCATTTTCATCTGGTTGGATCGGGATTAGTATGGAGAATTGGAAATGGGCATTTACTTCGTATCGGACTGGATCCTTGGGTAGGATGTAGGGGGGGACATGTACTTCCTGTGGACTTAAGGAATTTTCTGGCAACTAGAGGCTGTCATTTTCTAGCTGATATTGCACGACCAGGATCAACCACTCTATGGCATCAGGGGTGGACCTCTGCCCAGCGTCTTGAGGTTCCTGATGACATGCTCGGAGTTTGGGAGGATTATATTCAGAACTTAAGATACACAAATATTCGCCTGACAAATAGGCCTGATGAACTTCTCTGGGATCACCATCCCTCTGGGATTTACACACCAAAACTTGGATATATTCAGCTAAATGTGGAAGTGCATAATAGGGCATTGGTGTGGTGGTGGAAATCTCTGTGGAAGTTTAAATGCCCGGGTAAAGCAAAATTACTCTTCTGGGCGATATTGGAAAATAAGGCACCTACCTGGGACATTCTGAAGAGACGCTTCTTACAGGGCCCGGGTTTTTGTCCACTCTGTAGGGAGGCGGATGAGACCATTTCTCACCTTTTTGTTCACTGCCGGTTTTCTCAGGCTATTTGGACAAATATCTGCAACTATTTGGATCTCAATGTGAGATGGTGGGGAGAGAGTGTTCTTGACGTGTTTCAAATCTGGTGGTCAGAACAAAAGAATTCTTCCATATGTGTAGCCCCATGTATCTTTTCCTGGGGCATTTGGATCACCCGTAACAAGATTATTTTTCAGGACTGTAGGGTCCCGATGGAGCTAGTTGTGGCACAAGATGTGGCTGTCTTATTACACTACAGGACTCCTCCCAAAGCGATTAGAATTCGACCAGTGATCGCGGAAACGATTGATAAATCCATACCGTGGGCATACTTCGATGGTGCATCTCTTGACCATCAATTGGTGTGTGGTGGGGGGGGGCATTCTTCACAAATGTAAGACTCATTATTTTCACATCGTGGCTGGCTTGGGGAGTGGTACAAATAACTATGCTGAAATTATGTCACTTAGGCTGTTGATGTTATTTGCACTTGAACAGGGCTGTTTTTCCCTACAGATTTTTGGAGACTCACTGATTGTTATTGATTGGGCCAATGAGCATACACAATGTAATGTGATGGCACTCTTACCTATACTGGAAGATGTATTATGGTTAAAGCAGACATTTAATCTTATTACATTTACACATGTCTACAGGGAGAGAAATGGCATGGCCGATCTTCTTTCCAAAGAAGCGTCGCAGCAACATATGACTTTCGGCACATGGCGGATTACTATACATTCTACTGCTGGCACATTCAGTTATTACCATAGGCCTTTCCATGAGGCTTTGGAGGACCGGGATGGAGCATGATCGGCTACTGTTGATCAGACTTTACATCATTTCTGTTTGATTTTTGTTTGTTGGGCTGTTTGGACAGAATATATTTTCTGTTGATAGGAACTAATTCTTCATTTTTGAGACAGTTATTGTCAGATGTAACCGGATATATGAGTGCTGTATGGACAACCATCTACATTATTTTGGGTTTGTATGGGTCACTAGACATGTCAGAAACATGAACAGTATATATGCGACAATGTAGGGATCTCTGTGATTCTATTACATGTGCAGAATGTAATTTTGTTCAAACTATTTGAAATAAAATTACGACTTTTTCCAAGGAAAAAAAAAATATCTTAACATTAATATTAATATTAATAGATAATTAATCATTAATAATTAATAATTATCAAAGAGTCATGACTTTACGTTGGAAAGTCATGAATGGACTTATATAAGTCCGAGCATTGTAAATGTAAATCATCTATCCATTCATATTTTTATCTATATATATTTATCTTATTCGAAGATGGAACATATTCCTCTATAACCCGGATACGAGCTTCTTTTATAATATCTGAATACGAATAAGAATTTTTTCACTTCAGCCTCTCCCTCAAACCCTCGCAGCTCCCCTTAGTCATCTCGCAGCTCCTCCCTCCTCTTTCTCCACGGCCTCATCCTTGCTGCACACCACCATTACTCATATATGGGCCCTCCTTCTAAGTGTGCACAGGTCTTCAATTCAAAATTGTAGACCCTATGCATTTCCTTCCTTCTCCTTTACCTACACACACGGAACACAAGCTTAAGTTATATTTTGTTTAGTTTAATTTTGGTATAATTTATTAGAGCAATTTCATTGTCTTTTGACCATTTTCTGTGTATTCTTCAAGGTATTCCACGGTGAAAACATAATCTAGAATTTTATTTACATATACATTTAATAGTTAATTATGGTTGGTTATTGGTGATTATTGGTTGCCTTATTCACCCATTTTCTACTTTCTGCTGCTATAAATCTGACTATTGATGTTTACATACAGATCTGATAAGTACAATTTAGTCAATGTCTACGAATGTTACTAAATGTTAATGACCAAACATTGAATTCATTTGGTGAATGATTTTATATTGATTGATATTATTGTTAATAGTTGTTTATTGGTGATAGTGTTTACATGCTCCATAATTGACTGCTAAAACCGATTTGACATTTTCTACAGACTTACAATTGCTTGATTGGTCACATCTAAGAATAGACATCCAACTTATTATACTTTGTTGATGATACATGTTTGCACAAGAATATATTGACGAATGATCATTTCCCAAGTACTCTTATGTTTCTATATTGAATGGTTATGGTCTTTTGCAGTATTGTCATTAATTTGTTATATACTTATACGCTGGATGTGTTATGGTCTTTCATATATGGTGATCTCTCATTAACCCTACTAGCATTGAATAATTGATGGTTATGTTGGATCGACCTTGTATTAGTTAATAACCTTGCCATTGATTTGATAGCCTACATTGCATATGCTATTAATGTTGATTAATTTACCTCATCTTCATATTGACTCCATTAGGCACTGGTCTAACTACAACTTGCATACATAATATATTTTTTCTGTTTGTCCTAGTGTTCTACAGGTTGTCACAAGGATATACTTCTCCTTGGAGGTTTCCACTTACGAAGAAGTTAAAACGGTGACTGAGGTGAAATTGGGTCACTGATCTTATTTTTGCTTACTGGGAATTAGCCTTGCTAATTTTCCCAGTAATAATTTTGGCACCGCTGCCGGGGACATTTCAAAGATTGAAGTGATTTATCCGGATTCATTCACACCCTTGGTAAAACGACATTTGGTAAGAACATTGAGGTAAGTCTTTGGTTGATGTTTTGGAAAATATTTAAGGACTAATCTTACCTGGCAACTCCACTCATTCAAAGCGAATCCACTGGTTGACAAGCGATCCATAACCTAATCATCTCAGGTACACCCTTGCTTTTGGTACTTGGTGAGATTTGTTCAGCTAACTTGGTAGGTCTCTCTTGGCGACTCTAACTGAAGAAAAATAACAAGATTACTCTACAAAGACAAGGGAACTGGGTGATATGGCATCGTCCTACAAAGAGGATGTTCCATTTGAATTTAAGGATCCATATTATCCAACAGATGTAGAAAAGGAGATAGCTTTTTCTCCTCTTGATTTGTCAAAGTTTCTAGACCATTCAGATGAGCAACCAGATATTTTTTGGCACCCATTCGATGGCAATCGTCATTACATCTTGCTCCATGTTGAATGGTTTATGACAATGGCTGCATAAAATATCATTAAAAAATAAGCATTATAGGAAATTTGGGGTCTAAAATGGGCCTTGTAAGAAAACGTGTCATGGATGAGCGTGCAATGAGTAAGATATTTTAAACCAATAGAATTTTAGTATTTTGGTCAACCATCACGGTTGAATTGGACAAGAACTAACTTCATATAACACTCACCTTGGTTAAGATTTTGAAAAGTTCATCTCGAAATATGATAAATAAATTTGAAATAATAAATATAGAGTATTTTATATTATCGCTACTTCTAATTTATTTAAAATATAAATCTCACATTAGTTAAAATGATAGTGGAATAATTTTGAAATAATAAATATAGAGTATTTTATATTATCACTACTTCTAAATTCTTTAAAATATAAATCACATTAATTAATATGATAGTGGATTAACCTTGAAATAATAAAAACATTTATATAACTAATCTCTTAAAATAAAAATAAAAGAATGTCATAAATAAAAGAAAAATAGGAGAGAGATAAAATAATATTTCACTATTCTTACGATAACTTTCTCCTTCGAAGTTGGAATTTGACGTTTCTGGTACCATTGGAAAGGTCTCGTCGAGACCTTTACAATGGTACCAAAAAAGTCAAATTCTGACTTCGTAGGAGAAAGTTATCGCAAGAATAGCGAAATATTATTTTATCTCTCTCTTATTTTTCTTTTATTTATGACACTTTTTTAAATTTATTTATTTTTATTTTTAAGATATTATTTATATAAATGTTTTTATTATTTCAAGATTACTCCACTAACATTTAAAAGACTTCGAAGTAGTGATCATATAAAATAAAAATGAAAAATATGAGAGAGATAAAAATATATTTCGCTATTTTTGCGATAACTTTCTCCTCCGAATTCGGAATTCAACCTTTCCAATGGTACCAAAAACGTCAAATTCCGAGTTCGGAGGAGAAAGTTATCGCAAAAATAGTGAAATATTATTTTATCTCTCTTCTATTTTTCTTTTATTTATGACACCTTTTTTAATTTATTTATTTTTATTTTTAAGAGATTAGTTATATAAATGCTTTTATTATTTCAATATTACTCCACTAACATTTAAAAGGCTTCGAAGTAGTGATCATATCAAATAAAAATAGTGATTGTTTATTTTTAGTATTATTGTAATTATATTTTTTCATTATAATTTTAGTTTTAAATTTTATTAAATATATTTTTTGGCAAAAAAGGTTTTCCAACTAAATTTGTTTAAGGGTCATCCAAGCTAGAAGATGTCTCAATGGAATTGAACCTAGGTGGATGGAATGAAATCCATTAATCCCCACCAACAAACCACCATATCCTTGACTAATTTTATTAAATATATAAAAAGAAGTAATGGTACATTTATTAAAAAAATAAATAAATTATAATATAAATTTAAAATTTTTACCACCATATCATTTATTGTGTATGCACAAGAATCTAAACCTTTCATTATTATTTTCAACCATCATCTCTTAACTCTACACAAACCCAACATACTTGTCAACTACCATTAATGAGATATTATAGGTTGACCTTCACTAGATAACACCTTTAACTTAGTGTGACATGGCATATTTGTAGTGTGATGTGACTTTTTTTATTATTTTCCTTAGGAGGCTCATTTTAGACCCCAAATTTCCTCCAATGAAAGCGTTTACATGAGATCATTTTTTCATCACTTGGGAGGGAGGACTCTTGCTTGGTTCGTGGGCCTAGAAAAAGAAACAATATCATGATTTGAAGAATTGATAGAAACCTTATGTAGCTACTGGGATCCTGAGCAACACGACAGATGGATGCCTTGTGTTGAAAATGCAAGGAACTTGTTTAGTGAAGAAATCCATGAAGATCAATTCTTAGAATGTTTACAAGAAAATCAACATGAAGTGATTCCTGAAGATGAAGAACAAGAGGCCCCAGTTGAAGAAACTGGAGAATGTACAAAAATGGTAAGTGCTCCATATTAGCAAGTTACGGTTTCTTATGATATGTTGTCTCTCTTGGAAGAAAGTTACAGGTATGCGGAAAATGATGATTATTGGAAGTTCATTGGCTCGCCAATGTACGATTCTTCTAGGCCTTGTAGAATTATAATAGACCGTCTCTCGAGCACATATATGGGTGAAGAAGCTTACTCTGCCTCCGATGAAGAATGGATCAAGCCTTTTGCTTTGCTCGGTGATGTAGTAGTACCATATGATGTGCCTGTTAATGATGGTCATATGCAAAATGTCTCCATTATCTCTCAATTATTCCCTATCAACTATATTATGCGAGATGTTTTCAGCCCTTTTTGTTCGGTATCGGTAAGTGGTCAATAATACTTTCCAATAAAGGAAATACAGGTATGTGGACAGGTATGATTATTTTTTCGCATTGTCATTATTACTATTGTTTATATTTTGGTTTAAATGTGAAAACTGAAATTATGTAGTTGACAATTTCAAAATGATAAAGATCATTAGGAGTACTAACACGATAATTATAAAGAAGAACAATATGCATGTATTTCCAAGGGATTTTCCAAACAGGTTGCAACTAATATGTGAACATTTGCAAGGTCCACATCCACCAATGCTCTCTCAAATTGACGATCAAGCAATTCTCAAGCAAAATTTTTCCTCAATTCCAGTATATCATGAAGATGGTCCACACGTTAGTCCAATCGAAGCCTGGATAAATGGAGCTTGTAAAAGTGACTCTTCTCATGGAAGCAGTATTATAGCTCCCAGATCCCTGTAGCCATCCAAACCTCACCTAATATCATGACGGAGATCTTGGTACATATTTGCTTCATGATCAATCAGGTTTTATCATGGGTTCTATCTAAAGACAAAGGTAAAGCAACATGTATGAATGGCTTACTCAAATGGTTACACTGGTGGTATGATTTTACCTAGTCCTTTATGTTTCTTAAGTTTAGCATAGGTAGGATTAGTTAGGCACATAGTGTTATCCATGCGTTTCATTTGACGTTCTTCATATTGGCATAGATTAGTCACTTGTTCATGCATTTATTTAGTCTTATTTGATGAGCAAGGCAGGACGGAAGTGTCCGCCTCTGGGTATTTTGATGTCCTTGGATATTTTATATGTGTGTAGGTTTATAGGTACCCAGATGATTCTTGGATTCTTGAGCACTGTCAGGAGGAGTACTCGTCTCGCAGTTGGAGCCAGTGTTACGATGGTACCAGCACCAACATACCTGCAAATGTATCCCAGGGAGAGCCCATCAATTTTTTTCAACTTGGAGAGTGTGATACAACCAATTTTCATAAGTGGGGTCATGGCTAGATCCTCTGCCTCCCTCCTGGGGGTACTATGGCTTAATGACACTGTTGAATGAATCATAAAAGGGCTTGAAGCCCTGAGGTGTGTGACCGGGGCCCCTAGGGATGGGTATTTGGACCACATGATTCCCCCCATTACTTTTACACTAGTGGTATGCCTTTCTTCATCACTGGGGGGCCCATTTCATGGCCCCGAGTCTTCTCCTCCACCCTCTTGATGCTCCATATCTTTAGCGCTAGCTCTCCCTGTCCTCCACAAAGGATGACATCATCCTTTCCTTGGCTACATAATGCTTTCTTTGAGCGACAGCATTGAGGGATTTTCACTATTTCTGGGGTTAGTAGGGGTATGACGACCCCCCCTCCGCATCTCAGCCTTCAGTTCAATCCGATGTGGCCTTTTTTTCAGTCATTTTTGACATGCAAGGGTGAATGCTGGGGAAAAAGTCCCAATTCACCCACTCAGTTAATTATTTTATATTATTTTTGTTATATTTTTAAGTTTACATTTATAATTTCAAATTGACATTTTAAAAAGCATGTCGGACTGGATTTTAATTATTTTTGTAAAAGTGAGTTTGAAAAGTATAAATAAATTTTCCTCGCTTCATTTTTACACATCAAATTTTGAGATAATTTCATTATGTCTTCTATTTTCCCTAATTAGGGCTCTTTGAATGGATGTGCACTCCTTGATGAAGGTTACTTTGCAAGTTTGAAGCATTTCTTGGAAGTTTTACTATTGTTCATGCCATTTCTAAGGTGAGGCTAGAGTTGTTTGCTTAACACATGCATTTAGAGGTATCCATACTTTAGTTTGATGTCTCTTTGTCAATTTGTATGAAAGTGATGCTTGGTAGGGTTGAATGGAAGCCATTGTTGTTTCATTTTGTTTTGATTAGCATTTCATTTTTGTCTTTAGTCACCATAGCATTCAAGCTTGAACTTTAGATCTTCAAGTCTTGTTAAAGCTAGGCTCCTTTGATGAATCCTAGAGATTGTTGAAGGTTAGCCCTAGTTACCAAGCTTGCCAAGTACCATCTCAAGGAGAGTAGTTCCTCTCATTGATGCCCTAGCGTTGGGTGACTAGCTTTCTCTTGAAACCCTAAGTTGCTCATCTACTTCTAAAGCTAAATTTTGAGTTTTACATTGTATATATTATGTTAGTTAATCTAATTTATTTGATTTTCTGAGTTTATTTTATAATTATTAGGTTAATTGCTTATTTTTTATGAGTTATTTGTTATTTACCTAAAATTTAATGCTAAAAAAAACCTAAGCTAAACCCTAAACACAGACCTTAAATCCATAATTACAAGCCTTCCTTACCCTTACGACTTCCTCTCTAAGCCTCTCCTATCCTTTCCCTCCTTCCCATCTACCTTGCCCTTCCTCCTTCTCCATCCTCACATCCTTGGGTCCCTTCTTCACCAACTCGGCCTACCCTTTTTAAGCCTTGTTTCTCCATTCCTCCCACAGCTCGCACCTCATCCCTTTATTACTGCTCGGAACCACTTTTTCCATCCTTGCTCCACCATCTTCGATTCTCCCTTCTGCTCCTCGAGCCCCTTCCTTTGTTGTTGCAACTCCCCTTTCCCTACCTCGCCTTCTCTTTCCCTTCTCCTTACACTCTTTACCCCATCTCCTTTTTCCACTCCCTATATCCTACTATCTGCGGCCTTCCCTTTCCACCAAACCCACAGCCTCCTTCTACCTGCTGCCACTTCTCGTAGCCTAGCACCATATCCTCTCCTCTTCCTTATTCCTTTCCCATCCCTTTCCTACCTCGCTGCCTTCCATTCCTAGCTCGGCCTCCCTTCAAAACTCGGGTCTGCTCCTCCTGTTCATCCACAGCCTCCCCTTGCTGCCCTCTTCCCATAGCTCAGGCCTCTCCCTCAAACCCTCGCAGCTCCCCTTTGTCGGCTCACAGCTCCTCCCTCCTCTTTCTCCACGGCATCATCCCTGCTGCCCACCTCCATTATTCATATTCAATCCCTCCTTCTAAGTGTGCACAGGTCTTCAATTGAAAATTGCAGACCCTATGCATTTCCTTCCTTCTCCTTTACCTACACACACAGAACACAAGCTTAAGTTAGCTTTTGTTTAGTTTAATTTTGGTATAAATTATTGGAGTAATTTCATTGTCTTTTGACCATTTTTTGTGTATTCTTCAAGGTATACCACAGTGCAAACATAATCTAGAATTTTATTTACATATACATTTAATAGCTAATTATGGTTGGTTATTGGTTATTATTGGTTGCCTTATTTACCCATTTTCTACTTTCTGTTGCCGCATAAATCTGACTACTGATGTTTACATATAGATCTAAGAAGTACAATTTAGTCAATGTCTACAAATGCTACTGAATTCTAATGAACAAACATTGAATTCATTTGGTGAATGGTTATATATTGGTTGATATTATTGTTGATAGTGTTTACATGCTCCATAATTGACTGCTAAAACTGATTTGACATTTTCTACAGACTTACAATTGCTTTCTTGGGAACATCTAAGAATAGACATCCAACTTGTTATACTTTGTTGATGATACATGTTTGCACAAGAATATATTGACGAATGATCATTTCCCAAGTACTCTTATGTTTCGGTATTGAATGGTTCTGGTCTTTTGCAGTATTGTCAGTAATTTTCTATACACTTATATGTTGGATGTGTTATGGTCTTTCATATATGGTGATCTCTCATTAACCCTGCTAACATTGAATAATTAATGGTTATGTTGGATCGACCTTGTATTAGTTAATAACCTTGGCATTGATTTGATGACATACATTGCACATGCTATTAATGTTGATTAATTTACCTCATCTTCATATTGAATCCATTAGGCACTAGTCTAACTACAACTTGCATAGAGAATATATTTTTTGTGTTTGTCCTGGTGTTCTACAGGTTGTCGCAAGGATACTTCTCCTTGGAGGTTTCAACTTTCGAAGAAGTTATAACAGTGATCAAGGTGACATTGGGTCACTGATCTTATTTTTGCTTACTAGGAATCAGCCCTGTTAATTTTTCCAGTAACAGAACATATACTAAAGAACTGATATTTATACCCCTATTCATTATATAATGTGTATTTTTATGGTAAAGCAGCCTTAGAATGGTTTAAGACACTTCTCTTTGATGCTTCTACCTTTTATTCGAAAACTAATTCTTCGATTGGATTGTTTTGCATAGTTTGGAGACTTGGCACATGAAGTGTTTGTAAAAATTCCTGAGTGTTATTTTTATGATTATGTATGATGAATACACTTTAAATTTGTGTGAGAATGTGATGGGAAATATTCTTGATAGTGTTTGGGAAATGTCTACCGAAATTCTAGATCAATTTCAAATTTTTAGCTCCTTCGATGGAATTGCTTTGAATAGATTTGTGACTTTTCATATGAAGTGTTTGATGAAATATTCGAATGATATATACCTTTGTTATGAATGATAAAACATCTTGTTTATATTTGGAATGGAATTTGAATGATTCTATGAGCTTTGGATTTAATTATTCTAGCAATTCCTAAAATTACTAGTCAATTCGGATGAATAGAATTAGCTAGTTTCGTGAATTATTTAATGGACTATATATGGACGGAAATCTATATCCATATGACTATAGGTGACCCATGATATGCTTTCCATGAGCTATAGTAGTCATGTATTTCTCTTTATTTGGAATTTGTAAATTTAAATTGGAAACAATCTAGGTACATTGTGGTGAAAATTGATAACTAGTTGTGGATTGAAATCTTTGTTTTTGTAAAAACGGAATGCTACAGCAATGTGCTCTGTTTCTAACATGTTATTTTGATTTAGGTGGCTACTTATCAGGTGTGATCCTTTACTTATGGATTCATTTCATTTTGGTTCAGTTATTTAGACTCAATTCCTTGCAGTGAATGTTAACTAGTTTCATTGGAATTGATGGAAAATATCACCTTATGTGCAATTGGAATGATATGAAAATAAACATTTAATTGGTTGTAGGTGCATGATTAAATATGTTGTTAATGGATGTAGGATTTATTTTGGGTTTAATGGCATGATTACAAGTTGATTTTGTGCAAGACTAGCTACTTATATTGGAAAACTAATTAACTAGTCTTATGGACTCTCTTTCGTAATTACCATGATTAATTATTGCATTTTTGATAATTAGGCCTTATTTAAATCTAATTAGATGTTATTAATCCATTGGGATTGATAATATATGGTTATTTTTAAAAAAATTGGATTTGTGATAAGTGTCATCATTTGTGCATTAAGTGTCGCAATTAACACCTTAATTACTAATTAACTGTGATTAAGAATAATTAACCTTTAGAAGTGGTTATCATCTCTGATATGGCTTGGATTGAAGGTTTGATTATGTTAGATGATGTTAATAAGCATTCCCAACCCTTATATTAGATGTTGATATGTTAATGAATTTATATTAAATTATTGTTAATTATTGGATTTTGTGTCGAAATCAATTTTGGAAAAATAGAAATCAAATGTTTATGGTTTATTCCTTGCACTAACAATCAAGTAATTATACTCAGAGAGATACTGATATGTCCCTTAGACACTCTGATAGCCCCGAGGTACATTACATGGTCATATGGATAACATGTTTCCATTGTGAAAAACTTGAGCAAGGGTTCCTTCATGCTCTATTTTAGAGATACTAGTAGTTATAATGCCATCATAAAGAATGGTCCTTGATTATTTTAGAACATTTTAGTATTATTTGCTTAAGGGAGCGGGATTTTTTATATAATATTTATTCTCAATATTACTATCGATGTTTAGGTTGAATTTCCATATTCATCTATAAACTTCTTTGTGACTCCAATGGACATTTCATGACAATAAATTTTAAGATTAACATTGCAAATACAATGAGGCTACATTTTTATGCGGTGATTTATTGATGTATGAGTTTTCAACAGTTTTAAAAACGAATTATTTGTATTCTTTAAATAGACTAATTAATAAGAACATAATTATAGTAGTAAAAACACACCATATAATAGGGCCGACAAGAGTGGGAGGGATTCTATTTAATCCCGAGGGACAAATAATTATTGCATCCGCATGGGGGATGGGAAGGAATACTAGAAACAGTGTTGAAGCTTTGACTCTTTTTCAAGGGCTAAGGTTGGCACAACAAATTTGAACACTTGAGATTTGGCTCTTCGACGACTCCTTGAGTATTATCTGCTTGGTCTGCTCCCATTTGGAGCCTAACGATATCTCTCTTCGAAGGTTAATTAACAGAATTGGGTTAATTTTATCCACTCTCCCTCGCTCCCAGTTTTTCCATGTCCTAAGGGATATAAATAATACGGTCGATGCCCTGGCCAATAGGGTGGTGAACATCCCAAAAGGAGTTTTAGTAGTGGAAAATGGAAACTCCTACTTTCAAATCATCCCATGATGAATGGAATATGTAAGCATGACCAGGGAGATATACAGAATAGGTGTGAGTGGAGTCTTAACACATGTGCCACTTCCCATCAATCATGGAGGAAGGTAGTATATTAATGAGCCTTCAAATCGACATAAGGAGAAAATAAGATAAATAAAGATAAATGGGTATGCACCAAGTGCTAAATCCTCTTCATGGCAAATGGATAAGATAGATCTTGAGCAAGATGGTACAATGCATTTACAATCAAGTGAGGTGATTCCATTTTGGGGTGTTGAGATAATAATGTGGTTTACTGGGAGGGGTAAAATAAATCCTTGACGCACAAAAAATTGGATACATTTGTTAGATTGAAAAAGTGATAAGGAACCACGGCATAATTGGATTTGTAATTCGTTGAGCAGGATCCGCCATGACGAGAATTGGAACAATGAGTGTAAAGTTTCACCCAAGTCTAATAGTTCAAGCAGTGTGGATTGTTGTCTGATTCATGAAATCCAACACCTCTCATCAGAAGTTAAATTGTTAAAACACAAAGTATCCAACTTGAAGTACCATCTGCGTTTGTTCAAGCATCACTACGAATGTCGAATTCGACAACTAGAGCGAGAAGTCAAGATGGAAAGACAGGATTTCCAGTCTCAAGAGCGCAACTCTACCATTTCTCTTGAATCAAAGGGGAAGAAAATCTAGGAGTTGGAGCGTTGATTGGAACTACTTGAATACTAGTTGTCCAAATCCACATGTAACACCTCTATGATCAAGCATGAACCAGAGCTTCTAGGCATGCTTTTGGAGAAGGATATTTCTCCATTGTTTCTTAGTTTGTATTATGTTTTGCAAGTACCTTCAGTTGTTAGGTGTTTTTGTCCGAAATTTTATGTAATTGGACTATTTTCAATATTGTATTCTCCCACTGAGCTAGGGGACATTTTGTAATATGCAATATTAGGCTGATATCTATTGCAAGTATTGGGATTTAGATGACAGGATTCTATAAACTTATAGATGTATTTTTGTTGAGTGGCTATGCTACCCTTTTTTAATACAAAATTCTACTCGTTCTTGTTAAAAAAAACACACCATATAATACTATGGACACACTTTACAATGGAGTAACCTGTGAGTAAAAAACTCTAGCTAGAAATAATGGAATATGCTTGCTCTTATTGTTTTCCACAATTCAATGAAAATATAAATAAAATTATCTCACTATGGAGAAAATAAACATTTTGGTATGCTATAGACTTCTACAAGGTCATTTCTTCCCCTACTTGACTATGTTATGTCTCTTCTTTGTGTTGCATGTGACATGGTTTATTTTGAAAGCTAAATGTAAGAATACATTAAGCAAAAATATAGCATAGCAAAACACTTGTGCAATGGAAACCAGATTATATAAATGATTCAATAGTCAAAGGGGAAAACCATAGATTCTAAAACATTTCTATAATAAATTCTATAATTAAAATTATGAAGAATTTATATTGTTAAAATATAACCATGTTAAGGTTGATGTAGATAGTGATGTTGGGCCTTATTTTAAGGATTTTAAAAATATTTCTTGTGAACTGTGTCAATAACATTTAATAGAATAAAATAAAAGAATATCCTTTATGGCTTGACAATTGAATGGGAGACAGTTTGACTATTAAATAATTCTAACAAGGGAGTTGTGAGTTGAATGGGGAGATAAGGGCAGTAAATGCTTATGGGGATAGAGTCGGTAGGAAGGGAGATAAGGAGGGGGATGGATTTTGGAGAGGGTATCTTTTGAGCTGTGGAGAAATTTAGAGATAAGGGCAGTAAATGCTTATGGGGATAGAGTCGGTAGGAAGGGAGATAAGGAGGGGGATGGATTTTGGAGAGGGTATCTTTTGAGCTGTGGAGAAATTTAGCAGAGGAGGCTGAAATTTCTGAAGGGGAGAAACTATTAGAACTGGTTGGATTGTACTCATGTTTTGGGCTCGAGGGTCCAAGAAGCAATTCTTGGAGCTAGGTGGTCGACGAGACTATCCTAGCTGGCAGGGTGGCAAGCTGATTTGGCGGTTGATTTATCTAAACAAAAAGATCTACATCAAAAAATTCTACAGATCTACAACTACAACTACACTACAGGTATTTTGATTCTACGGTAAATTGTTTAAATTTTTAATTATTGCAGCGCTTAATTGAATGAATATGCAGAAAAGAAAAATGTAGAACAAGGCTTGAATATACTGTAAAATTTATTATGCTCTAAAATTTAATATGCATTTAAATTTCTTGATAAATGGTTTATTATTGCTTATTACCTATGAAATTTCTTTTACCTCTACATGCAACATATCTATATATGTTTATACCCGAACTAAAATTACATAGGATAACTTAGAACCTGAAAACTGTTAACTTGAACAACAAACAGAAATAAAAAGTCAAAGGGGAAAACTATTAGATTCTTATTACTCCAACTAAGGACTTGGAGCAGTCCCTACAAGTTATTCCACCAATCAATTCCAAGCTCAATCTTGGGCCTTAGTGCCCTCTTAAGCTAGGTACACCCCTTACCTCTTTCTTCTTCTAATGAGCAACTTATTGATTATGAAACATCTTATCATAAGGCTAAGGAGAAATCATTTTTTTCTACTCTTAATGATTCAATTTAGTATCAAACAAATATCTGGTGATGATAGATCTATTACAGTTGTAAGGTTTGAAACAGTTTAACTAGATGATGGTTAGTTCAATGATGTATTATGTGTTCCAAGTATTTCTTGCAATCTTTAATCAATCTGCTATATCACTTATTCAGGTGAAGGTAATACTGCAGTGTTTTCACCTCATAAAGTTGTAATCAAGGATTTAAAAAATCCCATGCATATCCTAGCAACTAGAATTGTTGATGATACTACCAAGCTGTATAGATTTTTCAACTTTAGCTCATCATATTTTCCATAATTTTTTATTGTCCATAGCAATGACTTGAGCAAAATTTGGCATGAGTGAATTGGTCATATCAACTATTAGTCATTGTAGTATCTATGTAATTATAATATGGTAATTGGTCCTCCTCTTGTTTCTTGGAGAGATGGTGTTTTGTCTTAGGTGTGTTCTCGACAAACATCATGGGGACAGTTTTGACAAATGTGCATCTTGGCACACCCCATCCCCTTTGTAACTTGTTCATAGTGATTTGTATGGTTAGCTTCCTTCTGCTTCTTTCTATGGGTTCATGTACTTCTTAACTTTCATTAATGATTTCTCCAAACGTACTTGGATTTATTTCCTAAAACTTAAGAGTGAAGTTTTTGACATGTTTTTGGTCTACGAGAACCTTGTAAAACAACAATTCAAATGTCAATTGAAAAAGTTAAGAACATATAATGGAGCTGAATATGTTAACAAAAAATTTACCACTTTCTATATTGCATAGGGAAATTAGATGCGACATAATATTCCATACACACTAAAACAAAATGGTGTTTTTGAGAGAAAGAATCATACATTAAAGGAAATGGCAAATTGTATGATCTAATCTAAGGGATTGAGTCCTCATTTTGGGGCCGAAGCCATTAATTGTGCCAATTACATATTTAATCATGGTCCCACAAGGACCTTAAAATATATAATACTAAAACAATTATGGAGTAAAATTAAATTAGATGTAAGACACTAGCATGTGTTTGGTAGTGAAGCATGGGTTCACATTCCCGATGAGAAAATGAAAGCATTATAGCCTAAAAGTGAAAGTGTATTTTTGATGGATATTCTGAAGATATAAAAGGTTACATACTTCTTCAACCTAATTCCATTGAAATTATTATTAGGAGAGATGTTAAATTTGAAGAAAATCTCTCCTGCAAGCCTAAATCAGTGTTTGTGCCATCTTCGGTGATTATGCCATCCTCTATTCTCAACTTTTAGGCTAGCAACCCTATTTGGTTTTCTTCTTCAGATGATGATAGTGAGGATGACAATCCACCTTTGCCTACTCACCTTCCTCTAGTTGGGTCCATTGAACATGAACTTGCACCAGCACCATCACTTCCTAGATGATTTTGTACAACATGAGAAGCAGTTGGTGATCTTATTGGTGACTCTTTAGATCAACATCGTACATGTCCACATTTCTAGTGAGCATATTCTCTTTTGTCTCAAGTTCTAGGGACTCGTGATTCAGATATAGTTACTTAAACTTTTGGGCATTTAGATTGGGAAAAAATAGTGAATGAAGAATATAGTTGATTAATGACGAATGGTACTTGGTATCTTGTACCTCTTCCAAAATGAAGAAAACTTGGCAGATGTAAATGGGTATATAGAATTAAGTATGCATCAAATGCAAGTGTTGAAATACATAAGGCCCTATTAGTTTCCAAATGATTTTTTCAAGTTGTATGGATTAACTATAATGAAACCTTTTCCCTTATATCCAAAGTGAATTCCATCTTCCTTATTCTATCCCTTACCGCTTCACATAAATGGAGGTCCATCAAATGAATGTCAAATCCACCTTCTTGCATGGGGATTCACAAGAATAAATTTACATGAGACAACATCCTAACTATGTTTAAAATGACTCCTACCTTGTTTGTTGCCTTAAGAAATCTATATATGGCTTTAAGCAAGCTCCTCAAGATTAGTACGTTAAATGGATAACTTTATTCTTCACACCAGTTTTTATAGGCGTCATTCTAACCCCAATGTCTATACCATGAAAGTAGGAAACCATATCTTAATACTTGTTCTTTATGTTGATGACCTTATTCTCACTAGTAATGACCCCAATCTTTTAGCACATGTAAATTCTAACATTAAGAAGAAACTTGAAATGATAAGCAAAGGCCATTTACATTATTTTCTGCACCTCCATTTATTGCAAACCAAGGATTGAATTTTCTTTTCTCACTCTAAGTATGCTTGTGACATTCATTGTCGCTTTCGTATGAAAGATTGTAAACCGGCCCCATCTCCCTTCCAATCTAGAGTCAAACTTGCTACCACCTACACTACACCCAAGGTAGATGGCACCTTGTATTGTCAATTAGCTGGTAGCCTTTTGTACTTGACTCATACACAACCTGATATTTCCTTTCTTGTTTTTCTTTTTGCTTGGTATATGCAAACACTCCATAAAGTCATTGAAAAGCAGCAAAAATGACACTTTGATATATTTGAGCTACAGTTTAGTTTGGGATTCATTATAGTTTAGGTGAGACTCCATTGTTCGTTGGATTCATTGATTTTGATTAGGATGGAAACTGTGATGATCACAAATCTACTACAAGTTATGTTTTCAATCTTTGTTTTGAACCTATCACATGGGCTTGTAAGAAACAAAAATCTCTTGCTCTTTCTTCAATAGAAGCAGAGTATCAAGTTGACATTAATGCAAGTCAATAAACTTTGTGGGTTTGGCAGATCCTTTCAAAGTTTGGATTTTAGCAGCAACACCCGAATACCCTATTGAGTTACACATGCACTTCATCAAAAAAACTTATTTAGTATCGTGTTCTCAAAGTGCTTTTTTGCCCTACAAATGATCAAGTTGTCGACCTTTTCACAGTCTCTTACAAAAGCAAAGTTTTCCAAACTTCAAGCTTTGTTAGGAGTTTAGAAAACTGTCATTAAGGGGGGATAGGCTCTAATGCCCCCTTCATTATCCTATTATGTCATATTTATAAATCCTTCAATCATATCCCAAGTCATTCTTAAGGGGGGATGTTAAGATATTTAGACACTTAGGAGTTAGTTAAGATCAACTTTGTCTAATGTGTCTTTAGGTAAAATGTGTTTATTAATATGCATTTGCACTTACGTAATATGATGGTCACAATATGTTACAGACATAAATTGATTCGATAATTCATCTTCTCCACAATCTTAATGGCTATATTGATCAATGGCTTAACACCCAATTGGTCCATAATCTCTATTTAAAAAGCATGGAGGGAGATTTGTTGATGATTGATTTTGAGAAGCTCATATGTAAAATATTTCCCTTTTGCATTAATATATGCCTCAAGTGACTATGTTGGTTGGGGCCATGGACTATTTCCCTTTCTGAGGGTTTTAACCATGTAATACATTGTTGTATCAATCTATGATATGTCTGTTTGAACGGTTGCTTAAGTTGTTCGACCTATGTGGAAATACCCTATTTTAATTGACCACCCAAGACTCAGCTTAAACACACTAAGCTATGAAGATTTTCTCTATATAATGAAGTCTACTTAACTTACAACCCCATTGCAAAATTGTAGTAAGTATTGTGCGTTATAGACTCTTTGATTAAAACTCAATACTCTTTCTCTAAAAATAAAAGAAATTTCCCTAATTCAACATTATTAAATATTTTTATCATTTCTATCTTTGTTAACTCTTACATTTAAAAGAGGATGTAATAATGATTTTCCCACTTTCATAGCTAAACGTTAAATTAAGTTACAAACATATTCTCGGAAAAATATAAAGAAAACCATACAAACGTTTTAAAATTAATGTACTAGACCATAGGTATTAAAATTTAGAAATTTTATAATTAGATATCCTAGAATCCAATCTAAACATGATGGAAAATAATACAAAATTAGGGACCTAGAGATTGGGATTTGAAAATATATCTTTGAATTTTATACCAATCCATTTAAAGAATACTAGAAGTTTTAAGTGAATTCATTTATAATAAAAAAAAAATTAAGATGGATACGTGATGCAGTGATTTGTAATTGCATTTATAAGTTCAAAACTTTCAAATATTTTTTTATTATTAAAATTTTATAATTATGTATTTGATAAATTCCAAATAAATCTTATTTTTTTTTTTAATTGTATATTTAATTCAAATATTTTTTATGTGTGAGTTTAAAAAGAAAATCAATGTAAATTTTACCTAATTTTTTTTAGTATAAACAATTGCTTCTTGATATTTATGGGGTGAATCAAAGAAACAACAATATAATGTTATAGTTTCTTGGATAAATTTTACACAGAGTCTATGTCAATTGTATATAATCTCCTATGTTTCATACAACTAGTCTAAACCAGAAATTAATTTAAATACATAGAAAGAAAGAAAAAAATGATGAATTCAGACCTTGTTGAAGTCTAACCTTTGACTGATCTTAAGTTAATCAAAATTGTGGGCTAGTCTCCTAGTCCATCCAATGAATATTTTGTCCCATCACGACTTTGAAAGATACATAGGTAAATCAAAGACTAACCAAAAAAGACAACCTTGACCTATCAGCTTAATTGAATAATAGAAAACCAAAATGTAAAGAGAGAATCTATTATAAGATCTTCTAATAAGGTTGAATGGACCCCCTTGAAACCACTTGCTTGTGTTGAACTTCTTCAAATTGTATCATACCCTCCAATTGTCCAATAGCTCTTTTGGACAGATAATCAGCTTTATGAATGTAATTCCTAAAAATATGCTTATAGTTGATGGAAACAAACTTCCCCTGTAGCTCCCTAATCTTGGATTTCCAATTATCCAAGATAGATAACTGAAGATTGCATTTCTTATTGGCCCAGTCAATAGCAACTCTAGATTATCCCCAACCACTTGAATTTCTTAAAAACCTTTACAGTGAGCAAAACGTATAATCCCCCAAAGAGCTAGTAATTCAACCCTTGTGTTTGTACATGTTTAGCATCCCATCCACAAAGAGAACCAATGGTTTTCATTCACATAGATGTGCATACTAGCCCCACACTGCCCTTGTTGTGCAGCCACATCAAAATACCCAATTGGATCATACCAAAACATACCAGAGCATGGATAATCCTTGTACTTTTTTTTCTTAACATCCTTGAAGTAATAAAAAGCATTCCATAGATACTCAAGCTAAATCTTCTTGTAATAAATGGAACATCTTCAAACAGTAGCAAATTGCAGAATCTCCAAACTCCCCAGATAAAGAATAAAGGAAGAGGAGAATTATTATAGCCCAAAGTAAACCAAGAATGCATACATTTGTTAAAAGATCCCTAATCCCAACTGTAAAAAATATGAAGTCTCCCTGTCATTTCTGCCCAAACCTATTGAGTATAAGAACAATGAACTAGCAGGTGCTTCACAAATTCAAAGTCTCTTTTATAAAGAGGACAAAAATTAGGACCAAAACCACTTCTTTTAACAAAATTATCCCCGGTCAACATCTTATTTTCAAAAACGAGCCATCAAAAACACAAAATTTTCAATGGGGCCGACCAATTCCAAAGTTGATGATGCCACCACTTGAAACAGGGGACTATTCCTAGTTGCTTACTCACAAGTTCAAGCCAAAACAATGGATACACATAACTCAAACCACAACATTCTCTCCCACACACAACAAGCACATATGTTGGGCATAGCTAAACATTTTTAACTATGGGATTCACAAAAACATGGTTTCCATGAGCGTTCCAAAATCGCCGGCACACCAAAAACGGATTGTGTAGGGGAAATAGACCCTTGGTGGACAAAATTGATTTTCCAATGGGTATATGGGCATTCAGAGGGAAAAAAAACGACCTTTATGGACCCCCAAATCGTGACTCCCTTCCTCCTAGTCATTCTACCACACAAAAACAACTTCCCAGCTATAAAAAAATGAGGGAATACTCAGCAAAAACGTCAAGGAAAACGCCCAACAAGCTCAGACTGAGTGAGAGAGCAAAACCCCTCCATGAATAATGGCTTGGGAAGCAATTTTGTGGGTGTTTTCTTGCCCAAGAATCCAAACACGATTTTCAAAACTGATGGCTTTCCCATACACGAAATTGGGACATCCATACTCTCCATTTCCCAAAACAATAACCACCTCAACCAACTCTTGGAACAAATAAATGATTGGGTACAAAATTCAAAATGGGTAGTTGATGGCAAGGTTGGAATTTGTATTCATCTTTGCCCATCACACAAATTTTTTCTGACATTTTTTATTCTTATACTGCCCATCCAAAAACGTTTTGTCTAAAATTTTGGTCTTCAACAATGAAGTTTCGATGAGAAATTAACCCTTCCATATTGAAGTTTTAATTAAAAATTTACCCTTCCATAACGAATTTTTAAGTTAAAAACTACTCATTCTAATTGTTTGCAAAAACATAACTAAAAACTCAATTTCCAGGCAAAATACTCTAACTTCACAATTTTCTCATTCGAAAGTAATCAGAATTCAATTTCATCATTTAATGTTTTCATTCACTGACCTAAACACATACAATAGAAAAATCTTTACACAAACCACCCAAATTAATTTTGGCCAGACGGGGATCAAAATTTTACTTAAACCACCCAAATTTCAGTTAGAGGGCATCGAAACTTCATAGAAACTACCTACTATAAAAGGAGGGAGTTTTGTTATAAAATTTTTGAAACCCTAACTAACCATGATTTCTACTATAAAAGGAGGGAGTTTTGTTTTAAAATTTTTGAAACCCTAACTAACGCCACATCACCGTGAGCATTATACGCACAAGTTGCACAGTACCTTTATACTAATACGTGAGGGATAACTGGAACTCCATGGGAATTTGAAGTCGTCTAGGAGGGAGGAAAGCCATAGTGTTGTCCAAATACTTACTTTGTCATTTGCTAATGCTACCTAAGTAAGCATGCATTGCCTTTGCTAATTTATTTGTCGGGCTGAAACAACACTATGCTACAGCTAGCTAAGAAAAATAAAATGATAATACATAAATAGAAAATCATGACATTGGGTGTTGCCTTTTTCTTTCTGTCTTCTATTTTATGGGAGAGAGGGATGGGGGAAGGTAGAATAGAAGCCCAAAGCATAATGTCATTAAAAGGGTTTACCTTCATCTTACCCTTTCCTATCTGCGAGTGATAGTCGAGCCAGCGGGAGGCCGATCTCTTTCTCCTTCCCTTCAAATGCTCTCATTAATCTCCAGCCCTGAACATAACATCCACTTCAAATGCTATTCCATGAGAATGATTTTTGTAAGTGGAATAACAAGAAAAGCAGTTTCTTACACAGGGTATCAATTGGCGTCTGCTAACGCTTTCTTCTCACTCTCACGAGTCACAACCAAATGTTTCCCATCATTACCATTATTATCACAACAATGAATAGGAATGGTGGCAAAGAAAATCAAGAAAAGTGTAAGTGGAATAACAAGAAAATCAAGGATAGATGGATGTATGCTCCAATCAGAACAGAACGCAGAGGAGGAGGAGCCGGTCGACTGCATATAAAACCCTAAATCATAGTAATAGTTGAAAAATGTTGTCTTTTCCACACTACAGCTCATTTATATATCTTCTTATAGCTAAGTTATATGTTTTTTGCTTCATTCAGCAACTGAACAGCGGCTTGCAGTCAATTCAAGGGTTCAATTCACTCACTCTACACTCGCCATGTTCTTTCCAGTCCTCGAACCAGGGACTCACCAAACATACTCGCGTGCAACAAGCACATAGTGTATCCATAGAAAACCTAATCCATAGTGTATCCATAGAAAACCTAATCCAGGAGGACATGACGGTTGGTGTTGGCAGAGGCAAAAATGCCCAGTCCACACAATTGTTAACATAGTGGGAACTGGGAAGAGATAGGCTATTAGGCACTAAAGAAAACACCACCACAACGAACATGTAACATTGTGCAGAGTTGGCAGAAGGAGGAGACACATGGGAAACATCAACTGTCCAGATGAACGTTGAGCATATCCTTCCATACAAATATTACCATAATAAAATGCCAACAACTGCAGGTAATAATTGGCTGGCAAGAGAGGGTCGTTTGACAAAAATGACAGGGAAAATAAAACGCAGCCACAAGAGCAGAAAACACTGGTCTGGGCCCTGGCATGCATTCATTATAGACATGGAAGATGAAGACATGTTGATAAAAATAATGTGCTAGACATTGCACACAGAAACATTCTAGAGTCTAGGATAGACCACAGGCTCACTCATGCAAGAGATAGGGCAGAGTAGTATACAAAGGCGTTACAAATTACAATATATGCATGGGCATCAACTATACCATAAATCAATACTTTCCAGTTGAGCTCGGAGCTTGGAGGAGATCACCTTGATGTTGCAATGGCAGCTACATCCTGCAGGTGGATGGAAGTGTTCTTGAATCTTGAATCTTGCGAGCTACAAAAGTCGGTGCTAGGTGGTACAAGGCACTGGAAGGCGGTAGGCACGACACCTCAGCACTGAGTAGTGAGCACTAGCAGACTGCAATGCTCTTCTCGTTCTGCCTAAATCTGCCCATCCCAAACTCTAGCCGCGATACCACTGAACAGGGCCGTGTGTAGTGTACAACGAGGTGGTAGCCTAGTACTGGTAGGCTACTAGGATGGTAGCTGGAGATGGCAGGAGGAGTTAATTCTTCATTAACTCCTAGCCTTAGCGTGGCTTCTGGGCCCTGGACAGTGCAAACTGGCATGGCCGCGTGATACCAAAACCACCTCGATGGACTGGGACTATGGAGTGGTTACAACTTACTGGTTATGTGGAGTCCTGGACCCTGGTCCCTCCTAGCTTCCAGCTGGACAACCTAAGCGAAACTAATGACATTTTACAAAAATTGTTAAGCGTCAAATAAACGGTTAGAGGACTTAATTGCCCGTTTAAGTAGACAGTCTCATAAAAATTTTACCTGTATTTAACGGAAAAAATGCCCCGTGACTGGAAAAATGCCCACCAAATTCCAACCCTGGTTGATGGTTTATGGGTTCTCTCATTGACACTTGGCTTGACACTATTGGCTCATGGGTTTGAATATTTTCCCTCCTTATTCCTTGTAAAAAACATGCCCCCATACTCTTGTTACATTGCATAGCTAGTTGTGGGTATTTTATTAAAATACATATTTACATGATATTTGTAATTTCCATTGTGCCAGGCTAGCACGCAATCCATAGGCATCGATTTGTAATTTCCGATACATAAAACGCTAAATCGATGTTGGGGTCTTCGCCTTGAGCTCCTCACCGGGATTTTTATAATGATATTACATTATTTACAATTTTAATGCAATGGGGTCAAAATCAGTATATTAAATGGGCAACTGCAATTACTTCATAAGCCAACTTTGTATCTACTTGCCTAATTGCTACATTCCAGGTCCACAAAATATTATCATCAGAATCATTTGGCTTGATACCATTATGACAAAGAGCTTTATTTTAACCATCCCACTCATCAGTATAGACATTCTCCAATCCCAAATCCTCCACAGTACGCCAATAAGAGTTTCCCACAGACCCTTGATCTTATCTCTTAGCATGGTTTCGGAAATATAACCCTCTAGAGTGAAGTTCTTGAATAGTAGAAAAATATAACTTATAAATATCATCGCTTCCTATAAATGGATCAACTCCCAACCTCACTTGAAACTCGTTCCCTACCCTCCACACTAGCCACAAATCCAGATCTAGGAAAGCCTTTGTCAAGCCACTCCACATTTAAGAAACCGAGTGCCCTTTTTTATTACCTTTTTTTATCCACTCAATAAGAGTATGGTTTTTAAGGTATTTTCCCAGTAAAATCTCCTTCCATAGTCCTTTACCAGTCATTCGCCTCCAAAGGCTCTTCATAGGAAAATCTTTACTGAAGCATGAAATGTTTTTAATGCCCCATCCACCATATTCCTTTGGAGCTGAAATCTTTTCCTGGGAAGCAAGATGGATACCTTCTTTAGACCGATCACCAGACCACAAGAAGTTGTAAAATTTATGTCTAATCATCTTAAGAATGGAATAAGGGACCTTTTCAAGTGATAGACAACACATTGGGGTATTCAATAATACCGACTTCAACAAATTCATCATGTCCCCTAGGGAGAGCTATATGTAGCACCAATTCTCTACCCTCTTCTCAACCTTCTTCACTAGCCACATACAATCCTCTATCAGGTAGTTATTCGGCTTCAAGAAATAGCCAAGATACTTAAGCCCACTGTCAATAGAGTTCAAAGGTTAGGGAAGAAACAAATGTACCTGACCTGACACCACCTCATCAGTTTCAAATCAGTGAATAATTGATTTTTGTGAACTAACCTCCATACTCGAGGCTGCACAAAATAGATTGATAATGTCCATAAACGATCTCCACTCTTCAATAGAGCCAATACCGAAAAGAAGTACATCATCTACAAATAGCAGATGAGTGATAGAGTGATGAGTTGTGACTTTATCACCCGTGGTCTTTCCTTCTCACTTTTCCTGAAGCATAAGTCTACTCAGCCCTCCAATGACCAACGGGAACAATAGAAGAGAAAAGGGACACCCTTTTCTGAGGCCTCTTGAGCTCTTAAAAAAAACAGAGGGACTCCCATTGACCAGAACAACGAAATTTTCTAAAGAGACACATCCCGTAGTCTGTTGTGTTAATTCATAACTTAATCCAGCATTAAGCAAAAGTAACCTCAAGAAAGTAATCTACCCTATGGAAATAGGATTGTAGTCATTGAAGGATAATAGATTAGCATAGTTCGGAATTAGAGCTAAGAAGGAAGCATTTACAACTCTGAAAACAACTCCAAAAGTAGGTGATTCTTCTACCATCAATAGGATGTCCGAACTCAGTAAATAAAAAAACTACACAAAGAATTCAATAGTCCATTCGTCAAGCCCTGGACTCTTGTCCTTGGCCATTTTTTTATGTCTTCAAAGTGACAAGGTGCCCTATCTCCTAACAATCTGCTTCAGTAAAAAAACTAGGCATAATCTACAATAATTTTAAGTGAGCGGGAAGGTTGTTTAGCTTTGGTTTCTTAATAATCCATCAAAGTGACGAACCGTTGCCTCTTCCAACCCCTGTTGCGTATAGATCTCACTACCATTTTGATACACTATATCCCAAATCGCATTGATATTCCTTCTGTGATCAATAAATTTATGAAACAACTTCATATTTTGGCCCCCCTTGCGAAATCCATAAATCTTGTCTTTTTAGCCGCCAAACCTCCTCCTCATACTTCAAAATCCAATCTTTTTCTTTCTCCAACAAATCTAGATGACCTTTTTCCTAATTTGACATGATAACTAAACCATCATTTGAGTAAGTATCATGAATGGCTTCCTCTATCCAAACAAGATCCTGAAGCTGAGAATTTTTTTTGTTCTTAATCCACTCTGACACCGATACTTTGAGAGATCGGAGAATTTGAGGCAATTGCACCATCATTGGTCCCATTGATCTCTCTTTCATCTCCCTCCATTTGTTCCTGACCAACATATAGAACTTTGCATCATCAGACCAAACATATTATATTTGAATGGGTATTTAACCCGAGAAGAATCCAAGTCCATTTTCAAACAAATTGGCATATGGTCATAAATGGAAGCATTTACGACCCAAGACTTAAATCTGTCCACCACTTCAGCAAGATCCTCTACTAGGAGAAACCTATTGAGTTGTTTGGCTACACCTGTACCTCCCACTCGACCATCCTTCCAACTAGACGGGCTCCAAATCAATAAGCTCAACATCTTGAATAAAGTTCTGAAACCAGGGCACTAGAGGGTCAACACAAGAATGAGATCCCCAAATTTCCCTTGACGAAGTAGTAAAATTGAGATCACCAACCAGTATTAGCGAGGAATTATGAAGAATCCCACATCTATCCACCTCCCTCCAGAAACCCAACCTCTCGACGTACGACCCATAGCAATTGATAATTCTCAAAGGATGATTCAACTCTCTACTATGGCCCTCAAGCAAGATACCTACATAGGATAAATAGGGATTGAGGTTAACTTTGGATGGATTCCAAGCATAATGAATCCCCCCCAAGAGCTCGTCAACATCCACCAAACAACAATCCCATTTTAGGAGCAATCTGAGGAAAACATCCCTAGCCTTGGATCTGAGAACCATTGTTTCTTGTATAAGCACAACATCAGGTAATATGAAATCTAGCAATCTTTTTAGGACCAATAAATTCGGAGTACCCCCTACTATGTACATATTAAAGGACAAAATGATCATTAAACAACCAATTCCAAGGCCGACTCTGCTCTAAGAGGATGAAACTCATCAGTTGGAACATTTTCAGAATTGATATGATCACCTAGTGAGATAAGGGTATGAAGGGGTTTCACAACTTCATATCCCACAAACCCTCCCTAAACAAAACCAAACGGTGCCTTCCTCTTTCGGCCTCTAGGATTTTTCCTGACATTAACATTATGGTTTGGATATGACGCACATGGAGGTCCCTTTTCAGAACCATCATGGGAGAAAACAGTGAGAGGCTGCTTCTTGTGATAATCAAAGGAAGTCTGAGGGGGAGAATGAGAATTTAACCCCAATCCCTCCAACCTCGATGTATGGATAGGAGTTAGCATTAACACTAGGGTAATATCCTCCCCCAATAGAATATGTGAGCCTAACAAATACTAGGAACTCTTTAAAAAAGGGCCCCGACCAATGTTATTGATAGGCTCCACCCCCCAAGGGTACGAAACAGAATAATGCAACTCAAACAAAACCCTTTCCCTTCCCTCACAAGGAAAATCCAAACTGGTCACATGGGAACCATGACTCAATGAACCAGCAAACTGACCCATGTCATCCTTTCTTTAATTATCCCCATGTAAAATATAAAGAAGAGGTTCTTTAGGAGGAATACTCCCCTCCACATAGACCATAGCACGAAAGAGGTGACACTTCTCAACTTCTTCATGGATATGTACTTCAGAATCATTGAGGGTATAAAAAAAATCAGGAAAGAGTAGTTTTATCTTATCCAATAATGTGGTGTCTTTAGGAGGTGAAAACCTGCTCAGCTTCTCAAGTATGTCCGCTTGACACGGCCTCTCACCCAATATATACCGACTGGAACAGCCATCTCGATTTATCACCGAAGATTGATGTATCTCCCCTGGATTAAATCCGAGATCAAAATCACTGGTGAAGTTTAGTCTCGAACAAGCATATTTCGAGTGTCCAGCCTACCCACATCCATGGCACCTAAAGGATGTCCTTCAATAATTAAGTGGTCTCCTGAAAACCCTATCTTCCCAAGAAATAACAATCTCAACCAACAAGTCGAGGCCTAATTCGATTTAAGTGAGGATCTAGGTTGTCCTCTTATACTCCCTTAACAAATATTTCTCATTAAAATAAATGAACCTCCCCACCTGATTCGCAACAACCACAAAAATCTCTTTGGTCCACAATTCAAGCGGAAAACCCCGCAGTAACAACCAAAAGTGTTTCCTCTGAATCTGCTCTGTTAAAGGGTTGAAGATAAAGTGCCAACGTTTTAGAGACAAGGAGAACTTCCCAAGCACCCATGGCCGATCCAAGATCTTCAAGACATGTTCTTCGTCCAAAAATTGGAAACAAATCCAGTGGTTCAAAAGGAGATGAAGCCACGAGATATAGCCTAAAAGGGGCTTCCAGTTATTGTTTATCCATGCTAATAGCTCAATGTGTTTCAACTTGGTAAAACAAAGTTTCCCAACAAGATCACGAGTCGATAAGATCTCCACTTGACTAAGATTTACATCTTTACCCAACGTCATGGTGACCTCTTCCTGCCTGGACTTCAATGCCTTGAAGGCATGGTTTTGTCTAGCTACTAATCCCTTACTCCGGGATAAACCACCACCATTGCGAAAAGGAGGTTGAGATCTCGGAACTCAACGAACCTTGTGATCAACCACGAATGTTTATCTCGATGAGAACCACTGAAACTTCTGTGGGAATGTGGCCTTAGGTCCCTTGGCTCAGCACCAAACCGCTTGATTCTTTGGGAGTCAAACCCTTCAAAATCGACCTCAACCGAAAGTTGTTCACATTTGTCAATACTATGCCTTACACCGCTCGACGGTATGGTTATCTTCTCTACCAACTCCAAATGCTCCCCACCCAACGACGACTTATCAAAGTCTCGAGAAAGAAAATTGTTCCTTCCCTTCGAGGAAGTAGCGCCTAGATGGGGCCAAGACTCCTCATCCAACCCACCAACATATGCTTCCATCTTACCTAAATTGTAACTTGTCATTATCCACCTTTTATGATAATGTCTTAAATGATAAAATGTACAAATTATAGAATATAAAGCTAAGGCAATGTTACCTATCCAAATAAATTCTCATTTCTTAATGACCCAGCCAATAGCAACTCTAGAATCCCCAACCACTTGAATTGATAAAAAAACATTTATAGTGAGCAAAAAATAGAATCTCCCAAAGAGCTGGTAATTCAACCGTTATGTTTGTACCTGTTCCACATCCCATCCAGAAAGAGAACGAATTATTTTCATTCACATAGATGTGCATACCAGCCCCACACTGCCCCTGTTGTGCAGCCCCATCAAAATACCCAATTGGATCATTACCAAAAAATACCAGAGCATGCATAATCCTTGTACTTTTTTTCTTATCATCCTTGAAGTAATGAAAAAAAATTCCATCGATACTCAAGCTAACTCTTCCTGTAATAAATGGAACATCTTCAAACAGTAGCAAATTGTGGAATCTCCAAACTCCCCCGATAAAGAATAAAGGAAGAGGAGAATTATTATAGCCCGAAGTAAACCAAGAATGCATACATTTTTTAAAAGAGCCTTAATCCCATTTGTCAAAAAGATTAAATCTCCCTGTGACTCAGCCCAAAGCACCTCCCATATGCACCTCCCACTCGACCATTATACCAAATAGGAGACAAAGGAAAGGGCTCCACATATATAAGCTCAACATCTTGAATAAAGTTCTGAAACCAGGGCGCTAGAGGGTCCACACAAGAATGAGATCCCCAAATTTCCCTTGCCGAAGTAGTAAAATTGAGATCACCAACCAGTATCAGTGAGGAATTATGAAGAATCCAACATCTATCCACCTCCCTCCAGAAACCCAACCTCTCCACGTACGACCCATAGCAATTGATAATTCTCAAAGGATGATTCAACTCTCTACTATGGCCCTCAAGCAAGATACATGCATAGGATAGATAGGGATTGAGGTTAACTTTGGATGGATTCCAAACATAAAGAAGGCCCCCCAAGAGCTCGTCAGCATCCACCAAACAACAATCCCATTCCAGGAGCAATCTAAGGAAAACCTCCCTAGCCTTGGATCCAAGAACCATTGTTTCTTGTATAAGCACAACATCAGGTAATACAGAATCTACAGTCTTTTGAGGGCCGAGAACTTTGGAGTGTCCCCTACTCTGTGGATATTAAAGGACAAAAGGATCATTAAATAACCAATTCCAAGGCCGACTCTACTCTAAGAGGCCGAAACTCATCAGTTGGAACATTTTGAGAACCGATAGTGTCACCAAGCGAGATAGGGATGTGAAGGGGTTTCATAACTTCGGATCCCACAAACCCTCCCTAAATAGAACCAAAGTGTGCCTTCCTCCTTCGACCTCTAGGATTTTTCCTCACATTAACATTAGGGTTTGGATATGAGGAACCTGGAGGTCCCTTTTTAGCACCATCATGGGAGAAGACAGTGAGCAGCTACTTCTTGTGATAATCAAAGGAAGTCTGAGAGGGGGAATGAGAATTTAACCCCGGGCCCTCCAACCTCGATGAATGGATAGGAGTTAGCATCGACACTAGGGTAATATCCTACCCCAATAGAATCTGTGAGTCCAACAAATACTAGGAACTCTTTGAAAAAGGGCCCCGGTCAACGTTACTGATAGGGTCCGAAACAGAATAACGCAACTCAGACAAAACCCTTTCCCCGCCCTCACATGGAAAATCCAAAATGGTCACAGGGGAACCATGACTCAACGAACCAGCAAACTAACCCATCTTATCCTTTCTAGAATTATCCCCATGTAAAATAGAAAGAAAAGGTTCTTTAGGAGGAATACTCCCCTCCACGCATACCATTGCACTAGAGAGGTGACACTTCTTAACTTCTTTAAGGATATGTACTTTAGAAGCATTGAGAGTATCAAAAAAATCAGGAAAGAGTAGTTTTATCTTACCCGATAATGTGGTGTCTTTGGGAGGTGAAAACCTGCTCGGCTTCTCGACTATGTCCGATTGGAACAACGTCTCAGTCAATATATCCCGACTGAAACAACCATCTCAATTTATCATCGAAGATTGATGTATCTCCCCTAGATTAAAGCCGAGATCAGAATCACTAGTGAAGTTTAGTCCCGGACAAGCATATTTCAAGTGTCCCGCCTCCCCACATCCATGGCACGTAAACAATGTCCTTCAATAATCAAGTGGATGCCTGAAAACGCTATCTCCCCAAGAAATGACAATCTCAGTCGACAAGTCGAGGCATAAGTCGGTTTCAGTGAGGATCTAAGTTGTCCTCTTATCCTCCCTGAACAAAGATTTCTCATTAAAATAATGAACCTACCCACTTGATTTGCAACAGCCACAAAAATCTCTTTGGTCCACAATTCAAGCAGAAAACCCCATAGTAACAACCAAAAGTGTTTCCTCCTAATCTACTCTATCAAAGGGTTGAAGTCAGAGTGCCAATGTTTTAGATACAGGGAGCCCTTCCCAAGGACCCATGGTCGAGCCAAGATCTACAAGACATGTTCTTTGTCCAAAAATTGAAAATAAATCCATTGGTTCAAAAGGAGATAAACCCACGAGCTATAGCCTAAAAGGGGCTTCTAGGTGTCGTTTATCCATGCTAACAGCTCAATGCATTTCAACCTGGTTAAATGCAGTTTACCAACTAGAGCACGAGTCGATAAGCTCTCCACTCGACCAAGATTTACGTCTTTACCCAATGTCATGAAGACCTCTTCCTGCCTGGCCTTCAACGCCTTGAAGGCACGGTTTTGTCTAGTTACTAATCCCTTACTCTGGGATAAACCACCGTCATTGCAAAAAGGGGGTTGAGAGCCCGAACTCGAGGAACCTCGCGATCAACCGCGAATGTTTCTCCCGACGAGAACCACTGAAACTTCTAAGGGCATGTGGCCTTAGATCCCTTGGCTCAGCACCAAACCGCCCAATTCTCTAGGAGACGAACCCTTCAAAATCAACCTCGACCAAAAGTTGTTCACATTTGTCAAGACTATGCCTTGCACCGATCGATGATTTGGCTATCTTCGCTACCAACTCCAAACTCTCCCCACCCAACGACGACTTTTCAAAGTCTCGAGAAAGAGTATTGTTCCTTACCTTCGAGGAAGTAGCGCCCAAATGGAGCCAAGACTCTTCGTCCAACCTAGCAACATATGCTTCCATTTTACCTAAATTGTAACTTGTCATTGTCCATGTTTTATGATAAAGTGTTTAATGATAAAATGTACAAATTATAGAATATGAAGCTAAGGCAATGCTACCTAAATAACATAGGTTACTCTCAACACTCTTAAATAAAATATTTTTACAAAATCTAAAGTTTTAACTTTAGATTTTTATTATTAAATTTTATTTTTTTCAAAAATATCTCAAAAAATATAAAAAGTTAAATATAACCAAAAAAATCAACAAATTAAATCATTATATTTAAAATCAAGTATCTATTTCCATAATTTTAACATTTTCAAATACAACAAAAAAAAATATCAACAAATTAAATCATTATATTTCACCTCAAGTATCGTATCTTTTCATAATTTTAACATTTTCCATTCAATATTATCCATTATATTTCTAAATTAAATCATTATATTTGATCCCAAGTATCTCATATTTTCATAATTTTAACACTTTTAATTCAATATTATCCATAATAAATATAATTTCTAAATTTCTGTAAAAAAGAAATAAAAATATTTAATTACTGAAATACAAAGATAATATCAAGATAGTGGATAGTGACATTTTAGTTATCACCTATTTAATTACCAAAACCATGTGTAATTTCAAGATTTTAAAAATAAATTATTTATTCAAAACAATCTTGAAATGTTTTCATTTACAACCAAGAAAATTTACAAATTATTTTATAATTTTTCGAAATTCAAAATTTTAATTTTTTTCAAATTCAAAATTCAAAATTTTAATTTTTTTTCAAATTCAAAATTCAAAATTTTAATTTATTTTTAAAACCTCTAAACTCCTCAAATCATATAAATTTTTTTTTTCCATTTTTTTAAGACTTTTATCCTCCAAATTCAAAAGCACTATGACGAACATAACTTCCATATAAAAATGACTACAAAGAAGACAAAAGCATTCAATTTTTTTATTATTTATTTATGAAAACTGATTCCCAACACAATTACCAATCAGAAGTTCCATCATTGTATTCCATGCCTTATCTTCATCAAAAACCAAAAAGAAATTCCATGACATGAACGAAGATACCCTTCTCCATCATTTCACATTGAACGTTCCTTTATACGATCGTAATTTGAAAAATATAATAATTACAAAAATATCCTTAAAAACAACAAATTGCTTTCAGATTCTTGCGAAAGCCGATTTTCTACAGTTGGCTCTGTTAGAACCAATGAATCAATAGATCCGGGGTTCGAAACCCTGAAAATACCAACAACAAAAAACAAGAAACCCCGAAATAAATTTTCTCAGAACTGTTTTCCTCGGAAGGTATGGCCGAACTGCCAATCAGGAGGAGCAACGTTGTAAGCAGTGACAGTCTTACCGTCACTGGTAGTAACCTCGAAGGACAGAGGTTGCCCTTTGAAATCGGCATTGACGTGCCAGTTCTGCCCCCAATTTCTGCCCATTGACAGCCATCCCGTCTTCGAACCCTTGATCTTCACACCTGCAACGGCTCCATCTCCCCCGACATTACTTACCAGAACCGTCAGGAAAAAATCCTTTCCGTTTATAGCGAACCTCATTCCTCCTTCCCTCGCACATTTAACTCTGCAAAAACAACAACAACAACAATAAAACCCTAACATAAGTCCTGCTTTCGATTCCTGGCCAATGCGATTTCCATGAGACTAAAGTGTGCCCTACCTCCTGTACTGAACGTTCATGGTACCGATTTTCCAGACGGCGACCTTCTCAAAGGCGGAGACGGGCAATACAAAATGCTGGCGAGGGGGATTGCACCACCCGCCATCGTCCGCAGGCAGGCCGTAGTTCGGAGGGCAGAAATTCGTCGCTGTCACAATGATTGAAGTTCCCGGATGGCAATAAAGAGGATCCTCCACACATCTCAGTTCAAAACAAGCCCCGCATGTCTGACCTCGATTGAAAAGAACGCTGCTGAGAGCCGCCGTGTTGACGCCATAACCCTGCCTGTACAAATCTCCAAATCCACATGCACCTGCTGCAAGATACATAAAAGAAAAACCCCAAGTTCAAAAAAAGCAAAATACAAAAGGCAGATGCTTGCGGAGTCATTTTTATGGCTTTTCTTAGTAACAGTAGTATTACCCATGGTGCCGAGCGCGTCAGAATCGCCGTAAAAGGTCGCGAAGGCGTACTTCCATCCATCGTTGGCGTATGCAGCCGAAGTGGGCATTATTATTAATTGGTTCCACCAAACTATATTGAACAGCAGCAGCAACAGTGAAGCAGCCCATATTTCCCTTCTGGTCTGCATACTGTTTGTTTTGGACTGACGAGAAGAGAAGAAAAATATCTAACAGCTTTCTCTGCTATGCTTTTAACTATAGCTTGGCAGTGAACTATAAATCTGTGCGCTGCCCCGACAGTGGGGGCCCTGGGTCCCCACTGCTTTTGCCGTTGTTTCTTCAGATTTATTCTCTGCTCCACTTCTTCAACGGCAATGTGCTTGCCATGCCAGGTAAGTTCCTATTTTATTTACTGATTTTGTATTTGATTTTGTCGGTGTTCTTCAAATACAGTTGATAATATTGTTGGTTGGTATTCAATTAAAAACCAAAAAAAGACAATAATTCTTGAAACGAATTTGACATAAAATATTTAGAAGCATTCTTGATTAAAAAATATATATAACAATAATTCTTGAAGTAAATGAGATGAATAAAATATTTAAAAGTAATTTAAATAATCTAAAATAATTATAATGGAATTATGTAATATAATTTGAGAAAGGATTTTAATTTTATAGTTAAATTTTTTGAAAAATATTAAATAGTATTTTTATAATTTAAATTCTATTTTTTATTGTAAAAATGGATTTAGCATTATGAAATACTTATTTTGCATTCAAAATATATAATCTTAACAGTTGATATATCCCATTCCAATAATTTAAAAGATCCCAAGAACAAATAAAAAAAATCAAATTAGCATATTGTTTAGATTACTATAAATGTTTAAAATAAATCATTTTGCTAGATAAATATGGTTAGTATTGTAGGTAGTTAAATATAATTAATATTTATTATATGTTGTTAAGGATTTGTCATTTAAAGGTTTTATAAATTTGAATTTTTCAATTTTTTGCCACTCCTTTTTAATCTAGAGGTATTTAAAGTTTTACAAATTTGAATTTTTCATTTTTTTGCTACTTATAATAGAAAGAGAAATAGGTATTTTTACTCATTTTTAATTTAGAGGTATTTAAGGGTGTTAAATCCATTTATACATTAAAAATAACAATTTAATCAATTCAAAATTGCAATTTTGACAAAGATAATATTGTAGATTTAGATGATGGAAAATCATTGATAATAAACCAAAAATATTTAAATTCTAAAAAAGTTTAACCTTCTTATTAAAAAGTTTAACCTTCTTATTCAAATTCATTTCACTGAACAAATAGTTAATATTTATATTAACTCATAAAAATTAAAAAATAAAACTTTAAATAAATTTGATGAATAAAATATCAGTTATAGATTATTTTGTTAATCAATATAGTTAGTATTTATTGAATATACTCAATATGCATTATTAATCATCAAGAAAAGCAAGCAATTTTTTTTAAAATTTGATTTTATATATATATATATATTTTAAGTTTGATTATATGATTTATTTTTTTTCAGCCGAAAAATTAGTTATATAATTAATTACTTCATATTTCATTTAAGATTTGTTTTTAATATTTAGTTAACTTCCAAACCAAGTACATAATCTTGACTAGGGGTGGGGTTAGTACACAAGATCGATTCCTATAGGTGAGGCTATTAGTAAATCAAGGCTCTCCATACCAAATTAAGGTTTGTCATTACAATAACACTAACATGTAGATTTTAGTAAGGAGAAGTCTAAAAAATCCATAATTTTGCTAGTCATGTGAGTTTTTGATTGAATCTGACAATTTATTTTTAATAAATCTAAATTTTGTAGTGTTCAAATCATACTTCTAAATACACAAATAGATTAAGTACCCTCAAAATACCTCAAAACACCCACATTATACAAATTAACATTATTTTTTGAGATTTTGAAATTTTCCTCAATATTTTTACCGAATTCCATTAAAATAATGCCAAGAAAATAAATAAAAAATTAAATCTTCCAATAATTAAGATACATTTTTAATAAACCAAATACATAACTAACTTTGAATGGGACATTGATTCCATGTTCATAGGGTGGGTTAGTCCAACCATTCCAACCTTAAATCTGCTATAAATTAGCAAAACAAAAATTATACTATCCATTATATTCTGTGTTTTTTTTTCTAACCAAACGTGCCTCTAGTTTAGAGGTAAGTTGCTATCAATGGCTGTATGACAAAGACTGTATGGTCAATAATAAGCATATTGTTGTCTTTATTTTTTTTATAATACCTATCTTGAGGCGTGTAAGCCAAAGGTAAGACAATTCACCAACCCTGAAAAAATGATTTTTTCTTTGGATCGTTAAGCACACTGTTCGATATCACAACCACTTGCAAACAAAATCCGTGGTGGAAAGACTGTTCACAGACTTTCCGCATTTTTTATTATTTATTTAATATTTGGCATGCGCGTTTGTTGTTTTTTATTTATTTATTTTTTCACATGTTCGTTGTCATTTAATAAATTAATATTTCTTTAGACATCTAAGGTTTTGAAGATGCTGAAAGTAGTATTTTGTGGAATTGTAGGTAGGATGAGCTGTGTGGGGCCATGAATGAGCCCACTATCCACCGTACATGGGAATAGATTGGAATTTGAATTTTAACTACCAGTCATAATTAACAAATTTTTTTTTTTAAAAGATGTGTTAGAATGTTTTGTGGATTTGAGTATACAAAACCTTTTTATTGGGAAGGTAAAAGAGAGTGTAACTGTGAGGGGATATAAAGAAGATCAGGATGTTCATTTAAAGTCTTTTTCGTGTACATATTCTCTGAGGTATGGATAAAAAGTTATCAAGTTGATAGTGATTATAATTGATGTTTGAGTGAATAGTTTAAGGGGTTTGTTCAAGTGATTGTTGGATATTTAGTTTGTTTTGTGTTAACCAGTGTATAGTTTGAATTTTTTTAGTATACAAAAGTAGGTTTATTAAAGATGTCAGAAATCAATATGAACTTGAATATATAATTTTTTTTATCTTTTTTATTTTTTTTGTGATAGTCTCTTACATTATTGTGTGATCGCAAGAAATATTAGTATCAATCATTGTGCTACTAAAACTTGATGTGATTCCTTTGTAAGATGGAAAATTACCTATTTATCTAAAAATAAACTATGCTCAAATAGCATATGTTATTTTCAACTAATATGCACATCTTATATGTATCTGTTATATTTTTTCTTGTTTGCTGGGATTTCTTTGACTAGCGGGAGTGGCCTTTGGTCTAAGAAACCATGACTCAAGGGCATCTAAGCCATAAAAATCACCTAACGATTGCACTCAACCTGGGCCACATCAACCCTCAACTGGTTGGATTTTGGGTGTCTCCTTCCAACTAGCTCACCCCTAAGGGGAATTGAACTCGGTTTGCCCTTCTTATGAGACCCACCTTAACCGAATGGGCTAGCGGGAATCGATGTGTGTGTTACATTATAAACAAACACACAATCGATATAATTGTCTTTGTATCAAATCAAATCATTAAAAATCCAATAATGTATAGATCATTACCACACAATATGATAGGGTATAGATAATCTAGTAATGGCAAGGCATCATACACCATAGCCATTATAACCCAACAATATAGCAATGGCCAAAATGACCTAGCTTGGCAAAACCATGCAGACCACAACCAACACCTAACCAATAAGCTTCACAATATTCGATGCAATTGCTAAATTATTTAGTTGGATTTGGTGCACGTTCATAAAGGTTATGAAATTAGACCACTGTATATCCATCTTAACCTCATACCTAATAAGCATCAAGAGGGATAAAAAAACAAAGATCGGGCCTAGATCTAGTAAGTATTGAGAGTATCAAAAGAAAGAGAGGTGATTCTATTAAAGTTTAAAAGATAAACTATTAAGATGCATATATTCTTATTTATTTAAATTAGATTTTTATCATTATTAATGATTCTCTTTTTTATAATAATTGGTTATTTTTCCATTTTCCATTATACAAATTTCATGTTTTCAATTTAGTTTATCAATAGTATAGATGTGACATGTCTACTTACATTGTAAATTATCTTAGCTATATTCTTAGTGAAACTAATAGATTGAAAAATAAAAAATTATCCCATTGATAACCATGATCTAGATCATCGCAATAAAACTCATCTATGATCAATCAAGGACACAACATGAGCTCTAAAAACACAGCTAACTAACCAAGGCTCGTGACCAATATTGTAATTGATTCTCCTTATGCTCCCAAAACTATTAGAAAAATACGAAAAATATCTAGAATGGAAGCATGAAGAACATGTGCTAAGACATTGTCCATCAATCCTTGACCTTATTGTAGTTTAAAATGGCGGACGGATACTGTGTTGTGTTGGGAGAAAGTGTTCTCAACGTTTCGGTCCTCAATCTAGGGCCATCCTCGGGAGAAAGCTGGCGAGCAACCCAAGCAAAAGGATTGTCAAAGAGGTGACCGCGGCCATTATGAGGTCTTCCTTGAATGAGGAAACAAAGAAGAAACTCTTACCAAAGAACCCTATCGTTCCTCGAATTTATGGACTACCGAAGGTACATAAACAAGACATACCACTACGGCCAATTGTGAATACCATAGGGTCGCCAACATACAGATTGGCGAAATACTTGGCTGGTAAACTAAAGCGGTGGGTTGGACACACAGACTCCTTTGTAAAGAACTCTACAGACATGGTTGACGAGATCAAGAGGACGAGAATTAAAAAGGAGGGCACCTTAGTGAGCTTCGACGTGGTCTCACTTTACACTAAAATTCCGATAGAAGAAGCCATTAAAACCATCAAGGAAATCACGGATGAGGAAACAACGGAATTGGTGAGTGTGTGCTTAAAGTCAATTTTTTTCACTTTTCGTGAATGTTTTTATGAGCAGGTGGAAGGTGTCGCGATGGGATCTCCCCTATCTCCAGTCATAGCTAACCTATTTATGGAGAAATTCGAGAAACTCGCAATCGACTCTTATCCACTTAAACCAGATATGTGGAAAAGATATGTAGACGATACAAACGTAATTTGGCCACATAATAAAACAGACATTCCAGCGTTTTTTGAACATCTAAATAAACAGTCTGAAAGCATAAAATTCACAATGGAGTTAGAAGAAAATGGAAGCATAACTTTTTTGGACATCCTCATATCCAAACGCAATGATGGTACCTTGTCACATCAAGTACACAGAAAGAAGACGCACACGGATCGCTACCTACATGCCAAATCACACCACCACCCGGCGCAAAAGATTGGTGTCATTAACACCCTTGTCACCCGGGCAATGAGATTATCAGACGAAGAGCACATTGAACAAGAGTTAAGACACCTTAAATAGGTCTTTATAACGAATGGGTACAACAAGGAACAAGTCAATAGAGCGATCCTGAAGGCAAAGAAAACACCTAGAACAGAAAATAACAAAGAAGAGGTGACTAGAAATATTAACCTACCATACATAAAAGGTACCACAGAGAAGATTGCTAAGATTCTAAGAAATGAAAACATCAAAGTCTCCTTCTCCCCTCCTAACTCACTGAGGACCATGTTGGACCATGCAAAGGATTCCATAAATCCTAGCCTACACAGAGGGGTTTACTCCATTCCTTTTACCTGTGGCAAACAATACATTGGGGAGACCGGTAGATCTTTGCAGATAAGATTAAAGGAACACATAGCCGACATTAAACACAACAGAGTCAAGAAGTTGGCTTTGGCAGAGCACTACCACCACATGGGACACCATCTATGCATAGAGGACACTAAATTCATAGCAAAAATCGGTCATTATGAGAAAAGAAAAATATGGGAAGCTCTCGAAATAGAGCTACAGAAAAATAACTTAAATAGAGACGATGGACTGCAAATTAGTGAAGCTTGGAAACCTGTACTCAATAAAATTAAAAAGAATTAAATTTAATAAGAATAAAAGAAGTCCAAAAGTTGATTGAAGTCGGCTCCAAAAGCTAATTTCTCACCTTTGATCAACATAAATAGACAATGAGGATCGATCGCTTTATTTGGGATGATTTAGTCTCCTGAGGATGGTCCTAGATTGAGGACCGAAACGTTGAGAACACTTTCTCCCAACACAACACAGTATCCGTCCGCCATTTTAAATTGTAAACTGTGTAACAATGAACAACCTTATTGTAGTTGTTCCTACCATTACTTGAACTCAAGATTCCCATGCTAGGTGGGCTAGAAGCCATCATTACACTCTGAATCATGAGAGGCTCCTACGTTTCCACTTGCTTTAATCCCTCGCACACTACAATGTTGTAAATCTCTTGATTTGAAAAAAAAAATTGCCTTCACTTTACTCTTAAACAATAGCATGTACGCTTCCAATTAGTCAAAAACCATAGAATAGTCATGGAACACCTCTATGAAACCTATCAAGATGATGTCTCAAAAGACACAAATCCAACCAATCCCTCGACTTACAACTTTTCGATAATGAGAAAAAAATAGTTATTTTTTTTCTATTTAATAAGTCAGTGGCCATTTTTAATAACACATACAAGGGGACATGCTAATTATACTTAGCCACATAACTATAATATGTTGTGCTTTGATATTGTAAAGATTTTATTCATTAGGGATATGGTCATACATGATTGGGTGGTAAATTAACATATACAAACATTAAAATGCCAATATAACAATATAATTAACATTAAAACTATAACACTAACTTAATAGTATAACTAACTTCAACATATTGCATCAACATTCATTAACCTAACTCATTCACCTTATAAATATGTTTATCTCTACCATGCCACTCATACAAGTCACTATATCTATACTCACCTCTCATCTTAAGATAATTTTTGTTAATTAAAAACATATCATCAAATTAACAAACTATGATCTTTAAGAAATCAAACAGTGAAATTTAATAGCAAAAACAACAATGATTTAATTATTAATTATTATTTTTAAAATTTTAATGTGATAAATACCACCGACCTAAAAATTAATTTTCTTATGAAGTTCACGGACTGTTAAAGTTTTCGTACACCAAACTCTAAATTGCCCTTAAATTCAATCTAATTCTTAAGCTTTATTGAGAGGTCGGGGAACCGTAGGCCCCACAACATGCCAAGAATATCAATGAAATATAATTTAAACTTTATTGGACTTATACATCACAAACTCACACACCACAAAATCACTTTTCAATTTGCACTATCCATGGAGTTTAAAGTGCAGAATACGTTTCATTGATTTAATATTCCAATCAACAATCATTATAGAAATATCCTAATTACACTAAGGCTTTTCAAAGTAAATCATACACTAGTTCATTCAGAGAGGATGTTTCAGCTCGGTTTTGGAGTATGTTGATAACCTTGAAAAGATGTGTGCATTTCAAGATTGTAAGATGGCTGAAATTCATCAATGATAATTTTCCAATTGATGCAATGTATTATTATGTGACAAAAGCAGTGTGCACCAATCATAGATGGAGTGCATAGATGGGCTAAATTTGAATTTGTCAATTTGTACACATAATTTGTTTTCAAAGAATTTGGTATATAAAGTAGATAGGCACAAATTGTTTATATCTTGGATGACATTTTCTCATATAGTGTCACACATGTAAATAGTCAAGAATTCAATTATACCACCTAATTTGTGCATAGAAGGCGAGTATTTTCTATTGAAACACATTTGAGATAAGATGACTCAATGCATACAATTGAGGAAGGAAACAAACCATGCCATTGAGATTGTTGATGGAATAGTTCTCATGAATATGTAGTGAATCCTATAAGGCAACATGAGTTACTAAACAATGTAATTGTAAAGGTAGCAAATAAGAGATTTGATTTTAAGTCAAGGTTGGTTAACATCATGCCTTAGCTAAAAAGTTTTTTTTTTGTGAAAGAAAGAGTTCAATGAAACTTTCTCTCATCGTAGTGATTACACACAACAATTTATTGCCTCTTGACCATAATTATTTTATGATATGCCAAAAATAGATAACTTCTCGAAAATTGCCATGGAAGTTGAAGAGTCATCAAGAGTTAAAGACTCATAGGAGGTAGATGGAAGGTCAAGGATCAATTTCCTTGTAGCAAAATAAGACCTCATAAGAAGAAATTATAGCTCTCTTTTTTAGGCATTGTAAGCTATTTTTGCGCATGTTAATAATGACACTATTGTTAGTTAGTGTTTTTGTTTCTTGTTTTTTGCAAAGACGTGTTTGGTCTTGGAACACTTCTCTCCTTGCTCGGTTTTGCTTGTGCTTACAATGTGAACACTCTAACCTATGGGACTCTTCTCATGTTATGGTGTTTATTTCCACTTGTTTTATTATTGTTAATACTTGGTATTAACAAGGGGCTTCTTGATCATAGGAGACTATTCTCAATTGCTAAGGATCTATAATTATGCACGTGCTTTAGTTGGTGGACTATTCTCCCTACTTGTCATATGTCTAAAACTCAATTGCTTTAGCTCGGCTATTGATTGCTCTTGTGGCAAGGAAGTTCTCTTATCAATTGGATCATTTCTTTTCGAGAGGAAGTTGGGAGGGTCTGGTTTGAGTTCATTTATGATGGCATAAGGGATTATTCTTGTTGTTATTGTTTACATTTTCATATCTTGTCCTTTTCTTCTTCATTAGGATTTAATGAGAATCATTTTTTATATTTTATTTACTTTCATTTCATTCCCCACTTTCATTCCATCTTCATTAGATAAGATAAAGAGAATTAAAAGTATAACTTTCCTTGCATACAACAGACGAGCCATAATCGAAGGGCTTTCTATTTCGATAGAGAAAAGTCTAGCAAGGCCCTTTCACCATTTTGGCACTTGAAGGAGGGTCTCCCTTTTCGAGAATGATAAATTACATGATTTATGTGGATATCTTGCTCATATGAACTATTGCAACTTTGATATTAGCCATCTAGGAAAAAGTAGACTTGCATGTAAATCAAGATATATTGGCACCTTTAAATGAAATCCCACCTACTTCCCCTTGTAAGTTGTAAACAAACGTAAATTGATGTAATTTTTGGCATGTTTGTTGTTTATTTATTTATTTATATTTTCGCAGGTTCGTTGGCATATATTTAATAAATTAATCCTTATCTAGAAACATCTAAGATTTTGAATAAAGTAGTATTTTGTGGAATTGCAGGTAGGATGAGCAGCGTTAGCCAATACATGAGCCCACTTCCCACTGTATATGGAAGGATTGGAATTTGAATTTTTAATTCTTGGTCATTAGTTATAGCATAGATCCATCTTAACTCTGGCTCTATCAAGGGACGATAGGGATCAAATCTCTTAAGGAAGTTTAAGACTCTAAAAATGAGTTTGCACCTCAAGGGATTCATTTCCTAGACTCGGGGCTTAATAGAGCGTTAAGACGGGATCTATGCTAGTTTATTAATATGCAATTATTGCAAAACTAATATCTAACTCATTTATTATTATCAGCTTAAAAATACATTTAATCTAATCTATTTTAGGTTATTAATATCTAACCACCAACTATTCCAATTTGGAATCATGTTGTAAATGCTAACACATAAATGCTACAAATAAGCAAAAATTTCATTAATTAATTAATTATGAAGTAAAATAGTTATTTACCCAAATTTAATGGTCAAGGGCCAACTATTACATGTTCTAAAGTATAACACGGCAATCCTACAAATGGGGAAAAATTGCATTCATTCATTGGTGATGAAGTAAAATAGTTATTTACCCAAATTTAATCGTTAAATGCCAACTATTTCATGTTGTAAAGTATAACATATAAATCCTACAAAAACACAAAGCTTGCATTAATTAATTAATTGTGAAGTAAAATGCTTTCAATTTACCCAATTATGGGTTAATTTTTAATTATCACAAACCTAATATCTTACTTTTTTTTATTATTAACTTAACAACACATAATCCAATGTATTCATCCACGTGCCAACTATTCCAATTTGGGATCCTAAACAAATTCATTGATTATGAAGTAAAATAGTTATTCTTGTAACTATTTATGAAAAAAATTATTTAAAATGTGAGGATGCATGAATGGAAATTGAAATTGAAATTCAATGTATATTTATATAAATGTATTTTACAATTTACTTAATTTAAATTTAGAGCCGACATGTGACAAACGTGACACATCTCATCCTCCTTGGGCTATAGAAAGGGCCTCTCAACCCAATTAACAATTATTTTATGGTGTAAAGAGATTTTTGTTAAAGGATGTGTTAAAATGTTTTGTGGATTTGAACAAGTGCTATATACTGATTATCTATTTGTTTTAAAAAATCTTTTTTTAGTATGTATATTTATTTTGACCATTTACATTAAAAAAATTAAAATTATGATATATCTTATACTATTATTATTGATATTGGTTTGCAAAGTAATTATGAATAAAAAATAGAATTAAAAAAAACCACAAAATACCAAGTATTAGGTGATAGAAAATGTTATGGTGTTTAACTTCATTATATCTATTCTAAAATATTCACATAACTTTAATTTAGAAGGTAAGTACATAGTTACCAATTTTATCAAATTTATTAAATTTATTGATGATAGTGGGTATGCATTAAATCACTATTTTCAACACAGTCAATGGAAGGATGAAGTGTTGAAATTTGGTTGAGCTTTCATCTTTATTTCTTTTAGATGCAAAGACTTGAAGTAATGAGACAATTCAATCCATGAAATTCATACAACCATAACACAATATATACCTTCGAGAAAATCCTCAAAATTATGAGAACAAAAACCCCAGCAATTCTTCCCAGTATAATATAATGGATAGTAGAGAACGTTTTTTTTAAAACATAGTAAATTGTTTTCGGAAGATAAGAGATCACCAAACTTATTGGTGAAGATCCAGAATCAATAGAGAAGAGATATCAATCGGATGTGTGCCCAGCACAACAATAACAAGAACAAACAATACCTTGCTCAAAGAGAAGTGCCTTTCCTTCAATGGAGAAGAGAATTCGCTTCACACTGGATTCAACAATCCTGTATAACATATTTATACATTCTTCTCTTCTATTTTCAACTTCTAACTTCAGGATAAACTCGCCCTCAAACTGGTTGTATTAATCTTGAATGGAGTGGTGCGTCCCACTTCTCATGCAGTGCTTCATCTCATTGAGTTGTCACTTAGGATGAACTCGCCTCTTAACTGAAATTTTTCCCACTTAGTTAGGTGGCTAACTTAAGTGTCGACATGCAAGTGTCACAAATCACGTGTCATCTTTTAGTTTAACATAAGTGTCGTCATGCAATAAAACTTGGTTAACTATATCTTCTTTGTTGTCACTTAGTTAAGTCTTTTTTTTTAACAGAAACAAATAGATTTTTATATATGTAAAAAAACCAGTTGCCAGAGCACTGGGAAGAGTACAAACATGCCTCATGGGCTAAAAGTATATCATCTAGCAACAGCAATACATCCACAGTAAACCTTAAACTATAGAGAGTTTCAACTTCTAGCAGTCTGGCTATTGCCAATATGTTCACTATTCGAAATATACAAACAAACTTGTGAAAAATTAGGCAAAAAAACATAATCTAACTTATCATTTCCCAAGGGTGGTCCCTGGACCTGAGGCTTCAGTAGCAAATTCACTTGCTTCAACTTCCTTGTGAACTTGGGATTCGAAAACCGTTGTGCCTATCTGGATTTCCAGAGTTACTAGTATGTTAGAGAGTTCCCTAATGACTTAAGATTGTTCTTGGTGACGCTGGGCTTCTACTGCTTCTTTCTACATGTTTCCTACCCGAATTTCCTAGATATCTTCTTCGATCTGCTCCAATTTTTCTGCAACATCTACTCGAAGACGTCTATGTTGCCTCTTTTGAACCTGTAGACTTTATTTTATGTGCCTCACCTTTCTCCTAAGTGCTTCCATTTCATGGTCAGGACAACAGTCCCGACTTTCATCGTTGGAATCCATTGAGTGTAGAATAGGGTGATGGAATGTTGACTACACGCAATTACCAGATCTGAAATCTGACCTTCCACCTACAAAAAAATCAGTTTCCTTTTGTCTCATCGCAAGCATACAGATTAGAAAACTGTGCATCACATAATGGCATTTCCATAAGGAGGAACCGTTTCTGGTAGTACAGGCCATATTAACTCCATATTCGTTTCCCCCCTGCGAAATCCATCTCCAGCGTGTGGAAGAACCAAAATTTATGATGCCTCCCAGTCTAATTATTCAGGATTGTACCTCGTAGACGTCTACTGAGCTCACATAATTATTTCTTCGGCATAGATCTGAGCCTGCAAGAGCATGTGACGTCCCATCGACCAGCTTCTCCATGGGGCTCACATGACTAAGGGGATTGTTCCTCATGCAACTTCCATTTAATGCCTTTCATCCAACAGCTTTCACCTGCCACCTATCCTGAATTCGACATGCAGAAAGGATATATGCCATCTGGTCCTTCATCTTGGTGTTAGGGAAATGGGTCCCACCCATCCTCCACATCATTGCTTAGTAGGACTCCAGGATGGAGCACAACTGCCTTGTTGGTGCCACAGTCAACCTCTGCGTTATTAGTTTGAAGAACATGAAAGTAATGGAGTCTTGAAAATGAGGCGGAAATTTGTTTTATTCGAATTTGTTCCAGTCTTAGATCTTTTGGACTCGAATTTTTCACCAGGAGTGGAATAAGAATTTGAGAGTCTCCTATTATTCTAGCTCTTTTTATGCCTCATTTGTAAGTTGTCAGAGACCTTGAAGTAATGCAAGAGATTCAAATTGATTTTTGGTAGTGTGACCCAATCCCCAAGCATATATATATTCAGTTGTTTCATCGGGATTGCGGATAATCCCTCTCCCTCCTACCTCCCCTGGATTTCCTTTTGATTCTCCATCAAAGAAGAGACTATGAATTCCAGAACTTCGTCGCCACTTAACAAATTCCTCGGCTTCCAATCTTATTTTCTATTCTTCCATTAATTTTGGAGATCCTCTTTTTGAGGGGAGTATCAATCCTAACTAGGCTCCCCAATCTATTTCCTATTGAGTTAGAGAACTAAGGGAGATCATTTTGACTTCTGTTTGCAAAAAATCCTTTAGAATACCTTTGACTTTTGAGACTACTTGTTGCAGTTTTGTGGCTTTATCTTGAAAGATACGGGAATTTATTTCCAACCAAAGTTTCCATAGTATAAATTTTGGAAGAGTCAACTAGCCTATCTTAAACCATCCTTTCAAGGATAGAGAATATGGGTAAAACAAACTCCAATTTGCTAGCAAATCTATGACAAAGGTTGGAAGATCTATGTTTGTTTTCCAGGGGGCCAGAAACTCAGCCCAAACATCTTTTGCAAAGAGACACTCCAAAAATAAATGGTTTGAGGTTTCAGCATGTCTAAGGCATAACCGACATCTTGAGGGACCTTGTAATCCTCTCTTTTGTAGATTATCTCCAGTAAGAATACTATTGTGCCCTACATTCCAAATGAAAAGGTCTATTTTTGGGATGCTTTTAGCTTTCCATATTTCAACCCAAATTGTTGGATTCGTAGGAACATTTGGAATGGTATTTAATAGATGATACCCTTGAGCAACTGTATAATTACCAGTTCTAGTTCCCCAACCTATTGAGTCCTTTTCCTCCTTAGAAATAGGATCTTTCCTAGCAAGCATCATCTTTAGATTATTCCAATCATGATGTAGATGCGGTGGAAGGTCAAGAGTCTTCCAAGTTAGCCAGTTGTTGTTGGTACAGACTGAGATATCCCACAAGATTGAGAACCTATGACTGGTCATCCATTTCCTCAAATTTCTTAACTCCATTACAATATTTAATGGGTCGCGCCCCATTATTCTATCTTCCCACAAATCAATTTTTTTCCCATTATATGCTTTTAGATATTTTATTTGAAGACACCCTTCCTGTAAAGGCTTTGTTACTTTATCCCCACTGATTAGAGAAATTCTCCTGTTATTATTTTTCCCTCCTTTCCAAAAGAAGAGCCGAATTATTTTTTCCATGCTGCGAAGAACTCCCACCAGCGCAAGTAAGAAGGAACACTGAAATATAGGCAGGCTACTTAGCACATATTTGATCAAAACTAATTTCCCTGCAAAATTTAACCAAGTAGTGCCCCACAACTACATTCTCTGTTTAAACTTATCCAGTAAAGGAAGCCAGTCTTTATTACAAGGCGACTTCTAAAAAATTGGTAGTCCAAGGTACTTGAAGGAAGACCATTGAGTGGTCCCCTTGAACCCGATTATTCTTGAGATGGAGTTTAGTTCTAGTCCTATTAGATTCCATCCAAATATCTAGCATTTGCATGCATTTACACTACTACTTGAAATTTCAAAATAGTAGTCTAAATCAACTTTCAATAAACGAGCAGTGATAGAGGAAGCTCCACCTAAAAGAAGAGTATCATCTGCAAATTGGGCATGATTTATGTCCCGAACTCCTCTTGCGAATTTTAATCCCAACAAATCTTGATCAAGCCGTCTTTTCTCTAGCCGGAAGCTGAAAACCGATGCTTGGATTATGTACAACAGAGGAGAGAGGGGACATCCTTGCCGAAGTCCTCTAGTTGCTTTAAAGAAATTAGCAGCTCGACCATTTACAAGTGGGGCGATCCATGGTTCTGCTATGCAAGCCTTGATCCAATTTATGAATTGAGAATCAAACCAAATATATGCATTCTTTCAAAAAGAAAATTATGGCTCACTCTATCAAAAGCGTTCGCTAGATCAAGCTTCACGACCATGCCTTTTTATTTTCTCTGAAGACTAGAGTGGATCAATTTTTGTACCAAAATTAATTTGTCCATGATTTGGCGTCCTTTGACAAATCCACCTTGATTATCTGGGATGAGACTTGGAAGAATATCTTTCAGGCGATTCGTTATAACTTTGGTTATAATCTTGTAGCCTATATTGCAGAGTGAGATAGGTCTAAACCGGTCAAATGATCTTGCTCCTTTTTCTTTCAGAATTAAGGATAAGAAGGCGGAGTTCATGCCTCCCCCAATCTTCAAGCAGTTTTGGGATTTGAGAACCATCTTATGGAGGTCTTTCTTGATAGTTTGCCAACATGATTTAATGAAGCAAGCAGTGAAACCATCCGGTCTGGGCGCTTTGTCTAGTTCCATAGCTTGTATGTCCTCCTTTATTTCTTTTCGACTGACTGGTGCAATTATTTTATGATTCATTTGAGATGTTACTTTATTTGGAACTAATTCAAGAACAACTGGCTCTGGCCTGGGAATTTAATCCTCAGAGTACATATCTTTAAAGTGCTGGTGGGATGCAGATTTGATATCAAATAAGTTAGAGTAAGTTCGGCTTCCAACCGTTATTTATTTGACCTTATTTTAACTTTGCCTCTCTTGTGCTTGTTTATGAAAGAAGGATGTGTTCCTATGTCCTGCTTGCAACCATAGATTTCTTGATTTTTGCCTCCAATGCTCTTCTTCTTGCACACAGGATTTATGTAATGTTGTTTGAATGCCTTCCTCTGTTATCAAAACTTCTCTTGTTATCTCCATATCTTTCATTTGCATTTGATGATTTCCCAGACTTCTCATGGTGCTCCTTTTTTCCTCGGCTGGGGAGGGAAGTCCTCTTCCCAATTTTTTAATTCTCTTTTAACCCTTCTTAACTTTTCCTCCCAAACAAAGAAAGAGGAACCCAAGACCGGGAGCTTCCATACTTTCTTTACCCAGTCCAGTAAGTCTTTATGTTGATTCCAAAGAGGGCTAAATCGAAAAGGGATGGGCCCTAAATTCCTTTGGGTCTTTAACTCTAATCGTATTAGCTTATGATCAGAGATTCCTAGCAGGATAATATCAGATTTGCATCTAATCCTAAGAGAGAAAGGAACTTTGGATGGGAAAACAATCTAACCTTGCAGCAATGTGACCTGGTCCCGTTCGTCGATTTGTCCAAGTATACTTGCCTCTGATCGGTTTGATGTCCATAATATCCCAGTCCTAAAACAGGTCTTCCACCCATTCCCTGGTCAGGTCTCTCACCAGACTTCCTCCTCATTTCTCAGAGAGACTAAGAGTAAGATTTAGATCGCCAGCTAAGATAATGTTTTCCAGATTATTCTCTTCTAAGAGAACACAAATTGTCTCCCAGCAATATTTGTTTTCTGCATAATTCACCGGGACATAGATATTAAACAACCTTATAATTTATTTCGAGTCTTGATGAAGAAATTGCGTGAAGATCCAATGAGTGTTGAATCTTTCTTGGATCTTTGCAAGTTTTGAATCATTCCACAAAGTTCCTAAACCTCCTGAAGCTCCTCTAAAGGATACTGCTAATTCCCCCCCTTTTTTCCAAAGTTGCTTACTGCTTTGAAGGAAATATTTTTCCTCCATTTTTGTCTCCTGGATTAAAAGAATATCCAGATTTTCCATACGTACTAGATTCTTCAATGTGTCTTCTTTCAATTTACTCCCCTTTCCTCTACAATTCCAGGAGACAATCTTCATCATTTACTCTTTTGAGAATTTAGGGCTCCTTTAGAGCCCAGTCCCTGATTTCTAGTTTCCCTAGGTTTTTTTGCTAGCAATCTTTCTAGGGTTTGTTGACTTCCTTGGCATTTGTCCTTGTAGGTTGCTTCTTCTCTCTTTTCTCGATTCGCTTTCCTACCTATGGTGTTGCTCTTGACCATGAGTTGAGAATATCCTATTTCTCCTTCCTCTTCTGACTCCTCAGATATTTGCTCATCCTCATCTGGATCTGGATCTAGCTCTTTTGCAACATTCTCCATGGATTCTGAGCTCTTCGGAGACAAGGGCTTGCTTTGTCCTAGATTGGGGTGCTACAAGATCTTTGGATCTACTTGTTTCACTTCTTCTGGGTTCGTTCCCAAAATTGCAAAGTTGTTTTCTGGATCCGTCGAGGAAGCTTTCGCAAGATTTTTGTTCCCAATATGTAGATATTTCCCTTTCTCTGCTACCTACTGATCTGGTCTTGCAATTCGAGGTTTTTTGCTTGTTTCCAGCATTCCTCTTTTTCTTTTTCTTTTGCAGGGCCTGATTTTTTTGTACAGCTTCTAGCAAAATTCCCATACTCATGGCAACCCCGGCATTTAAACGGAAGTTGCTCATAGTCTAATTTTTGCAAATGCAACCAGTTTCCAACCGTAATATTAATGGTTTCTGTCAGTCCCACTTCCAGGTCTACTTCCACGCATATCCTTGCACAAGCGTATTGTTCTTTATTGTTTTCCCAATCTATGAATTTCCCTAGGGTATTCCCAATATGCTGTAGAGATTCCCAATTCTAGCAATGAACAGGTAGGTTTGCGAGCCGAACCCAAAAAGGGACTATCGTTGGCACATCTTATGAAGGGTCAAAGTATGGAGTCCATCTATTGAGATACAGACCTTGAGGTCCCATGAAATAAGGCCCATTTCTAAAAATCAGATCCCAGTCTTTCTTTGAGATAAATTCAAAGAGGAAGAACCCTCGTCCAAGAAAATAGGAGGTTACACTGTTGGCTATCAGAGGTCTCCAAATCTCTTTCTGCAAGGGACAGTGCAACCTTCATAGGGCTATCCGAAGGGAGTGCCATCGTCGGATCTTTGTCCATTTTTTTCACAAACCGTGATGGATCTGTAGCCTTCTTTTTAGAATGAGAAGCCACTAACCTATTGAACGCTTCAACTTTTGGTGGAAGAGGCGACGGAGGAGCAGTCTGAGAAGGGCCTCTCGCATCCACCATGATTCCACAAATGAGATCATACCGAACCCTAGCTCAAAGCGCTCCGTTCGTCTAGCGAGAAGATCGATCTCTCGACTCACAAAAAAAGTTTTTACTTAGTTAACTCTCTTTAACTGAAGTGTTGTCTTTTAGTTTAACTAAAGTGAAAACACTTTAGTTAACTAATCCTTTTTATTTAACACTTAGATAACTGAAATCGTGTTGATTGATTTACTTGAAGTGACCACTGTGAGTTCTTTAGTTAATTGAGACATATCTTTAACTGAATCATTGATACTTAACTGAAGTTTTGTAACTGAAGCTTTATAACTTAAGCTTTAACAATTCGAGTCTCTTTAATTAGTTGAAGTGTCTACATGGGAAATTTTGAATTCTTTTGATCTCTTATTGCATGGTCAATATGTGTTAAATTTAATTATCCATCACATTACATTATACTAAGAAGAATTATCGGATGTTGTGATCATATTATATTATTTTGGACCAAATGATCATATGATAAAGTATTTCACTTTAGAGGTGATCAATTTCTAAAGGAGACTTAATATCAATCCGGTGATCATGGTTAATAATATATCACACAACATTAAATGTTTTTAACAAGTAAAGCATGACCTTTATACGGAACGTTCACCTCTATACGGGAGGTCCATCTCATAGATACCTTTATACAAAAGGTTCACATGATAATCATGACTTGATATACACAAGTCCGGGGCCTTTTCCAACAAGACTTTACAACATCATTACTTTGATCAATTACCCCTATACAAGAGGATAACATTTACACGGAAGGCAATCAAAGTGCTCACCTCTATACGGGAGGATCATTCTTGGCTACACAATATTGGTTCGGAGAATGTCTCCTGATGTTGTATATTTAACACTCCCTCTCAGCGAGGGAGGAATTCTCTTCCATACCAAGCTTGTCTCGTAAGTACCTAAACTTCGTCACTGACAAAGGCTTTGTTAACACATCTGCAATCTGCTCATCAGTAGCAATGCGTTGAGGTTTCATTGTACCTTTCTGTACCATATCTTGGATGAAGTGATACTTCATTTCAATGTGCTTCGAATTATCATGAAACACTAGGTTTTTGGAAATCTTGATGCAACTATGATTGTCACACCTAATAATTGTAGGCTCAAGATTTTCACCGAACAACCCTGCAAGTAGATTTCTAAGCCACATTGCTTCTTGGCAGGAAACACTAGCAGCTATGTATTATGCTTTGGTAGTGCTCTGGGCTATGGAGCCCTACTTCCTGTTGGACTAAGATATCATAGATGATCCTAGGCTATAACAATAGTCGGATGTTGTTGGCCCGGTTTTGCAACCAGGCTTAGTGCTATGGGCACCTGCTAACTAGTAGCAGCAGTTTCAATGGAAATAAATAACAATAAACTAATTAAACAAGACTATTCATGGATCTAAGCAAAGATATTAAGCAAATAACAAAAATAATTTAAAATCAAGAACAAGAACATATAAAATAAAGAATTTGTATTGAAAGAATGGTGCAAGCAAGTGCTTGCGGAATCAATACCTCTAATGGTGAGGTTGAATGGCTCCAAGGATGAGCAACTCCAATCTCCAATGGTCTCTTCTCCAATGTGGTTTGCAATGACTAAAATGCTCAGGGGAGATTTCAGCAGCATAAGGATGAGATAATGGATGGATGTGAAATGAGGAGCCCCTACCACCTTTTTATAGGTTTTGGTGGTGGGAGATACCATTTGTGGTTTTGTGGAAACCAAATGGTATTGACCAACATGGTTTAGGTACTTTTCCCTCCTTTTTCCTTTTTTGAATAAAAATAATATTTTAATTCCCTTTTTAATATTTTTGGGAATTTGGACCCTTTTTGAGGGTTTTTTATGATTTTTCTTGGAAAAATAATCTTTTTTAATGGAAAAAGGGGTGTACTAAGGTCTTTTGGTGACCTTTTGTTGGTTTCAGAGGCTCAGATGGTGGAAAAGTGGACAAATGGGTCATGTGAGTAAGGGAATGAGCTAGTGAGCACTTTTTAGGTGTTAACAGATTGCCCCCTGATGTGTGAGGGCAGGAGCTCATCGTATGGCCGATAGACATCATAGTTCTTTTGTCCTTTTTTCTGGGGTTTAGGGGAGAGAAGAGACTGGTTGGAGACTGGAGCCACGGCCCTTGGAAGCTGCAAAAACAAAAAATATTACATGGCCTCAATATGAATGAGGTATAATCTCTGATGAAGGACGAGGCAGGCATTCCCATGCTCGTATCAGGACATATACAAAACAATTAGTCCCAAGAAGGGGGATCTAATACGTAAAGAAATATACTGGTACATCATAATGGTCCAGAGGGGGCATTATTGTGGGATATACTCATGATCATGGCTGATCTCGATAACTGATACACTGGAATAACTGTTGAACTGTTGAAACTGAAGGTGTCCAACATCTGTAGGGACTCAAAGACTGTGAGCCATCTCTGGGAAGTATTTGTATCTGTATACTCGAGGGAGTATAAAACTTGGGTACATTTGAATACTGTCGCCTTACGCAACCCGGATATGTATAGAAAAAATGTAACTGGTTGTATCCATAGGTAGACTCTCAAATGTGGAGGAGTCAAGTGGTATCCAGGGTCTTCGACTAATGACGGAACGGACTAATACCCTGTGCGAGTCTCAACGATGCGATCAAGGTGTTGAAGTCGAGCATGTGAGAAACAACCATTCGGAGAGGCACTGAGGATTCCTCTCGAAATGATTCGTAGGCACTCATCATAAATGGTAATGAGTCCAAGACACAGGGACCTCTAGGTCTATCCTATGGAATAAATGGGTTGTCGTCGACAGAGGGAGACCAGCAACTAACAAGGCAATGATGTTTCCTTGATAGGAGCACGAGGTGTAGAACTGAAGTGATGTGGTACTGCTGGTAGGACTGACATACTTGTGGGGATGGGAAATAACTGGGTCAAAAAATGGGTTGACTCAAACTTCCTTTGTTCAGAGCATGATGACATGGTTGACTTGGCAGCGTAGGGAACTGACTTGTAGGTGTGGGGATCATCTCTTGGGGACTGAAGGGTATGTATTGACTCTGGGGGGGTGAAGCTGATGGTAGCTGTCGAGGGAGTTTCAGGGTGACATACTGCAGAATACTCTGAACAAAGGCGACCAAAATGGGGAAGCTGCCTGATGAGTAGATATGATCGGTCGTGGCGCCAAGAGGCACCATTGATTCCTTCTTCGTAGTTTTAATGAGGTCCAAGAAGGGATAAAAGTGTGCTCTGAAATGGTACGGTCCTGTGGATTTAGTGAGCCCAGGACGGCTCATGCTCATGGTTGCTTTCATGTTTAGAGAGTCTGAAAGCGGTAAGTGGACTCTATTGGTGTTTCTTTTTCGTAAGTTTAGTCTCCAAGGCCCGAAAAAGCATAAAATGATGCGGATGGAGAACTCTTCTAGCCGATGTGACTAGAGTATACCTTTTTCGTAATTAGTCTACGAGGTCCGGAAAAGGGGTAAACTTATACCAGGTAGACGCCCTTTCAGATACGTTTAGCGAGCATGAAAAGAAGCAAGATTGCTCGGCGATCTTTTCATTGTTTTAGGAGTCAGAAAAGAGCTTAACAGAAACTCCCTAAGTGCCTTTTTCGTAAAAGGGGTTGCTCGGCCCGAAAAAGGGATAAAATTATACCGAACAAAAATGGATTGATGAGGGCGAGAAAAGGTCTCAAGCATCGTCATCAGTGCGAAAAACTGGATCCGGTGATATAAGGTACGTCGAAAACGGAGAACGGCCGATGTGGCACGCAAACCGAGGCGACGAGGGGGGCATGGAAAAAATGCCCGAAAAATCTAAAGGTGAGAGCGAGAAATTATCTCAAGCATCATCACGAGCGCGGAAAACTGAATCCGGCGATATAAGGCACGTTGAAAACGGAGAACGGCCGATGTGGCACGCAAACCGAGGCGACGAGGGGGGGCATGGGAAAAATGCCCGAAAAATCTAAAGGTGAGAGCGAGAAATGATCTCAAGCATCATCACGAGCGCGGAAAACTGAATCCGGCAATATAAGGCACGTCGAAAACGGAGAACGACCGATGTGGCACGCAAACCGAGGCGACGAGGGGGGCATGGGGAAAAATGCCCGAAAAATCTAAAGGTGAGAGCGAGAAATGATCTCAAGCATCATCATGAGCGCGGAAAACTGAATCCGGCTATATAAGGTACGTCGAAAACGGAGAACGGTCGATGTGGCACGCAAACCGAGGCGACGAGGGGGGGCATGGGAAAAATACCCAAAAAATATAAAGGTGAGAGCGAGAAATGATCTCAAGCATCATCAGGAGCGCGGAAAACTGAATCCGGCTATATAAGGCACGTCGAAAACGGAGAACGGCCGATGTGGCACGCAAACCGAGGCCATGAGGGAGGCTAAAAAATGGTCAAAAAATGGGCCCCGTGAAAACGGGAAAAGGAAGGAACCTGTATGAAGTTCTCGCTGTGCTGATCCCAACGATACCAACGGTTTGAGAAATGGACTTCGTATGATACCGCAATGGTCGTTGGAAAATTGGTAGATTTTCTATAAATAGGACGTGGGGCCCAAATGACTTGTCATTGTTACGTGCGGGTTTGATAGAGCTATCAGAGCAGTTTCTTGATTTCCGGGAGATTTCACCGTTGGTTTTCGATTTAGCGAGTTGCAGGTAACTCTATTCGCCTTAGCCTTTTCATTTATGTCTTTTTTGTTTGGCGGCGGGCCCCCGAAGGCTGCGAAATTCCACGTTGACTCTCCAACGTGGAACCGCGCGGGTTTCGGGGCTGAACCCGCGATGAACCGCGCGGGTTTTAGGCTTACAGTCGCGATGTTCATCGCGACTGTGAGGTCGGAACCCGCGATGTTCATCGCGAGTTCATGGCGGACAGTCGCGATGTTCATCGCGACTGTCCGGCAAAAATCCGCGATGTTCATCGCGGGTTTTTTCATGGATGCCGCGATGGTCATCGCGGCTTTTTGTGGAAAAGCCGCGGTGGGCATCGCGGCTTTTTGTGTAAAAGCCGCGATGGGATTTTTATAAAAAAATTTGTGCTGGGGCTAAAAAAAATTTCTGTTTTCCTGGCAGGATGTTGCGGAGATCTCAGTCCGTGTGGCGGGAGAGGGAGATCGATGGTGATCTCATGTTGAGGATTGAGACTGATGGAGGGGTTAGACAGACGCTAGCTATGAGCAGACTCTTGAAGTTCGCTCAGATCCCTCCTATACGTTCAGTGAGGCGGCTCCTGAACAAGCTCGTGCAGTGGTGGGTGCCGGCAGAGGGTGCCTTCATTATTGGTGGTGAGAGGTTAGAGATTACTCTCACGGATGTATATTTTTTGACTGGGTTGCCTCGCTTGGGTGAGGTGGGTGATATTTTGCCGAGGTTGCCTCCGGGTGTAGATATGGAGGACCTCTTACAGACTTTTTGCGTGGATGATGTTGTTTTGGTAAACAGCTCTATTAGCCTGAAATTCCTACGCGAGTGGGATATGCGAGCTGTTGGTGCTTGCGTTTTGAGGATATTGGGTGCTGCTGCACCGCATCGTATGTCTGGTGGGCAGACTATGATGGTGTATTCCGTTCTACAGGGTACTTATTATGCCTGGGCGCAGATGTTCCTGGCTGGTGTCCGGAGAGATTTGGACAAGGCCGTTAGAGAGGGAGGCGAGTTTTGTTATGCCTCCTTCTTATGCTGTTTTTTCTTCGAGCGGGTGCCGACCTTGCGGCCACGGGTACTCGTTCGTGCTGGTCTTCCGAGTGAGCCTCGTATGATGAGGTGGGGGCAGATGATGCCCCGTGCCGGCGGTGGTGTCCGCGGCTACTTCATGGAGGATTTCTATCAGCAGTGGGAGCAGATGCCTCTAGTGATTGAGGACTATCCCTACGCCGGCATGGACTACCGAGGTGACGCAGAGATGCCTCGTGCACCAGGACAGGCCTGGAGCCTAGACGGTATGTTTTGTGTTTTATTTGATATTATATCATATGTTGTTTGATTTATCATTGATGATTTTTTGCATAGTATCTGATGGCTTACTTGCTTTGTGCAGATGTGGGTCCAGTGCCACCACCTGACTATGTGGCTCGGCAGGGGCGGGCGATGGTGGTCGCTCATCCACCTGTACCTGTACCTCCTCCGCGTGGTGGAGGATATGCAGCTCATGGGCGAGGGGTTGGCCCTCATGACGACGCCATAGATGGTGTCCGACGGACCTTAGCCCGGATCGTAGCTGGACTCCCCGAGGATGGTTGGAGGGACCTTGACCGGGACATTTTGCAGGGGTGTCTCGGTGCGCCACCTGAGTGGCAGTCGCTCCTGTTGAGGGCAGCGGTGTTTGTGGCGCGGCACGGGGATGGTAGACGGGATGCTCCGGCAGGGCCGGCTCAGGGGAGGATACGTCTGAGGGACGATCCCGCGGGGGCCAGCAGAGCGGCGAGTTCGGGGTCGTAATGACCCGGCGGGGCCGGCGGCGGAGGAGTCGGAGGAGGAGCCGGAGGAGGAGCCCGAGGATCCTAGGGATCCATATGAGTAGATATATTGGATCTGCCCCCAAATGCTGATGAGCATATGGGGAAGCATTTTTGTATGACAGATGTATTTTTGTATATCGGGTGCTGAGGGCACTTATGACATGTTCACCATTTGATTTATATATATATGTGGATATATATTTTAGATATATTGTCGTGTATGCACGTGGATGCACATTTGTCTTTTGTATATGCCCGTGGAGGCACATGTTATGCACGTGGATGCAGTGTGTTTGTTGATTTATGTATGCCCGTGGAGGCACCTGTTATGCACATGGATGCATTATTTGGTTTTTGTATATGCCCGTGGAGGCACATGTTTTGCACATGGATGCATTTTTGTTTATGGTTATGACATGATGTGATTGGTGTGCCAGTCGAGGACACTGTTGGCCATATTATCTGCTACACTATTGAGGTGTCTTGGGACATGTGTGAATGTAATGGATTCAAACTGTCTAACCATTTGTTTAGTGCACAGGAATTTTCTGAAAAGACAGGGATCGCGTACCTGGTAATCATTGTTGAGCTGGGAAACTAGGAGCTGTGAGTCCAAGAAAACGTTGAGGTGACGTATGCTCATCTGGAGAGCAGCGGCCAGGAGACCGGTCACGGCACCTAAACATACTCCGTCAATGTGAATTAACTCATGTGAAGGGGAGTATATTACCCAAGCTGCGGAGGCGAGATTGGGAGACCAACGGCTTGCACCATCAGCGAAACCGACATGGTAGAGTGGAAGAGGCTCCATCTGTGGTCATGCAGAGAAAAACAAATATTTAGGTTTTTTGAAATTTTTGTGAACGAAAAATGTATGCCTATACTAAAATGGACGATGGTGTCCATCAGATTTTCTATGGGTAAAATCGTTTAAGGTACAACCCGTTGCGTGGGTTGCGTAGGGTATTGCCTTCTGAATCGGTCAGAATGTATGCCCCCTGCCCGAGGCAGGTGTGTATAATGTAGGGGCCTTGCCACATGGACACGAACTTTCCCTTCTCGGTTTTATCATGAGCTTGATCGTAAGCGAGGACAAGGTCTCCCTCAGAAAAGGTTCTTGGGTGGATCTCTTCGATTAGGGTAGGAGATATCTCCAAATCGACATTGTTTAACTCGTACAATGCTGCTCTATAGTCGGGTAGATCAGGACAATGGTGAGAGTAGTGGCCGTAAACACTGCATATAGCACAAGGATGGTTGGTACGCAGTGATTTGTCGCGAGGCTGTAGAGGTGGTTCTAATCTAACTACTGGGATGCTGATGTCATCGTCCAACATATTCATATGCTCTTGGAGTGCCGGTAAGTGTGGGCATTGATGAGTTGGATGGCCAATCTCATCGCATAATGAACATTTAGGGGGGGCTCGAAACACCGGTGGGGGTTTAACTGCCTTAGGAGGTGGTATAGCAGTGTATGGTTGTGGACCTCTGCCCCCAGTGGGCTTGGGAAGAAGAGGGGGATTCGTTGACGTCGAAGCAATCGTGAGACCAGGAGGAGGTTTCGTTGACAATGAAGGGATTGCGACACCAGGAGGAGGTTGATTTGTGGTAACAATAGGTTGTACCGGTTGGAGGATTACGTTTGGTGTCGGCGGTCGAACGGGAGGCGGAATATACCACACGGGTAATCCCAATGTTAGCCCGGGTAGACTAAGGGTAGCCATAACCGGGGCGCTTACTACACCCGAAGGAGGAAATAGGAAGGGGATGGTATGGATGGGTGTAACACCAATGTGACTGGGGATCAATGGTGGTTGACCACCGGATGTTTGCGTATTCTGCGAAAGAGTACAGAGGTTTGCGACTTGGGTCTCCAGTGACGGTGGTGGAATGGCCTGGAATGAAGAGGTCAATGGTGTATCTGAATAAAGTCTGGGTCCCAAAGAAGAGACAAAGGAGGTAGTTGCACTAGAAGTTGGTTGTTCAATCATGGGAAGAACATTTTCGGGTGTTGCGGGGGCGTTGGGATCATAGTAGGTGAGTTGGTCGATTTTGACCACGCGTCCCTCATGGGGGAACATCATGGTACGAAAAACGGATGAGGCAACTGCTTTCATGGCGTACATGTAACTGCGGCCAAGTAAAAGGTTATAATCGAGCTGGGCGTTAATGACCTCTATGTCGATGAGCACAGTTTTCCCACCTAATTGGACGGGCACTTTGGGTAGTAAACCTTGAGGTTGAGCTGACCGGTCGTCGTAGGCCCGCAATGCAGTGGTGGATTGCTGGAGAGTAGGGGATCCCAACTTCTGCCAAACAAATGTGGACATGACGCATGTGGAGGCACCCTCGTCGATGATACATCGATGGATGACAAGATTCCGAATAGAAACAGAAACTTGGACTGCTATGGTGGAAGGCAGACGTGGTTCGGACTGGTCCAAATCAAAGGTCATCAATTTCGAATCATTTGGGTCAATCGCCCCAATGGCGGAAAGTAAAGTCTTGCGCTGTGTAGGACAGTTCTTCAAGACTTCTAACGCAGACATGGCTGCGGGAGATTGAGCTAGGTCATCTACAATGTTGTAATTAGACGCAGCCCGTGCATTGGGGTTGTTGTTGATTCGGCGAAGGGGGAAGCGAGGTGCTTTAGAAGCACCATCGAGTGGAAGAGGTGGTATCCGTAATGTCTGATCGGTGGGATTAGCGTTAGTATCCTTATCGGCGGGAGTAGCCTCGGAGGTAGGACCATACTGGTTCCGTCGGGTTTGGATATTGACGTCGGCAGTGGACATCATCAATAAGTGGTGGGTGCCTGAATCAAACATGGGTTGGTCAGGAGCTGCGTAAGTAATTTGTTGTGGTTGCACGTTGCCCTGTGGGGGGGCTAACGGCTGAGTGTTCACCACTCCTTGTGTTGGAAAAGGGTTTTGTAATACCAAAGGTTGTTGTGGAGGTGGTGGGGGGTTGGGTGGTGGCTGAGGAGCCGCCTGCCCTTGACGATGGGCGTCATTTGTCCATAGTTGTCGAGCTCGCTCCAGATGTGGGCAAGCGTGGGTATAGTGGCCATAGACACCGCAAATGGAACAAGGATGGTTTGTTCGTAAATTAGCATTTTTGGCTTGCTTAGGTGGTCGATCAGGATTCTGATGAGCAGGCGCCGCGTTATTGTTTTGCGGAGGATGGGTAGGTTGTGGAGCTTGGTTACGGTTTTGATTGTTTCCACGGTTGCGTCCTCTTCCGCGGTTTGGTTGCCCACCCTGGTTGCGTTGGTTATTTTGGTATTGGGGCTGATGTTGTTGTGCGTACACATGCCCTTGAGCATTGGGGGGATTCTGAGGAGCCGCGGGTGCGGGAGCAGGTTGCGGTGGATAGTATGTAGGTGGAGCTGGAGGTGGTCCAGTTGCCTGTTGGGGTTGTTGGTACCCCTGAGCTGGTGGAGGTGTGAGGTTAGCTGGTGCAACCGGTTGTGGGTAATGCATGGGTTGTTGTGGGAACTGCATGGGGGTCTGTACCGTAGGTTGAGCATAGTATGTAGGAGGTACATATGCTGATGGCGCTTGGCCATAACAATGTTGTGGACAAGAGGGTCCATGGACGTGATGAGTCTGGTTTGTTGGAGCATACGAAGTTGTCGCTCCGGAGCTAGATGTAGCCCTAGAAAGGTCTGGGGCGGGCATGGTGCTCACCATACTAAAAGGTTTTGCTTGGGGTGTAATTTGGCCAATAATGCCATCAGCGGCATCTGATGCCCCCGGTGTGTCACCGCGTGCAGAGTCGCCTCGTGGGGCGTCCGGTATGATCGTGTATAGGTAACCCGACTGGGCGTAGATGAGATCAAACTGTTGAGCTTTGAGGATGGCCTCTTCTTCAGACTGGGGTCTTTCAGATGCTACATCCTTCGCAATGAGAGGAAGGAGGGATTTTAGAAACCAATCTAGGAAGATTCGGTCGTCTAATTTTATTTTGCATAGGCTTCGGCGCCGACGCCAATCATGAATATGGTCATTGATATGCGTGGCCGTGTTCTGTCTGCAAGACAGTAGGATCTCGACGCCCGCATCGTAGCGGACAGGTAACTGGAAGAATTGTAGGAAAGTCGAGGCAAGGGAGGTAAATGTGGCATGCGTCCCATGGGGCTGCTCGATATACCATTTGGCTGCGGAGCCAGTGAAGGTGCGTTGTAAAAGCCGTAGGCGGATTGAGTCATCTACTATGGAGTTGGAGGAACACCATAAATGGAAGGACATGATGTGATTCTGGGGGTCTTCTCCTGCCTTACCCTCAAACTTAGGGATGTCAAAGGGAAGCTTAGTGGGCATATGGGGCCACGCAGGATCATGTCTGATGGGGTCATTTGTGAGCCTAGCTAAATCTGGCAGGTTTAGACTTGCCATGTATGGTAGACTAGCAGATGTGGTGACTGGAACTGGGACATGCCTAGCCATTGTGGTATGGTGTAGGGGTCCAGTAGCGCCTAAAGGTATGCTAGGTATGGAGGGTATGTGCCCTCCAATAGATGTAGTCTGGTGTGGGCCAGCGCCTCCAAGTACAGCTTGGGTGACACTTGGGTTAGGAATCGCACTAGGGATTCCTGGGATAGCACCTCCAAGTGCAACATGGGTTGCACTTGGGTTGGGAATCGCACTAGGGATTCCTGGGATGGGGTTTGTGGAAACCAAAGGGGGTATAACCCCCATGTTGGGCATACCCATGACAGGTGGTGGCCCTGTGTTAGGCATTCCTAAATGTGGAGTGTTACCCATGTTGGGCATTCCTAAATGTGGAGTGTTACCCATGTTGGGCATACCCAAGGGGGTGGTAGTCGCCGTGGATGGCACCACCGCAGAAGGGTCTGTAGATGTCTCACCAATGGTGCTGGTAAACAGTGGATCAAATGGTGTTCCAGACATAATGGTGGTTGGTGATAACTCTGTGGGGTTTTCGGATTCTACCTCCAAATCAAAGGTGAAGTGGGGTATGTCAGAATCGGATGACTGTCTAATTGATTGACGATGTGTCGAATCAAGGGATAGGGCTCTGCGTCCGTGACGTGGAGAGCCAAGTGGACTAAACTCTGGGAGTTCGCCCTGTAGACGACGAGAGCGTCTAAAATTCTCAATGGTGAGAATATGTGTTTGGGTAAAAAATTTGTTTTAAGTATCAAGTGGTGATATATATAAAAGACTCAAAACCCTAATGCAACCAAGGGTGCAAGAAGGGGAGTGAAAAAAGAAGGCTCTCAGGCCGAAAAATCAATCCTCAAAAAGGGCACTTATTCTAGCAGTTGTGCTACAATAAGTGGAGGAATGCAACAACTGGTCAGAATACCAACATGCAAGCGGCTCCTAGAAAAAATAGGTGTAACTAGACCACAGGTAGGTTGAAATCATGCAAACACCTAATCTAAAAGTATTGTGACTCAAACAAACGATATCCTCTGCAAGGTGATGAAATCCAAGTCAGACAATATGAGTGCTGAGACAACGGCTAGATATCCCCCTACCGGGAGGGACACCGGGTAATCAATCCTAAAGACAGGCTACTAGGATACTCCGTTCATGACGCGTCGAGAAAAGGTAAATCTGCCGTTTGGTCCTTTGATCGCAATATCCCAATACAGGGATATCCCGAGAACTGCGAATGGTAGCCCTTCGGTTACTGAATGGATTTCGGTATTCCACTCAGGCTTCCGGAACCATCCTCGCAACTTCAACCCTCCTAAGGGAGAGGCCTTCCCACAAACCGGTTGTGACCGCGCCAAAAAGTACTAAGAGATTTTAGCTCCCTAATTGGACAACTTCTATGTCTCAGATGTAAGAACTGAGGGGTGTTATTGGAACACCTATCCCCCCAATACTACCTAGCTACAAGAATTCTTTTAGTGTTCCCCAAGTGGGGTTAAACGTGTGTTGGAATTAGGGTACGTTTTAAGGCTTAGTTCAATTAAGTAATCGAGTGAGTGCACGTGAGGTATTGTAAACTGAACTTGAAAGAAGTAAATTCTTTATAGGAAATTTTCAAAAAATAAAGGATCTTTCAAAAATAAAAAGCAAATATTTATGACTTCTTTCAATAATTGAAAACTAAATGCTTTGCGAAACTAACTCAAAAAGTAAAGAATCTTTTGAATTCTGAAAGCAAATAATAGACTTCTTAAAAAGAAATAAATGGATTTCTTTTTTCAAGGAAATTGCTAAGGGCAAGATTTTAAAGAAGTAAACAGGAAAATTTTTAATCTAGATAAAAATGCAAAAATAGATCTTTCTTTCAATTGATGAAATTTTTTAAAAAGACTTCTTTCACATGTGCATTCTAAATAGTAAAATGCTCCTATGGCTGTAAACAATGTTGGAATCTTAGTACTGTAAAATATGAGCCAAAATGGGTGAACTGAAGTGATAAATAACACTACAATACAATATTAGATAAATTTCTATGGAAAATTTCTTAAATCTAATAGCATATTTGGATTCCTTGATCGAAAACACCCAATTTGAAAAAAAAAATCGTTCCAAACGGAGTTCGGGAGAGGGAGATATGGTCGTTTGAAAACTGAGCTGCGCGGCCAAAAAATCACATGGACCGCGCGGGTTTTGGGCTAAAAGTCGCGATGGACCGCGCGGGTTTTGGGCCAAAAGTCGCGATGGACCGCGCGGGTTTTGGGCTAAAAGTCGCGATGGACCGCGCGGGTTTTGGGCCAAAAGTCGCGATGGACCGCGCGGGTTTTTGTCGCACAGTCGCGATGGGCAGCGCGGGTTTTGACCGCGAAGCCGCGATGTGCAGCGCGGAAACAGGGCGCGAAGCCGCGATGGACCGCGCGAAAAAACGCAGAAAAGTCGCGATGGACCGCGCGACTGTCTGGAAAAAAGCCGCGAGGCAGAAGCCGGACGCGGATGCCGAAAAACGAACCCAAAAATTGAGAATTTTGGGATGTTAATGGCAATAGATGGGGCCAAAACCTAGAGCAGCAATGGATCTGCTGTCTAGGATGGCAGATCTATAGATCTAAAGGCTAAAACTAAATAAAAAACAAAGATTAAAAGGAAAACTTGAGATCTATTGTTCAAACCCAGCGGAGTCGCCAAAAACTGTTGGCCCGGTTTTGCAACCAGGCTTAGTGCTATGGGCACCTGCTAACTAGTAGCAGCAGTTTCAATGGAAATAAATAACAATAAACTAATTAAACAAGACTATTCATGGATCTAAGCAAAGATATTAAGCAAATAACAAAAATAATTTAAAATCAAGAACAAGAACATATAAAATAAAGAATTTGTATTGAAAGAATGGTGCAAGCAAGTGCTTGCGGAATCAATACCTCTAATGGTGAGGTTGAATGGCTCCAAGGATGAGCAACTCCAATCTCCAATGGTCTCTTCTCCAATGTGGTTTGCAATGACTAAAATGCTCAGGGGAGATTTCAGCAGCATAAGGATGAGATAATGGATGGATGTGAAATGAGGAGCCCCTACCACCTTTTTATAGGTTTTGGTGGTGGGAGATACCATTTGTGGTTTTGTGGAAACCAAATGGTATTGACCAACATGGTTTAGGTACTTTTCCCTCCTTTTTCCTTTTTTGAATAAAAATAATATTTGAATTCCCTTTTTAATATTTTTGGGAATTTGGACCCTTTTTTAGGGTTTTTTATGATTTTTCTTGGAAAAATAATCTTTTTTAATGGAAAAAGGGGTGTACTAAAGTCTTTTGGTGACCTTTTGTTGGTTTCAGAGGCTCAGATGGTGGAAAAGTGGACAAATGGGTCATGTGAGTAAGGGAATGAGCTAGTGAGCACTTTTTAGGTGTTAACAGATGTGCTCTTACGGACCACAATGATTCCTCCCAAGTCTAAGTCTATATAACCAAGTAACATGACTCCTCCATTGAAGGCATATCTGAGTCCATATGAAATTGTACCTCGAAGGTACCTAAGTACATGCTTAGCATATTTCCAGTGTCTATGTCTTGGATCAGACATAAATTGATTCAAAATGCTCACAGCATAACATATATCAGGCCTCGAATGTATCAATTACATTAGCCATCTTATAAGTTGTCTATACAAAGTGGGATCTACTAGATCTGATCGAGAGCCTGACTCATGAAGTTTCCTCAAATTGGAAACCATCGGTGTAGTCATAGATTTGCAATCTATCATGCCAAACCTGCGCAATATAGCTACACTGTACTTCCCTTGAGATAGAAAATTTTCATCTTTTATTTTCTAGATCTCAAGCCCAAGAAAATAGCGCATTAGACCTAAGTCTTTCATCTCGAACTCTGAGGTGAGCTCCCTCTTGTACCAAGCAATCAGATGTTCCTCTCCAGTGAGAAACAAATAATCAACATACAGAACCAATATCAACGGTTGGTTCTTCACTAGTTTGAAGTACAAATTTGGATCAGCTTCACTCTTACAGAAACTCAATTTATGAAGGTAGCTATCAATTCTGGAGTACCAAGCCCTAGGGGCTTGCTTAAGCCCATATAGAGCTTTCTTTAGCTTGAAAACATGAGACTCCTTCCCATGCACCACAAATCCTTCAAGCTGATAAATATAAACCTCTTCCTCAACCTCACCATTGAGAAAGGTTGTCTTCACATCCATGTGGTGAATTTTCCATCCTAGAACATATGCAAGTGAAATCATTGCTCGGATTGTGGTGTACCTTGCGACATGGAAAAAGGTCTCATCATAATCGATGCCTTCTTTCTGAGAGAAACCTTTGGAAACGAATATGGATTTATACTTCTCAATGCTACCATCCACAGCATGCTTTATCTTGTAAAGCCATCTAGAAGTCAATGGAATTCCCATCAGGTTTGGGAACAACCTCCCAAACACCATTCTTCATTATGGATTTGTACCCTTCTGTCATTGCATATTTCCAAACTTGCAGCTTTGCAGCTTCTTCATATGAGGATGGTTCGGAATCACTAATGTGACTCATCGGTGCAACATACCCTGAATATTTGTCAGGTTTCTTGCGCTCTTTGGATGAGCCTGCTGGTGCTCCATGTTTCTCTTCATTTTGTAAGATGTATCGACACCAAGCATATATTCTTTTAGCGGTAGGTTCATCAGGTGGCCTCTCAACCAGTTCTACTGGTTCTTCAGGAGCTAGCGAATCTGAGGCATCTTCTGGCCCTCTCTAACTCTGAAGGGGGGGAATTAGACCCGGTATCCTCCATCTTTGAATCACATTGAATCTCTTTCAATCTTTTGAAATCAGATTCCTCATGGAGGGTAACATCTCGGTTGACTTCAATGTGTCTCTCACCAGATACATATATTCGGTATGCTTTGGATGACTCGTTATAACCCACAAAGGTGCATTTCTTTCCAGAAGGTTCCATCTTTGTTCTATTTTCTTTCGATACGTGAATGTATACCGGGATCCCGAAGATCCTCAAGTGTGAGATGTCTGGCTTCTCACCGGTAAATACTTCTTCTGGTGTCTTCTCATTTAGAATGGCATGCGGGCTTCTATTTTGGATGTACACAATTGTGTGGGTGGCTTCTTCCCATAATGAGGTAGACATATCTTGATCATGCATCATGGCTTTTGCAGCCTCGCATATGGTTCTATTCTTTCTTTCAAAAACCACATTTTGTTGAGGGTTGTATGGTACTGTTAAATGTCTATATATTCCTGCATCACTACATAGCTCATTAAATGCATGTGAATCAAATTCACTTCCATTATCAGACCTTAATGCACAAATGTGATTTTCTTTCTGATTTTCAACTAGAGCTTTAAACTCTTTAAATTTGCTAAGAGTTTTTTAGCCTTCATGAAATAATTCCATGACTTCCTCGAAAAATCATCTATGAACAATACATAATATAAGAAGCCACTGAGGGAGGTGGGTGACATGGGACCACATACATCAGAATGTATTAAATCTAAAATCCCTTTAGATCTAGTAGAACTGCTATAAAATAGTTTCTTAACATTCTTCTCAAGTGCACAACCCCGACATACACTATCATGCTCAAAATCAAATATGGGCATACCTTTTACCATCTTTTGAAGTCCTGGTAGCGCTTTGTAGTGTAGGTGACCAAGCCTTCAGTGCTATAGCTCACATGGACTGATAGTGTGGTTAATCATAGCTTGAATGTACGTCCTGGGTACCTTGTAGAGTCCTCCCTCTCGAACTCCAATCACAGCAACAGATTCTAGGATTTTATTCTTTGACCATAAAAGTGTTTTGTTATCCATGAAGATAACTCGGAAGCCTTTGTCTTCAAGAACCGAAACTGAGAGGAGGTTATTCTTTAAGTCTGGAACATATAGAATGTCCTCCACATGTAGACTATCATCGATGCTCAGTTGGAATGAGGTGGATCCAAATCCTTGGATCTAATAAGTTGAGTTGTCCCCCAACTCTACCATGCATGTGAATTCTTTCTCTTTTAGATCGGTTTTGGTACTCTTGTAACCATTCATATGTTTGGATGCACCACTATCAATCAACCATGTGTCTGCATTTGTGATGACGGATCCCGAAAGGGATGAGACAAGATAATACTCCCTTCTTGTCTCCTTTTCTTCGGATGCATTCTTTTGAGTGATTTCATCTTCTATGGCGGTAGAAGCATGAAACTTTCATTTCTGCTTTTCTCTACAATCTCTTGAGAAATGGCCTTTCTTGTTGCAATTGAAGCATCTAGATTTTGACTTGTCAAAGCATTTGTTGAACTCCTTCTTCTTTGAATGAGAGAATTTCTTTTGGAAGAAGGGTTTCTTTCCTTTATTCATTCTTGCTGTGAGGGAAATATTTTCTTCTTTAATGCACACTGACTTTCTATGGATTCGCCCCTCCTCCTGGAGGCAGCCATGCCACAACCTTTCGAAGTTAGGTTGTACCTATCGGCCATTTACCGCAGCCAATAATGTCTCCCATGAGGATGGGAGACCATCAATAGCGGTTTGGAGAAGATCATCTTCATCCACCACTACTCCAATACTAGCAAGTTGATCTCTTACTTGTGAGATCTTGGAGAAGAAGGAGGCCAATGTCTCATTCATCTCCATATTTAAGTTTCGAAGCTTATTATGCACTGCCCTATTTTGAATCGGGGCCTTCTTCTCATATAAATTAGTCAATGTATCATAACATTATTTCACAGTCTTCAGAGGTGTGATCACAGGCATCAAGTTAGATTTTATTGAACCATCGATGATCTGTTTAGCCTTAGCTTGATTCTTCTTGAATTTGATGCGCCCTGCATTAGATGTAGGCTTGTCCACCACAATGGATACATAGCCATCCAAGTCATGTTCCTCTGCGATGTTGAGAATCCTATCCTTCCAAGTGTTGAAGTTTGAGGTGCCCTCAAGACGGTCTTCCGATCGTACAAAGACTGATTCCATAGTCTTCAAATCTTGTGCTCAACTTCTCAGGATCAACGTAGGCTCTAGCTGGCATGCAAAATTGAGCTCCTTCACGCCATGAGCTCTGATACCATGTAGAAATTTGGTTGAGCTTTGATATTTAATTCTTTTAGATGCAGAGACTTAAAGCAATGAGACAATTCAATCCATGGAATTCATACAACCATAACACAAGATATACCCTGGGAAAAATCCTCAAAATTATGAGAACAAAACCCCAGCAATTCTTCTCAGTATAATATAATGGATAGCAGAGAATGCTTTCTTTTACAACATAGCAGATTGCTTTCGGAAGATAAGAGATCACCAAACTTATTGGTGAAGATACTGAAGCAATAGAGAAGAGAGATCAATCGGATGTGTTCCCAGCACAACAATAATAAGCACAAACAATACCTTGCACAAAGAGAAGCCCCTTGCCTTCAATGGAGAAGAGAATTCGCTTCACAATGGATTCAACAATCCTATATAACATATTTATACATTCTTCTATTCTATTTTTAACTTCTAACTTCAGGATAAATTCGCCCTCAAACTGTATGTATGAATCTTGCATGGAGTGGTGCGCCCCACTTCTCATGCAGTGCTTCATCTCAGTGAGCTGACACTTAGGATGAACTCACATCTTAACTGAGAGCTTTCCCACTTAGTTAGGTGGCTAACTTAAGTGTCGACATGAAAGTGTCACAACTCACGTGTCATCTTTCAGTTTAACATAAGTGTCGTCATTCAATAACACTTAGTTAACTAGATCTTCTTTGTTGTCACTTAGTTAATTCTCTTTAACTGAAGTGTCGTATTTTAGTTTAACTAAAGTGAAAACACTTAGTTAACTGAAATCATGTTGATTGATTTACTTGAAGTGGCCACTGTGAGTTCTTTAGTTAACTGAGACATATCTTTAACCAATGCTTTAACTGAAGCATTGATACTTAACTAAAGCTTCGTAACTGAAGCTTTAACAATTCGAGTTCTCTTTAATTAGTTGAAGTGTCTGCATGGAAATTTCGAATTCTCTTTATCTCTATGCTTTATCTTGTATTTCTTTATCTCTTACTGCGTGGTCAATTGTGCTAACTTTAATTATCCATCACATTGCATTATAGTAAGAAGAATTATCGGATGCTATGATCATATTATATTATTCTGAACCAAATGATCATATGCTAAAGTAATTCACTTTAGATGTGATCATTCTCTAAAGGAGACTTAATAGCAATCTGGTGATCATGGTTAATAATATATCACAGAACATTAAATGCTTTTAACAAGTAAAGCATGACCTTTATATGGAAGGTCCACCTCTATACAGGAGGTCCATCTCATGGATACCTTTATACAAAACGTTCACATGGTAATCATGACTTGATACACACAAGTTTGGAGCCTTGTCCAACAAGACTTTACAACATCATTACTTTGATCAATTACCTCTATACAAGAGGAATAACCTTTACAAGAAAGGCAATCAAAGTGCTCACCTCTATACGGGAAGATCAATCTTGACTACACAAGATTGGTTTGGAGAATGTCTCCTGATGTTATATATTTAATATAAAGCACATCTCAAAACAAATAATGTCCATCCATGACATTCAATACCCAACAAAAGGCACATGTTAGACATAAAATTAATGTCCATTAATGGGATTCAATACACAATCCAAGGCATGACTTTGCCTAAAAAATAATGATTAGCATACTATGACAATTGTTCTCTAGCTATGGAGATCGCTTTGGGAGATCGCTTTGACTACACAGATGCAATGTCCTCTTCACAAGGTGTTTCTCAAAGCCTTACAAAGAGCCAAGAGAAATATGCATTAATTCAATGAAAATAAAATAAAAATTCTTTGATAAGTTACCTGGCATTAAATGTTAATGAAAGTGTTGCCTAAGAAGTAAATTCAATGGCTTCCTTGTGCATCTCCTTGCCCATATGGGTTCCTTCATTTTGTTCACAACCTTCTTCTATGTGCAAGGTTTTTATGATCAATCTTGCTTATGTTTGATTGTAGCATAGGGATATTAATGTGAACATCTATAATATGTTTTTGCAGCCCTTGAACATAGCCGACTACTCTCTTGGGGATGGAATGGTCGTCCATACTCGGTAGATCCATAAAAGAGAGTTTAGAAGATGTAAATCATTCAAGGAAATCAATATAGAAAGATTTTACCGAATAACAAATCTATTATGCATTATGCTAACATTGTTATTTTAAAATTTTGGAAGCCAGTTCATCTTTGGTATTATGGTTTTCTTAAAAAACCAATGGATTCTATGGCGAAATCAACAAATTCAGAGCCTTATATAGAGGAGTTAGGGTTTCCTTATAGCTTCAGGCCTCCATTGCTCTGTAATTAGAGGGATCAAATTAATCCCTCGTATTCCAAATGAGAATTTAAATCCCTATCCGGGAGGGTTCGAAGTGACTCTTGACAAAAATCTATAATGATTTTACTAAGCATTGAGGAAGAAATGGACCAATGCAACTCTACAATGGTTGGTTGTAAGTATTTATCTCTTATCTCGCATTGTGGATGCATACTTGAGGCATTTCAACTCCAATATCATTGTGGATGCATACTTGACGTGCGTTGGCTTTGTTTTGCAAAGACAAATAAAGAAACACTCCTCAAATGGATCAGAGATTTCAACTTCAACATCATGAGTATATGAACATGTTGCAAGAGGTGCACCCGAGAAATGTAATGCCCAACTATTTTGCATGATGAACACGTGTAGCTTATGTGTATTGTAATGTTGTTTCTAGTGAGTAGGTGAGTGCATGGAATCCACGTGTTAAAGGAGAGGTCTTTGGGAAACCAAGACTAACAAAAAATACACATTAAAAAGTGGATGAAAACAAGTGGAAAATTTTGTCTCCTTCAACGAAAGGTATAAAGTGGGAAAACATATGGAGTTTTAGGTGGGAGTCTGAGTTTGTGTGTAGTTGTTGCTTCTTTCTGTCATAAATAAGAGATAATGAAGTATGACCATGAAAAAAACTTTGGAGTGTGGTGGTTTTTCTTTCTCAATATATTGTCTACTTTATAGGTGTATATTGTCTACTTTATAGGTGTTGTACCACAATACGACTGGATTGTTGTGAATAGATGTGTTCTCTTGGAGGGTCTAATGTGCATGAAATAGATATCTTACATGCTTTACCCGTAAACTCAATTGGGCATTAGAGTTGACATTGGACAAGACTTTGTTGTATTTGAAACAACTATGGAGAGCTAAACGTGTATCCTCAAAAGATTTTAATATGCATCATAAATGTTTTTTCATGTTGTTAATGACATGTATTCTACAAAATAAATGTGTAATGCAATGTGTAAAGAAAAACATTTCATTGTACTTCTTATATTAAAAAGACTTCCCATTGTGTTGGTGTTCTAGGGTATATAGGCATCTATGGACCTTTAAAAAAATTTCTACCCGTAGTTAAAAAATACTTCCATTAAAATTTAGTTCATACATATGAATGATGTCTTCTATTTTGATTATGACAATAAAGCAACAAGCTTTACAACAAAGTTGTCCTCCTATAACATTGTATAACATTGCATGTTTTTATGTGAAGTTAACTATGAAATTTACAAATAGAGATAGTTTGCATGGACCATCTAATTCCATTGTAATTATTTTTAATTTTGCAATTATACCTATTTTCTCTCTTTGTTTTTATGTCAATTTATTGCCATTAAGCCATAACAAGTGAGCATGTTAAGATTGTGAATAACGACTTGAAATCTTCATCTACCCACATTCAAATCATTAGCAAACACTACAACCATTTTGAATCCTGTCACTCTTCAAGTTAGAAATATTTCTTCAATAAATATTAAAATTTTCAATTTATTTGTATTTATTATTGCGTTCTACCTTCCTCCACTCATTTCATTACACCGATAGGTGTTCATATCTTAGAATTTGGGGTGGAATACCATCTATGCTTTTCCTAGATTGAAGGAGGACGGGACAAGTGTACTTTCCAGATTGATTTTATGAGCGTCGTTCAAATTTTGAAAAAAAAAAAAATTAAAAAATATATATATATATAAAATAACGAGTAGCTCCTACACGGATAACTCGTAGCTCATGCACGGATAACTCGTAGCTCATGCATGGATAACAAGTAGTGACAGACAACCCATTTAACTAAATAAGGTAATAGAGGCATCTAGAAAAAAGGTGATTACAACTAAGAATGGAGAACAAGTAATAGATAACTTGTTCATGGCACTTAACTTGTGACCTATCGATGTTCATCGGCCACACGTTAAGTGGTTGTGCTAGTATATTGTTGTTTGTCTTCATGGTGATCATTGAATGCAAAATTAATTTTCCTTGATAAGAGAACCCCAAGTGTTGGTGGACATATGAGACTCATTGTTTTGGAATTTGAATATTTAATTTAATTTTTGTTCATTTCATTTTTTACTTTGTGATTCTAAATCTTCAATGTCAAATTACTAAGCTTTCACACTCACATTCAAATCTTCAACCAACGCTATAACCTTTTTGAATTCTATCGTTATTCTAAATTTTTCAATTTATCTTTTTTCATTCTTACATCCTCTTTCATAAATTAAAAGTAATAAAAATGACATTTACTTTGAATTGAATTTAAATGTTTTCCCTTGAACCGGTTTCATTGTACCAAATAAATACTAATATATTGAGACCATTATTTGTTATGGTAACATTCTTTACATTGAGTATTATAGTTAAAGGAGATGTATTGAGACCATATTTGTTATGATAGCATTTTCAAAATCATATTGAGTATTATCTATCATAATTGAGTCTAGGGAAAATGTATTGAGACCATATTTGTTATGAGAGTTTCTTAGATAATATTTGATTATCATGTAATGCTATAACGATCTTGAGTGTTGAACTTTAAATACAAAATCTATTAATAATACAATTTCAATTACTATATTTACTAATAATACAATTTCAATTACTATAAGTAATCGATGAAACCCACTAATATATTTCATGGGTAAGAAGAGTTTCAATATCATCTAACAATGCAAAAAAAATCTTTTAAAATTGTTATTATATTTTAAAATTATTAATTAAATATTAAATATAAGAAAATAAACATATCATAATAATTAATAAAAACTTTATATTACATTAAAAATACTTTTAAAACTCTGTTTATATAACATGAATATAAATAAAATAATATAATTTTTATAAAAACTAAAATCATTAAATCAAAATACTTTAACTTTCATCATTTTATATAACATAAAATATAGAAAAGTATATTAAATATAATTCTATTATAAACAAGGAAATATGTTATAAAGTATTATATAATGATATTAATAGTAAAGATCAATATGTTATTATACATAAATTTATTGGGATAAAGTAATTGGTATTGAGTAATTGAATTGAGAAGTTGTAAATGGAAAGTCACAAGTTCAAATCATCATTAAAATGAATAAATATATTTTTTAAATATATAATTAAAAAAATATATCATTTTTTTAAATACCATATTTATGAATACAAACAAATTCTATATTTTGAAATATTGTATTAATATGGCAATCTATTATATAATTTTTTAAAGTCTTGTTTATAAATACAACCTACAATTTATAGAAATAGAATTTGATTTTATGAAAGAAGAGAAATTTAAACCTTTCGTATAAATCTAAAGAAAAATACACAGTAAAAAAAGTTATCTTGTTAGGTTTAGGGTTTCTTTTTTAATTAATATGTTAATATATAATATAAGTTTATTAGTATGTTAAGATAATTAACATAGTTATTTAATAGTTATCTTGTTTTTAATATTTATTATTTTTAAAAATTAGATAAGGTTGTTTATAGTTTACAAAATCTTATTATATTATTAATTTAAAATATTGTTATTATAGAATTTTAATAATAATGTTACAATTATAGTTTATTAAGTTTTTTAGATTTAATTTGAGTTTTTAATTTAAATGGTATATAGTTAAGTAATTAGGATTAAGGTTTTTATGTTTACATGTTAATGTATTAGTTAAAAAAATTTAAATGTTCTTTGTATATATTAAAAAATTATTTTGTTTGAAAAAAATTTAATTGATTATTAAGTTAGTTGTTTAATATAATATTCAATTAATTATATTGTAAATGTGGTTTTTTATAATTTTATTTTGTATATAAATAAAGTTATACTTAGGTCTTAAGGTTTATTATTTAGGTTTTTTAGTTGCTTTTTTGTCTGTTTTCGGAGTAAGGGGAGCCAACTAGTACTTACCTTGAGGCTCACTTCCCTATTCAAGTTGTTGGGATGTTTTATTATCTCCAATACTTCCCTAAACTTTCTTTTTAGATAATGGTCTTCCCTAGCTAGGATTTGAGTGTCTTCTAAACGCAATTGGTGTTTGGTTTTGAATAAGTGTTCCGCAACGGCAGAAGTCTGAATTCTTTCTTTCCTTATGTCAGCGCAGTGTTCTTTTATTCTGGTGTGGAAAGAGCGTCCAGTTTCACCTATGTAGCAGTCATCACATGAACAAGGTATCTTGTAGACTCCTTTAAACTGTTTGTGGTCCACTGGATCTTTAATGGGTCTCATCTTTTGCCTAATGGTCTCTAGGGGTTTGAAAGAGGTTGTGATGTCTTTCCTTCCTAGGATTCTAGCAATCTTATCCATGACACCTTGAATGTAGGGTAAGTGGGCTAGTAGGCTCTTGTGTTGTACGGGTATTTTGGGTGTTAGTTTGTTCATTGTTTTTAATAGTATTGGTCCTTTTGTTAGCCCTATCCAAAGCTTTATTAATGTTCTTAGTCTTATATCCTATGTTTGTGAAGACTTTTGTAATGTTTAGTTATTATTTTAATCTTTAAATATATTTGATTTTCATATTTTGTTAATTAAAATTTAACTTTTTAACTTATTACAAAAATACAATTAAAAAAATGAACCCTAGAGATAATTAATGTTATTAATATACATAATTACTTTTAATTATCTTTTTAATATTTATTTGCATTTGATTTTAGTTGCTATTTCATACTTATTAGAAAATAAATAAAACCTATTATTAATATGTATAATTGATTTTAGTTGTCATTTTAATACTTACTTGTTTTGATTTGGTTGTCTTTTTAATAGTTATTTACATTTTATTTTAATTATTATTTGAACCTTATATTCTATTACAACTTTGTAAGCTTAGAAAAAAAATACATATACAATTAAAATTTTATATACAATTTAAAGTTGCATGGTTTAATTGATTCAATTATTGTTATAATTTATATTATTTTCATATTTTATTAATTTTATTTAATTAAAGTTTAATTTTTTAAATTATTGTATTAAGGTAATCAAGTAAAGAAATGAAACATATAATTAGACATCATTAATATGTATAATTAATTTTAGTTATCTTTTTAATATTTATTTATATTTGAACTCATGGGAACTCAAATATATGTAATTGATTTTAGTTATCTTTTTAATATTTATTTGTATTTGATTTTATTTATCCTCTAAACTTTTCACCTTATCACTTATCACTTTGTAAATTTAAAGAAAACATAATAATATAATTAAATTTTTTTAGTTATTATTATAATTTATTTGATTTTCATATTTATATAATTAAAATTTATATTTTTACTATTACAAAAATACAATTAAAAAGGAAATGTGATCAATAATTAAACATTATATATATATAATTAATTTTAGTTTTTAGTTTTTATACATATTTAAAATTTATTTTAGTTCTTTTTTAAATTTAAATCTTATTATAAAAGTATATCCGAATATAAATAAATAAACATTATTAATATGTAAAATTGATTTTAGTTTTCCTTTTAATATTTACATAAATTTGATTTTAATTATTCTTTAAATTCTTCACCTTATTATAAAAATATGTCTTAAAAAAACAACCACACAATTAAACGTTGGAAGAAACCAAACACAATTAAAAATTCCATTATATAATTGATTTTAATTCTTCACTTTATTATAAAAATACATCTAGAAAAGAAATCCAACACACAATTAAAAGTTAGAAGAAACCAAACACAATTAAAAATTACATTGTATAATTGATTTTAATTATCACTATAATTGATTGTTAAAATGTAACTTTTTACCCTATTACAAAGTAATTAGGAAAAGAAATGAAACACATAATTAAACATTATTAATATATATTTAAAAGTTAGAAGAAACCAAACACAATTAAAAATTACATTGTATAATTGATTTTAATTATCATTGTAATTGATTTTTATATTTTATTAAATTGATTTAATTAAAATGTAACTTTTTACCCTATTACAAAGTAATCAAGAAAAGAAATGAAACACATAATTAAACATTATTAATATATATTTGATTTTTTCAATGTGGTTCACGTACCGGTCCCACCGGCCGGCATCGCTACGTCCACGGAATAATAGCTGGCGGGCCCACCCGAAGGGGCCTTCACACCCTCGGCACATTTTGCGTACCTAACCCCAAGAGTGTCGAGGAGAATGGATCCCGTGACCTCACATGCTGGGAGGCCTAACTACGGGTGCTCGACCGATTGAGCTAACTCTTGGGGCTTAATATATATTTGATTTTATTCATCATTATATATTATATTTTTTTAATAATTTATACTTATTTTATATATAAAACTAAAATACCTCGAATTAGGTGATAGCATGCATAATTGGTGATAATGGCGGGTCTCACGATTGTGTTGAGGGGACATTTAGAAGGCCAGATGTCGACCCTTAGACGATGCATTAACCACCCGCCTAAAGAATGACCAAACCACTGCAAATGATGATCCTTCCTCCGTACAAAAATGTGAGCTCGACTCATGGGTGCAAGTTGGCCCTTTGACGGCTTGTAGAGGAAATCATGGTCGATATTTGCAACATTAAGGCTCATCATTATGACAATAGGCATATCACTTCACCGCAAGCGCATTTGGAAAATTAGGACAAGTGGTTTGTCTCCATGGCGATTGTTTCAAGCTATAAACAAGTTGGTTCATGCTCCATGGTCTCTGTTTCATGTGGTTTTGATTCTCCAGTGTTTTCAATATAGTGGGTTTTTGTTTTACTTGGTTTTCAGCATAGATTCTCCTCTAGCCCTATCTCTGAGGTTTCTTTGTTTTCATTATAATCCTTTACCTATCTCCAGTCTGTATGCTCAACCTCTAGCTCTCCTAACCAACCTCCCCTTCATCCTGTCCTACTCCACAGTCCTAAACATGGCCAAAGGACCCTGTGGCAGAGACCCCCGCAAGGGTAAGATCCTTGTTTCTGAACCAAGCGTCCAGAAGAAAATTGATGACCTCAAAACTTCAAATTCACCCAACTCGCATTCAACATGAACTCGACAGCATCGATGAATGGTTGAAAATTGAACAGTATTGTACTTAGGATGCATAAATCCAGGGAAATATGGGCCCTTTAGGTCCCAATCAAAGGAACATCATAGCCCGAGAAACCAAATACTTTTGGATTGTGGCACTCTATTGGTAGATTAAAACACTATTAGGAAAGGTTCTACTGGACACTAAGCAAGAGAGAAATGAGATGGTTTTGATGATGGAAGAATTCATAAAATAGAACAAGAGCATCTTGGCCCAGAACCATAGGTTGGAGACCAAGCTTGATGCTCTCTACAAGGCCACCACATGAATGGAATTCACCACAGCAAACCCTCAAAAAATCGGTGAGAAGAAGGTCCTAGACATTCACACTCCTGATGATTATGTTACAAATTAAAGCTATTTTTCTTTAGATTTATCTTTTTTATTATCATAGATATGTTTAGGTTATGGTGTAAATAAAAACCCTAAAGTTACATCATTGCTTACCAAATATGATATTAGTAAGACTCATGCATGGCAACCTAATGCCAATTAACTTTTTAACATTATTAAAGTATTCACTTACCATTATTAAACAATTGACTTACACTAAGGAGCTAGAATGGCATTTGTTCGGCCACAATATTGTATCTTGATTTTTTTAATTATTTTTATAATTTATAATAATATAGTGATGAAATACCTTTATTTTTAATGTTAATGATCTCTTTTGTACCTTCTTATTTGAAGTCTATCTAGGTTAAATACTATTATTATTTGTAGTCTTAATTCAACTACTAGAACTTGGAATGACAACATTTTGTTTAATATGTGGTCAGGGTTTCCTTCTACCCGACCATAGTCTTAGGATTTAAATGAGCATACATAATAATGAGAGAACAACCATAACCATAACCATAGCAACGACATTAAACACAACCATTTACCCTAGAAAAACCCATGAGGGAAAAAACCACCCAATGAATATCTTCATTACCTTGGCCAAAACTGGCCAACCTGGCCAAGTGAGCTCACTCGCTCACCTTCAGGCCACATTACAATGGAGTGTGCCAAGCCCTTTATAGGATTCATTACATGCAATACCTTGGGCCAATACCATGGGCCACCAAATACCATTTTCTTTGACCCAAACCAAGATTAGCTCAATAATTCATTCACCAAGTCAAGGTTAATCTAACAACCCCCCTTTAAACTTGACTTGGAGTAATGGCCAACCCCCCTCAAAGTTTTTAACAATGAATCTCACAAGCCCCCCGTATCACCTAGGTCTACATGACTTTACCAATGAGTTACCAGAGGTATGCATGCCTAATCAGGCCTTACATTCGTATACCCATTTACATGTAATACAATTTTTAACTCCATTATAATAAAAAAAAATTGTTGATGTGTCTCATGGTGCTTTTGCCATCACCCTCTGTTGCTACATCCTCTTGCTTTTCCACGCTCATCATCTTCCATGCCTCCTTTTGTACATTCATACAAACTTTCCATTGGTGTCCACATAAAAATAATCCATCTACCAGATTACATGGGTCCTCAGTCGCTGTAACTGTCGATTCTCTTTAGCTACATGGTTCACCAGTCTTGGTCCCAAAACAGTGATTAAACCATCTCACATTCCTCTGCAATCGAAGACTCAACCTCTGCAATTCCACATCAAGCTAGCCTACAAGTACACCTGCCACCCTCGTACCTATCCCAGTGGTTCATTCCACAACTTGATGCCACATCCCTTCTTTACACATAAGAGGGATAAAATGAATTTTTTTCTTCGTGCTTCTAAGCACCCGGGGAAATCACATTCTAACCAAAAACCAAAAACCAAAAATTTCCCGGGTGTCGAGTACCACCGATTATGCACCCTCCAACATATTAATTAAAATTTAGGTACAAAACATATGACTTCAAGGATCACCAACCACATGCTCTGATACCAATTCTTAGGACTTAAATGAGCATACATAATAAAGAGAGTAACCATAATCATAACCATAGCAAAAACAACATTAAACACAACCATTTGCCCTGGAAAACCCCATGACGGAAAAAACCAACCAATGAAGATCTTCGTTACCTTAGCGAAAACTGGCCAACCAAACCAAGTGAGCTCACCTGCTCACCTCCAGGCCACATTACAATGGAGTATGCCAAGCCCTTTATCGGCTTCATTACATGCAATACCTTGGGCCAATACCATGGGCCATCAAATACCATGGGACATAAAATACTATTGGCCACCAAATACCATTTCCTTTGACTGTCATGTCCCAAATTTTGCATTGGGTCACAATGGCCTAAGCCCATTGGCCATATTCATGAGAGTTTGTCAAATTGATGTTAAGGGTCAAATAATTGCCTAGGAGGAAAATTACTAGTTTCCTAGGTTGGGGGTGGAAGCATTGGGATTTGAAATAAGAGGGATAATAAATGATGTGTGGACATTGGAATAGAATAAATATTTAATAAAGGAGCTAAATAAATATATACAAGGGAAAATCAAAGTGGCATTTGATCATGAAGACACATGGAGGAAGTGGGACCCACACAAGCTAGATTTTCTATGCCACATGGCATCCTCCTCTTGTCAATTCGAATCCATGAGAAGTCCAATGTTCTTGGGATGAGTTGGAAGGGAATAATACTTGGCATGAGTCAATGAGGTTGAAATGTAGAGGAGTAACTCCCATGGAAGGGGAAGAGGCGATTTGGAGCTAGTGGGACACTTGGGCTAGATTCCCTAGCTCTATGACAACAATGATGAAGATGTTATGACACCTATGACACAAATCAGACCTGAAGGCTGACATATGACATATATGACATGTCAGGGCTAAAAATAGCCTCCAAGAGGGCGCTCAAGTGAGTTAGGGCAGCCAAAGAGACACCAATTCGAATTTGGAGAAGGAGAGGGCTAGAATTGGAAGGACAAGTGGCATACTTGGGAATCTCTTCCCAACTTGAGTTGGCATGAATCTCTTGGAAGGAATTCAACCCATGGAGGACCTTAGAAGTTTATAAAATTCATGAACAAAGAAGAATAGCAGCTTTTGATCATTTTAGAATTTGCATTTTGCATTTGGGAGAGGAGAGCTAGTGGAGTGCTACTCTACTTGCCTTAACACCAATTTCGAGGGTGAAAGATTGTCATCCTAGTTGATAATTTGAAAGGCCATTCAGACCTTTCATTTGGATCTTTAATGGAGTCTTTTGTTACAGGTTGAAGCTATAGGGCAGATCATGGTCACATCTCTTTCAGCTTGTTTTTACCACCATTCTTTTATTTCTTGGCATATTCTTGCTCCTTGAGGAGAGGCGCACTTGTTGAGGTGATGAAATCTTTTGGATAGCTCTTGAGGCCCCATATATTTGTATTCTAATATATATACTCTGGTTTTTTTGTTCATGAGACTCTCAGGTCGAAATACTAAGTGGAGTTGTGTAAAAATATCAAACAATGCAAAAATGATGCCATTTCCCCTAGATTTTGTTGTTGGAGTTTGAAGAGACACCATTTTGAGTTATATCAGTTATTCTCTATGATTTTATGGATGTATGTAATTTTATTAAATTTCTGAAGAAGTTCCATTAATAGAGCATAATCCCTTGGCATCTAAAATTCGAATTTCCTAAGTCATGGTGAAAATAACTAGCTTTTCCCCCTATGTGAAATCTTGAATATAAACATCTGGTTTAAAGGAGTTGCAGAAGGCCATAAGAATTAATTAATGATACATTGGGGAGATCATTAAAGCCACTTATCAGTACCATGCCTCTGTTAAGAAATTTGGAAGGGTTTAATAGCATTTGGGAAGCCATCTTGTCCACTACCCTTGGGGGATTTGAAGCTCGAAATTGCTAGTGACTTTCCCTACTTTGTCCAGATTGTAAATGAATGCTACAGAATTGTTTTAGGGGTTTTTAATCATACATTAACATCATTTATATGTATGAATAACTCTCAAATACCTTCAGACCCAATTTGGGAGCATTTGGAGTCATTTGGATACCAAGAGACCAATACTAGTCAAAGAGAAATTGCTAGTCAAACTCCCTACTTTGGCCAGAACTTAAAGGAGATTTGCAGAAGCCTTTTGAAGTCTATAAAGCATCCATAAACCTCATATTCATGTCCCAATATCATCCATACACCTTCTATAACAATTTTGGAGCATTTGGAGTCATTTGGAGACCAAGAGACCAATACTAGTCAAAGGTCGTACTAGTGGAAAAGTTGAAAATTTCACCATTAAAATATAAATTCCTAAAAAGGGACATTACATTGACCCAAACCAAGATTATCTCAATGACTCATTCACCGATTCAAGGTTAACCTAACACATAGAACATGATATTTTGATACTCTATAATTTTTTGTAATTATCAACAAAAGTATTATATATATATATATATCGAAGATTGAAAATTGACTATGTATGGGTTGGTTTGAGTGTGGAGAAGCCTGGAAAAACTAGGTCTCAAATGGAAATTACAAGAAAATTAAAGCTCTTCCTCTTATTGTAAACTGAGGTGTGTCGATTGCCAGAAATCGATCCATTTGTTAGGATAAGCCCTCCATTTGAGGACTAGTTTCCATTTAATGTCTTAATATTCTTTCCCACTTTCCACAGGAAAAGAATGTCCCTGCTATCTTAATCATTCAAGAGGAACAAATGAACAAAGTTGTCCCATGGGCCTATTTTGATGGGACTACACAAGACCAGCTGTGTGGAGGCAAGGCTATTCTCTATTTTTCTTAAACCTACTTTTTCAAGATCCAAATGGGGTTGGGGATTGGCAAAAACAACTATGCCGAACTTATGGCCCTAAAATTATTGCTTTTGTTTGTCAAAGAAAAAGGCTATAATACTCTTCAATTTTTTGGTGATTCGATGAATGTTATCAATTGGGTAAACAAAGCACAAAAATGTCACAACATGATTCTTCTCAATTTGGCTGATGAAGTGCGATGCATTGTGGAAAATTTTGAATATTGTATTTGTCATCATGTTTACATGGAGTGGAATATGCTTGCGGACAAGCTATCTAAAGAAGGCATACAAATAAGCTTCAGCCAATGAAAGATTTCAAAGGTACAGAATGGGAACTTTTTTAGAACTACCTCCGACCTTTTATTGAGGGCTTGGATCCTCCTCCAAATCATCCTATAATGTAAATAGTAGATATCGATTTCGGATTATTCTATACAGCAACATTTTGGTTTTCGAAGCAGTTACATTGCCATCGACTTTTATGTTTTTTGTGATTTGACACAGTTTATGGGATCTATAGCATCACTAAACAGTTTTCTATGGAGAGATTTAAGACAAAATCTATTTTTTTTGTAAAAATCTAAGAACCTGTGGATATGAAATATATGATAAACATGTATTATGTATAATGTAATTTTTTTTATATAATAAAATTACATGTATTTTCCAAATAATATACACTATTAATGATTATTATTTTTATTCTTTATTGTATTATTTATTACAAATTTAATTTACACAATTTTACTTCTTAATTAGATATTTAAAAAGTGATATTTTTAGCTATTAAAAATATAATGTTTTAACCAAGAAAACACCATATGTCATGTTTATTTGTCAAATTTTTATTTTCTCGATAATATATTCTAATATGATGTCAAGTTTTTATTTTTTTAAATAATTAAATATGTTCTACTATAACCCTTTTAATGGAAAAAGATTATTTAACTATTAATAATGTAATCTAAATCTAGTTTAATAATATCTGTTACTTTATTTTATATTTGCAAGCAAGACAATTTGTTGTCTTTAGGAAAAGCATTCTCCATGATGTATAATGCTTGCATTTTTATTTTTGGAGACTTATCCTTAATTATTAGTTTGGTCGAGAAAAATATCGTATTTAAGGATTCAATTGACATGTCATGTATTTTGATCATAATTCTAGATCTTGTGTTCTTTTTTTACTCGATCGGTATCGAAGAGAAAACAATTATAGTGCAAATATGAACGCGAACCGAGCCAATAGGTTAGGTAAATAAACTATTGTTCAAAGTAGGGGATCCCTAAGCAAGCTTAGATCTCATAGAAATCGGTTCATGGAATTTTATAAACATAACATGGCATTTTATAAGTATCAAATGAAGGGTTGCAATCTAATTGATGCAAGTGAGTTTAAGTATGACCTAAAAGTGGTAATAGACGTGACAAGCAAAAGATCAAGGGTGGAGTATTAAATCTCCTTAGTGTCTCTTCCCCCTTATTTGCAAATATCCTGGCATGATTGGGGCTTTAAGCAAGGAGGGATGGATGTCTCAAGTGAAAGTGAGATATTTGAACTTATGAAATGTGGTGAATAGGAACCTGGTCTATTCCTTTGTTTTTATGATGATGGAGTTTGGTGGGAATGAGATAGTGGAGTCTCTTTGTGCAATGAGGAGCATTCTATGCAGTTGGGGGACTATTGGTGAAGTTTTCCTCCTTCGCAAGAGCGCTCTTCATCATGGTAAGAAATTTCTTAGCATCGACTTGGGTATATACAAAAGCCTCAAGTGACATCTTATATACACCACTCAAATATTTTATCATCTATATTTAAATTGTGGTTAGCCATGTTACTTTTCTCTTGATATCTTTTTAAGAGTTATGTTGAAATGGCCAAGACCCTAGTTTTGGTGGAAATTTGGGTGATGGTTTGAGCAGTATTAAAGGAATTTTGAGGCACCTCTCAGGACAGCTTGAAGGAATGCATTAGGTGGTGGAATGCATATGGAAAAACAAGTAGCAAAGCATGAAGAATTATAGGGACGTCTAAAACAACATAGTATTATAATGAATAAGATGGAAAATGACCTAGAAATGCACTACACTATCCTTTTGGAGACTTATCCTTAATTATTAGTTTGGTCGAGAAAAATATCGTATTTAAGGATTCAATTGACATGTCATGTATTTTGATCATAACTCTAGATCTTGTGTTCTTTTTTAACTCGATCGGTACCAAAGAGAAAACAATCATAGTGCAAATATGATTGTGAACCGAGCCAATAGGTTGGGTAAATAAATTATTGTTCAAAGTAGGGGATCCCTAAGCAAGCTTAGATCTCATAGAAATCGGTTCATGGAATTTTATAAACATAACATGGCATTTTATAAGTATCAAATGAAGGGTTGCAATCTAACTGATGCAAGTGAGTTTAAGTATGACCTAAAAGTGGTAATAGACGTGACAAGCAGAAGATCAAGGGTGGAGTATTAAATCTCCTTAGTGTCTCTTCCCCCTTATTTGCAAATATCCTGGCATGATTTGGGCTTTAAGCAAGGAGGGATGGATGTCTCAAGTGAAAGTGGGATATTTGAACTTATGAAATGTGGTGAATATGAACATGGTCTATTCCTTTGTTTTTATGATGATGGAGTTTGGTGGGAATGAGATAGTGGAGTCTCTCTGTGCAATGAGGAGCATTCTATGCAGTTGGGGGACTATTGGTGAAGTTTTCCTCCTTCGCAAGAGCGCTCTTCATCACGGTAAGAAATTTCTTAGCATCGACTTGGGTATATACAAAAGCCTCAAGTGACATCTTATATACACCACTCAAATATTTTATCATCTATATTTAAATTGTGGTTAGCCATGTTACTTTTCTCTTGATATCTTTTTAACAGTTATGTTGAAATGGCCAAGAACCTAGTTTTGGTGGAAATATGGGTGATGGTTTGAGCAATATTAAAGCAATTTTGAGGCACCTCTCAGGACAGCTTGAAGGAATGCATTAGGTGGTAGAATGCATATGGAAAAACAAGTAGCAAAGCATGAAGAATTATAGGGACGTCTTAAACAACATAGTATTATAATGAATAAGATGGAAAATGACCTAGAAATGCACTACACTATCCTTTTAGGCTTCACAAGTTCATAGTCTCTTATATCTCCTCCTCTTATGGCAATTGGGTCAACCAAAGAGATAAGGTTGGATGAGGACACAATGCATCAAGTGGACTAAGTCTCAAAAGGACATCACAAAAGCCTACATGCTCAAGGACCTAGAGTGGAAGATATCAACATGGAAGAGGCACACACTAGGCATTCTTTTTCCCAAAACTAAAATTGGTGTTCATGTTTAGTTGCATTTTGTTTGTTGGTTCTTTGGTTGAGTAGTATAGCTTTAAATGTTTTAAGATAGAAGCGCCTTTTGTTTGCAATAGGGATCTTTTTAGGAATACTATTGATCTTTGAGATTTATGTAATATTGGTTGTTTGGTTTTCAACAACCTCTTTATATGTCTAAAGATAGCCATACGCAATGTACAAATTGAGGATAGAATGAACTACATTAGTTTTAGTGAAACTCAACGTTTCGATCATCCTCAAGAGTTGATGCTCGAGGACGTGAAGAAGAAGAGCTAAGGTGCCAAAGATCCTTGGATAAATAGGGATTTCAATAGGGATTGCAAATCATGGATGTTACTTGTGACATGGATGATCTAATGAAAATGGTTGATGCAAATTGTGATATAGTTGAATTAATGCAAATAAATGAACAACTTGCGACACCAATGACCTAGTACAATTAGGTAATATAGATACAACAAATAATATGATTGATGATTTCTTAATTGGTCATGAGAAGAATTATTCATAAATAATGAATTAATGAATAAGATGAATCACAAAAAAAGTATGAATAAATGTCAACTTGAATTTTCTTTTGAAGTCACAAAAGAAAACTGACATCAATGTATGAAGAACATAAAATGGTCTTTCCAAGCCTATCATCAAACCTTGGAAAGAAAGTCGTAACAAAAAACACAAGACAAGACTAGATATAAAAAATGCAATACCACCAATCCATAGTGTAGGATTCATTTACATTGTCATCTAGTTGGTCACATGGAAAATCATTTTTTTTTATTTCCATCTACAACAATCCATAATGTAGGATTCATTTAAAGAGATTCCACTTGCCATGTTTCAGTTCAACATCAATCTGCTAGCTGTCAACATTGTCAAATAGTTGGTCACATGGAAAATCAATTTTTTTATTTCCATCCATGTATTCATTGTGGGAATATAAATCATCAATCAAATACATGTCAAAACAAGTCGGATAAAAAGAAAAAATGATTATGGTTGAATAACTCCTTGTCAATCGAAATTAAAATCCAAGATGTTGCACAAGTTGTTTTATTATTGAGTTTAGACAAAAGGAAATACAAATTTTCATGGAGAAACCACAAAAGCATAAGGCTTTCAAACAGTTGTTCCAAATGAAGATTTTGGGCATGATTGGGGTCAATTATACGTGTCTTTTGAATTGAAACATGAGTCAGAGCTGGTATTTTTTACACCTTAAAGGGAGAGTACATTGAACAAACAAAATGGAACTCTCTTTCACCTTAATGGGGAGAGTACATTGATGGAGTATAATGGCATCATTATCAATGGTCAACTAAAGCAACCACATTTATGAAACCGGTTAGTGGCCAACCAAAACCACCATATACATGGTATCAAATTCGTCTATAAAAGAAGGAATCCAAAGTTCAAACTTTGATCTCTTTCACATTCCTTCTCACCTTGCACCTGATAGGAGGAAATATTAATGAAAATAGTTGAGCTTCAAGTTTCAAAATCCTATCAATCCTAATTCAATGAACATTTTGGAATTCCAAGATGACAAGTAGTCTCATCAACAAACTGTCTACAATCAATCAAATATTCATTAGGATGTTGTTGACACCTAATTGTGTCTATATTTAGAGAGCACTTCGCTGATCCTAATTGTTCACTAATAGAAAAACGTTGATCCTATTTGGTCACTAATTAGGAAGAGAATGTTCAAACATGGTAGCTATTCACTTCCAAAATTTCTACTATCTTTCAAATTTCATTTCAAATTAACCATCCAACATCCAATTTAGATTAAAGATTGAAGATGGTGCCAATCTATGCACTAGTTATTGTTGCCTTACTAGCATAATTATTCATACTTATGATCAAAATCCTATCAATCCAAATTCAATGAACATTTTGGAATTCCAAGATGACAACTAATCTCATCAACAAACTGTCTACAGTCAATCAAATATTCATTAGGATGTTGTTGACACCTAATTGTGTCTATATTTAAAGAGCACTTTGCTGATCCTAATTGTTCACTGATAGAAAAACGTTGATCCTATTTGGTCACTAATTAGCAAGAGAATGTTCAAACATGGTAGCTATTCACTTCCAAAATTTCTACTATCTTTCAAATTTCATTTCAAATTAACCATTCAACATCCAATTTAGATTAAAGATTGAAGATGGTACCAATCTATGCACTAGTTATTGTTGCCTTACTAGCATTATTATTCATACTTACCATCAAAATCCTATCAATCCAAATTCAATGAACATTTTGGAATTCCAAGATGGCAACTAGTCTCATCAACAAACCGTCTACAATCAATCAAATATTCATTAGGATGTTGTTGACACCTAATTGTGTCTATATTTAGAGAGCACTTCGCTGATCCTAATTGTTCACTGATAGAACAATGTTGATCCTATTTGGTCACTAATTAGCAAGAGAATGTTCAAACATGGTAGCTATTCACTTCCAAAATTTCTACTATCTTTCAAATTTCCTTTCAAATTAACCATTCAACATCCAATTTAGATTAAAGATTGAAGATGGTACCAATCTATACACTAGTTATTGTTGCCTTACTAGCATAATTATTCATACTTATGATCGAGGGGGGAATGGGATGTTGTTGACACCTAATTGTGTTTATTATATTTATAGAGCATTTTGCAGATCCTAATTGTTCACTAATAGAAAAATGATGTTCCTATTTTGTCACTAATTAACTAATTAGCAAGAGACTGATCAAACATGGTAGCTATTCACTTCCAAAATTTCTACTATCTTTGAAAATTTCAAACAAACCATTCAACATCCAATTTGGCATTATATGAAGCAAATTTTCAAGTTTTAGATTAAAGATTGAAATGATACCAATCTATGCACTAGTTATTGTTGCCTTACTAGCATAATTATTAGTACTTATTATTGAGGGAGTGAATGGAATGTTGTACCTAATTTTGTCTATATTTAGAGAGCATTTCAATGATCTTATTTGATCGCTGATAGAAAAATGATGATTCTATTTGCTCACTAATTAGCAAGGTTCAAACATGGTAGCTATTCACTTCCAGAATTTCTACTTATCTTTCAAAATTTCATTTAAAATGAACCATTCAACATCCAAATTGGTATTTTACCAAGTGAATCTTCAAGTTTTAGATCCAAGATTGAAGATGATACCAATCTATGCAGTAGTTATTGTTGGCTTACTAGAATAATTATTCATATTTATAAAGTCAGAGATCACTTCTCCTTATGACTTTTTATCCTTATCTGTGTCATCCCTCTCCATTAGTGATTTGTCAATGAAATCTAATCTAATCTATGTACTATAAATTGAAATCATTGGATGAATACAAGTGTTGAATATGTCTTAAAGCCTTTTTCACCAAGGTTTTTTTCACGTTGTCTGTTCCATTTCTTAACCAGAAACATATGTTCCATTTCTTAACAAAAAACATATGCATACAATCTTATTGATCTGATTTCACAAGTTATTCAAGATATATTGGAACCTTAAGTTAAAATCCCAGTCCCCCTATAGAGAAAATTGAAAAGTAATTGAAGGAATAACTCAGGCATGATATTTAATGGTGATATTATGATGTGATAATGAATATAATGCACAACAGCATACATATGATATAAACATGAAGACAAAGATGAGGATGAGGATATTATGATGTGATAATGAATATAATGCACAAAAGCATACATATGATATAAACATGAAGACAAAGATGAGGATCTCATGAAGATCACTTGAGAGATTAAGGAGAGATATTACGGGAGATAGTTACGCACATGTTTGAACAGAAATTCATATTATGACATGATTGTTATGTTCGCTTATTGGCAATGGTGACTAGTCAAAGTAAAATGTTATGATAAAAAAAGATTATTATTATCATCATATTTTATGTTCATACAGAGCATGCTTTCAAATTGTCAATTGAATCCACCAACCCAAATGGTTGTGAGATGAAGTTTTATCCTCCCACATATATTCATGTAAATAACATGTTAGCTCAGCATGAGTATATTGTTGTAATGGCTTTGAGCCTTACTATTGACATGACTAAAATAAACCTTGAATTAAAGTTATTTTCTGGCTGTTTCTTTCTCGCATAAGCAAGGCCTACATCGTACTTAAAACAAACCCATTAATATGCAAAACTGACTAAAATAAACCTTGAATTAAAGTTATTTTCTGGCTGTTTCTTTCTCGCATAAGCAAGGCCAACATCATACTTGAAACAAACCCATTAATATGCAAAACTGGTTGGGCCTTCTGTCGGGATTATCTCACGCCACTTAGAAAAGGTCCACAAAACCGTTATTTTGGGTCCATACCCAGAGATTTTAAAAGCTGGTAATTAAGCACTAACAATACCCAATAAAAAACAACCATATATATAGGAAGACAATACAAAATCCTTAGCTGCCAAAAGATCACCACTCAAAGTTTATGGACTGCTGTCATTATTAAAAAATACATAGAGCCGGTTCCTTTATTGGATTGGATCCGAAACACGAACAGAAGACAGGTTAATATTTCCATCACATATAGAAAGCTATCCTACGATCATTTGACCTTGTTGGAAATGGTCTGGCTTGGCGGATAGGAAACGGGCAATCCTTTGACCTTGTTGGAAATGGTCTGGCTTGGCGGATAGGAAACTGGCAATCCTTTGACCTTGTTGGAAATGGTCTGGCTTGGCGGATAGGAAACGGGCGGAAACTCAGAATTGGCATGGACCCTCTGGCTTGGCGGATAGGAAACTGGCAATCCTTTGACCTTGTTGGAAATGGTCTGGCTTGGCGGATAGGAAACGGGCGGAAACTCAGAATTGGCATGGACCCTCTGGCTTGGCGGATAGGAATCGGGCGGAAACTCAGAATTGGCATGGACCCTTGGCCTGGTAGTGGCAGAAATCATTTACTCCCTCTGGAGCTGGTAAACTTTCTTCATGACAGTAGACGGGCGTTTCTATAGCAAGCATTGGACCCCCTTACCACATATATCTGGAACCAAGGGTGGCTATCGAGTGAGCACCCGGGCTTGGAAGGGGATTATGCCCGATGCTGGGCTCTTTATGCAAACTCCCTGGCTTTTCCGCACATTAGACTCACTGAAAGGGAAGATGAACTAATTTGGGACCACGATTCGGCTGGTGTTTAGACGACAAAAAGGGATATATACAAATCAGTGCAGATTTATTCAACAGAGATCCAAAATGGTGGTGGAAGCTCAAGTGCCAGTATAAGTCCCGATTATTAATCTGGACAATGTTGGAAAACAAGGTCTCTACATGGGACAATTTACAGAAACGTCATCAGGTGGGTGGTGTTCACTACGCAAATCGGCTGATGAATATGTAGACCATCTTTTTCTGACCTGCGTTTATTCAAAAGCAGTTTGGCAGGAAGTCTCTAGTCTTCTTGGGTTTGACTGTATTTGGCAAGGAGCAAATGTTGAAGAAGCTTTCTGGTCATGGAGTTTAAACAGCAACAATCGGCCATTTAAAGCTTTGCCTGTCATCATCTCATGGGGAATGTGGATCACTATAAATAAGGCAATTTTCCATGATATCATTCTCACTCCCCTACGGTAGTTGCTGCTCAGGCTGTTCGGATTTTATCCTTCTTTCCCCAAGATAAAATTGCTCCAGAAAATCGTATCATACAAGAAGAAATCATCGATAAAAACATTCCTTGGGCTTAAGTAGACGGTGCATCACAAGGTGAATCCGCGGTCGGTGGTGGAGGGGGAATCCTTTACCTTTTTAATTCTCATCTTTTTAGCATAAAATCTGGCCTGGGAGGGGATACAAACAATTATGCAGAACTTATGGCCCTTAAAACTCCTGCTTCTTTTCGCTATTGAAAAAGGATGTAGGCCATACAAAATTTTGGGGATTCGATGATCATGTTAAACTGGGTAAAGGAAGTGCAGAGATGTCACAATCCGCGTTTGGCTCCATTATGGGATGAGGTCATGGCTCTAAAAAGAAATTTTGATTATATCTACTTTGCACATGTGTACAGGGTTCGCAGGGTTCGCAATCAAATGGTGGACAGACTCTCCAAAGAAGGCATCATTTTATCCTACGGGCAGTGGCACATAACTGAACAAAGTCATGCAGGTATCTCAGGCTTCAATCACAGGCCTTTTCATGAAGGCCCGGGGATGTTGGGAAGCTAACAGGAACCAATCTGGATATTTTCTGTTTTTTCTGGGACTCCTTTTTTCAAGATGCTGAAGAATACATCAACATTATATGAGTTTGATGCTGGTGACAGTTTTTGGGACACTCCATTTTGTACAGCTTTGTGATTGCTTATCTACTGAATGTAATTTTGTACTTTAAATTTTTTTCTGCGGAAAAAAAAGGCTGACAATACAAAGGAAAGTGTAAATAAAAATGTAAGACCTGATGCATAAATAGTCCTATACTTGTTAGAAAAAAATTAAAATATAAATCTGTTCAGATAAAAGCCTTAGAGCTTTCATAACAAGACCAAATTACTCTTAGAAAAAATATAAATCTGTTCAGGTAAAAGCCTAAGAACTTTCATAACAAGACCAAAATTACTCTTCTAAGTTCTTAATATCCACCCTTCAAATCATTAACAACATCATATGGAATAGGTGTGACTGTCTCCAAAACAGCACCCTCAACTATAAATCCTGGCTTAGGGCCCTCAGGCTGCCTCTTGGTGCTGAAAAGAGGCTCACCACGTGCTTTAGCCTCTACCTTCAACTGGTCATTGGTTTTTCTTCTCAACAAGGCATCCTCTGCACACCTAGACGGTTGCACATGCTCAATTCGTACATGAATTCTCTTCTTGATAATCTTGTTACGAACCTGAACATCAATTAGAAAATCATCAGAAGGTGAAACAAAGACAAACAAAAGTCCATCCCCATAGCATTCCCACAATTGTTACCATAATCATGTACTCCAACACTAACATATGAAAATACAAGGCTGCACTTAAATTTGTTAGAACACAGGCATGGACCATGGCCCTTAAATTTTGAAGTCATTATCAATACAGATTCATTTAATCACATCCTGAGAAACTGACATCACCAATGCTAAGCATTTAGGACTGCATGTAGTTTCATTAGTGCAATTACTGGACAGCATTCATGCAAATTTTGCAAGACAACGCAATCATACATACTATGTGCAACATATGGAGACACAAAATACCCCATCTCTTTCCCCTCGAGCAAACTTTCCCCTCAAGCAAAGGAGATGGTTGAAAGCAGAGTAGGTGCCACTGGGCTAAGAAAAAATGTATGACCCAGATGTACAAACCAGGCGACACCTTTTTCCTATAATTGGAGCACATCCTTATTCTGCCATACACAAAGCCTTGGGTAATCTTTAGAATATATATAGTTTATTAATAACTCATGTTGAATAAGTCCCATTTTTTCCCCACTAACTTGTGGTGATGAGACACACAGGGCTTAGCCTGCTGTCTATCAGCTATTTTTAGCAGTCCTCGCTAGACTACTCAGTTTAAAGTTTTAAACTAGATTAGCCTATTATCAAGCATTGATTCATGAATTAATAGATGATTGATAGATTTTTCATTTATTTGGTAACTGAGCCAACAATCAACAAAAAAATATAGCAAACACACAGAGCAAAATATCTAATTGAGAACTAGCAAAACTGAGCACGATAAGATCCATTTCATTAAGATTGACAACACCAAAACGTCACCTAGATGAAACACAAGGCATCGGTGATCATCCAATGGTGTCAGTATGCAACAGCAATGCCAAGTAATTACACTATAATCCCCCATGAAGAAAACTAAAAAAGGCATGTTTCCACAGTAATATAAAATCACTTTTATATCCCAAAAATAAATTCAAGTAAAACTGCAAACACAATTTAATAATCAAATGAACAGAACATAACCCTATAAAATTAATTGAAATTGAGTTACTAGGCAGACGAAGTTCCAAAAGAAACCGAATACTTTAACAACTGCAAACACAATTTATTATTTAATAATCAAATGAACAGAACATAACCCTATAAAATTAATTGAAATTGATACAAACAGTGCAAAAGGTATGATAAATTGGATGATTCTAAAACTAAAACAATCAAACGTGGTTAAACTTGAACACAGTTAATTCAGAAGACAACACAATATGTCCAACTGTGAAAATCTGCACTCTAAAAATCAAATGTGGTGTCAATTGGGTGTAGCTCAAGTGGTTGCAAGGGAAAAATACTGCCCACCCAACCCAGGTTTAGCCAATGATCTATTCATGAGTTGTTGACCTGGACTTGTGCTTTGAAGAATCTAGGGTTTACCGCGGGCACCATCCATGGAATTAGGAGAAGTGCCCAGGATGTTCTCCTCAGGATATGTTACCTGGAAAAAAAACCAATCAAATGTGGTACACCAAATACTCTAGAAAGTAAAGCTCTCAAGATCTTCGCAGTCACTCCAAACCACAAAATTCAATAGGTCTTCTTCATAATCAGGAACTACTGGCTCTTTTGTCCCAAGGTCAAAAAGACACATAATCAGCAGTAAATAGTTGCGGCAGGGCCCTGTCCAAAGAAAAGAGTTAAAAGAGAAAAATAAGTAAAAAATATATCAAAAACTCTTCATCCCATAAATGTAGAAGTGAAGCTCCCAGATACATTAGGAACTGTGAACCCATCAAGGCAAAAGAATAGAAAATGTTTATTAGATTAAAATTATTTTCTTAATGGCCCTCGGATAATGCAATCATTTTTTTTATTAACATTAAAATGTAGGGTGGAAAGGGAAGCATAATTAAAGGAGGTGTGCACCCATCCAAGGAAAAAGAATTAAAAATCTTGATAAATTGAAATTATCATCTCTTTTTAGCCCTGAGATAATGCAAACATTTTTCCCCGTGTGGGGGAGCTCAAGTGGTTAAGTTGAAATTGGTTGTAAATGGCCGCCATGGCTCAGGCCCTGTTGTTGCACCTAGGGGTATAGTGGTAGCGAGATTGGATCCCTGGACCCCACAAGTACCAGCCAAATCTCCATTGCCAATTCCCCTAGTATAAAATAAAAAGATAATGCAAACATTTTTTATGATTAACATTAAAATGTCTTCAATAGTACTCAGGACTTAATAACGGTAAACAAGAAAAAGTTATGTATACAAATTCGGAGAGCCTATTTTCAACATAACTACTTAAGCCATTTTAATGTAGAAGTGAAAAGAGGAGAATTAGTTTGCAAGAAAGTGAAATGTCACTTAAGGGCTTAAAAATAATGCAAATATTTAAAAAAAAATAAATGATTAAATATGCTTACACCTGCCATATGCTAGCCACAGGGTACAAACAGGAAACCCTCAATGAGTATGAAGGGTTCAACAAGAAAGGCTAGGATATGGAACCATTTTAAGTTATGGGGCATCAGTTTCTGCTAGTACATGAACAGAAGTTCGTCTGAGTACCATATGCATAAACTCCGTGTATTGATAAACCCAGGGGGTAAACTAGATCTATGTTTTCATATTAAGTTGACCCAAAACATCCATTATATTAATACAGTATCTAGTTAAGTTTAGCTATAGTTTATAATATAATATTTGAGTTTATAAATGTGTAACTGTCATCTTTTACCGGTATATGTTGTAATATAATATATGCCTAGACCTTATTATAGGCATATTTCGTATGTCTGAAAAGGTATTACTAGCTAATGTTTGGATCTTATTAAGCAATTCAGAACTGTCTCTGCATATACCATGTACTATAGGGATACAATAGCATCTTCTGAAATGCTCATGGGTCAAGGACCTTCGAGGCAAGGTAATTACAAATCAACACAGTATTTCTGGTAGTAACAACCAACTAAATGATGCAGAGTAAGCTAATATCTCTGCTTAGGTACATAACAGGGATGCAGACTCCAGAGTATGAAGCTAAAGCTAAATGGACGATCACATAGAAATTTTTGCATGACGTTCACAAGCAAATCTTACTGGTGTGATTACAACTCTCATTTAAAAGGAAAGAAACGTCACAATGTTTAACCTAGCTGTCACAAAAATTACTAACCACTGAGAGGGTTCAGAATTATTGGAAATTTTGATGATCTTTTGTCAGAATCAAAATCGAGAAGAAAATCTAAAGAGAACTTAATAAAAGAAGCGAACACTTGTTTTCCTTATTCATTCAAAAACTGAACCCACAACCAACGAAAAATACTGCAATGCACTAAAGCAAAATATCAAACTGAAAAAGACTAAGGGTAATTAAATTAAAAAGATTATAAAAATAACTAAGAGAAGATCCACTTCAATGAGATTCAAACCACGGTCCAAAAATCGAAATCCCTCTACAAAACCTAGCCATACAGCAACAAAATCCTCACAATATATATCAAGACCTGAGCCATCCAGCATATTTATATTAAAAATATTTGTAAAGTATGAAAGGAACATTTGTAAATAATGAAAGGAAAACATAAATCGAAACCTTAGCATAATACCCTATCCATCGAAAAGCGACACCATTCTCAAAACCTGTTTTAAGGGTAAAAAACGATAGCATGAAAAAAGACGAATGTGAGATAGAACAATAATATATATAACCTGTTTGTTCATTTCGACACCGATGGCTCGTTTGGTGACGTTCCAGACAACGCCTGTGCGGCCATGGTAGAATTTGTGAGGCATCCCTTTGTGAATCGAACCATTGACCTTAACGTCCACGTACTGCCCTATCTTGTACGTCCTCAGATATGTGCTGAGCGGGGCGTATCCCTTCTTCCTGAAGGGCCTGGCGAACAGATCCCTAGTCCGAGCGCGCACTCCATGGCCTGCCGGCATTATTTCCTCCCTCTGTAGATCCGCTCCTTTCTCTGAGTAGGGTTTTGGTTATAAAACCGCTCCTTTCGCTGAGGAGGGTTTTGGTTATAAAACCCCTACTTCCAGCGTTAGGGTTGGGTGAAGCCCAGGTTAAAGTCAAGGAAATTAAAGTTGATAGCTTAGATTCACACTTGGAACTCTATTATTTTGTTTGTTTTCTTAAAGAAAAAACAAAAAAAGCTATGTTACTCAAGGCTCTTGGCCTAATATTATCCCCACATCTACCCCAACATGTAGTTGTATAAACTTTGCCAAATGTGTATAAACTTTGCGTCGGTTGGTGGTTTGTAAGGGTACATGCTTTCACTCTTATTAGATTTTTTTGAGCTTGGACCGTTACCTTGTTTTCATAGAAGTCAAGCTCTTAGCCAAGCAAAAGTAATTTAAGGTCATATTCCAAGAACAAAAGCAGTTTTAACATGTGACCAGTGTCTCAAAGAAACCCAATATCTCTATCTAGTCATTGCTCAAACTACCAAAGGAAGGGTCATGTGGTTTCATTAAACCCCTTGGTATTAGCCCCATACATGAAGCCATGATACCAAAAACCAGTTGCAATTTAACTTCTTTTCCAAGAGGATAAAACTCTATTAGAGTTGTAAATATGATTAAATGATATTGTTTATATATTTGAATAAATAAATGGATATAAAACAAGTGAATATGCCACAAAGTAGCTAGTAGATAGTCCCTGTCAAATATAAAAAAAAGAAGAAAGTAAATAATCTATAGGTGAGATTAGAGTTATGCAAATCTAGGGTTTTGGGATATAGCAATGGATGAGAAGTAAGTTGTTTTTTGGATGATCCTAAGGAAGGATGTCATACATTCTATATGAGGACTTTTTCTATAAAGTCCTTGAGGAGGTAAATGGTTTTGGACCTCGTAGGAGACTAGTGGGGGTGGAATAAAAACTTTAAATCCCACCCACAATCATATGGTCATGTAACCAAGGAGGGAAGGACTGTTGGCGGGCGGTTTGGATGAGTCAGATGCACAGCATCGTGGATGTTGCGAAGGGTCAAAGATGCCACGCAAGAAGGAAAACAGCGCGCAAGTCAATAAGTTTATGTATTTTTGGGTCATTAGGACCGCATTATGCGGGTTTTGGGTCATTTGGACCGCAATATGTGGGTTTTGGGTCATCCTTTTTGTAGAGTTTGTTAAGAAGTAGTTAAGCAGTTGCCTAAGTGGACCGCAAATGTAAAGGTGTAAACCTATAAATAGACATAGCATTGTAAGTGTTGATAAATCGATATCCAGGGATTGATCAATCGAAGAGACAATTTAGCTCGGATGATTTTGCTTGTTGTTGTCTGTTAATCTGGGTATGTGACGAAAGAACTATATTGTTGTATCTGTGGGTTGTTACAAAGGTTAATATCATATGATTTTGAGCAGAATTACTATGTCTCTTTCTGTTTTCCTGCTATGAATGTGATGTGCAACTTGAATACATGAATGATGCAATGTTTCCTTGTTCCAAATGATGTTTTACTGCTAGATCTGTTGCACATTAATGGTTTATTTGACAATAAGATCTGTTGAATGATGATGTAATGCATAAGTCGAAATGTTATATCTGTTTGTGAATGTTGCAATAAGTTGATAAGCGGATGCACAAAGGTCCTTCTTCATTCAGTGGAAACATGGTTCTGTCAGCTCTCCCTTGAACATCTCGGGTGAGACTTCATCTGCTCCGCAGGTGTTGCTGGACAGGGTAAAACCTGTCTGGGTCGGTGCTAAGGGAGATCGCAATAGGTTGGATGTCGACAGAGTGAGGAACCCCTGTCGACTAGGTTTGGGTCAACAAATGGTTCCGTTGTCGGGACCATAGCGCGAAGTGAAGGAAGGACATGTTGTGGCATCCGACAAGACCGGAAATTCAAGATTGGTTCGATCACAAGTTGTGAGAGTTCGCTGAGAAAGAGAATCAGAACCCTGGAGTGACGATAGATTGGTGGTTGGCAAAGTACATACACGACGGTCCACATGAATATTTTTTCTGTGAATTCCCAATTATCTTGTATAAATGGTTAGCGAAATTAACCTTTCAGAAGCGAAACTTCCAAGGTGGTGAGCCGACAGCTTGGACCCCAGAACTGATCCAGGAGCTGCAAGAGGTAGACAACAAAGCATCGCGGGCTGTTGAAGTCTGGTTCGACAGCATATTGGAGGGTTATATCACCGAATTTGCGATTGACATGACAAAATCCTATAGCGAAGCCGAAAGGGAATTTTTCAATGGGCCACTAGGCAGGTTCCTATTGTCGCTACAGTTGTCCATTAAGATGCTCATCTATGAAAAGGGCATATTGAAGATGCACCTTAACCAGTAGAACCCTGGTGGGCGGAGGCTGTGGATACTATGACAACAGGGGGGAGGCGAATGGAATGATACAGGGTAGATGGGTGCAAGTTATGACGAGACTATGAAGGAAGCCGAGGAAGAGAGTGGTCTTACAAGGGGAGGAGCAAGGTTTAGACAAGAGAAGAGGCAGAGGACAGGAGAAGGTCCTGATGCGATCGAAACGCAAAACTGCGAAGGAAGACCACACGGGACGAAGCGACCTCACAGTGCCAACAAGGACACCCAGCCTACGCCCAGGATAGAGGCAGGACCAACCCCCAGCAGTAGCGTACCCACACCTCCGCTCACTATATCACAACCAATAAGAAATACGACTTCGACACCGCCGTGTTCATCGTGTCAACAACATTTACTTACTAGCGGATCAGCGACTGTAGGAAGGAAGCCTAGGATGGCGGGTGAAGATGCGAAGCTACCGTTGTTCCATGGAAATGGAACTGACAACCCAGAACAATATTGGTTCTTATGTGAAGCTGTGTGGACTGTTAAACAAATTACGGATGATGAGGCCAAGAAAGGTTAATTGACGACGACTCGTCGGGGTCGTGCATTGGACTGGTTCATGAAATTTGTGTAGGTTCCTGTGGGTAGCCCAGAGAAGACATTGGATGAAGTCATAAAAGGATTAATTGCAGAGTTCATAAAACCGAAGTCCGAAGCACAATACATTACGGAACTAAAGGAGATCAAGCAGTATCCAAATGAAACTGTGTGGGACTTTGACAAAAGGTTCAAAACGCTAATGGAAAGAGTCAGCTTTGAGATGAGCGATGTTCAGCATAAAGAATGGTTCATCGCGGTGTTATTACCCCATATTCAACTCCCGTTAATGCAGCAAAACATTGCGATGCCGAGCGAGGCTCTGGAGATTGCGATGTGACTAGAAGCTTCGTCAGTTGGTGAGAATGCAGCCGACATGTCTCAGATTTAGACGCAGCTGGCCAACCTGACAATTCAGTTGCAAGATCTTAAGAAGGGTAAAGAACATCGTGAAGAGGCATGGTGTACACAGTGTCATGCAGAAGGGCATACCAAGGATAGTTGCCCAGATTTCCGCAACTATTTGGTATCCGGAGCACCGAATCCATTGAGTGGCGGACGTATTCCATGGTGCCGCATCTATCAGTTCTATGGGCATCGACATGAGTAGTGTCAATACATGCAGAAGATGGTTACGAAGCCAATGAATTTGTATTGTACATTCTGCAATTCAGTTGGGCATGAAGATAAGGATTGTCACACATATGGCCTACTTCAAGAAAGAACATACGACTCATACTATGTGAAGGATGACCATCGTGCAGTACAGCAGCCGCAGCTGCAGCCATAGGTGGCCCAGCTGCCACCTCAACCACAGATGCAATTTGTACCGTAGTCGCAACCACAACAACAGTTTGTGCCACAATTGCAATACAATCAGATGTAGATGGCTCCACAGCAGCCATAGTACGTTCAGCTGGTGCAGTATGTTTAGTCAGGGCAGTGTGTTCAGCTGCAACCGAATCCCTTGCAACAACAATTTAATCAACCACCATATCAGCAGTAAGGAGGATTCCGTGGCAGATTCCGCGGAGGACGCAGTGGAGGCTTCGGTCGAGGAGGAGGACGAGGTCGCGGAGCTATGCAATGTTATAATTGTGGAGTATTGGGACATTACCAGAGAGAGTGCCTGCAGTTGCAAACACAGTGTACGTACTGTTTTGGTATTGATCACACGGTTAAGAACTGTCCACAGCTGATCGCGAGATGGTAGGCAGGAAATGTTGCAAAATCAGAATCAGTTGCAGAATCAGCAACCAGTGCAGAATCAAAACCAGCCGCAGAACCAGAATCAGCGTCCGAATCAAAACGTGAATCAACCTGCAAACCATCTGCCGAACCAAAATCAGGGATCAACCGTCGCGACGATTTCAGCAGAGCCGAGGACACAAGATGTTGATGTTGTTGTTATCACTCGTGGAGGTGCGACGATAGGAGAAGATGGTCTACATCCTCTAATCCACCTAGCTGGGAAAAATAAAGTGCAGTTTGATATTGATGTCGAGCGAGATACATTCTTTGAAGCACGTCATGCGATGGGCAGAAATCCTAGTAAGACAATTATTTGTGACATGCCCCCTGTTTTTTACTCAACTTCAGAGGCAAGCCCATCGCGGCAGTATGGTACTTTACAAAACTTCTTTGAAAGTTGTTTATCGCTGGCATGCGATCCCGATGTTCTTGCCGAGATCGAAAGTCTGTTGCATCGACTGCCCAAGAGATGGAAAGAGTCCGCGATGAACTCTTTACAGTGGAAGAAGACAGGAAAAGAGATGCGCAAGAATGTCCAGATTGGCGACTATGACGTAGATTCAGTTATTCTAGATCTAGGCTCAAATGTTAATATTCTAACGACGCAGGCATGGCAGAAAATGGGGAGCCCAATGATGAGCTGGTCTCCCGTGTAGCTGCGATTGGCTAATCAAGCCAAGGTAACACCAATTGGGAGAGTTCCACACCTTGTTGTAGATATTGAGGGGATGAAAACATATGTTGATTTTGATGTCATCGAAGTTGTTGATGGAGGCAGCTCCTACCCCGCGTTGCTAGGGATTGGCTAGGCCAACGATAGTATGGCAGTCATTAATTTCAAAAAGAGGGTGATGACTTTTGAAAATCAAGACCTCAGAGTCATAGCTCCATTGGATCTGACTGAAGAGCGCAGGTATGTTGAACCTATCAAGGATGAATTTGGAAGAGGATGGGATCACGCATATAACATTTCGGAAGATTACATCCATCCGACTACCAATGGTGAACTCTGCTGGTGCAGCTTTAGCTCTACGTCTTCCAATTCTGATGATGCATTAGAGAACTGGCAGAATCGCATGCATGAGGTGTTGTTCAGGAAGTGTGGTTTGATCACGCAGTCGCTGTGCCGCGTCGCGATTGAAACTGTTGAGTTACCGGTATACAAAGGATTGCCCGGGTTGTCTGAATTTCTGGTAGCATTTGAAGACAAGGTGTCAGAACCACAACGATTGCTGGTATTGGAGGAGGTGCTGAAGGCTGCTCCAGCACGTTGGTAGGCGACCCATAAAAGTCAATTACTGGATGGTCGCAGTGTCGAAGGCTGATGACGGTTCGCTTCGGCGACACGGAAGTATACCACACCGGAAGGTATGATGGGCGGAATGATCCTAGTAGTCATCTGATTGAATGTCAGACTTTGTGGGCCTCGCGACCAAAGGATGAATGGTTCCATGCCTTTGTCCATACTTTGGATGAAATGTCGCGATCTTGGTGTGCTGCAGCCGAGTTGCGCGGGGAGATTACCACTTGGTTAGAGTTGATGGTTTGCTTTACTCATACCTTCAGTTTCGCGGATGCCAATACCGATGTTCACAATGCCCTACAACTCAGTCGCAATGTTGTTCTGAAGGTGGTTCCAGTTGCCTACCCATTGGATCCGCATACGCATTGGTCGATGCAATCGATGATGGAATGCTACAATATTACTGGAGGGCCAGAGGATGGGGATGACCCGTGGAATATCAATATTCCGGAATCAGAAGGGAGTCGGGATGTCGTAGCACCGGACGCACCAATTGATCTGATCAGTCAACCGCTAGAGCTAAGGAAGGTCAACATTGGGACAGAGGAGAACCCAAAGTTTGTGAATGTTGGGGACTACTGGGATGAAGAAATGATGGCGAAGGTCACATACTTGTTGCATGAGTTCCAAGATTTGTTCCCTACGAAGTTTTCCGAGATGAAGGGAATATTGGGGGATCTAGGGGAGATGAAGATTCCATTGAAGCCAGATGTGAAACCAATTAGACAGCGACCATATAGATTGAATCCGTGACACAAGGAACGGGTCACAATTGAACTTGACCGCATGCTAGATGCTAGAATAATTGAGCCAGTTGAAGAATCATAATGGATTAGCCCTATGGTGGTGCAGGATAAGAAGACAGGTGAAGTACGGATTTGTGTCGACTTGCGGAAGCTGAGTGATGAGTGTATGCATGATCCTTTTCCGACGCCATTTACTAATGAGGTGCTGGAAGGAGTGGGTGTTCAAGAGATGTATTCTTTCATAGATGGTTTCTCTGGCTATCACCAAATCAGGATCGCGAAAGAGGATCGCCACAAGACGACATTTGTGACTGAATGGGGTTGTTTTCAGTACACGGTGATGCCGTTTGGGATTAAGAACGCACCTGCAGTATTCTCTAGAGTTGTTGTCGCTGCATTCAGAGACTTTATTCAAAAGTTTTTTCAAGTTTATATGGATGACTGGACAGTTTATGGATTGATCAGCGATCATCTGGCTAATCTTCGACTCATGTTGGAGCGTTGTCGGCAACATCAGATATCGTTGAACTTGAAGAAGTGCATTTTCTGTGCACCGTTTGGGATGTTGTTGGGTCACATTGTTTGTAAGCAGGGATTGTTGGATGACCCAGCCAATACTGCGCTCATCCTAAGATTACCACTGCCTACAAATGTCAAGCAGTTAAGAACGACGCTGGGGCACACAGGGTACTATCACAAGTTTATCTGGGGTTATGCAGCGATCACGGCCCCTATGGAGAAGTTGTTAGAGAAGGATACGGTCTTTTTATGGTGTCCAGAATGTCAAGCAAGTTTCGAGACGCTGAAGACTAAGATGGCTTCTACACCGATATTGGTATTTCCTGACTGGAGCAAGGAATTCCATGTCCACATGGATGCATCATCGATTGCGCTGGGAGTAGTGCTCGTGCAACCAAGGGAAGGACATCTGGATCACCCGATTGCTTTTGCAAGTCGCAAGCTATCAGCTGCGGAGCGAAATTATACGACAACCGAAAGGGAAGGTTTGGCGATGGTATATGCGCTGCAGAAGTTTAGGCATTACCTGTTGCGAGGTCACTTCAAGATGTTCACAGACCATTCCACTTTGAAATACCTAGTCAATAAGCCTGTGTTGGGGGGGAATATATGCCGCTGGTTGCTTCTCTTTCAAGAATTTGATTTTGAGGTAATTGTGAAGCCAGGTCGTTTGAATGCAGGGCCAGATCATCTATCATGGATTGAGACAGGGGAGGAACCAACCAACATTGAGGATGGGTTGCCAGATGTGTAACTGTTTAAAGTTGAGGTGGTTAACGACTACTATGAAGAAATAATTCAGTTTTTGGCGACAGGAACCACACCAAAGGAGTTCACCACAAGTCAGAAGAAGCAACTGGTGGTTAAGGTTGCAGACTTCCAGTTGATCGCTGGACAGCTATATAAACTAGGACCGGACGAGATTTTGAGGCGCTGTGACCTGCCTCATGAGCAAGGGCAGATCTTAGTAGAGGCACATGCAGGAGTGGCTGGTGGACACTATGGCGGTCGTGCTACTGCCAGGAAGATGCTTTGCGCAGGGCTTTGGTGGCCCACTCTTCACAATGATGCGACGGATTATGTGCGGACTTACAATGTTCGTCAACGGACTGGAAAACCCTCCAGGAGGGATGAGATGCCACTAATACCTCAAGTGACATTGTAGCCATTTGATAAATGGGCTGTGGATTTCATGGGACCTATCAACCCACCTAGGAAGCGCACTGGTGCACGGTACATAATCACAGCGACAGATTATCTGACAAGATGGGCGGAGGCTGCACTAGTTGTAGATTGCATCGCTGCGACAGCAGCGCGCTTCTTGTTCGACCATATTGTTACTCGATTTGGATGCCCGAAGATATTGATGAGCGATCAGGGGAGTCACTTCATTAATCACACAGTCAACGCTTTGACAGAAGAGCTTCAGATCCAGCATAAGAAGAGTACGTTGTATCATCCGCAAGCCAATGGAACAGTAGAGGCCTTCAACAAAGTGTTGGAACATGCGCTTACAAAGGTTTGTAACGCGAATCACGATGACTGGGATTTGAAGATTCCAGCAGTCTTGTGGGCATATCGCACCACTTGGAAAAGATTGACGGGGCAGACACCCTTCAAGTTGGTGTATGTGCAAGAGGCGGTTATGCCTATGGAATATATCTTTCTGAGTCTGCGCATAGTGGCAGCGACATGCATGAATGATGAAGCAGTGTTAGCCGAACGACTGGAGCAGCTGGTGTAGCTTGAGGAAGATTGCTTTATCGCAGGTTTTCACCAGCGCGTGGAGAAGGATCGGCAAAAATATTGGCATGATCGCCATATAAAAAACAAACAGTTTCAGCAAGGTGACTTGGTGTTGTTGTATGACAACAAGTTCATGAAGCATCCAGGGAAGTTACAGATGCATTGGCTCGGTCCACATCGCATCAGTTGCATAACTTCAGGAGGCGCAATAAAGTTGCAGCAGTTAGACAGAGTGATGCTACCAAAGCTAGTAAATGGTAGCAGGTTGAAGCCCTACAGGACATGCTCGGAGCAGCGCGATGCCTGAACAACGTTGTAAAAAAAAAATGCAGGATGCTAGGTGGCAGGATGGCGCACTAACAGGGATGGAATGCGCAAGTAGGAGCAATGGTATCATAGTTTGGGATCCCTGCCACGACAACTGCGGGGTCTAGACGCAGTCAAATCAACAATCATTACAGATTGTTAGCAGACGACACTTTCTCACGCGATAGGTCTTTCTGACAAATCTGATCGTTAGATGGCCCGGATTGAGGACGTAGTCAGGCACATTTGGCATGCATAACCGAAGGTGGCAGCATGGTTGGTGGCAGCATGGTTGATGCTTCGCACGATTGGCATGAATGAAAACCGGTGGAAGCATGGTCGCAGCTCCGCACGTAAGAAATCAAGTCTGAGCATGAGTGCTGCGGATCCGCCTCATCGGGAGATGACGAAATGGTATGATGATAGGAACAGGAATTTACGTGAACGGATTTGCAAATGATTTCAGAGACAGGCATCCTAGGCATGACGAAAATGCATAAATACAGGCCCAAGAGGATAGTTGAGCAAAGAGGTATCTATCCGACGAGAGGGATCCATGCTGCGAGCGGGTCAGGAAGCTAGATAAGTTAGGGATTCCAAGGAGGTTGTGGAAATTATCCATTTCATTTCGTGTTGCAGCACACCAGGTGCGCTGAGGGATCGAATGACAATGACGAGTGTGCATGAACACCTAGAGAAGGAAGCGGCACAGACACTCGGGTGTAACAAAGACGAAGTCTCATCCGAGATGTCTAGGTAAGTGGTGGCAGTTCGAAGCTTCGTGGTCCCTGCGACCACCAGAACGACAGGGGCGGCAGCCCCCTGGTCCCAATAGTAGGTGATCCCTGGTGCGAAACAGATGTGCCAGAGCAGTTGGCCTGTTTCGCACCCCGGTGTTGTTCATAAACTTTTCCTTAGTCTGCACCAGGTTTCCAGAGACTCGGGGATGATTTTGAGAAGTACATGACAGCAAGCTGGAAGAACACCATATCAGTTTGAGCAGTACACACCAGTGAGATCCAAACAGCAAGAACAGTTGCAGAGGAATAGTCAAGCGACAAACGAGTATGAGTACACCATGTCCAGCTGACGTGGCTCGAGGGCAAGCCACAAGATTGTGTTGGGGGCCTGTTGGCAGGCGGTTTGGATGAGTCAGCTGCGCAGCATTGCGTATGCTGCGAAGGGTCAAAGATGTCGTGCAAGAAGGAAAACAACGCGCAATTCAATAAGTTTATGTATTTTTGGGTCATTAGGACCGCATTATGTGGGTTTTGGGCCATTTGGACCACAATATGTGGGTTTTGGGTCATCCTTTTTGTAGAGTTTGTTAAGAAGTAGTTAGGCGGTTGCCTAAGTGGACCGCAAATGTAAAGGTGCAAGCCTATAAATAGAAATAGCATTGTAAGTGTTGATAGATCGATATCCAGGGATTGATCAATCAAAGAGACAGTTTAGCTCGGATGATTTTGCTTGTTGTTGTTTGTTAATATGGGTATGCAACGGAAGAACTATATGGTTGTATCTGTGGGTTGTTGTGAAGGTTAATATGATATGATTTTCAGCAGAATTACGGTGTCTCTTTCTGTTTTCTTGCTATGAATGTGATGTGCGACTTGAATACATGAATGATGCAATGTTTCCTTGTTCCAAATGATGTTTTACTGCTATATCTGTTGCACATTAATGGTTTATTTGACAATAAGATTTGTTGAATGATGATGTAATGCATAAGTCGAAATGTTAGATCTGTTTGTGAATGTTGCAATAAGTTGATAAGTGGATGCACAAAGGTCCTTCTTCATTCAGTGGAAACATGGTTCTGTCAACTCTCCCTTGAACATCTCGGGTGAGACTTCATCTGCTCCGCAGGTGTTGCTGGACAGGGTAAAACCTGTCTGTAATGCTATGGATTTGGACTTAGTTAGTCGCAGTGCACAATTGTGTCTAACATGAAAGGTGATAGAGGTAACCTTAATGCATTCTCGAGCTTGGAGAATACTCCTTCATCTTCCTTGCAAGGTCATAACAGAGGTGTGTATGGATTTGCTTCTTTGATGGCAAAGGATGAGTTATTATTAGATTTAGGCAACCAATTTGAAATGGATTTGGAAGGGAATCCCATCGGCATATGTTTTGGTTAAGTGAACTGGATGGTAGATGGACTCAGGAAGGAGCTTCTCAAGTAGATATCAAGTCTTGTGGGGAGGAAGGTGGTTGGAAACATAAAAATCCAACAAATATTATTCAAGGCAAAAGGGATTGAAAATGCATTAAGTAGAAGAGGCATAAGGTAAATTTGGTATTGGGGGAGGATATCAAGATGCACTAGGTTGTGGATGGTGAATACAGCATTGATAGGGTAGTTTGTTAATGGTGATATGTCAACAAGCACTTTAGTAGCTTGAATGGAAGAATTTTGGAAGTCGTTGTTAGGTTATCGCCCAAGGTATCGTATATTGGTGAAAGGATGGCTTGCATTTATCCTTAGGTCAGAAGAGGGCTAGGTGAAGGTGAAGGTGTTGGGAAAGCAATGGACATGGAGTCACACTCCCTTGGTACTGAAGAAGTGAATCCCTTGTTTCATTGCCTACTCAAAGAGGTCTTCTCTACCATTGATTTGGATGATGTTCCGTAGGTTGCATATGAAATTATGGTCGATAGACATGTCTAGAGCAATTGAAAGAAATGTGGGTAATTTTTAAAGTAGATGATAGTTATCAACGTTCTAACACATGCTCGATAGCTCACATCCTTATCGAGGTGAATTTAAAGGATGGTTAGTGGAAGAGATCAACATAGAGGTTTAGAATAAGCATCATTATCAAGCTATGTATTACATTAGTGTTCCTTTATGGTACTCCCCGTGTCATTCTTATGGACCTTTGGCTAGCAATTATGTTCTCAAATTCACTAAGAAGGTGCGGTGGTGAAAAGTTTCAGTATCTCCTAGATTTAGGAAGGACCTGGACTTGGGAAAGGCTTTTGAGATGACAAAAGAATTGGAATTAATCCATCAAAGCTAGTATTTTTAGGGTCAAAGTGAGGCTTGATAGTGCTCTTCAACTAGGCCTAGTGACAAACAAGAAGTTGATTGTGAAGGGAGGTAGGTTGGAGGTTCCATTGGTGAATTTGCTTCTTAAAAATTTAGGTAAGTGCTTAAATCACTCTCCCAACTCTGTGAATTCTAGAAAAGAATCTCCGACCCTAGATGATACTCTTTGGACGAATCTAGGATTGTCTCATTTGTTGATAAAAAAAAGTATAAAGGTAGGGGGGATATGTAATGCTAGTGACAGTTTAGAGAAATTTGAAGGATTAATAGAAGGAAGGCGAGTTTGAAAGTTCAATAAATAAATTAGGGGGTCTTATGGACCCTCCTCCATCTTTATTTAGAGGGAAATTCAAGGATTTTGAACAACACATATATTTGTTGAGATCTAGACAACGAGCCATGGACTTGACAGAGGTTGAGACTAAGGGGAGGGGGTCAATTTGGTGGGTTAAACAATGGGGTAGTGTCTCCCAGAGGAAGGAAAACCCACATCTCTATAACCCAAAATAAAGTTAAATTTATGGATGACTTGTAACTGAGTTAAATTTGAATTTTTCTGCTCCTCTGGGTCTGAAACTTTGGCCTGATGTAACATGATGTGTCCTTTTTCCAATGTCGCAAGTCTGGCCTAATTCTGATGTACCAATAAGAAGTTATTGCGAATCTCCCAACACTTCTTATTTTAGGTCTTTTCAGAAGAGCGAACTTGTAGGGTCTGCCACGTGTCCAATATTTCGTATATGAGGTTGAAAACCCTACCACATATACTTTGGTCCGTCTTGTTTCTGATGCAATAGGTCTCACTCAATTTGGATCTTGCATGCCTTAGATGTGACCTTTTTCCCCATAATACTTGTTTTAGACTAGTTTTTGGACTAGTAAAAAACCCTAGATTCGGAGGCAAATATCTCTGAACCTGCGCAGTCTCAGGATCTAAAAATTGGACCATCGATAGCTCAACCAATTTTGGATATGGGTTTTGAATCTCGCTTTCTAAATCCTTGTAGAAAAAAAATTATAGCGAAAATTCCAAGATGACTCGTTTTGAAGAAATCAATCTCGAGGAAAGAGCTCTGATACCAAATGTTATGCAACCAAGTCCCATATATAGCATAAAAATAGTAGAAATAGACCAAAAGAAAGTAATCCATGACTTAATAATGAATAACTGAGATGAATAACAATCGTCTTCGAGGGAGGAACCTCCTTACACAATGTACTAAGTACAAAAGACAAGACAAGATACAATGATGACTAAAATGAAAAGGTCTCCTTCCTATATATAGGAGACAAAGGGGTACAGTAACAACTAATAGACCCACTAATAGACCCAAGCCGACATCAATAATATGTAATGCACCATAATAAATGGGTAATGTGCCACTACATAAGGGGTAATGTGCCAATATTTAGGTCTTAACAATCCATTAGGGGAAACATAATACCCTAGAAGGGGCCCTTATAGTAGTCCTAGCCCTTAATAAGGGTTTCTCATGATTAGTATTTCATGTAATAACAAGGGTTTGAGCAACCCATCTAACAAATTTACCCTAAAAAGGTTGATAGAATTTTAAAAAGCTAATATTATTCTAATATGAGAAACTATGGAGGGAGGGACTTGTTATACCATATTTGTATATGGGGATGTTTACCCTCACTTTTGCTGCATAGATCAGGCTAATATTTAGTTTAGAGCTAATATGTCATGTTATGTTGAGATGCTATCTTGTGGTTGCCACTTATTTTGTCTTGGATGATGCCATGCCATTATGTTATGTTGCCAAGTTCGTGCCTTGAGGATACGTTATTATGGATGTATGGTCTTTATCGATGATTGAACTAGATGTTACTCATGTTACTTACACTAGTTGATTTTGATAAGCATGATTAGTAGAAATGCTATGTTGGCTAGTACTTAGAAGTGGTTTTTGTTTTGTGCACATGCCATTGACTAACATCTCTTGATCCTTATAGGGACCATAAATCTCATTTGGCTCCACCTATGATTTTTCCATATCCATATCATTCCACCTTTATGTATTGAAACCATTGCCTAAGACTTGATAGATTGACTCTTGACTTCCCCTCTGTGACCCCTTCACCATGAAGGTCTCCTTGTCTTCCCTAGTGTCTTGGCTTTGTTGCGTTGCAATGATATTGTGATAGTTCAAGAGGCTTCCTTGTAAATCCATGGGGTTAACTACTTATCAATCAAAGAGAATTGCCATGGAGCAATTCTTTTCTTAGAACTGAAACAAGTTTCTGTGTGTCCTTGTGATAGTTCAAGAGGCTTCCTTGGGGTCAACTACTTATCAAGCAAAGAGAATTTCCATGGATTAATGCTTCCTTCGAACTAAAACAAGTTTCCATGTGTACTTGAAATTGGTTAGTGGTTGGAAGGGTAGGTAATCCTTGAATTAAGAGGTACTGCCTATTTGCTCTAAACAAGTATTACTGTGGCATTGGGCCTATGGACGCTCGTTGGTAGTGAAGCTAAGGCTGTGTCATCACTAGTGCCTAGAAGGTTTACAAGGAAAATACCTTTAGGAGAAAAAAAAAGAGCAAAAAAAAAGTACAAAAAGAGAAATATCCAAAAAGAAAAGGGAGAAAAAGAAAAGGCAAAGAAATTAAAAGAAAAGGGGGGCTTGTTAAGGTCAAAAGGAAGTAGTTCCTCTTTACATGTCATCCATTTGTTAGACACACTCCCTGGTGTTTTTCTGATTGATGAATGTCACGGAGTTTTCCTTGTTCCCTTATCTTGAGCTAATTTGTAATATTTGACCAATCCTTCACTTGACCAACCTTGTTGACTTTTTTTCACCCACCTCACCCAAAGGAGAAATGGTCTAAGATTATTTCTATTCTTGATGTTGTTCTAGATGGTGACATGTTCATGAAACATCAATCTCATACTTTTTACTAATTTAAGTGATATTTTTTATGCTTGAGACCATGCAATGATTCAATTAGATCAATAATGTATGGAAGTATTGTAACTTTAGTATGTCATAAGTATAAACCATTTGAGGTGTTTTTTTTCCTCCGAGAGGCATTGGAGGTGTCCATTCATTCATTGAACAAGTTTGTCCAACTTTGACCAAAGTTGACATTTTCAACTTTTTTACTTGGTCAAGGGGATTTGACTTGGTCAACAGGACCAACCAGTGGTATGTGATCATGTTTCATCATCACTTGTCATATTGCAGCCTTTGGAAGCCAATTTGATCCTTCCAAATGCGTTTTTCAACTTACATGGACTAATAGGTTTTAGTTAATGGATTTTCTTAAGTTTTCAATTAAAAATGCGTACGTCCAATATTAATAATTTGGATTAACATGAAAATGAAGAATTCATATCAGTTTATTGCATGGAATGGATTTGTATGGTTTACTAAAGCATCATGGAACTCATCCAAGGAAATTTCCAAGTGATTCCATCATGAATTCATCAAGATCCAACTAATATGTGTTTATTAATCAAACTTTCTAAGATTTGATTTAAAAAAGGCTTAAGTCAATGATTACCTAACAAAGATCTCATGTGTTTAGCATGTCATCTTCAAAGGGGGTGCATTTCTCTCCTAGGGGGCACACTTGCTAATTTCCAACTCTTTCTTTGGGATCTAAATAATCCAAATCATCTAAATCATCCATTAGATCAACAAGGGGGGCTTCTCAAACATACATCTTAGCATTCCATGTATTATCTCGTCATTTTTTTATTCCACATGTGTCAAGGGGAACAAGTGTGCCCCTCTCTAAGAGGTCGTTGATTTTTCTAGCATGTAAAGATTAATGTAATGAGATAAACTCAGATATTGATGTAACGAGTGAGACTCAAATAAATATCTTGGCCCTCAATCTCTTTAGCATTAGGGATTTTTCTCTCTCTTCATCTTTGAGAAGAGATCGAGCCTCATTTTGTAAGAGTTTTTTGGTTATAGCAATACATCAGTTTTTCCAATTTTTTTTAAATTGTTCATGGTGATCCTTCTGTTGTGAGTAGATGGATTTTGGCTCTTGCTTTCCTCTTGTGAATGGTAAATGTTAGTAGATTCAATCTAAGGTAAAACAATTATGATGTTCAGTGTATGAATCAAATTGTTTTCAATTGCTCAAATCGCCTTGATGGTTTGGTGAGAAATTTTGCTGAAAAATTTACTACAAATATTTGCTTCACTTTTCTTGGTGATGTCTCTCACTTTTCATGCATCAAGATCTAATTTGTGTGTTGGTTTTTATTCCATGGTTTGGAATTTCAATTATCGAATTTCATCCACTTGCATTCTTCCTTGGCATGTAGGTTGGAATATGATTCAGGATCTAAAAGAGCGCTTCACTTGGATCAACTTGGTTGAATTCTTAACGACCTCACCAAGCTCAAACTATAAGCTACACTACACTTGCTAGGAGGGGTGAATCGAATCCCCTACCCAACTACAAGGCATTGGTCAAAATTCTTGTGTACCTTTTCTCATTCTCTATTCATTAAACACGCATGCCAAAAAATGTTGTCATCTTTCACACACCTGGGGGTTAACGTTGTAGAAATATTCAAGCCACTAAGTGTGTCCTTGGGGGAAAGTTTCGAGTCAAGTATTGTCACTTGATTCTTGACTCCTCCATTTAGGCAAACTCCTAATGAAGCCAAGGGGGGTGGACCCTAAAAGTTACTAAGGTTGACTACGCTTTAGGTGATGGTTTATGAATGAGTAATTTTTTTAGGAGTTTTTATAAACTAGAAAATGAAGCAAGAGACTGCAAATAAAGTAACTGATACAACAACATAAATCAAATATGAATTGCAAGATCATTCAACACATAGTAGTTTAAAGCAGATGATTATAAAAGTAAAAGTACCAGTGCTAAAAAATGGAGTCGTAAAATGCTACTGAGAAAGTAAAGTGTTTTGCAGTGTGTCTTGGTTCGTTTTAAGTTAATTAATTAATGAGTTGATTAGAAGGGAGGGGATTCCTGATATACCGAATTGGCACTGGGCATGTATCCAGATTCACCAAGTGTGGTCCTATGCTAGAAAGCGGGTTTGGTAGTAGAAACAAATTTGCACTTGTTGGTTGAATGTAGAATGCATCTTAGGTATTATTTGCAAATCTAAAGCAAATTCATCTTGAAATCTTAGGACAAGGGCACTAGAAATTTGATATTGCATAGCATTTCAACCTCGTAGGGTTGTATTTGATTTAGTGCAATCATTTGCTTGCTGTAATTTAATTTTTGAATATGATATGTAAAAACCAACAAGCTAAAAGTGTGTTGTGTCATTAGTAATTTACACCAACATCTTTTTTTTTACCCATAAAGTTTAGATCGAGGCTCTAAACTTTATCATAATAAAAATATGAACTTGAACAAGTGTTGGAAACCATTAAAAATTCAACACCTAAAGACTATTAGTGGCTTATGCTTAAAATCCTAGGCAAATATTTACCTCGTCTATAAAAAATCCTATTCCTGGCCATTTAAACCCCAAGACAACCATATACCTATGTTGCCTAATGGTTGCCTAGTCATCTCTTGGGTCACTAATCCAATTGAGAGTATCTTGTCATTTACTTCACAATCTTCTTAGTTACTCATTTCTTCTTAAAGGGCCATTTAACTCAATTCAACTAAAATCCCTTTAGCATTCCTCACAGGGTGCCATATTTTACTCCTTTGTTAAATCTTTAAAGCACCTTGTCTCATAAAAATCATTATTGTGAGTATTATGGGAAAGCTGGAATTCATTGGCAGGTACCTAGGAAAGCTTGACCAGGGCCACCTCTCGTGGTTAGTCCAGGTCTACCTCAGTGGATCTGGGAGACCTAAAGAGAGAGGACTTACCTGTATGACACTTTAGGGTATTGTCCCGAGGTTCCACCAGGTTAGCAACCGATTATTCCTTGCAATCCTAGGGCTGCTAAGTTATGTGACAATGTGACTAAGATCGCAAAAGAGTTATAAAAATTCATGAAGGATTGGGAGTAGATTTTGTAGGAAGATTAGGTGGTTCGATATCTAGTTGGAGGAAGACTTATATTAGAATAATAAATTATGTGAAATTTAACTCAAGTATGGGAGCATAATTCATCTCTCAGGCACTAAGAGAAGTCTTTTATGTTGTTAAGATTTATGGCCCATATGAGAATATAGAAAATGTTTTGGAGCGTGTTGGAACTAGAGTTATTGAGGAGGAATGTTATTTTGGGCGGAGTCTTGAATTTTACTATTTCCGTGGTTGAAATTTGGGGAAGCACTACAAGAGCGGACCCCTTGGATTTTTTATTTTTTTAAATAAGTTGGAGGAGGTAGGCTTGGTGGATGTGAACATGTTAAGCTTGTTCCTACCTATAGGAATGTGAGGATGAGTGAATATGATAGGGTGACAGTGAGAATATACATGTTCTTGGTTTCACATTTCCTTTTGAATGATCAAACTAAGGTTCAAACATGGGTGGAGTTTGGTGGAGACTCATATCATTTTCTAGTTTTTATTCGGTTTGCAAAGGAGTGCAAGCCTCCTAGTCCCTTAATCAAGTTCAATTATACATTGCTAGATGAAGAAGTCTTTGTTAATCTAGCTAGATTCAAATGGGAACCTTATGATGCGTCTTTAAGAGACTTTTCTAGCCTCTAGTTTGCTACTAACTTCAAAGTAGTAAAAAAGGCAATCTCACATGGGCATTTGCTAAGCATAAGAAAGATTAACATAGTTTAATCTCCCTTGAAACTCAAATTTAAGATCTTTATGGACGTGAGATAGAAGGAGGCCTATTTGAGGACTCGAAGTCAAAGCTTAGGGCATTGGAGCAAAATAAAAGGAAACTTTTGCATGGAAAGAAGCTCTCTAGAGGCTCAAGAGCATAGTTCTATGGTTGGCTAAGGGTGATGACAATACAAAAAAATCATAATGTTCCAACCAGATAAATGAAAAGAGAAGATGGATCTGAATCAAGGTCCTTTGAGGATCTAACAAAATTAACAGTGGTTCATTTTGATGGGATTTATAGGTTGCAAGAAAGAGCTAATATCGTAGAATTTGTCATAATGGCTATTTTTTTCCAAATTTCATTGATGAAACAACCAATACAAGGTTGTTGGAGGAAATCTCTATGAAAAAATTACAAATGGTCCTCCATAATTTTCAGAAGGATAAAAATCCAGGGCTTGATCCTTGGGTAATTGAGTTATTATTGGGTTTTTATGAGCTTATTGAAGATGATTTGATAAGGGTAATTGAGGAGTCCATGAGTAAATGGACGGTGTTGGGAGCATTCAATACTACTTTTCTTTCCCTTATCCCAAAGAAAGGAGACCTTAATTCCTTTGGTGACTTCAAGCCTATATACCTATACAACAATATTTACAAGGTTATTTCCAAAATCATTGCATTGAGAGTTAAGCCAATTCTTTCTTACACTATTTCACAAGAACAATTTGGCTTCCTCCATACATGATGTTGTAGGAGTAGCTCAAGAGGGCACGTATTCTATTAAGACATAGATTATTTTCCATTGTTGTGAAGTTGGACCTTTCAAAGGCTTATGATAGGGAAAATTGCTTCTACTTGAGGCTAATGTTGATTCACAAAGGATTTTGTATTTAGACAACAAACTATATCATGGTGTGTTTGAATTCAATCTCCTTTTGTTGTTTTAATCAATGGTTATACTTTGTTTTTTTCAAATCCTCAAAAGGGATTAGGTAGGGATGTCCCTTGGCACAACTATCATTCCTGGTCATAACTAAAGGTCTCAGCAAGGGATTATTGGAGGATGGAAGAATTGGAACATTGGAATAAAGATTGGTAGATCTCTTTATTTGTCTCATTTTCTTTTTGTAGATGGTGTTTTATTATGCTATGATTATTCTTAGAGGGATGCATCCAAGTTGAAAGAAATTGTAGATTTATATTGCACAATGACCAGGATGAGAGTGAATATACAAAAATCATTTATCTCCTTTAATGAGGCGGCAGATGACTAGAGGAGGATTTTATTTGGTCCTTTCCATTTCATCAAATTGATCTTTAGAGTGGTTTTAAGTACCTTTTTTTTTATAAAACCTAATGACTATGTGTTTGACGGACAATCCACTTGAGCGGACGTGAGCCGGATCTCCCTAGCTCAATGCGAGTCTAGAACAAATAATACAAACTACAAACAACTTTCCTAGATCTACTTAAGGATCAAGTACTAGATGCCTTACCTCAACTTCGTAATCCTTTCTCCTGGATGCTGCTCCACGTCTCGTGGTCATCAGATCTCAGCTGCAAAAACTGTCAAGACACATAGAACAATGCAAACGAGTAAAAAGCATCTATACAATAAGAGATCCGAGTAAATAGTTAAGCAGGTAAACTACACAATATCATCACACATGAACAACATTGGTGGAAAGCGTTTATATTATTGTAAATCAGGAAAGTACATAGATAAGAATAGACTACAACCAAGGCTTAATGCAGTAGCCCTTCTCCATCCAAGCCAATTGCCACATCCTTCCAAGGAAGTATGACTCTCTCAATGGATGAGTTAGAGATCTCTCCAATATGATTTCACCAGCATGTAGACACTATAGACTTTCTCCCTTTGGAGAGGGGCAGAGCTTCACTTATATAGGACTAAGTGGATAGGGTATGAATAGGGTAGGTTGAGATATGGTAGGAGAGAGATAGGGGATCCTCCCAAGAGGTTAGGAACCAAGTGCCATCTCCCCCAAGAGGTCAAGGATAAGGATACAAGTCAGCAGGCTTCGAGAATGAGCTCGAAAGGCCTATTTTTGTCCATTAACTGACTTCGTCGCACCCTGCAATAGAGCAAGATGCGACGTCGCAGGTTGCATGAGTGCAGCCTGCGACTACCTCTCAATACCTAGAATAAGTGCAATGGTATCCCTTCCAGATGAATGACTTAGCCAATGAAACTTTAGGGGTGTATACACTGAATCTCATGATGGTAGGATTTTAGGTGTAACAGAATGCCCCCCAAAGCATGAAGCTGTTGAAATATTGGACAGGTGAAGTGCTTTAACAGAAGGAATGGCAATGGCTTGTCGGACGAAGGACATTGCTGCAGTACAACTGAATCTGAGTACACTGTCTCATATAACATACAACATGGCTACCAACCAATACATTGCAGATCCATGGTAGTAATGACCGACTGAACACAATCATGGCTACTAGACACAAGCATAGATCCATGATGAGATGATAACATAGCCATGACCAATACAAATGTGGATCCGTGTGACATGACTCAATACAAAACTCCATTGCAACCTAGGTAAAACATGACTCCCTAGGGTCTTCAAGCTGAACCCGCAATGATACGAATCTAACCATGTGATTACAAATGTCTTGACGTCGAACATGGTAGAGACCACTTGATTACCGGTCACTAATGTATACCGTTAACAAGTGCGAGGGAAATCACCATTAATGTCAATGATCCCCAAGGTATCACAATACATATCATCAAGCGTGAATAAATGAGTTGAAGTCGAACGCGAGATGAAATCTTTCAATCAAGAGTCAATGATGTAAACTCATGTTGAAAGTGAGGTGTCCTGCCATTGAGGCATGCAGGGCCAAGGTACTTGGTTGGTTTCTAGATTCAATCCTCAGATGATGATTTGAAGTCGACAAGGATGAATCCGTAGAAGGAGGGCCATGATGAATCCCCCATCATCGACACGAGACACGACAAAGGATGTGTAGAGCAGATCGGATGGTATAGTGACATGCAAGACTGACTGAGAGTAGACCCACATGATGGAAGGTGTACTGACTGTAGATAATGAGTAGTGAGAGTATTCTTGAACATGGGCATGGCATGTCTTGGCAGTATTGACCTGACGAGTTATGATACCAATTCCTAATGCAACTGATGGTGGAAGCGTTCTTTGAATGACTCAAAGGAGTAACAAGACTCGGGAAATAGGTGAGACTCGAGGAAAAACATATGATCCAAGTGTAGTATGCGAATGCAAATAAGTGCCATGTTCAATAAATGACTAGATACTGCCACTGATAAGGGGTGTAACATAAAAGCTTTCCTTTTTCCCCATCGTGAATGATGAGTGCCTCATGTGTTTTTTATGAGCTTTATGAGGGTAACCAGATGCTCGGTATAGCTCATCTCATAGATGAGTCCAATCCCAAATATTTTTCTGAACCAGGGATAGGAGGGGTTCGTCCCATGGCGTGCCCTTCAATGTGAAAGTTTAACGAGTCCATAGAAGGTAAACTCGGTTGTCATTTCATGTTTAGAGAGTCTGAAAAGAACTAAAGAAGACTCCAATGGTCCTTTTTCATAAAGTTAGCCTCATCGCCCGAAAAAGGGTAAAACAACGTGGGAGAGGACTCTTCCAATCATGATTGGCCGGAGTACACCTTTTTCGTAAGTAGTTCCCCCTGGTCCGAAAAAGGGGTAAACTATCACCAGGAAGACGACCATTCAAATTCTTTAACAAGCGTGAACGCGACAAGTTCGCTTGGCAATCTTTTCGTATTTCGAGAGCCTGAAAAGAGCTTAAAGAAAGACTCCGGGGGGTTCCTTTTCCATTGGAGTTTAACGAGCTCGGAAAAGTGATAAATCGTAACTCGGTAATGTATTCTCATAGTTTCAAGAGCACGAGAAAGAACAAAGAGTAAGCTCATCATCATTAAATAATTACAATCTAATGAATGAAAAAGATAATGACAAAATGTACAAGGGATGTTCATACCTGAGATGACCATTCCAATGTGAAAATGGCATGAAAAGACACTTAACAACTCCTGCACACTCGGAAACTGGTTCAAAATAGTCAACCAAGTGTTCAAATATAATAAAAAACGATCCAAACTATAGCAAATGGCCTAACGACATCAAATATTTGAAAAAAGAATATTCCTTTTGCTTATAAATAGAAATAAAAACCAAACATAGTCACCATTGTTCTATTTGCCAAATTTGTGAGGAGAAGTGCCATTTGGAGCCAAATCTCCAGTCGTCGATTCCGGGAGCTACGAGCGACCATTTCACCCACCGTTCGGAGCATGTAAATCTAAACTTCAGCCAGCACAATTGTAGTGGTTTACATTTTTGTTTTTTGTCTATTTTTTTTGGGTTTTGAGTGGATTTGTGAAGGGCCATTGCATCCTCGGGTCATTGTAGTTTGCCCTTTCGGGAACTGCGACGTCGCAAGTTCTGCAAGGCTCGGGTGCAATGACGTCGCCCTGTTGTCAAAAACGGGGTGCGACGGCGGAAACGTCCAACCCCAAACACAAATCCTGCCCAAAAGAAAGACTTTCAGTGGTTGAAGTGAGTACTAGTGATGTTTAAACTCTCCTTTTGGCAGGTTGCAAGCAACCAAAATGGTTTTGGAGTGGCATGAAAGGGAACATGAGGTAGAGGATATGCAAATTGCAAATGATCCATTGTGTGTGACAGCGTTGAGGAACTGTGGCTTGCTAAATTTCTTCGAGATCCAGGGCATGAGAGCCCAAATCCCTCTGTTGACTCACATGCTTAGATGTTGGGATGCGGCTCAACAGTACTTTGTGATCGGTGAGCACGTACTTACTATAGATGTCGAAGACATCTATTTTCTGACTGGGTTGTCCCGAAGGGCGGACAATGTGCTTCTTACTGGATCACGAGGAAGTGATCGGACTATAGATGACATGATCCTACAACACTGCGTTCCTCACTCTCGTGCTTCTAGTGGAAAGATTTCCATAAAAGATGTGCGAGAGTGTCCATTACGTGCCATTCTCTTCACCATCATGAGGGTAGTAGGGAGTTAGGCTCCTCACTTGGCTACTCAGTCTCAAATGCTATACGCGGAGGACTGTATGTCTTCGAAGATCTTCAACTGGTGTGAGGGACTCCTCGCGAACATGCGAGCTCAGCTGACCAAGTGTCGACGAGGAGAGCTCAAACAGTTCAGTTACAAATCGATTGTGATATCGTTCTTACTGGAACGGGTTCCCCACTTGCGTCCATAGGTACCACTGGAGGACATAGATCTTAGGGATCCTCATATGGCTAGGTGGACAAATGTGATGGCTTGACATGGTGGGGGCCCCATCATCACATATGGTGGCTGAGTTCTTCACTTGGCTTGAGGGCCAGTTACTGATGGTAGAGGACTTCCCATACGGTGGTACGGATTTCAGAGATGACTCAGATTTGCCGCTGCCAGAGGGAGCAGCATGGGGAGACATACGTAAGAATGAATAACCCTTGTACTTTTTAAGTTTTGTGCATTTATAATTTTTTGTTATAGTGCTGATAGGTTAACAACATGTGTGTGCAGACGTGGGGCCCGTACGACCGGTAGGAGTCTCCCTTCTCGCGAGGAGAGATAGAGGAGAGGGAGCAGTCTTGGGTCCAGCTGTACATGCCGCCATCGCAGAGATGGATGGAGTCTATGCCAACTTGAGTGGGTTGAGATTAGACGTTCTCGAGCTGACGGTAGATGAAGTGTCGTGGCCCATGCAGGTGTACACGGTTGGAGCGACTGCTCGCTTCAATGCACTGCTCCGTAGGGTTGCTAGAGCAGTTGACTGTTTCCACACTCAGCAGGATAGAGCTGTTAGACCACCTAGGGTTGTACGGGCCAGGCGCTAGGCCTTGTGTTGTTACTGTGTATGTGCTGAGAGCTTGGAGGCCTCATATTTTTTGTACTTACTGAAAGCTACGAGGCTTCAGATTTTGTAGAGATTTACTGAAAGCCATCGTGCTTCAGATTTTGTACCATCACTACTTTTTATGATGATATATATATACACAGACATTCCGATGATTTATACATTATGCGTTTTAAAATGGATGAATGGTGTGGTTTTGTTATGTGTTTGCTTATATAAAATGAGTTATTTACATGTTATGTCTACTTTTAACAGTTCATGATATATGCTTATGTGTGTGCAATGTACCAATCTAAGATGAAGTTGGCCATAGAATCGGAAACTGTGTTCACGTCTCATGGAATGTGCAGGTATTGAATGGACTCGAAGGACCTTTCCAAGAGATGGACTCGTCGATAGAGACAGAGTAAAAAGGGATCGCGGATGGTGTAGACTCGGTTAATATGAGATACCACTAGTTGAGAATCCAGGTGGATGAAAACATGGTCCATACCCAAAGAAATGGCTTCAGTTAGGGTTCTAATGACTGCTTGATATTTTGCAGCATTGTTGGTTGCGAAACCTAGACACATTACCCCTGACCTGATGAGCTCGCTGGTAGGTGAATAGAGTACCCAGGCTTCCGAAGCAAGGTTACGGGTATGTCAGCTGGCGCCGTCCGCGAATCCGTAGCACGTTGCCATCTGCACACGCAGATAGAACATGGCATAAGAAACGAAATAAGACCTAATCACGCATGAAATCAAAAGCGTCACACCACACAAAAACACACACACACCATGTACAGTATATACAAAAGTACTTATGCGTGAAAGACTCAGGCATATTACCTCTTTAGGTAGATCTCATTGTGGGGCTCACCCAAAGATATCCCGTCGTAGTCTTCAAGCTCATAAGCTCCCTTCTCTAGGACGTGTTTCACTATGTAAGGTCCATGCCACATGGACTCCAACTTTCCTACCCCCAGCTTATCGTGCTTCTGGTCATATGTGAGGACCAAATCTCCCTCGTTGTAGGTACAAAGTTCTACCGACTTGTCGTACTGCGCTTTGATGCATTTCTTGTGAGCCATGTTGGTGAGAGCAGCATCTCGGCGAGTCTCATTGAGCTTAACTAGGTAGAGGAAGCGTTCTTCCTCGGCAGTAGTGTTTGGGAGAAGTTCGATGGCGAGTTTGAGAGACGGAATCTCGCACTCAATGGGAAGGACCGCCTCCAATCCATACACTAGTTGGAAATGAGTGAATCCAGTGGCGGTTTTAATGGAGGTTCTATAAGCCCAAAGCGCGAAGAAGAGCATGTTATGCCAATTGGCCTTGTGTGTACCCACCATACGTTGGACCATAGTTTTCAAGACCTTGTTAATGGCCTCGACCTGTCCGTTCAACTGTGGGTAGTAAGGTATTGAGTTTTCATGGCGAAAACCCAATCTCTCGCTCAACTCGTCAACCATATGATTCATAAAGTGAGAACCATGGTCAGTGACTATCGCTTGAGGAACTCCAAACTGCGCTATTACATGGTCAAACATGAAGAGTGCGGTGGTCTTGCCGTCGTTCGTGTATGTAGGCATTGCCTCGGCCCACTTGTAAAGTAGTCCACAGCTACAATGACGTAACTATGCCCCTAGGCTGAGGTAGGATTACAATGCATGAAATCGATGGCCCATTTAGCGAATGGGCCAATGGCAATAACCGGGTGTAACGGGGCGGGATGGGTGCGCTTTTTTGTATGAAAATGTTGATATGGAGGACATTTTTTTACGGCCTCGATACAATCTTTGAAGATAGACGACCAGTAATATCCTGCGTGCAAAATCTTCTACGCTGTAGCCATCCCAGAGAGGTGACTGCCACACGCCCCAGCGTGACAGTCATTCAGAATGTGTTCAGCCTCATCATGAGTCAGACAGCACCGAAGGATAGAATCAATACCATGGTAGTACAAAGTATCACTGATCATCAGATAATACTTCGCATGGTGGCGTATTCGAGGACGGTCATCATGAGACAATTCAGGGCTGAAACATTGGGTTTGAAGATACAATGTGATATCTCCATACCACGGATCATACGTACTGATAAGAAACAATGACTCATCCGGAAAGGAGTCATTGGGCTCAGATTCTACATCAGTATGGGGGAGGTCGTAGATGAGCTCAGTAAACACCAAAGACTTTTTAGACTTGGATTTTTCGAAAAGAAGATCGAATTCTTGCAGTATCACGATCCATCTTGAATTCTTGCCCTCAAGTACCTAACAAGTTAGAATGTGGTACATGGGGTTCGAATCAGCGATGATAGTGGTGGTGTGAAGCAAAATATAATGACAAAACTTCTGCACAGCTATGACTGCTGCGAGAGCGAGCTTCTCAACATGTGAATAGCGAATTTCAGTGTCAACAAGACCTTTACTGGCATAGTATATCACATGTTCTTGGGCGTTCGGGTCTTCCTAAACCAAAACCATGGCGATAGTGGTGTCAGAAGCGGCGAGATATAAAATGTAATCTCAATAGTAATTCGACGGTTGGATCACAGGGGCATGCGTGATGGCGTGTTTTAAACTATCAAAAGATTGTTGAGCTTGCTCATCCCAAATGAATGGGACATCCTTTTTCATCAATCTCATGTACCCTTGCGTCTTTTGCACGAAATTACAAACGAAGCGCCATAAATAGGTTGCTATTCCTTGTAGACTTTGAAGTTCCGTAAGGTTGGTTGGAGGTGGAAGAGCGACGATGGCTTCCACCTTTGAGGGATCAATACGGATCCCATCTTTCGAGACGATAAAGCCTAAGAGGTGTCCAAACTCGACACAAAAAATAGAGAGGTCTATCCCAGGCATCTCCTTGTAGGTCCAAGCGAACACGTCTCGTAATCGCTTGAATAGGGCCGTGGCGCCGATGACTTATTTAGGGGAACACTTCTGGCCTAACTGAATGTGTTCCACGACACTAGGAGTAACCGAAATGTCTATTAAAGTGGTAGGCTAAATGTTGGCAAAGTTGCCTTCAGAGTCCTTTTAACATGCTAGTATTGAGGACTGAGGGCCAGAGTAGATATTCGGTGTAAAGATGGTGTGGATGTTGTTCTCCATAGTATCCAACAAGGGAAGGAAAGATGAATGATGGTGGAGGTCTTCCCACGGCAGATCATCTGTGCTCATGATTTCCATAATGGACTCGTCAGAATGAAAAGTCCATAGCAGAGGATCGGATGATGTCCATTGTAGAGAACAAGAGGTGGAGGCCACAACTAAGTGGTCCTCCGGCACTAATTGGATAGCCTCATACATGAGTTCAGCGAGTGACAACGGCATGGTGTCTCCAATCAGGTGTGTGGTGGCTTCATTAGGTACAAGCCATGAATAAGTGGAGTTAGGTGTAGATTAAATCTACGAGGAGATCATGTTCACCATGGCAACATGGTTTGGGGGATCCGAAGTAGGAAAGATGCCCATAAGGGATGAATCCTTAAGGAGGGAAACCCCCACACTCTCATACTTTTGCGAAGATTGTCCAATTGAAGGAATGTTATCGCCTGGGTGAGTAGTGGTGTAAGGTGTGCAGAAATCGAGTTGGTCGACTGTGACAATTCGACCTTGATGGGGGAATTGTACTATGCGGAAGACAGATGATGCGACCGCAGTCATGGAGTAGAACCAATTTCGACCAAGCAGAATGTTATAATCTAATGGGGCAGCAACTACTTCCACGTTAAGGGTTGCGGTCTTGCCCCCCAGCTCGACTGGTAAAGCTTGTAACAACCCATGAGGTTGAAAGCCACATCCGTCGAAGGCTCTCAAAGTGGTAGGAGAATAGTTCAACTCGGGAGAACCAATGGTTCTCCAACAGGTGATCGACATGACTGACGTAGAGGCTCCTTCGTCCAAAACGGTACTATGGATTATCTTCCCAACAATGTTTGTAGCAACTTGAAATGCTAATTGATGGGAGAGCCTCGGTTTGAAGTATTCTAGCCAGAATATGATAGTGTTCGATGAATCTGGGTCAACCGCACCGATGGCAGCGAGGAGAGTCTTGCACTGATTCAGACAGTTTTGCAAGACCTCGAGCGTCAACATAGCACAAGGAGCTTGTGCTAGGTCCTCTACAATGTTGTAGTTTTGAGCAGCCCGAGCATTGGGATTGAAAACCGATTTTCTAATAGTGCTCTTGGGTGGACGCAACACTGACTCGAGAGAGGGATTCTCTATGGTGAGAGGAGCAACTGGTATGGTGACATCAGGCATCAAAGTTGAAGCTTTTTCAGTATTACTTCCAACAAGTTCTTTGGTTGAAATAGAGTCATACAAACGAGAACGAGTGTTCAAGTTGATAGTCTCATTATGTACCGTGAGAACATGTGCGGTGGTGGATGCTTCTCCTTGGGAAGAAGAAGTGTGAGCGATCGACTGCTGATTTTGAGTAGGGAAGGGATCGTTGAGAACCGCGGGTGTGGTTTTTCCCTTAAGAAACTTTTGAACTTCGTCTCTATGGGGGCATAAGTGATCATCACCACACAATACGCAAGGATACTTCAACTTCCTTTTCTGTTTGGTATCATCAGGGGTGCTCTTTTGCTCCATCACCACACAATAGGCAAGGATACTTCAACTTCCTTTTCTGTTTGGTATCATCGGGGGTGCTCTTTTGCTCCTGCTAGGTGGAAGATTTCTTAGGTTTCCCCTTGTTCTTCTTCTTACCACCAGACTTTTGAGGTGAAACTGATGAAACATAATTCACTTCCTCGATGACAGTAGGAGTGGATGATTTGGTGGTGTCGTGACCATCCTGTGTTGGTGATGAGGAAGAACCTTATGGGTTCGACGAACCAACAGTTTGAGAGGAAGGCTGGGTGTGAAGGGATCCAATGATGCCATCGGCTTGGGGTCCCTTGGGTGGTTTCACGGGGTCATAAGTGTTGTGGGGCGCATCGGGAAGAATATCAAACAACGTGCCAGATTGAGCATAGACTAAGTCTAGCAAATGCGCACGAGCGAGTGACGAGCAATGGCTTGTTCCTCAGTGACAGCGCCACCCATGGCAACATCCTCTGCTATGGTAGGAATGAGAGACTTCGTAAACCAGTCTGCTAGGAGTTAATTTGGAATAGGAGCCTTAATGAGACGTCATCTCCTCCGCCACTCATGTATATGATCTGATATATGAGTAGCGGTATTTTAACGGAGCGAGGTTAAAAGCTCTGTACTAGTTTCATACCGTATAGGTAGCTAGAAATGAGTCAAAAAGTTTATAGCAAGAGAACCAAAATCAAGAAAAGAATGAAGTGGTAATTCAATATACCACTTGGCAGCCGAACCAGCGAGAGTCCATTGGAATAACTGAAGATGGATCGAGTCGTCCATCAAGGAGTTGGATGAACACCATAAGTGGTATGTCATCATGTGGTTTTTAGGATCCTCACCCGGCTTACCATCAAATTTTGGGATATTTGACGGAAGTTTCACTGGAATGGGTGGCCAATTAGTTCTGTGGTAGATGGGGTCATTAGTTAAGCGAGACAGGTCAGGTAGGTCTAAAGTAGCCAAAAAGGGTAGCTGCGGATTAGGTTGCGAGTACTGATAGTATGGATAAGGCGTATAAGGACCCGTGGGACTTGGTATCGACTGACCATAAGGTGTTCCAGGAGGAAACTAGCCATAGGGGTACTGGCTTCCCAGACAAATGTAGGTCCGCCTCCATAGTAAGGTGGTCCATAACCATAATAAGGTGGCCCATTACCATAAGGTGGGGGTTCGCCTCCGCCGCCAGGAGGGGGTGGGCCGCCTCCAAATGGTGGGGGTCCGCCACCACCGCCAGGGTAGGATGGGCCGCCGCCGCCACCATCGGGAGGAGGTGGTGGTCCGCTACCACCGTCTGAATAGGACGGACCTCCACCACCTACGTCGGGAGGGGGTGGTGGGCCACCGGAAGGGTAAGAGCCTCCTCCACTACCTCCACCATAGTAGAGTGGTGGTCCACCACCACCACCACCAGGATGAGAGGGTCCTCCACCACCACCACCAAGAGGGGGTGGTGCTCCTCTGCCACCGTCGGGATGAGATGGTCCTCCCTTATCATCGCCGCCAGGGGGGGTGGTGGTCCTCCACCACCTCCGCTAGGAAGGGGTGGGCCATGATGACTGAAATGAGGTGGTCCTCCGCCAGGAGGTAGAGGTCCACCTTCTCCAGAATTATGTGGGGGCCCGCCGCTTCCAATGGGAGGTGGGGGTGGACCAAACGGGGGTGGAGGGACTTGAGGGACTGTAAGTGGGGGTCCATGTTGTAAAACATTCTATTGTCCCCATAGAGTGTAAGGATTACCGGGGTAAGGTACCCCGTAGAGTGCATTTCTGGGATTAAGTTGACCTGGCACAGGGTTAAGATGACCTGGATACGCTTGACTTGATGGAGGTTGAATTACATTAGACGGTCCCCCAACATGGGATAGTCTCGAAGTGGAAGGTCCAGGAGGTAAGGAATTTCCAACGGAAGGCCCGATGGGAACTCCTACTGCAGAATTATGGTTAAGAGAGGGGGGTTGCCCCCCAGCAACAACTTGCTGACCACTAGGTACAGGTTGACCCAACACTGGATGTTGATTATTCACCGTAGGATTTCCACTACCCGTAAAGAAGGTAGGGGGTAAAGAGTATCCTCCCCTTGAAGTTTGGGATGGGGGAGGAGTAGGTGACGTAACTGTGGTAGTTACGGGTGTGTTGGATTGTTGTCCTTCAACAGGTTGGGTGATGAGAGGTACTAAACTGGTCTCATGTCTAGGAGATGCATGTGCAGGAATGGATGGTTAACCAGTTTCAGTAGTGATTGTGTGTTGCGTGGATGATTCTAGTGACTCAAAAGATAAAGAGCGACCTCAGATTGGTCTGTAAGGGGGTAATGTCAGGTCTTCAACCCTTCGTTGGAGACTTGAACTCCTACACCTCTCAGCCATAGAACGAAAGTGAGCCAATTGGCTACTATAGTAAGCTAAGGGGTCATCTGGAGTGGTCCCACTAGGTGGGGGTGCAATGGCAAAATGGGCCACTGGGTGGCTTGTAGAAGATGTCCAATAAGCTGCTGATGGACCAGCAGCTGCTGTGGGGTCGTACTGGGGTTGATCTATCCATTCCAACAACCCAGGCTCTCCCGGTGCAATAGGAGGTAAGTCTTGTGAAGTGGGGATTTGTGCTTTTTCACCTTGCGAGGGATGAGAGGCAGGTGAATCTGGAGGAGTATGAGGAAACAAAAGTCTTCCAACATTCAAAGTGGGGTTTTCCACTTCATGTGACCCAACCCTGGCTTGTGGTTCCATTCTTACCCTCCAAATTACCTCCTGGTTAAGGGAATTTTGGGGTGGCAAATTCTGAATCCTACGAGACCTTCTCCAAGGAAATTCAACCAAAGTGACTAAAACAAAAAGTTTCTCCTAAGGGCAAACTAAAAGAAAAGCAGACCAGACAAACCCTACACAAACTAAGGCCACAAGCAAACTTATGTTATAAGAGTGGATTCAACGGTCTGGAACTTCACAGGATTGTCAAGGCTTCGCAACTCGTGATATACCGCAAGGTCCAACAGTAAAACGCGACAAGGAGGATTGGGACCGTACCCTTGCCTGAATACCTGATTACCTGGACGATACGTGCGTAGTAGCTCCTCGAGTGCTGTTCTCGGTGTATTGCTCCGCCAAGATGGCCAAAAGGTTAACTCAGTTGGTTTCAGGAATCCTAAGGGTGTCCCCCGATATACGCAAGGTACGTGGGAGCTCAAATCCGTAGTGGTGCTGTCTAATGCACAACCGTTCGGCAAGAGACCTTCCAATATACTACCGAGTACGTGATACACCCTTCGATATATGCCAAGTACTCAAGGTGACTTGGTGGGTACGTGAAGGAGCTCGATATACCGATAAGTACGTGGAAGACTACAATACCCCCGGGATACAGTGCTGGAAAATAACGACAACTGCCACGCTTAACGATGCCGGAACATGTCTCTAACTTACACACAAGTTACTAAAAATTTTACCCTAGTTCTACCATTAATTTTATCTGGACGGTTAGGTGAATGCATGAGGTGAGTACATAATCGTAAACGTAATGTAGGCCCTAACTACATGCAAAAAATACGCTTTTCTTTCAATGAACTCTATGTATGGGAAGGAGAAGTTTTCTTTTTCTTTCCAACAATTTTACCAAAGCAATGCAATGCAAGACAATTCCAAATCTACCAAAAATTGACTATGAAGTATTCTTTTCTTTTTCGAGCGAAACATAAAATACACAACACTACTAAACCAAATCAAAACATGTTTTTTCTTTTTCTTTTGTCTTTTCAAAACGAAAATGATGCTAAGTGATGAAAAGAGAGAATTTCTAAGCAGAGCATGCGAACTTTTCACTTTCACTATGATGGCCTAAAAGCATAAAAATCAAAAGATACAATTAATTTTTCCAAGCATGGAACTATTTTTGCAAAACTTGATGTCTATTCAATTTTTTCAAGAAAATGAGCAACTCATAGTTCATGAAAAACACAAATAATGCAATTTCCTTCAACTTTTCTGAAAGATCTACAAATGAGACATTCCAATGCATATATAATTCTTCAAATGATCTCGAAAAATGATGGAAATAAAGAACTTTTGATTTTTCAATGGATGTATCAAAGTAATATTTTGACAACAACAATGCTTTTAAACATAAATGCTGAACCAAAAAGATCACTTGCAGCACTCTAATAACTCATAAAACCTCAAGAAAAGACGAGCACTGAAAGGACAAAAGGTACACACAAACGCTCAAAATCAATTAGTAACAAGCAGCACTAAAGCAAGTAAAAATCACGAAATGAGTGGAAGTCAGGTCTGGAAACTGATCCAATACAATGATCAGATCTGGAGAGGTGAGGAGGGAATGCAAGGGTGAGTGGATGCAGGTGGAGGAGACAAGAGTGTCTGCCACTACCAAATCTTAGACTTGTCCAAGATGGAACCCAAAACAACTCCAAACAAAACCAAACAACTTAGCACATAAAGCAAAATGGGGTCTCTGACTGGATCACACAGTACAGAGGGAGTCTGCACACAAACCAAACTCAAAACAGAAATGGAGAAAGGGTGCTTGTATGGAAAAAATGGCAGATCGACGCACTCTGTGCTTATACACAGTGCGACGTCGCAGTTCACCAATGCGGGAAGTGCGACGACGTCGCAGTATGCCAATGGAAGGGTTGCGGCGACAGACTAATAGGCAAAGAATAGAGATAAAAAAAAACACAGTGTCGCTCTGGGTACATTGACCAGGTACGACGGGTGAGATCTGAGTTAAAAAATGAACCAATTCTCCAGGTAATGAGCATGAAAAAGGTCTGCAAATGAGAAGTACAAACTCAAAGGAAGCTAATTAGACTCTTCAAAGTGAAGATCTGATGGTGAAATCAACTAAAGAAGGAAATGACAAAATGAAATGGCTTGGCAAGAAATCAACTGAAAAACGACATTCAAATTGACAACTAAAAAACAATGTTCTTCCCCAGTATGGTCACCAGATTTGTTTGATGGACAATCCACTCGAGTGGACGCGAGCCGGATCTCCCTAGCTCAATGTGAGTCTAGAACAAATAATACAGACTACAAACAACTTTCCTAGATCTACTTAAGGATCAAGTACTAGATGCCTTACCTCAACTTCGCAATCCTTTCTCCTAGATATTGCTCCACGTCTCGCGGTCATCAGATCTCAGCTGCAAAACCTATCAAGACACATAGAACAATTCCAACGAGTAAAAAGCATCTATACAATAAGAGATCGAAGTAAACAGTTAAGCAGGTAAACTACACAATATCATCACACATGAACAACATTGGTGGAAAGCGTTTATATTACTGTAAATCAGGAAAGTACATAGATAAGAATAGACTACAACCAAGGCTTAACGCAGTAGCCCTTCTCCATCCAAGCCAATTGCCATATCCTTCCAAGGAAGTATGAGTCTCTCAATGGATGAGTTAGAGATCTCTCCAATATGATTTCACCAACATGTAGACACTATAGACTTCCTCCCTTTGGAGAGGGGTAGAGCTTCACTTATATAGGACTAAGTGGATAGGGTATGGATAGGGTAGGTTGAGATATGGTAGGAGAGAGATAGGGGATCCTCCCAAGAGGTTAGGAACTGAGTGCCAGCTCCCCCAAGAGGTCAGGGATAAGGATACAAGTCAGCAGGCTTCGAGAATGAGCTCGAAAGGCCTATTTTTGTCCATTAACTGACTTCGTCGCACCCTGCAATAGAGCAAGATGCGACATCGCAGGTTGCATGAGTGCAGCCCGCGACAACCTCTCAATACCTAGCATAAGTGCAATGGTATCCCTTCCAGATGAATGACTTAGCCAATGAAACTTCAGGGGTGTATACATTGAATCTCATGATGGTAGGATTTTAGGTGTAACACTATGAAATTCATGACTAGAAATGATTTATTTCCAAGGTAGAAAAAATGATTAATTTATGGTGGAATAGATGGTTGCATGGGGTGGAAGGTTAATATTAGTGAAATAAATCTTGGAAGTAATCTCAATCTATTGCCATTCCTTGTCATATATTCCCAAAGGGGTTTTAACAAAAATTAGGAAGCTAAGTTTTTTATTTTTATGGTCTAGAAACAAAGAAAGCAATGACATTCCCTTGGTCAAATGGTTGGATATTGCCAAGCCTAAATAATTGGGGGGATGGGGTCTTAAAAGCATTCATCATTACAAGAAGGTTTTAACTATTAAGGTCCTATGGAGGTTCATTTCCAAGAATGGGCTATGGAATCAAATTATCCTTCAAAAAGACATTGAACATAACTCCGTTGAAGAATGTATTAGAAGTCCAACCAAGAGAATTCATAATGTATCTATAGTATGGAAAGCAATAGTCCTAACCTTTCCCCTAATTTGGAAATGGCTAATTAGAAGGTTAGCAATGGTGAAAAGGTAGACGTTGGAGAAAATCCATGCATTGGACGTGGAGATTATTTTTGTTACCCACGAATATGATTATTTCTCTTCATAGGAAATGTTTTTATAACTTGGATTAGGTGGCCTCACTTGATCTCTCTACAATATGATAACAATAGTGGAAAAGGAATGAACAATTGGGATTTGAAGGAATGGAAATATAGCAATGGGAGGTTTACATAACAAAGCTTAAGGTGAGTCATGTTCACATTAAAGAGGTAGAGGACAATTTTGTATGGTCTAATACTCATGTCTTAGGGATCTACAAAATGAGATTAGGATACAAGGCCATGTTTCCTCCAGAAGTCTCAATGATTCCCAATGGTGATGGAAGCCACTATCCAAGATCAGATCTATTCTAAAAGACATGATATTTATGTGGTCAACTATCACAAACAAGGTGCTCGGATGTGAAGTGCTTCAGAAAAGGAATAGATATGGACCATGAATATGTATAGTATGTAGGAAGAGGAGGAGACTATAAGTCATTTGCTTATCTCTTGTTAATATTCTTTTTTTTTCCCGCAAAATCTCTTGTTAATATTCTAGGAAGGTATAGGTTGAATTATACCCATTGATAGGATTATGTGACAGTTGGCAAGGGGAGTAAATTGTTGGTTATTTCACTAAATGGAAGAATCATAATCCAAAATTAAAGGAATTTAAATCCATTCCATTAATTGTATATTGGGGTATATGTCTAGCTAGGAATCTTACAATCATTGAGGAGAAATTTTGGAGCTAAAACAAAAAACTTAGAGAAACATAGACAAAAATGTACCTACTAGAACATAAAACTTAAAGCAATATAGACAAAATGTACCTATGTAAATAAAACAAAGCAAAACCAAAGTATGAAAATAGTGACAATACAGAAACTTTTATTGGTATTTTGAATAGGAAGCAAAATTCACTTGCCTCTTCAAGGGGAAAACCTCCAATTGAGCAAAGCTCCAATGCAAGATTAATCACTTGGCGTCCAATTACATAACTTCTAGTACTACAAATAGTTTCTAACAATCCAAAACGCTAACCACTTTGTGGGCCTTCATTAATGAGGCCACAACAACTAGCTAGTGGACATTTTGATGAGGCTACCTTTTATTTTTATGGATTACACACTCTAAATAACTAGTGGGCACTATTTAATAAAGACGACTACTATACATTATGTAAAAATCTATCCCCTTAACTTGGGGAGTTAGGGTAGGACCTCAACATGCCCTCCCCCTTACAAATAAATGTCCTTCTCGACACTACGAGATGAGAAAATTGTTGTAGGATTACAGCTAGTTCCCACGTGGCATCTTTGGGTTGTGTATCCTTCCACTAGATCAAGACTTACGAGATAATGTACTAACGAAAATAACATGCCATTTTTTTTAAAACAACATCTAGTTGCAACCAAATTGAACCCTCATCATCCAGTTTTGGGAGGATGGTTTGAACTCAACAATTTAGTCAGACCACTTTCTTCAAGCACGACACATGAAAGACTACGTGGTCTTAGAGTGGGTTGGAAAATCCAACTTGTAAGTAATATGTCCAATACATTTGAGTGTTGGATAGGGCCCATGAAACTTAGATGTTGAATTTTTGTAGTTATTCCCCTTTAGTGATGTCTGCTTATAGGGATGGAGACTTGTTGTCCACTTTGGGTAACTCCACAATGAAATCCATGGAAATGTTAGTCCAAATTTATTGGACTTGTGTTGTACTCTTTGTAGGAAAGGGGTTAGGGGGGCCAATCACCTCAATTGCTAAGGGAGTGTGGGAATGAAGCCCTTGAATGAAATTTTTGAGTCCATTTTTGGTATGTTTTGAGCTTTTTTAACACATTGTAAACTAATCATGGTTAACAAATTAGGATTGTAATCTAATCCATGTTAATGGATTAGGGTTTTGGATGCTATAATATTGTATTGTAAACATAAAATATAATACAATGAGGTAGGTTGGTTTTCTTTGTTTTGGGTTTCCAAGGTAAATGTCTATGTACTGTGTGTGTGAGCCATTGTTAATTATTGTGTCTTAGATTATATTTGGTATTGTTTTGCTTACAAAATTTTATCAAACTTTTCATATGGTATCAAAACGAGGCTATTGGTTAAGGGAATGCCTTTGTTGTTGTATTTTAGTTCATCCTGTGAAGAGAAAGGGTATCTTGGGTTTGCGATAAACTTGTGTTGGAGTGGAAGGTTTGTGTAATGAATCTTGTGTAAAGAAAATGATGAGCAATTCAAGAATATAAATAGAGAATTTTAATGGCCATAGCTTTGAGTTATGGAAGTTGAAGATGGACGAACTTCTTGTAGACATAGAGCATTGGATTATTATGGATCCAGGTACAAAACCCACTAGTATGCCGAAAGAATATTGGGAAAAGTCAAAAATAAAATGTTGGAATAAGTAAGTGACATTAGAAGATAATAGATATTTCTCGAGAGTAGTAGAGGTGTCAATAGACACCGTTACAACACTAAAGAAATCTCCATAAGAGCACAATGATCTGATGATCCCACAGTGATAGAATGATCTAATACACCATCTATAAATAGGTTTGGATATGTGTTGATGTATATGTAACTTCGGAATGTATTTCATCTATGTATTTCATATATATTTATTGTACCCTTATTAGAGATGTGTTATTCCTCTATAAGGAAGTGTCGTCATGTGGATTGACAAGTGTCGCAAGTGTGTGTACTTGCTGATGGGTTATTAGACCACCATGTGTGGGGTCGGACCTGAAATATATATTATATTGTGGATGTACCTAGCTAGACAAGTCGGCCCCATAAGGTCACTGGAAAAATAGGTTAGTATAAATAGAGATCAGGAGATCTCTATTTAGATCATTCGAAAAGTCATCTCTTTCTCACTCAGAAAGTGGCGCACTAGTGAGGAGGAGGATCATCTGCTTCTAGGAGACTATCTCAAGTGTATTTTGGTTGTACTTTGGTTGAGCCATTGCTCTCTCTATCTTTGAGGAAGCTGTGGGGTTTTTCATCTTAGGGTTTTCCCCACAGAAACTCTGTGTCTCTTGTCTCTCATGCTTTTGATTCTTGTGATGCTTGTCATGCTTATTGTGATTGTTATGCATTGATATACTGTATATGTTATTCTCTCAGTGAATATCCCAGAGTATTGTGAATTAATGCTCAAAATTTAACATGGTATCAGAGCTAACCTGAGAAGAAGACATTTTGCAGTGACAGAAACTTGAGTTTCTATCCACAGATTTTGGAAAAGCAGTATAGTAGATTGACTCTACTCATCAAGGAGAATCTATTTGTCCAATCGGAATTCAATTCTGAGCATTTTTAGATTTGGCCCTAAAAATTAGGGTTTCCTCAAAAATAGGAATTTTTGAAATCTGAAGACATAGCTAGAAGCTCCTTGCAAAAATCGAAGTTTAGAGCTTTGGATCGAGATTTTTGGCTTGGTAGATCTCTGGGAAACTCAAACCCTAATTCAGGGCTCTTCCCAATGAACCCGGGAGGACAAAAAGGCAAATCTGAAGGGTAAAGCTTTGATGATCTCAAATTCTGAATACACCAGGCTGATCAGCTCATCAAAGCACATCTTTCTATCCTTTCAGAAAATTGAAATTCACATTTTGAATTCTTAGGGTTTTTTCGACAAACCCTAATCCGAGAGTAGATCCAGTTTTCAACATTTCAAGTGGTAAGACCTAAATATTTTCTATTTCCATTTGAAGTACTCTTTAAGATGTCTCACCACACCAAGCTTGAGGATAAGCTTGAAGGAGCTGATAACTTCCGAGCTTGGAAGTATAGGATTGGGTTAATCCTGGAAGAGAATGAGTTGGACTCATATGTAAAAGAAGACATCCCTATCCCAGAGGATGAAGAGGCTAAGGTTTTGCACAAGAAGAACTTGGTCAAGGCAAAGAGAATCATTGCTGATTCTATCAAATACCATCTCATACCCCATGTGTCTTCTCTAAAGACACCCAAGGTAATGTTTGACTCTTTGACCAAGCTATTTGAAGGGAAGAACATAAATCGGAAGATGACCCTACAGAACCAATTGAAAGGCGTAAAGTTTCAGAATGGAGAAACCATTCAATCTTATTTTTCAAGGGTCTCCCAGATCAAGGAACAACTAGAAGCAGTGGATGAAATGGTGGAGAATGGTGAAGTGGTGATGACCACTCTAAATGGCCTACCCAGGTCATGGGATTCCTTTATTCAAGGAATTTGTGCAAGGAAGAAGTTGATCTCCTTCAACAGATTGCAGGAAGAATTCTCTCAAGAAGAAGCTAGGCTTGTGGCCCGAGAAGAAAATATGGGAAATGAAGATCAAGCTCTCACAACACATGCCAGGAAAGGAAAGTCCAAGAAGGAATCATCTCATAACAGAAGATTCTCACACCACCATTATCATAAAGATCAGAAAGATCTTAGATGCTTCAATTGCAATGAGAAGGGACACTTTGCTTCAGATTGTCCCAAGAAGAAGAAAGACAACAACAACAACTTCAATAAGAAGAAGAAGAATAACAAAAGAAGATATCATGCTCATGCTGCTGAAGATGATGAACCCCCAAAGAAGAAGGCTAGGGTAGAAAGTGATAGTGATGATGACTCATCAAGTGAAGAAGAATATGTTCTAATTTCTGCTCTCACAGGTACTATCTCCCATGGTTGTAATGATTGGTTGATTGATAGTGGGGCTTCCAAACACATGACTGGATTTAAGGAATATTTTGTGAATCTATCTGAACATGAATCACCCCATAAGGTGAAACTTGGGGATGATTATCAATACCCAATCAAAGGAAGTGGTGAATCCTCCTACAACCTAGATTCTGGAAAATCTTTGAAGATGAAAGAAGTCTTTTATGTACCTGGGCTTAAGAAGAACTTACTCTCCATCTCTGCATTGGATGCAAAAGGTATGAGGGTTGCATTTGTGGATGGCCAAGTCCTAATGTGGCCAAAGGGAAAGAACATAGATGATGCAGTAGTGATTGGAGAGCAAGAGGGAGGTTTGTATAAATTGAAGGGACAACCTGAACATGCCATGGTACATGAATCCATGGAGCCAAGTGAACTTTGGCATAAAAGACTTGCTCATATGCACTATAGGGCACTTCCAATTGCAAGCAAGGCTGTAGAGGGTCTTCCTGAAAAGACCAAACATGAAGGTGTTTGCAAAGGATGTGCAAAAGGTAAGAACATTAAGAAGGCTTTTCCAAGCAGTGAAAGCAAGGCAAAAGACATCTTGAAAATCATCCACTCAGATGTATGTGGTCCTATGTCATCCAGTTCTATGAGTGGGTATGTTTACTATGTCTCATTTATTGATGACTTCTCCAGGAAGACTTGGGTATACTTCTTGAAGAGCAAAGATGAGGTGTTTGATAAATTCAAGGAATTCAAAACCTTGATGGAGAATCAAACTGACAAGAAGATCAAAACATTCAGATCCGACAATGGTGGAGAATTCACCTCAGGTGACTTCAAGAAGCTTTGTAGTGATTCAGGGATTAAGAGGGAGTTGACTGCTCCTTATAATCCTCAACAGAATGGAGTTGCAGAAAGGAAGAACAGAACAATCATGGAAGCAGCAAGGGAAATGCTGCATGACCAGGATCTACCTATGCATCTATGGGCAGAAGCAGCTAGAACAACTGTATATGTGCAGAACAGAACACCCCACAAGATATTGGATAACAAGACACCAGAAGAGGTCTTTTCTGGTAAGAAACCTGAAGTCAGCCATCTCAGAATATTTGGTTGTCTAGTATACACTCATGTCCCAAAGGAAAAGAGGACTAAACTAGATCCTTCAGGAAAGAAGGGTATCTTTGTGGGTTACAGTGAAAGCTCGAAGGCTTACAGAATATACTTTCCAGGGTTCAAGAAGATTGATGTCAGCAAGGATGTAACATTTGATGAAAACTCAGCATTCATCAAATCAAGGAAGGCACCTATCGAAGTTTATGAAGAACCTAAGGAAACTAGATTTCAAGACACTACCATGACTGAAGCAGTTCCAAAAGTTGTTCGTGAGTTTGAATATCTGCAAGAACCTGTAGATCCACCCCGTGAGGATAACTCTCACAAGAGGAAACCTGCATGGGCTAGAGATCTCATTCAAGATGCAGAAAGATTTGGCATTCCAGAAGAAGAACACAGAGCAAAGAAGAGAACCAGATCACATACCAGCTATGTTGCTTTACTCTGTGACATTATGAACAAAGAGCCTTCTAGTTATGAAGAAGCAGCGGAAAAGAAAGAATGGAAGGATGCCATGGTTGAGGAATACCAATCAATAATGAAGAATGATGTTTGGGATGTTGTAGCAAGACCTAAAGAGAAGTCTGTTGTGACTTCTAAATGGATCTACAAAATCAAGCATGCTGCAGATGGTAGCATAGAGAAATATAAAAGTGATGAAATAGAAGATACACCAGATGGATTTCAAGACAACCTTCTTGAATGGTGTAGTCATATATGTGTGCAGAACTTGGTAGGATAGACAGCTTTCTATCCAGTTTGGGCTTTACCAAGAGTGAAGCGGATTCCAACCTTTACTACAAGGTTGAGGAAGGGAATCCTGTGATTCTACGCCTATATGTGGATGACCTGTTTGTAATAGGAGATGACAGATTGATTGCCGACACACAGCGGAAGCTTGCTGCCGAGTTCGAGATGGAGAACTTGGGGATGATGCACTATTTGTTTTTTGGCATGGAGGTGTGGCAGAGTGCAGATGGAATCTTCCTTGGACAAGGGAAGTATGTAGTAGAGATCCTGAAGAGGTTCGGGATGATGGATTGCAAGGCCATGGTCACACCTATGGCATCGAACCTGAAGCTTCTATGTGATGCTTCATCTGAGCCAGTTAATGTCTCTATGTATTGTTAGATGATTGGGTCCTTGATGTACCTGACGAACACGAGACCAGATATTTGCTTTGCGGTGAACACATTGAGTCAGTTTCTGACAGATCCGAGGAGTGTTCATCTGGTTGCTGTAAAGCATGTTCTGAGGTACCTGAAGGGTACAATGGATTATGGGCTCAAGTATGAGGCGAATCAAAAGTTTAACCTGCGGGGTTATGTTGATTCAGATTGGGTTGGCAGTGCTGCAGATAGGAAGAGCACATCTGGGTGCTGCTTCAGTATGGGATCATGTGTGATCTCTTGGTTTAGTAGGAAGCAGTCCTGTGTAGCACTGAGTACAGCTGAGGCAGAGTATGTTGCAGCCTGTTCAGCTAGTTGTGAGGCAGTATGGCTACGGAAGCTATTGTCTGAATTATTTGATCTCCCGTTGGATGCTACTGGTATCTTTTGTGATAACCAGAGTTGTGTGAAGCTGTCCGAGAACCCAGTGTTTCATGACAGGTCGAAACACATAGAGATCAAATATCACTATATCAGGGATATGATGCAGAGAGGAGCTGTGAAGCTCCTGTATGTTGCGACGGACGAGCAGATTGCAGATGTGCTGACGAAGCCACTAGCCAGGGTGAAGTTCGAGTACTTCAGAGAGAGGCTTGGTGTTCTTCGGATTGATGACACTTCGAGGAAGAAGTGATGGAAACATTTGCTGAAACCATTCCAAGCATGTTGGAAGGAGGATCCTTCACATGGCTGTGGATGTAAGCGCTGGATGATGAGCATCAGGATGATGTTCTGGTTTCTACTTTGTATGATCAGTTGGATCATTTTTATATGTATGTATGTATGCATCATGTTGGATGCTAGATATGATCAGTTGGATCATTTTTATATGTATGTATGTATGCATCATGTTGGATGCTGGATATGATAAGTTGGATCATTTATATGTATATGTATGTACGCATCATGTTGGATGCTGGATATGATCAATTGGATCATTTATATGTATGTACGCATCATGTTGGATGCTGGATATGATTGGTTGGATCATGTGTATGTATTTTGTATAAGCATCATGTTGGATGCTTGGACCATGTATCTGTATATGTATCAGGTGGATACATTGTATGATCAGGTAGATCATGTATGTTGATGTGGATCATGTATGATGATATGTATCAGGTAGATACTTGGTATGCATCAGGTAGATGCATTGTATGATCAGGATGATCATGGATGACGAGCTTCAGGATGTTGCTCCAGATGACATGCAGCAGGATGTTGCAGTGATGATGATCAGGATGATCATGCGTACATCAGGATGATGTATGGTGAGTATCAGGTTGATACTCTGTGGCCGTGGAACAGGTTGTGCAGATAAGCATGTAATTTGTACCCTGGGAGTTTTGCAGATAGTCTTTCGAGGTTTTGCCTACGACATGTAATTTGTACCCTGGGGTATCTGGCAAATGCTCTTTCGAGGTTTTGCTTGAGAGGACATATAATTTGTGCCCTGGGAGATCCGCAGATAGTCTTTCGAGGTTTTGCCTATGGCATGTAATTTGTGCCCTGGGATATTTGGCAGATGCTCTTTCGAGGTTTTGTCCTATGGCATGTAATTTGTGCCCTGGGAGATCCGATAGGTTGAGCCGTGTGCTCGTAATCAGTCCTGGGATGCTCTTTCGAGGTTTTTCCATGACCACATGTAATTTGTGCCCTGGGAGATCCGATAGGTTGAGCCTTGTGCTCGTAATCAGTCCTGGGATGCTCTTTCGAGGTTTTGTGGTGACCACATGTAATTTGTGCCCTGGGAGATCCGATAGGTTGAGCCTCGTGCTTGTAATCAGTCCTGGGATTCTCTTTCAAGGTTTTGTGGTGGGGTCACATGTAATAAGTCCTGAAGATCTGGACAGGATGAAAAAGGCCTCAGATGCTCTTTAGGGTTCTTGCTAGTCAAGAGACTCTTTTAAGGTTTTGTGACGCACGTAATAAGTCCTGAGATTTCCACAGTATGGCCAGTGATGCTGAAGACCTGCAGGTGGTGGGCCTACATCCAGTATGAAAAAGGACTGGCTCTATAGAACTTCCTATGATGAGTAGAGTCAGAGATTGGTTGAGATAGCAGCAACAGTGACGATGATGATGACGATGCATCGATGACGATGATCCCGAGAAGAAGACTTGTCTAGCAGATCTGTGTCGAGAAATACCTTCCTAGTTAAGAGGGAGTGTTGATGTATATGTAACTTTGGAATGTATTTCATCTATGTATTTCATATATATTTATTGTACCCTTATTAGAGATGTGTTATTCCTCTATAAGGAAGTGTCGTCATGTGGATTGACAAGTGTCGCAAGTGTGTGTACTTGCCGATGGGTTATTAGACCACCATGTGTGGGGTCGGCCCTGAAATATATATTATATTGTGGATGTACCTAGCTAGACAAGTCGACCCCATAAGGTCACTGGGAAAACAGGTTAGTATAAATAGAGATCAGGAGATCTCTATTTAGATCATTCGAAAAGTCATCTCTCTCTCACTCAGAAAGTGGCGCACTAGTGAGGAGGAGGATCATCTGCTTCTAGGAGACTATCTCAAGTGTATTTTGGTTGTACTTTGGTTGAGCCATTGCTCTCTCTATCTCTGAGGAAGTTGTGGGGTTTTTCACCTTAGGGTTTTCCCCACGAAAACTCTGTGTCTCTTGTCTCTCATGCTTTTGATTCTTGTGATGCTTGTCATGCTTATTGTGCGTGTTATGCATTGATATACTGTATATGTTATTCTCTCAGTGAAGATCCTAGAGTATTGTGAATTAATGCTCAAAATTTAACAATATGGTCCAAACCAACAACCATGATACCACATTAGTTATAACTATCCATAGAACATGGATATGAAATCCAAAGTGGACAAGGTCAATGCATATTTTAGTCAATGGTAGGATCCCTTGATTTGACAAGGTAGTTTAGTTGGTAGTCGTCTCGCTTGAACGGTTGAATCCCTTGATTCGACTGGGTGAGGTTATCAAATAAACTTTGGTTCCAACATCCCCCTCGTTAACTCAGTTTGGAGGAAATAACAAATTATATAGCATTCCCCTTAATTTGGTCTGAACTGTAAATGCTCATTGCCTATGGTATAATAACACTCCAGCTTGAAGAAGTATGAAACGTTGGCCACATCAAACTGATCAATGCAGTCATCCAATCCACCGAGAAATTTTTTTCCAGGATGTTGTCCAAACAGTCCCAGTCGAACAGTAGACTAGATAACAAAACAACACAATCTAGTCGATCAATCGACTAGCCAATAACGCAACAAGTATAGGTAGTATTTGTCTAGCAATACAGTTTCTGTCCATCATCAACATAGGTACCAACAACAATACTTAGTCAAATATTCCAACAAATAACGTAGTCGAACATAGTTTGATCGGCCTCAGCAAAACTCGATCGATTCAAACAACAAGACATCAATTGGGTTTACACAAAAAACAACTTCAATTTATTCAATTTATCCCCCCTAAACACAATTGAGAGATCAATACAACAAAATGAAGCAACGACAAAGTTCAGTTGAAGCTCATTCAATGAAAATCCTAGTTGAAACTCTAGTTAACTATCTTCTCTGGTCAATCCTTAGTCGACCACTTCCAAGGTAATCATCAACAAGAAGAGTAACCCCAACTCTCCCCTCTGTCCTTCACCCTCCCTCTATGCTCTCGCCGCTCTGTCTATACCTGCGCCACTCCTCTCACCTTCCGCACCACTTCACCTATGTGCTCATCGCACCCACGCACTCCTTGTCCTTATCCCTGCCAATTCCCCACTTCCTTCTACCAACCCCTCTACACTCTCCACACACACCTCTCAAACTCCACGCCTCTCTCTCTCTACTCTCCACACTACACTCCTATCACCCTCTCCACACCCTTCCACGCCCTCTACCCAAGACTCATTTCCACCCACACTTGCTCCTCCTTCCCATCGCAGCATGCACACACTCAACTCTCTGTTCCATTACACCGCATCTCCCTTCTGGTCTCTCCTCACTTGCTCCTCCACCGTCCACCAACATACTCCCTCCTCTTCACAGACCCATATCCCTTCAACCTGCACGCTCCCCAACCTTACCACCCGCTCCCTGTGTCCTGCTTCCCACATTCTTCCACGCCACCTTCACCCCGTTGCTGCATCCTCCCCATCTCACACCGCTAAACTCCTCCCCACTCGGCCTCCATTTTTGGCTTTCCCTCCAGGATTCTCCCATCAAAAAATTTAAACCCTAATTTCCACGTTCAACCAAAAAAATTAATAATATTATAATATTGTATTTCAAAATACTATTAATAATAATAAATATTATCTTAATATTGTTAATAATAATATTATTATTATTAAAACAAAAACAAAATAAAATAAGGATTACTATTAAATATAATAATTAATTATTATATTTAAAAATTTCCCATCTTTAGCAAGTAAAATTTTGACGTGCACTAGATTGATTCATGCACACAAATGTCTTCCAAAAATGACAGCTTAGCTGAAGAAATGAGGAAACTTCAAGAAGAAATAATGGGAGATATTTCAAAAACTATAGATGGAATAATAAAAAGATGTCGCGTTCGAAATATGTCCGAACAACTATTTGTAAAAGAAAATAAAAAGGAGAGTGACAGCAATGAAGTTCATCAAAATAGAACGATTTGACCATATATAGAAGAACAATTTCACGAATTATCACAAGCAAAAAATAGTACAAGAAATTATTGCTACAATAAAGGGCCTAAAATTGCAAATGCTGAGAGCTCTAAGGTTTATATCGATGTTTCATACTCATTCAATGATGACAAAGACTCAAAAATTAAATCTAAATTTGATTTTCAAATCCTAGAAGAAAAACCCGATAAATAATATGAAAAGGGTGAAATTGATGTTTTGGATATTAAATTGAATGGCACAACCAGTTTCATATCACCATCCAGTTTCCGTGGCAATGTGTCCACTGAAGAAACACTTACACATTTGTTCTCAACCACTTTTGCCAAAAAAACCACGCCCTAAAATTGTAAGATGGAAGCCACCTACTATGATATGGCTTGATGAAACTAAGAAGGCTCACATTGATATCTTTAAACTCCAAGCACTTAAGGATGACCATCACTTCAATTTCCAAGGTCGAAAAGTATCTCTTAAAAATATTTCCATTATTATGATATCATCCGATGTAAGGCCTACAACTAATGCAAAAAGTGGAAATGAAGAAGATCCACAATTGCTCATAAATGGAAGACAAAAGACGACATGGAAAACAAATAATTACAAGTTGTATTGTTTCAAAAACTCACCATTTAAGCAGAAAGGATCACAACACAAGTTCCAGGATCTCATCTAGAGAAAGCAATCGATCCAGATTGCAGTGTTCAAGTCAACACTTCAAACAACCCCTAATACGAGGAGATCAACACTCTTAGCTTTGAGGACAAAGCTCCCCTTCAGGGGAAGGGAATGTTATATATTAAATAAAATAAATAAATAGATATTTAGAACTAATAATTACTATTATTCTTAGTAACTAAAAGACACATCTCTTTAAAGGAAGAGGTTCCAAGTGTGAAAATCCTCACAGCAGATCTAAGAGATGATGTATACGTCACAAGAGTAATTATGATTAAGCAGGAAAATAGAAGAAGAGTGGTCAATGCAGTATAATGAGCAACAAAATAATAATACAGTAGAACTTGGATAGAAGCAAAAATACTTCACACACACTAATTAATTAATCACAATATGGACAAATAAATAGTACAATGCATGAGGATTCGAATGCCAAGGTGGCAATTCGAATTAGCCTTCATGGAGTGATCAAAAGATCACTGGAGTGTCATGGGAGCACAACTAGTAGTCTATCTCATCATCGGTGGAGTAGCAATGCACAAGTAACTGTCAACCATTAGTCAAACTGAGTCTAATTGAGTGTGGTAGGTGTAACTGAATGTAACTGGCACATGGAGATGCTAACTGAATGAAGGAGGCTCAGTGGAGGGCGCATGAGGAGCTAACTGGAGTCATAACAGGTAGTCATGTATCATCGGAGGTCAATCGGAGTGATAACAGCAGTGAGGAGTCAGTCTGGCCTCAAATCAAGGAAATACTAGTGGCTAACTGAAGTAAATTGGACTGGTAGGTGAGAAAGGCACCCTCATCATGCAGTAGGTGAAAGGAGGGTGCATGACAGGCTAGGAGGGCTGAAACTGAGTGGAAGGAAGCTTCAGGGGCTATCTAACTGAGGGCTAGGTGCTGGGACTGATGACTAGAATGCATGCAAACCCTAAATGATGCATGCAAACCCTAAAAGTGCATGCATGACTGGAAATGTAAATGATAAAAATACTGGTGGGACTAGGATGGAGTATAGGAATATCTTAACACCCCCCCTTAATCCATCATGGGCCCTGGTAACTAAGACCAAAGGTCACCCAATACAATGAATAGTAGCAATCAATAAACCAAGGAAGTGGGGAAAATTTCATGGGAAAAATACCCCCCCCTCAAAACAGACTGTAAGGCACACATAAAAAATAAATGCTCCAAACTCAAGTAGGTGTGATGCTTGGTCATATGTCTGGAGGTATCTTCTTCTTGGGAAGAAGTGGATCATGCTCAAAAAGCATGTGCTTGTACTTGCTCTTCAGATCGAATGTGATGAGAACAAATCCAAAAGTATGAGGATGATCCTTGAACCGGTGATTCGAATCAGTTGAGGTAGGATCAAAACCATGAATATGCAGACAGTCTTTTGTCTTCTCCTTCGAACCATCATAGGTGAGATTATGCCAAAAAGAACCATCAAATATCAGTAATTGCTTGGAATCCAAATCAGATCCAAGACTTGAATCATGGTTGCTTAAGATCTTCTTTGAACCATTTGAGGTGAGATCTAAACCAGTAAGTGCATTAGAAATTTTCCCAAGCGAATGGCAATGGCCATTATCTTCAATAAACTTCTGAGAGCATGAAAGAACGATCTTACAGTAGTAAATGAGAGGTGATTGCTTGGAATCCAAATCAGATCCAAGGCTCGAATCATGGTTTCTTGAGATCTCCTTTGAACCATTAGAGGTGAGATCAAAACCAGTAGATGCATGAGAAATTATCCCAAGCGGATGGCAATGGCCATATTCTTCAATAACCTTTTGAAAGCATGGAATAATGATCATATAGTAGTAAATAAGAGGTGATTGCTTGAGGAGAGAAAATGCATTACCTCCAATAGCTGATTTTACCTCCGAAATAATCATGTGATCATGATGCAAACCAACAGACTCTGGTGCAAGAGAGGATTTAGGACCTTCTGCAATATCTAGAGTGTGAGCTGGCACAGAAAGAAAAGAAATTTGGAGCATGAGTGTAGAATCTGCAAGTTCTTCTTTGTGGACAACTTCAATATGAGATGTGTTTGATACTGGTTCATGATCAATGAGATCATCAAGGAGGGGGAATGCATCACTTTGCTTGTTCTCGAAAGGGTTTGGACCAATTCCTTCATTCTGTCTGCCGAATCTTTCATCCAGATGGGGCCATAGCTCTTTTGGAGTTTCAATATCAATAATGATTGGGTACAATATGTAATCAGGCATAGTAACCATCATTCTTCCAAGGGCCATGTCTCCTTTATTCAACCAGTCAATCTTCTCTTCAGAGGATTCGAACTCTCTTTCAAAATAATAATCAAAGAGATCATGACTCTTCAAATATGCTATCATTTTTGGTTTCCATTCATCATAGTTGAATGGAGAAAGAGGAGGGATTTCTTTTGAATACATTGAAGCTGTAGAAGACCTGCAAAAACAATAGAGAATATCTGCAACTGCTACTGCTGCATAAATGCAGAAACTGCTGCACTCGAAATCTTGATAATAACCTGCAAAAAACTCTCAGGAACAGAGGTAAACAATACTCTCAACATGCTCTGATACCATGTGAAAATCCTCATAGCAGATCTAAGAGATGATGTATACCTCACAAGAGTAAATATGATTAAGCAGGAAAATAGAAGAAGAGTGGTCAATGTAGTATAATGAGCAACATAATAATAATACAGTAGAACTTGGATAGAAGCAAAAATACTTCACACACACTAATTAATTAATCACAATATGGACAAATAAATAGTACAATGCATGAGGATTCGAATGCCAAGGTGGCAATTCGAATTAGCCTTCATGGAGTGATTAAAAGATCACTGGAGTGTCATCGAAGCACAACTAGTAGTCTATCTCATCATCGGTGGAGTCATCAATGCACAAGTAACTGTCAACCATCAGTCAAACTAAGTCTAACTGAGTGTGGTAGGTGTAACTGAATGTAACTAGCACATGGAGACACTAATTGAATGAAGGAGGCTCAGTGGAGGGCGCATGAGGAGCTAACTGGAGTCATAACAGGTAGTCATGTCTCATCGGAGGTCAATCAGAGTGATAACAGCAGTGAGGAGTCAGTCTAGCCTCAAATCAAGGAAAGACTGGTGGCTAACTGAAGTAAATTGGACTGGTAGGTGAGAAAGGCGCCCTTCTCATGCAGTAGGTGAAAGGAGGGTGCATGACAGGCTAGGAGGGTTGAAACTGAGTGGAAGGAAGCTCCGGGGGCTAGCTAACTGAGGGCTAGGTGTTGGGATTGATGACTGGAATGCATGCAAACCCTAAAAGTGCATGCATGACTGAAAATGTAAATGATCAAAATACTGGTGGGACTAGTATGGAGTATAGGAATATCCTAACACCAAGGAACCTATATAATGGCCACCATTGTATTGTAATATCATCATCATCTATTATCAATTATCAATTATGTGGGTTATTCAGATATTGTGGGCTCATCTAGAATTACTTTGAGAATACTCGGATATAGATTCTCTCAACATCAGATACGGTGTTACAAATATTTCTCTAGGGCTATAGTTTTTGCTAAGGCTTGTGCTACATGAATTACAAAAACAATACATGCATATTTCTTCAAAGAGATGACACTATTTCCTTCTTTGATTTATACAAGGGAATCCTTGAAGACTTTATGGAGTCTTTTTCTTTGTTGAACCTAATGACCTTAGAACAACTCTTTTCCCTATTCAACATGGCTACTTATATTTGGGTAGATATGATACAAAAGAACTTTGTATGTAATGGTTGTAATAAGAAGAGTCTTGTCTTCAAGTATTACTTGACTTGTCTTTAAGGAATTGAAGAGCTTGCAAGTGTAGCAATTTGTGACGTGGACTTTCTAAATAAAACAAGATCTTCTTGATGATGCTGCTAACATAGTTTACAATGCACATCTAGCTATGCACAATCACATATGGGTTTGATCTGTTGTGCCAAACCCTTGATCAAGTTATGTCTTCATCAGTTTCCTTTTGTCTTTTTGGATTGAATACATGGCTCCATATTTCAATATATTGTCTAATATGATCTTTCTAGTATAGATGCTATAAATGATGGGGTTACCATTCACAGTCCACTAGGATTATCAACCTACTACTTTGGATCTTTCTCTATTACAATTTGATGTGCCTGATGTGCCTTCTACATAGACTTCTACATTGTTTCCAAACTTGATGGATTGCTCTTATAGTTCCCATATGGTGGTGCATTTTTCCTATCGATCCTTACATGTTAAGTGGATCTCTTCCTTCCACACTATGATGATGATCCTTTTTGGATGTAATACACTAGACAAATTTGTGATTGAATACAACTTGTGCCAACCTTCATACCTTTATCCACTCAACATGCTTCAATGGATTCTTCTTCTATACCTATGGCAAAGGCCACCTCAAGGAGTTGTGGAATTGTGTTGGTGTTGGAGATATGACATTTAGGGGGGCTTATATCTTCACTATATCTCCCACATTGAACATCAAGGGGGAAAGTTGTGATGTACTACCTTCTCTCCAAAGCCTCATGTTCAAATTGAGGAGTGGCATTGTAAATAGGACCAACCCTATTTTGAGTTGGGTATCCATAAAGACACTTGTTATCCCATATATGTATGTAGCCCTACACTTGTGATTTTCATCACAAGTGCTTGTTGACAGGTTAATGTACCTACAGGATGTCTTGGGTGCTTAATGATATGCTTCATGTTGTGATGATGCCCTAGTTGGTGAATGGCTGATGGATCCTCATGGTATATTGGTGATATTAGGTATTGGATATGATTTCTACATGGTGTCTTGATCTTGATATGCTCCCCTCTTGATGATATATGCATGCTTGGAATATCCTACTTAGCACTTATCTAACACTTAGTGCTTTTAAGGGATGGGAACCAATCAACTTAGGGTCTCACTATGTTTTAAAATGTGTTAATAATTGCTCTTTGATGAATTATTGTCAATGGGGTGACTATTGATGTGGTTATAGACCTCCTAGCTAGAATGCTCTAGAGGATGATGATGCACTTCACTCATATTTCTCTTTCTCATGATACATTGATAATATTTTCATGGAGTGCTCCATGGACCACCATTTTTTATGGAGCGCCTGGCTTTTATGGATTATTTCATAATATGTGGAGCAATTCCATTGGAGCGCCCTGACTCATGTGATGTGGTTTACATTTGGGGATGATTCATTTTTGGTTTTCTATGTAGTGCCCTTCCCTTTAGAAGACCTTATGAGGTATGACACACATTTTTACAGGGAGAACCCTTACTTTTTGGCACTTGGATGGCATTTTGGTTTAGTGGAACACCCCCCTTGGTTCTTGGAGAAGGGGTCATCCTCTTCCTCATAGATTTGGTTGATTATTGTGGGCACCTTGTTCTTGGATTTGATGCTTTTGTTTTCGATTAGTGGTCTCATTATTCCATGGATCTAGCTTTTGCACATGTATTGATGAGTTGGCACTTGATGTTGAACCTTTTGAGAGGACATCCTAGCTTGGAGGGCTAGCTTTGGAATATGATCATCATTCTTCATCTCCTAGTGGGGCGATCCATGCATTTGAGGTCTTGTTGCACTCGTTTTGAGGATCATATTGAGGAGCGTTCACCTTAGATATCTTTTGGGTGGACCCTTTGAACATTTGACTAGGTTCATGGCCTAGATTATGGAGAGCATCCACTCTAAGAGGTTACTTTGACACTCACTCATGTATCATTGATGGGATGTTTCACATGGATGATTGCTTGCATCCTTTTCTATGCCATCTAGATGGGACGTTTTACTTGAAGAGCCACTATTGCACACCTTTTCATGCTTGGTTGAGGAGACATCCCATCTTTTCGGGGTTATCTTGCACATATTTGGTGAGGTGTCCACGTTAGAGGTATCACACATGGGTTTTTATGCCCCATTTTGAGGGGGGGGTCCTACTTTAGAGGATCCCTTGCACACTTTTGGATGATTTGAGGATGCTTTGGCCTTTGAGATGATCTAGGGGCTCAAACCCTTGATCTAAGGTTCATTCATTGCTTTAAGGGCCTATTCTATTAGAGTGCTTCACTTGGTGAGCCTTTGGAGGCTAGTTTTTGGGATCTACTTGGTCTATTCCCTTGATGAAGGCATCCCACTCTCTCATTATTGGATACTTGCACATGTGGCTTTGATCACCACATTTTATGGGTCTTGTTGTACTATTTGAAGTATTTTGGTTTCTTTACTCCTCCCTAAGCTAAATCTAGGGTTTTATTGATAGTTTATTATAGGAGAAAAATGAGCTCAAAACTATATAAGGGTTTTCTCTCTCCTTTATTTGGTGTGATGGTGGATTGGGTGAGAAATCCCATTGATCTTAGTTGAATATCTCTTGGTTTCTCATGGTTTGTTGATCAAAGCACTCCATTGGATGGTTTTCTTGTTGCTCATGTTTCATTGATGGATGGAATCTTCAAATGCTAATGGTCTTGATAACTAATGGAGTAAGTATTTCTCTTACAGGTGGTGAAATCTTGTCAGTTGGAAGTGTTAAGTTGTGGCATGTTTCTCATTTCAAGGTTATATTCTCCCTTATCCCTTGCACAACAAGCATCTCTTCAATACTATGTGAAAATGACCTCACTAGGGATTTCCTTTGTATAGATTTCTAAATTTGGCGAAGCAATTAGAGAGTGGCTAGCTAATCATTCATTCACCCTTCATCTAAGCCTTGGTTTACCCCATATTTCCCAATGGATAAGACACTAGTCTCCAGTCTTTCTTCCCTACTCCATAAATTACAATCATAAATTGTTTTGCTAGATATATCTTTTCATTTCACCTTGGACCTCATTGCAAGCTTTAGTAATCCCAAACTAGGGAAGCCTCCCTTGAGTTGGAGAAGAGTCAACCTAAAGAGAAGAATAGGATTTGGTGTAGTGACATTGGCCTCCCTCTTAGTTTCGCCAGAACCATACATTGAGCTTTAGAATTTTATCACTTGGGTGTGAGTTTGGATGATAACATTTTGGCGTTGTTACTAGGGATAAAGTCCATTTTGCAAAAAAATTGAAAACTATGCTTTGTGACCTGTTGTGAGAGTGTTATCCTTGAATATATCGTACTCATGTGGTGGCTCCAAGAAGGGACGAAGCCCTTTTTCCTGTTAAGTTTAGCCTTTCACAAGCAAGATCACAAAAAGAAACACAATCACAAGATAGACAAAGATTTACCCTGGGAAACCCTCATGGGGTAGAAAACCCAACAAAGCTTTCCTCAATATAGATAATCAACCAATACAAGATCTAGTCCCCAAACAAGAGCTCCTTCTCCTCCTATGCATATCTCTCTCTCTCCTATGCGCCGATCACAAGTGAGTGAATGAATGCGATAAATGAGGAACACACCTCCACTATTTATACTAAACTCCTAACTGACTTTTCACCCTAACAGGGCTGACTTCTCCTAGGAGAGTCTAATAAACCCTAAAAAACTAACTCAGGGCCGACCCAACATGGGAGATCTAATAACCCTGGTTACCACACTCACTCGGAGGAATAAACATCTACGAATATACAATAGGGTCTCTATGGAGGAAAGAAACATCTCCGGAATAATAAAGTACAATTATAATATTCTTAGAAGTTACAATATTTCAACACTCCCCCTTAACGAGAAGGATATTATAACAACATCTACAGGAGAAAGGAGTCATCAACTACATGATACATGATATATCTATAAATCATTGGAAGCTTTCTTCATACATCATCAGTAACTCAAACAGTTACTGGAACATCTTCAAGATCTTCAATATTGGATCTTCATCTTCTGCAGCACTCGAACAACTACAACAACATCATCATCTGGATCTTCTCGATCAACATCATTGTCATCTGGATCTTCTCGATCAACAACATCGTCATCTGGATCCTCTTGATCAACGTCATCGTCATCTGGATCCTCTCGATCAACAACATCGTCATCTGGATCCTCTCGATCAACAACATCGTCATTTGGATCCTCTCGATCAACAACATCGTCATATCAACATACTTTGCAATGTACATGATCCTATTACGGGATGATCAATCCCTCTCACTTTGGGACATACGTCCAAGGATGATACAATCCTGATCCACTTACGGGATGATCAATCCCTCTCAATTTAAGACATCTCTCATGCCTATGGACGATGCAATCCAGATCAACTTACAGGATGATCAATCCTTATCACTTTAAGACATCTCTCATGTCTAGGGACGATGGAATCCCAATCTATTTACAGGATGATTAATCCTTATCACTTTAAGACATCTCTCATGTCTAGGGACGATGCAATCCCAATCTACTTACATGATGATTAATCCTTATCACTTTAAGACATATCTCATGTCTAGGGACGATGCAATCCCAATCTACTTACAGGATGATTAATCCTTATCACTTTAAGACATCTCTCATGTCTAGGGACAATGCAATCCCAATCGACTTACATGATGATTAATCCTTATCACTTTAAGACATCTCTCATGTCTAGGGACGATGCAATCCCAATCGACTTACAAGATGATTAATCCTTATCACTTTAGGACATGAGTCCAAGGACAATGCAATCCCGATCCACTTATGGGATGATCAATCCCTATCACTTTAGGACATGAGTCCAAGGACGATGCAATCCCACTAGTCCTCTTAGACAAAGTCTAAGTATCACTTCATCGACCTCATCGTCGAAACAGATAATCTCATCATCGATACAAGTATCCTCATCATCAATACATGTATCCTCGTCAATACAGGTATCCTCATCATCGACCTTATCATCAATATAGGCAATCTCATCATCGATACATGTATCCATATTGATACCAGTATCCAAATATCATCATTGACCATATCACTCCCCCTTTTGAGGAGGGTTCTTCTGAACTACACCAAGCTTATCTCGGAAATACTCAAACTTTACTCGAGACAGAGGTTTGGTCAATATATCAACAAATTGTTCATCAGTGCTCACATACTCGAGTTTGATAGCTCCTTTCTGCACCATATCCCGTATATGAAAATATCGGATCTCTATGTGCTTTGACTTATCATGGAAAAATGGATTCTCTATCATCTTGATACAACTTTGGTTGTCACACAGGATCACAGCGGGGTCCATCTCTAAGTCAAACAATCCTGATAACAACTTCCGAAGCCATATTGCTTCACAACTAGCAGAGCAAGCAGCTATATATTTTGCTTCAGCTGTGCTGAGAGCCACACTAGACTGCTTCCTGCTAAACCACGAGATCATGGTAGATCCCAAACAATAACATCCACCCGATGTGCTCTTCCTGTCTGATACACTACCTGCCCAATCAGCATCTGCATAGCCATACAATTTGAAGTCATGATCTCCAAGATAACAGAGACCAAAATCTATTGTACCCTTTAGGTACCTCATCACATGCTTTGCAACTATCAGGTGAACACGCCTAGGTTCCACTAGGTATTGACTCAAGCTGTTCACAACAAAGCATATATCTGGCCTGGTATTCGTTAGATACATCAATGACCCAATAATTTGTCTGTACAGAGTCATATCCACTAACTCTGATGAGTCATCAGCTAACAAATTCAAGTTGGAATCCATGGGAGTGGCCATGGCTTTGCATTCCAACATATCAAATCTTTTCAGGATTTCCACAACATACTTTCCCTGGTTGAGAAATATTCCTTTTGCGCCTTGCCACACTTCCAGACCTAGGAAGTAGTGCATCAATCCGAGATATTTCATCTCAAACTCTGAAGAGAGCTTCTTCTTGCACTCAATAATCTGTTTCTCATTCCCTGTCAGAAATAGATCATCCACATATAGCAACAATATGACAGGTTCATCATCCATAACCTTGAGATAAAGATTAGGATCAACTTTATTTTTGGTAAAGCCCAAGCTTGTCAAGAAACTGTCAATTCTTCCATACCAAGCTCTGGGAGCTTGTTTCAACCCATACAAAGCCTTCTTTAATTTGCACACATGGGTTCTTCTATCTTCCACCTCGAATCCTTGTGGTTGTTCTATGTACACTTCCTCCTCAATCACACTATTTAGGAAAGCTGTCTTTACATCCATCTGGTGTAATTCCCACTTCATCATGGATGCAAGTACCATGATGGTTCTAATGGAAGTGTATCTTGCAACTGGTGCAAATGTCTCTTCATAGTCAATTCCCTCTTTTTGAGAGAATCCTTTGGCCACAAACCTTCGCTTATACTTTTCAATGCTACCATCCGCAGTATGATTTATCTTGTATATCCATTTGGAGGATACCACATTTTTGTATTTTGGTTTGGGAACTATATCCCAAACATAATTCTTCATTATTGATTGGTACTCCTCAGTCATTTCCTCTACCCACTCTTTCTTATGAGACGCCTCTTCATAACTAGTGGGTTCTTGATCTACGAGATCACACATCAAAGTCGTATAGTTGGAGAATGACTTTGGTTTCTTGCTAACTCTGGTGGCGCCTTCAGGAGCTCCATATTTTTCTACTCCTAGTAAGATGTCTCTTGCCCATGTTGGCTTTCTTTTTCTTGATATGTTCATGGTAGGGGGTTCTTGTGGTTCTATAATGTCATGGTCTTCAGGTGTTACATCTTTAGGGATGGGTACAACCTCAACAGTTCTGGGAGGGGTATCTTCCTCATATACTTCTTCATACTGGCACTTCCTAGATCTCTTGAGAGCTGCCTCTTCATCAAATGTCACATCTCTATTGATTTCCATATGATGGAATCCTGGGATTTAGATTCTGAATGCTTTGGATGCTTCACAATATCCAACGAATATTCCCTTCTTCCCAGAAACATCCAGCTTAGTTCTCTTTTCTTTTGGTATGTGAAAATATACTGGGCATCCAAATATCTTGAGGTGGCTTACCTCAGGCTTCTTCCCTGTGAACACTTCTTCTGGGGTCTTGAATTCAAGAGCACTATGAGATAGTGTATTTTGCACATAGAATGCTGTCCTGGCTGCCTCAGCCCATAGATACATAGGTAGGTCTTGATCATGTATCATTGTTTTTACTGCTTCTATAATGGTTCTATTCTTTCTTTCTGCAACACCATTTTGCTGAGGATTATAGGGAGTGGTTAGCTCCCTCTTGATTCCAGCTTCTTTACAAAAGACTTCAAAATCCTTTGAAGTGTATTCTCCACCATTATCTATCCTGAGTATCTTGATCTTCTTTTTTGAATGATTTTCTATCAAGGCTTTGAATTCTTTGAACTTTCCAAAGACTTTATCTTTTCCATTTAGGAAATATATCCAAGTCTTCCTTGAGTAGTCATCAATAAATGTAAGGTAATATTCATACCCAATCAAGGATGTGGATGGCATTGGTCCACATACATCTGAATGAATCAATTCCAAAGTACTCTTAGTCTTTGTTTCACTCTTTGGAAATGGGTTCTTGATATTCTTCCCTTTTGCACATCCTTTGCATGTGCCATAATGATCAATTTTTAAGTCTGGTAGTCCTATAACTACTTTTCTCACATGAGGTAGTGGTTTGTACTTAATGTGAGCAAGCCTCCTATGCCATAGCTCACTTGGGCTAGTGGCTTCATGAACAAGGGCAGCTTCAGGATGACCCTTGAGTTTGTATAGCCCTCCTTCCTCTTTACCAATAACAATTGAATCCTCAATTGATTTCCCTTTAGGCCACATGAGTACTTGTCCATCTATGAATGCAACCCTATAACCTTTCTTATCTAATGCTGAGATGGAGAGTAAATTCTTCTTCAAACCTGGTACATATAAGATTTCCTTCATCTTCAATGGAGTTCCAGAATCAAGCTTGTAGCTTGCTTCACCAACTCCCTTGATGGGATATTGATAGTCATCTCCTAGGGATACCTTCTGTGGAGAGGTCTTCTCTTCAAGTTTTGAAAGAGTCTTCTTTTGTCCTGTCATGTGCTTTGAAGCACCACTATCAATGAGCCATGTATCTTCTCCAGGTGTTACTTCCCAGAGAGTGCAGAGAATAGAACATACTCTTCCGCATCTTCTTCTTCTACTACTTTAGCTCTTTTCTTTTGAGGCCTTTCCTCCTCTTCTTCTTCACTATCATCTTCTGTTAGATGTGCTTGATATCTTTTGTGGTGAAAACCCTTTTTCTTCTTTAGAGGACAATCCTTACCAATGTGTCCTATTTTGTGACAAGTGAAACATTGGAATGAGGAGTAATCTCTTCTTTGATTAGATCCTCTTCTCATCTAAAATCTTTGTGGAGCTTGAGACTCCTTGTGGCTATCCTTCTTGAAATTTGGTTGACTCCTTCTTCTCTTGGTATGGGTGGCCAATGCTTGATCATCTTCTTTGAGTAGTGCTTCTCTATTGGCTACTCTAGCCTCTTCTTGAATGCAATCCTCCCATACCACATCAAACTTCATACTTTCTTTTCTCGCACACATGGTTTGGATGAATGAGTCCCAAGATCTAGTGAGACCATTGAGAGCAGTCATGACTAGTTCATCTTCATCAAGGCTGTCTCCAATGGCTTCTAGTTGTTCTTTGAATTGGGAGACCCTTGTGAAGTAATCTTGCATAGATTCTCCTTTATTCATCTTGGTACTCTTTAATTGAGATCTCAAGTTCATCTTCCTGTTGATGTTCCTCCCTTCATACATTCTGCCTAGGGAATCATACATTTCCTTTGGGGTCTTCTTGGATGCCACTTGGGGAATCAAGTGGCCCTTGATAGAATCAACAATGATTCTCTTTGCCCTAATCAAGTCCTTCTTGTACTTCTCTTTGGCTTCATCTTCCTCAGGTTCTGCAACCTCATCTTTAATATATTGGACAATATCATTCTCTTCAAGAATGAGACCAATCCTATATTTTCATGCCCGAAAATTCTCTATACCCTCTAGCTTGTCTTCAAGCTTAGTGCTTGGAGCCATCTTATCTAGGAGGTCACAAAAATTGAAGTTTCTCAAAAGATAGAATAACACTTACTAGGAGATGTGTTGAGATGACTAGTGAACTCTGCTTCTGGAAACTTCAACTTTTCACCCTTCAAATATGATTATCAACTTTTGGATTTGCAACAGAATTTCTGGTTTTATAGTTTGCACCTTTTCTGGTTTACTGGTGCACAGGTGCACTTTTTTCTGGTTTACTAGTTTTCTGGTTTTCTGGTCCAGAAGTCAAACTAGGGTTTGAAAAAGCCCGAGGTTGTACCTACTCAAAAAGTTCGATCTAGGGCTCAAAAATTCGATTTTGAGGAGGGCTATCCAGCCATGCAATCAGAATCCAAAAATTCCAACTTTTGCAGAAACCCTAATTTTCAGCGAAGGAGGAGAGAGAGGTATTTTCACCTTGTGAAAGATGTCCTATTCAGGCTAGCTCTGATACCATGTTAAAGTTTAGCCTAAATTCACAAGCAAGATCACTAAAAGAAACACAATCACAAGATAGACAAAGATTTACCCTGGGAAACCCTCATGGGGTAGAAAACCCAGCAAAGCTTTCCTCAATATAGATAATCCACCAATACAAGATGTAGTCCCCAAACAAGAGATCCTTCTCCTCCTATGCAGATCCCTCTCTCTCCTATGCACCAATCACAAGTGAGTGAATGAATGAGATAAATGAGGAACACACCTCCTCTATTTATACTCAACTCCTAACTGACTTTTCACCCTAACAGGGCCGACTTCTCCTAGGAGAGTCTAATAACCCCTAAACAACTAACTTAGGGCCGACCCCACATGGGAGATCTAATAACCCTAGTTACCACACTCTCTTGGAGGAATAAACATCTCCGGATATACAATAGGGTCTCTACGGAGGAACGAAACATCTCCGGAATAATAAAGTACAATTATAATATTCTTAGAAGTTACAATATTTCAACATTTCCTTGCAGAGTTTTTAAGACATTTGGTGGGTGTAGAGGTGAGCACATCCATCCAGCTTGAATGCCTTGAAAGCTCATCTTGGCAACTCCACATGAGGTATTTTTCAGGTTTGGTTTCAACTCTATATTTTGCATTTCATTGGTGAAAGAATGGCCAATAAGCCATGGGTTTTTAATATAAAGTATACTCCTTTGGATTTTTCAAAAAATTGTGGATATCCCAATTGTACTGGACCTAATGATATTTGGAAAAGACCTATTCCAAAATTTTATGGGGATCCTTATGATACCCATTAAACATCTAAACATGTTTCATTGATTGGAGATTTTATTTCAAATTTGGATGTTGAGCATGCAGATGTTGCTATGAGGTTTTTTTTACAAGATCATTAGATGGAAGTGATAAAAATTGGTTTAGATCTTTGAAAAAATGGAAGATTTCATCCTATGCAGGTTTTACTCAAGACCCCTAAAGCATTGGGACACTTCATATGTAGAAGAGCAAGAAGATGGAATCATTAAAGACCCCATGCATGAAGAACATGATGATGAAGAAGAGGGGGACCATAAGGAGGATCCTATTGCAACTCTACATGAAGAGACACATCATGAATCAATTAATGATCATGTACATATGGAGGATATTGATGAAGAAGGCTCCCAAGCATCCATTCCATCATTTCACAAAGACAAGGGTTTGATATGTTACACTCTTTCTCAAAATTCCGAATTGGTTGATTTATTTATGGATGATTTTGAGAATGATGATCTAGAAGAAAAACCCTTCGAGGGTGAGAAATTTGTAAATTTCTTTCCTTTCGACATTTACTGATGATAAATATAGTCAATGGTATGTTGCCATGAATGGACATTTTTAGAAATTTCATCATGGTTTGGGTATAGATTATTGGAAATCCTTAAGAGACCCCAACTATGACACATCTAATAAAGGAAGTGCAAAATGTGAAGCCTTTGGACAACCTAATATGAAAGAGGCAACTTCAAAATTTATCATGATCATTTTTAGCTATGTATTGGTACTAATAATGCAGATTTGGGGAAGCTTTGTACTCTCTTCCAAGGTGAATTTGAAGTAGTGATTGCAAGATTGTTTCTAGCCATATTCTTCACTATCTAATGTGGATTATTTTCATGATTTGGGGCTATTTTGTGATAATATTTATGACAAAAAATCTATCCATAAAACTCCTTATTTTCTAATATATTTATGAGTAAAAAATAAAGAGAAATATTTTTGGGGCTAGAAATGATGTATTGTAGAAGGGTTTTTAATATTTTATTGCATAATTTATTGTCCATTATTTCCTTCAATGTTTTGGGAGATTGCATTTTTATTTTCAACAAGAATTGCTTATCTAGGTGTTGGAAATTGTATGGGGCAACATGTATTTTGGTTTGAATTGTATTGCAAAATTTTCCAGCCATCAAAAAGAGGGGTTCAAGCCCTAAATTTGGGGACGATTTTTTTGACTTTTTTTTTATAACTTTTTTTATGACTGAAATGTAATATCATATCTCATGTACATCTTGTTTGGGGGATGATTTTGAAGATTGTTGCAGATTTGTAGAGCCCCCTAAGCCCTTATTGTTTGAGGGGAATGAATTTGATGTTGTAGAGAATCATATAAGGGATTGACTTAATGATATTTTCAACTATCATGATGTTTATACTACTATTGTCCAACCTTGGATAAATGAGTCTTGTGTTGGTGCATGCCCTTTTTGGCATGATTGTGGTGTTTTGTGCTATCCTCATTGGTGTTATCAAAACCGGACGGTCCAACTAGGTTCAGGGGGTTTCCGCTTCAATTGGAAGTTTCAAACTACTTTTGGTCGGCTCTGTACAGAACCAATCAGTTTTATCAAACCGGTCGGGTTCCGTATGGAACCGACCGGTTCCGTATAGTGTCTTCATGGGTTTAAAAAACACGTTTTTCAATTTTTTTAATAAAAAACCTAAGAATGTGGACACATTGGCTTACCTAATTGGCCTTCAAACACTATAAATGGACGTGGGGACCCTCTTTCGATTGTTAAAGTTACAATATCATGAGTCATTATCCAAGTCAATCTTGTGCACCATGATTGAGCCTCGTGTGTCGAGGTAGTGCCATAGGGAGCCTGAGCTGGACTCAAGAAACTTGGAGTAGATTCTTGAGTTGGGCTCAAGAATGACTAAGCCTTATGTGTTGAGGTAAGTGCTTTGTATGTCAAAGTGATGATGTTGTACAATATTGCTTGTCAAGGCTAAGGTCTTGTGTCTCAAGACAGATCCTCATGTGTTGAGGTGGTGCATCATGTGTTGAGGTAATGCTTTGTATGTCGAAGCATGAATGGTGTGTGATGTACTACTAACCATGGTTGAGTTATTAAGTCTCCTCTAGATGCTAGCCACCTCTAGAGTGAATTACTTTAGCATATGACCACTTGTAACGATAGTAGAACAAGATGACCACATCATTGGAAAAATATCCTTCGTATATTTGATATGATAGATAAATTAAAGTTGGCACATGTGGACCATGCAGATAAGACAAGAGATAAAGATAAGATGTGATAAGATAAGAAGAACTCGATTTTCTCAGTAATGATAAAGACTTCAGTTAATTAAAGGAGAATTTGAATTGTTCACTTCAGTGATGTTAACAAGAAAGACTTCAATTAATTAAAGGAAAATTTGAATTGTTCACTTCAGTAATGTTATTAAGAAGGAATTCAATTAATAGAGTTAACTAATTGTTAATAAAACAGATCTAGTTAACTCAAGTGTTTTGCATGTCAACACTTGAGTTGAACTAAAAGATGACACTTAAGTTGAACTAAAAGACAACATTTGAGTTATGACACTTGAGTTGCGACACTTAAGTTACAACACTTGCATGACGACACTTGAGTTAGTCTCCTAACTAAGTGACCTAGCATCCAGATGAAGGGAAAGTTCATCACGAAGTTAGAAGATAAAATAGAAGCCGAAGCATGAGAAGAATGATATATATATATGTGTGTGTGTGTGTGTGTGTGTGTGTGTTTGATGAATTCAATGTGAGAGTGAATTCTCTTCTATCTCGAAGGCAATGCACTTTTATTTGTGTATGAGAGTTGATATGATAACCTTTAGAATCTGGATAGGGGTACTTTATCCCAGGGAGCCGGACATTCGAGATTATTCTGAGTTCTATTCTTCCATCTTCTCTCTTGCTCTGATATTGCACCAAGGGTGCTTGGTATTTCTCTCTGATAATGCACCAGGGGTGCTTGATGTAATCTACTCATTGTAAATACATTCTCTGCTATCTATCAGTATTCTAAGGAAGATTTTGCTGGGGTTTTCTCCCTCAATTTCTAGAGGGTTCCCCCCAGGTAAATACTGTGTCTCATGTGAATGCTTATGCTTGTTGATTATTAATTTTATTTCAAGTACTACTATAATTCCACACTAAGATAAAAAATTAACATGGTATCAGAGCTTAGGGTGTGAAAGAGCTAAGTTCAGCAATCAAGCTTGAGCCTACGTAGATCCTGAGTGTTCACAATACTAGAAGAATTATGGCTTCAATCTCAGTAAGACCAGAAGACCGTCTTCAAGGAACTTTGAACTTCGATACTTGGAAGGTCAGGATCCTAAATATCCTAGAAGAGCATGATTTGGATGGATATGTATCTAGTGTTATTGAAGAGCCTACTTCTAATACATGACGCATTACCTTCAAGAAGAATCAAGCCAAAGCAAAGAGAATCATTTATGATTCCGTGAAAGAAAACTTGATGCCCATGATCACTCCATTGAAGACTGCAAAGGAATGCTTCAACACTTTAACAAATCTTTATGAGAAGAAGGCGCCCAGTCAAAAGAGACAATTGAAGAACAAGCTTTGAAATCTGAAGGTGGAAAAGGATGAAGCTGTGGCTTCCTTCTTCACAAAGATATCTCAAGTAAGAGATCAACTCATGAGCATTGGCGTGACGGTATTTGATGATGATCTCATTCAAGATGTCGATGGTCTTCCATCTTCATGGGAGACACTCTTGGCTGTAGTAAATGGTCGAGAAGTGAAACCTGACTTTGAGAGACTGTGGCATGATTGCCTACAAGAAGAAGGGAGAATCCAGAGTGAGTATACTACCTCCAAAGAAGAGAGCTTCGCTCTTGCAGGATGGATGAAAAAGGTAAGAAATCTCAAAAGAAATTCTCTCATCAAAAGGAGAATGATTTCAAGAACTTTGATAATTCTAAATTTAAATATTTCAATTGCAATAAGAAGGGCCATTATGAAAGAGAATTCGATGTTGGAATCGATTTAATACTGAGAGGGGGGGGTGAATTAGTATTAGCGTAGTTATTAGCATATTTTTACCTTGTTTAACATATTAAAATTTACTTAACATTCATCATCAATTATGCATCAGTAAATAAACATTCACATGTACATACACCACATCATCAACACATAACACACAAATTTTTTATGTGGAAACCCAAACGGGAGAAAACCACATAATGCTTCTTGATAGTATGAAAAAATGCATTCAAGGAAGCACCAACTTCCTGTGTTTACCAACACCAACTCGAAGGAAGCTCCAACCCCCTGATTTTTCTCTAGCACCAACTGGAAGGAGGCACTGACCCCCTATCGCTTTGTTTTGAAGGCACCAACCTGAAGGAAGCTACGACTCCTTGTCTCCTTGTTGTTAACAGACACCAACCTAAAGGAAGCTCCAACTCCTTGTCTCCTTTCCCAGTCCGACCGCCCTGATGTAGAATATATTTTACTGTCTTGTTGTCCTTCAACTATGCGGACTTCTTCAGGTCTTCTGATAATGATTCTGCTGTGCACATCTTTCGTATGCAGACTATTTTCTATTACTACACTGCATACACCACTTGACTTCTCAATATTCTCATTTCACACTTCTGGTGATGACTACTTGGATCATGTGCTTTGCTGATGTTGCAGTATGTGCTTTCTAGTTCAACGTTCTTCTTTACGTGACTGCAAATATCACCTGATACTATGCTTTCTATTGATGATATGTTGTACTGAAACAAAGCACCAGTAATAGTGGTGACTGCACACCTTATGATGTGTCCATTTTGAATAAGTGTTGCAGTTCTTCAGATGATCTACGACCTCCTATGCTTTAAATGATTGGTCTATTCAATATAACTCACTTGTCTTAGATCCTCTGCATCATGATGCGCCTATCTAACTCTGCTGCTGTTTTGTTGTTGCACATCAGATGTAATCTTCAACTTCGCACACTTTCACTTCAGTTCATCCGCATCAGCAAGACATCCGCGCAATATCTGATATCTATCGACTCTGTCTTTGCGCTTCTCTCTTTTCAACTTCTGTGACTATCGACGTGCTGATTGTGATTCAATCCTTCAAGATATCTAACACTTGCGCATTCTTTAGTATTTCTTCCTTTCAACATTTGCACAATTTGTCACAAACTCACGACATCATTCTGCGCACCATCAAAACTTCATTCTGTTGTATGTGCACATCCGGCTCTTTGCTAGATCAATATGTTTTTTCCATGAGCCCCTTGATGCCCTGAAAAAAAACTGAAACTTGCAGTCTTATTGCTTCTACTTCCACTCCACCCACCTTTGGATCTCCAACTTGCATCTCTATTTATACATGTCCTGCGCGGATTGTATGCTTGCAAGTCGGTCGTGGCATCCCTTCTTCCATACTTCATGGATCATGCATATGCCATGTGTCATCATCTGCGCTATTGATGTGTCATCTCTGATGTATCAAGCGCCCTTAGGATCCACAACTTAGTGGGACTTTGCACCTTGGCGGTGTACCATTGCACTCTAGATGTACCATTGCATTCCGGTATGTGCACAATCTTTCACTTTGTCCATGATCGTTGTTGTTTCAATGACGTTTGTTGTACCATCCCTAGTGGGTAATGCGCCCTTGTGTTATCACCAATTTGCATAGTCTGCGCATCCTCCGACTTCCGCTTAGTGGGTTTGTGACCCATACTCATCATTGCATTTGGGTTATGCGCTTTTGTTGTATTGAAACTTTTACGGAAACTACGCACATGCCTACATTTCATTTGTGGGACTTTGACCTCTACCTTATTCCTGCTTGTGGGACTTGTGCACTCGTTGTTTGTCGACTGTGGTATTTGTCCATTGTGGTCTTCAACCGATCGTACCCATTTAGGAACTTGTGCACTTCTCACCACTTGAAGGCATCTTTTGATTTGATGTGCTCGCGTGCTTTCAGGATTGTTCGTCCATCTGTTGTTCCTTTCCTTCAGTGCGCTCCCACCTGTCAACCAAACAACACATAGACTTGCTAACTTGCTTGTCCCTCTAGTCGAATCATCTTCTTGGAAGTTTGGGCACTTGTATCATTGTCCAACCAACTCCTTTGCATTTTCTGACATGATAGAGTACAACTTGGTGGACTCAATGTCTGCGCAAGGACTTCATGATGTAGAGTACATTGCTTGTGTTCCTTCTTGAACTGTATCATCATGGAGTATCCTTTTGGATCTGTATGAAGTGTCATCTTATGTACTTCTTTAGACTGGCTCATGTACACTGTCTCCTTGATATCTTCTGCATGAATACACCTCTTATATATACTCCAAAGTTGCATGCTTAATGCATCCTTGATTCACATATTTTCTTATAGATAAGCTTCAAGACATTGTAAACATCTTCAGACATAATGGATGCGGTAACTAGATATACTTTTTTCAGATTGGCATCTACCTCTGTTCAGTAATCTTGCACATATATGCTTCTTATCCTCTTCAGATGTTTATACTTTTGGATATACTCCAAAATTGCATATTTGTCACCTTCACTTCTTGCGCATATACTTCTGATGTTCAGGCTTTCTTCATCATGCACAATAGACTTCCTCAAAGTGGCTTCTTCATATTTCTGCTAGACTGCTGTATCCACTTTGACTTGTGCTGATATCAATGACTCATATTGAATCAATTGACATCCTCTTTGACATTGGATGATTGTCAAACACTTGACATCATCTTTAGTTGACATCAATGAAAACCAATGCTCAACATGCCATGCAAAGCAAAGAGGAAAGTTCAAGGGTAGGTTTCATGCTTCTACTGCTATAGAAGATGAACCTACAAGAAAGAATACATCCGATGATCAAGAGACAAAGAAGGAGTACTATCTTGTCTCAGCCCTTTCTGGATCCATTACCACTAGTGCCGAGACATGGCTTGTAGATAGTGGTGCATCCAAGCACATGACTGGATATAGGAGCACTATCACAGATATGAAGGAAAATAAGTTTTCCTGTAAGGTGGAGCTTGGAGATAATACCACCTATTTGATCCAAGGCATTGGATCCACTTCTTTTCAGTTGGATTCAGGAGATGTACTGAATGTGGATGAAATTTTGTTTGTCCCCGGATTGAAGAAGAACCTCCTGTCTGTTTCGGTTCTAGAAGATAAAGGATTCAAAGTTATCTTTATGGACAACAACGTGCTCCTGTGGCCTAAGCATGAAGACTTGAACTCTACATCGATGATTATATTTAGGGAGGGAGGTCTCTATAAAGTTCCTGGAAAACTCATTCAAGCCACAATCCATGACACAATCAGCCCTTGTGATATGTGGCGTAGAAGGCTTGGTCATCTCCATTTCAAAGCGCTACCTGGATTGAAAAAGATGGTGAAAGGTATGCCCATGTTTAAATATGATTTTGATAGTGTTTGTAGAGGTTGCGCTCTTGGAAAAAACATTAAGAAGAGTTTTCCAAGTAGTACCAAAAGATCCAAGGGGATTCTTGACTTGATTCATTCTGATCTATGTGTTCTTATGTCTGCACCCTCCTTGAGTGGTTATTTGTATTATGTGCTTTTCATAGATGAATTCTCTCGCAAGTCATGGGTTTATTTTCTGAAAGCAAAGAGTGAAACTTTCAACAAGTTTCAAGAGTTTGTAAAAGCATTGGTTGAGAATTAGACTGGGAAGCACATTCATGCTTTGATATATGATAATGAAGGAGAGTTTGAGTCCCATGACTTCAATGACTTCTGTCGAGATGCAGGAATAAAAAGACAGTTGACTCTACCCTACAACCCCCAACAAAATGTGGTTGTTGAAAGAAAGAACAGACCAATATGTGAGGCTGCAAAAGCCATGATGTGTGATCAGGATCTGCCCACATCCTTATGGGAAGAAGCCTCCAACATTGTTGTTTATATTCAGAAGAGAAGCCCTCATGCTATCTTGGGAGAAAAGACTCCTGAAGAGGTTTTCACTGGTGAAAAACCAAATATTGGACACTTGAATATTTTCGGTTGTCCTATTTACATTCAAATACCAAAAGAGAAGAGGACAAAGATGGATCCATCCAGAAAGAAAGGAACATTTTTTGGATATAGTGAATCATCCAAACCCTACAGAATCCATTCCAGGACAAAGAAACATTGAAGTCAACAAAGATGTAACATTTCATGAAGAGGTTGCCTTCAAGCGTTCCAATGAACTTCAGTGTGATTCAGATATGGAGGAGCATGATACTCCTATGATGGAGGATCCAATTTCTGATTCTCCCCTTTTAGATGTTGAGATGGAGAAGCCAAAAGAGTCCTTAGATCCGCTTGATGCTGAAGAGCCAATAGAATTGGTAGAAAGATCACTTGATGAACCTCTTGCTAAGAGGAGATTTGCCTGATGTCGAGACATTCTGTAAGAGGCAGAAAATAATGGAGCACCATCAGGTACATCCAGAGAGCGAAAGAGACCTAAAATATATTAAGGATATGTAGCATAGATGAGTCACACTAGCGATTCAGAACCCACCGCATATGAAGAGGCTGCTAAGCAACATGTATGGAAAGATGCCACAGTGGAAGAATACAAATCCATCATGAAGAATGATGTGTGGGAAGTGGTTCCTAAACCTGATGGGAAGTCAATAGTAACTTCCAAGTGGCTTTATAAAATCAGGCATGTAGTTGATGGAATTATTGAAAAGTATAAAGCAATATTTGTGGCCCGTGGCTTCTCATAGAAAGAAGGGATAGACTATGATGAGACATTCACTCATGTGGGCAGGTACACTACTATCTGAACCATAATTTCCCTTGCTTCAGTTATGAAGTGGAAACTTCACCAAATGGATGTGAAGATTGCCTTTCTCAATGGTGAAGTTGAGGAAGAAGTATACATACAACAACCTGAGGGGTTCGTAGTTCATGGGAAGGAGTCCAATGTATGCAAACTTAAGAAAGACTTGTACGGGCTTAAGCAAGCCCCGAGGGCTTGGTATTCAAGGATTGACAGCTACCTTTAGAGCTTAGGCTTCTCCAAAAGAGAAGCTGACCCCAAAATGTACTTCAAGGTTGTGAAGAACCAACCACTGATATTGGTTCTCTATGTTGATGACTTATTCCTTACTGGAGAGGAAAAACAAATAGCTCTCGGTGCAAGAGGGAGCTCACTTCTAACTTCAAAATGAAAGACTTGGGTCTGATGCAATACTTTCTTGGTGTGGAAGTTTGGCAAAGGAAAGATGAGATCTTTCTTTTACAAGGAAAGTACACAGTTGATGTGTTGTGCAAGTTTGGTATGATGGATTGCAAATCCATGTCTACACCAGTGGTTTCTAATATGAAGAAACTACACGAGACAGATTCTAGATCAGATCTAGTGGATCCTACCATGTATAGACAGCTCATTGGTTCCTTGATGTATTTGATACATAGTAAACTAGGCATATGTTATGTAGTGGGTATCTTGAGTTAGTTCATGTCTGAGCCAATACATAGACATTGGGTTGCTGCCAAGCATGTGCTTAGATACCTTTGAGGTAATATTGCTTATGGACTCAGATATGTCTCCCGTGGAGGAGTGATGCTACTTGGTTATGTTGACTCTAACTGGGGTGGTAGTATTGTGGACCGAAAGAGTACATCTGGATTTTGTTTTAGCTTGGGATCAACTATGATCTCTTGGTCCCATAGGAAGCAGGGCTCTGTAGCCCAGAGTAATACAGAAGCAGAGTATATTGCAACTAGTATTGCCTGCCGAGAAGCTGTGTAGCTTAGGAAGCTACTTGATGGGTTGTTCCGTGAGAAGCTTGAGACTATTTTCATTCGCTCTGACAATCATAGATGCACTGAGCTCTCAGAAAACCTTGTCTTTCATGACAAATCGAAACAAATTGAGATGAAATACCACTACATCAGAGACATGGTCCATAGAGGTGCTGTAAGACTTGAGTACATTGCTACTGATGAGTAGATAACAAATATGTTGACTAAGCCTCTGTCCTTAACGAAGTATAGGTACTGTTATCACATATATAGTAGCCGGGCTACCATACATTATTTTTCTGATGCCAGTACACTATTTAGCTAGTTCCCTTACATTTGAGATGCTGAGATGAGCATCTATATTGGATCACTATCAAATTTTGGACAACAGTTGTATTCCCCATGCCATGACTGAGTCTCAGGACACTCAGAGAGATGACCGATGTATCCATTATACCATTTGTACAGAGCAGTCAGTAGTGCCCAGAGTTGCAGTAGCAGTTTCAGAGGACAGGTGATGGTTCAGATGATGAGCATTCAGGTATATGACTCAGCAGGTATATCATTGTGTTATGGTTATATTGCTTTTATACTTATTCTTATAGCATGTCTTAGCACTTAGTGTCATGATCTGGCGATCATATAGATATGTGGACCTGGTTGATCTTATTATATATACTATATTGTCCCTACTCAGACTTAGAAGTTCACTATTCATACTCATTGGTTTTACCCTCCTTAGGGAGAATAGAGGTGATCATTCCACCATACCTTGGCTTGCTAGTGTTGGCTCCATTATTCATTGTCTTCATCCATCCATTGCCTACCTTTTAGTTTATCACCCTGACTTACTACTTGACTAGTGGCATGGAGGACTTTCCCCCACTGTAGCCTCTGTATTGGATGAGCTTCCCTGTTTATTGTGTCTCGGCTCTGAGTTGGTGACAAAACTTACCTTTGGTGAGTTGGATTGTAGGCCTAAATCATTCTGGTCGGTTGTCCCGATGTTTGGCATTGGCTCGAACTCCCCCTAGTCACTTGAGATGTTGTTGGCTAAAACTGAAAGCTCATGTACTACTTGTGGAAACTGATAAATTCGCCCATGGAAACTAAAAAGGGAAAAAGCGATGAACTGCTGAAAAATACTCCTCGAAGAGTATAAGAAAGGTCCAAAAAAGCAATGATTCTTAAAAGCTATATCTAAACAATTGCTGACCTTATATATGTATAAAAAACATGCCCTGGATGAACGCTGCAACTAGTTGTGCTTATCAGCACACCTGAGATCCAAAGGGTTATGTAGGCCAAAAAGGCCATGAAATGAAATTGAATGATCCTAATGAACCTGGATCAACTTGATGTAGACATGATGCCTAAGTTGAATAAGCACTCTCTAAACAACTTATCCATTTGTGAGACACCGCCATTCCCTGTGTTGTTGCTCATTCAGTATATACTATGGTGTGTATTCCCTTTCCCATTGCCAAAGTGTCACAAAGTTAAGTCGGTCAAGTCATCCCTTAGCCTAGCCAGTTATTTTAGCCTTCACCCTTCACTAGCAAAATTGATCACAGCTATGAAGTGAGTATGGTCTTGAAAGTCTAGTCTGAGTAATAATAATAATTAGTGACATTATATATTTGGATTTAGATCGCCAGTAATGATTACTTTGTGTTATAATTGTTATTGGAAAAAGTTGTAGAGCATGCATTAACCTTTGACACTTTGCAGTAGCTTCCGATGGCGGTTTGAGTTATATTTGGTCATGTTGACTTGGTCAACCATAGGACATGAGATAGTTGGACCTTGTGATGATATGGATAGATGATATATGGTCTATGTACATGTATATGATGATTCTATGCAGCAGCTACAGGGTTATGATGATGACTCATGGTTTACAGCAGTATTTGATCATTTACAAATTATTATTATTTGACCTGTTCCGGTATATTGGATATATATTTTGATCATGCAGAGACTCATATGGTGTATGAGTACACATCTTGGATGGATTTGGACCTTCTGAGTCCAATGAGATAGTTTGTTTTCAGTTCCAGGCACTTACAGTGATGATTGAGCCTCAGTAGGCTATCCCAGTGCAGTTTTGGTCTGTCGAAGACCCTGTCAGAGCAGATGTGATTTTTATCCGGTTGACCTAGGGCGTTGTGCTTGGAGGGGGTGGTCCAGCCACTTGTTTTTACCATATTACCCCCCTCTCGGACACACTGGTGCCCTCACCTTGACAACGCAGACACTCCAGGAGGCAGTTTGGGGCAGTTTCATGCTTCCCGAGGCATTTCAAGATTGGTAGAAATGGCTATTGAGGAATTCGATTTGGGCTACTGAGGCAATGTTTTGGCATGGGATGATCAATGATGATGGATCGATGTCTTCCACACCTCCTCCAGCAGTTTCAGCTTCATCGAGGCCCACATCCATCACTTATGGCACTTTCTGATGATTTCTGAGGTCTTTTGAGGCCTACGATTTGACAATAGAGGCACGATTTGGTATATTGATGACTATTTTATTATTATTGTGCTATGGGGATTGACCAAGGGTGGCTAAAATTATCCCTTGGACCCACCATAAGCTTCTTATTATATTTTGTCATCATGATTTGGTGGGATTCCCCTCTTCTAGGGCGATTTTGTCCACTTATGTTATATTTTATGAGTGATCCATGTATTTTATTGTTGAGTTCATCTCAACCATTGATTATACGTTTGTATCTTTTAATCTTAGCCACTCATTCAAAAAGTGGTTAGGATTTTGATGCCTCTCCTTCCTATTTAAAGGAGAGAGCTTCTCATTGTAAGGGGTCTTTGGCTCTTGGATTATTGGTATAGAAAAACTTTCTTGTGGAAATTCTTGTGGTCTCCTTTGCATCTGGTGTTCTTAGATGGTGATTGGAAAGTCCATTGCAACCTAGCATTTGGAGTTTGTGGTAAGATCTATCTATTTTGGAAATCATTATCTTGTCTAAAGGAGGGCGACTTCAACAAGGGCTTTTTTGCAAGGCTTCTTCAAATCGACTTTCTTGGCATTTGCTTGTATCAGGGGGTTATCATTAGTATCATTGTGATCTATGCTATCTTTCTGTTACTTCTCTTGTGGCATTAGTCTTATCTCTTGATTACATCAAATCTGATATTGTTGAAGTTTGTTGTGCAGGAGGGAGGGCGCATTGGCTTCTTGGACTAAATTGATTGCATAGAAAACTACCTCAAAGCTTCTCAAATTGATCGGGTTTGCATAGATCATCATCATCAAGGCATCTACAAGGTTACCCAGGTAAGATCCACAGGTTTGTTTCTCTTATCTTGATCCAATCCATTGACATAACTCATAAATTGATAAAACCCTTATTTCTTCAAACCCTCATTTTTACATTTTTTCAGATCTACTAAGATCTAGTGGCTTCTTGGGTAAGATATTTAAAACCCACCTCCATAGTATCCACGGCATCCCGGATTTATAGTTTGGTGAGGATTGGCCTCCATTTGACCCTCTTCCCAAGGCATTTAGCCTCTCCAAGCAAGGGCGCACTTCCTAGTTTGGTGGGTTGACCTAGATCTAGTACGTGGGTAGTTGATATTCCGCTTGTTTTATGATCTACACATCCAATAACCTACCCCCAGATTGTCATTTTTCTGATTTCTACCTTGTGGGCCCTATTCCACATTTTAAGGGATTTAATCCCCATTTTGGACCACTTGGTATCTTTAAACTCAGATCTAGCCATTGGATTGCCATGAAATTATAGATCCACACTCTCACTTGATCAACCTACTTGGATCTAAAGTTTGGATGCCATTGGACTTGTCTTGATTCATTTATCCCACATTTTACCCTCCTTGGGCAAAGTCGCACCACCTTGGAGAAGTGAGTTGGTCCACTTCTAGGACATGGGTACATGAGATCTTTGTGGATTTGGAATGGGCATAATTCAAAACCTAGGTCTAGTAGGTCACCTTGTCAAATATTGCATTGGGGATAGCATTCCTTGTTTTAAGGGATTGTGGTCCACTTAGGTCAAACATCAAATCTCTAGATCTAGACCTATTCATCCATCAAGACTTTAATTACCCACTTGTCTCATGCAATAGGAGTCCTTAACCACAAGTTAACTTACTTTAACTCCATTATCCCAATTCTCAAGGCACTGGTTTCTCTCCAAGTCAATTCGACTTTCTTAGATTGTTGGATTAACTTGTGGTTTGACCTTTGTGTGGTGAACTAAACCCTTTGATGTCATCATGTATCATGATCAAGCTTGTCACTTATACTAGTTAGCCCCAATTCAACCCATAAACTACCCTGCATTGGACACGGTTCCCAAGGCAGTGGATTTTCTCACATTGAACTAGTACTTTAATCCTGGATCCTATTTCACAAATCATAAGTCACTTTCACATCAATAATGAACCAAAGCTATACTCATTGAACCCCTCACTTATCTTGTGACTTCATCCTAAGGTCTAGGATAAACCATACACCTTACTTCACTTAGAATTAACTTGATTTGGTGTCTTGGTTTTGATCTCTCCCGTCGGGAGTAGATCGGGTCTCCCCCTTTGTTGTCTGGGCTAGATAACATAAAGTGAAGGTTGCCTCGACTGGTGTGACAACCATATATTGGAGGTCGAGGTGATCGTGGTTGCACCTTTTGAGTTGCCCTTCCCTATTTCCATCCATGAGTGGATACATTCATAGGGGTAACTACAGTTTAGGTGATAACATGTACTTCTGAGACAAGCTTGGTATGGTTGAGAATGCGTCCCTCGTTGAGAGGGAGTGTTAAAGTTACAACATCATGAGTCATTCTCCAAGTCAATCTTGTGCGCTAGGATTGAGCCTCGCGTGTCGAGGGAGTGCCTAGGGAGCTTGCGTTGGACTCAGGAAACTTGGAGTAGATTCTTAAGTTGGACTCAAGAATGACTAAGCCTTATGTGTAAAGGTTAAGCCTCATGTGTTGAGGTAAGTGCTTTGTATGTCAAAGTGATGATGTTGTACAATCTTGCTTATCAAGGTTAAGGTCTTGTGTGTCAAGATAGATCCTCATGTGTTGAGGTAATGCTTTGCATGTCGAAGAATGAATGGTGTGTGGTGTACTACTAATCATGGTTGAGCTATTAAGTCTCCTCTAGGGATTGGCCACCTCTAGAGTGAATTACTTTAGCATATGACCACTTGGAACAATAGTAGAACAAGATGATCACATCGTTGGAAAAATCTCCTTAGTATATTTGATATGATAGATGAATTAAAGTTGGCACATGTGGACCATGCAAATAAGACAAGAGATAAAGATAAGACATGATAAGATAAGAAGAACTCGATTTGCTCAGTAATGATAAAGATTTCAGTTAATTAAAGGAGAATTCGAATTGTTCACTTCAGTGATGTTAACAAGAAAGACTTCAGTTAATTAAAGGAGAATTCAAATTGTTCACTTCAATGATGTTATCAAGAAGGACTTCAGTTAAAAGAGTTAACTACGTGTTAATAAAGAAGATCTAGTTAACTAAAGTGTTTTGCATGTCAACACTTGAGTTAAACTAAAAGACGACACTTAAGTTGAACTAAACAACATATGAGTTACAACACTTGAGTTGCGACACTTGAGTTACAACACTTAAGTTACGACACTTGAGTTAGCATCCTAACTAAGTGACCTAGCATCCGGATGAAGGGAAAGCTCATCTTGAAGTCAAAAGATAAAAATAGAAGAAGAAGCATGAGAAGAATGATATATATATGTTATACAAGATTGATGAATTCAATGTGAGAGTGAATTCTCTTCTCTCTTGAAAGAAATGCGCTTTTCTTTGTGCAGGATATTATTCCGAGTTCTATTCTTCCATCTTCTTTCTTGCTATGATATTGCACCAAGGGTGCTTGGCATTTCTCTCTGATAATGCACCAGGGGTGCTTGATGTAATCTGCTCATTGTACAAACATTCTCTGCTATCTATCAATATTCTAAGGAAGATTTTGCTGGGGTTTTCTCCCTCAAGTTTTAAAGGGTTTCCCTCGGGTAAATATTGTGTCTCATGTGAATGCTTATGCTTGTTGATTAGTCATTTGATTTCAAGTACTACTATAATTCCGCATTAATATAAAAAATTAACATCGATCACACATATTTGGATGAGCCTACGGAGTACAAAGTACGAGCAGGGCTGGGGCCTGTTGAGGATGTAGATGATGATTATGAGCCTGAGTGTAAGGACCCAGATAATTCTGATATATGATTAGATTATAGAGTCTAGAGTCTAGACTATAGTTATATGCTTATATTTTGACTTTCGAGGCCATTTATAACCACTTTGTTTATGTACTTTGCTTCATATATGGATTGCACTCGGTGCTAATTTGGTTTTATACACTCTTACTTGCTATATACATTAGAAACTTTGTGTATTTGTGTATAATGGTTTGAATTCATATGGATGCACATGAATATATATATATATATATATATATATATATATATATATATATATTGAAAATATGAATGTTTTATGTATTTTTGCTCAACTAGTTTTTTCTCGATTTTTGTCCGATTTCAGGTCCTAGGGTCTGCCGGTTCGACAACCGGTCCAGTTCTGATATAACATTGATCCTCATGAGCACACTTCAAATTTCAGCTCTCATTTAACGAAGATTGCAACATTAATCTATTTGATTCTTGATGAAGTCTTGTTTTGGATGACGACCAAACATAAGAGAAGAGATCATGGCATTTAGAAGATACTCAAGTGGTTGCAATGACATGAGCACCAAAGTAGATGCATTTGATTTTATGAACTCTTTGGCATTAATGGTTTGTGCCTTATTTGTAAGGCCACTTATATAATAATAATAACCCATGTAAAAGACTTATTACATGAGTAATAATAATAATAATAATAATAATAAACCATGTAAAAGACTTATTACATGAGATTTAGTGTTTAGGCATGTTGAGGTTGTCCACACCACCATAGTTTTTGGTTTTAGTGGTCATTGCTAACATGTACAACTAGAGATTCCGAGGTTATCATGCACTCTCATAGAGTACATGTCCCCAAGTTGGAGCCAGATGTTACCCCATATATTGTATGTGGCCCTACACTTGTGATTGTCATCACAAGTGCTTGTTGATAGGTTGATGTAGCTGCAAGATGTCTTGGCTGCTCAATGGTAGAGTTATGCTTCATGTCATGATGATTCCCTATTTCAAGATTAGTTGATGGATCCTCATGGTATATTGGTGATATTAGCTATTGGGTATGTTTTCTACATGGTGTCCTGATCTTGATATGCTCCCCTTTGGATGATATTGTCATGCGTAGAATATCTTGCTCAACATTGATCTAACACTTGGTGCTTTCATGGGGTGGAAACCCGTTAACTTAAGGTCTCCCTAAGTTTTAAAAGGCATTAATAATTTCTCTTTAATGAAGCATTACTAGTGGGATGATTATTGATGTGGTTATAGACCTCCTAGCTAGAACACTCTATAGGATGATGATGCACTTCACTCATATGTATCTTGCTCATGACACATTGATCATCCTTTAATGGAGTGCCCTAGCATTGATGGGTTGATTTGGCAATTTGATGACATGGACCACAATTTTTGATGGAGCGCTTGGATTTTGTTGATGACTTAATGATATGTGGAGCCATTCCATGGGAGTGCCCTAATTCATTTGACATGGTTTACATTTGGGGATGAATCATTGGTTTTTTTTTATGGAGCACCTTTCCCTTTAGCACACCTTATGAGGTATAAGGCTCCCATTGGTTCTCTCTTGGCATCTATTTTAATGCATGGTTGCACTTCATTACTTGGAAAAGGGGCCATCTCTTTTTTCATGGAGTTGGTTGACTATTGTGGACATATTGCTCTTTAGGAGGTTACTTGTACACTCACTCATGCATGAATGATGGGACATTTCACATGGAGAATTGCTTGCACCCTTTCCTATGTCATCTAGATGGGTCGTTTTATTTGGAGAACCTCTACTATACACATTTTCATGCTCAGTTGAGGAGATTTCCCACCTTTTGGGGTCTATCTTGCGCATATTTGATGAGGCATCCACCTTGTAGGTATCACACAAGGTTTTATACCTTATTTTGAGGAGGTGTCTTACTTTAGAGGAGCCCTTGCAAACTTTTGGATGATTTGAAAAAGACATTTTGGCATTGGAGATGATCTAGGGGATCAAACCCTAGATCTATGGTTCATTCATTGCTTTGATGACCTATTCTATTGGAGCACTTCACTTGATGAGCCTTTCGAGGTTAGGTTTTGGGATCTACTTGGCATATTCCCTTAGTTGATGGAGGTGTCCCACTCTTTCTTTATTGGATACTTGCGCATGTGGCTTTGACCACCCCCATTTTATGGATCATGTTCTAGTAGTTGGAGTATTTTGGTTTCTTTACTCCTCCCTAGGCTAGATCTAGGGTTTTATTGATATTTTATTGTAGGAGGAAGATGAGCTCAAACCTATATTAGGGTTTCCTCTCTCCTTCATTTGGCACGATGGTGGATTGAGGGAGAAACCCCATTGAGATTAATTGAATATCTCTTGCTTTCTCATGGTTTGTTGATTAAAGTGCTCCATTGGATGGTTTTCTTGTTGCTCATGTTTCATTGATGGATGAAATCTTCAAATGCTAATGGTTTTGATAACTAATGGAGTAAGTCTCTCTCTTTCATGTGGTGGCTGTCAATTGGAAGTGATAAGTTGCAGTATGTCTCTCATTTCAAGGTTATATTCTCTCTTATCCCTTGCATGACAAGCATCTCTCTAAGGCTATGCAAAAATTCCTTCACTAGGATTTTCCTTTTGATGATTTTCGAATTTGGTGAAGCAATTAGAGAGTGGCCAGGGTTTGTAATCTTACTTCCCTGACCATTTCTAATTATTCCTTTAGCCTTCATATAATCCTTAGTTGACCCCACATTTCCCGATAGATAAGACACTAGTCTCTAATCCATTCATTCCTACTCCTTAAATTATAATCATAAATCGTTTTTCTAGAGCTATCTCTTCATTTCACCTTGGACCTCATTGCAAGCTCTAGTAATCCTAATCAAGAAGCCTCCCTTGAGTTGGAGAAGAGCCAAACTGAAGAACAAATGAGGGTTTGTTGTGGTGACATTCGCCTCCCTTTTCATTTCATCAAAACCATACATTGAGCTTTAGGACTTGATCTCTTTAGTGTGAGTTTGGGTGATACAATCACTCACTACTATATATTGGCTACACCCAACCTATTTATGTTGGGTATCCATAAATCCACTCACAATTGTATTAGAGTTGGCTATCCATGAACCCAATCTCATTTATATTTCAACCTCAACTGACCTTATATTGGGTTGAGGATTAAACCCACTTACGTTTGTATTCACCATCTCTCTTTGGGGCCTCATGTTCAACATAAGTGACGGCATTGAGAATGGTGTAATATTCACATGTGGCCATAACAATCTCATATTGTGTCATTAATGCATTTTATTAGGCATTGATTATGGCTAAGGCCACCATTTATCGTACTACTAGTTTATTGTTAAGGCCGACCTAGTCAACTTTGTCACGTAGGTTCAATAACCCTCATGGGGAGTGCATCCTACTTATGTGGGCCCATAACCCCTCTTGGGAGGATGCCCTACTTGAGTTGTGTATAAATACACGACTCAAGGCTCATTTATGATATCATCTTATGTGATCATTATTTGTCCTACGAGCATCATTCTTTTATACAAGTGATTAAGCCTATGGTCACTATATCTTTGGCATTCTCTTGTTCCATGGATGTGCTTTTTCTCTCTCTCTAGTGCATCATTTTGACAACTCTAGTGCACTTTGTGTTGTTTTCTCATTTATTTTGCAGGTATTGGGTTGGTTGTTTGGTTCCATTCAATCCCTTTGTTCTCTTATGATCTCAATATTTAGGAGGCTAAGGATGTTTTGCGTGTTCTATAGATTGTCAACAACAACATGGACTACCCTTTTGAATGATCCAATCCTTAGGTGATGGGGGTTCATAGCCATATAATGCCTTGAATGGGGTCATTTTGGTGGAAGAGTGGTAGGTTATATTATACTAGTATTATGAAAGACACAACCACCTTATCCATTTAGCTTGCTTGTCCTTTGGATATAATAGAAGGTATCCCTCCAAACATTCGTTAACCACCTCGATTTGGAGGCAATATGCAATACTTATAGTAAAGGTGATCCCTACAAATTCGAAAATTTCTTGCCATAAGCCACTAACAAACTTGAGGTCTCAGTTACAAATGATGCAATGGAGGATCCCATAAAGCCTATATACATGCTCAAAGAATAAATCAACACCACCAAAAGTTGTAATTTGGTGGTAAGGGAAATGAAATGAAATATGTGGTTAGACAATAAATCACCACAAAGATAGTGTCCTACTTTGGAAGAGTGGTAGGTAATATTATACTAGTATTGCGAAAGAAACGACCACCTTTATCTATTTACCTTGCTTATCCTTTGGATACATCATAAAGTATCCCTTCAAACACTTGTTAACCACCTCAATTTGAAGACAATATGCAATACTTATAGAAAAGGTGACCCTTACAAATTTGAAAAGTTCTTTCCATGTCACTAACAAACTTGTGGTATTTGTCCTTAATCATGCAATGGGGGAGTCCACGAAGCTTATAGACATGCTTAAAGAATAAATCAACCCCCCCCCCCCCCCCCCAAAAAAAAAAGTTGTAAATTTGGTGGTAAGGGGAATGAAATGACATATGTGGTTAAACAATCAACCACCACAAAGATAATGACCTTGCCTTTAGAGAGTGGCAAACCAGTGATGAAGTCCTTAGATACCATGTTCCCTCTTCCAGTTGGAGATGGCATGAGGATCATGGAGAAGGCCAAGGTAGGGAATTGTAATGTCCCCGACCCCAAAACCAAGGCCATAGGCACATGGGAACCCAAGGGAAAGGCTGATCTAAGGTAAGGTTGACATGCCGAAGGCCATTTAAATTAAAACATTCAACCTTTAAAATAATTGCGACACTTTAAAAAGCAATTATTCCCCAAATGCTCATGCAGATGCATATATATGTGAGCATGATAATTTAACTAGATTTGTACAAGTATTTAATATGGACATCATTAAATAACATTTACAAGCAGCCATGAACAACCTTATAACATTTAAAAATTAGATTCACGGACTCGAAAACAATTACAATTCATATTTTACGATAGTTAATATATGCAAATTATGACACTTCCGTAAATCAAATTACGCCACTTCTTTAACCATTTTACATCACCTATCAGATCCGGTTTGAAGCTATCATCTACAACCATTTAATCATGAACAATAACAGGTATGAAGCTTCCATCTACAACCATTAACATATACAAAAAAACAGATCTACCATTGACCTTTGAATCCATAACTAGTTCAACAAATAAGCAACTGAATCACATCAAATTCATTTGAAAGCTTATGATAAAGGGTATATCAGCCTCTGGGGGCACACTACAACCACCAAGGGTGCAATAACACGATCAGGTACAACCATAAAACATAAGGGAATTGGATCTACTGAGAAACAATCAATGCATTCAAGTTTCCAAGCAAAAACTACTCAACTTGTGTTCCAAAAACTCAACATTTCAATTATGAATTCATTCACAGATCATATCGATAACTGAGGGCGCATTTGAAAGTTAAACAACAACAATTAAACATGAATAAGAGATATGGAAGCTTCCATCAAAATTAGATGTGAAACAACTAAGATTTTGTGCAAGATCTCAAGCAAAGAACCATCCATCCTGCAAGCAATTGTTAACGCATTCAACATAAACTTATCCAGATATCAGATCAACCACCTAAGGGCGCTACAATAGCAATAGATGCATCAAATAAACATGTAAAAATAACATAAAATGAAACACTTATATGTTCAAAGTGAAATTGGCATCAACAGGTCCATGTACCACCTAGTCTTAGGCACTGCCAAGCCAAATTCTCTTGGATAGGCCACCCCCGAGCCGAGGCTAATGAATCCACAAGAGGGTGCACTCAACAATAGAATAGCTCAAGAATATCAATATGAGAAGCCACAACTCAATTCCTCACCACCTACTTTCTCCTCCACCTCACTACCATGTGCAATGGTAATCCCTTCACCACCTAGGTCCCTTGGGACATCGCCATTCACCTTTATGATTTATGTGTAGGATCTAGACAGAGGCAAGCAGTGGACTTGGAGGAACTATACCAGAGTTGTCCAGGCTTACATCAAACACCATACAATATCAAATTTCCTTCAAGCACATAGTTCTCACACATAGCATAGCATACATGGCTTCCCAAACTCACAAGCTCACCATGAGATTACATGAATTAGCATGAAGATTGATAGCTAGCCCCCTTCTCAAGGAGATCTAACATGGATTTATAGACCAAAGGAGGCAACTCAAACCCAAGGAGGTCAATTAGAACCAAGGTAATCCAACTTGAGTCAACTAAAGGAGGTTAACTGAACCACAAGAAACCAATTCGAATTCTACCGAAGGTAACTCAAATTTGAAGGAGGGTGACTCTAAATCACCCAACCCAACTCAAATTCATGTGGGGACACTTCATTCATGAAGAGGAACTCGAATTAGTGAGAGGAGGAGTTACATAAGTTAAAGATTCCTTCCCGAAATAACAAAAAGGTGTCATAAGGAGGTGGGAGTTAGAAAATCCAAGTGTGGAGGCTAAGGAGGACGCACTTGGTCATGAGAGAGGATAGAGGAGGCATAACAAGAGTCATAAATACCCAGCAGCACAAAAATAGGGAGGAATCCCATGAAAAGAGGAGTGGGGGCACACTTGAGGAGGTGGAGGCACAAAACAAGGAGGTGTCAACTAGAATCTAGGGAGAGGGCGCCTTTCATCAAGTGGGGTCCACAAATCTCTCAACGAGGGTACATTCGGAAAGGGGGGTCCATTAAACCATGGATAGGGTGCAATAGTAACTTCATAGGCCAAAATAATCAAAAGTAGGGTCGACTGTACAATGTTTGGGTGACCAAAAACTTAATAATGTCACCGTGCCGCAAATATGAACTAGGATGAACAACAAGTTCTAAAGTGCTAGGAATGTCCCCATTCCCCCTCACACAGTGGATCCCATGGCCTCCTATCCTTGTTTGTGGTTCCGTTGTGCCAGTTGTTTTTATTAATTAATTAATTACAATAATAATAATGTCTCTCGGTCCTTAAAGACCCTTGTCCCGACACCTAGTGCCACAATAATAAACAATTACAAAATATTACATATGTCCGACGCTTAGCACACAAGGTATTACAGGAATAGTCTCTAACTTATTGCATTGGAAAGTGCCAGATTCTGTCTAAAACCACCCAATACATAATTCATCTTCGTCCAATAAAAGTTGGAGTAAACATTTCAATAGATTTTGTGGAAACCCACCCACATGACCAATCAAGGGATGCCCTTGTTGAAGAGACTGTGTAAGTAGCTTAACATTTGGGATGGGGCACCACCACAAAAATAACCCAAGTACAAACCCTAGGGACTGTAGAGCCCTTATATGTGCGTGAGGGAGAGAGAGGGGGGGGGTGTTTGACCTCTTGGAGTTGGTTTCCCTTCATTATGAAAGGGGATTAACACATGCTTGACATACCAAATTGATTTAAGTGGATGCCAATGGGATACTTTATCCTTTTAATAAGAGGAGAGCCATGTAAAAAATAGATGCAATTTTTAAAAGGATGACACCATTCCTAAATCTTGATAGTCCAAGGTTAGCTCTTCTCACCATCAATGATACTCTATAGAAGATGAATTGTAAGAGCTGGAACTGATGTGTAGTATGTGAGTAGCTCTTGTACCCAAGTAGGTTGGCTAACTAAGTGAAGCTAAATGCGAGCAATTCAACTCAATAAGATAGGACATCAACAACAAAATTATCATTGCTCTTCTTATAGATGATATTGAAGTTATAGGCTTAGAGATTGGAAACCCATTTTTATTGCTCCTCTACTAAATTCCCATTCATTAAAAAGTGCTTCACATTGAGGTACTAAGTGTTAATGATGAACTTAATGCCTAGGAGAAATTGATGCTACTTAGTCATTGCATGAAGTGTGACCAACATCCTTTTTTTGAATATAGAGATGTTCCTTCTCTATCCTCCAACTTTTGAATTTCAAATGAATGGGTCTATCATCTTATAAGAATATTGCCACAAGATCTAACCCAAAATAATCACACTCAATGATGAAGGGAAAGCAAAATCATATGTAGTAAGTATCGATGTTAAAGCTAGGGCTTTTTTAAGCTCTCAAAATCTTCTTGTGCCTTAGTGGACCAAGGTGGCCTAGCGAGGTGATCCTGGGAGGAGCTTTGGATTGAAAGGAATGATCTCTCATAACATTTGAGATCAAGGAGAAAAAGTTCATAATGAAAGTCTCATTGCTCAAATATATATGGTGGGCGTAGATTCAACTCTGAGCTCTCATAAAAGTGGATTTTTTTCCAGCTTCATGGAAGGAGGTCCATTATTCTTCTACAAAAAGGATCCTAGGATAACTCGTGGGATTCTTCATCCTTCTAAGAGAGAAATGATATTTACAAGAAAAAGATGATGTGCTTTAGGGTTCAAAAGTAAAGAAATTGCTTCATCTAAGAATTCTTTCTTCATGATGCCATCCCTTGTGTATGAATACTCACCTCCTATCTCTCTAATACATTTGTTAGTTGCATCGAAAGGAGGTCTTCAATGCTTACAATTTCACATATAACTTCAAATCAATACATGAATTATATAGACAAAAATATGGTATAAAGATATGTGTGTGAAATCAACCATCTTATTTTGTTCTTAAAGTATTTATATAGGAGAGAATAGTTATAGGAAGTTGATAAATACCCACAAAGTCAACATAACACAAATATTTAACTTAAGATCTAACATAACAACATTGGCCATATTACATAATGACAATATAAATAATCAAAGCAATATATAAAAAGGCCCTACAACATCTCCCCTTGCATGCAAGCCTTGTTGATATTCAACACAAATGCAAAGCCTTGGAACTTAGTTGCAAGATGTGAACATAAATGTCTAGGTAACTATATCATACTAAGCTATGAGGGATCACACAATGGAAACATTTACTAAAAGGCAAGAATGAAAGAATCAAGTTTGAGGTTAGGGTTGGGATGCTCTTGTCAATCAAACAAGTGCATAAAATCTTTCATTGTAAAGCAATAATTATTCAAACATTTTTCATTGTTTATGTTCAAATTCAAGACAATAACTATAAAGCAATAGTAGTGCATAGAGATAACATCATTTGATTACTTGGTTTATGATGAAGACAAATGCAAGATTTAAATTTTAACCTTCTAGGTAATTATCTTCCTTATGTAAAGATTTAAGTTTTAATGGAGGGCTCCTACTTTTGTGAAACAATAACATTTTCTTTTTCAAGTAAGACAATTAACTATCCTCGTATGGACTTTCGAGGTGTCCTTATCTTGAGTAACACTAAAAGAAAAATTCAACCCTTTACAAAAATGATAATCAAAGGTGACAATTTCTCAACGCCCTTCATCATTTGCCAGGAAGGTAAGTACAAAGTATAGAACTCTTGTATTCAATAATAAAGCCAACAAATGCTTGTATTAGATGATTTTCCAAGGTCTAAATAACAATAAATACCCAAAAAGAGAATAATAATGTTTATTACAAGATCATAAGTGGGAGAGTTGTAGAAAATGACAAACACATATATTACTGAAAATAGTGAATAAAAAGAAACAATGATATATAAAACAACAAATCTATCTTGTAATCAATGCAAACTATACTCGTGCATGGCATTTTTTGCACAGTTTCCATTGGATTCTTCGAGTAAATTTAAAATAATTTACAAGCTAATCAATATCTATTACTTACTACAGTTCCATAAACAATAAGGTATGGCACATTTTGTTGCACCAAGTCAATTGGTATAGCAAAATTTACACCGGAAGATATTTTTGATCCTGCAAGTAATAGCTTAATTTAAATTAGTTGAAACTATACTCTTTCTATGAATCTTCAACATGATCTAACAACTTAATCAACATGGTAGCATAAAAACATAAATTGAATTTAACTATAAGGCACACCCTACTTCTATGCATATTTTCTTATATATTTAAGGCATGGCCTAGTTATGATAAAATACTTGTTTTTTCATGATTGTTCCTTCTCAAAGTGGGACAAGAAATATATCCATTCCTTGGTTTTATTGAAACAAAATTGGTCATAGGAAAAGGGATTTAACAAAAGACAACGTAAACCTTTTCAACAAACTACATTTTCTTATTATGACATTTCTAATCCATATACGTACTTGTTGCACTTCCAAGAACCTCGAAAAAAAGAGTACATATATGGTACAAGAATACATCCAACATGGGAGTGAAGATTGTTGTTGTGATTACCCCCATTCCAAAAACATAATACATAGAATTCCAACATGCATTGCATAAATAATATGTCATGATATAAATGTGGAACAAGCGAGTGAACATTTTTCTTGGATATTCAGTGCCACAAGGGTGATGGTTTAGATAGGCACATACAAGCATCCTTGAAACTGTCGAGTGATGTTTCCTAGACCTCTTTATGTTTCACAAGGGGACATGGGAGAACTCCCCCATGTCCTCAAGGATGTCCGCTTCCAAACAAAGACTCCCCCCAATAGTGACCAAGTCCCAAAAGACATGAAAACACATGGGAAACATCTTCCATGGATGGGGATGGATTCTCAAGTAACATTGACTTTAACGTAGTGAAAATTATATCCATTTGTGAAAAGACACTATCTTTGGGTGCCTATTTGTATGAAGAATGACTTCTTTGGTGCGTGAATGGTATCAAATGGTTCTTTCTAACAATGCCTTCAAAATCATCCACATGATACCTACAATAGTTAAATTTCATAAAAGGGTTGTTCAATGTTTTCTAATAAAAATATTTTACTCAACAAAGTTTTTCTGGAAGTGATTCTTACAAACATGCCTTGAGGAGTTGCACTGCATAATACCGGCTTCCTTTGGCTCAAGGGTATCTATTCTATCAAAATTGCTCAAGATTTGCACCTAGCCTCAGTGCTTTGTATACCAATGTGCCATTCAAGTGGGATAAGCCACAATGACAATGGAATCTTGGTGGATGGCTTATAACTCTGTATCCTTACTAGTTAATCAAATCCTCATTCCTTATAACTTAACAAATAATTAAGCATAAGTTCCTACTTTTATACAATAACAAAAAAAGACGACAGTTTTTAATTTTTAGTGTGTTTTCCTTGGTAGTTTGAGGGACATATTTCTCAATAACTCAATTTTATCTCTTATTTGAGGCCTAATCACTTGTATTAAGATACGTTCAAACATCAAATAATAAAACAAGTCATACATGATCATAACTTTCTACTAAGGGTAAATGCTTATTTTAAAATTTATAGAGCTAGGAACTCCAACTATGTATTATTGTGGTAAATCCCACTTTACCATAGGTGATTTCAAACTCAACCAACTCATATACATGATAAAGGACCTATGCCTGCCAATGTTTGAATTTGGTCGTTATCATGGCAACACCATGTCCCAACCACTAGTCCACAACTCGAAAGACATGCATACATAATGATAATTTAAAGTTGTTGATGAGATAAGGAATTTAACACTTTTAAAACAACTCTTTACATCAATGATTTGTGATAAGTCTAGTACAAAAGAATTAAGTTTCGAATTGTCTAACATCTTAGCATATGGAAAATTCCCTATCTTTTAACTCCAAAAAAGTCACAATAATGACATATTTTCTTTGTGCTAAGAGTAAATGCTTATTTTAAAATCTATTAACTCCAAAATATTCATACATAATGACATACTTTCTTTCTGCTAAGGGTAAGGGTAAATGCTTATTTTAAAATTGGTGGAGAGCTAGGAACCCCAACTATGCACTATTGTTGTAAATCCCACTTTAACATAGGTGCTATCAAACTCAACCAACTCATACACATGATCAAGGATCTATGCCTACCAATGTTTGAATTTGGTCCTTATCATGGTGACACCATGTCCCAACCACTAATCCACAACCCAAAAGACATGCATATATACAAATAATGTAAATTGGTTGATGAAATAAGGAGTTTAACACTTTTAAAACAACTCCTTACATCAATGATCCATGCACAAAAGACTAAAGTTTGAATTGTCTAACATCTTAGCATATGGAAAAGCCCGTCTTTTAATGGTATGGAGTTGAAATTGCTTCACAATATTGTATTTGACTCTTATAGGTTTGACAATACTAATGAGTTGCGTTAGCTCTTTACTTCAAAATACATATATTTATCATAAATAACAAAGAAATCAAGACTAAGTGTTTATGTTGTGACCCTACAACTGCATCATCCTATGTTTTGTCATATATTCTATTCCGAGTTCTATGATGTATTATGGTCAAGCACATCATCCTATGTTTTGTCATATATTCTATTCCGAGTTCTATGATGTATTATATACTTAGTCATCATAGGCAACTAAAGCTATCCTACTCAAAACATTTGTACAAGGAGGTAAACCACAAGTTTGTCTAAATATCTCCTTAGGATAGGATAAGAACATGCTTTTGTAATAAATGGGTACTTATTAAAGTCAATTGTGGAATATATCCTTCATTAAGAATAGTAGTATGGCTTAACCCTTCCTTAAGGGTATTTTTCTATGAAAATATTGTTAAGGCTATAAGGGTAGGCTTAACTTTTGTCTTATGGGTGACTTCGACTCTATTGAGGAGTATATTGCAAGGTTTCAAAACTTGATGCTTTACATCATAACATTAGGAGGAAAGGAAAAATCTGATTTGAAATATGTGAGTAATTTTATGAATAATTTATCTCCCGCTCTAGTCTTTTGCTATCATATACTGTACATCCCTTTATTTCTAAAGGGTGCTACAACTCCTTCCCTTGAGGAGGTTTTATCTAATTTGATCCAGCTTAAAGTTACTTTAAGAAGCATGGGTGAATTAACCCCTTGAGATCAAGCCCATCCAAAGGCTATCTCCGCCACTCCTAAATCTGTGTATAATTGGGGCAAAGAGAAGTTGAGAACACTCAAAATCCTCTAAAACGAAAAGAATCACGTGCAACGACTGTCATACGTAGGGGCATCTTTTTAAGTCTTTCCTTATTCGTCTTCAGAAAAGAAAAGAGTTTGCAAGATCTACAGAAGGTGCTGAAGAGCTTTTTGATTCAAATTATGGTTCCTCTCATAGTGCACATTTAGTAGTGTACTAGTTTGCATATTGGTCCTCCTGTTCTTAGCATGAGTGGATTGCTTATTTTGAAGCTACCCGACATATGACCAAACATGAAAACTTTCTTTCTAATCATAGGCAACAACACAGTGGAGAGAAAGTGGTTATTGGTTACAATTAAACCGTACAATTTTAAGGTTGTGGTGATCTCATTATAGATACAAATAAGTTTGGAGATGTTATTCATTTTCCAGATGTTGTACCGATTCTTATTTCTATTTACCACCTTACACACACCCATAAAAAGTTGGAATTCTGGTCAAGTCAATGGGTTGTGGTAGACATGAGTGATGGTTTGAAAGTGGTTGAGGATATTGTGATAAGTCCAATCATATGTATAAATTGGGTAAGATTCCTTCCTCAAAGTGAAAAGGGTTTGCTACTATGGTGGCCAATGCTGATGGCACCGATATGCTATGGCACCAATGTCTCAGTCATACCAACTTTGGATATTTACAACATATGAGTTGTCCACATATAGTAGATTACCTTCCACAAATTGAATCACCCAGCGATGTCTGTGAGGGGTGTGTGATGGGAAAACATCATCGAGATTCCTTTCCTAAGGACAAAGCAAGGCGAGCTTCTTAGCCTTTTGAGCTGATTCATAGTGACATATGTGGCCCTGTGCCCACCCATTCTCTTGGGGGAGCCAAGTATTTTCTCATCTTTACTGATAATTTTTCTCGATTTCTTTGGTTATACCCCATGAAATCCAAGGGTGGGGTGTTTAGGAAGTTCAGGGAGTTTAAACCTATAGTGGAGATTCAAAGAGGGAGACAAGAGTGCTTCTTCTGGCACTCCTACAATAAATGGGAAAATGGTTGGGGTTGGTGAGATCCTTAGTGAATACTTGTCCCACTCCAACCCTGCAGAAGTTTATACTTTTATATAGGATGGTCCTTCCAACCCTCCCTCCTCCAATGGATGAGTAATTTAGTGATGATGATGCAGACTTCTTGAGCGATCCATCTGCTCCAACTACTCTTACTTTGGCCAGGTCAAGGCCTATGCCCAAGTGGGCTATCTCCACACTTGTAGATGTTTCTTATTTTTTTGTAAGCCACTCGGATGACCATCAGGAGTCTCCTTCACCATTAGCTCCCTTATTTCCATGGTCAATGACATTCCCACTAACTTGCATATTCATCCACCTCTGTCACTTTCAATAGTAGAAAAATGGGTGATAAATGACCAGGTGACCAAAAAAGTTGGTCACCAAGCGAAATAAATGACTAAACTACCAAAACAGTTGGTCACCATAGTGTTTTTAAGTGAAATATGACCAAATTTGGGCAATTTTAAGTGATCACAACTAAAAATGACTAAAATAAATGACTAATTTAGTCATGGGATAAAAAATATGACTAGACAGTCTCAGTTAATAATTATATAAGATGCCCATTGTTAAAATTTACGAAATTGTAATAATTTTATTACAATTTCGTAAATTTTAACGCGGCAGATGGATTCAGAGACCCCCTTCTAACCCCCTTAAGGGGGTCTCTGAATCCATCTGCCGCGTTAAAATTTATGAAATTTTAAAATTTTATTGTCAAAATTGCAATTATCTATTGTTCAAACGGCGAGTTAGAGAGGTAAAAATAACAATTATTATATCCTTCAACCAAGGTCGGCCCAAGTGAATTTGATGATGCATGAGTCGGCTCAAACATAATTCAAATAGACAAGTTGGCTCAAGTAGAAATGGTAATATGAATGAATAGGTTGGCCCAAGCAAAAATGATATTTCCACATGCCAAGATGAAGGTTTATAGTTGTGGGTTCTTTTTTCAAGCATTCTCTCACATCTTATAGACTTGGGAAAAAGCTCATCCAAGGCCCATTCTTACACCTTTTTATGTTCTTTCTCTCCAACTTCTCGATTCCTTGTTTTTAGCAATTTCCCTCTTCGTCAACAGGATTTGCTTCATATATTGTTTTTATTGTCTATTTTTAATCCCCAATTACAATTTGTCCGAGGAGCATTGTTAATTACTAGTATGAAAATGGGTATCCAAAGGAGAAGCTATTAAACTTTGTCAATAGGCCATTCTGTATGTACTATCGTATATTCTAGGGTGATGTGCTTGTCATGTCCATACCTTGTTTCACTACTTTTGCTTTTGTATGCCGGCCCCTTCGGCACACTACTTGTCAAGTTTCATCTTATGTGTTGTCATGTGTCATGTTGAGTCGTGCCATGGAGTTAGTCGTTTCTCACTATAAGAATCATCATGTCATGATTGTTATACCATTGGGTTCGGCTCGTCACGTCGGTCACATCCATGTTTCGTTTGACGAAAACCGTCACTGTTTGACCCTTTCGGCAGTTTGTCAAAGTTTCGGCAAGTGCATGTATTTTGAGTCATGATAGCAAAAAAATGTTAATTTATTGTCCTTCATTAATTCGCACGCCACAATCTTCCATCATGAGTGCCACCTCATCTAAAAGCTCAGAAAGTTGAAAATTCCCCCTTGTCTATAGACACATATTGTCAAAAATTTGATAAGAGTTCTGAATCTGTAAGAATTCTGAGTTTTAAAGTTTTCTACAGGATTAGAGGGCTCCTCACTTAAAATCTCAAGTGGAATCAAAGTCCAACTTTCCTCTATGGGCATAACAAGTTGAGTCAGTGCATTATGGAATCTGACTTGCATCTAGCTGTACTTGACAGTTTGACTTGCGATGATAACTCAGCTCTCAAGTCAAAAAGGAGTTAATGTCAGATTGTCTCGACAAGTCCGACTTGCTACTCTTGTAGATTAGATTCAATCATCTGTCTACGAGAAGATACTGGAAGAAAACTAGTCATTTTGTTTATTTTCACACTGAATGTTGATAGTTGATAACCAACAGATCACTTAGTATTTCCTTATCCCGTCACACTCATGAGTTATTGGGCACTCTGCAATTGGAAATTTAACATGGATTGATGATATTTTTACCCAAGTGGATCTTCAACCTCAACTTAGTGACTTTAATAGTCTTATTCAAGTTGACTCACTTGGGAACTCAGTAATTCAATGCAATATAACTTTGATTTTAATGACCAAGGTAACAAGTGAATTCAATTCAACACCAACATTAGTGGAGTTAATTCCACGGTGACTTAATAAGTGGACTTAATTCTAAAGTGACTTAATAAATGGATTCCATGCTTCTCTCAATCAAACTTCAAGCATGGCGTCTTTAATAGGAACCCTTTTGATGAAAAATGGAAGCTTCTCGCTAAAGCTTATTTAGTAGCCAATATTCCTCTAAATTTTGTAGGGAAGATCAAATTTTTGTTGATCATAAGGCCAAGACTACTACAACAGTTACAACATCCTCTCTACTAAAAACCAACTTGAAGTCCATGCTCTAAGATAATTTGATGACTTCACCTAAAGGAAGGCAGGTGGAGAAAATGATCATACATGCATCTCCTTGGACTGACCTTTCATGAGCAACGACCTCCTATCACCACCTACATGGACCAATCACAAGTTTCCTTCATAGTCCACCAACCCAACTTCACTCATATGTTTTCCATGAACTCCTAAAAAAGATACCAATGTTCCATACACAGAAACTCTTCAAAGAAAGCCATGACTAGTAGCCAGAAAATCCAAGCAAAGTGTGCTTGAACAAGGGAAGTTGACCCTCCAAGTCTACATGTCATGGCCTAATTCATGTTGATCAGGTAGCCAAGAGAAAATAAAAATAATAAAAATATTTAATTCTCTACAAATTTCTTACACTAATAAGATTTAACAAATGGCTTTAACAAAGTGTCCAAATCCTATAAATTATCTTTAATATGAAATTGGTAGAAAAGTTGATTTTGGCACCATTGAACAAATATTTTTCCAAACAAGCATAAGCATTGAATGAGATATATTAACTCATACAAGTTGTAACTATGAACTAATATGGGTTCCACCTATTGTTTAAACTTAACTCGATTCATGCACCTCCTCAATAAGGTGACAATTCTAAATTTATGCTCCTTGTTTGCCAAAACAAATGAAATGAATGTAATTCTGCTTGATCGTATGATCGTTTAAGGCCATTTTTATGCTTTTTTGGTACTGCTGTAAGTAGATTAAAATTGTTCTAGATTGATTATTTTCAGATGGCAATGGATTCAAAACAAGTACCATGAGATTAGGTGCAAATGTGATTGTTTTCAGTGGCTCTATTCATGGCAGGTATTTTCTTTTCTTCCCTTTTGTAACAGAATACAATCTAGACATGCACACATCAAATGCTTAAATTCTTGAATTTTGTAACTTTTTTGCTATGCTTATTATCTTAGATGTTTTAGCTTGGACTTTGTGCTTTATTGGCAGATATCCTTCTTGTATGAAATTGATGTTCCCTTCTTCATTCAAGTTCTCACCTGTCAATAATTCTTTTCATACCATTATCATCCTTCAAATACTACTATCCCCCTAACATAATGCTTCCAAAATGCAAAATTGCCCTGCATTTTGGGCATTAAAACTCAGTACAAAGATGTTCTCCATGTTCCTGGAGTGGGACCGATTCTTTTCTCCATTTACCACATTACTCACACCAATAAAAAAAGTGGAATTTTGACAAGCTATATGGGCTGTTAAAAGACATCAATGACAACTTCAATGTTGTTGCCTCTGAATATTGTGATGAAGTTAAATGTATGTACAAGCTGGGGAAGTCTTCTCCACCTACAACTTTGAATAAATTCATTGCAATGGCGGCCAATGTAGATGATGACAATAAGCTATGGCACTTTTGTCTTGGTCACACCAACTATGGATCCTTGAGGCACATGAGCCCTCTTTGCCTTACTGATGTCCCTCCACAAATCAACCTTTCCAGTGGTGTTTGTGTAAGATGCATGATCAATCCTCCTAGTGGTGTTTGTATAAGGTGCATGACCAATCCTCCCAGTGGTGTTTTTATTATTGGATTTGATTTGTCGAAGAATTCAATGTAGATCCTCTACCTCGTGATTTCTAACACCCACTTGCTAAAAATCTAAATAGCACAAGTACCTATACCCAAGGGTAGGGTACACGTACCCATACTGGATACCCATACCCACGTACCTTTGTACCCTATTGTACCCAAAACATGGCTGAAGTACCCAAGACGTTTGTCACAGATTCAGGGGCGTTAATTGTAGAGGGAACGTGATACCCCTATTTTGGGGATGCTTGGGGAAACAAACTTATTCTCTACTCTACATTTGGGATTTTAGCTCTTTTAAGTTTTTCCCCATTATTATTCAATCATACTTCATAGTTACAAGGATCACGAGTCTCTAGATTTTCAAGTGTAAGGATTTATTTGTTGGATTCTGAATGCACTTGAAAATGCCCTTTGTTTCCATGGGAACACTTATATATTAATGTCAATGTTCCACCAAGTTTCCAGGACGTGGGGACGCGGGAGCGGGGAAACGCGGAAACGACATATGTAGAAGTACCCCCCAAATTTTAGGAAACGCCGAAGGGTACGTCGAGGTCTTCAACATAGGAAAATTTTTAAATTATAGGGGACCCCACCCAGAATACTACAAAATTAAAAAAATTTAAAATTATAATTTAAGAGTTTAAACTTTAAAGATTACTGATTAGTAGTAACTAGTAACTAAATACTAAATAGAAACAAAACAATAACATTATGATTATAACGTTAACATCATGTATTCATAAATCAGTAAATCCACTAACATGAAACATTAACATGAACATCATGTATTCATAAATCAGTAAATCAGAATCCACTAACATGAAACATCATATTCATAAATCAGTAAATAGTGAATACATCAGTAAATCACACTTCAATGATGCATTCCAAGATACATCAGTAAAACTAAATCACATCATATTAGGACTTAAAAAGTTAAAAACTTAAAAGTTTGAAAGTTTAAAAACTTTAAAACTCAAACTCATACATCAAGATTCAACATTCATATTGGGAATTAAAAAGTTTAAACTTTAAAGTTTAAAGTTAAAGAGTCAAGTGTAATGTTAACCACTTAACAATAACACCAAATGAAAACACAAACTAAAGTCTAAAATAGAAAGTAGAACATCAAATGAGCATCATTGCTCAAGGCAATGCCCCACTAGTCTCTGCATCAAGTTGCTGCACGAATGAATCAGGATCAACCATGGGAATGTCACCATCTGAATCAGAATCATTTGCATTCTCAAACATGCTAAGTGGCACACCAACCAAACCAAGTTGTGTCTCATTAGGTCCCTCCTCCACATCAACTTCTGCATCCTCCTCTGGATCAACATCCCATCGTGTCGCTGGTCCCTTCAAATACTCAGGTGTCTTTCTATGATCAAGTCGTAGAGAACTATGCACAGCAACTAACTTCTCCGCTCTTCTAGAGGTAAGTCTGTTCCTCTTGATAGAGTGGATGAAGCTATATGTAGACCAATTCCTCTCTGCTGCAGAGGAACTAGCAATCTGAGACAACAAACACATAGCAAGATGTTTGAGCTCTGGTGCATCATCCCCATATATCCTCCACCAACCAATCGGGTCATCCTGGGCTAAATCTATACGATCTATCCGAGCACCACGCTTGTTGAAGGGGCCAGTAAGACTTGCAAACTGAACAAATTGTCTTCGAAGTTTTGCCCCCTCCTCCTCACTGTACATCTTTTCAATTGCATCTAGAAAACCATTCTTTACCTCGGGATCATCAATGGGAGGCACTCTCCCAGGCCTTTCCACATACCATTTTGGGTTTAGTGCATATGCTGCCATGTGCAAAGGTGTGTTCATGCGGTCCCATCTACGCTGGATGACGGGTAGAACCTGGGTTGTATAGAAATCTAATGAGGGCTCCCTTATTTGAATGGCAACCTTCACACGACCCAACATACTATCAAAGGTCTCATAGATTTCTCCAAGACTAGGAGAATCAGAATCGGCATAGCGAATCACCTCCACAATAGGGCGCAAGAATGATACCAAATAAGAACAATCTTCCCACCAAACATTGTCCAACACCTAAGTTCTAACCTTTTTCCCCAAGTCTGTCTTGGATTCCGACCACCTTCCCCAATCTGGACTCACAACTAAGGCTTGCAATGGTGCTTGTACCTCTAGCATCCTCTCCAATAAGAGAAAATAACTAGCATATCTAGTATCAACTGGCTTGAGGAATTCCTTCCTCGTGTGAGCCCTATACATGGCTAAAGAGGTGTGATGGTTGCAGATAAACATCTGCACATCTCTAGCAGCTGTTACCAAGTCCGATATCCATTGGATTTTGCCGATGTCCTTCAATGCATTGTTGAGTGCATGCACACAACAAGGAGTCCAATAAATATGCTGATATCTACTCTGAATCAATAACCCAACTGATTTACAAACTGCTGCTGAATCTGTCACAACCTGCACCACATTATCAACCCCAATTTCCTCTATTGCATCCCGAAGAAGCTCATATTGGAAAGATGCATCCTTGCGCTTTCCAAAACAATCAATGGCTCTAAGAAAGAATGGACCTGTTGTAGATGTCACTATGATGTTGATTAGTGGGTGCTTGCTTATGTCTGTCCACCCATCCATAACAATAGAGCACCCAAACCTCACCCATGTTTGTCTCATTTCCTCCTTTTGCACATTAATTTTTGATACCTGCCTTTCTAGAATTGTTGTTCTTATCTTATGTTCACCGGGTGGTAGATATGAAGGTCCCATTTTTGCAATTGATTTAAACATTTCCTTATAGTAAGGAGAACGAACAACATGGAAAGGAATTCCATTAGCAAACAGAAATTTGCCAATTGCATCATCTGTATCATCTCGTTTTTGCAAACTATACATGCTAGTTAACGTGGTACCTATTGCACAAGAATGAGATGTAGAACTAGAACCCTCCGACCTTTTTCTCTTTGATGTAGCAGTCCCAACCCCTGATGGTGGAGACATAGCTTTGGAAGGGTCATCGTGGGAGGTGACATTTCTGCTAGAAAACATTCCTTTTCCATCTACAGCCAATTGCAGCCTCAAAAGTTCAGATTTTTGTTCTGCTTTCAGCTTGGCACAAACATGCACTCCTTTACCTGGAATCCCCAAAAGATGTTGCCTAACTCTGCTATAGCTGCCAACCCAAGCATGGTCACAAATATTGCATTTCCAATCACGTGAACCACCACCAGCGTTTGAAGCTCTTTTTGGTTGTTTGGATGCATATAATAGAAGGGGTTTTAAAGGATCAAATGTCCCCTTCGCATATTCTGACAAACTTCTAGGTGGCCCATTAGAATCTGCCCCATGCACAGGCCTATTCATGCTTGCTGCCATTCTATTACTGTTTTGATTTTCTGGGTTATCAGTATCACTGTCGCTGTCACTGTTATTGCTATTGTAACTCATTGTTGCTATTGCTGTTTGCAACTTTGCTGATCAATTCAATTTACTTCTTTGCAATGTTTGACCTGTTGAAATTTTTCAATGCAACATGAATTAAAAATTTTAAACATTGTAACAGTTTGTTTGTTTAATAAAAATCTAAAATTGACTGTTATATAATATAAATTATATAATGTTATTTAATTATATAATTTATTATAATGTTATTTAATTTTTAAAAAGTTTAAAACTTTACTGTTACAGTTTGAGTTTTTTTAATTTTTAATTTTTTAAACCACTGTTCTAAAATTTAAAAATTAAAAGTTAAAAATTAAAATGAATATTAAAAAATTTAATGGAATTTAAAAAAAAAATGATACATTGGTGGTCGGCCTTTGGCCCTTTCGCAGGTGGCTTGGGGTCTGTCCCGTGCTACTGTTAGCATATGCTAACAGTAGCACGGGACAGACCCCGAGCCACCTGTGAAAGGGCCAAAGGGCTCGGGGTCTGTCCCGTGCTCTGTTAGCATATGCTAACAATAGCACGGGACAGACCCCGAGCCACCTGCGAAAGGGCCAAAGGCCGACCACACCACGTATCATTTTTTTTAAAATTCAGATTGATAAAAAATTAAAAATAGACGGGGTCCGGAGGTTTGAACTTGGAACTTCAACTAACCTGCAAGCTGGGAAAAAACCTTCGCGCGGACTCTAGTTGACAGTGCGACGTCGACGAACAACAAACCTTCGCGCGGAAGCTCCAGAGAACGACAAACCTTCAAAGCACGGCCTCTGCAAAGCACGAACGCGACCTCTGCAATGTGCAAACCCGACCCAAAAACTAGTAAACGCGGCCTCTGCAAAGTGCAAACCCGACCCGAAAATGAACGCGACCTCTGCAAAGTGAAAACCCGACCCGAAAATCAGTGAAACGACAAAGTTGTATCCGGAAACCCTTGCGAATGGGCCGTGTGGAAGACGACGGGTGAAGAAAATCCGAGGGAAACCGAAATCAGAGGGGAAACGAGGAAATCCGAGCCGCCACGTGGTTATTTTTGGGCCACAAACTCGTCGACGTTTCCGCCTTTTGAGGAAACGAACCCTATGTGCGTTTCTCGCCATTTCCGGATTTGGGTACGCGGTGGAAACGTACCCAAACTTGTTTCCTAGTTTCTGAAACGTGTGGGAGCGAGGAAACTCGTTTCTGGGGTCCGGAAACGCGTACCCGTGTAACACTGATTAATGTTAGGCATGGTAGAAGTGCATTAATTCCACTTTTCTTTGTGCAATTCGGTATTTTGATAAATTACATCAAAATATATACATATGTAGAAGGTGATTATGTATGTATGTTTGTGTGTACAAGTTATTAAGGAATGGATTAGCATCTACCTCCATTATTGTTTAGAATGTTGCTGGAATGATATTAGTGCAGATGCACATGTGAAAAGAAATGCTATTTTTAGTGTGAACTTTGATTCTATTTAAGGGTGTGTTGAACTTTGGTTGTCATTGATGTCAACTAATGTCAAAGATGATGTCAATTGATTCAATTTGAGTCATTGACGTCAATTGATGTCAAAGTGGATTCAATATTCCCATGCTAGCTTGAAGAAATATAGAAAAGCCACTTAGAAGAAGTGTATGGCCAAGCAAGATGGTGAAGCATATGGATGCCAGTCTGAAGAAGTATATCTAGAAATTGCATCCAGTCTGAAGAAATGCATCCAGTTTCAAGAAGTATATAAGGAATGCACATCCAGTTTGAAGAAGTACATAAAGAACATGTACTTGAGCAGGTCACAAGTCCATCCAGTCATATTCCTTCAAGGTACAAGCTAAAGTGTTGGTTGGAAAAAGGTTTGAAGAGTGCGCAAGCGAGCCAAATAATACATGGGACAAAGTCTAGTGGAGTGCGCAAGCAACATGTAACAAGAAATGGTTGAACAATTATGCAAGTCTTGAAAGCGCGCAAGTCTCACCAATCAGAAGAAGCTTTCAGTTGTTGAAGCGCGCACGAAGTTCCAAGAAGGGTGTAGTGGTTGAAGTCAGTATATGCGCAAATTCCACAGCCGATGACACAACAAGTGTGCAAGACCCACAAGTGATGGTACCGCAAGGGTCAAAGTCCCATTAAGTCGAAGATCAAGTATGCACAAGTTCCACAACGCAATGATACATCAAGTGCGCAAGACCCACAAGTGATGGTACAACAAGGGTGAAATGTTAAGATTCAATATGCTAAGATAGATAACATCAGTATTCAATTCAATTTCACAACAATAGCATATACAGGATCACTGAAAGAATAACAAGCATAGCATAAACACAAGAGACACAGATTTATCCTGGGAAACACTCATGGGGTAGAAAACCTAGCAAAACTTCCTCAATATAGATGATCAACAAGTACAAAGATGAAATCCCCAAACAAGAGCTCCTCCTCTTCCTTTGCAGATGTCTCTCTCTCCTATGCGAGTTCACAAGTGAGTGCGTGTGTTCAAATGAGGAACACAACACCTCTATTTATACTTTATCTTTCACTTGACTTTTTCCCTAACTAGGTCGGCCCCAACAAGTTAAGCACTCAACATAATGTTGACTGGGCCGACTCCTCTAGGGGACTTAAACCCCCATTACAATTGACTCTAGGGGAACTAATGCCCCGACTTACATGAGAGGTTTTACCTCCATGACTTTACATTATAATAACATCCTGACGGAGGAATAAAAACATCTCCGGATGAATAATAATAAAGTACAAATAGAATATTCTTCAAAGTTACAATATTTCAACATGAAAGTCCCACCAAGTCAAGGATCATGTATGCGCAGAACCCACAAGGAAATGACACATTAGCGGTGCAGAACATGCCATGTGGCAGAAGCACAATCCATGAAGCAAGGAAGAAGGAATGCCACAACCAACTTGTGGACATACAATCCATGCGGGACATGTATAAATAGGGAAGCAAGTTGGAGATTTGTAGTAAGCTTGATGGCAATGATGAAGATGTTCTAAGTGGAAGATATAGATTTATATTCGGGGCATCAAGGGCTCGTGGAATCAAAACAACAATGATCTAGCAGAAAGTCGAGTGCGCACAAGCAGAGGAATGATATAACTGATGGTGTGCAGAATGATGCTGTAGATATGTGACGATTGCGCTAAGACATCAAAGGCATAATGCAGAGGATGTGCAAGTGCGTGAGGATCGAATGACCATATTGCAGACAACACGTAGATAGTCATAGATGTTCTAAGGTGGATCCACGTAGAGACATACATGAACTATATCAGAACATGCGCAAAGTGAAGAAGTTTGACTGATGTAGGGAGACTGAGTTGAAGTGTGCTAAGAAGTCCATTAGATGCGCAAAGATAGAACAACAACATAATCAAGTATGTGCGTCACAATGAGGATGATTTGAGGCAAGTGCGTTAAACCGAAAGGACAAATCATATGATGCACAACATGTCGCAGATTGTCTGAAAGACTGTGGCACTTAAACAAAACAAACACATCTTAGTAAGTGCGCAATTCCATCTGATACTGATGCGTGACACCAGAACAACAAGTCATCGGTTGATGCACAATATCAGTTGAGAGTGCAGTTGTGCAGTAGCAGAATGACTCAGTAAATCAGTGACGCAAACTACAACAGATAAAGTAGCACACAATCTCAAGTGCAACATCAGTTAAAGTGAAGTGTTGAGTGGAATGAGATGTCAAGTGATGTATGCAGGGAAGTGACATCAATACGACTGCATACATAAGATGCGCACAACAGAACGAACATCAGAAGATCAGTAGTGTGCACATGTTAAAAGTTCAGCAATGAAATATCTTATTTGTATATCTGGGCGGTAGGACGAGGTAAGGAACAGGGGGTCATAGCCTCCTTCCAGTTGGTGCTGGAGAACATAGGGAGTTGGTGCTCCTTTAAGGTCGGTGCCTGTAAAACCAGGGGGTCGGTGCCTCCTTCCAATTGCTGCTGGTAAGCACAGGAAGTTGGTGCTTCCTTGAATGTAATCTTTTCATCACAAAAGAGCATTTCATGGTTTTCTCCTATTTGGGTTTCCATGTCAAAATTCTGTGTGTTCTGTGTTCTGTGTTTTTTTGTCTTGGTGCATATGTGGATGAATGTTTTATTTATGTTGGATACATAATTGAAGATTATGATTAAGTTCAAACTAATATGTTAAAGAAGTTAAAAACTGATCATAACTGTGCTAATACTGATTCACCCCCCCCCTCTCAGTATTAATTAGATTCTAACAATTGGTATTAGAGCGTGTGTCTTCAGTAATATATTAACATTTGGAAGATAGATCCTTGTACAGATATGGACAAGCAGGAAGGTCTTTCCACTAACATAGCTCCAAGGTTTGATGGCACCAACTACACCTTCTGGAAGGTTAGGATGGAAGTATATCTGCAATCACTAGGAGCAGATGTTTGGTAGTCCATTGTTGATGGTTACAATTGCTAGACACAATGACTCACTGAGAGGGGGGGGGGGTGAATCAGTGAGTCAGGACTTCATTCAATTTCAATTTTTCTCACCCTAACCCAATATCATTTGCAATTTCACTTTAACACTGTTATCAATCTCTAACTATACTTCATCAATTATACTCATCAGTCAAACACATAATCATCGATACATCACAAGAGACACAAGATAATCTTTGTAATATTTTTATATTGGTTTCAATCGGCTACAACCGCAAGGTAAATTAACTACAACTGAATCAGAAGCATCAACTTCCATTCCAAGACACAACTTGGTCTTTTTCTTAGATCCTACTAAGAAAAATAGTTACAAGGCCCTGCTTGTATTTAACATACACATTTATCACATTACATTTCATTAATCATATCACCAAACACTCATTCTGCCCATAAACATATTTCATCAACAACATCAACACTTGTCTCTGTCTTGTCCAAAATCAACATTCATCAACACATCTTCATTCAATGACATTCATCAACAGTACTGTTGTCACCTAAACTGTAGTTACCCCTATGGATGTATCCACTCATGGATGGCAATAGGGAAGGGCAACTCAAAAGGTGCAACCACGATCACCTCGACCTCCAATATATGGTTGTCACGCCAGTCGAGGCAACCTTCACTTTATGTTATCTAGCCCAGACAACAAAGGGGAAGACCCGATCTACTCCCGACAGGAGAGATCAAAACCAAGACACCAAATTAAGTTATTTTCTAAGTGAAGTAAGGTGTATGGTTTATCCTAGACCTTAGGATGAAGTCACAAGACAAGTGAGGGGTTCAATGAGTACAACTTTGGTCCATTATTGATGTGAGAGTGACTTATGATTTGTGAAATAGGATCTAGGATTAAAGTACTAGTTCAATGTGAGAAAATCCACTGCCTTGGGAACCGTGTCCAATGCAGGGTAGTTTAGGGTTGAATTGGGGCTAACTAGTACAAGTGACAAGCTTGATCATGAAGTATGATGGCATCAAAGGGTTTAGTTTACCGCGAAAGGGTCAAACCACAAGTTAATCCAACAATCTAGGAAAGTCGAATTGACTTGGAGAGAGACCAGTGCCTTGGGAATTGGGATAATGGAGTCAAAGTAAAGTTAACTTGTGGTTAAGGACTCCTATTGCATGAGACAAGTGGGCAATTAAAGTCTTGATGGATGAATAGGTCTAGATCTAGAGATTTGATGTTTGACCTAAGTGGACCACAATCCCTTAACTTGTTGTTTGGGATACCATAGAAATGTTGGATGCCTTTGCAATACGAGCAGTCCCAAGAGAAGAGAATACCCTGGCCGATGCATTATCAGTAATAGCGTGCACCTTTGAAACTCCAGATCATCTCAAGGATAAAGAGTGTAAGGTTGAAATAATATTTAGACCATCGGTTCCTGATAATCAAGATCATTGGCAAATCTTTGATGATGATGCACAGATCATTGCATTCTTGCAAAACACTGAAAATTTTCAGAATTGCAATGTGAATTTGGAAGATAAATTAAACAGTTCTTCCATTCAAGATTTTGATGTTATGAAATTAGCAATACCTCTTGAGAAAAATTTCAACAAGCATGATGAATACAAAGGTAAAAGAGCTGAACCGGTGGACGAGGTTATATAGATCAATATCGGAACCTCAGTTTCTCCCAGAATGATTAGGATAGGAAAGAATGCCTCCCCAGAAGAAAGAAAGGCGATTGTAAATCTAATTAGGAAATATAGAGATATTTTTGCCTGGGCATATGATGAACTCAAAACTTTTGATCCTGAAATTATTGAGCATACTATCCCTTTGCATGAAGGAGCTAAACCTTATAGGCAAAAGTTAAGAAATGTCAATCCTAAATTTGCTCCCTTGATTAAGAAAGAGCTTGGGAAAATGGTGGCAGCTGGAATTATTCAACCTGTTCGACACACTGCTTGAGTTTCTAACCCGGTGATTGTAAGAAAGAAAAGTGGTGAAATCAGGGTATGTATTGATTTCAGAAACCTAAACCAAGCATCCCTTAAAGACAATTACCCTTTGCCAAATATGGAAAATTTGTTGCAGAGTGTCACTGGGGCAGGTATGTTATCAATGTTGGATGGTTTTTCGGGGTATAATCAGGTACGTATTAGGAAGGAAGACAGAGATAAAACAACCTTTACTACTCCATGGGGAACTTTCCAATATATAAGAATGCCTTTCGGATTATTAAATGCCGGTTCCACTTTTCAAAGAGCTATGGATCAGGCATTTAGTGATTTGATTGGGAAAATCATTGCCATTTATCAGGATGACCTAACAGTGTTTTCAAAGGAACGGGGAGACCATATAGAACATTTGAGAAGAGTTTTTGAGCGTTGCAGAAAGTTTGGCATATCTTTGAATCTCAAAAAATCAACTTTTGGAGTAGATGAGGGTAAGCTATTAGGACATATTGTGTCAAAAGAAGGTATCATAATCGACCCAGAACGTGTCTAGGTCATCAATGCTATTGCAGCACCCCATAATGTGGCCACCTTGCAGTCTTTCTTTGGTAAAATAAATTTTGTCCGAAGATTCATTCCAAACTTAGCAGAATTGGCCAAACCATTAAATACCCTTCTTAAAAAGGATGTGAAGTTTGTATGGGATAAAGAGTGTGAATCATCTTTCACCAAGCTTAAAAGAGCCATTTCAACCTCCCCTGTGTTAGCTTGTCCTAATTACAATAAAGAGTTCATGATTTACTCGTATGCTTCGGAAGATACTATTGTTGGTGTGTTATTACAAAAGAATGATGAAAACCATGAACAACCTATATCCTTTATGAGTAAAAATTTGAGAGACGCTGAACTGAAATATACCACAACTAAAAAGCAAGCTTATGCCTTAGTTAAAGCCTTGAAACATTTTAGAACTTATGTGGGATATTCCAAAATTAAGGCATATGTACCTTATCAAGCAGTAAAGGATGTTCTATCACAAGCAGATGGTATAGGTGTGAGAGGAAATTGGATTTCACGTATACAAGAATATGATCTAGAGATTAAGCCAATCAAGATTGTGAAAGGGCAAGGGTTAGCTCAACTTTTAACTGAAAAGGGAGACAACATGGTAAATATGATAAGTGAAAGGGATCCTTGTATTCTAAACATTGATGAAGAGCATGAATGGTACAAAGATATTGTATATTTCTTGAGAAACTTGTCATGTCCTGATCACCTGGTAGATCATCAAAGAAGGGCATTAAGGCTAAAAGCTGAAAAGTATGTTTTAACTCAGGATGGATTAGGATGGAGGAATCCCGATGGGATAATCCTGAAATGTGTTAACCTGGAAGAGTCCAAAATCATTATAAAGGAGATGCACTCAGGATTATGTGGTGGTCATTATGCTCCAAGAACAACTGCTGCAAAAATCATGAGAGCAGGGTATTACTGGCCAACACTCTTTAAGGATGTACATGCTTATATTAGGGTATGCCAAGAGTGTCAATTTTTCTTAGGAAAACCAAGATTGCCTGCCTTACCTTTAAATCCGGTAGTGGTTGAAGCTCTTTTTCAACAATGGGGTATGGATTTTGTAGGCCCTTTTAATGAAAATTCGAGCAATGGATATAAGTACATGTTGACCTGCACTGATTATTTTACTCGTTGGGTAGATGCTATTCCAACTAAGAAGGCCACAGCCGAAGTTGCTGTGAAGTTTTTGGAAGAAAATATTGTGTCAAGATACAGTTGCCCTGTAAAACTAACAACAGATAATGCCCCAGCTTTCAGTAAAATAGAAATGTCTACCTTTTGCATGAATCATGGAATCACCCTCTCTCATTCGTCAAAATATTACCCCCAAGGAAATGGTCTCGCCGAATCAAGTAACAAAAATCTAATTAGGCTGCTGAAAAGAATGGTGGGTGAAAATAAGAAAAGTTGGGACATAAAGTTAAAATATGCTTTGTGGGCAGATCGAACAACAGTAAAAAGGATTACAGGAAAATCTCCTTTTGAGTTAGTATATGGACAAGACTGTAGACTACCAATAAATTTGCAAATACCAGTTTATGAATTATTGCAGCAGTGCACCTCAAATACAGAAGCAATGCAAGGTAGAATTGATAAACTGGTTGAACTAGATGAAACGAGAAGGAATGCATTTGATAAGATGCTCATAGAACAAGAAAGGGTAAAAGGCACGTTTGATCAAAATACTAGAAGTACTACCTTTGGTATAGGAGATATAGTTTTATTGTGGGATAAGCATAAGGAGAAACTGTTGAAAGTTTATGGAAAGGTCCATATAAAATAAGTAGCCTGGCTAGAAAAGGATCTTTTGTCCTTGAAACTTTGGATGGAGATGAAGTTGAGTTGCCTGTAAATGGGAGGATGTTGAAACATTATTTTCCTCCTATCAACCTTGAATGACTAAGTCTTGCCTTGCCTGGTAGATTAGAGTAGGTAGGAAAACAAATAAGCCTACTTGGGCAGTAGTTAGTCTTTCCAGCCATTGAGTCTGGCACCTTTTTGTTTGTTTCTAAGCTCCTTTGTAAGCTCCTAGTTTAATTGAGTACCTATCATTTTTCTTTTTCCTGCACAATAAATTTCAAATTTTGCAAATTATGTTAGTAGTTTAAATTTACCTTCTGCATTTATATTTCATGCATTTTTATTTCTGACATAGAATAGATTTTATTTCAATTGGATTTTATATTTTTCCCATAAATGCTGCATAAGGTATTTTGATGTTTGTGAATGCAGAAATAGGTTGCAAAAATAAAAAGCTGGAAGCAAAATGGTAGAGTGCTGGATCGAGGATTCGAGTAGCAGAGTTCGAGGACCAGAGATTCTGAGGTTCTCAAGTGCTCATTTCAGCAGAGCACTTGTCCCAGCCGGAGCTAGATGTTATCACATATATAGTAGCCGGGCTACCATACATTATTTTTCTGATTCCAGTACACTATTCAGCCAGTTCCCGTACATTGAGATGCTGGGATGAGCGTCTATATTGGATCACTATCAGATTTTGGACAGCAGTTATATTCCCCATGCCATGACTGAGTCTCAGGACACTCAGAGAGATGACTGATATAGCCATTATACCATTGTACAGAGCAGTCAGTAGTGCCCAGAGTTACAGCAGCAGTTTCAGAGGACAAATGATGGTTCAGGTGATGAGCATTCAGGTATATGACTCAGCAGGTATATCATTGTGTTATGGTTATATTGCTTTTATACTTATTCTTATAGCATGTCTTAGAACTTAGTGTCATGATCTGGCGATCATATAGATATATGGACCTGGTTGATCTTATTATATATATTATATTGTCCCTACTCAGACTTAGAAGTTCACTATTCATACTCATTGGTTTTACCCTCCTTAGGGAGAATAGAGGTGATCATTCCACCATACCTTGGCTTGCTAGTGTTGGCTCCATTATTCATTGTCTTCATCCATCCATTACCTACCTTTTAATTTATCACCCTGACTTACTACTTGACTAGTGACATGGAGGATCTTTTCCCCACTATAGCCTCTGTATTGGATGAGCTTCCCTGTTTATTGTGTCTCGGCTCTGAGTTGGTGACAAAACTTACCTATGGTGAGTTGGAGTTCCTTGTGAATTCCCCCTAGTCACGAAAGCTGTGTTTGCTAAACCTGAAACTTTTAGTGCTGCCATGAATACAAAATCTGGAAAATGAAATGCTATATCTTGTATGAAAAGCCCGTTCATGCAATGTGTTTTTCAACACACATGAATGAAAGGCATGCCAAATGAAAATGGCCATGAAAATAAAATGTTATATCTTTTGGAAACGTAAATACCTAGGTAAACAAGCTGTCTGTGACACACCTAGAAGTGCTTAGGTAAACAAGTGCCTTAAAAACACACCTACAGCAGAAAGCCTGAAATAAATGTAAATCTATGCAATGTGTTTATAAACACACATAGATCAAAGGCTATGGAAACTTCAGGCCCAAAAAGCAATGGAATTTAAATGCTATATCTAAATTATTGCTGGCCTCATTTGTATTATGGATTGTGCGCATCTATTAAAGGTGAATAAACCTTCTTTGAACAACTCATCCATTTGTGAGACACCGCCATTCCCTGTGTTGTTGCTCATTCAGTATATACTATGGTGTGTATTCCCTTTCCCTGTTCCAAAGTGTTACAATGTTAAGTCAGTCAAGTCATCCCTTAGCCTAGCTAGTTATTTTAGCCTTCACCCTTCACTAGCAAATTGATCACAACTATGAAGTGAGTATGGTCTTGAAAGTCTAGTCTGAGTAATAATAATAATTAATGACATTATATCTTTGGATTTAGATCGCCAGTAATGATTACTTTGTGTTATAATTGTTATTTGAATAAGTTGTAGAGCATGCATTAACCTTTGACACTTTGCAGCAGCTTCTGATGATGGACTGAGTCATATTTGGTCATGTTGACTTGGTCAAACCTAGTTTGACCAAGGTCAACCATAGGACATGAGATGGTTGGACCTTGTGATGATATGGATAGATGATATATGGTCTATGTACATGTACATGATGATTCTATGCAGCAGATACAGGTTTATGATGATGATTCATGGTTTACAGCAGTATTTGATCATTTATAGATTATTATTATTTGACCTGTTCCGGTATATTGGATATATATTTTGATCATGCAGAGACTCATATGGTGTATGAGTACACATCTTGGATGGAATTGGACCTTCTGAGTCCAATGAGACAGTTTGTTTTCAGTTCCGGGCACTTACAGTGATGATTGAGCCTCAGTAGGCTATCCTAGTGCAGTTTTGGTCTGTCGGAGACACTGTCAGAGTAGATGTGATTTTTATCTGGTTGACCTAGGGCGCTGTGCTTGGAGGGGGTGGTCCAGCCACTTGTTTTCACCATATTACCCCCCTCTCAGACACACTGGTGCCCTCACCTTGACAGCGCAGGCACTCTAGGAGGTAGTTTGGGGTAGTTTCACGCTTCCTGAGGCATTTCAGGATTGGTAGAAATGGCTATTGAGGAATTCGATTTGGGCTATTGAGGCAATGTCTTGGCATGGGATGATCAGTGATGATGGATTGATGTCTTCCACACCTCCTCCAGCAGTTTCAGCTTCATCGAGACTCGCATCCATCACTTATGGCACTTTCTGATGATTTCTGAGGTCTTTTGAGGCCTACGATTTGTCCATAGAGGCACAATTTGGTATATTGATGACTGTTTTATTATTATTGTGCTATGGGGATTGACCAAGGGTGGCTAAAATTACCCCTTGGACCCACCATAAGCTTCTTATTATATTTTGTCATCATGATATGGTGGGATTCCCCTCTCCGAGGACAATTTTGTCCACTTATGTTATATTTTATTAGTGATCCATGTATTTTATTGTTGAGCTCATCTCAACCATTGATTAGACATTTGTATCTTTTAATCTTAGCCACTCATTCAAAAAGTGGTTAGGATTTTGATGCCTCTCCTTCCTATTTAAAGGAGAGAGCTTCTCATTGTAAAGGGACCGGTGGCTCTGGATTATTGGAATAGAAAATTATTATTGCATCTATCTCTAGTGTTGTGGTGAATGTTTTTGGTGTTCGTTCGTTGGTTCTTCCTTTGCACTGAGTTATTGGAGATCTTGTTTTGCCATATCTTTTGTACCACGTTTTTGCATCTACAGGTGGAGGCCAATTTGCTTTGAGGAGGAAGTATTGGTAGGGGAAGACTCTCCCTACTTCTTCTTTGGATCTCTTCGTTGGTAACAGGGAGTATTACTGTCCCAGGACCTTCTATTCTATGTTATCATTGCATTTTACTTGTATTTCCTCCATACTTGACCTCTCTGACTGAAATCAATTTTCCTTGGATTGACAGGTAGAGGAGGGCGCACTTGTGGGCTAGGGCATCAATTTGGCAAGCAAAATCAAGAATTTCTCATTTGATCTCTGCGGGAATCTTCCTCAACATCAAAGCATCTCTCTTCATCACTCAGGTATGATCTCAAGGTAAGTTCTATCTCCATGATCTATCCACTTGTCTAAAACATTTAAAACCCCAATTAATCAAAACCCCTATTTTTACATTTTTTGAGATCTACTGAGATCTAGTGGCCTCTTGGGTATGAAATTTAAAACCCACCTCTATAGTATCCACGGCATCCCAGATCTATAGTTTGGCGAGGATTGGCCTCCATTTGACCCTCTTCCTAAGGCACTTAGCCTCTCCAAGCAAGGGCGCACTTCTTAGTTTGGGTGAGTTGACCTAGATCTAGTACGTAGGTAGTTGAGATTCCACTTGATTCGTGATCTACACATCCAATAACCTACCCCCAGATTGTCACTTTTCTGATTTCTACCTTGTGGGCCCTATTCCATGTTTTAAGGGATTTAATCCCATTTTTGGACCACTTGGTATCTTCAAACTCAAATCTAGTAAGATCTAGCCATCGGATTGCCTTGAAATTGTAGATCCATACTCTCACTTGACCAACCTACTTGGATCTAAATTTTGGATGCCCTTGGACTTGTCTTGATCCATTTATCCCCATTTTTACCCTCCTTGGGCAAAGTCGCACCACCTTGGAGATTGGAGTTTGTCCACTTCTAGGACGTGGGTACTTGAGATTTTAGTGGATTTGGAATGGGCATAATTCAAAACCTAGGTCTAGTTGGTCACTTCATCAAATCTTGCCTTGGGGATAGCATTCCTTGTTTTAAGGGATTGTGGTCCACTTAGGTCAAACCTTGAATCTCTAGATCTAGACCTATTCATCCATCAAACCTTTAATTGCCCACTTGTCTCATACAATAGGAGTTATCAATCACAAGTTAACTACACTTTGACTCCATTATCCCAATTCCCAAGGCACTGGTCTCTCTCCAAGTCAATTCGACTTTCCTAGACTGTTGGATTAACTTGTGGTTTGACCCTTGTGTGGTGAACTAAACCCTTTGATGTCATCATGTATCATGATCAAGCTTGTCACTTGTACTAGTTAGCCCCAATTCAACCCCTAAACTACCCTGCATTGGACACGGTTCCCAAGGCAGTGGATTTTCTCACATTGAACTAGTACATTAATCCTGGATCTCATTTCAAATACTATAAGTCACTTTCACATCAACAATGAACCAAAGCTATACTCATTGAACCCCTCACTTGTCTTGTGACTTCATCCTAAGGTCTAGGGTAAACCATACACCTTACTTCACTTGGAATTAACTTGATTTGGTGTCTTGGTTTTGATCTCTCCTGTTGGGAGTAGATTGGGTCTCCCCCTTTGTTGTCTGGGCTAGATAACATAAAGCGAAGGTTGCCTCGACTGGCGTGACAACCATCTATTGGAGGTCGAGGTGATCGTGGTTGCACCTTTTGAGTTGCCCTTCCCTATTGCCATCCATGAGTGGATACATCCATAGGGGTAGCTACAATTTAGGTGATAACAGGGCCCTCATGAACTTCTTAAAGAGGATCACTTGGGATGTGCTGCTCAATAGTAGAAATCATAGGCTCATCCGACCTTTCCAAGTTATTTAGGTATGTGATGGCCCTTTCCATGACACTTACCATATCACCCTCACCATCATACCACCTTTGAGAAAACATAGCAAAGAAATTTGTTAGGGAGGTAATGTATCCATTGGGAATACCATAATACCACCTCCATGCATCATCTTTCAGGGATTTTGCAAACATTAGCATCTTATTATCCTCATGACAAATATTGATATTATCCAATAATGAAAGAAAATATATGATGTGCAATATGGATGAATCACCATCTCCATGAAAGACCAGAGCATCAACATATCGATCAACAGGGAGATATGGCTCAGAGTTAGGAAAACCCGTGATGTACGAGAAGTCGATGAGAGGAAATGCACTGGAGATACGAGCAACAGTTTCTCTTCTCTTAAAATCCATATCTCGATAGATCGATGACCTCGGTTCAACCGTGAGCCTTTAAAATTTTATGTACTTGTATGGGCTCATCTACTCACAAGAAGTCTCAACAATATATATGAGATACGAGGGTTTTATCCCTTCAATGGAGTCGTCATGTGAGAATAAAAAATATACTTTTTTAAAATACTCACAGAAATTTCTATTTTTTGCTTTTCTTTGAAAAATTTATAAAAAAGGAAAAAGTTAGTGGAGTCGCCAGATGAAAATTACAGATCTACTCTAAACATTCATCAAACAAAGCAAAAACAAAAAAGGAGAAAACAAAATTCGAATTCCGGGAATAAAAGGATTTATCCCCGACAACAACGCCAAAAATGTTGCCGCCGGATACGCAACTAGGGGAAAGGGGGTTAACCGTTAGCGTGGAAGAAATCTTCAAACCACTGGGTGCATATCCGGCGGCAACACCTCCAAGAACAATTGATAGAATTCAAATGGAAAGGGAAGAATTACACATTAGATGGGTTAGGAATCCTATGCCAACTACTAAAAGAACTCACAAATCTCACACTTCTCTACAAACAAGTGTCCCAAACATTTACAAACTCCCCATGATGGAAGACAGAATCATCCAAGATTTATTTGAGGACAAATCACTTCTAAAGGGAAAGGAGATGTTACATACATTAATAATGATAGTAGGAAAGAGTAAATATAGGAAAAAACTGTTGGGATTATGGTTATATTGAGAAGGGGGGGTGAATTAGTATAAGCTATTTTTTCTTATTTTAACCATTCATCAATCATTCATTTACTTTAAAACAGTAAATACACGTAAAATCATATCATAGTACACATAATTTAATGTGGAAACCCTTTTGAGAGAAAACCAAAAAAACATTCATAAATTCATGTAGGCACCAACCTATTGTTACAAAGTTTGTAGGCACCAACCTATCGGAGAGACCAATCCCCTCAAATGAGCACCAACTCAACAATATGTAGGCACCGACCTACTGGAGACACCAATCTCCTCAACTGAGCATCAACTCTATAATATATAGGCACCGACCTACTGGAGATACCAATCTCCTGCTGCTGCTACTACTGCTCTTGCTTCTGCTTGTACTTCTTTCTGTGTTTTGACCCTATGCCAATTTGCACTCTTCCAATAGACAACACCTATTTCTACAAATGCACCATAATCTGCTTCAAAATTTTCCTTCAATCTGCACCATAATTAGCCCTAATTATGTCATATGATCACATTCAAGTCAGCCCCAAAATCTGGCATAATCACCTTCTATCTTAGCTTCATCCAAAGAAGAACCTACAATAAAACATCCATTTCTCTTCACAAGGTGCGCCTTCTCTTCCTTAGAGAACCTGAGAAACCCTAAGAAAAACCTTCAAGAGAATATCATCAAGAATATCTTCAAAACCTAGAAAACATCTTCAAATCCATCATCAAACCCTAGAAGTGTGCACCTTTTTCAGAGCTCCATGAGTGGATGAGTGAATGAACAAATGAGGAGTGCTACCTTCTATTTATACTCTTCTTAAATCACTTTATGGGCCGACCTAACATTGTTCAATATGCTAGCAGGGCCGACCTAAAATTCTGGTTGGGTTGAATTTACAAATCCTTTCATATCTCCTCATTCCTATGGAGTTAGAGGGAGTTCCATATACCATTGGAAAGGTCTCAGAATAAGCTTTCCAACCATGTAACCTATACTCCCATTTGAGCTAGGTATCTAGAGTAAAAATGCCTTCAAAGATAGGGTATCCAAACTGAGCATAAAAAATCCAAAAACAATATTTCCAACAATCTCCATCTTGCAATCTTTATCTTGGACATCTGTAGTCTCCCCTTGCCTTTGACATCAATGACAACAATATTTCCAACAAAAACAAATAAAAATATCAATATAATAATAAAATATAATAAAATAAGCATAGTAAAGTAAATAGATTAATAAAGAGCCATGAAGTTTAATGAAAATGTACCAAAGCCTCCTTAGGAATATTTATATGGAGCTCTCTCATTGCAAATCACCATCTTATCATTATTAATATTCATATATATATTTTATCAATTCTCAAATAACTTGAGTAAAACTATAATCGTGAGCTTTTATTCTCGAGAAGTTGAATCCCAAAGTCAACCTACCAAAGAGATCTGACTCAACAAGAGTGCATGTAAGCAACAACCTCCAAAAAAATTGTAGACAACAAGATAGGTCTCCAACCAATAGCTCTAATGCCATGTTGGAGAACCAAGAAATTAGTAGATCAAGGAGCTATTCATTCCAAGAAGAGGTTGTGTTTAAAGACATTGTTACAACACTAGAGCACAAATGAGCATTGCTCAATATACAATAGGAAACACAAAGAATCAAAAAACTTCTATACACAAGTACACTGTAGATTGTTCCATAAGACCATAAATATATCACACCAACGTGTAACTAACTCCCTTGAAGAGAGGAATACATGATCAATGTTAATTAGCTAGGGCATGCACCAAACTAGTCCTTGTTTTCAGCCTCAACCTACACACTATTCCAGTGTAATAGTCAACCCAACCAATCGGTCGAATGCCTAATCAACCTCTCAGTCGACTCTACTACTTGACTATCGGCTAATGACTAACTATCTCCAGAGGATATAGAGGTGTGATGAACTTGTTCTAACAGTTCCATCAATTTGTATTTGTATTTGTATCTTTGTTTTCTTTGAAGTCATAGCTCAACACCTTACAAGATAGCAATGCTAGATAGTTGAGGATGTTTACCAGTTAGTTGCATACTATTGTGGCCACATTAGTACTGAAATGAAATAAATCATTGTTGACATTTCTGCTAAACCTACTAATATTATAAAGGATGCTTAGATGTTAACCACAAGGAGGTTTTTGTCAACATCCATAGGGAGGGAAGATAAATTCCTTTTTAACATGACAAATATCCTATAGAAACATGAGAATATATAAGAATCAACATTAAGCAAAGAGCCATATTTCGCAAAGTGAAGCTACTAAGATGTAAAATTTTAGATACTAATAAACTATCAAGGCTTGACCTTTAATGGATTGAGAATTTCAGTTTTGTAATGTACCTTATATATTTATATAGAAAACAATTAGCCTATATTCTTGATATTCTTCTCTACATTAGCAAGATAAGAAACAAACAAGTTATGATTGTAAAGGTTAAAGATGACCTTTGAGAGTAAAGGTAGCAGTGTTGACACCAATAACATGGCCAAATGAATCAATTAGAGGACCCCCAGAATTTCCTGTAAAATCAAACACAAAAACTTCTTGTGGTAAGAAAGAAATAATATTAAATAACTTCATTGTTGTCATAGTTTCTATCCATTTTTATGAAAAAAAAACATGGTCCTTAGAGTCCAAAAATCATGAATGAATAACAACACCACCGTCAAGTCATGGACTTATGGTAAATCATATAACTAAATGACCATCAAGTTCTATAGAGCTCCCATAAACAAGTAGCTTTTACTCAAATTTTATGACTCTTTCCAATCTTGTCTTCTGACTCTTAACACTCTTACACTCTCTTCACCATGTGTCTCACTATGTAATGAAATGAATACAAAGATGAAGGGAAAAAATAAAAAGCATTAAGAAGAAAGAAAGAAAGAAGAAATGTGTGAACATTCATAAAAGGTTTGACTAATGGGACTTGTTACCCCCACTTTGTATGGGTGTGCCCTACATCGGATCTGGGCGTGTCCTAGGCGACCTGGGAATGAGAGAAACAATTCTGGGCAAACTAACAGTAATCGGGGCAGTCTCCGTAGTGCTTACAGCAGTCCTAAGCATCAATAGCAGCAGTATAGAGGTTCTGAACATAAAAAGGGCCAACCCTGAACTCTGTGTATGAATGGTCCTGATTGTATCAGCATAACAGCAAATAAATACAGACATGGAGCAGCCAACTCAAATACATATAAGCCTGTAGCAGCAAGAGCAATGAGTCCCTTATCCCTGTGTTAATAAATATATGCTTCAGATAAATGCAACTCCCTGAAATGAAGGACAATACCCATTGAGTATATCAGAAAGGCTAAACTTGATGCAGATTTTGCTTTATTTGAGATGGAGTCATTGAAGTGGGCAAGTTTTGTATGGTTTGATGATGTAAACGGAAAAGTCCTCACTTATTCCGCTCAAGGTGAAATCTACAAAGTTTTTGATTTGAAGAATTATACAATGTTGTATTCAATATCTGATGAAGAAGTTCAACAAATCAAGATCAGTCCAGGTATAATGTTACAAATATTTGAGAGGACTGTTGGTCATGTTCCTCTGAAGATCTTATCCATCAGCTTTTATTTTCCTGTGAGAATCAATTGTTTTTAACATTCTGCAATTGGACTGTTGCTGTTTGGAATTTCCGAGGAGAGCTGGTGGCATCTTTTGAAGACCACTCGTTTTAGCATCTTGACTATATCACTACCGACCAAGATTTAATAATTTCTTATTACAAGGGCCATCCTAATGGATCTGTTGAAGGCAACAAATAAACTGGTAACTTCAATGGCAGAATTATGGGGTCATGACTCAGCATCTGTAGATGAGATCTCAGTCCTAGGTGCACTTGCCATTGACATTGTTGAACAGTATTGAAGGACATCCCAATCAAAGTACTAGATACTGATGTTATTAGTTGATGTATTGACTATCTGATGAGTATAGCTAGTAGTATCGCACATTCAAGTTGACGAGGGTAGTAGATCCTTGATTTACTTATGTCTCATTGAACCTAGGCAATGCTTGGGTGTCTTGCAAGGACTTGTACCCCCTTCTCTGGGTCCATATTATGGCCATCCACCTATCCATTTCACTCTATAATTCTGGTCTGCATCCTTGGTCTAAGATTGATGAAGTTGAGCTCTTGATCTCCCCTTTGTGACCCCTTCACCATGAAGGCTTCCCAGTTTTCCTTTGTGTCTTGGGCAATGTTGTGTTGCAGCTGTCTTCAGACAGTTCAGGAGGCTTGCTTGTTAAATCCCTGGGGTTGACTGCTTATCAAGCAAAGAGAGTCGCCGCGGAGCAATGATCTTCCTAGACTATTGGCATGAAAGTGCTTTCCCCTTCCTATGCCCGAAAAAATGAGGACATGAAAAGAAGCTCCCAGTCCAAGACTCCTTGTACCTACAAAGTCAAAGTCAAGAGCTGAAGACCAAGTTAAACAAAGAAAATAAAGAAAAAGTGAAGAAGCAAGTAAAAAAGCTTGCCAAAGAAGAAGGCATCCAAAATAAAAGGCCAAGGTCTCCAGAAACAAAAAAAGTACAAGATTGAAGAGTCCAAGAAAATAAATGAAGACTAGTCCAAGAAGGAGCTAAATAAAAAAGTCATAGTCAAAATGGGGGAAAGTCTGATTGTTGATGGGTAGGTGGAGGATAATCTCACTACACAATCACCCATTTGTGAGCAATATTTTAAAACTTGGAGCAAGACTTTGAACCGGTAGAGGGTCAACTCAGACCAGAACTAGAGCCGGCAAAGACTTGGAGCGGTTTGATTTCAATGATGGATCTTATAGTGAATAGTGATGAACCCTAGATTTAAGGAAATGAGTTACTGCAGAGGCTTAGGGGATATGAGATATAAGCGTTAATTAGATCAATTACAGTAACTCGAGTTTTAGAATGAATCTAGGAAAGAGATGCTAGGGTAAATGATCAAAATCAACTGCCTTGGGAAACGTGTACTTAAAAGATGAAAAAGTGGTTCCAAGGTGTAGATATGAAAGAATAAGGGCTTGATGATAGATCTGATAGTGTTTAAGCTCACAAGCTAAAAATGAGACTCAAACAACCGAGAAAAGGGGCAAAATCAAGGAGGGCGCAATAGCTAGAGACCAGTGCCTAGGGGTTAGGGTAGATGGAGTCTCCCAAGGGTGACGCCCTTGAGGACCCACTTGGGGATAGGCCTTAAGTGAAAAACCCAGAATCATTTGCCCAAAATCCAAGTTGAAAGAGCTAGGGATTTTTTATAAGATTTTGCAAGTTAGGGTTTGAATGAAATTGACAAATGGGTAATCTAAGGAGCCAAATACATACCTTGTGAGCGTACCTGGATGATGAAGATGCATGTCGGTATGACGAGGATTACTCCCACAAAGATCAAATGAAAGCTTGGTCACTTCTCTTGCTCCAACGAATTGCCCAGATCCACAAGTGCGTCCTCCTCTCTCTGCAAAACCAAGGAACAAAAGCTCAATCAGTAAACAAAGATGAAGGTAGATGCAAGCTAGAAGTAAAAGATAGAGAATAATTGGTACAAAGACAAAATTACTCCCCCAGTAAACCAAGATCTGATAAAGAGAAACAGGGTGGGCCTCCCCAACCAATGCGCCCCTCTCCCAAATCGCCCCCTTCACCTACAAATCAAAATAGTGGAACAATAAATGCAAGATAGCTACCAAGATCTTTCAGTGCAATGGAAAAGTAGTTTCAATCACCATTGCCAAGCATCCAACCCAAGATCACAAGAATTCTCACAAAATATTTCTTTGTATTCCAGAAGCCAAGAGCCAAAAGTCCCCTTTACAATTAGGGGGGTCTCTTCCTTAAATAGGAATGAGAGAGACCAAAACCCTAACCATTTTCAAATGAGTGGTGGAGATCAAAAGATATAACAATAATAATCAACGGCTAAGATGAGCTGGAAATACAATACATGGATCAACTCAAAAATAGAGGGGGCGCACTCACTAAATTGCCCGAGGGGGACACACCACATGATAAATGACTAAGACACATGACATAAGCACATGGCGGGGCTATGAGGTAATCATATCCTTCACTAGCATGGCCCCATGGCACAATAACAAATAATATGACAAGATAACATCATAATGTGACCATATGACCAAATCATGGCCCCTCAAATACACAATAAAATACCCAAAATGATGAATACTGGGACGTGTGGACCCCACTGATGTTGAAAGAAGTGCTAGAAGGTGTGGACATCATCATCAAAATATCCCGGACCAATCTCATGCCATTTCCTTGCCCCACTAAGCCAAATCGATTTCCTCAATGAGCCATTCTACTACCAGAAAACCACCTCTAAAAGTACAAAAATGTTTGTCACTCACTGCCATGTGTCCCAGACACAAATCTGACTGTACCAAAATGTCTGGGGATGGGGTAATATGGTAACAATGATTGGCTGGACCCCCATCTCCCTCTGTGGTGCCCTAGGAAAACGTGCTAACTCAATGAAAGTGCTGGACAAGCCATTTCTGCATGGAAAACTAGAGAAAAGTGGTAATCTAACCATATCATCACAGGTAAATGCCCGAAACTGATAACTGAGTACACCAATGAGCTCATAATGCTCAAATCAACTAGGAATGAGTACTCATACACCATGTGACTATCAAAAAATACCTCTATAAGCTCATCCATGCCCGGAATAATAAAAATAATGGTCTGTAAATAATAATAATCATAAAAATCCATCAAACCATCATCTGAAAAGGCAGTCTGAAGCATGGAACCATCGAATGGACAAATATGGGCCATGAATAAACCATCTCGATCACTGTCTTCCCAAACTTATCCTGGACCTTGCGGTTGACTTGGTCAAACTGGGTTGACCATGTTAAGGATGATCAAAATAATGATCCAGACCATGAATAACTGCTGCTGCAAGTACAAGTAGTTATGATATGCTCCTTCAATTATATCAGTCGCTAGACCAAAGCATAGAATGATGTTTAACTGGCGTAAGCATGTAAATAATAATATACATAAGATAAGGCTAGATCAACGTAAATAGCTACTAAAAGCAGGATTTTCAAGTGTATACTCATTTACTGACTTGAACAATTTGCTAACTAAGGGTGAGGGTGGAGAAACAAAGGCTAGGATAGGGGAAGGACTCAACAACCTCAACACTGCAATCTCTCGGATGAAGGAACTAGGGAGACCACCTAGACATATGCTGGATAGAAGATAACTCGAGGAATGGTGGTGTCTCACAAATGGGTAGAATGATGAGAATGCTTCCAATAGACTCTAGACAAGCAACCTTTTAGCAATTTATTATTTGTCAGCTTTCACATTTATTTCACTTTATAGATTTTCACTAGCCAACCTCCAAGAGCAGGTGCCCTAAATAGCCTGGCGGGCCTCAGATAATGACTCGGTATGACTTCTATTGCCCGCCACCGTCCATAGGTGCGATGGAGTGACCACCCTGTTTCCTTGTAGGGGAAAACGAACTTACATCATATAAACGATGAGTGCACGTACCTTGGCCACTGACTAACTAATATAGATATGCATGGTTAGTGTTTAGCAACACTGTTTTTGCTGACTAAGCATCCCTTAGATATAACATTTAAGATTCGATGCTCTAGTGTTTAGCAACACTGTTTGTAGGAATATTTGGTTTCGAGGACTAGAGGAGAACAACCACTGTGACTAAAATCACACACTCCAGAGCCGAGACACAATGCAAACTGGGAATCTATCCAACACAGAGGTCTAGGTGGGGGAAGTCCTCGAGATCACTAGCTAAGGTGTGAGTCTGGATAAAACCAAAACTGGAAGATAACGGATGGACGGGGAAAATGACTAATGGTGCCATGGATAGCAAAGGCCATAAAATAAGGGAATGGACAAGTCAGTACTTCATGGAGTAAGGGTATGACCAACGAGTATATTCAAGAGCCTCCTACTAATAGTAACCAACTACTTCTATTCTAAACAGCAAGCAAGCAAGCATCAAATAAGATAGAGCCAACAACCATCATAATATACTTAGTCATAAACTACCTAGATAAGAGGAAGAGCACATCAACAACCCATATGTACCAAAATATACCTGCTGGATCATATACTTGAGTCCCTGATTTGAACTATCTGAATCATACTGAAGCACTGCATCTGAATATAATATGGGCACTGTCATCAATTTGCTCTGCATGATAGAGGAATGGCTATCTCAGTCATCGACCTGGTGTCATGGGGCTCAGTCCTGGCATGAGACTGTAAATGTACAAGCTTTGGATCCACTGAATGCATAGGAGTGATCATCAAAATACTGCTCATTATCAACTGATCTCATCAAAATGTGTAAAGGATTGGCTCAAAAATATACTAGAAACTGATCTGCAATCATGGTAGCCCGACTACTATGGATGTGATAACAAGGCCAAAAAGCTGAGACAGTCACAGAGGAAAAAATTCACATGGATTTTACTAAAAACAACTAAAAACAATGCAATTGTCACCATTAAATGGCGTCCTTTAGGTAGAAGAACAAGTAGATCAAGGGTGGCTAATGTCAAAATTAAAGAGGATTTAGTGAGGCAAGGGGAATCTAGAACAAAGCAAAGTGAAAACGAAACGATATCATTAAACAGAGAGGAAAGCAATAAGAAAACATACAGCCCCATAACAACTCCACTATTATGGTCGTCGGAGTTATATGTAAGTGAACTCATGAACATGAAAACAAGAATTGAGTTTATAGAAACAAAGGGGCAACACGAAGATCTCAAGCTAAAAGAAATTTTAGAAGCCAGTCAGAACCTCAAAAGGGAAAATATGGTTCTCAAAGAGCAGGTAATCAACCTGCAAAATAGTATGGAAAGAGAGTAGCAAGAGCTGATTGCTTTGAAGCAAGAATTAGAGCAACCGAAAGTAAGAGAAGGAAATGGCTCAAAGACAAGGAAAACTAGCAGCGCAATCTAGAGGGAAGAGTTTCAATCAGCAATTGCAAACATGCAAATGCGAGAAAACAAGCTAAGACAGCAAATAGAAGAAGCTAAATCTTGGAATCAAGTGGTAAAGGAACCGTCGATTGAGCAAAAAGAAACCATGGAGAGACAAATCAAGAGGCAAGTAAGAGAAGGAAAAGATAGGCAAGACAAGGCCACAAATCTCATCATCAAAGGTTTGAAGGACTTTGGAGAGAGCGAGAGAACATATATTTTAGCAAGGGATTTTCTCAAGGACAAGCTGAAATGGTCAAGTTATATTCAACAAGCAAATAGGATTGGTAGGAAAACAGAAAACGGAAGGAAAAGACATGTGAGAGTTACATTAAGAATTATGGAAAACAAGTTTGCTATCCTAAAGAATAGGGGGTTGCTTCGAGGCACTCATATTTACCTAGATGATGACTTGACAATTGACCAACAAGAAGAGAGAAGGAAGGAATGGGAGAAAGTGGAATCAGCTAGGGAGGTAGGAAAATGAGTGTGGCTGAAAAATGGGAAAGCCCAATTCAGTGAACATTTGACAAATCAAAAATAGGGATTCGGCCCCCCCCGGGAGTATCTAAACATGGTGAGTTGGAATTGTAGAGGTTATCCATGGAGGAGAGGACCGGGATTGGGGCCCATAGAAGAAGGGAAAGACATCATTATCCTTATGGAAACTCATGAGCATGATGGTTGCAGGGTTCCAGAATTTGAAGGATACAATAAAATATCAGTGTGGAATGAAGAGACTAGATCAGGTAAAGCCAAAGGACATGGAGGGATCACAGTTCTAATAAGAGCAATGTGGAGTGGAATTGTAAAGGTGGAAAAAGAGGATCCAAATAAGCAATTTATTTGGCTGAATATAACAGACAACAAAGTAACAGTCAGGCTGGCTGCATGTTACTTCACTCCAAAAAACTCGAAGTTCTACAAGAAGGCGAATTTAGAAAACGAAGACCCCTATGCTGCTTTAAAAAGGGACATTTATGCTTTCAGGATTTTAGGAGATATAGTTTTAATTGGTGACTTTAATGCTAGGACAGCAAACAATCAGTCTATTCAGTTGGGTAGTGATGAGAGTATGGGCAACAACCCTCTTTGGTTAGATGAGAATGAGGTTCACACGTGGAAAAGGACTTCTCAAGATGGGAATGGGAGTGTGTCACACTTTGGCGCTAAGTTGTTAGGACTATGTAGCCTTTTTGACATGGTTATTTGCAATGGCATGCAAGCTTGGCCAAGATCTGGTGACATCACATGTAAAACCTACAATGGACAAAGTGTGGTGGACTATGTGATCTGCTCTCAGAGCTCCATTTGCAATATGTTGGAGTTCAATATTGCTTGTCCTTTTGAGATGAATTCTGATCATATGCCTCTCCTTATTAAGTTGGGTATATACGCAAATGGGCTGCAGGAAGAGCAGACCCAACATCTACACAAGAAAGATCTTCCAAATGGAAGAATCCTTATGAATCAGGAAAATCAAGAGATCTTTGCTGCTGCTCTTGAACAACACTTTCAGTTGGAAAAAACAACACATAAAACAAAGAAGGCAGTGCTGAAACAGAGCACATTTGCAACAGTATGTTGGTCCCTCTAATTCACAAAGCTTTAAAGGCGTGCAAAAGATCTCGACCAAAGAAAAGGGTCTCAAACACTTTTCCAACTAATCCATGGTATGACGAAGAGTGCAAGGATGCGAAAAGATCCATTAAGGCGAAGGAGACAAACAGTGAGCATGAAAAAGTATAAGAATATGATAAAAACAAAAACGGAAAACTATGTGACTTCAAGAAGGAATGAATTAATTTATTTGGGAAAGCATAATTCCAAAGGATTTTGGCGGGAACTACAACAAAAGAGAACAAAAATAGATAATAATATCACGGATACGCAGTGGTTAGAATATGTGAAGCTTCCCTATGAGAGAGAACAAGAGAAAAGTAGCCCTCCCACAATCAACACTACAACTGAGTTATTTTTAGTGGAGGATGTCAAGTGTGGTATAAAAAAAATAGCAAGCAGTAAAGCCCAAGACATTGATGGATTGTAGGCAGAATTTTTAAAATGGGGTGTTGAGACCTTGGCCCCGAGCATCAAAGGCATCTTCAACAGTGTCAAACAGTAACTTTCCAATTGAGTGGATGTCATGTCCCAAATTTGGCATTGGGTCACAATGGCCTAATCACATTGGCCCTATTCATTAGTGTTTGTCAAATTGATGCTAAAGGTCAAATAATTGCCAAGGAGAAAAATTACTAGTTTCCTAGGTTTGGGGTGGAAGCTTTGGGATTTGGAATAATGGGGATAATAAATGATGTTTGAACATTAGAATGGCATAAATATGTAATAAAGGAGCTAAATAAATATATACAAGTGAAAATCAAAGTGGCATTTGATCATGAAGACACATGGAGGAAGTGGGACCCACATATGGCTAGATTTCCCCACTACACTTGGCATCATTCTCTCACCAATTCGAATTCAAGGTGAATGGTAACATACTTGGGGTAGTCCAAAATGTATTATTCATTGCATGACTCATCCAAGGTCGAAATATAGAGGAAGAGTAACTTCCATGGAAGAGGAAGAGGCAATTTGGAGCTAGTGAGACACTTGGGCTAGATTCCCTAGCTCTATGACAACAATGATGAAGATGCTATGACACCTATGACACAAATCAGACCTGAAGGCTGACATATGACATATATGACATGTCAGGGCTAAAAATAGACTCCAAGAGGGCGCTCAAGGGTGTTAGGGCAGCTAAGATGCTTCCACATGTGATTTGGTGGAAGTGGGAGACTAGGAATTGTTGTACAAGTGGCGTTCTTTGGAATCTCTTCCCAACTTGAGTTGGCATGAGTCTCTTGGAAGGAATTCGACCCATGGAGGACATTAGAAGTTTATAAATGTCAATAACAAAGAATGAAACCAGCTTTTGATCATTTGTAGAATTTGCAATTGCATTTGTGAAGAGGGAGAGCTAGTGGATGACTAGTTTCTTGCCTTGGCCAATTTCGAGGGTGAAAGATTCCCATCCAAGTTGGTAATTGGAAAGGCCATTCAGACCTTTCATTTGGAGTTTTAATGGAGTCTTTATTTGCAGGTGTAAGCTGTAAGGCAGCTCATGGTTCTTCTATTGCAGCTCACTCCTCCAACCATTTCCAGTTTTGATGGCATATTCTTGATCCTTGAGGGAGGGCGTTTTTGGTGAGCTATTGTACTCTTTGGGGGAGATTTTAATGCCCCATTTCTTTTGTAATATGAAGTAAATACTCTGTTCTTCATCTACAGAAAGTTTCAGGTCGAAATTTCAAGTAGAAATGTATAAATCGCAATTTTAATGAAAGAACAGTGCCATTTCCCCACTACCTTGTTGTGAATCAATGTAATGCTGATGATTTCGAATGAATGGATTATTCTCTGATATATTTGTGATCAATATACTGCCTTGGATGTCTTCTACAAGTTTCATGTACTGTACTTGAGCATTTGAAGCATTTTTATTCAGTTTAGTTGTATTGGGAGGTGAAATAGTGCCATTTCCCCAAGGGTCGAATTGGGGATTTTTGCAGTTGAATGGGAGAGGGTGAGAACAGTTGTAATAATCCATTAATGGTGCATATGAGACTTTCATAACATACTTAACACCTTACATACCTCTGTTCATAAATTTGAGTGGGTTTGGAAGCATTTGGGAAGCCATTTTCAGTACTTACCCCATGGAGATTTGAACCCCAAATTACTAGTAAAATTGCATAATTGGTCCAGAATCTTAAGAGAGTTTGCAGAGGTCTTTTGGTGGCCAGATGTAATCCATAAACATCATATTCAAGTTCTAATATCATTCATACACCTTCCTTGAAGATTTGAAGGCATTTGGAGTCAATTTGAGACCTAGAGACCAATACTAGTCAAAGGGAAATCACTAGTAAAGTTACCTACATTAATCAGAATTGAAAGAGGATTTGCAGAAGTATTTTAAAGGTCCAAAGGCATCCCTGAAACACATATTTATGTACTAATATCATTCATATACCTTCTCAGAAGATTTGGGATCATTTGGGGCAAATTTGGGACCTAAAGATCAAAACTAGTCAAAGGTCAAACTAGGGAAAAAAGTGAAAAATTGCCATTTTAATAAAATTCCTAACAAGGGACATTACAGTGGTATCAGAGCATGGTCCTTGCACCTGTGGATTAGGTACATATATTCAAGAATAATTGGCAGCCATGTCTTACTATTATGATGAATCCTATGAGTACAATTCTTATGAGGAATATGCATATGCTTATGAGCAATATGAAGCAGAATGTGAATGGTACGAGGAAGAGGTGCCATCATGCAACACTTCATACAATTTCAAGAGAAATGAAGATTATTCTTATGACTTTAGATCTGATGAATATGAGTGTGTCACACCAACCAAGGATAATTCTATGAGCGAGTTCCAAAGATGGAGAGAAAAATATAAAACCTTGCCCCAACAATATCAAAAATATCAAGAATATCTTGCTTCGAGCAAAAATACACAAAATGCCATTTCTTTTGAGTACTATGTTGAACATGTTTTTGAAAATAGGCCCAAAAATGAAGATGTGGAGTTAGTGTAGAAAGGTTTATGCCCTTCTTGTAAAAACCCTTGGAGCGAGTATCATATATATGTGCATGAAATGAGGTCCTCCTTGAGGAGAGCTTTTGAAATTTATTCAAGAAGAGATTCCAAATATACTGATCCTAAGGAAAACAAGGGGCAAAATGCATCAGCTTGCTGGAAGGAGAAAAATGAAGAGACATCACAAAAGCATGAAGAAGATTCTATTGAAAATATGGAAGATCATTTCGAGACACCTTCTAGCTTAGACATGAACCAAAGAGCATCTACTGATGGATGCTTAAACTATGAAGGAGTACGTACTGATGGGTGCTCACACCTCTATGTTGGTGACATAGAGATCACTTTTGAAAGTGTTGCTGCAAGCCCAAGTTCCATTAAGCATGATAATGAAGACCTTGTAGCAGTTGAAGAAGAACCAAGATCAACTTCCCCATCACCACTTGAGCTTCATGAAGTTGGTCCAAGCAAAAATGAAGAAGATGAGGAGGTTCATTTGCAAGAGCCTCATTTTCTTGAAGGGTCCTTAAAGATGAATGAAAAGAAGATCCAAGACTCCCTCAACATTCTCCATGACAGTCAAGCATTGGTGTCAAATTCTTGTTGGAGAGCTACTTCATTGGAGGAAACATCCTTCATTGAAGACATGGAGAAGATTCAAAGAGCAATGTGTCACATCAAAGGTAATTTCATGTCTTTGATTTTTTATAGAAACCATTTGTTTGAGCTTAATGAATTGTTACATGATGCATACTTGAAGAATAATGAGGATATTCATAAGCTCACAATTCAAAATGAACTTCTTGAAAAGTTGCAAGATACTTGTTTTTCCTCCTATGTTTCAGATTGCCAAATGGTAGATTGTTTGGAGGATTCTCATGACATGGTGGATCATGAGAAATGTGGAAATTTGAATGTGCTTAATGTGTTTAAAGATGAACTTGAAGATATCCAAACACTTGATGTGGTGGAAGAGGAACTTGAATTCTCTCTTGATGAAGGTTATGCAATTTTTAAAGAAGAGCATGATTCCTCTACATTGGAACCAATCTATGACAAAGGTTTCACACTTTGGAAGGAGTTGCATGATACTACCCATATGGATCCTTCCCATGATGAAACTTCTGCACTTTCTTATCATTTGGGTAAGTTAGTTCATTATCCTACATCCTACAATTCCATGTTTTGCAGCATTAGTCTCAATGAAGTATGGGTGAAAGGGTTCTTTTTGATGGTGCCACATGAGGAGTATGGAACTCCTAGATTTAACTTTTATGATGACATGGTTGGAGCACATTCTTATTCACATTTGCAGCAGCATCCTTTGTTACTTTATGATGATGCACAACTACACGAATGCACCTATGATATGAATTTGAGTCACTTGAAGACTCATGGTTTTTCTTGCTCAACACTTGATTCATTTGATGTTGGAGGAACTTCATCCAACACTTGGGTGAATAGATTTATGATTGGAGAACATTTTTGTTGCAAGACACATGCTTTGTTATATCTTTATGACTCTCACATTCAGGGATGTATGGGTGAGACTTCTTTGAGTCATTTGAAGTCTCCTTGTTTTTTCTGCTCATTATTTGGTTCAGATTTTAGTGGAGATTCTTCATTCACTTCTTGGATGAAAGAATACATGGTTGAATATTTTGATGCATATCACATCCTTTTGGAGCAGCATCATAGGACATGGGATCCTCACCTATGTCATTGGAGCAGATTTGATTGGTCACTTGAAGCTTGTATGCACTTGGAAAATAGTGGTCTACTTGCTTGGAGGTATAAGCACTTTCATGACTCTTTGATGAAGCATATCTTTGATGTACATTTTCATTATGTTGTTATGTACTTTGATGATATATATTTGGTACTCATGATGTTTGGAAGGATGCATACAAGAAAATGGGATCCAGGAATCCTCTTAACTAATGGTGTGGGTTGGAGAGCACTCTTAATTATTGGGGTGCAATACAAGCAATGGGACCCTGGAATAATTTTTATCTCATTGGTTTCAAATTTTTTGGGGAAACAAGCAATATGGAAGATGGATTTCCCCACTTAATAAAGTGATTTTTATCAAAGTAGTGCAGCAGCAAGCATGGTGGTTCCTCTCTAAAATCTTCATGGAAACTCAAAGACTCAAGGTTGGGCAATTCAATGGCAACTTCAAAGAATTATACAGAAAGCAGGTTCTTCAACACCCATGTTTAAAATTGCTTGAGGACAAGCAATATTGGGAAGGGAGGATTTGTCATGTCCCAAATTTGGCATTGGGTCACAATGGCCTAATCACATTGGCCCTATTCATTAGAGTTTGTCAAATTGATGCTAAAGGTCAAATAATTGCCAAGGAGGAAAATTACTAGTTTCCTAGGTTTGGGGTGGAAGCTTTGGGATTTGGAATAATGGGGATAATAAATGATGTTTGAACATTAAAATGGCATAAATATTTAATAAAGGAGCTAAATAAATATATACAAGTGAAAATCAAAGTGGCATTTGATCATGAAGACACATGGAGGAAGTGGGACCCACATATGGCTAGATTTCCCCACTACACTTGGCATCATTCTCTCACCAATTCGAATTCAAGGTGAATGGTAACATACTTGGGGGAGTCCAAAATGTATTATTCATTGCATGACTCATCCAAGGTCGAAATATAGAGGAAGAGTAACTCCCATGGAAGAGGAAGAGGCAATTTGGAGCTAGTGAGACACTTGGGCTAGATTCCCTAGCTCTATGACAACAATGATAAAGATGCTATGACACAAATCAGACCTGAAGGCTGACATATGACATATATGACATGTCAGGGATAAAAATAGACTCCAAGAGGGCGCTCAAGGGTGTTAGGGCAGCTAAGATGCTTTCACATGTGATTTGGTGGAAGTGGGAGACTAGGAATTGTTGTACAAATGGCGTTCTTTGGAATCTCTTCCCAACTTGAGTTGGCATGAGTCTCTTGGAAGGAATTCGACCCATGGAGGACATTAGAAGTTTATAAATGTCAATAACAAAGAATGAAACCAGCTTTTGATCATTTGTAGAATTTGCAATTGCATTTGTGAAGAGGGAGAGCTAGTGGATGACTAGTTTCTTGCCTTGGCCAATTTCGAGGGTGAAAGATTCCCATCCAAGTTGGTAATTGGAAAGGCCATTCAGACCTTTCATTTGGAGCTTTAATGGAGTCTTTATTTGCAGGTGTAAGCTACAGGGCAGCTCATGGTTCTTCTATTGCAGCTCACTCCTTCAACCATTTCCAGTTTTGATGGCATATTCTTGATCCTTGAGGGAGGGCGTTTTTGGTGAGCTATTGTACTCTTTGGGGGAGATTTTAATGCCCCATTTCTTTTGTAATATGAAGTAAATATTCTGTTCTTCATCTCCAGAAAGTTTCAGGTCGAAATTCCAAGTAGAAATGTATAAATCACAATTTTAATGAAAGAACAGTGCCATTTCCCCACTACCTTGTTGTGAATCAATGTAATGCTGATGATTTCGAATAAATGGATTATTCTCTTATATATTTGTGATCAATATACTGCCATGGATGTCTTCTACAAGTTTCATGTACTGTACTTGAGCATTTGAAGCATTTTTACTCAGTTTAGTTGTATTGGGAGGTGAAATAGTGCCATTTCCCCAAGGGTCGAATTGGGGATTTTTGCAGTTGAATGGGAGAGGGTGAGAACAGTTGTACTAATCCATTAATGGTGCATATGAGACTTTAATAACATACTTAACACCTTACATACCTCTGTTCATAAATTTGAGTGGGTTTGGAGGCATTTGGGAAGCCATTTTCAGTACTTACCCCATGGGGATTGGAACCCCAAATTATTAGTAAAATTGCATAATTGGTCCAGAATCTTAAGAGAGTTTGCAAAGGTCTTTTGGTGGCCATATGTCGTCCATAAACATCATATTCAAGTTTTAATATCATTCATACACCTTCCTTGAAGATTTGAAGGCATTTGGAGTCAATTTGAGACCTAGAGACCAATATTAGTCAAAGGGAAATCACTAGTAAAGTTACCTACATTGATCAGAATTGAAAGAGGATTTACAGAAGTATTTTAAAGGTCCAAAGGCATCCTTGAAACACATATTTATGTACTAATATCATTCATATACCTTCTCAGAAGATTTGGGATCATTTGGGGCAAATTTGGGACCTAGAGATCAAAACTAGTCAAAGGTCAAACTAGGGAAAAATGTGAAAAATTGTCATTTTAATAAAATTCCTAACAAGGGACATTATAGTGGACAACTAGTGTTACTATCCCTCTTTACAAAAGTGGAGCATCAATAATCCTTCTAATTACCGCACTATTATGGTCAATCCTCTTCTTGGAAGTTATTTGGGAGCATGGTGGAGTGTAGAATCAACAATTTGGCAGAAAAAGAGGGTAAAAGAGCAAAAGGACAGGCTGGTTTTAGACCAAGACACTCTACCATTGATCATTGCATCACTCTTAGCCACTTCATTGAAAAGGTTTGGGACAGCCAGGGTGGGGAGGGCTTTTGTTGCTTTGTTGACTTTAAAAAAGCTTTCGATACAGTTCCTAGAAACAAGCTTTGGAGAAGGATGGAGGAGCTCAGAATTCCAAGCGAATATAGAGAAGCTGTCCATAAACTCTACGAGCAAGTTAGTGCAAAAATCAGAACTAAGGAAGGCTTCTCTGAATGCTTTGGTAATGACATTGGGGTCAAGCAGGGGTGCCCCCTTTCCCCCACGTTGTTTGGTTTATATATTGATAAGCTGGAAGAATGGTTAAACAACACCAGTGGAGAGGGTATTCAATTAGCGGGCTACGTGGTGAAGCTACTTTGTATGCTGATGATCTTATCCTAATTGCAAAATCCGTGCATGGTTTGAGAGAACATTTGAAGGCCTTAGAGCTCTTTTGTCAAGAGGTTGGGATGCAAGTAAACACTAGCAAAACCAAAGTCATGATCTTCTCTCTGAAGCGGAAGAAGCAGCAAGTTAACTTTATCTTTGAGGGAAAATCCTTGTACATAGTGGAAGACTACAAGTACCTAGGAATTGTTTTTCACAATAGGCTCAGTTGGGAGACATGTAGAACTAAAAGGATTCAAGGGGGATGGAGAGCTTCTTAGCTACTGCAAAACAGGTGTAGGAAAGCAGAATTATGGGACTGGAAGATCAAGAAAACTCTTTTTGGATTGCTGGTTACCAGAGTATTTTTTAAGGATTATAAAAGTATACTGAAGTATACTATTATAGGTGATTATATTGAATTGAAAAAAACATAAATATAAATTGGTAGGCGAATATTAAATATGAAACATACAATTTACTACTGAAACTTGTAATTTTTGGTGAATATTATGATAAAAAAACATATTTTATGTAAATATAGACGATATTAGAGACTAAAAATGACCAAATAGCGAATATATTTTTTGAAAAAAAGTCTAAAAAATAGCCAATTGACGAAATTTCGCCCTTAAAAATTTCCCTGCTGGTTACCCCCAGTTATCATTTATGGATGTGAAGTTTGGGGGGCCAGCATGTCAAATCACAAGTGGAGACAATTAGAAAGAATTCAAAAGCATTTAATCACTAGTAACCTCAAAGTCAAGTCAACGGTCCTGTTATCAACTGATTTGTACAATAGTTGAAACCTTATTGAGCCGCCAGTGTTGGAACACATCAGTGTTCACTTCCAGAGTATCTGGGTTTCATTATATTTGGGTCTAGCCAGTTTTGGCTAGCCAGTTTTGTTTTTGAGACGACATGACCATGGCCCCATGGGGGTTTGTATCAAAGTGTGCTAGTAGGGTCTGAGTGGCTCGGTCTCCCATGACTGGATTAAACAACTAAGGTATTCCAGGGAGTTTTTTCACCGTCAGATTATACTTTGCTTCAGGCGAAATATAATCTCTTGGTTTTTCTCCCGCTTCCTCCAAAGCTGGAATGCCCGATTTTGGAAATTTGGCCATGGGGGGTTATTAGGGTCCAACTATAATGTATAAACCTACTAGACACTATTAGAATAGGTTTGGGTCATGTCCTAGGTCTCTAGGACCCCCAGAAAAAATTTCGAAAAATTTTTACCGGACGCGTCGAAATTGGGGTTTTTAATTATTTAATTATTTTTAAATTTTAATTAAATTTCTCTATAGTTTAAATAGAGAAATTTGAGTCTGTAATATGTCAGTCATCCGGGGTCCGTTTTCAGTGTTTGATGGCTCGTTTCATAAGCCAAAAATCACACACGACCCGCGGAGCAGCTAAACCCAACTTTCGGATGTCAATTCCGCCCCGTAATTAATATTTTCTCTGAAAAGACATTTACAGAGAAATTATTAATTAAAATAATAAAATTGATTATTTTGGAGATAATCCAAATCTCTCCAAAATTAATCAATTTGATTAAAATAAAGGGCTAAATGACATGGCAATAGACATTTATGAGGATTCCAATCAACTCCCCAGCCACTCCAGTCAACTATCCAGTCACCAAGTCGTTATCCTCTCAAGCAAAATCGCCCTCCTTCACAAAAATTCGAATTTGTTGAAGTGTCACTTGATGAGTGGGTTGGTAGTGTTGCATTTAATGAAGAGGATGGCGCCCTCATGACTCACCTTACCTTCCAAAGCTTGGCTCCTTTTGTGATTCGAGCTACACCTACTTGTACCACGTGTTCTCCCTACAAGCAATTCGCATCCCTTCAAACCCTCACGTCAATCTACTTGGAGCTCGAGTTTAAGCCTTGTTGTAATATGGCGATTAGTGGTGATGTATCCCATGCTCCACCCATGCGTTTTAGTGCCTACCCTTTGCCACTTGTCTCTCCACCATGCTAGCTCGCACTACCCACATCCTTCCACATCCTCACGTCAACCTACCAATCCTCACGACTTTCCTCATGCAAACTCGTGTTTATCCTTGTTGTAGCTCGTTGGTTGGTTGTTGATACTCCCTATGCTTCCATTAGAGTCGAGTCTTGCCACATATGCCTTCAACCTACCACCAAACTCGACTTTGATTATTCCTTAGCATGCTAAGCCCTCCCTTGATTGGAATTCGACCTATGCCATTGCCAAATTCGACCTAGGGTTTAGGTGTTTAGTTTTAGTATAAAGAGAGGCTCATTAGGAGCTATTATCTCATGGTCTTTTATGCAAAGAAACTCTGAGCAAATGTATCTGGAATTATATTTAATAAAGTTGTGACTTTGGAGGTCAATTTCTTGGGGGCTCTTGGTGGCCATGCTTCATTACATTTCTTGAGGTGATATTGTGGCATTTTTTCATATGTTTATGGCTATTTAGTTTTGATTTATATGCTTAGAAGGCTAACAATCTAGCACATGCATGTATATCTTTTCTATTCACTTAAATCATATGTTGTTTGCAAGTATTGCTAATGGTTTTGTGAGCTTTTGCAGGTTCTCCTTCACTCCATTTTTTGGCCAAAGATCTCTACTTGTTAAGCATTAGCAAAGGAAGAGTCTCTTGTTTCACCATCAACCACTTTCAAAAGCAAATATCTTGGTTCTAAGCTTATATCTTCAAGCCCATACTCACTAGATTAGCCTTTCTCACCCACTCGTTTTGTCCATCCTCATCTTCTACGAACCATCATCCATTTCCTTGCCCTAGTTTTCCTCCTCCTTTCGTTTTGCTCCTTCTCATCCTAGTTTCCATCTCCCCTTCATTCCCCTCGTTTCTCCCTCCTTGTCTCCTTTCGTCCAAGCCCTTTGGGTCCTCTTTTTTCTCCTACAATCCATTCATCCACCTCCAAAGTGCCCTAAAAACACACAAGAAAACCAAAAACGAATTGTCAAGTTGATCAATAGTTTCATTCTTAGTTTGCAAAAGTTAATGGTTAGAGTTGTTTTGTTTTGAAAGGGAGTTATTTAGTTAGATCTCATGCATTGAAAAGATAGTTTTAAAAGGCATCCTAGATCTCAATCAAACACACTAGTATAGCTTGCATTGTTTTAGTCTTAGTTTCCATTTCAAAGATAGAAAAAATTTCATAAAATTTCATAAATTTTTTACATCTTAGATCTCATTTCTAGCATATTTAGGGCACCTTTTGTTCACTGGTCCGTTTCCCCATATAAACATTTTTCGAACAAAATTTCATGCTTTCACATGTTAGAGCTTAGTTTTCATTACTAGACTTGGTAGCATTTCAATTTTATTTGATTTCTAATCTCTAATGGGTGCTTGTTGAGTGCTTTTTTTTAAGCTTTTGTAGGTCCATTTTTTGAAAGAGAAGACGAAATTTGTGAAGCATATTCGAAGAAGAGCAAGCACATGCAAGGAGAAGATCCAAACCAAGCAAGAAACCAAAACACAATCTCCTTTTTGTACTAGCCTTCAAAGGCTTCCAGGTTTTACTGGCAATTATTTTGTTTATCTTAAGTCTCTCAAAAAGACCTTTCAAGGATTTTCCCTTGAGGCACTTGTAATTATCTAATAAAACTTTCAAGTGGAGGAGGCCTCCACTTTTTGGGTCTTCTTCCCCATTTGGGGAAGGGTGTTGGGTCTTTTGGTTGGTTTTAGCTTAGATTTATATTTTCATGCTTTTAGTTTAAATTTTGTTTCAAATAAGTTATCTTGCTTCTCTTCCAATCCTTGACCAGAGAATAGCTAACTTTGGGATCGTATCCCAAAGGCCACATAGTCTTGTGGTAGCTTCTCGCTCCCCCATCAACTTCTTGTGGACATCCAGCTAGCTGGAAGGTTTCCAGGATTGGTGGCTTCTAGTGGTTGGTCTTGTTCGGAGATCAATCCCACCTAGTAGTTTAGAACTTGTGTGGTAGAACACTAGATTTCTTTATCTTACAAGCATTATTGTTAGTAGAAATTTTTATCTTGTCGATCAATACTATTGTTCAAGTCTGCTTCAAGTTAAATATATTGCTATTACAGTTTTTTGCTTCTTAAAATAAACCAAAGTCTCTTGAACTTGGCCAAATCCAAGTCAAGAGCACCCTCTGTCGGAGGGCATTTTAGTTTCTTGCATTTTCCTGCATTAGGCATTTTAATTTTAGCAAGTCTCTTGAACTGTGGTCATAAGACCGAGTCAAGAGCGCTCTCTGTCGGAGAGTTGAACAGGGCTTTCTAATAATAAAAACTTTCCACTCACACACCCCTAATTAATTTATCTTGGTTTGTCCTACACCCGTATGCTCTGCCAACCGGAAACGGTTGGGTTAGTACTCAGAAAGGTGTAAGACTTGATAATAACGATCGATAAATTTAACTAAAATTTTTACCCACAACCTCAACCAAGGCAAAATACTGTTCTTCCCGCGAGGGGTGGCGCCGGATTCCCACTGTTAGACTCAGGGGCGGTTCAAACATTGGACACCAATCCTTATCGAATCTGGGTGCTTCCGACATGTCATTCAGGGTTGCCAGTATCTTTCTTGGGTAGGGTTCTACCATCTCTTTGAACATCCTTGGTTTTAGCCCTAATAATCAAGACAATTAAAATTTTCAATTTACCAAGATAAGCTGCACAACGTTCTCACAAACTTTCCATTTCAAGCACTTGTATCAAGTTTTCACTTTCACTTTTATTTTTGACTCCATAAGGCACTGGTCCTTCATCATATATCTTTGTATGCTTAAATATCTATACTGGAGTATTCAGCTTAATCTGTGTGAAAAGTGATTCATTTATTTGTTCAAGTGCATCCTTTATTTTCTGTTGCAACGTGGATTGCGCTATCTTGTGTCATATTAAAATTTTATATTGTCTATCATTCAAAAAACTCCTAAACAACACCCATCCGCATCACTACATCCAAAACACATTTAAAAACACATAAAGAGCCTTAGACAACTCTTTAGTAGGGACTACCCCCCTTGGCTTCGTTAGGAGTTTGCCTAAACGGAGGAGCTGGGATTCAGGTGACAGCACCTGGCTCATTGCTTGCCCCCAAGGCCACACCTCTCCCCACTTTCCAGTGAGGGAGACAGCTTTTAAAAGATTTCTGCTGCTGGTGTGCAGTTTGGCGGACAACAGGTCCCATATGAGATCCTGCTAGCTGAGGCTAGTATGTTCCCGATGGAGGCCTCAGCGATCATTAGTTTGTTAAGTTACTTAAAAAAGGTGGAAGGCATGGATGAACAACGCTAGCCCAAGATGGTTGTTGCAGAAGAGCTAAAACGTAGGAAGAAGACTTGGAGGAAGCAAAATGACAAGTGGATGGGAAAATGGGGAATTAATTGGCAGGACTGTCCTAACTCTAAAGAGGAGATAAAAAAGTGGGTGCTTGAAAAATTCCGGGCTGCCATGTGGAAAAACAGATTGACCAAAAAAAAAAACGCTATATGTCAAAGATTTCAACCCAACATGGTCACATGATGAAAAGACTTATTTGAGGGCTGCAATCAAGGGAAAGGCTAAATTTTTAATAGCACAGCTGAGGACAGCTGAGGACTTGCAACTTTTGTAGGAAAGGAACGGTTGAAACCGAATGGCACTTCATCATGAAATGTTCGGCATATGAGGATATCTGTAATCAGTTTGAAAACAATCTGAAAGTGGACAGTTTGAATGAGATGTTTGAGGAAACAAGGATTCTCCAAACTGCGAATTTCTTGATCAAGATTCATGGCAAGAGAGATACAATGGAGAGAAATTTGAAAATGTGAACCTCAGACTGGTTGGTCTCGTGGACGTCATTAAGATTTCTTTCAATTCAATTCAAACACGCTGAGTTTGCACTTTAACTGTTATCCAGTCAGAGCGCATCCTTCAACTGAGCTGTAATTTGTAACACTAAAGTTCCTGACTGCGCCTTCCTTTTGTTTATGTGATGACTTGCGTAAACCAAGAGTTCAAATACGATATTCAAACCTTTTATTTAATTCACTGTAAACACCAGTTTTATGCCACATCGTAATTTCGTTTGTCATCAAAATAATATCACGCATGCTTTAATGTGACGGAGCCTCCTTTAATAAAAAAATATCATGCATATGTCACGAAGTGTGAGTGTATAATTCCGCTTCAAACTTGTTATGTTGACTCCATCCAATTCGAAGATCCCATGCCTTTTCACCTTTAATGCATGCCAAGACACATGGCGTTTACTCGTGGATCAAAAAATAGTGCTGAAAACCCACGTTTTACTGATCTGGGAGTGAACTCATGCTTTCATCCATTTATAAGTTTCGAACCCCAAATCTTTCGGAATAATTCAATGCAAATTTGTATGCTTATGTGGCGATTGAAGGCGTCTTTATTTTAGAAGATTAATGCACTTAAGTCTTTATTGGAACGCCACGATGCAAGAGTTCTGCCGTCTTGGCCCTTTAAATTATCACAGTGACGCGTATGATCTGGATGCTCTATCCACGAAAACACTATGACGGTCGATTTTATAATTCGTTGGTGTATTCATTTATAGTCTGCGATTTTACTGTAGCGTGACCTATCACGTTTTTGCTTTGGTCTTCATGAAGTGACAGCGCTCTCCTTTGTTTGAGATGGCTTTGATTATGGGAGTAATTTCCCCACTATTTTTGCGAGTTCCTGGAGACGGTGTTCTTCAGCAGTCAATTTAGCATATAGATTCCCTGCTACGTGTAGGCAGATGGAAAAGATTGTTGAGCAAAATCGTGGCCCCTTCCAGATTTATACAGACTGTTCTCTCCAAGACCTTGTGCTGTCGCTGCCATCCTTTCTGTGTTTGATTTCCATTTTCGGTTCTAATCACGTGAAATTACTGTTTTAAAATCAACAGACCAGACTTCGGGTTCATCTTTGTCCTTGCATATCAAATTCAGGGATCCATCGTTGTAAATTAGAGAAAGGGACTAGCACTCTTTTTTAGGTTGAGGATGCCTCTGAAACAAGTTGTTTCAACCCTTTATAAGTTGGTGGCTTTGTTGTTGTGCCAATTGGTCGCTTGTTCCATCCCATGCCATAAATATTATAATATGAAGGGTGTTACCCACTAAATTGCACCTAGTGGATCCCGAGTGAACCGTCGAAGACTTGAACAATCAAATTCTTCATCATCAGTGTTCTGTGTTCCGTGATCCATTAGGTCAATTTTTGGCTCTTTAAAAAAAATGCATGTTCATACTCCCATGGAGAATTGTAATAAATTGGCCTAAGCATGGTCTTTTTGTAGCAGGCTTGGCTTACCTTAAGTTTATCTGTGTTGCCACCTAAGTTGTACTTAGGTGGACTCCTTGTGAACCTCAGAAGACTTGAACAACTTACATTGTTCATTGCCAGAGTTCAAAATTTCATCAAGCCAAATTTTTGGCCCTTCGTAAAATTTGCATGTCTAAACCCTCGTGGGGGAATGGTAATAAGTTGGTCTAAGCATGATACTTTTGTAAAATGCTTGGCCTACCTTATGTTTTGCTATCAACGGAATACTCTAGAGTGTTTTTTCCTTATAAATTATGTGTTGCACTTCAGTGGCGTATAATTCCTGAGTTTTTCACTCACAGCTCCAAAGCTGGAGTATTTTCCATGGTGGTCGAGCCCAGGGAGGTTATTAAAGCCTATGTGTCTATGTATTTTTCATATGCTAGCTATCAAAATTGAGTTATATGGACATGCAATAGGTCCCCTAGGATTTTTAAGTTATTCAGAGAAAAATAATTTTTCTCGTTTAACGGAATTTTTTAACATTTAAATTAAAAAATAAAAAAAAGTGATAAAAATGTGGTTATGAGGTGAATTTTGGCATGGGGGTCCTAGTTTTCTAACCCAAAGCACCTACAAAACCCCTAAACCCACTTTTCCTAAGTTCTAAGTGATTATTTTTCACTTAAATAAAAATTCTCTCAAAATTATTTTTGAGGAATTATTTAATTAAAAAATAATAAATATGAGAGAAAATCAAATTCCTAAATCAATGGAATTTGTCTCTGTGAAGACCCAGTTGAGTTGGCAAGTGCATTTAAGGTAAATCCCAATCAAATTTTGGAGGAATCACTCAAGGATTGAGTGAAGGCGAGTTGTCCTCTTTGGAGAGATGCGCCCTCTCCTCTTTTGGGCGATTTCTTCTATGTGGCAACTCGTGGTTGCATGGAGGAGTTTCCAAGTCTCTTGAGGGAGGCACCTCCTTATGTGGCAGCCACATCACCCCAATCCCTCTCTTCATGCATCCATCAAGCACAATCAATGGGATTTGATCCCCCCTCTCAAGGAATGTGCCCTCCTCCATTGATGTGCCCTTCCTCTCTCATTTGCTATATAAGCAAGGTTGATATTGCTAGTTTGATAGTGATAGAAAGGCATAGAACTTCTGCTCATGTTATGTGTAATACTCTTTCAAGTAATAATATTGAAGACTTTGGAGGTCGATTGTGACTCTTGTTCATGCATGTACCAATTTCGGTTGAGGTGACATCTTTCTGAGTTTTATTTATTTTTATGCAAGTCAATGTTTAGATCTAGCTATTGTAGAACAAGCATTTGTGGTTGTCAACTTGTTTGTTTATGAGCATGCTTTCAAGATTTCAAAGAGTAATATTAGTATTTGGTTGTACGATTATTCTCTTGGTTTTGATTGATGAGCATACTAGATTTAACCTTGTTTGTGTGAGAATTGTGTAAACTTTGCAGGAAGCCTCAAGGTGAAGGGAGCTTGGATCTAAATTGATTCCACTTTCTCTCCATCACATTCGAGCTTTGGATCTACAAGCTATTAATCCACAACTTCATTCTTCTTCATCTTGTTTCCATATCAAGCCTTGAGTTTGAGGGTTTGCTTCCATTATCTCTCTTTTCTCTAAATTACTCCTTGGTTAGTTGATTACTATAAGCTTGGTAAGAGATATATTTTTATTGTTGCAAAATCAAACATCTCCTTTTACTTTAGCATAAAAATCAAATCTAGAATAATTTCATTTTCATATTAAAAAACTAGATCTAGATCCCACTTTTCTATACTTGTAGTTGCTAAAAGTTTCCAATATTTTTTGCAAGTATAGATCTTGTATTTTTATATGTTTTAACCACTAATTTGCAGTGTTTTAACTTGCTGGTTTTTAGCAAGTCCATGACGAAAGTGAGCAAATTTGTGACCAAAACTCTTCAAAAAGTGCAAAAAATACTTCTTGTGGACCCCCATCCACTTGTACATTTTTCTATACGATTGTAAGCTCTTAAATCCAACTAAAAATGGACTAGGTGGCACTTCTTTTAAGCTTTGATTGTAAAATTATTAAACGAGAGCAAGTGGGCTACACAACGCCCACACCCCATCCCCCGTGGAGGGTTTTGTAGCGTCAAACTTTTTTGTGGCATAATTTTTCCTGACAATACACCAAACACACACAACACTTTTAATTTGCAGGGTGTATACTTTACTTTAATAATTTTGCTTTTACTTCATTTTTATTTTCGCAAGGTTAACTTAGAATTAACACAAATCTTGTTGCCAGGAAGTATGCTCTCACCACCACACAAAGGCATTGCCGATTAGTGGTGGATGATCAGAAAAGTGACACATAGATTGAGTGCTGCTTTACTTCTGATTTATCTTTACGCAATTTTTCTTTCAAGCATTAACTGGAATAAAACATTTAGCTTATAGCTCAAAGTATGCTCTTTCCCCTCGCGGGCATTTTGCCTGGCCTTGTGGGAAATCAGAAAGAGCTGTAAACTATTTTTTAAAACTTCACATCTAATTTAAACAACTCACCTAATAAAATCTACTACCCTTCACATAGAGGAAATCCGGCACTACATTAATTGAATTTTGTGTGGGGAAATTTCTCAGAAGAAGCGGGAACAACTGGGAGGCAACCTCAGCGCACAGTTAGACTACACCCTCATTGGTGTAGTGTTGAACACCACCCTAGAGACTCCATTCCATCCCACATGTCTTCGTGAGGAGCCACCATCCTTCAATTTCCAGACATTCCTCTCTGTACTTCACAGTATCTCGGGACTTCCCCTTTTTTCCCTAAATAACTTCGAATCATTAATAATTTAAAAGTAACCAAGAGACAATTGCAAAACATTTCCCTTTCAGCAACATTGTTATATCTTGTGTATCGACTCCATTTGGCACTGGTCCACAACAAATTATTCATTTACTTTTGCTTCATATCATAATTTGTTGTGTTATCTATATTGGTGGTCATTCTAATTTTTGCTGGTGAAAGCTTTTCTTTAAATTATTTTGCAAAACAAACTTGGACTATTTTTTATCATAAACTTCCTCAAACTCCTTAAAACAACATTCATAACTAATTCACCGAAACATTCTAAATAACCTTAGAAACATTCCGTAGGGACTACCCCCCTTGGCTTCGATTAGGAGTTGGCTTAAACGGAGGAGTCCAGATCAGGTAACAGCCTTGACTCGAGACTTGCCCCCAAGGATGCACCGAGCAGTAGCATAGATTTTTGCTGTGTTAACCAGGTGCGCAATCCGGTGGAAACAATCTATCAAGGGGATACTCTAGAGTGTTTTTTCCTTAGGAATTATGGGTTGCGCTTTAGTGACGTATAATTCTTAAGTTTTTCACTCACACCTCCAAAGCTGGGGTATTTTCCTTGGCGATCAAACCTTGGGAGGTTATTAACGCCTAAGTGTCTATGTATTTTTACATGTTAGTCATCAATAATAAGTCGTATGGACATGCATTAGGTCCCCTGGGCGTTTGAGTCAATTTTGGCAAAAATAAAAAATTTCATAAAATTAGGCCATTTTTTAATGGTTTAATTGGAAAATTTCAAATTGTAATAAAAGTATGGTCTGGAGGTGGAATTTGGCGTGGGGGTGCTTATTTTCACACTCGGAGCGGTCCCTTTACCCCGGAACCAACTTTTCCCATGTTTTGAGTGATTAAATCATCACTTAGAGCATTTTTTCTTATTGGGGCTATAGAATGGCAGGGAAATGCTAATGATTCGACAAAATGCACCAAAATATCAAAAATAAATATAATAAAAAAATGCAATTGGCATGTGGGAAAAGGTGGCAATCCTATCTCTTATGAAAGGCGACTTAGTTAAAAGGATAAAGTACATGTGTAAAAGTCATATCTTATGGATACCGATTGCTTGAGTTTAGGGATGCGCCCCATCCCTCACATGCTCCACGTGATGGTAATGTCGCGGCTCCTCATACTTGGTGGAGAAACCAAGGGAGGCATGCACCTACCTCTTGGGAGGTGGCGCAGCCTCCTTAAAAGTGAATCCCTTTCCATATCAATCAATGGATCTACTCATTACATGATCCCTCATTCAAAGGAATGCGCTCGATCTTGGTGGTTGCACCCCCCCTTCTCCCTTTTACTATATAAAGCGAGGCCCATTCTCATTGTAGAGGGATGTGGAAAATGGCAAAACCTCTGCTCTCATGTACAGTTTCAGTGTTGAATCTTTTGATGAATAAAAGGCTTTGGAGGTCTATTATGGTGTCTTTGGCACAAGTTTGATGATCATTGTCTTATGTGTTTTCTGAGGTAACTGTAGAGTTCCTTTTGCATTTGCTTTACTTGTAAGTTATTAGCCTTGGAATGATTAGTATTAATCAATAGGGGTGAGTAAAGAAGTTTCTTCTCATTTAAAATACTTATGTTTAAGATAGGGAATTTGCATGCTTAATAGTTTTTATGTATGCTCTTCTCATCCTCGATCTAAGTTTTACTAATGGCTTTGACAAAGTTGTTTGGCAAGTGTAAGGGTTTCTTTTACGGGTGCTTAAATTTTGATTGATGGAGGAACTAGTTTGATTGCTTCATTCTCTGAATTCTTAGTGAAGAGGACATTGTCTCTCTCAATGCCACCAGAACAACTCCATCGCCCAAGTTCAAAAGGGCTTTGGCTTTCTACTTTCTCTCCCTTCTTTAAATTAAATTTCTTTTCTGGTTACGGTTCTCTACATGCTTAATATAAATTAGTTTCTTTCAAGAAGATCATAAGCTGATTTCTTTTAAATATGTTTTCATAAGCTAGATCTGGTTATTCAAGCTGTAATTTTGTAGATCTAGTCCATTTTCAAGTACTTAGTTTATTGCAAATTTTTTATCTTTCAAGTACTTGAAATTTTTTGTGATTCTAACGTCTTAATCAACTGTAATGTCCTCTTCTGCTTAAGCATTGAGGACCATCCCGCTAACCTATATGATTCCCATAGGTTTGAGCAGGCACTGACAGTCAGGGAATCAGCTGAGGATTGATGCCATATAAGAAGATCTAGGGCATTGATATTATATCATCATTAGGTAGACAGGGGCCACCAGAGCCAAAGGCCACCTGCATGCATGGCATCTGAGCATTATTTCATGATGCATGCACCTGATTGAGTCTCCAGGCACCTGCATGCAAGTCAACTGCGAATTAGAAGGTAAAGTGACCTAATTAGGTCAAAAGTTAGGTTATTTGCAGTTGAGTGTTATAAAAGAGAGGTAAAGCGAATGGAGAAGGACACTCATATGATTATTGATTTGAGGATTCGAATTGGAGAGCTCAGCGAGCTAAGTTGGGGTTGAGTGCATGCTCAGCGAACTGGTGTATTTTGGCAGCGAAATCTATCTGCCCTAGTTCATCATTAGGTTGGATCATCTAGATTCAACATTGCTTCATCATCAGGTTCTATTCATCAGTTATTGCAAGAGATTGATTATTTATTGGATTGGAGGGGATTCGCTATCCTAGCTTGGACGTATTGCTCAGAGACATACCCATTCGCATTCCAGTCTGCAGGGGGCATAACTTCTGCATGCAGCCTTCATTCTTCTCAGAGCACCCCTATTACCCTTCTCCTGGAAAAAGGGCTTCTCAACTGGACAGTTGAGGGAGTTATTAACACTCATCACTATTGGAGGACGTGTTTATATGCTTGGGCGTCTTTCCTAAGGAGGATCTTCACGTTTTGGGCAGTGGAGCCATCAAACCTTCTGCATGCAGCTTCCATCTTATTCAGAAGGGCATTATAACCCTAGTCCACATCATCTGGGCTTTCATCAGTCAAGTATTATTTATTGAGGAGCAGTTATAGCTTGGAGGAGGGCGCACTTATCTCTTGGAGGACGATTTAGCTTATCACCCTATTCATCCAGCATAATTCCTGCATGCGGGGATCATTCTCATCGACATTAGCAGATCTACATACTGGTATGTACATGAATTAATTCCTCCTACTTTCCAGCACTTCAGTATTATCTGGGTTACAGATCTGCATGCAAATGCATGCATGCAGAGATCAAGGTTTGCTTTCATATTCTATTGAGACATAAGCCTACTAGCCATCTACAGTGCAACCAAAAAAAAAATCAGTTTGGGATTTTACATCAACATATTAGGTACAAAGTTGGTGGCTGTTTTTTTCACTTTTTATGAACATGTAGGAGGAAGTGCTGCCGAAAATTTGAAGATCCAGGACATCCAAGACCCCAAGAGCACTTTCCATGCCTTGAAGTTAAATTTTTATGAAAACTTGTAACCCTTTGAATCCAGATCTATAAGAACCAAAGGCATCCACTTTGAAATTGTAAAATAAGTAATAAAGGCAAGTGGGCTACTTCAACGCCCACACCCAATCCCCCTTGGGGGATCTCGCAGGCTCAGTTTTGTGGTTTGCAATTTTTTTAACCTTTCTTTATCTTATTTCATCATCACATGCACACAATCCGCCCCAATAGGGCTGTATAGTTAGTTTACCTTTTTACTATTACAATCTTGCTTTCACGTCTTTGTACTTTATTTTAAAGTTTAACAAGTAAACCTAAGGTTGTGTGTTCCCGAAGTAAACTTAAAGGGTTTAACCCCGGTAGATGAAAAGAGATACTCAACCACATAATAAAACTTTATTTTGCTTAATAAAATCTACCAAGGCTTAAAGTTCCAAGTATGCTCATGGCCGCTGCAGCTCAGTCGAATCAGTTGGTCAATCAGAAAGGGACTTGAGTGACTAGTTTAATAGGGAAATCCAACGAAAACTTGAGTTCTAGAACTCAGGAGGTCGCGTGAAACTAACTACAAAGTCAATGGGCGACTTTAAGCAGGTTATGCCTCGTCCAGTTGGACCCTTGGTTTAGTTGTCACTACGCTCATTTTGAACGATCAAGTTGTAATTGGGCCAAACCATGAACTAACTCATTCCTTAATTCACACATCTAATAAAATCAATTAAAACTGACCAACAAGACTTGCAACACTTTCACGACACATCAGCACTCCAACTTATGTGACTCCATTTTGGCATTGGTACAATCTGCAACAATCACACTTTTTTAATTAAATCATGTGTTAGATGGATGTATTAATTTCATGCTGTTGATCTAAATACTACTTGCAATTTCTGGTTCAGTATTAAATTGTCGTCAAATTCCTAGAATCATTTTCTTTCTTTAACTTAGCTTAAAGGCCATAGTTTATTTTCATAGGGACCACCCTCGTTGGCTTCGCTAGGAGTTGGCCTAGACGGAGGAGTTGAGTGTTGAGTGATATTATCTTGACTCTTTGCTTGCCCCCAAGGACGCACCCAGTGGCTTGAATATTTCTGCCACGCTACCCCCTTTCCCCCGAGGTGCGTATCCGACGGCAACAAAGGGTAACATCTTAATATTCTTACCCCTCCTTCTGATCTGAGACGATTTTTGATGGTTCACCAGTACGTTGATCTAGCAGGAATATACTGATTCAAAAGTGGCAAGGAATTCCCCTGCTGTTTCTTCCAAGGGCGAATGCCAAAGTCAGAAAAAATTTGGCCAGTTGATCTCTATTGGGGGTTGACTAAAGCAAGGGCCTGTTCTAATCATCTTTGGCAAGCGATCTAATCTTATATAACTTGGCACTATTGAAATTCAGAAGACTGAATTGTAGAAAATAAAATAACCTGTCACAGAGTATAGGAAACAGTAGCCATTGATTTACTTGAAGGATTAAAACAACCATGGGGTCCATGTCATTTTCAATTTCTCCAAGAAGGTTTTGACAATATCTCTTGATGTACCCAAAGATTGTTTTCTTGTAGCATCCATATCAAACTTCTTGATTTTGGAATAATTTTCTCTTATCATGCATATAGCAACATGGGATTCCTTCGAATTGAATCCCGTCTTAACTGTATATCTAACCTCTAACCACCATCCTCATCAATTATTTGAAGACTTTGGCATCAACTAACAGAAATAAAAAGACATATGGGCTTTTTTATTTAAACTCTGCTTTTAACCGTCTTGGTGTGCAGTGTGCCATAATAGATTTGGCAAAAAATCTGAAGCATGCATGTCATCGATCATGACCAGCCCAATGGAATCTTGCTGGTCCAAAACCCCCTAGATTGTTGTGGAGCAATTTCAGGTGTTAACATTTAGCGACCAGGACAAGTTGGATGGGGCTTTCACAAAAGAGGAACTCTTTGTTGCCCTCTCATCCATGTAGAATGGGAAGTCCCCGGGTATCAATGGTTTACCTTGTGAGTTTTAAAAGGTGATGTGGGATACAATAGGGGATGATTTTTGTAACCTTGCGCAGGAGGTTTTTTCTACTGGGATCCTTTCAAAATCTCTTAACCATGGCCTGATCAAGCTTATTCCAAAGAAATCTGCTAGAGATATTATTGGGGGGTGGCGCCCAATTAACTTGTTAAGCGTTGCCAACAAAATTATGGCAAAGGCTTTAGCCTTGATAGTCCGGGAGGTGGCCCAGAGAATTGTCCATCGAGAACAAACAGGTTTTGTGCAGGGTTGATTTATTTTGGACACTGTTTTGTCAGCTTGGGAGGCCATGGAGTGGACCAAGGAGACCGATCAATAGGCCCTCTTTCTGAAAATTGACTTCGACAAAGCCTATGATCGTATTGATTGGACATTTGTTACAGACATGTTGACCTACCTTGGATTTGGACAACGATGTGTTAATATGATTAACACTCTCTTTTCTTGTGCCTTTGCTTTTGTTTCGGTGAACAATGTTTTGTCTCCCTGCATACATCTTCACAAGTCAATTAGACAAGGAAGCCTATTGGCTCCTTACCTTTATGTGTTAGTGGATGATGCTCTTGGGTATTTATTGGAAGCAGTCGCTCTCAGGGTCGTCTTCGAGTTATTTCTCTGCTTGAGGGGGAGGAGATGGTTAATAATCATTTTATGAATGACTCTCTTTTGTCGATTTCTGTTGAACATGAGTCTGTTGCAGCTACTAGGGATTGTCTTTCGGCGTTTTGTGAGGTTTCAAGGGATATTGTTAGTGACAACAAGACATATTACTGGCTCATCGGTCTTGAGGTTGTGCCTAAGTGGATTCCAGCTACTTGGAGGTTGGTTCGGCCAAGAGTTATTCTGAGATACCTTGGTATTCCTTTTGGAGTAGAACTTTCTCTGGCTGCAATGTGGGATTGGTGTCTAGGTAGGTTGCAGCGTAAATAACTTGTTTGGCAATGCAAGGATTTGACTTTTGCTGGCAAGTTGACTTTGGTGAGTAGGATTCTGCGGGCCTCCCACATCTATTATGTGTCATATTGGCTCCCTAACAAGACCCAGTTTCTCTGGATCAAGCAGATTCTTCGATCCTATTTAAGGGAGAAGTATGGTGGAGCTCGTGGCCTTCTCATGATCCCCTGGGATGATTGCATTATGCCTAAGGATGAAGTTGGCCTTGGTTTGATCAATGTCATGACTCAAGGTAGCATTTTGGCTACTAAATGGGTGGTTAGATGTCTGGAGGACTCCTCCCCTTGGCGGGTTTTGTTGCGATACAGATTGCTTTCAGACCTCCAATGTTGGAAAAGTCAAGGGGTCTATGTGATGTCATTTTTGCTCCTCGTAACTTTCAAATTGCAAGGTCTTTCATCTTTTAGAGTATTTGGGTTGCTCGGAAGAGGGTGGCAGGTCTGGTTCATTGACAAATATCAAGCAATAAATTGGGTTGGGACTTGGCCAAGAGGTTGATTTGGAGTTGGAAGCAGGAAGGTACTTGTATCTCTAACTTGCCTCGATTTCAGGAAAGAAGGCTTAGCAGAAATCACATTTTCCCCTAGAGGGATATCATTGGGACTTCAACACTCATGCTTAGAAAAACTGGTGAACTGTTGCTCGGAGGTTTGCTTTGTCATCAACAGACTGACCCTCTTTTATGGAAATCATTAGGCTTATTCCTCAAGAGGATCTCTTGAAGATGAATATTGATATAGCAAGTCCCTTTTGGAGAGATTGGGAGTGGAACTTTGGGCGTCCTTTGCCCCACTATGATTCTCGTAAACTCTACTCCATCTTGCATCAATGACATGAGTTAGGTCCTATTCTTAATGCCCGATAGGTTTCTACAAATCGGGGAGTCGGTGGATTCGAAAGCTACATGGTGTGTGGTTAATTAGAGTTTCCTATAAGATCTAGGTCTTTGCTTGGTTGGTGATATATCAAGGCCTTCCTTCCAAGGCCCGGCTCGCCAAAAGTAGTCTTTCTGATGGCCTTTGTCCTTGTTGCTCGAGATCTGAGTCGATGAAGCATATTTTATGGGAATGTTCCTTTGCTCATTCTTGTTGGGCTTAGGCTCAATCTTAGTTGGCAAATATTTTGCAGGGATATTTGCATTGGCGTGCAGTTTTATTGGGCAACTTAGTGATTTGGGATTCCCTGCTTGGTATTTGGCATTATTTGAGAGTTTCTGCTTTATATACCATTTGGAAGTTACACTACAGGTATGTGTTTAATAATGAGGTTAGTTCATTGGATGTCTTTTCTCAATTATGGCGTGATGAGGTGCGTATGCAACTCATAGCCAAAGGAGCTCTGTTGATTAAGGAAGCCAAATTGTTAGATCTGAACTCTTATTCAAATTTTATATATGCTTTAGTTGCTCTAAGGAAGTGGATATGAGGTTCTCTATATATACCCTTCCTTTTTTCTTTTCTTTTCAGCTGATGATGTAAATATTTTCTGTATATATAAGAAATATCTTTTACCAATATATATATACATATAGAAAAACCCTAAAAATTACATCTTTTGCAAAAATCCAAAAATATTTATCTATGACGTGGAAATTATTGTACTTGTTATTTTTTGAAGTTAGTGACTCCTATTATAATTTTTTGAAGTTATTATATCGCTGAAAAAATCCATAAAAAGTGAAAAAAAGGGTGAAAAAATTATTTTTAGGTCAAAAAAGCCCTAATTTGAGGTGATGTCAGCTAGGGAGGGTGACGTCAGTCTTGTATGAGATATTGCAGATCTGGTATGTTGTTCTTGCAGGTCCATTTTGACAGATAAATCAAACCCTAGGGTTTGGAGAAGTTTCCCCTAATTTCCTAGGTCATCGGGGGTGACCTTGGGGGGATTTGAGGAAAGTTTATTTCTAGTTCAGCTCCGAAACATATCATTCATCCACCTAAACAAGGGCACCCTAGAGGGAATTGATGCGCCCCTTTAGCTGGTTCCCGAGAGGTAAAATTTGAGTGATTTCAACAGTTGGTTTTGGATAATTCTCGTGTTTTATCTTGCTGGTTTTTATTGCAGAAAATTATTTGATCTTTTTACATACTTATTATTGCTCCTAGCCTTCCAAGTCAAGAAGTATTTATTGTATATCTTTCATTGAATCCAATAGGCACTAGTCTATTAACAAGTGGCAAGGTTTTGTAGGCATAGAAGTGTTTTCTATTGGTATTTTATAGGTCTATCCTTACCTTGTTCGAGGAGCCTCTCGTGGCCCAAGGAGAAGGGCCTCTCATGGCCCAAGGAGAAGGGCCTAAAGGGGAAGGGGGTTACATAGAGGTGAAAATGGGTGTACCTACTTGAAAAATTGTCGATCATAGCACTGGGTCCATTGAGTCCACCTGGGCCCACACATATCAGTTGGGTCCACATTCCTTCGGTTGTGGAAAGGTGCTAGTTTTTTAGGTAACATTTTTTGGCGCCGTTGCTGAGGACAACTTAAATGCACGTGGTTGGGTCGAAGCCCTATCTCTCTGGCACAAACAACATTTTTGGTAAGTTTTTGCTTTGTACTTTGATAAGATTATTGTTGAGTACTAACTTGGTAGGTCTTATTTGGCAACTCCACTGAAGAAAAAACAACAAAGAAGTGCATTGCAAAATAGAGCCCTCGGATAGTGATGACACTATTGGATGTAAGGGGTGAACACATCCATCGATTGAGAAGAAAGAATGTTCATCGTGGCGACTCCACTGAAGAAGTCTATATGACATGGGGAACATGTATGCTAATAAGTCTATGTTATCACATTCATAGTAGCCGGGGCTACCATGTCTTCATACCAGATTCCAGTACTTTTCTGAGCCAGTCCTTTACTATGAGATGCATGAGATCGGCAGCTGATGAGCAGCTATTCTATGATCACTCATATTTTCAGCAGACCCAGAGAAGATATTTTCAGCCTTATGCCATGACTGAGCCTCATGATACTAGATTTGATGACTGAGGTGGCCATTGTCTTCCATCCAGAGTAGTGATATGACAGTGCCCAGAGTTATGCAACAGCAGTGTTCCAGTGATAGTTGATGGTTCAGGCGAAGGATACAGGTATATGACCCAGCAGGTATATGGTTGTGCATTGGATGTCTTTAGTGTACTCTCTTACTTATCTTGGTAGCTCAATTGGGTATTTAGTGGTCATGATCTGGCGATATATTATGTGGTTATTGGTTCACTATTTAGAGTAGAAGTGATTTGATCACTAGGAACTAGAATTTCTTGTGTATACACATTGGTCTTACCCTCTTAGTAGTATGGACTTGGTCATTCCCACCATTTATGGCTTGCTAGTTATGGCATCACTTGTCACCTTCCCCATCCATCTGCTATCATATGTTCTTGGTTGTGACCTGACTTACACTTTAGCCTATGATATGGAGGACTTCCCCACTTATGCCTCTATGTTGGATAGACTCCCTCTTATTATGTGTCTCGGCTCTGAGTTGTGCAACAGAACTTACCGAAGCCTTGATCCTTCTGGGACAGGAGAACCCGTCGGTGTTGGTTCCTGAGCATAGGTGTATTGGTTTCTGAAGCCTTGACCTCTCTGGTCGGTTGCCCCCAATGTTTGGTCCTGATTGTGGATGATTCCCCCTAGTTGCCTGAGTTGTGTCAGCTAAGACTTGAAGCAAATTGTTCTACCATCATTACATGCATTATGTGATTCATTGTTATATCTTCTAAAATGCAAGCCCATAATAAATATAAAGTAAAACTGTGCTTTTAAGCACAATGAAGAGGGATATGAAATGAAATGTAAAGCACCCTGGATAAAAAGATGCAATTAGTTGTGCTTCTAAGCACCTGCAAAATCCTAAGGGTCATAAGGCCTAAAGAGCAGTGGGGTTAAATGTATGTTAAATCTAAAGACTTCTGGCCATGATTGAAATGTAATGATTAATTCCTCACGGAGCCTATGGGTTGGGATGTGAGATGGAGTAAGGGACAACCAATTCTAAGTGTCCCCTAGAACCTCAAGTTACAGTTAACTATGCACCTAGTCACAGTGGTTCTAGAAAAGATCCTCATGGAGCTTGATTCAAGCTTGGATGTGAGTTGTAGACATTTGCTAAAGTTGAATGGGCACTCCTCAAATCAACTTATTCCATTTGTGAGACATCGCCATTCCTTGTGTGTTTTCTGTCCAACATATGCTTAGGTGGTTTTCCCTTTCCCTTTATCCAAAGTGTCACAGTGTTGAAGTTGTAAAGTCATCCCCTTGTCCTAGCCTTGTCTTTTCCACCTTCACCCATTTCTAGCAAAATGGTCATGTCTATAAAATGAGTATACACTTGAGGGTCTTTTTCTTAGTAATTGATTACTTTAATCTAGACTTATATTTGATATTTTATTTGTTTAATCACCAATAGAATGCCACTTTATGCTTTGGTTTTGCTATTGAAATATTTAAAGGAGCATATCTTATCCATTTGGACTTGCAGCATCAGTTAGTTTGAGCCTGGGTCATTATTTTCATCAGTTTTGACTTGGTCAACCTAGTTTGACCAAGTCAACCGTAGGTTCTAGGATGAGTTGTACCGATGATGTTCGAGATTGATTATTTGTGGTCCTATGGTGCCCATTTGATGGCTCCCTGCATTAGACACAGGCTTCATGTGATAGTTTGATGGATTTTTATTATTATTATTATTTACAGACCATTATTTTTATTGTCTGGGCATGGTTGAGCTTACAAATGATTATCCAAGTGGTCACATGTTGTATGAGTACTCATCCTTAATAGATCTGGACCTTCTGAGTTCATTGGTACACTCAGATATCAGTTTCAGGCACTTACATTTGAGGTTATGGTCAGTTTATCACTTTATTGCATATTTGCCATATAAAATGGCCTGTCAGCACATTTTGAGATCTTTTTGGTTCTCCTAGGGCCCTACAAAGGGAGTATGGCGTCCCGCCACTCATTATTACCATATTACCATGTTCCTAGACATTTTGGTGCAGACATATTGGGGCCCGGGGCACTTGGCAAAGAGTTACAAACATTTTATTATTTATAGGTGATATTCCGACAATAAAAAATGGAAAAAATGGTCACTGAGGAAATCAATTTGGGTAAATGAGGCAAGGAAATGGCATAAGGTTTGATCGGAGATTTAGTGTGATGCATCCCACACCTTCCAGCACAGTCTACAGCTTCAGTGGGGTCCAAATGTCCTCCGGGTTATTATTTGGGGGATTTATATTGTATTATTGGGACAAAACATCCTAGTGCTTTTTATCACTTATTCATGTTATATTATTTTGATGTAGTTGGAGAATTAGTCTAGTGAAGATAATATCTCCTAGACCCACCCAACAAAGTGTTATGTTGTGTTTCCTAGCTATGTTATATCACACGCCCCCCTAGGGTGTCATTGAGGAAACACATCCCCCTCTCTTTGAGTGATCCATGTATTATTGTTCTGACTCATTTTAGCCGTTGATTATCATTGTTGTATCTTATGATCTCAACCACTCATTCAAAAAGTGGTTAGGGTTTTGGTCTCTCTCATTCATATTTAAAGAAGAGATCCCCCTCATTGTAAAGTGACTTTTGGCTCTTGGCTACTGGAATAGAAAAAATACTTTGTGAGAAATTCTTGTGATCTTGGATTGGATGTTTGGGTATGGTGATTGAAACTACTTTTCCATTGCACTGAGAGATCTTGGTGGATATCTTGCATATTTTCGATCCATACTTTTACTTGCAGGTGAAGAGGACGATTTGGAAGAAAGGCGCACTGGCAGGGGAGACTCTCCCTGTCTCTCTCTCTCTTAGATCCGGTTTATTCAGGGAGTAGTTTTGTCTTTGTACCAATTATTCTCTGTATTTAATTCTTTACTTGCATTTACCCTCATTGTTGCTTATTGAATGAGTTGATCTCCTTGGTTTTACAGGAAGAGAGGGGTGCACTTGTGGACTTGGGCAAATTCGTGGGAGCAAGAGAATCAACCAAATCTTCATTTGATCTTTATGGGAGTATCCCTCGTCATTCCGGCACCCATTCTCATCATCTAGGTACGCTCACAAGGTACGTATTTTATTCCTTTAACTTATCCATCTGTCATTTACATTCAAACCCTAACTGCTAAATCTTATAAAAATTCTCTGGCTCATTTAATTTGGAATATTGGCGAAAGATTTTTGGGTTTTACTCTTTAGGCCTAGCCCAAAGTGGGTTCTCAAGGGCATCACCTTTGGTGGACTACATCTGCCCCTAGTCCCTAGGCACTAGTCATTTACCCTTGCGCCCTCCTTGATTTTGCCTCAGTTTCTGGGTTGTTTGAGTTTTATTTTGGCTTGTGAGCTTAGATACTGTCAGATCTATCATCAAGTTGTGCTAGGAAGCCTTAATCCTCTCAGATCTACTCCTTGGGACCATTTTCCATCCTTTAAGTACACATTTCCCAAGGCAGTTGATTTTGATCATTTACCCTAGCACCTAAATCCTAGATCCATTCCTATCTCTAAATCATTGTGTCTAATACATTTAAGGTTGAATCTTATCCATCTTAAGCCTCCACAATGATCTCATCCCTTAGATCTTCTTCACCCCTCACCTTACATACCCTATTTAAATAGCTTGATCTGGTGATTGGGTTAGATCTCTCCCGATGGGAGTAGATCAGGGTCTCCCCTTTTGCTATATGGGGCTTGGATAGCAAGAAGCGAAGAGTGCCTCGATTGGCGTGACAAGCAATACATCTTGGGGATTGAGGCCCTCTTAGGTCACCTCTTTAGTTGTCTATCCCCTCTACCGTCCTGAATAGGATCATCATTAGGGGCAACTACAAGTTGTGTCATTATAGTCTCATCAGAATCTTGAATTTAATGGCCCCTGGGATTTTTCAAATATTTGGGCTCCCGCTCATGAAGAACCAAATGTAGCTTTGTGGGAAATTTCAAAGTTTTATGGCAACGGAAATTCAAGTTCAACTTATCTTGTGACCTTTTTCGAATTTACAGGAGAAAAGGGCACCCTTTACGAAGATGACATGATGGATTACTTCTTAGCTATAGCTTCAAGGGCTATGCCTTGAGTTGGTATGGATCTCTCAGAAAAATAACAATCACATCTTTTGCAATCTTCTTGGAAGCATTTTGTAAATGTTGGTGTTCCAACGACATTAACCAATGGCTACCCACCATTCAAGTGATCAAGAAATTCTATGATGCACAATAGATTGTTGAAGAAGGTGCCAAGCTGCCCTTGAAGGAAGAAAAATATTCTAGTTCGTTGATAAAAGATGAGGATATTGCCGTAGAGTGTCGTGACGAATGTCAACGCTCAGAAAACTCCCATGAAGAAACCATTGCTGAGGAATCTCCCATTCAAGTTCTTGAAGAAGCTCAAGAAGACGATATCTCGAGCCTTATGCTCGGCTAGAATGGTACTTTTGAAGATGAAGATAGAGGTGTCCTAGAAAGTGAAGTCCAAGAAATCCATGTCGAAAATCACAAAGTGCATGAAGAACAAGAAGCCCTAATTGAAGAATGTGAAGAAATGACGAGTGTTCCTTATCATTATTTCAAGGAGTCACATGATATCTTGGGCCCTTTAGAAAAGAATGGTATGATTCCTTCGCAAGATGATGATTATTGGAGATTTATTGGTTCTCCTATATATGATTCTTCAAGGCTCGACAATGTTGTACTTGAGCCTTTGGGTCACACGGATTCCAAAGAAAATGTCTGTGATCTTTTCCTACCATAAGAAAGTAAAGAGGCTGTCAATTTGGGTCAGCTAGAGCAGGTTTTTGTTGCAGATTTGGAACAAGATAAAGAAGCTCTTGAATTGCCATTTCTGATTCAGGAGGATGTTGAAAACAAGGTTGATGAACATGTAGTTGACCCTTCTTCGTGTTCTACTGATCATGAAGATTTGATGAGTTCTCCTTTCCCCATTACTTGTGATCTAAGAAACCGAACACGACCTTTAGACCTGAAGTGTCTCGTGTCCGCATGTCGGACACAGACACATCCTGGCATAGTGTCAAACACGTGTTTTGGATGTGTCCTGTTTCAAGACACGTCCAAAACATGTGTCTGACACCGTGTCAGGACATATCCTAACCTGTGAGAACCATGTCCCGAAAATAGGACACTTGTAACCTGAAAAAGCGGCCCGTGGGTTATAGAAAAACGATTTTACCCTCATTCATTCACATTTTTTAGTGAGGCTTGAGCTTTGAGAGGGGTTTTTTTGCAGGTGAAGAGCATTATAAGGTTTTTTGACATCTATATAATACATTTTGATTTTGATTTTGATGACTTAATGAGAAATTTTATGAGTCTACGAGTCTATCATTAACATATGCATTGTGATTTGTGAATGTGTAATGTGTATTGATTCTAATTTCTATTGAAATTTGTAAATGTTCTAGTTTCTAAAAGAATTGGATCTATATGTCTATATTTTTAATATATATAATTATTAATATATATATAACGTGTCCTCCGTGTCTTGATTCCGAGGGTCGTCATGTCCATGTCGAATACTTGTATTCCCGTGTCCCATGTCCTCGTATCAGGTGACTTAGCTTGTGATGATGAAGCTCTTAAGGAGATGGATCCTTTTGCTATTGAAGATGGTCTTCATGGATATGATGATATGCATTTATCCCATTTTGATCAAGATATGGATAAGGAAAGTTGGAAACTTATTGAAGAGTCCATATATGACTTTATTAAAGAGGGGAGTGAAAATTTTGAAGACCTTGGAAGACGGATATCTGATGACATCTCTCAGATTTTGGCTCAACCTTTCTCACCCACCATTGAGGACAATATAGGGTTACATATGGAGAATTTTGTTGCAGATTTTGAACAGCTGAGTTTACCCTCTCCTAGGGTGGATCTCGACTATCATTCTCAACCATGTCCCTCATGGAGTAAAGCAGTTTTAGACAGAAAGAAAATGGTTTTATTGCAAGATCAGAGAAGCATAGTGTGCCCTCTCCTAGGGCAGATTTGAGATCTCATGTCTAGTTGTATCTTGTAAGGTTGCTTGCTAGTCTTGAAAGACATTTGGGGCAACAAACAGATTTTGGTGAACAAGTATATGATCAAGGTAGTTCGTACTTGAGCCCAGTCCAAGCATGGATAGAAAAGGTTTCTGAGCAAAGAAGTTCTTCGTGGCAAAAGTTTGAAGGCTTCCAGGTCCATGATCTCTTCTACCATTGCAGTTACATTCCGATGAAGGTAATGGCATCTACTCAGTTCATCATCGACGTGGTTTTGTCTTGGACTATTGCCAAAGACAAGGGAAGAAGCCCTAGCATGAATGATATGCTAAGGTGGCTTCATTGGTGGTATGACTTCACTCGACTTATTTCTTTCACCATGCTTAGAGTAGGTAGGTAGTGTTATCACACCATAGTAGCAGGGCTACTATTCTTGCTTAGCAGATATCTGCACATTCCAGAGCTTCCATTATTCAGAGCTTGGCTATGATGATTGTATATTTTGAGATCACTCATGATCAGAGCAGTGTATTATTCAGACTTATGTTAGACCTTGTGTCAAGGCTGAGCCTTGAGAGTTCAGAGTTGATGACCGATGTGACCCTTTATCCCATGCAGTTTCAGTTCAGTGCTCAGAGTTGTATTGCAGCAGTGTTTCAGATGATATATGATGATTATTATTGTGATGATGTTATATGACCTATGGATATTTTATCATTGACTGTGGATTATTATCTTGTTAATTTAATCATGATCACAGCATCTGCTTGTTATATTATTCCTGATGTGGCAAACTGTTTAAAATGAACTCTAAATTATAAAATGGACATTTACTTGCACATTTAGGTTGTTTGACAAAACTCACTGGTTTACCACCTTACATAGATATGGTCTTTCCTGGCACCAGTTGTCTGCTAGTTTAGGCTCCATACTCGTTTGACTCCATCCATACATGACTTTCCTTATTTTGACTTTAAACCTTCACCTGTCTTATTTGACTTTCTGATACTGAGGACTTCCCCATTTTCTACCTCTATGTTTGGACCGCGTCCCTATATGTTCGGTGTCTCAGCTCTAAGTTGGTGACAAAACTTGCCTTTGGTGAGTTGGATTGTAGGCCTAAATCATTCTGGTCGGTTGTCCCGACGTTTGGCATTGGCTCGAACTCCCCCTAGTCACTTGAGATGTTGTTGGCTAAAACTAAAAGCTCATGTACTACTTATGGAAACTTATAAATTCGCCCATGGAAACTAAAAAGGGCAAGAGCGATGAACTACTAAAAATACTCCTCGAAGAGTATATGAAAGGTCCAAAAAGCAATGGTTCTTAAAAGCTATATCTAAACAATTGCTGACCTTATATGTATATGAAAACATGCCCTGGATGCAAGCTGCAACTAGTTGTGCTTATCAGCACACCTGATATCTGAAGGGTTATGTAGGCCAAAAAGGCCATGAAATGAAATTGAATGATCCTAATGAACCTGGATCAACTTGATGTAGACATGATGCCTAAGTTGAATAAGCACTCTCTAAACAACTTATCCATTTGTGAGGCATAGCCACCCCCCGTGTTATTTTGTCCAGCACAGAGTTTGTAGTTTTCTCCTTCTCCCAGTCCAAAGTATTTTTGAGTTGAGTAAGACAAGTCAACCCCTTGGCCCAACCTTGTTCCTAGCCTTCATCCTTCACTAGCAGTTTGACCATGTCCAATGGGTGAGTTTGTCATTTAAACTATTGTGCAAGTAACTTCATATAATAAAGAAATATGCTAACTTGATTAATGCCACTGAATGGATGTTATACTTTGAGCTAAGCTGTGAGAATGATTAGAGGAACATGTCTTAGTCTACTAATATGATTTTTCCTTGGTTATATATGGACCTAGTCAAACCTAGTTTGACTATGGTCATTTCTTGGGATCCGTGATGATGTGGGCCACATATGCTTATAGATGATGATTCATGGACCCACATACTCTTGATGATGATGCCATATGATGGATATATGATGCAGAAGATGATTGATGCAGTTCAGCAGTTTTATTTATTACTTCAGATCATCAGATTATACATTATCCATATATGGTGGACCCTACAGCTGGCCCATTAGGGCAACCCATTGTGTATGAGTACACATTCCTAATGGATTTGGGTCTTCTGGATCCAATGACACTTATCTTTCAGTTCCGGGCACTTCTGACAGTGATTGATGCAGTTTTACACTTGTTGACCAGATTTGGGGTTGATTTCCCAGCCTGAGCAGTAGGGGCCATGAGAGGCCAGTTCACCTAGGGCGTTGTATGAGGAGGGGGTGGTCCAACCACTTGTTATTACCATTTACACCCCCTTCTGGAGAGCCTGGTGGGCTCAGTTGGACAGCGCAGATGCCCTAGGAGGTAATTTTGGCACTTTCACAGTTACCAAGGCAGTTAAAAAATGGGATAAAGTGGTCACCGAGGAATTCGATTTGGGCAATTGAGGAAAGGTTTTGGCACTTGGTTTTCACAGAGGTCTTCCAGGGTGATCCCACTATCTTCCAGCCAGTTTTCACCATGTGGGTAGGCCCACAGCGATCACAGGAGGTCTTTTACTGCTTGTCTGTCACAGATTTTGAGGACAGATTTGATCATTTATATTATCTTGGACATATTTTATTATTTTATTGTGCCTTGGGGATGAGCTAGTAAGGATTGATGCCTCCTAGCCCCACCATGTGCTTCTTATGTTATGTCCTAGTCATTATGAGGTGGATTTTTGTACTTCTACCCCTCTAGTGGATGACGTCATCCTCACTTTGTACCATTTAGTTAGGGCGTCATCATTATATTGGGTGATCCATGTGATATATTGTTATGATTCATTATTAGCCATCAATCATGTATTGAGATCTTTTAAGCTCAACCACTCATTTGATGTAGTATTGTAAAGCGGTATAGGGTTTTGGGCTTTATTATCCTATATAAGGAGGAGACCCCCTATTGTATAGCTCACCTTTGGAGCTCTCGAATATTGGAATAGAACACTTCTTTGTGGAGCATATCTCTCTTGTCTTGTGGATTCTCTTGCATCTTGAGTATACAGTATCTCTTCTATGTATCATTGTGGGTTTTGGTTCTACAACTATTTGTCTTGCAGGGAAGTCGAATTGGTGGAGAGGAGGGCGATTTCTTGAGGGTTATTGTTGGAGGGATCCACATATTCTCTCTTGGCTTGATCTTGTGACAGGGAGTATCATTATTGTATCTTCGTGACATAGTTGATGCTTTCTATCATTTTCATAATCATCTTACTTGACTTGTTTCCTTTGATCTTGTCTTGTAGGAGGAGGACGATTTGGCTTCTTGAGGAGGACGATTTGGCTTGGAGAATCAAAATTGCACTCTTGAATATACACATAGGAGAATGCTATCAATTTGCAAGGTGGCCATAAGTAATTGAGGTAAGATCTACAAGGTATGTGTCTCTTTCCATCCATTCTCTCTTCATTGGTTACAAACCCTAATTAATCAAAACCCCAAATTTTGCTTTTTCTTAGATCTACTTAGATCTAGCCTTGCTTTTGAAAAGATCTTAAGAAACCACCTCTATAGCATCCACCCCTAGTTGGATCTATAGTTTGGTGGTGATTGGGTTAAAATTTACACACTTTTCAAGGCAATATAGCTCTCTTGAGGCAAATCGCACTTCCTTGGGAGAGGCTTGTTTGGTTAGATCTAACATATGGGTAGGTGAGATCCCACTTGATTTGCAATCTACACACTTGGTAACCTACCCCTAGACTTTTACTTGGGTGATTTCTACCTTGTGGGCATCATTCCACATTTTAAGGAATTAAAACCCCCTTTTGAACTACTTGGCACCTTAAAACTCAGATCTAGTAAGATCTAACCCTTGGATTGTCTTGATTTTCTAGATCCACATAGATCATTGCCTAAACTACTTAGATCTACAATTTGGTGGCCATTGATCTTGTTTTGACACCCCTTCTCCACCTTTTAGCCCTCCTTGAGCAAGGTCGCACTTCCTTGGGTGAGTGAGTTTGCCCACTTTAAGGACGTGGGTAGTTGAGATTTTTGTGGATTTGGAAAGAGCGTAATTTGAAACCTACATCTAGTGTGTCATTTTGTGACGATCTGCCTTGGGGGTAGCATTCCTTGTTTCAAGGGATTATGGTCCACTTAAGGGTCATATCATGATGCCCACTTTAAGGACGTGGGTAGTTGAGATTTTTGTGGATTTGGAAAGAGCATAATTTGAAACCTACATCTAGTGTGTCATTTTGTGACGATCTGCCTTGGGGGTAGCATTCCTTGTTTCAAGGGATTGTGGTCCACTTAAGGGTCATATCATGAAACATTAGATCTAGAATGATCCAACCACTCTATCCCAATTAGCCCACTTGATTTGACTTCTAGGTGTCCTGATCTATACTTTGACATATCTTTTGACTCCATTAACCCATCCAACAAGGCACTAGTCCTCCTTCAGCAAGTCGCACTCCTTGGGAATTGTGTCAAACCTTAGATCCCGTAAGTGGGTATTCCTAATTTCAACTTAGATCCATAGATCTACTCATTATATGCCCCTTAGTACCAATTTCATCCCTTAAAGTCCACCTTGTGGGTCCCATTTGAGTCATTCACATATCCCAAGAAAGTGGGTCCCACTTGTGTAATACATGGTACTAGATCTTGTCTTTTTAGCTCATCATGTGGCCTAAATCATACATTGGTTGAAACACTAATCATCTCTCAAACCACCTTCAACCATACTTTAACTTCTAGGTCCACTTAACCTTGCATTGGTTTCCGTAACTCATCATTTACTTATCCCTAGGAACCTTTGTTTGGTTCCAATCATCTTTGATTGGTAATAGGGTCTCCCACTAGGTCTTGATTCATCTAGATCTAAAGCGAAGAGTGCCTCAGTTGACGTGACTCCCACCTTGCATTGGGAACCGTGGCATCTCTTGGGTCACCTTTTTAGTTGTCCATCTCCTCTACCGTCCCGGATGGGATACCACTAGGGACAACTACAAGTTGTGTGATAATAGGTAGGTTGCATAATCTACTACACAAGCATTTTTTATGTCATTTACTATTACCCATGCATGGCACTTCTTGTTTATTGCATTTCATTTTGATTTGAGCAAGGCAGGACAAAACTATCTGCCTCTAATGCATTTGATGAAATGGTTGTTCTAAGTGTGTGTAGGTCTACCGGTCCAAGATGATTCAAAGGTTCTCACGCACTTACGAGAGAAGAGCATTTTCTGTAGTTGGAGCCAGTTGTTACCCTCCAAATCCTCTGCAATGTGCCATATCAAAAATGCCAAAGAGGAGGGGTCTTCTTTTTATTGTAAAGGCCAAGTTGGGGCCTATTTTATGTAAAAGTGTTGGTCTAGTGGGGCTCAATACCCTTGCTTTGGTCATGGCAAGTCCTATTGGTTTTCATTTCAAGGAGTATTGGCTTAGTGGTTCTGTTGACTGCCCCTTGATGTATGTTGGGCATGTATGCCCTAGGTTGGTGCTCCAGTGCTTCTTGGGATGATTCCAGTAGGACACATGGCTTAGGGTCTCCCAGCCACACCCGTGTTTATGCTTTGTAGAGGTGATTGCGCGTGTTAAGGGTTGTCATACCCGTCCTAACACACCTCATTCATGCCCACTTGGACCTATTTTTGTCATGTATTCACCCTCCACTTAGGTCAAGCATGCCAAATTGATGATGATGTCATCCTTTTGAAGGGGTTGTACCAATGAAGCACCACTCACGAGTACTCGCGAATCTTGGCGAGTTGACCTCCAAGCCGGGTAATCGCGTGAGACTCATCGCTGACTTGGCAAACTTGCAGAGACTCGGAACACTCGCAGGGACTCGAGTCGAACTCGACACAGACTCGACAAGTGCAAAAAAATATCTCGCGGAACTGGTACGTGCGTCTACTCTTCTCCTATTCGAGTTGATCATTTTTGGAGGGAAAAACGACGTGATAAAGCACCCACGCCATATGCTTATTCATCATTGTTCATTCATCAATCTACTAGTGGTGCTGAGTGGGTGAATTCATCAGTCGTGGAGAGTGGGCGAATTCATCAGTGGTGTTGAGTGGGCGAATTCATCAGTCGTGGAGAGTGGGCGAATTCATCAATGGTGTTGAGTGGGCGAATTCTACAGATTACTTCTAACTGTTCTAAGTTTGTGGCGATTTGGTGAAGAGTACGTTGCTTAGGAGGACGTAGAGGGCATATCTTCATTTTCAGCTATACCACTGTCATCTACAACTGAGACTAAGGTGTTTTTGCTGAGTATTGTGCTAAGGATGAAGACACTACTCCTTTGAACAGTTCATGGGTTTGAAGGTGGACGCTCTCACACATTGAAGATGTTTGGTTTGTTGAAGAGCTCAAAAATAGATCGGGGTTTGAAGCAAATTTTTTTAATTAGGTCATTGTCTAGTTTCATTTGTCTTAAGAATTAATTCTAAAGAATGTAGCTGAGAAGGATAGAATTTCTTTTAATTTAATGAACAATAGGAAATAGCCCCTTATTTGGTTTAGCAGGCTGCATTTAAAACTGCTTATCAACATAATGTAAATTTGTAGTTTATATGCTTTCTTTGCAGCTTTGCAATGTAATATGTCAAGCATTTCTCATAATAACAAGTTCAAACTGTTGTCACACAGTGCTAAACCAAGGGCAACTTGTCCTCCCTTTAGTGGTTTATGGTTTATTGTTGTGGTTTATGGTTTTGTGCCCAAAAATTACCATATTTTAAGTTTTTTCCTATTTGTCGAGTCTTGCCGAGTCTGTCCCGGGTCTTTCCCAAGTCGACGAGTCAACTGCCAGCCGAGTCTTTGCCAAGTCCGAGTCGTGCAACATTGGGTTGTACCACCTAAAGGAGGAGGGCGTTGAGGGAAAAAGCAAATCGTTGGGGTTAGTTGGGGCACGACACCCTCCTCCCAAGCTCAATGTTTCATCAAATTGCAGCAATTCATCATTTTTATTATTATTCCATGTCTTATGAGGTTAGTCCCCAACTTGTGGGTGACAAACCCTAAAAAATTCATTTTAAGTCACTTTAAGTTATTTTAAGACATTTTAGGCCAGGCCGACCTAAAAGGAGGTTAAGTTAGCCTAAGAAAGCATATAAATAAGGCTAGCCTCCTCATTTGTAACATAAGATCATGGGATCAAATATAATCTTATCTTTGTTTCTTGTTGTCTAATTGGGCTAAGTGGTGCACACCTCTCTTCTTGAGCAATCTAGAGCTTCATGTGGTGGTTTTTGGTGTTTGAAGGTTTCTCTACTATCTTGCAGGGCTTGTCTAAGGGAAAGAATTCTTGGGAGGGTTACTCTCTTCTCCCTTTTTCTTCTTTTGTGGTAAGATCTCAAGTTCTCTTGTCTTGCACTGTGAGAGATATCCAAGGTAAGGGTAAATTAGGGTTTTTTATGCATATTAACATTGTCTTGTAAGTGAAACATCCCTCCCTAGAGGGGTCTCTTGTTGGGCCTTTGGCCGTAAATTGCAGATTTGAAAGTGAAAACAGCTACGAAGGCTTAAGCACATCATTCATCCACCAAAAGAAGGGTGCCCTAGGGGGGATTGGTGCACCCCTTGTAGTTAGTTACCGAGAAGTAAAATTCGGGTGATTTCAATGGTTGGTTTTGGATATTTCTCATGTTTTATCTTGCTGGTTTTTAATGCAGAAAAGCACTTGATATTGCTACATACTTATTATTGCTCCTAGCCTTCCAAGTCAAGAAGCATTTATTGCATATCTTTCATTGACTCCACTAGACACTGGTCTACTAACAAGTGGGGAGGTCTTGTAGGGATAGAAGTGTTTTCTATTGGTATCGTTATCACATCCATAGTAGTCGGGATACCATGATTGCAGAGCAATTTCCTGTATATTTTTGAGCCATCCCTTTACACATTTTTGATGAGATCAGCCTATGATGAGCAGTATTTTTGATGATCACTCATGTTTTAAGCAGCCCTAGAGCAGACATGACTGAGCCTCATGACCTTAGATTTGATGATTGAGGTGACCATTTTCTTCCATACACAGCAGTGTGATAGTGCCCTGAGTTTGTACAACAGCAGTGTTCCAATGACGGTTGATGGCCCAGATGATGGATACAGGTGTATGACCCAGCATGTATATGGTTGTGCACTGGATATGTTTACCTTGTTCTTTTGCTTATCTTAGTAGCTTGATTAGGTATTTAGTGGTCATGATCTTGCGATATATATATATCTATATATATATGGATATGGTTATTGGTTGACTGTCTGAAATTAAAGTGATCTGATTACTCGAAATAAGAATTTCTTGTTTATACTCGTTGGTTTTACCCTCTTAAGTAGTAGGAACGTGGTCATTCGCACCATTTACGGCTTGCTAGTTATGGCATCACCTATCACTTTCCCCATCCATCCATTCTCTTCCGTGCTTGGTTTTACCTTGACTTACACCTCAACCTATGATATGGAGGACCTCCCCACTTTTGCCTCTATGTTGGATAGATTCCCTGTTGTTTTGTGTCTCGACTCTGAGTTGCGCGAGAGAACTTACCGAAGCCTTAATCCTTCTGGACCAAGAGAACCCGCTGGTGTTGGTTCCTGAGCTTAGGTGAGTTGGATTTGAAGCCTTGACCTCTCTGGTCAGTTGTCCCCGATGTTTGGTCCCGATTGTGGATGATCCCCCTAGTTGCCTGAGTTATGTCAGCTAGACTTGAAGCAAAATGTACGACCATCATTACATACATATGTGACTCATTATTATATCTTATATGCAAGCCCATGGTTATATTTGAAACTGTGCTTTTCAGCACATTGAAAGAGGGCTATGAAATGAAATGTAAAGCACCCTGGATAAAAGCTGCAATTAGTTGTGCTTCTAAGCACATGAAAAATCCAAAGGGTTATAAGGCCTAAAAAGCAGTGGTTAAATATATGCTAAATCTAAAGACTGCTGGCCATAATTAAAATGTAATGATTAATTCCTCACGGAGCCTACGGGTTGGGATGTGAGATGGAGTAAGGGACAAATAATTCTAAGTGTCCCCTAGACCCTCAAGTTACGGTTAGTTGTGCACCAAGTCACGGTGGTTCTAGAAAAGATCCTCACAGAGCTGGTTCAAGTTTGGATGTGAGCAGTAAACATTTTCTAAAAGTTGAATAGACGCTCCTCAAATCAACTCATTCCATTTGTGAGACACCGCCATTTCTTGTGTGTTTTCTATCCAACATATGCTTAGGTGATTTTCCCTTTTTCCCTTATCCAAAGTGTCACAGTGTTGAAGATTGTGAAGTCATTCCCTTGTCCTAGCCTTGCATTTTTCACCTACACCCATTCCTAGCAAAGTGGCCACGTCCATGAAATGAGTATACACTTGAAGTTCTTTCTCTTAGTAATTGATTGTTTTGATTCTTGACTTATATTTGATGTATTAATTGTTTAATAGCCAGTGAAATGCTACTTCATAATTTAGTCTTGCTAGTGAAATAATTAAAGGAGCATACCTTATCCATTTGCACTTGAAGCATCAGTCAATTTGAGCGTGGGTCATTATTTTGATCAGTTTTGACCAGGTCAACCCAGCTTGACCAAGTCAATAGCAGGATCCGGGATGAGGTGGACCAATGATGTCCAAGATTGATTATTTGTGGTTCTATGTTGCCCACTTGATGGTTCCATGCATCAGACATAGGTTTCATATGATGGTTTGATGGATTTTTTTTTATTATTATTATTTACAGACCATTATTTTTATTTGTCCAGGCATCGTTGAGCTTACAGATGATTATCCAGGTGGTCACATGGTGTGTGAGTACTCATCTCTACTACATTTGGGCCTTCTGAGTCCATTGGCACACTGAGATATCAGTTTCAGCCACTTTCAGACGAGATTACAGTCAGATTATCACTTAATTGCATTATTGCCATTATAAAATGGCCTGTCAGCACATTTTGAGATTTATTTGGTTCTTCTAGGGCGCTACAGAGGGAGTATGGTGTCCAATCACTTGTTATTACCATATTACCATGTAGTCAGATTTGTGCCCAGGCAGAGAGGTACAAGCATTTTATTATTTTACAGGTGATTTTCTGAGGACAAAAAATGGAAGAAATGGTCACTAAGGAAATCGATTTGGGAAATTGAGGCAAGGAATTGGCATGAGGTTTGTTCAGAGGATTTTTGTGATGCATCCCACACCTTCCGGCATAGCTTACATCATTTAGTGGGGTCCACACATACTCCAGGCTATTATTTGGATATTTTATTGTGTTTTTGAGGGGCCCACGATTTGGTCTTATGGTCACTTTATGATGTTATATGATCATATTATTTATTATTGTGCCATGGGGCCATGCTAGTGAAGGATATGATTACCTCCTAGCCCCACCATGTGCTTTTATCATGTCTCTTAGTCACTTGTCATGTGATACGTCCCCCTAGGGCATCTTAGTGAGTGCGCCCCCCCCTATTTGTGAGTTGATCGGGCCGATCCATGTATTGTATTGCTGGCTCATCTTAGCCATTGATTATTATTGTTATATATTTTGATCTCCACCACTCATTCAAAAAGTGGTTAGGGTTTTGGTCTCTCTCATTCCTATTTAAGGAAGAGACCCCCCTCATTGTAAAGGGACTTTTGGCTCTTGGCTTTTGGAATAAAATAAATATCTTGGAGAATTTTTGTGATCTTGGATTGAATGCTTGGCTATGGTGATTGAAACTACTTTTCCATTGCACTGAAGGATCTTGGTAGCTATCTTGCATATTTTTTTCCACTTTTTCGATTTGCAGGTGAAGGAGGCGATTTGAAGAGGGGCGCATTGGTTGGGGAGGCTCATCCTACTACCTTCTATCAAATCTTGGTTTATACAGGGAGTAATTTTGTCTTTGTACCAATTATTCTCTATCTTTTACTTCTAGTGGGCATCTACCTCCATCTTTGTTTGCTAATTGAATTTTGTTCCTTGGTTTTGCAGAGAGAGGAGGACGCACCTGTGGATATGGGCATTTCATTGGAGCAAGAGAAGTGGCCAAGATTTCATTTGATCTTTGTGGGAGTAATCCTCATCATACCGACATTCATCTTCATCATCCAGGTACGCTAACAAGTTACGTATTTGGCTCATTAGCTTACCCATCTGTCATTTTTCTTCAAACCCTAACCTGCAAAATCTTATAAAAATTCCCTAGCTCTAAATAATTGGTTTACTGGCAAACCATTTATGGGTTTTCATCCTTAGGCCTAGCCCCAAGTGGGTCCTCAAGGGCGTCTAGCTCTGTCGACTCCATTTAGTCGTTTTCCTAGGCATTAATCTCTCCATGCTTGCGCCTTCCTTGGTTTGTTGGTCTTTTGAGTGGTTAATCCCTCTTTTCCGAGCTTGTGTGTTGTGATACTGTCAAATCTACTACCAAGTTGTGCTAGGAAGCCCTAAACTTGTCAGATCTACTCCTTGGGACCACTTTTCATCTTTTATGTACATGTTTCCTAAGGCAACTAGTTTTGATCATTTACCCTAGCATCTTTTACCTAAATTCATCCTTAATCTCAAGTTACTGTAATTGATCTAATTAACGCTTATATCTCATATCCCCTAAGCCTCTATAGTAACTTATTTCCTTAAATCTAGGGATCATCACTTTTCATCATTGAATATCTTGATCTAGTGTTTGATTTGGATCTCTCTCTCTGAGAGTAGATCAGGGTCTCCCCCTTTGTTATCCGGGGCTTGGATAGAAAAAAGTGAAGAGTGCCTTGATTGGCGTGACGACCAATCCTTCTTGGGAATCGAGGCCCTCTTGGGTCACCTCTTTAGTTGCCTAGCACCTCTACCATCTTGGATAGGATAACCTTTAGGGGCAACTACAAGTTGTGTGATAACATTTTTGGCGCTGTTTCCAGGTAGGTAGAGGCTTACCTCAGGTGTCTGCGAGTGTCCGTGCGATCATTACATATCTTATCGCATCCAATTTTATATTCAGATGGTTACTGTTATCACACAAACTCTAGTTGCTAAAGAGGGATATCCTAACAGGGATGGTAGAGGATGAGCAACTAGGAAGGTGTAAGCAACAGTAGCCAGGTCCTCTATCCAAGGGACAGAAGTCACACCGGACAAGGCTACAGTCACTTTAGACAAGGCGCAAAGCCAAGTCAAGGGGGAGACCCTGCTCAACCAGTGATGGTCGAGAGACAACAGATACACCCAAACTCAAAGGAATAAGAGATGAAAACCAAGAATGAGTGCAGATGAGATCCTATGTTTGATTTCAGCCAATCGACAGACCCAAGTGGTGGAATAAGCTTGCAATTGAAATGTGACCAGCTATTGATTGTGATGAATAAATTAGACTAGATAGATGATCAAATGGCTGAAAATCAACTAAGGATACAGACAAGCTAGGAGTGAAGGAATGGAGTAATCTTGCCTAAGGAAAGTGGTTAAGCGGTGAAGAAATGGACCTAGGGCAGAGACAAATAAGCATGTAATGGCACTCCTAACTATTGGTGGTTTGATTTCTAAGGATAAGATGATGAAATAAACCCAAATCTAAACTACCTAGAACCCCAAATCAACCCAACCAAGCAGCAAGAGAAAAACGCCCAAGTGGGGCGTCTTTGCCAGGTGACCAGTGCCTAAAGTGTGGGTTAATGGAGTCGAAAATGGATGAAACTTAAGATTTATACGTTTAAGCACAAATAAAAGGCGGGTTTGTAATAAAAATGAAGTTTCTACGGTTGGAAATTAAGTTATTAATTTTTAGGGTTTTTTTTATTTATGGTTACAGCTTAACATCAACAGTGAAAGAGAGATTATGAGAAACAAGAAGAAATCCCGTACCTGGATAATGGAGATGAAGATGTCCCCGTGCTGAAGACAAACACTGAAGATCAAGTGTTGAGCTGAAGTGTGTTTCGCCCTTTGCGTTTTTGGAGCAGCAAGTGAGCCAGTGCGTTTTTTCTTGTGCCTGCCAAAGAGAAGATGAAGTCAGTTTCTATGGCAAAGAACAATAATAAACCAGCAAATGAAATGACAAATGATGAGGAAAGCAAATGACAATCAAAGCGAATTCACTTCCCTATTGAAGAACCCGAAGAGAAATGCTAGCAAGGAGACTCTATCTCAAGAGCTGCGTTTTTTCCAGTGGCTAGCTTCACTTACAAATCAAAGTGCTCAAGGAGAGGATAGGAATGTCACAAACAACTCAGCAATGCATCAGAAATATGATCTCAGTCAACACAAGAAGAATCCCACTCCAAATCACAAGTAACTCTGTAAAAATGTCTCTCTATAATCTCAATGCCAAGTCTCTAAAATGCCAAGAAGAAGTACAAATGGAGTGAGTGCCTTCTCTTATAGAGAAAGGCATCTCTCAAAACCTATTTCCCCCCAAAATGGAGGGTGGAGATCATTCCCCCATCAACCAAAACGAATGGTGGAGATCTCCCTAGCTGGGGGTGCGAATTGCCCATAGAAGCGCACAAGTGGAGTGGGGTGCCTCCTAAGGCCCATACAAAACATCAAGGGGGTGCTAGGGGGTATCTATATGAGGTTTTAGCCCCCTAGCCACTACATCATGGCCCCACACCATATACAACATGCAAATCGAATCCCCAAGGTGGAGAAAAACGCCCCCAATGGGCCAATTCGCCCTCTAGAGTTAGCTGTCCAATAAAGGGCCCCAGCATGCCCAAATACAATGTCAAACATTACCTATTTACCTTAGGAATCACCTTTTCTTTTGCCAACCACTGATTTTTTCATTTGCCCATAGTTGCCTTAGTCAAATTTTGATTTTCCATGTAATTTTCGCTGGTTTATATGGCTGAAGATGAAATTTGGGCTTTTGACCCACTTTTAGTGCCCGGATTGCCAAACCGTCTGCTGCAATGTGATCGTGGACCCCAAAAGTAGTAGGAATGACCACTCGAACGACCCCGATCCATCACTTAGGCACTATTTGCCCAAAATCCATAATTTTTAATTAAAACAGGTCAAAATTGACCTATAATAATTAAAAATTTCTCAAATGCTTCAATCTTTTGCAATTCTGACACCTGCATGCTCATATGGGACCCCTGTAGATAATAATTGACCAAAATCCAAATTCCGATCGCAACATTTTTTCGGGCCCATTTTGGCCTAGTCAACTCAGTTTGACCAAGTCAAACTGGTCAACAATAGTGCTAGCTGAATACCTGTGTGCAAACATGGAGTGAAAAGGCTCAATTATACAAGTTAGTACATTACTAAGCAATACGATAATAACATGGTGATAAAAAATATATTAAATCCCGAGATAATACAAGGCCCTGGTGAGGTGGGCCCATCACCTTCAAAAGACTAAAATGCTATGCACATCTTATAGAATTGACCACTTTGCTGACTTTAGGTGATGTGGAAACAAGGCGGAGGACAACGGGAGGACAAGGATAAAGATCATGCGACCCTTTGGACAACTCGGGAAAGCGGGGTCCACTGAGATAAGTATGCCATGACAGAACACGAGGAAGGGTGGTGCCTCACAAATGGGTATCGTGTAGGAAAACCACCACTAGTCATCTAACAAGTATCTCACAACTCACATCCGGAAGACTCTGTGAGGTTCTTTTCTAGAGCCGCCAAACTGGGTGTCCGGTAAACCGTAACTTGAGACTCTAGGGGACAATCTTGAGCTTGTCCCTTGCTCCCTCTCACCTCCTTGCCCCGCAGGACTAAGTGAGGAATAACCACTACAAATGCTGACATGTATGGCTGACCTATGTCCATGTGTGTTTATAAACACATTGCATGGATTTTACAATGAGTTTCATACTTAGCCCTTTTTTGGCTAGATTTTACATTTACAACATAATAGCCTTTTTGGCTTGATTTACATTTCTTCATTTCTTCATTTACATCAAGGCCCTCTTGGGCTACATACATATCTCAAAAGATATAAACATGGTGCTCATACTACAAAGGTAATGGGGGTGAGCAATACATGCTTCGATGACCAATGGGGAACACCCGGTGAGGCTACACAATCCTAACTGCATTGCAACATCGGGGGCAACCGACAGGAGCAAATCCCAGGTCTAAAAGTGTATCTCACACACTAAAGAGTCGAGGCACAATAAACAGGGAGTCATGGCAAACTCAGAGATCAGTGGGGAAGGGGTCCTCAAGATCACCAATCAGAATCCAAGTCAGGAACAAGTATCATGGATGAGTCGGATGGATGGCAAAAGTGAGAGTGGAGCTAAAGTCAGCTACTGAGAGGGACTGAGTGACCAAGTCTATGCCAAGTGTAGGGGACATGACCCAGCGTGCATATACATAAGTCTAACAGGAGGGGTGGACTGACATCATCAAGGGTCCAATCACATCATACAATAGCTAGATCACCAAATATATCATCTCATGCAAAGTTAGTGTACTAACAAGTATAAAGAAGTCTAATCTACATCATGAGCAATAATCATCAAATGCAATACCTGCTGCTACTGAAGCTATCTCTGAGTTGGATCTCTGCTGGATCCGGGCAACATAGTAAACCAACAATATACTGTGATAGTCTCGATCAAAACAAGACTAGGCAACTGTCTCGAATGGGCTTATGTCAAAGCCTGGCAAGGAAAAGGTGACCCTGTGGTAGATGGTAAGTGACAATGTCTGTAACATTGTGCAACTGTCTGTCCCTTCTGATATATCTGCTAGGGGCAATCTGAACAAAGTGCCTTGTCTGAAGGCGGCTGATCTCTGATCTGGAAAAAAAGTACTGTGCGGTCCTCGGCTGCACAGTCTGCAGTATGGTAGCTACAACTAACATAGATGTGATAACAATTACCATTTACATCGTTAAATCATACGTAGCCATCTCATTTCACTCATCTCTCCCCACTATTATACGACATATCTTTCGATAGACAAGATTTACAGTTTACCTGGAGACTCCTAAACGTGACTCCGTTGAGAAAAGACCTCATAAACATCCTTACGATCTCAAAAGTCGAGCAAATCCGAATCAATTAGAAGGAACCCCTCTTACATATCACCGAAGAGATCTCAAAGCTCAATTGTCTAATTTCTTTTGGAAAATTGTGAATTCTTTCGATTCTCCAAACCGTTTCTTAGGATCTCCTTCAACTAATAAGGTTCCTCCCACCTCTCCATCTCATCAAATAAATTCAATGGCTGGAACTAATAAAACTCCTCCAGGTAATAATAATCAAAATAACCCTCCGGATGTTCATAGATTTGGGAACAAAGCTAAAGCTTCACCTTTCGACTTTTCCCAAATCCCTGGTTCACCTAATGACATGCCCGATAAGTATTTTCAAAAGATTCCTAAATTTAGAGGAAGTTGTGCAACCTCCATTGAAGATCATATTGAGGCTGTCTGGGCTCACATGGAAGCCTATGGGACTAAAGAAGAAGATGTCTATATGAGAGGTCTTTTTGCATCCCTGGAGGGTGATGCTTGTAAGTGGTTTGACCGTTTGCCTGCATCATCGGTCAAGGGGTATGATGCTTTCATTGAAAAACTTAAACATGAGTGGTCTGTCAAGTTGGATGGACGTTTTCTTTTGAACCAACTCTTTGAAATTAAGAAGAAAGAAAACGAGTCAGTCCATGAATTCAACCTCCATTTTGATAAGATAGTGGCCAACATTCCTGACGACATTAGGCCTAGAGAACAAGCAGTGTTGATTCATTACCTCAATTCATTTGAAGGTTACCTTGGCTACCATCTCAAAGATAAGAACCCGAAAGACCTCAAAGAAGCCAGGAAAATGCTAGAAGGGCTGAAGGCAATGCTGCCTCTATGGGAAAGCAAAACATTTTCGATTCTATTAATGCTTCGTCCTCTAGATATGCGCCTAAAACTAGAAAGGGAAAAGAACCAGTTAAGGATCCCAACGATATGATGGAAAACATGCAAGAAATGATGTAACATTGAACTTTCCTAACTAGGGATTTGGCTAAGAATAAAGAACCAGAGAGATATAGGCAACCTTATGGCCCAAAACCTTATTGGAACCCTCAAAAGAGGCCCTTCAATGATGATAATAGAAGAACCCTTGTGGGCCAAACGTCACCTGAACCACCTGGAATTAACTGGTCAGAAGAACAAAGAGAGGATGATCCTGAGTACCTCACTCATAGTGAGGACACCCAAGATTCTCCTAAAAACATGAACTGGGTCGACAATTCTGAATTGGACCAGAACTTTGGATGTATACTAATAGATCAAGATAATGAAGAAAGTCCTAGTCCTAGTCTTCCCATTTTTGCCACAAAACAACCTGAAAGTAGTGGCCAAGCTCCTAGTAGGATTTATCAAAGAAGAAAGGATGGCCAAAATCCACCTCCTTTCATCGAGAGGAAAAGTAGTGAGCATCCTAGCCCAGTGAGTGAGCCAACCTTTGTTCTCCCTGATTATGATTCAAACATCAATATTGAGAAAGAGTTGGACAAAGTCATGCATAACATTCCACTCACTGAATTAATGAAGATCCCATCTGTTAAAGAACAAGTGATAGAGTTTTTCGAGAATATCCCTGAGACTACCACCATGCATAGTGAGGATCAACCCCTTTCAAACTTGACACCTAGTGCCATGGTTGAAGATGAGGAAGATCCTCCCATCAACATCCAGACAACTTTATATGAAAGAAAGAATGGTGGTCACCAACCCTTTTATCTTACACTTCACATAGGTGATCTCCTTCAAAATTGTATGTAGGACTCTGGTGCTTCTATGAATGTCATGCCTTTACAAGTTATGGAAGCCATAGGATTAAATATTTCCAGGCCGTACGGGAATGTGTGTGGGATAGACTCAAGACCAGTACAAGTATTTGGTTTAATCAAGAACTTAAGAGATGACTTGTTTTCATGCCCAAATATATCCATGCTCATGGACATAGTAGTCATAGATTTACCACTTGTCTATGGGATGCTTCTATGTAGGAAGTGGTCTGCTGGATTAGGCGGTCATCTTCAGATGGATTTAGCGTACGCTACTATTCCTAACTCGGATGGATCTTTAGTTAGGATTTATCGGGAACCATTCTATGATGGTCATATTGAGAGTTTCGAGGATGGTATCAAGAACACTTATGGTGAGGGTGAGCTCTTACCTGAGGGTATTTTTATGGTCATGGGTAGTCCAGGTGAGGATTATAGTGCTGGAAGAGAAGAGATATGGAGATCCTTTAGGGATGTTGACTCCTCTGAGGAAGAAAGTGAGAGAACTAATTTTGCTAGAGAAGTAAACCTTGAAATGCATCCTGATGAAGTGTCTGAAGAAATTCAAGCCTTGAATCAACTAGGTGATGTGGAGCCACATAATGGTCAACCTAATCCCATCACTGAAGTAGATGATCCTGAGAACATTTTAGAGCAGGCAAGACAGGGTGAGCATATGCCAAGAACAATTAGGGAAACCGTTCCGTTGGATAATCATAATATTGAAAGAGAAAGACAAGGGCTGGATCACATTCTTCCATGGACAAACCTTAAAGAAGGAACGCACCTTTCTCCTAGGTGGGGGAGTGATGATGAGCCAAATGAATTTCACTATTATGATGTTCCTGATCATTTATCTCATGTCCTTAGAAGATGGTGTATTGAGGCAAGTTAGTGATGACTCTATGAGTTGGCAAAGGCATGCCTTGATACATGATGCCCCTGAGGGAGAATTTTCATTGAATAATCTTGCAATCTTTCAGGAATCTCCCCTTGTTACCACTACAACGAACGAAAGTGAGCTATCATTGAGATATCCGTTATTGAGAGATATTCCTAATTACTTATTACCCCGTGAGTTACCTAGTGGTGAGGAAAGTATGCACTCTAGTGATTCATCTCACATTCCTCCCCCATTGCCAACACTCTTAGAGCTGGAAGCTTAGAGGTCTCAAGACACGGTTTTGAATCATTCAACACCTCCCACGATTCAACATGCAAATCTAGAAAGCATGGTTGTTCCAATCCCATTCAGAGAAGGTAGTAGTGGAAGCAATGAAGATCATAATATACCATCTCCCTTGGAAGAGGAGGATAAAGAAGTTGTCAGAGATTTTTGGACTGTGGGAGAAACCCCCAAGTATATTATTCACCCACAGAGTGAAGAACCGAGAGAAGGACATGAAAGGAGAAGAGTGATTCGGGAAGTTCTTATTTGTAGTGTAGCCATTCCTTTAGATGGTGGTCCTCCCAGATTTGATGCTAGAAGGAACTTGAGGATAGTTACCCCTCAACCGAGATACCATGTTGATATCCATCCTATTCCGACCCGCAACATTGAAGTAATCCCTGAATCTGTAAATCATCGTAGATTTTCTAGCGATGATAGGGTCATAGTCCTAACCATATATTTTACATAAGATCTAGGGGATTAGATGACATTTGGGTTGGACCACTCATGGTAGAACATTGTATTGACATTATGTGTTTCCTCACTACTGGGAGTGGACAACAGATTATGCTACCTATCAATCAAAGGGAGTTGAGGGATTACATCCCTGACTTGACTTAATTTGAACTTCTCTTGCCTGTTTAGTTTAGGGTAGGTGGGTCTTTGAAAAAGCTCACTTGAGTAGTAGGATTTGACTGTTTTTCTTTTTATGAGTGCGGAGTGTCATTTGAGCTTTTCTGAGTTTTCTTGCATTTGCTTGAGTTTGGGTTTTGTTATCCTGCTATTTTCTAAGCTTTCTTTATTTCCTGCATCAAAATTAAACTTATTAGTCGTTAGATTAGCATTTTACTTTCATGCATCTTCTTTTAGCATTTAATAATGTAACATAATTTGATTTTTTGTTCTAGATTAGAACTTTATTTCAGTTCCAGTATTTTATCTTTATACCATACATGCTGCTCGAGTAGTGTCTGCTTTCATGTGCACATGAACAGGTACATTTTGATGATGAAGCAGATAAATCAGGTGCAGGATTGATGATTGATGCAGTGAGTGTTGGGGACCAGATATTTCTGAGGTTCTCAAGCACTCTCTCCCTTAGAGCACTTGTCCCAGCTGGAGCCAGATGTTATCACATCCATAGTAGCCAGGCTACCATGATTGCAAAGCAGTTTCCTGTATATTTTTGAGCCAACCCTTTACACATTTTTTATGATATCAGCCTAGGAAGAGCAGTACTTTTGATGATCACTCATGTTTTGAGCAGCCCCAGAGCAGACATGACTGAGCCTCATGACCTCAGATTTGATGACTGAGGTGACCATTTTCTTCCATACAGAGCAGTGTGATATTGCCCAGAGTTTGTACAGCAGCAGTGTTCCAATGATGGTTGATGGCCCAGATGATGGATATAGGTGTATGACCCAGCGGGTATATGGTTGTGCATTGGATATGTTTACCTTGCTCTTTTGCTTATCTTAGTAGCTTGACTAGGTATTTAGTGGTCATGATATTGTGATATATATATATATGGATATGGTTATTGGTTGACTGTCTGAAATTAAAGTGATCTAATTACTCGGAATAAGAATTTCTTGTTTATACTCGTTGGTTTTACCCTTTTAAGTAGTATGGACGTGATCATTCCCACCATTTATGGCTTGCTAGTTATGGCATCACCTATCACTTTCCCCATCCATCTGTTCTCTTCCGTATTTGGTTTTACCTTGACTGAAACCTTAGCCTGTGATATGGAGGACCTCCCCACTTTTGCCTCTATGTTGGATAGATTCCCTGTTCTTTTGTGTCTCGGCTCTGAGTTGTGCGACAAAACTTATCGAAGCCTTGATCCTTCTGGACCAGGAGAACCCGCTGGTGTTGGTTCCTGAGCTTAGGTGAGTTGGATTTGAAGCCTTGACCTCTCTAGTCGGTTTCCCTTGATGTTTGGTCCTGATTGTGGATGATCCCCCTAGTTGCCTGAGTTGTGTCAACTAGACTTGAAGCAAAATGTACTACCATCATTACATGCATATGTGACTTATTATTATATCTTATATGCAAGCCCATGGTTATATTTGAAACTGTGCTTTTCAGCACATTGAAAGAGGGCTATGAAATGAAATGTAAAGCACCCTGGATAAAAGATGCAATTAGTTGTGCTTCTAAGCACATGAAAAATCCAAAGGGTTATAAGGCCTAAAAAGCAGTGGTTAAATATATGCTAAATCTAAAGACTGCTGGCCATAATTAAAATGTAATGATTAATTTCTCACGGAGCCTACGGGTTGGGATGTGAGATGGAGTAAGGGACAACTAATTCTAAGTGTCCCCTAGAACCTCAAGTTACAGTTAGCTATGCACCCAGTCACGGTGGTTCTAGAAAATATCCTCACAGAGTTGGTTCAAGCTTGGATTTGAGTGGTAGACATTTGTTAAAAGTTGAATAGACACTCCTCAAATCAACTCATTCCATTTGTGAGACACCGCCATTCCTTGTGTGTTTTCTTTCTGTCCAACATATGCTTAGGTGATTTTCCCTTTTTCCCTTATCCAAACTGTCACAATGTTGAAGATTGTAAAGTCATCCCCTTGTCCTAGCCTTGCATTTTTCACATTCACCCATTCCTAGCAAAGTGGCGACGTCCATGAAATGAGTATACATGTTATCACACAACTTGTAGTTGCCCCTAGTGGTATCCCATCCGGGACGGTAGAGGAGATGGGCAACCAAAGAGGTGACCCAAGAGATGCCACGGTTCCCAATGCAAGGTGGGAGTCACGTCAACCGAGGCACTCTTCACTTTAGGTCAAGGTGAATCAAGACCAAGGGGGAGACCCTATAACCAATCAAAGGTGATTGGACCCAAACAAAAGTTCCTAGGGGTGAGTAAGTGGTAAGTTACGGAAACCAATGCAAGGTAAAGTGGACCTAGAATTTAAAGTATGGTTGAAGGTGGTTAAGGAATGATTAGTGTTTCAACCAATGTATGATTTAGGCCACATGATTAGTTATGATGATAAGATGTAATACCATATGTTGCACAAGTGGGTCCCACTTTCTTGGGATATGTGAAATGGCTTGATATGGACCCACAAGGTGAAGTTAAGGGATGCAATTGGCACTAGAGGATATACAATGAGTAGATCTATGGATCTAAGTTGAAAATAGGAGTACCCATGTACCGGATCTAAGGTTTGACGCAATCCCCAAGGAATGCGACTTGCTTTGAGGAAGACTAGTGCCTTGTTGGATGGGCTAATGGAGTCAAAAGATATGTCAAAGTGTAGATCGGGGCACCTAGTGGTCAAGACAAGTGGGCTAATTGAGATAGTGTGGTTGGATCTTGCTAGATCTAGGTTTTCATGAAATGACCCAAGTGGACCACAATCCCTTAAAACAAGGAATGCTACCCCCAAGGCAGATCGTCACAAAATGATACTCTAGACCTAGGTTTTGAGGTATGCCCGTTCCAAATCCACAAAAATCTCAACCACCCACGTCCTCAAAGTGGGCAAACTCAGTCACCCAAGGGAGTGCAACCTTGCTCAAGGAGGGCTAAAAAGGGGATAAGATGTATCAAATCACGTCCAATGGCCACCAAATTGTAGATCCAAGTAGCTTAGGCACCAATCTATGTGGATCTAGAAAATCAAGTCAATCCAAGGGTTAGATCTTACTAGATCTGAGTTTTAAGGTGCCAAGTAATTTAAAAGGGGGTTTTAATCCCTTAAAATGTGGAATGATGCCCACAAGGTAGAAATCACCCAAGTAAAAGTCTGGGGATAGTTTATCAAGTGTGTAGATTGCAAATCAAGTGGGATCTCACCTACCCATGTGCTAGATCTAACCAAACAAGCCTCTCCAAGGAAGTGCGATTTGGCTCAAAAGGGCTTTATTGCCTTGAAAAGTGTGTCAATTTTAACCCAATCACCACCAAACTATAGATCCAACTAGGGGTGGATGCTATAGAGGTGGGTTTTTAATATCTCTTCAAAAGCAAGGCTAGATCTAAGTAGATCTAAGAAAAACCAAAATGAGGGTTTTGATCAATTAGGGTTTTTATGATCTAGAAATTATGGATGACTCAAAGAAGAAGAAGATCATACCTTTGGAGCATACCTGGATGAAGAGATGAATGCTAGCTGAGATGAAGATTACTTTTGCCAAAGATCAAATGGAGAATTTTTGAAGCCCTCTTGCCAAATCGATTTTTCCAAGCCACATATGTGTCCCTCTAACCTGTCAAAACCAAGGAGCAAAGCATCAATCAGTTTAACATGTTGAAGGTAGATACAAGCAAGAAAGAGATAAGCAAAGAATAGTTGGTGCAAAGACAAAACCACTCCCTGTTTAACCCAAAACGTCCTCCTCCAAGCTTGAAGGGCAAGCCTCCCCACCAATTCGCACTTGTTGAAGAAGACTTCTCCACCTGTAAAAAGATATGGCAAATATGCAAGATAGCTACAATAGATCCTCCAGTGCAATGGACAAAAGCATTTACAATCAAAACAACCAACATCCACTCCAACCCAAGCATGTACTCCAAAAGATAGAAATTTTATTCCAAGAGCCAAGAGCCAAAAATCTCTAGATGATTTTACAATGAGAGGCTCCCTCCTTAAATAGGATGGGGAGAGAGCATAATCCTAACCACTTTTTACATGAGTGGCTAAGATTAAAGGATCAAAAGATCTAATCAATCGTTGAGATGAGCTCAACAATAAAATACATGGATCAACCATAAAATATAACAATAAGTGGACAAAATCGCCCTAGGAGAGGGGATCCCACCAAATCATGATGACAAAATATAAAAATAAGCTTATGGTGGGTCCAAGGGGTAATTTTAGCCACCCTTGGTCAATCCCCATAGCACAATAATAACAAAATAGTCATCAATCTACCAAATCGTGCCTCTTATGGACAAATCGTAGGCCTCAAAAGATCTCAGAAATCATCAAAAAGTGCCATAAGTGATGGATGTGGGCCCTGATGAAGCTGAAACTGCTGGAGAAGGTGCGGAAGACATCCCACTCATCATCACTGATCATCCCATGCCAAAAATTTGCCTTAGTAGCCCAAATCGAATTCCTCTGTAGCCATTTCTACCAATCCAAAACTGCCTCGGGAAGCGTGTACCTATCCCAAACTGCCTCCTGGAGTGCCTGCGCTGTCAAGGTGAGGGCACCAGTGTGTCCGGAAGGGGGGTAATATGGTAAAAACAAGTGGCTGGACCACCCCCTCGATCATCAGCGCCCTAGGTGAACCAAATAAAAATCATCTCTGCTCTGACAGGGTCTCCGACAGACCAAAACTGCACTAGGACAGCCTACTGAGGCAAAATCATCACTGTAACTGCCCAGAACTGAAAATAGACTGTCTCAATGGACTCAGAAGGTCCAAAACTATCCAAGATGTGTACTCATACACCATATAGCTCTCTGCATGATCATATAATATACCCACTATACCGGAACAGGCGAAATAATAATAATCTGTAAATGATCAAATAATGCTGAAAACCATAGATCATCATCATAAACCTGTATCTGATGCATAGAACCATCATGTACATGTACATAGACCATATATAATCTACCTGTGTCATCATAAGGTCCAATAATCTCATGTCCTGCGATTGACCTTGGTCAAACTAGGTTTGACCAGGTCACTATTGACCCAATATAACTCAGACTACCATCTGAAGCTGCTGCAAAGTGTCAAAGGTTAATGTATGCTCTACAACTCATTCAAATAGCAATTATAACACAAAGTAGTCATTACTGGTGATCTAAATCCAAATATATATTGTCATTAATTATTTATATGACTCAGACTAGACTTTCAGGACCATACTTCATAGTTGTGATCAATTTGCTAGTGAAGGGTGAAGGCTAAAAATAAACTGGCTAGGCCAAAGGGTGACTGACTGACTTAACATTGTGACACTTTGGATATGGGAAAGGGAATACACACCATAGTATATACTGAATGAGCAACAACACAGGGAATGGCAGTGTCTCACAAATGGATAAGTTGTTTAGAGTGTGCTTATTCAACTTAGGCTTCATGTCTACATCAAGTTGATCCAGGTTCATTAGGATCATTCAATTCCATTTCATGGCCTTTTTGGCCTACATAACCCTTCGGATCTCAGGTGCGCTAATAAGCACAACTAGTTGCAGCTTGCATCCAAGGCATGTTTTTATACATACATAAGGTCAGCAATTGTTTAGATATAGCTTTTAAGAATCATTGCTTTTTGGACCTTTCTTATATACTCTTTGAGGAGTATTTTTAGCAATTCGTCGCTCTTGCCCTTTTTAGTTTCCATGGGCGAATTTAGAAGTTTCCATAAGTAGTACATGAGCTTTCAGTTTTAGCCAACAACATCTCAAGTGACTAGGGGGAGTTCGAGCTAATGCCAAACATCGGGACAACCGACCAGAATGATTTAGGCCTACAATCCAACTCACCAGAGGTAAGTTTTCTCACCAACTTAGAGCCGAGACACAATAAACAGGGAAGCTCGTCCAATACAGAGGCTACAGTGGGGAAAAGATCCTCCATGCCACAAGTCAAGTAGTAAGTCAGGGTGATAAGCTAAAAGGTAGGTAATGGATGGATGAAGACAATGAGTAATGGAGCCAACACTAGCAAGCCAAGGTATGGTGGAATGATCACCTCTATTCTCCCTAGGGAGGGTAAAACCAATGAGTATGAGTAGTGAACTTCTAAGTCTGAGTAAGGACAGTAGAATATATATATAATAAGATCAACCAGGTCCACATATCTATATGATCGCCAGATCATGACACTAAATGCTAAGACATGCCATAAGAATGAATATAAAAGCAATATAACCATAACACCATGATATACCTGCTGAGTCATATACCTGAATGCTCATCCTCTGAACCATCATCTATCCTCTGAAACTGCTACTGTAACTCTGGGCACTACTGACTGCTATGCATAAATGGTATAATGGCTACATCGGTCATCTCTCTGAGTGTCCTGAGACTCAGTCATGGCATGGGGACTACATATGCTGTCCAAAATCTGATAGTGATCCATAGATAGCTGCTCATCTCATCATCTCAAAGTAAAGGAACTGGCTGAAGAGTGCTCTGGAATCCTAAAAATGAGTGGTAGCCCGGCTACTATATATGTGATAACAATACACTTGAAGGTCTCTCTCTTAGTAAAAGATTGTTTTGATTCTTGACTTATATTTGATGTATTAATTGCTTAATTGCCTGTGAAATGCTATTTCATACTTTAGTCTTGCTAGTGAAATAATTAAAGGAGCATACCTTATCCATTTTCACTTACAGCATCAGTCAGTTTGAGTGTGGGTCATTATTTTGATCAGTTTTACCTTATCCATTTTCACTTGCAGCATCAGTCAGTTTGAGCGTGGGTCATTATTTTGATCAGTTTTGACCAAGTCAACCGCAGGATCTGGGATGAGGTGGACCAATGATGTCCAAGATTGATTATTTGTGGTCCTATGTTGCCCACTTGATGGTTCCATGCATCAAACACAGGTTTCATATGATGGTTTAATGGATTTTTTATTATTATTATTATTTACAGACCATTATTTTTATTTGTCCGGGCATGGTTGAGCTTACAGATGATTATCCAAGTGGTCACATGGTGTGTGAGTACTCATCTCTACTACATTTGGACCTTTTGAGTCCATTGGCACACTCAGATATCAGTTTCAGGCACTTTCAGACGAGATTATAGTCATATTATCACTTTATTGCATAATTGCCATTATAAAATGGCCTGACAACACATTTTGAGATTTATTTGGTTCTCCTAGGGCGCTACAGAGGGAGTATGGCATCTAGCCACTTGTTATTACCATATTACCATGCTCCCATACATTTTGATGCAGTCACATTTGTGCCCAGGGCACCAAGAAGAGAGGTACAGGCATTTTATTATTTTACAGGTAATTTTCTAAGGATAAAAAATGGAAGAAATGGTCACTGAGGAAATCGATTTGGGCAATTGAGGCAAGGAATTGGCATGAGGTTTGTTCAGAGGATTTTTGTGATGCATCCCACACCTTCCAGCACAACTTGCAGGATTCAGTGGGGTCCACACATACTCTGGGCCATTATTTGGATATTTTATTATGTTTTGGGGGGGCCACAATTTGGTCTTATGGTCACTTTATGATGTTATATGATCATATTATTTATTATTGTGCCATGGGGCCATGCTAGTGAAGGATATGATTACCTCCTAGCCCCACCATGTGCTTTTATCATGTATCTTAGTCACTTGTCATGTGGTACGTCCCCCTAGGACGTCTTAGTGAGTGCACACCCCTCTATTTGTGAATTGATCCATGTATTGTATTGCCAGCTCATCTTAGCCATTGATTATTATTGTTATATCTTTTGATCTCCACCACTCATTCAAAAAATGGTCAAGGTTTTGGCCTCTCTCATTCCAATTTAAGGAAGAGACCCCCCTCATTGTAAAGGGACTTTTGGCTCTTGGCTTTTGGAATACAAATAAATATCTTGGAGAATTCTTGTGATCTTGGGTTGAATGCTTGGCTATGGTGATTGAAACTACTTTTCCATTGCACTAAAGGATCTTGGTGGCTATCTTGCATATTTTGTTCTAATTTTTCAATTTGTAGGTGGAGGCGATTTAGAGAGGGGTGCATTGGTTGCGGAGGCTCATCCTACTACCTTCTGTCAAATCTTGGTTTACACAGGGAGTAATGTTGTCTTTGTACCAATTATTCTCTATCTTTTACATCTAGTTTGCATCTACCTCCATCTTTGTTTGCTAATTGAATTTTGTTCATTTGTTTTGTAGAGAGAAGAGGACGCACTTGTGGATCTGGGCATTTCGTTGGAGCAAGAGAAGTGGCTAAGACTTCATTTGATCTTTGCGGGAGTAATCCTCGTCATACCGACATTCATCTTCATTATCCAGGTACGCTCACAAGGTAGGTATTTGGCTCATTAGCTTACCCATCTGTCATTTTTCTTCAAACCCTAACCTGCAAAATTTTATAAAAATTCCCTAGCTCTTAATACTTGGTTTACTGGAAAACCATTTCTGGGTTTTCATCCTTAGGCCTAGCCCCAAGTGGGTCCTCAAGGGTGTCTAGCTCTGTGGACTCCATCTACTCGTTTTCCTAGGCACTGATCTCTCCATGCTTGCACCTTCCTTGGTTTGTTGGTCTTATGGGTGGTTAATCCCTCTTTTCCGAGCTTGTGTGTTGTGATACTGTTAGATCTACTACCAAGCTGTGCTAGGAAGCCCTAAACTTGTTAGATCTACTCCTTGGGACCACCGTTCATCTTTTAAGTACACGTTTCCCAAGGCAGCTAGTTTTGATCATTTACCCTAGCATCTTTTACCTAGATTCATCCTTAATCTTAAGTTACTGTAATTGATCTAATTAACGCTTATATCTCATATCCCATAAGCCTCTACAGTAACTTATTTCCTTAAATCTAGAGATCATCACTTTTCATCATTGAATATCTTGATCTAGTGTTTGATTTGGATCTCTCTCTCTTAGAGTAGATCAGGGTCTCCCCCTTTGTTATCTGGGGCTTGGATAGCAAAAAGTGAAGAGTGCCTCGATTGGCGTGACAACTAAACCTTCTTGGGAATCGAGGCCCTCTTGGGTCACCTCTTTAGTTGCCTAGCACCTCTACTGTCCTGGATAGGATCACCTTTAGGGGCAACTACAAATTGTGTGATAACAAGTATTTTAAAGATCTATCCTTACCTTGTTCAGGGAGCCTCCCGTGGACTAAGGAGAAGGGCTTAAAGAGGCAGGGGGTTACACTGAGGTGACATTGGGTGTACCTCCTTGAAAAGTTGCTGATCATAGCACTGAATACAATGGGTTCGCTTGGGCCAGACATCTCAGTTGGGTCCACATTCCTTCAATTGTGGAAAGGTGCTAGTTTTTTAGGTAACAAACAATATCCCCAAGAGTGGACAGAGGAGTTAAGAGGAGTTGCCATCAGAGTAGATGCCCTTGCTTATGTCCCGTTACCAACATATTTGTACCATAGTTGGATTATCTAAAGAGCCACCATTTGACAAACATGATAAGTGTTTGTGCTCCAGTGTATCAGATGATCCATCCTTTGTGCCTAGCCAGTTTTGGCTAGTCAGTTTGTTTTTGTCTTGAAATGACCTTGCCCCACGGGGTTTTTGTAAAAAAGTGTACTAGTAGGGTTTGAGTGGCTCGGTCACCCATGACTGGTTTGTCAACTAAGGTATTCTAGGGAGCTTTTTACCCTGACTAATTATACTTTGCCTACGGGCGAGGTATAATTGACAAGGTTTTCTCCCGCTTCCTCCAAAGCTGGAATGCCCGACTTTGAAATTCTGGCCATGGGGTGTTATTAGAGTCCAACTAATAAATATGAACCTATTAGACACTATGAGTCGAGTCAGTGGTCATTTCCTAGGTCAGTAGAGGTCTTTAAACGTTGTCCGAAAATTTTTTACCAGACGCATTGGACAGTTAAATATTTTATTTTTTAAAATAATTAATTTTTTCATAGTTTAAATGGAAAAATTCAAGTTGTAATATGTCAATCGTCCAGGGGTGTTTCTCAGTGATTGGAGGCTTAATTCCTAAGCCAAAAAATCATAATTGATCCCCGGGCACCTTTATCCTAAGTTTCAGATTGTCATTCAACCACTTAATTAATAATTCCTCAAAATTCAATAAAAGAGGATTATTAATTAATTAAATTCAAAGTTAATAATTGGAGATAATCCAATTAAATAATACAAATTGGATTATTTCAGTGGCTAAATGGCATGGCACAAGGCATAAAGGAAGATTCAAGGCGTCTCAATCATCATCCAGTCAACAATCCATTCAGCATCAGTGATTTTACTCCAGAAGAATTCGCCCTCCTCGTGTGCAAACTCTAATTGGTGACATGGCAAAGGCATTAAGTGGTTTTAAGATAGGTTTGAGTTGCATTAAAGGTGAGTGGGCGTGCCTTGCCTAGGTGGAGACCACCTCCCACTCTCAACCACCAAATCTCAAGTCAATTCGAGTTAACTCCAAGCTTTATAAGCACTCAAGGATCATGTCTTGCATGCATTCGCGTCAACATTGAAGGGATATGCGAATTAGGCATGTGGCACATATGGAATGGGTTGTGTTATCACCTAAGATGTAGTTACCCCTATGGATGGATCCAGTCATGGATGGCAATAGGGAAGGGCAACTCAAAAGGTGCAACCACGATCACCTCGACCTCCAATATGTATGGTTGTCACGCCAGTCGAGGCAACCTTCACTTTATGTTATCTAGCCCAGACAACAAAGGGGGAGACCCGATCTACTCCCGACAGGAGAGATCAAAACCAAGACACCAAATCAGGGTATTTCTAGTTGAAGTTAGGTGTATGGTTTATCCTAGACCTAAGGATGAAGTCACAATCCAAGTGAGGGGTTTAATAGGTATAGCTTTGGTTCATGGTTGAAGTGAAAGTGACTTACAATGTTTAAAGTGAGATCTAGGGCTAGTGTACTAGGTCAATGTCAAAAGATCCACTGCCTTGGGAACCGTGTCCAATGCAGGGTTGTTTAGGGGTCATATTGGGGCTAACTAGTACATGAGACAATCTTGACCATGGTCCATGATGTCTTCAAAGGTATAGTTCACCAATGCAATAGTCAAACCACAAGTCAATCCAACAATCTAGGAGAGTGGGTTGTCTTGGAGATAAACCAGTGCCTTGGGAATTGGGAAGTGGAGTCAAAGTAGGGTTGACTTTATGGTTTAGGACTCCTACAACATGAGATAAGTGGATAGTATAGGCCTTGATGGTTAAATATGTCTAGATCTAGGTTTGACCCAAGTGGACCACAATCCCTTAAAACAAGGAATGCAATCCCCAAGGCAAGATTTGACGAAGTGACAGTCTAGACCTAGGTTTTGAATTATTCTGATTCCGGATCTGCAAAAATCTCAAGTACCCAGTTCCTCGAAGTGAGTGAACTCACTTCTCCAAGGTGGTGCGACTTTCCCTAAGGAGGCTTCAATTTGGGTTTAGGTGGGTCAAATCATGTCGGATGGCATCCAAACTTTAGATCCGGGTAGATCAGTCAAGTAGGGGTATGGATCTATAATTTTGTGGCAATCCACCGGTTAGATCTTTGTAGATCTGAGTTTAAGTGTTCCAAGTGGTCCAAAATGGGGATTAAATCCCTTAAAATGTGAAATGGGGCCCACAAGGTGTATTTCAAGAAAGGGACAACCTGGGTGTATGTTATTTGATGTGTAGATATCAAATCAAGTGGAATTTCAAACACCCATGTTCTAGATCTAGGTCAACTTGCTCAAATGGTGAAGTGCGCCTTCCTTGGGAGAAGCTAAGTTGGCTTGGGAGAGGGGTCAAACGGAAGCCAATCCTCACCAAACTATAGATCCGGGATGCCGTGGATGCTATAGAGGTGGGTTTTCAATATCATGCCCAACAACCCACTAGATCTCAGTAGATCTAAGAAAATGCAAAATTGGGGTTTTGATTAATTAGGGTTTTAAGTGTTTTTTGACAATTGGATAGACTATGGAGATAGAACTTACCTTGAGATCATACCTGAATGATGTGGTTGAGATGCCTTGATGTTGAGGAAGATTCCCGCAGAGATCAAATGAGAGATTGTTGATTTGCTTGCCAATTTGATGCCCTAGTCCACAAGTGCGCCTTCCTCTACCTGTCAAACCAAGGAATAAAATTCAATCAGTAAGATCAAGTATGGAAGAAATACAAGAGAAATGCAAATAGTAACATGAAATAGAAGGTCCTGGGACAGTAATACTCCCTGTTACCAACGAAGAGCTCCAAAGAAGAAGTAGGGAGAGTCTTCCCCTACCAATACCTCCTCCTCCAAGCAAATCGGCCTCCACCTGTAGATGCAAAATCGTGGTACAATAGATATGGCAAACAAGATCTCCAATAACTCAGTGCAAAGGAAGAACCAACGAACGAACACCAAAAACATTCACCACAACATTGGAGATAGATGCAATAATAATTTTCTATTCCAATAATCCAGAGCCAAAAGTCCCTTTACAATGAGAGGTTCTCTCCTTTAAATAGGAAGGAGAGGCACCAAAACCCTAACCACTTTTTGAATGAGTGGCTAAGATTATAAGATACAAAAGTCTAATCAATGGTTGAGATGAGCTCAACAATATAATACATGGATCACACATAAAATATAACATAAGTGGACAAAGTCGCCCTAGGAGAGGGGAGTCCCACCAAATCATGATGACAAAGTATCATAAGAGGCTCATGGTGGGTCCAAGGGGTAATTTTATCCCTCCTTGGTCAATCCCCATGGCACAATAACCAATAAATAATCATGAATATGCCAAATCGTGCCTCCAAGGTGAAGTCGTGGTCCTCAAAAGACCTCAAAAAATCCACAGAAAGTGCCATAAGTGATGGATGCGAGCCCCGATGAAGCTGAAACTGCAGGAAGAGGTGTGGAAGGTCCCGATCTATCATCACTGATCATCCCATGCCATAACTTTGCCTCAGTAGCCCAAATCGATTTCCTCAATAGCCATTTCTACCAATCCTGAAATGCCTCGGGAAACGTGAAACTGCCCAAACTGCCTCCTAGAGTGATGGCGCTGTCAAGGTGAGGGTGCCAATGTGTCCGGGAGGGGGGTAATATGGTAAAAACAAGTGGCTGGACCACCCCCTCCATCATCAGCGCCCTAGGTCAACCGGATAAAAGTCATCTCTGCTCCGACAGGGCCTCCAACAGGCCAAAACTGCACTAGGACAGCCTACTGAGGCTAAATCATCACTGTAAGTGCCCGGAACTGCAAACAAACTGTCCCATTGGACTCAGAAGGTCCAAATCCATCCAAGATGTGTACTCATACACCATATGAATCTCTGCATGATCAAAATAAATATCCAATGTACCGGAACAAGGCCAATAATAATGATCTGTAAATGACCAAACACTGCTGTATCCCAAGAATCATCATCATAACCCTGTAGCTGCTGCATAGAATCATCCTGTATGTGTACATGGACCATATATCATCTATCCATATCATCATAAGGTCCAACATCTCATGTATCATGGTCCTCCATGGTCAAACTAGGTCTAACCAAGACCAAATACAACTCAGACTATCATCCATAGCTGCTGCAAGGTGTCAAGGTTAATACATGCTTTACAATTTATTCAAATAGCTACTAAAACACAAAGTAATCATGACTGGCGATCTAAATCCAAATATATAGTGTCGTTAATTATTATTATTACTCAGACTAGACTTTCAGGACCATACTCATTTCATAGTTGTGATCAATTTGCTAGTGAAGGGTGAAGGCTTAAATTAACTGGCTAGGCTAAGGGATGACTTGACTGACTTGACTTTGTGACACTTTGGCAAGGGAAAGGGAATACACCATAGCGTATACTGAATGAGCAATAACACAGGGAATGGCGGTGTCTCACAAATGGATGAGTTGTTTAAAGAGGGTTTATTCACCTTCACAGATGCGCACAATCCATAATACAAACAAGGCCAGCAATTGTTTAGATATAACATTTAAGTTCCATTGCTTTTTGGGCCTGAGGTTTCCAAAGCCATGATCTATGTGTGTTTACAAACACATTGCATAGATTTACATTTATTTTTAGGCTTTCTGCTGCAGGTGTGTTTTTAAGGCACTTGTTTACCTGAGCACTTCTAGGTGTGTCATGGACAACTTGTTTACCTAGGTATTTATTTTTCCAAAAGATATAACATTTTATTTTTCATGGCCATTTTCATTTGGCATTTCTTTCATATACAAGATATAGCATTTGATTTTTCCAGATTTTGTATTGATGGCAGCACTAAAAGTTTCAGGTTTAGCCAACACAACTTTAGTGACTAGGGGGAATTCTCAAGGAACTCCAACTCACCATAGGTAAGTTTTGTCACCAACTCAGAGCCGAGACACAATAAACAGGGAAGCTCATCCAATACAGAGGCTACAGTGGGGAAAGGTCCTCCATGTCACTAGTCAAGTAGCAAATCAGGGTAATAATCTAAAAGGTAGGCCACGGATGGATGAAGACAATGAAATGATGGAGCCAACACTAGCAAGCCAGAGTATGGTGTAATGATCACCTCTATTCTCCCTAAGGAGGGTATATACCAATGAGTATGAATAGTGAACTTCTAAGTCTGAGTAGGGACAGTAATATATATATAATAGGTCAACCAGGTCCAAATATCTATATGATCGCCAGATCATGACACTAAGTGCTAAGACATGCTATAAGAATAAGTATAAAAGCAATCTAACCATAACACAATAGTATACCTGCTGAGTCATATACCTGAAAGCTCATCAACCTGTACCATCATCTGTCCTCTGAGACTGCTGCTGTAACTCTGGGCGCTACTGTCTGCTCTGTACCAATGGCATAATGGCTATATCGGGCATCTCTCTGAGTGTCCTGAAACTCAGTCATGGCATGGGGAATATAACTGCTGTCCACAATCTGATAGTGATCCAATATAAATGCTCATCTCGGCATCTCAAATGCAAGGGAACTGGCTGAATAGTGTACTGGAATGAGAAAAATAATGTATGGTAGCCCGGCTACTATATATGTGATAACATCTGGCTCCGGCTGGGACAAGTGCTCTGCTGAAATGAGCGCTTGAGAACCTCAGAATCTCTGGTCCTCGAACTCTGCTACTCGAATCCACGATCCAGCACTCTACCATTTTATTTCCAGCTTTTATTCTTGCAACCTATTTTCTGCATTCACAAACATCTAAACAAAACACCTCATGCCGCATGTGTGGGAAAAATGATAAAATCAATGAAATGAACTCTATTCTATGTCAGAAATATAAATGCATAAAATATAAATGCAGAAAGTAAATTAAACTACTAACATAATTTGCAAAATTTGAGTTTTATTGTGCAGGAAAAGAAAAAGTGGCGGGTACTCAGTTAAACTAGGAGCTTACAAAGGAGCTTAGAGACTAAGAAGGTGCCAGACTCAATGGCTGAAAAAGACTAACTACTGCCTAAGTAGGCTTATTTGGTTTTCCTATCTACCCTAAACTACCAGGCAATGCAAGCGGGGTTCATTCGAGGTTGATAGGAGGAAAGTAATGTTTCAACATCCTCCCATTCACAGGTAACTCAACTTCATCTCCATCCAATGTTTCAAGGACAAAAGATCCCTTTCCAGCCAGGCTACTTATCTTATACGGACCCTTCCATAAACTTTCAAACTTCGTGTGATTTCCTGGTTTCTCTTTATGCTTATCCCATAATAAAACTATATCTCCTATACCAAAGGTAGTACCTCTAGTATTTTGATCAAAAGTGCCTTTTACCCTTTCTTGTTCTATAAGCATCTTATCGAAAGCACTTCTTCTCTTTTCATCCAGTTCAACTAATTTATCAATCCTTCCTTGCATTGCTTCTGTATCTGAAGTGGATTGCTGCAACAATTCATAAACAGGTATTTGCAGATTTATTGGTAGTCTACAGTCTTGTCCATATACCAACTCAAAAGGAGATTTTCCTGTAATCCTTTTCACTGTTGTTCGATCTGCCCATAAAGCATATTTTAATTTTACATCCCAACTTTTCTTATTTTCACCCACCATTCTTTTCAACAGCCTAATTAGATTTTTGTTACTTGATTCGGCAAGACCATTTCCCTGGGGGTAATAGTTTGAAGAATGGGAGAGGGTGATTCCATGATTCATGCAAAAGGTGGACATTTCTATTTTACTGAAGGCTGGGGCATTATCTGTTGTTAGTTTCAGAGGGCAACCGTATCTTGACACAATATTCTCTTCCAAAAACTTCACAACTACTTCAGCTGTAGCCTTCTTGGTTGGAATAGCTTCTACCCAACGAGTGAAATAATCCGTGCAGGTCAACATGTACTTATATCCATTGCTCGAGTTTTCATTAAAAGGACCTACAAAATCCATACCCCATTGTTGAAAGGGAGCTTCAACCACTACAGGATTTAAAGGTAATGCAGGCAGTCTTGGTTTTCCTGAGAAAAACTGGCATTCTTGGCATATCCTAATATAAGCGTGTACATCTTTAAAAAGTGTAGGCCAATAATACCCTGCTCTCATGATTTTTGCAGCAGTTGTTCTTGGAGCATAATGACCACCACATAATCCTGAGTGCATCTCCTTTATGATGGTTTTTGACTCTTTCAAGTTGACACATTTCAAGATTATTCCATCGGGGTTCCTCCATCCTAATCCGTCCTGGGTTAAAACATATTTTTCTGCTTTTAGCCTTAATGCTCTTCTTTGATGATCCACTAGGTGGTCAGGGCATGACAAGTTTCTTAAGAAATATACGATATCTTTGTACCATTCATGCTCTTCATCAATGTTTAAGATGGCAGGATCTTTTTCACTTATCGTATTTACCATATTACCTCCCTTTTCAGTTAGAAGTTGAGCTAACCCTTGACCTTTCACAATCTTAATTGGCTTAATCTCTAGATCATATTCTTGTATACGTGAAATCCAATTTCCTCTTACACCTATGCCATCTGCTTGTGAAAGAACATCCTTAACTGCTTGGTAAGGTACATATGCTTTAATTTTGGAATACCCCACATAAGTTCTGAAATGTTTCAAGGCTTTAACTAAGGCATAAGCTTGCTTCTCCGTTGTGGTATATTTCAGTTCGGCATCTCTCAAGTTTTTACTCATAAAGGCTATAGGTTGTTCATGGTTTTCGTTGTTCTTTTGTAATAACACACCAGCAATAGTATCTTCCGAAGCATATGAGTAAATCATGAACTCTTTATTGTAATCAGGACAAGCTAGTACCGGGGAGGTTGAAATGGCCTTCTTGAGCTTAGTGAAAGATGATTCACACTCCTTATCCCAAACAAACTTCACATCCTTCTTAAGAAGGGCATTCAATGGCTTGGCCAATTCCGCTAAGTTTGGAATGAATCTTCGAACGAAGTTTATTTTGCCAAAGAAAGATTGCAAGGTGGCCACATTATGGGGTGCTGCAATAGCATTGATGGCCTGGACACGTTCTGGGTCGATTCTGATACCTTCTTTTGACACAATGTGTCCTAAAAGCTTGCCTTCATCTACTCCGAAAGTTGATTTTTTGGGATTTAATGATATACCAAATTTTCTGCAACGTTCAAAAACTCTTCTTAAATGTTCGATATGGTCTCCTCGTTCCTTTGAAAACACTGTTAGGTCATCCTGATAAATGGCAATGATTTTCCCAATCAAATCACTAAATGCTTGATCCATAGCTCTTTGAAAAGTGGAACCGGCGTTTAATAATCCGAATGGCATTCTTATATATTGGAAAGTTCCCCATGGAGTAGTAAAGGTTGTTTTATCTCTGTCTTCCTTTCTAATACGTACCTGATTATACCCCGAAAAACCATCCAACATTGACAACATACCTGCCCCAGTAACACTTTGTAACAGATTTTCCATATTTGGCAAAGGGTAATTGTCCTTGAGGGATGCTTGGTTTAGGTTTCTAAAATCAATGCATATCCTGATTTCACCACTTTTCTTTCTTACAATAACTGGGTTAGAAACCCAAGTAGTGTGTCGAACGGGTTGGATAATTCCGGCTGCTAGCATCTTCTCAAGCTCTTTCTTAATTAAGGGAGCAAGTTTTGGATTGACATTTCTTAACTTCTGCCTATAAGGTTTAGCGCCTTCATGCAATGGGATAGTATGCTCAATAATTTCAGGGTCATAAGTTCTAAGTTCGTCATAAGCCCAAGCGAAAATATCTCGATACTTCCTAATCAGATTTACAATCGCCTTTCTTTCTTCTGGGGAAGCATTCTTTCCTATCCTGATCATTCTGGGAGAAACTGAAGTTCCAATATTTATCTCTATAACCTCGTCTACCAGTTCAGCTCTCTTACCTTTGTATTCATCATGCCTGTTGAAATTTTTCTCCAGAGGTATTGCTAGTTTCCTAACATCAAGATCTTGAATGGAGGAACCGTTTGATTTGTCTTCTAAAGTCACATTGCAATTCTGAAAACTTTCATGGTTTTGTAAGAATGCAATGATTTGTGCATCAGAATCAAAGACTTGCCAATGATCTTGATTATCAGGAACAGAGGGTCTAAATATTACTTCAACCTTACACTCTTTATTTTTAAGATGATCAGGAGTTTCAAAAGTGCAAGCTATTACTGATAATGCATCAGCCAGGGTGTTTTCTTCTCTTGGGACTGCTCGTATTGCAAAAGCATCAAACATTTCTATAGTATCCCAAACAGCATTTCGATAATCCCTAAGCCTATTGTTTTTGGCTGCAAACTGGTTCTTCACTTGGGATACAATCAGATCAGAATCTCCAGTTACGTTTAGACATTTGATCTTTTGTTCCCGACAAATTTCTAGGCCTAAAAGCAATGCCTCATACTCAGCTACATTGTTTGTGCAATCGAATTCAAGACGGTATGCAAACAATTTTTCTTCACCAGAAGGAGATGTAAGGACAATCCCAGCTCCAGCACCATGCCTAGACTTTGCCCCATCAAAATGCATTTTCCAAACTTGACTGGGAGGGAAAGGGTGCTGTCGGGGTTCCTCCCAATAGTTGGCCATCACCATATAGTTTCCAACTTCCTCAGTGGGACGCATAGCGTCTTCAAACAAGTAGTCGGGTGTTTCTACGTGTTCTGTCATAGGTTTTTCATTCATCAATCTATAGGTAGCCTTTTCTCCTATAGGGATGGTCGCGTAAGATAAATCCATTTGGATACTTCCTCCTAACTTGGCAGCCCATTCCCTTGATAGCAACATTCCCCATGCGTCAGGAATGTCTAAAACTAGGACATTCATGCTTATTTCAATTGCAGGGTAAGCAGCTAGTTTCATTTTGAGGTTTTCAATCATACCCTTTGACTTCACAGGCCTGGAATCCATCCCGCACACATTCCTATATTCTCTAGATGGTTTCAACTCCAATTGTTCCATGACTTTAAGAGGCATAATGTTTACTTCTGCTCCTGAGTCTAACATACAGTTATGCAATATCAATTGATTTATTTCCAGAGCAATATAAAAGGGGGGGTGACCCCTACCCTTGTCAATTACACTTTGAATCATGATAGGGGGATCATCCTCAACTGTCACTTTCACAGGATTCTTGATTTTAGGCTCGATTCCTAGGAATTTGGTAGCTTGATCGTAGTATGAGGGAATTTTCAAAAGTTCCTCCAAGGGCACAGGGATATTAGGTTTGGACACAAAATTACTCAAATCAATCTTTAAGTTGCAGGCCTTTTCCTTGTCCTTGGTATTCATTTTCAAATCCAGTAAATGCATTACTTGTTTTCTAACCGAAGAAATAACCACCAAATCTTTCAAAGACACCATGACAGAAGATCCTGAGAGTTTTCCCAGTATGTTTGAATTTAGCTTTTCTTGTGTTATAGGAGATGTTTCTTTGCTTGGAATTGGAGCATTCTCTTGTTTTCTTTGTACTGGATCCTTAGCATGGGGTTTAACAGGATTTGAACTTATTGCCTTCTTAGTGACTTGAGGGGCTAACCTTCTGGGTTGATCATTTTTCTTTAAAATCCCTTTAGGAGGAGTGCTTGGAGTTTGAGTGGGGAATCTACGAGTGGTATTTCTTTGGTCCAGTGTATTCTCTTTCGGACTGGTTTTGTTCTTATCTATGTCTTTCGTGTTATTCCTTGCTTGAGACCTAGTTACCACTCTGCCATCAGAAGTGGGCTTAGTTTGGAGATTTTCATTTGTGTACACACCCTCAAAGGTTCTAGAAAAAGGTTTATACTTTTCAATACTTTCTTTTTGTTTTCTGAGAACTACCCCATTCAGGTTTCGGATTAAACCACTCATTTCGGTCATCATTTTCAAAATCATATCGTTCTCTGAATTAGTGACACAAGGCATAGTTCTAAATATTTCAGGATGTAAAATGAGCTCGTTCCTCAGCGGAGTCACGATTGGGAGTCGCCAGGTAGATTTAGCTCTTCTACCAAGATATGTGTCGTTTGTATATGCGGGAAGGACTAAGGCAAGCTATTGCCTCCCCGGCAACGGCGCCAAAATGTTGGGCAAAGAGAAAGGGGAGGAGAGCTTTAGCAAAAATAATATATCGAACCAGGGTAAGCCTATGCCTTCCCCGGCAACGGCGCCAAAATGTTATCACCTAAGATGTAGTTACCCCTATGGATGGATCCAGTCATGGATGGCAATAGGGAAGGGCAACTCAAAAGGTGCAACCACGATCACCTCGACCTCCAATATGTATGGTTGTCACGCCAGTCGAGGCAACCTTCACTTTATGTTATCTAGCCCAGACAACAAAGGGGGAGACCCGATCTACTCCCGACAGGAGAGATCAAAACCAAGACACCAAATCAGGGTATTTCTAGTTGAAGTTAGGTGTATGGTTTATCCTAGACCTAAGGATGAAGTCACAATCCAAGTGAGGGGTTTAATAGGTATAGCTTTGGTTCATGGTTGAAGTGAAAGTGACTTACAATGTTTAAAGTGAGATCTAGGGCTAGTGTACTAGGTCAATGTCAAAAGATCCACTGCCTTGGGAACCGTGTCCAATGCAGGGTTGTTTAGGGGTCATATTGGGGCTAACTAGTACATGAGACAATCTTGACCATGGTCCATGATGTCTTCAAAGGTATAGTTCACCAATGCAATAGTCAAACCACAAGTCAATCCAACAATCTAGGAGAGTGGGTTGTCTTGGAGATAAACCAGTGCCTTGGGAATTGGGAAGTGGAGTCAAAGTAGGGTTGACTTTATGGTTTAGGACTCCTACAACATGAGATAAGTGGATAGTATAGGCCTTGATGGTTAAATATGTCTAGATCTAGGTTTGACCCAAGTGGACCACAATCCCTTAAAACAAGGAATGCAATCCCCAAGGCAAGATTTGACGAAGTGACAGTCTAGACCTAGGTTTTGAATTATTCTGATTCCGGATCTGCAAAAATCTCAAGTACCCAGTTCCTCGAAGTGAGTGAACTCACTTCTCCAAGGTGGTGCGACTTTCCCTAAGGAGGCTTCAATTTGGGTTTAGGTGGGTCAAATCATGTCGGATGGCATCCAAACTTTAGATCCGGGTAGATCAGTCAAGTAGGGGTATGGATCTATAATTTTGTGGCAATCCACCGGTTAGATCTTTGTAGATCTGAGTTTAAGTGTTCCAAGTGGTCCAAAATGGGGATTAAATCCCTTAAAATGTGAAATGGGGCCCACAAGGTGTATTTCAAGAAAGGGACAACCTGGGTGTATGTTATTTGATGTGTAGATATCAAATCAAGTGGAATTTCAAACACCCATGTTCTAGATCTAGGTCAACTTGCTCAAATGGTGAAGTGCGCCTTCCTTGGGAGAAGCTAAGTTGGCTTGGGAGAGGGGTCAAACGGAAGCCAATCCTCACCAAACTATAGATCCGGGATGCCGTGGATGCTATAGAGGTGGGTTTTCAATATCATGCCCAACAACCCACTAGATCTCAGTAGATCTAAGAAAATGCAAAATTGGGGTTTTGATTAATTAGGGTTTTAAGTGTTTTTTGACAATTGGATAGACTATGGAGATAGAACTTACCTTGAGATCATACCTGAATGATGTGGTTGAGATGCCTTGATGTTGAGGAAGATTCCCGCAGAGATCAAATGAGAGATTGTTGATTTGCTTGCCAATTTGATGCCCTAGTCCACAAGTGCGCCTTCCTCTACCTGTCAAACCAAGGAATAAAATTCAATCAGTAAGATCAAGTATGGAAGAAATACAAGAGAAATGCAAATAGTAACATGAAATAGAAGGTCCTGGGACAGTAATACTCCCTGTTACCAACGAAGAGCTCTAAAGAAGAAGTAGGGAGAGTCTTCCCCTACCAATACCTCCTCCTCCAAGCAAATCGGCCTCCACCTGTAGATGCAAAATCGTGGTACAATAGATATGGCAAACAAGATCTCCAATAACTCAGTGCAAAGGAAGAACCAACGAACGAACACCAAAAACATTCACCACAACATTGGAGATAGATGCAATAATAATTTTCTATTCCAATAATCCAGAGCCAAAAGTCCCTTTACAATGAGAGGCTCTCTCCTTTAAATAGGAAGGAGAGGCACCAAAACCCTAACCACTTTTTGAATGAGTGGCTAAGATTATAAGATACAAAAGTCTAATCAATGGTTGAGATGAGCTCAACAATATAATACATGGATCACACATAAAATATAACATAAGTGGACAAAGTCGCCCTAGGAGAGATGAGTCCCACCAAATCATGATGACAAAGTATCATAAGAGGCTCATGGTGGGTCCAAGGGGTAATTTTATCCCTCCTTGGTCAATCCCCATGGCACAATAACCAATAAATAATCATGAATATGCCAAATCGTGCCTCCAAGGTGAAGTCGTGGTCCTCAAAAGACCTCAAAAAATCCACAGAAAGTGCCATAAGTGATGGATGCGGGCCCTGATAAAGCTAAAACTGCAGGAAGAGGTGTGGAAGGTCCCGATCTATCATCACTGATCATCCCATGCCATAACTTTGCCTCAGTAGCCCAAATCGATTTCCTCAATAGCCATTTCTACCAATCCTGAAATGCCTCGGGAAACGTGAAACTGCCCAAACTGCCTCCTAGAGTGATGGCGCTATCAAGGTGAGGGTGCCAATGTGTCCGGGAGGGGGGTAATATGGTAAAAACAAGTGGCTGGACCACCCCCTCCATCATCAGCGCCCTAGGTCAACCGGATAAAAGTCATCTCTGCTCCGACAGGGCCTCCAACAGGCCAAAACTGCACTAGGACAGCCTACTGAGGCTAAATCATCACTGTAAGTGCCCGGAACTGCAAACAAACTGTCCCATTGGACTCAGAAGGTCCAAATCCATCCAAGATGTGTACTCATACACCATATGAATCTCTGCATGATCAAAATAAATATCCAATGTACCGGAACAAGGCCAATAATAATGATCTGTAAATGACCAAACACTGCTGTATCCCAAGAATCATCATCATAACCCTGTAGCTGCTGCATAGAATCATCCTGTATGTGTACATGGACCATATATCATCTATCCATATCATCATAAGGTCCAACATCTCATGTATCATGGTCCTCCATGGTCAAACTAGGTCTAACCAAGACCAAATACAACTCAGACTATCATCCATAGCTGCTGCAAGGTGTCAAGGTTAATACATGCTTTACAATTTATTCAAATAGCTACTAAAACACAAAGTAATCATGACTGGCGATCTAAATCCAAATATATAGTGTCGTTAATTATTATTATTACTCAGACTAGAGTTTCAGGACCATACTCATTTCATAGTTGTGATCAATTTGCTAGTGAAGGGTGAAGGCTTAAATTAACTGGCTAGGCTAAGGGATGACTTGACTGACTTGAATTTGTGACACTTTGGCAAGGGAAAGGGAATACACCATAGCGTATACTGAATGAGCAATAACACAGGGAATGGCGGTGTCTCACAAATGGATGAGTTGTTTAAAGAGGGTTTATTCACCTTCACAGATGCGCACAATCCATAATACAAACAAGGCCAGCAATTGTTTAGATATAACATTTAAGTTCCATTGCTTTTTGGGCCTGAGGTTTCCAAAGCCATGATCTATGTGTGTTTACAAACACATTGCATAGATTTACATTTATTTTTAGGCTTTCTGCTGCAGGTGTGTTTTTAAGGCACTTGTTTACCTGAGCACTTCTAGGTGTGTCATGGACAACTTGTTTACCTAGGTATTTATTTTTCCAAAAGATATAACATTTTATTTTTCATGGCCATTTTCATTTGGCATTTCTTTCATATAAAAGATATAGCATTTGATTTTTCCAGATTTTGTATTGATGGCAGCACTAAAAGTTTCAGGTTTAGCCAACACAACTTTAGTGACTAGGGGGAATTCTCAAGGAACTCCAACTCACCATAGGTAAGTTTTGTCACCAACTCAGAGCCGAGACACAATAAACAGGGAAGCTCATCCAATACAGAGGCTACAGTGGGGAAAGGTCCTCCATGTCACTAGTCAAGTAGCAAATCAGGGTAATAATCTAAAAGGTAGGCCACGGATGGATGAAGACAATGAAATGATGGAGCCAACACTAGCAAGCCAGAGTATGGTGTAATGATCACCTCTATTCTCCCTAAGGAGGGTATATACCAATGAGTATGAATAGTGAACTTCTAAGTCTGAGTAGGGACAGTAATATATATATAATAGGTCAACCAGGTCCAAATATCTATATGATCGCCAGATCATGACACTAAGTGCTAAGACATGCTATAAGAATAAGTATAAAAGCAATCTAACCATAACACAATAGTATACCTGCTGAGTCATATACCTGAAAGCTCATCAACCTGTACCATCATCTGTCCTCTGAGACTGCTGCTGTAACTCTGGGCGCTACTGTCTGCTCTGTACCAATGGCATAATGGCTATATCGGGCATCTCTCTGAGTGTCCTGAAACTCAGTCATGGCATGGGGAATATAACTGCTGTCCACAATCTGATAGTGATCCAATATAAATGCTCATCTCGGCATCTCAAATGCAAGGGAACTGGCTGAATAGTGTACTGGAATGAGAAAAATAATGTATGGTAGCCCGGCTACTATATATGTGATAACAGGTTGGTTGATGGCATTAAGGCCTATGGTAGGCGCCTCCCTTAATGTGTGCAATCATAAAGTTTGGTTCCCTTTGTAAATCAAATCACATCCCTATATTGGCTCATACATTAACTAAGGAGGGGCTCACGTATATCCTAGTATGGAGTTTGACTTTGATATGTGGCAAACATTTGATGGATGGTTGGGAATGAAATGAATGCCATGGTAGGCGCCTTAGCCACCTCATGGCTTGGCTCCTATTAGCATTCATTCCATATCCCACTAATTTCTCAATGTATTAAAGCTTGAAGGATCACGTGCATCTACATTGGAGCTCGAATATTACACATGGCTTTAAGCTATTCAATGGTGATACTTCCAAAGTTGGGATGGGGGGCACCTTGCCTAGGTGGAGGCCACCTCCCCACCCTACACTTAATGCAAACTCGAGTTACATGGAGGATTAGCACTCCAAGCTTAATTGACATGGATTTTAGATTGACATTTGATGGTAATTCGAATTAATGCTTGGTGCCATTGGCTCTCATGGAAGCCAATTCGAACTAGGTTGGAGGTAGTTTAGTTTTGTTATAAAAGGATGGCTTTGCCTCTTTGTTTTCTCATGGAGATTTGTGCAAAGACACTCTGGAGAAATATTGTATGATTTGTTTATGATTTAATAAAGAGAGACTTTGGAGGTCCATGTGGGAGTTCTTAGTGTGTCAAATTCATCTTGTGTGAGGTGATATCTTTCTTAATTCAACCCTCTTGATTTTTAATTATATGATCATTGATAGGAAGGCTAACAATCTAGCACGTTATCACTTGATCTATTGTTTTCTCTTGAGTGTTGTGATTTTCAGGTATTTTCTTAGGTGGATTGGATCTTCTCTCATCCATCAAGCAGGAGTTCTTTTTGACTAACACTTTCATCTTGCAGGTTCCCAAAGTTGGCTTCTCTTCGAAAAAATCGAGAAACACAAGAGCCCTTTACCTCATCCATCAACAACAAAGCTCTACTTTCGGTTACTGGTTACTAGTCCTACCCATCTCTAAGCTGTGGAAAATCCTAGATCTACTTTTCTCCAAGCCTAGATCCCCCCATCAAGCTTGCCTTTTGTTTGTGGCTTGTCTTGATCTTTGCCCTCTTTTGCTCTCGTCCTCTTTCTTTCAAGCTTCATCTTCCTCTCGTCTTTTCCTTTAGATCCTCCTTTCACCCTTTTTCTCATCCTCTTTCCTCTCCATACTCACCTTCTCTTCTAGCTCTCGTCCTAAGTCTTCTCTCCTCTCGTCTCTTCTCCCTTCATCCCTCTCGTCTCCCAATCTTCCTCACTGTTCTCCCTTTCGTCCACCCTCATTTCTCACCCTTTCTTACCTTTCGTTTTGACCCTTGCTTCTTTCCTTCTTTCACCTTCCTCTCATCCCACTCCATCTCTTCTCACCCTCCTACTCTCCTTACCCTCTCGTCCCTCCTCTCCTTGGCCATCTCTCCTTCCCTTCGTTTCCCATCCTTAACCCCTTCAAGTCCTCTCCTTTCGTCCATCTCTAGGACCCCTTTTAAAACACACAATAAAGAACATTTTAAATTTGTTAAAAGTTAAAACTTGTTAAGTGTTAGTTAGTAGTTTGCTTTTGTTAAAAAGTTAATAGTTAGATTCAAATCTTTTGCATTTTAATAATATTTTCATGCTTTTTAAAAAGGTTAGGACTTAGGCCTTAGATTTCATTTAATACATTCATTTGATAACATATAGTTCTCTTAGCATTAGTTTTGCATAAGCTTTTTAAAAAGTTAGTGATAGTGTTTAGGCATTCTTAGTAGTCAGATCTCATTTTTTGCATTTCATTAATAGTTTCATGCTTTTGAAAAGTTAATACTTAAGCATTTTAGATTTCATTTTGTCATCTTAGTATTTTTGTTAGTTTACATTTCAAGTTTGAAGTTAATAAGTCTTGTTTCTCATTTTAGATCTCTTCTTTTTAGTCCAAAAAACTTGTATTTTAAAAATGAATTTGCATGTAGGTTAGTTTTGTAAATTTTGCATTTGGATCTCAATCTTAACTTAGGTCTTAGTTTTATTCTGCTAATAATAACGGGTGCTTTGAAGTGTTCTATTTTGTGTAGGTGCTTGAAAGAAGAAAGGAACTTGTAGACTTTTGAAGTAAGAAGACCAAATCCGAGCTAAAGCAAAACTTGAAGAAACCATAAGGATAATCCAAAACATGAACACACCATCTTATCCTTTGTAATAGCTCTTAAGAGCTAGATTTATTTTCCAAGTTTCATTTGTATTTCAAAGTCCTTTCCAAGGGTTTCATTCCCAAAGGCACCTGTAATCGATTAATAAAAAGGCTAGGTGGGATAAGGCCTCCCACACTCTGTTTCTCCTTCCCCAGTTGGGGAAGATTGTTTCATGTATGCTTTTGTTAGACTTGTTTTAAATTTTCTAGATTAAAGTTTATTTTTTGTACTTAGAATAATTTCCATTTCCAAGTCTTGACTTGAGATAGCAACTTTGGGATTTCATCCCAAGGGCCTTATTGTTTTGTGGCAGCTTCTCTTTCCCCGTTAGGATCCTTGCGGACATCCAGCTAGCTGGAAGGTTTTCGGGACTAGCGGTTCTCGTGGTTACCTTGTTCGGAGGTTGATCCCACCTTGTTGTTTATTTCATGGTTAGTTGTTAATTTTGGCCTTAGAAAGCGTGCACTTATTATTATCTTTCATTTTTTGTTTTACTTCAGAAAGTGTGTTTTTTCTTCAAGCAAACTGCTTCTATTCTAATAAAGAACAAAGCCTCTTGAACTTGCGATAATCCAAGTCAAGAGCACTCTCTGTCGGAGAGCATATCAAGTTTGCATTTCCCCTTGCATTAGGCATATAGATTAAATAAGTCTCTTGAAACTTGTTATAAGATAAATTCAAGAGCACTCTCTGTCGGAGAGCTGAACTGTGTGCTTCAATAATCCTAAAACGTTTCAACTCACAGCCCCATAATAATTTATCTTGGTTGCTATCTAACACCCATATGCTTTGCCAACCTGAAAAGGTTGGGCTAGTACTCAGAAAGGTGTTAGATTTGATAATTTCTATAACGTAATAAAATTTTCACCCCCACAACCAACGAACCGGCGTTGCTTTCGATAAATGCTTAAAGTGCTATTCTAGGAGGTGGAGTCGGAGTGTCGTTCAGACTTCGAGGGTGGTTTAAACATTGGACACTTATCCTCTTGATAACTGGACGATCCGTCAAATCACCGTGAATAGCCACTGAAAGTATTTCTTCCGGTCAGACATTTTATCCTTGTTTCTTGCCAGCCTAATAATCAAGACCACTAAAACTTTCAATAAACCAAGATAATCTGCACAATGATCTCACAAACGTTACCACTTTGAACTCTTGTATCAAGCAACCCAAACACTTAAGACTATCTTGACTCCATAAGGCACTGGTCCTTGTCATCATTTTCATTTGCTTTTTGTCTATTTGGAGCATTTACATTATCGTGGTTGTCTTGCTTTAATCTATCAAGTGACTGTTTCTTCAATCTTATAATCTTGTTTCGCAACGTGGATTGCTTGTCATCTTGTGTTTATATCATATCAAATTGTGATCTTTCATCATTTAAAAAACTCCTAAACAACACCCATCCGCATCACTTAACACTAAAAACACTTAAAACATAAGAGTCATAGTAAACTCTTTGTAGGGACTACCCCCCTTGGCTTCGTTAGGAGTTAACCTAAACGGAGGAGCTAGGATTTAGGTGACAGTACCTAGCTCATTGCTTGCCCCTAAGGCCACACTTCTCCCACTTGTAGTGAGGAGACAGCTTTCGAAAGATTTCTGCTGCTGGTGTGCATCTCAGCGGACAACATCTTTGGCACCGTTGCCGGGGACAAATCTTTTTGTTCCTGGATGACCTTAGTTTTTTCTAGTTGGTTTTACCTTTTTTGATAGATTCGATATCTATCTGGCGACTCCACTGCCTTTTATTTCCCTTTTTTTGGTAGATTTTTAGTCCAATCACTCTCTGAAATTAGACTTGAATCCACCTGGCGACTCCATTGTCAAGTAATTTACCAAGGTATTCAACTAGAAGGAACCCTGAAGGCTTGGTTAGTTTCGTCCCTGATTCTGAAAAGGTTCTTAGGAAGAGACTTAGCAAGCTAGCTTCTAGTAGGATCCTTGAAGAACTTGGATCTGAGTCTATTTCAGACATCCATTCTTTGTCCCAAGAAAACTTAGAAAATTTTGAAAATAATACTCATATTTCCGATATCATGGGTGAGTATTTTACTCAGCTAGATTTCTCTCAGATAGCAGGTCAACCACATCGTCTACCAGACAAAGCTGTAGAGAAATTACCGATGTACACTGGTACCGATGCCACTACTTTCGCTGCTCATCTCACGATCTTTTCCAGATGTATTAATGCCTATGTCAGTGACCCTGCGAGCCAACATGACGATGTTTATATGAAACTGTTTGCTCTCTCCTTGGATGGGAAAGCTGGTGATTGGTATAGCAACCTACCAAACAACTCATTTGCCACTTTGGCTACCTTCAAGACTGCTTTCACCAACAAGTTTGGTGAAAAGAAAGAACCGAGGCATCAACTCGCTTCTTTGACAAACATCAAGAAGGACACTGAAACGATGCACGAGTTTAACACTAGGTTCACTGAGTTATCAAATGCTATTCCTGTTACTTATGCACCACCTGCACCTTCCATCCTGGTCTACTACATTGAGGCACTTAGTGGCAAGATGCAGTATCAAATAAGAGACAAGGAACCCACTACTTTGCTTCAAGCCCAAGAGATGGCCTTTAAAATTGACTTGAACATGCAATCGTCTGGAGAGTCAAACATCCAAGGTTACTCCAGATCTTCAAGACCTTTGAAGATTACTGAACCCAAAGAAAAAGATCCTATATTAGTTATAAAAGAAACTCATGAGAAACAGATATTGGAAATAAGGAATGAAATGAAAAAGGAAATGAAGAGAAACATGGAAGAAGCTGAAGCAAAACACCTTGCTCAACTTAAGGAAATACAGAACCGAGTGGTAACTATGGAAAGAACACAGACACAACCCGCCCCTAGGACCTTTGCTGCAAAACCAACATGGCAAAGAAAACCTCCCAACCACGAACAGAGGCCTCCTCATCAGCTAGAGGCTGCTAACATGGTTTAATCATACAAGCCATTTTGTAGGGCATGCAGAGATTTCCACGAGGAATCTGGTTTGCCATTATGCATGTTGTTCAAGAATATGGTTATCCTGAGGGTTGTGGTCCTAGCACGTCTGCAAGCGAGCCTGAATTCATCAACCATGTAGAGGACATATATACAAATACTAGAGATAGTTGGACTCAAGCCAACCAAGGTCATCAATGGGTTGATAACATGACTCAATACTATGGTGAGATGCCATTAAACATCAACAACATTCAGAAATTCAAAGGCATGACATATCAAAGAAGACCGAAAGAAGCACCCTTTACTCAAACTGCTCCTAAGGTAACAATTCCTAACACTACTCAAGAAATTAATAATGAAAAGGAATCTGTTGCTTTGAGTTTTGATTTAGGTAGTTGGTTGGCCAACTCTAAAGTTCTTGTTCCTGTACTAGAGTTATGTAAAATTCCTGGTTAGAAAGAGAAGCTTCTAAAAATACTAGACACTCAAGAAGATGATGTTCCTCTCCCTATCTCAAAACCCATATCCCCTGAAAGACCCTCCACACCTACAAGGCCTTCTACTCCCAAGAAAGTGACTTTTGCCAACATAGTGGACCTTCCCCATCTACAAGACCTTCTATTCCTGAGAAGATGGTTTTTTCTGACACAATTGAACAACCTTCAACAAGTTATGGCAATATTCATGAGGATCCTCCTGTAATCCTCCATACTAGGGACTCAAGAAAAGAAGCTCACCTCCCTTTTTACATATCATTGATGATAGGTGACCTTCTACACAATTGTATGTTGAATTCAGGATCTGGTGCACGTTTAATGACTAAGAAAGTTATGCTAAGTATCCAGACATCCAGTCAAATGACATGGCACAAGGCATAAAGGAAGATTCAAGTCGTCTCAGTCATCATCCAGTCAACAATCCAGTCGGCATCAATGATTTTAACTCCAGAAGAATTCGCCCTCCTCGTGTGCAAACTCGAATTGGTGACATGGCAAAGGCATTAAGTGGTTTTAAGATAGGTTTGAGTTGCATTAAAGGTGAGTGGGCGTGCCTTGCCTAGGTGGAGACCACCTCCCACTCTCAACCACCAAATCTCAAGTCAATTCGAGTTAACTCCAAGCTTTAAAACCACTCAAGGATCATGTCTTGCATGCATTCGCGTCAACATTGAAGGGATATGCGAATTAGGCATGTGGCACATATGGAATGGGTTGGTTGATGGCATTAAAGCCTATGGTAGGCGCCTCCCTTAATGTGTGCAATCATAAAGTTTGGTTCCCTTTGTAAATCAAATCACATCCCTATATTGGCTCATACATTAACTAAGGAGGGGCTCACGTATATCCTAGTATGGAGTTTGACTTTGATATGTGGCAAACATTTGATGGATGGTTGGGAATGAAGTGAATTCCATGGTAGGCGCCTTAGCCACCTCATGGCTTGGCTCCTATTAGCATTCATTCCATATCCCACTAATTTCTCAATGTATTAAACCTTGAAGGATCACGTGCATCTACATTGGAGCTCGAATATTACACATGGCTTTAAGCTATTCAATGGTGATACTTCCAAAGTTGGGATGGGGGGCGCCTTGCCTAGGTGGAGGCCACCTACCCACCCTACACTTAATGCAAACTCGAGTTACATGGAGGATTAGCACTCCGAGCTTAATTGACATGGATTTCAGATTGAGATTTGATGGCAATTCGAATTAATGCTTGGTGCCATTGGCTCTCATGGAAGCCAATTCGAACTAGGTTGGAGGTAGTTTAGTTTTGTTATAAAAGGATGGCTTTGCCTCTTTGTTTTCTCATGGAGATTTGTGCAAAGACACTCTGGAGAAATATTGTATGATTTGTTTATGATTTAATAAAGAGAAAGACTTTGGAGGTCCATGTGGGAGTTCTTAGTGTGTCAAATTCATCTTGTGTGAGGTGATATCTTTCTTAATTCAACCCTCTTGATTTTTAATTATATGAACATTGATAGTAAGGCTAACAATCTAGCACATTATCACTTGATCTATTGTTTTCTCTTGAGTGTTGTGATTTTCAGGTATTTTCGTAGGTGGATTGGATCTTCTCTCATCCATCAAGCAGGAGTTCTTTTTTACTAACACTTTCATCTTGCAGGTTCCCAAAGTTGGCTTCTCTTCGAAAAAATCGAGAAACACAAGAGCCCTTTACCTCATCCATCAACAACAAAGCTCTACTTTCGGTTACTGGTTACTAGTCCTACCCATCTCTAAGCTGTGGAAAATCCTAGATCTACTTTTCTCCAAGCATAGATCCCCCCATCAAGCTTGCCTTTTGTTTGTGGCTTGTCTTGATCTTTGCCCTCTTTTGCTCTCGTCCTCTTTCTTTCAAGCTTCATCTTCCTCTCGTCTTTTCCTTTAGATCCTCCTTTCACCCTTTTTCTCATCCTCTTTCCTCTCCATACTCACCTTCTCTTCTAGCTCTCGTCCTAAGTCTTCTCTCCTCTCGTCTCTTCTCCCTTCATCCCTCTCGTCTCCCAATCTTCCTCACTGTTCTCCCTTTCGTCCACCCTCATTTCTCACCCTTTCTTACCTTTCGTTTTGACCCTTGCTTCTTTCCTTCTTTCACCTTCCTCTCATCCCACTCCATCTCCTCTCACCCTCCTACTCTCCTTACCCTCTCGTCCCTCCTCTCCTTGGCCATCTCTCCTTCCCTTCGTTTCCCATCCTTAACCCCTTCAAGTCCTCTCCTTTCGTCCATCTCTAGGACCCCTTTTAAAACACACAATAAAGAACATTTTAAATTTGTTAAAAGTTAAAACTTGTTAAGTGTTAGTTAGTAGTTTGCTTTTGTTAAAAAGTTAATAGTTAGATTCAAATCTTTTGCATTTTAATAATATTTTCATGCTTTTTAAAAAGGTTAGAACTTAGGCCTTAGATTTCATTTAATACATTCATTTGATAACATATAGTTCTCTTAGCATTAGTTTTGCATAAGCTTTTTAAAAAGTTAGTGATAGTGTTTAGGCATTCTTAGTAGTTAGATCTCATTTTTTGCATTTCATTAATAGTTTCATGCTTTTGAAAAGTTAATACTTAGGCATTTTAGATTTCATTTTGTCATCTTAGTATTTTTGTTAGTTTAGATTTCAAGTTTGAAGTTAATAAGTCTTGTTTCTCATTTTAGATCCCTTCTTTTTAGTCCAAAAAACTTGTATTTTAAAAATGAATTTGCGTGTAGGTTAGTTTTGTAAATTTTGCATTTGGATCTCAATCTTAACTTAGGTCTTAGTTTTATTCTGCTAATAATAACGGGTGCTTTGAAGTGTTCTATTTTGTGTAGGTGCTTGAAAGAAGAAAGGAACTTGAAGACTTTTGAAGTAAGAAGATCAAATCCGAGCTAAAGCAAAACTTGAAGAAACCATAAGGATAATCCAAAACATGAACACACCATCTTATCCTTTGTAATAGCTCTTAAAAGCTAGATTTATTTTCCAAGTTTCATTTGTATTTCAAAGTCCTTTCCAAGGGTTTCATTCCCAAAGGCACTTGTAATCGATCAATAAAAAGGCTAGGTGGGATAAGGCCTCCCACACTCTGTTTCTCCTTCCCCAGTTGGGGAAGATTGTTTCATGCATGCTTTAATTAGACTTGTTTTAAATTTTCTAGATTAAAGTTTATTTTTTGTACTTAAGAGTAATTTCCATTTCAAAGTCTTGACTTGAGATAGCAACTTTGGGATTTCATCCCAAGGGCCTCATTCTTTTGTGGCAGCTTCTCTTTCCCCGTTAGCATCCTTGCGGACATCCAGCTAGCTGGAAGGTTTTCGAGACTAGCGGTTCTAGTGGTCACCTTGTTCGGAGGTTGATCCCACCTTGTTGTTTATTTCATGGTTAGTTGTTAATTTTGGCCTTAGAAAGCATGCACTTATTATTATCTTTCATTTTTTGTTTTACTTCAGAAAGTGTGTTTTTTCTTCACGCAAGCTGCTTCTATTCTAATAAAAAACAAAGCCTCTTGAACTTGCGATAACCCAAGTCAAGAGCACTCTTTGTCAGAGAGCATATTAAGTTTGCATTTTCCCTTGCATTAGGCATATAGATTAAAAAAGTCTCTTGAAACTTGTCATAAGACAAAGTCAAGAGCACCCTCTGTCGGAGAGCTGAACTGTGTGCTTCAATAATCCGAAAACATTTCAACTCACACCCCCATAATAATTTATCTTGGTTGCTATCTAACACCCGTATGCTCTGCCAACCTGAAAAGGTTGGGCTAGTACTCAGAAAGGTGTTAGATTTGATAATTTCTATAACGTAATAAAATTTTCACCCCCACAACCAGCGAACCGGCGTTTTTCAATAAATACTTAAAGTGCTACTCTGGGAGGTGGAGCCGGAGTGCCGTTGTTCAGACTTCAAGGGTGGTTTAAACATTGGACACTTATCCTCTTGATAACTGGACGGTCCGTCAGATCACCGTGAATAGCCACTGAAAGTATTTCTTCCGGTCAGACATTTTATCCTTGTTTCTTGCCAGCCTAATAATCAAGACCACTAAAACTTTCAATAAACTGAGATAATCTGCACAACGATCTCACAAACGTTACCACTTTGAACTCTTGTATCAAGCAACCCAAACACTTAAGACTATCTTGACTCCATAAGGCACTGGTCCTTGTCATCATTTTCATTTGCTTTTTGTCTATTTGGAGCATTTACATTATCGTGATTGTCTTGCTTTAATCTATCAAGTGGTTGTTTCTTCAATCTTATAATCTCGTTTCGCAACATGGATTGCTTGTCATCTTGTGTTTATATCGTCTCAAATTGTGATCTTTCATCATTTAAAAAACTCCTAAACAACACCCATCCGCATCACTGAACACTAAAAACACTTAAAACATAAGAGCCATAGTAAACTCTTTGTAGGGACTACCCCCCTTGGCTTCGTTAGGAGTTAGTCTAAACAGAGGAGCTGGGATTTAGGTGACAGTACCTAGCTCATTGCTTGCCCCCAAGGCCACACTTCTCCCACTTGTAGTGAGGAGACAGCTTTCGAAAGATTTGTGCTGTTGGTGTGTATCTCGGCGGACAACATGTTCCAGGAGGGCATGTTATTCCTATGGGCTGCATATGGATCAGCTGGTAAATTTATGAACATTAAATTTGTATAGAATGTTGTTGTTTAGATTTATCAATTATGTCTTAAAAATTCTACAAATTTATAAGTATTTTCTTTCAGCTTTCTATTCAAAACTCTCGAGGTTTATTAAGTAAAAGAGTCTTAAAAATTCTACAAATTTATAAGTATTATCTTTCAGCTTGCTATTCAACACTCTCGAGGTTTAATAAGAAAAATAATTCTAACATCAACACAGATAAAAAGTAAACATGCCTTTTGATAATTCAAGTTTTAAGAAATAAATCCCATCTTCTGCACTCTACCATTATTAAACTATATTTCTGCTATACAACCCTTGCATGTAAACAAGGATAACCTGTTTGTTATAACCCTGAAAAGGGAAGAAAACAAGTATACCATTGTTTAGGAACATATACCATAAAAGCATGACCTACTATTAATTTAGAACTTCTTAGCAGTGTTGCAAAAATCGACATCGGTGAAAAATGCGCAGGGGTCATCAATTCAAGAAATAGGGAAAAGTCAGGAAAAAGCAACAAAACCCAGAAAGCCTAAACTTGGACTTGAAAAACTCAGCGAACTCAGTGACCTGAAAAACTTGGAAAAATATCAGAAAAACCAGGAAATTGAAGATTTTTGCAACACACTTTGGAGACCTCGAGGCTTAGATGCAGGGAAATACAATAAACAAGAGGATTGAGTTGTTTTTCAATTTGCAAACCTCCATTTATTGCTGCATCTGTCTGAATTGCTCCTTGGATGGGCCTTCCAATTGGAGATGGTATTTCTCGGCCTAGTCCACTAACCACCTGTTGAATATATATAGGTAGTCAAAATACTCATTCTGTCAGAAAAGATTTAGGCATTTATTAATATCCGTCTACATTTTACTGTGCCCTCTAGCTGCCTAGGATGTAATTAAAAAGTCCCTCTACGAAAAAGATAACTGTGGTTTCTCTCTTTCTAAATTGAATTCAATGAGCATCTTAGAGAGAGAATCTATATCCATGTTGCCTGATTTCATCATTGTTTTCTATTAAAATAATTTAATTGATGGTCTTTTAACAACATTGGTAGACATGAATATAAAAATCTCATGGTTGTTGTAATACCCCGTTTTGAAGGCCCTGTTTGGTATATGGACCTTATGTAATGTTATTGTGTTCAGATTTGACCTAGATGCCAAGTCTATAAAAAAGCACCCTATGATATACATGATGTAAATATTGAATGTTATGATGCTAGAGTATGTGAAAAATCCTAGTAGAGAACCCAAGGCAAAGACCCTACTAGTGAATGTGAATAGCTGCTTGGGAGTGCATTAGCTTTTCCCTAAGTTGATGGCTTTGTCAAGATACAAGCATATTGTAAGCTCCAAATGGTAATATTGATTGAAAAACATCAATCGCTACCAATGGAGTGAGGGTGGACTATTATATGACTAGTGGCAAAGGATAAAAGGAGACAAAAGCTGGGGGCATGTGTCACTCTGCCAACTTCTCCCTTATGATTGTAAAACGTGGCATGAACAGAAAAGCCTTGAGAATAAACTAGCACCTCATTTTCAATGCACATTAATGGTTACGAACTTTCCTCCATCCATATAAGCTCACTTGGATATATCCACTGAGCGGGTTACACCCAAAGATGACCCTTTATGCAAAGTGTTACCTCCTAGACCTGAACTCAAAGATATGCAATGTTCCAAAACCAAGTGCAACATTAGAGGCACTTAGGAAAGTTGCCCACTATCACCACCACAACTCTTCCTCTCAATTTAGCCCAGCTCTCCTACAGCATAAGGGAGGAGACCCTAGGAAAGATGCTTATGATATGCTCAACCAAGGACATACAAGCATCACAATTATCTTTGATTTCAATATCAATAGAGTTGCCAAGCGAATCTTCAAATGCCTTCAAGCTTGTTGGACGTCCTCACCTATACAAACATCAAGTCACTTCAAAGAAATGCCCTCATCAAATGTAATGTCCCCATTCAAATAAATATCAAGTAGGGAAAATTCCACCAACCTACTAGTTTCCTAAGTTGGGGTGGAGACATTAAAATTGGAATAAGGAGACTAATAAACCCAAATGGACTTTGGTTTGGGCAAAAATATATTAAGAGGGGCAAAATAAATATTTATGGTGAGAAAATAAGATGGCACTTGGTCATGGAGACACATTGGTGGTGTGGGACCGCCAAAAAGCTAGATTCCCCATGCCACATGGCATTCCACTCACCCATTCGAATCCAAGGTGGAGTCCACTATTCTTGGGGTAGTTGGAAGGGAATATTACTTGGCATGACTCAATTAGGTCGAAATGTAGAGGAAGAGTAACTCCCATGGGAGAGGAAGAGGCATTTTGGAGCTAGTGGGACACTTGGGCTAGATTCCCTAGCTTCTATGACACCACCGATGAAGATGCCTATGACATTTCTGAAAAATCAGACCTAATGGCTGACATCTGACATATATGACATTTCAGGGCTAAAAATAGCCTCCAATAAGGTGCCCAAGTGAATTAGGGAAGCCTAAGAGACACCAATTCGAATGTGGTGAAGGAAGAGGCTAGAATTGGAAGGACAAGTGGCATACTTGGGAAACTCTTCCCAAATTGAGTTGGCATGAAGCTCATGGATGGAATTCGAATTGGGGAAGCCTTAGGAAGTTTATAAAAGTCAGGAACAAATAAGAATACCAGCTTTTGATCATTTTACATTTTGCATTTTGCATTTGGAGAGAAGAGCTAGTAGAGAGCTAGTCTACTTGCCTTAGCACCAATTTCGAGGGTGAAAGATTCTCATCCTAATTGGAAATTGGAGAGGCCATTCAGACCTTTCATTTGGAGCTACAATTGAGTCTTTAGTTACAGGTTGAAGCTACAGGGAAGCTCGTGGTTCATTCATCTACAACTTGTTCTTGCATCTCTTTCACATTTTCTTGCATATTTGGGCCCCTGGAGGAATTGCGCCTTTGGTGAGATGCTGATCTCTTTGTGAGAGTCCAAGAATTTCCATTTCTTTGTATTCTGATATATATACTCTGTATTTACTACTCAGAAGACTCTCAGGTCGAAATACCAAGTGAAACTATGTAAAAATACCAAACAATGCATAAATGATGTCATTTTCCCTAGATCTTGTTGTTGGAGATTGAAGAGACATTATTTCGAATTGTATCAGTCATTCTTTGTGATTTTATTGATGTATGGAGTGTCATTAATGTTCTGAAGAACTTTCATTAACATTGCACAATTCATTGTCACCTAAATTTCGAATTTCATAACATATGGTGAAAATTATTAACTTTTCCCCCTATGTGAAGTCTTGCATATAAACATCTGATTTAAGGGAGTTGCAGAAGGCCATAGGAACTAATTGATGATACATTGGGGAGCTCATTAAATTCATTTATCAGTACCATACCTCTGTTCTGAAAATTGGAAGGGTTTAATAGCATTTGGAGAGCCATCCTTGTCCACTACCCTTGGGGGTTTTGGAGCTCGATTTGACTAGTACATTTCCCTACTTTGTCCAGATTGTAAATGAATGTTGCAGAAGTGTTTTAAGGGTTGTTAAGAATCCATTAGCATCAATTATATGTCTGAATACCTTCCAAAATCATTCAGACCCCATTTGGAATAATTTGGATCCATTCGGAAGCATTTGGGTCAATACTAGTCCAAGGATCAAATTGGTTAAAAATTGCAATTTTTCCTAGTTTGTGCAAAATCTTAAAAAGGGACACTACATCAAACAACAAGTTCCTTTGTGGAGTTACCAATGAGAATAAGATATTCAAAGAAATGCCCTCATCAAATCACTTTAACTAATCTACTAAATCTTGGGAACAAGATTTTGTCCTCGGCAACAGTTCCAATTTGTTACCTTTCAAACCTACACTAAAACATATTCAAAGTCCCAAAACCAAGTGCAAACCTAGACACACTTAGAAAGGTTGCCCATTGTCACCACATCAACTTTTCCTCTCACTATAGGTCGCCTCTCCTCCAACTCAAGGGGTATTCCCTACAAAAGAATGTGTAACATATGATATAGAAATAAAAGGGATGATGGGCTGCCATATTCACATGCTGGAGGTTATATCAGCCCTATCCAATATTGGATGGAGCAAGCATGGAGAGGAACATGCCAGCCCTAATTTGATTTTGATGTTTACTTTCATCTTAAAGAGCTCACTTTAGTTTTCAGCCATACAGTAACTGAGATTCCAGCCTATGATTGCATGATGCTTGATGTGGCTTTGTTTGGGTTTGCTGTGAAACACAAGGGGAGATCTTATGTTCTTGATGAGATGATACGGTGGTTGCATTGGCTCTTTTATTTTACCTAGCATTTGTATCTTCCTTTTGAAGAGCAGGGCAGGAAGAATAAGCTCAATCTTCACAAGTGGTAGGTTTGATTTATATGTTTCCTTTGGCATTTTGGGCTCATGCCTTTATTTGTAGCGCCCCTTAAGAATGAGCAGTTAGATGGACATTCTCAAGTCTTTTGTAATAAATTGGGATTGAAAACCTTTGTATTGTGTGACAATGATGTGAAGTTTTGGATCCATATTGTCACGAATAGCAAACAATTTGATTCACCTTGCAGGTGCGATAATTATTCTAGAGTTCTCTTGCACCCCAAAAGGGAGTGCAATCTCCGTATGGAGCCAATTATTGCATCCTTTGAAAATGCATGGTTCATTTTGCATTTTCATGGGCCTTTCTTCTCTCACCGGGCACAGTAGAAGACAGTTGGAGTTACAACTTGATGGGGGTTGGTCTAAGACTGAATTGATGGATGATATGAGCAGTAAGTGCAGGAAATTCCTACACATGGAGGTCAAGAGCATGAGGGAGAGCAGAATGCCCAAACTTAGATGAGATCGTATGGCAGTGGAACCACTCGTTCAGTCAAAGGAGGTCATTTAATGATGAGTGCTCCACTTCAAGGGAGAATTTTGGTTGTTTGATCATGAGTCTACCCGATTATAGAAGGAACGTTGAGGGCAAGAAGCCATTCAAAGCATATTAAAATGACTTTATGGGGCATTACACATTATTTGAGGCATATTCTACATATTTGGAAGTATGTTTCCCCTTTGAGCAAAACCTTTTGGGGGTAAGGCTGCATTATTTTATCCATTTTCACATATTTGAAAACATATTTCACCTTTTGAGATATCTGTGGGTAAGAACACATTGTTCGAGGTCTTTTCTACATATTTGGAGAAAAGATCTTTGCATGAGATGCTATGTGACATTGTTGAGCCTCAAAAGAATAATAAATACATGCTTTAAAATGATCTCATGAATAGAAAGATGGCAAGTGGCAATATGGACCCATCTTATTCATTCAAAAGAGAAAAAGGAGTGCTACACTCAAGTAGGATTCTAGGGCCTTCTAAAAAATATTATATTATGAATTAGGGTTTGATTTGAAATATATAAATAAAGGAGAAAATTTATTTGCTAGAGGCATGGCTGGAGTTGTGGGAAATCCCCTCCAAGTTTACTTGAAGATTTATTGGGATGAAAAAGATAAGGGGCACTTCAATGTGAAGTTCTTCGTTTTTTTCTTGTTTTGTTGGGTTGATTTGATGGCTGGAAATTACTAGTACAGATCTGCTAGAATAATCTTTGAGAAGGGTAGTTTTGCTCAAGGGAGAGGACGTTAGGGCTGAGGTGAAACCCTCACTTCGTCTTGTTGTAACCATTGTATTTATTGAAGGATATTTGTTGCCGCAATGTTCCAATTAGGGCTGTTCACTTTATTTTGAGGGTTGCCATAGCTAGGGATTCAAGGTCAAGTGGGGCATGTCTAGGCTTTCTTAATCTTGGGTGAAATTATACTTGAAGACAGATGTATTGTTGGCTGATCATTCTATAAAGAGGGTTTCCTACCTGTGCCTACTTCATTTATGATTTCATTTGTGTTTGTCCTTTAAAGATTCATGGTTACACATCATTACTTGGCTGATTTTATTACTGTTGTGAGGAGCATATTTGGAATGGCCCTAATTTAATCTTTGGCATATTGAAGTGAATTCATATAGTTAATTTGAGCATGTTTATAATAGCTTAATTATGCCTTCTTCCATATTGTTCGAACCTTCTTGATTGTTCATTTTGACTCCATCACCCATTGGATAGGCACTGGTCTTGGGCCTTTGGCAATCCACCATCCCTTTCACTTCTAAAACATATCTTACAAGTTATTTTCTAAAGAATCCCCCATTGAGCTGGAGGAGGGCCGGCCTAAAGCAAGAGCAAGAGTTGTTGAGGTCGAATCTGGACTCTATTCACTATATTATGTGAACAAAGAGTATTTGCCAATTGTGCCACCAATAGAAGATTAGGACTAAGGAGCAACTCATTTTCATATGTCTCATATATTATGAGATTTGAGGGAGAACCATTATATATACCATGGTTCTGGAAGAATCCTGTTATCACATCCATCGTAGCCGGGGCTACCATGTCTTCAGACCAGTTTTGAGCACTTTTCCGAACTGGTCCTTTTGCTATGATATGCATGAGATCAGCAGTTGATGAGCAGTTCTTTGATGATCATTCCTATATTTAGCGGACCTAGAGCATATATTTTCAGCCTTAAAGGTCAGGACTGAGCCTCATGACCTCAGATTTGATGACCAAGTTAGCCATTTTCTTCCATACAGAGCAAATATGATGACAGTGCCCAATGTTTATACAGCAGCAGTGTTCCAGTGTCATTCAGTGATTCAGATGGTGGATACAGGTATATGGTTTGTGCATTTGGATATTTCATGTTGTGCTTCTTTACTTATCTTGGTAGCTTGACTGGGTATAAGGTGGTCATGAGTTGGAAATATTTTATGTGGTTCCTGTTGATTGTTTAGAATAAAGGTGATTCAATTGCTCTGAATTAGAAATTCTTGTGTATACTCGTTGGTCATGCCCTCATAGTAGTATGGACTTGGTCATTCCCCCATTATGGTTTGCTAGTCATGGCATCATCTGTCACTTCCCTCATCCATTCATTATCATCCATGTTGATTTTATCCCGACTTACACTTTAGCTTGTGATATCGAGGACTTCCCCCACCTAGGCCTCTGTGTTGGATAGACTCCATGTTGTTTTTGTGTCTCGGCTCTAAAGTGTGTGATTCTAGTCACAGTGATTGTTATCCTTTAGTCCTCGAAACGAAGTATACCTACCAACAGTGTTTCTAAACACTAAAAGCATCGGAACTTAAGTGGGTTGTATTCTAAACGGATGCTAAGTCAACAAAAACAATGTTATTAAACACTATGGCAAATATCTATAATAGCTAGTCCATGGCCAAGGGACAAGCACTCATCCTTTGTATGATGTAAGGTCGTTCGCCTCTACAAGGCAACAAGGTGGTGACTCCATCACACTTATGGACGGTGGCAGGCAATGGAGGTGATACCGAGTCATTATCTGAGGCCCGCAAGGCTATTCAAGGCACCTGCCCTTGGAGCCTGGCTAGTGAAAATCTTTATAAATGAAATAAATGTTGAATCTCAAGGTATAAAGCTAACAATATATTGCTATAAAGGTTGCTTGTCTAGAGTCTACTAGAAATAGTCTCATCATTCTACCCATTTGTGAGGCACCGCCATCCCCTTTGTGTTTCTCTATCCAATATATGTGTAGGTGGTTTTCCCTTACTGACTTATCCGAGAGGTCACAGTGTTGAGGTTGTTGAGTCATTCCCCTTTATCCTAACCTTGTTTCATTCATCTCCACCTGTTTCTAGAAAAATGACCACGTCCATAAATGAGTATACACTTGAGGTTCTTCTTTTGAGTAACTAGTTGCTTTGATCTAGACTTACTATTGATGATTTTTATGTGTAATCACCAGTTAAAATGCCACTTTATACTTTAGTCTCGATATCAATATAATTAAGGAAGCATATCTTATCCATTTGTACTTGCAGCATCAGTTGATTCTAGCCTGGGTCATCATTTTAATCAGTTTTAACCTGGTCAACCCAGTTTGACAAAGTGAACCGCAGGTTCCGGGATGAGTTGGACCAATGATGTTCGAGATTGATTATTCATGGTCCTTTGGTGCCCATTAGATGGTTCCATGCATCAGACATAGGTTTCATGTGATGGTTTGTGAGATTTTTTATTATCAGTATTTACAAACCATTATTTTATTTATTTGGGCATGGATGAGCTTACAGATGATTATCCGGATGGTAACATGGTGTATGAGTACTCATTCCTACCTGAATTGGACCTTTTGAGGCCAATGGGACACTCAGTTATCAGTTTCAGGCATTTACAGATGATGATATGGCTAGTTTATCACTTTACAGCATATTGCCATTAAAAAATGGCCTATACAGCACTTTCGAAGATCTTTTTGTTTCTCCTAGGGCACAACAGAGGGGATAGAGGGTCCAAGCACTTGTTATTACCATACTACTCTATCCCCAGACATTTTGGTGTAGTCAGTTTGGTGCCCGGAGCACTTGGCAGAGAGTTACATGATTTTTTTTCTTTTACAAGTGATATTCCAATTTCCAGCAGTTAAAAATGGAAGAATTGGCTAGCAGAGAAAACGATTTGCCTTAGTGAGGCAAGGAAATGGCATGGGGTTTGATCAAAGACTTATTGTGATGCATTCTACACCTTCTGGCACAGTCTCCAACTTCATTGGGGTCCACACGTCCTCCTAGTCATCATTTGGTGGCGTCTTCTTGTATTATTGGGGCACACATCCTAGTGTATTTAGACACTTTATGTCATGTTATATTGTTACGATGTATTTGTGGGTTGGCTAGTGAAGATGTTTATACCTCCTAGCCCCCACCATGATGTTATGTCATGTCCTAATGACATGTTATGTCTTACGTCCCCCCTAGGGCATCATTGAGGGAGTGCGTCCCCCCTATTTGAGTGATCCATGTATTGTATTGTTCGGCTCATATTAGCCGTTGATAATTATTGTTGTATCTTTTGATCTCAATCACTCATCTAAAAAGTGGTTAGGGTTTTGGTCTCTTCCGATTCTATGTAAAGGAGAGAACCCCCTCATTGTAAAAGGACTTTGGCTCTTGGAATTTTCTTAATAAAGAGATATTTGCATAAATTCTTGGATCTTCTTTGTGGGATGTTCTTGTACTGTGATTGGAAAGTCTATTTCTCTTAGCATTTGAGATATTGTTGTGGATCCGAAATATTTTGTGGAAATAGTGTTTAACTACAGTAGGGTGACTTCAACTTGGGCGTTTTTGCAGGGTCTCCTCAACTCGTTTCTCTTGAAGTCGGCTTATATCAGAGGGTTTTCAATAGCATCTTTTGATCTTTGATTTTCTCTTTGATATGTCTCATGCTTTTACAGTCTTTTTCTTTGAGCATCAAATCTCACTTCAGTAGTTTGTTTGTGTAGGAGAGAGGGGCGCACTAGCTATCTTGGGCAAATCAATTTCACTTGGATACACAACCAAATCATCTCAAATTGATTGAGAAGGGATAGATCATCACTATCAAGGCATCTGCAAGATTTTCCGAGTTAGATCTAGTTATAATCTTTTTGTTTGAAATTCTAATCCATTGGCCATATAAAAATACTATTGAAACCCTAACTGCCGTAACTTCTAAAAATTCTCTAGCTCAAACAACTTAAAATCGTGGTGAACGATTTCTGGGTTTTTACCTTAATACCTAGCCCTAAGTGGGTCTCCTAGGGCGTCACCCCTAAGGAACTCCTTTCCCAATTCCCTAGGCACTGATCTACTACCCTAGCGCACCCCCAGACTTAGCCATTTTTCTGAGTTGTTTGATGTCGGTTTTTGACTTGTGAGCTAAGACATTGTTATATATTCCACCAAGTCTCATCTAAAGGCACTAAAAAGCCTCATTTTGATCTTTACCCTTCTACCTTGGACACGTTTCCCGAGGCAAAATAAATCATTCTCATCTGCTAGTGTCTTGATCCTAGATCTGATCTTTAAATCTATAAGTCACTCATATTGGGTCAACATTTAATATCTAATAAGCCTCTTGATCCAAATTTAACCTATCTTGTGACTTCATCCATAGATCTAGGTTTTCTCATACCTGTCACCTTGCGTATTCTTGTGTTTTGGTTTGATCCGATGATTGGGTTAGCCGTTAGATCTCTCCTGTCGAGAGTAGATCTAGGTCTCCCCCTTTGCTGTCTAAGGCTTGGATAGAATAAAGTGAAAAGTGCCTCGATTGGCGTGACAACTAATCCATCTAGGGATCGAGGCCCTCTCAGGTCACCTCTTTAGTTGCCTATCTCCTCTACCATCCTGCATAGGATCATATTTTGGGGCAACTACAAGTTGTGTGATAACAAATCCCTAGTTACCTTCTTTTGTTATCTTAACCAAAAGTGCTTGTCCCTCTTCATATGTGAGGTGATTAATCACAAACAATAAGCATTACAGTACTCATCCAGATTCCAGACCTTGCTCCACCAAGTTGATCATTTCCCTCGAACTTATCTTAACCACTCATGGCGCTAAGCATCATGCAGACCTCCTAGCCATGGATGTAGGGGACACCAAATAGATGAGACAATGGACTTCCTCTCGTTCCCACCCACTTTCACGAGGGTACAGAGAGGTACCTGTTATCAACTTTATAGTAGATGGGGCTACCATGTCTTCAGACCAGATTCCAGTACTTTTCTGAGCCAGTCCTTTACTATGAGATGCTTGAGATCGGAAGTTGATGAGCAACTATTCTATGATCACTCATATTTTCAGCAGACACAAAGTATCATATTTGCAGCCTTATGCCATGACTGATCCTTATGACCCTAGATTTGATGACTGAGGTAGCCATTTTCTTCCATATAGAGCAGTCATGATGACAGTGCACAGAGTTATTCAGCAGCAGTGTTCCAGTGACAGTTGATGGTTTAGATGATGGTTTATACAAGTATATGACCCACGAGGTATATGGTTGTGCATTGGATATCTTTAGTGTGCTCTTTTACTTATCTTGGTAGCTTAACTGAGTATTTTGTGGTCATGATATGGCGATATATATATGTGTGTGTGTGTGTGTGTGTGTGTGTGTGACTATTTAGAATAGAAGTGATTTGATTGCCTGGAATTGGAAATTCTTGTGTATACTCATTGGTCTTACCCTCTTAGTAGTATGAACTTGGTCATTCCCACCATTTATGGCTTGTTAGTTATGGCTTCACTTGTCACCTTCCCCGTCCATCCGTTATCATCCGTTCTTGGTTGCACCCTGACTTACACTTTAGCCTGTGATATTGAGGACTTCCCCACTTATGCCTCTATGTTGGATAGACTCGCTGTTATTATGTGTCTCGGTTATGAGTTGTGCAACAGGAGAACCCACTGGTGTTGGTTCCTGAGCTTAGATGAGTTGGTTTCTGAAGCCTTGACCTCTCTGGTCGGTTTCCCCCGATGTTTGGTCCTGATTATGGATGACTCCCCCTAGTTTCCTGAGTTGTGTCAGCTAAGACTTTAAGCAAATGTTCTACCATCATTACATGCATTATGTGATTCATTGTTATATCTCCTAAAAGTGCAAGCCCATGGTAAAAATGAAAATAAGCTGTGCTTTTGAGCACAACAAAGAGGGCTATGAAATGAAATATGAAACACCCTGGATGAAAGCTGCAATTAGTTGTGCTTTTAAGCACATGCAAAATCCAACGGGTTAAAGGCCAAAAAGCAGTGGATAAATAAATGCTAAATTTAAAGATTGTTGGCCATGATTGAAATGTAATGAGTATTTCCTCACGGAGCCTATGAATTGGGATGTGAGAGGGAGTAAGGGACAGCTAATTCTAAGTGTCCCCTAGAACCTCAAGTTATGGTTTACTATGCACCCAGTCACGGTGGTTCTAGAAAAGATCCTCACGGAGCTTGATTAAAGCTTGGATGTGAGTTGTATACATTTGTTAAAGTTGAATGGGTAGACATTTGTTAAATTTGAATGGGCACTCCTCAAAAACAACTCATTCCATTTGTGAGACACCGCCATTCCTTGTGTGTTTTATATCCAACATATGCCTAGGTGGTTTTCTCTTTCCCTTTATCCAAAGTGTCACAATGTTGAAGTTGTTAAGTCATCCCCTTGTCCTAGCCTTGTCTTTTCCACCTTCACCCATTTCTAGCAAAATGGTCACGTCCATAAAATGAGCATACACTTGAGGGTCTTCTTCTTAGTAGTTGATTGCTTTAAACTAGACTTATATTTGATGTTATATTTGCTTATTCGCCAGTAGAATGCCACTTTATATTTTAGTTTTGCTATTGAAATATTTAAAGGAGCATATCTTATCCATTTGCACTTGCAGCATCAGTCAGTTTGAGCTTGGGTCATTATTTTCATCAGTTTTGACCTGGTCAACCCAGTTTGAGCAAGTCAACCGCAGGATCCGGGATGAGTTGGACCTATGATGTTCGAGATTGATTATTTGTGGTCCTATGGTTCCCATTTGATGATTCCATGCATCTAACACGGGTTTCATATGATGGTTTGATGAATTTTTATTATTATTATTATTTACAGACCATTATTTTTATTGTCTAGGCATGGTTGAGCTTACAGATGATTATCCAGGTGGTCACATGACGTATAAGTACTCATCCTTACTAGATTTGGAGCTTCTGAGTTCATTGGTATACTCAGATATCAGTTTCAAGCACTTGCATATGAGGTTATGGTCATTTTATCACTTTATTGCATATTTGCCATATAAAATGGCTTGTCAGCACATTTTGAGATCATTTTGGTTCTCCTAGGGTGCTACAGAGGGAGTATGGGGTCCAGCCAGTTGTTATTACGATATTACCATGCTCCCAGACATTTTGGTGCATTCAGTTTGGTGCCTGGGGCACTTGGAAGAGAGGTACAGGCATTTTATTATTTTACAGGTGATATTTCGGCATTACAAAATGAAAGAAATGGTCACTGAGGAAATCGATTTGTGCAAATGAGGAAAGGAAATGGCATGAGGTTTGATCATAGAGTTTTTCTTATGTGTCCCACACCTTCCGGCATAGTCTACAACTTCAGTGGGGTCCACACGTCCTCTGGGTCATTATTTGGGGATTTTATATTGTGTTATTGGGACAAAACGTCCTAGTCTAGTGAAGATAGTATCTCCTAGACCCCCCCAACAAAGTGTTATGTTGTGTTTCCTATTCATGTTATGTCACACGTTCCCCCTAGGGCGTAATTGAGGAAACACGTCCCCCTCTCTTAGAGTGATCCATGTATTATTGTTCCGGCTCATTTTAGCCGTTGATTATCATTGTCGTAGCTTATGATCTCAACCACTCATTTAAAAAGTGGTTAGGGTTTTGGTCTCTCTCATTCCTATTTGAAGAAGAGACCCCCCTCATTGTAAAGGGACTTTTGGCTCTTGGCTATTGGAATAGAAAAATATTCTTGTGAGAAATTCTTGTGATCTTGGATTGGAGGTTGGCTAATGGTGATTGAAACTACTTTTCCATTGCACTGAAATATCTTGGTAAATATCTTGCATATTTTTGGATCCATTTTCGATTTGCAGGTGAAGAGGACGATTTGGAAGAGGGGCGCACTGGCTAGGGAGACTCACCTTGTCTCTCTCTCTCAGATCCGGTTTATTCAAGGAGTAGTTTTGTCTTTGTACCAATTATTCTCTGCATCTTACTTCTTGCTTGCATCTACCTTCATTGTTACTTCTTGATTGAGTTCATCTCCTTGTTTTTGTAGGAAGAGAGGGGTGCACTTGTGGACTTGGGCAAATCCTTGGAGCAAGAGAATCAACCAAACTTTCATTTGATCTTTGCAGGAGTAGTCCTCGTCATTTCGGAATTCATTCTCATCATCCAGGTACGCATAAAAAGGTACGTATTTATTCCTTTAACTTACCCATCTGTCATTCACATTAAAACCCTAACTACTAAATCTTATAAAAATTCTCTAGGTTTAATTATTTGGTTTACTAGCGAACCATTTCTGGGTTTTCATCCTTGGGCCTAGCACCAAGTGGGTCCTCAAGGGCGTCTTGCTCTGTGGACTCCATCTACCCCATTTCCTAGGCACTGATCTCTCCATGATTGCACCCTCCTTGGTTTGTTGGTCTTCCGGATAGTTGGTACCCTTTTTCATAGCTTGTGTGCTGTGATATTGTCAGATCTAATTACAAGTTGTGCTAGGAAGCCTTAACTCTCTCAGATCCACTACTTGGGACCATTCTCCCTGATTTAAGTACATGTTTCCCAGGGAAATTGAATTTGATCATTTACCCTAGCAGCTACATCCTAGATCCATTTTTAATCTCTAAGTCATTGTGTCTAAAACATCTATGGTTGAATCTCATCTATCCTAAGCCTCTACAGTGACTTTGTCCCTTAGATCTAGGATTCTTCACCCCTTACCTTGCATACCCTATTAGAATAGCTTGATCTGGTGGTTGGGTTAGATCTGTCTTGTCAGGAGTAGATCAGGGTCTCCTCCTTTGCTATCTGGGGCTTAGATAGCAAGAAGCAAAGAGTGCCTCAATTGGCGTGACAACCAATCCATCTTGGGGATCGAGGCCCTCTTAGGTCAGCTCTTAAGTTGCCTAGCTCCTCTACCGTCCTGAATAGGATCATCTTTAGGGGCAACTACAAGTTGTGTGATAATAGTACCCACTTTAAAGGTTGAGTTGCCTTATAGTCCACATCAAGCAACTAGACACACATAATTAGATTTTTCTCTTTGGATCAAATGTTAGGAGAGCTTTGACTAACCACCTCCAAGCTCCTCCCAGGGTCTCCCAACTATCCCCTATCAATGACGACCATTCGCCAGAGGACCTTATTAGGCATTGTGTTGGTACCTCACAATGATTGATATGAATAGAGATGTTTCTACCCCCTCTTCTAAGTCTACTATATCTAGTGCAATGTAGTGGCTCTTTCTCTTTTCTAGGGTTTACCCTCTTGGTTCACCCTTTCTTACACTCTTTAGAGTTGTTTTCTCTTGTCTCTCTTTATCTTGCATGTTTTAGGAGTAGCCTTGGCACTCCCACATTATGCTTGTGACAAGTTGTATTCTCTAGGTCCCATTGACATATCCTTTGCTCGCTGAGGACATTAATAAAATTATCTAATTATCTTATCTTATTAAGAGGTTGTAGCTAGTACGTCTTTTGCACCATAGACTCAATGTAAGAATCTTGTTACAACCACGAAATGTTCAACCTCATGAATGTTGATAGCAATGTTTAGCTTTTAGTTTGATAATTGCTTATTGAGATATTTTATACAATACAAGAATAGGAGGTTTGGAGTTTATGAGAGAAGGCATTAGTAACATATAAGACCTATACTAGGGGAGCTTTCTAGTTTTTCTAAGTTTATAATGATAGTATGTAGACTAAATTGTTACCAGGCATTATATGAAAGAGTTGTCCTCGTGCATCACTCTTATGGCCCATTATTTTATAATCTTGATGTTAGGAACATTCATTGTGAGTTTAATTCAGTTTTGAGTAGTTGTTGCAGCAGTCTACATCGCAGCATCTACAATCTTGAGATGAGTGCCAAGTTGTTGAGATGTAAAGGCTACTAATCGTTTGTCAACCTGAAACCGTGTTCTATTCAATGTCTAAGCCAAAATTAGCTATGAGCATATTAATGGATATTCTTTGTACATGCAGCTTATCTCTTATAAATGAGATAACCTGTGCTCATTTTGCCAGAATAAAACCTATTGTTATTTGCAAAATTTTATTTCATAATTGCCATATACCAATGCGTTAAGGATCCCTGCAAAGATATATATTTGTTTAACTATTGAAAATGGTAGCAGCATATGCATTCTTGTTAGAAAGTTATGCTTCTTATATATTTCTAAATTATGAGCAGGGATGGAGCTATACCCCTGTTGTTAGAGTGTGATCATATCCATAGGGATTTCCAATGGCAAAGCAGCTCTGTCCTACTTGTAAACTTTGGGAACTACCAAGCATGACTGGCTTAAGATAGTTCTCTGGAACATCAACCTTAAAATGGAAACAGAATCATATCAGTAAGCTCCAAAACAATCTTGACAAGAAAGGCGAGTTTAGTACCAAATACCTTCAAAACTGCTAAATCATGCGCAGCATCAATGCCAATCAGTTTTCCTTCCTTCACAATTGCATTGCCCTCTGTATCTAGAAGGGATACCTATCCATCCAAAATAAAGGAGTAAAAGAAGAATTTTTAAAGTATCCAACTTAGATCACGTGATGCTGCAGAGAAATGCACACAAGGAGACACTCAAAAGTTTCAAAACTTCTGCTTTGTGCAAACCTCACATTGTTGTCGACCTGTTGTATCTGAAGCCAGTTTAGCAACAACATGATAATTTGTAACCTGTTGCCTTGTACATCAACAGAAATTCTTATCAATATAGAACTTTGGGTCCAGAGTAATTATGAAGTAAAATCCTCAACAGTAACAAAATAAGTAAAAGCTACACAAAAGGTTTGATTTGAGAATCAAGCTAAAGAGACAAGAATACTAATAAATTGCAGATAGACATGCAAGTATGTAGCCTGTTCACTGGTAATAACAGTAGCTAACCTAAAAAATGAATGATACATGCAGAACCACCAGAATAAAAGGAAGAAACCATACAATATGACCCAGCTTGTCCCAAACAAACCCTGAACCCGTGCCTTCCACTATTGCATCTGCTACTTCCGATGTCGATGACTGGCTAGCTGTCTTGGAGTTTGACACTTCAATATCCTTGATAGACACAACTGATCTTGTTGTCTCCTACTATTCAAGAATCAAAAAATACAGAACGTGATGAATAATGAGAAATATCCTAAATGTGTACATCTGCAAATAAAATCAACCAATGGGTAATTTCTAGAAAACACAATCCAAAACAGGTCCTAACAGGCAATATGAACATATTTGAAAAGAAAGAAAAGTGGCTGGATTTTTAAAAATGGGGGCTCTCCAATCTAAGAATACGCATAAACTATAAAAAATATCATTAACTGGTAAGGGACATATAGAACAATACAAGAAATTCAAATTGAAAGTAACCTCTATTAATGTAACCAAATGACCAAAAAAACAGTCGAAGGGACTCGGACAAATTAGTATGTAAGGTACATCCAATGACAGACTACTTGATGGAGCTCCCAAGAAAAATACTCAACTAAGTGTAATCATCAAACAATAAAAGAGAACAAAAGAGGAGATGGAGACAGAATCCAACTAAAATATATCATTAGAACATACTTTGGAAGTAAACTCCGCAAAGCTCAGCTGTGGGACTTGTTACCCCCCATTTTGGCAGGGGTGTACACATGTGAAAATGCTCGCATACTTCAGCAGGCCAGAGCAGAGTTGGAGAACTTTTGTTTTTAATAAAAATTCAGCATGCAGAATCGTCTTCAGGAAAGGTTAAGATCAGCGTTTCAGTTGGTTCGGTACAGCAGGAAGCAAAATGGTTCTGGGAAATAATCACTTGTGGCTCACAGAAACATTTTAGTTCCATATTTCCTGGCTCAGGGAAATCCAATATGCTGTGATAGAGTTTGATAAATCTCTTAGTACTTCTGATGATGGGGAGGGTGTTGGTAAGAGCACTGTTCAGGAAAAAGTTCTTTTTTGCAAATATGAAGGAACATCCTCAGACTTCAGAAAATGTAACTTTAAGGGAAGCCAAAGTTTTGAAACAGCAGGCAGAAATGTTTTATGCTCATGATGGAACGCCCACAGACCGATTGGAGATTATTGCCACGGTAGCAATTAGAAATCACAGTCACCAATTTGTGTTTCACGGCGAGCCCGGCACTTTGAACTCTTGTCTCAGAACGACTGGTCCGCGATATCCATGATGGAGCCGCCGTTGTTGGAAAGTCTGCCAGTTTTTTCCACAGGCAATTCTTTAGCAGAAAATTTGATTGATTCATTCGGGCATTACTTCAAGGAGCCCCGAGCCGAAGAACAATTCCAGCATTTTTTTCGTTTTTCACTGAAGATCACTATGGCGAAATTTATGATCCGTGAGCAGTTTTCTTCAGCATCTGATTGCAGAGTTACCTTCATTGCCAAAGCTCAGGGTTTAGAAATATCACGCCGGCACAGAGGTTCGTGTATGAAAGTGTAAATCCCAACCTCGGGGGCCGCTGACTGTACTGCTGTATGTCGAGATCTTGAGAAAAGCCATCCCCCTGGAAACATTAAAAGATCCGATTGCATCGATTGTCAAACTTCATGCCAAAACTGCAAAACGATCGAGTGATATCACACCCTAACGTGCGAGTCCAAGCTCTAAATTCAGCGGCGGTAGGTGGCATCCTCACAAAGTGGCGTGTTTTCAGAGCAGGCACCCATTTACTTCATCAATCAAACTGATGTTCGCCAATTCTGACTAAAGTTACCGAGGAATCAAAGCATCGGGGTCACTTCTTCACGAGTTTAACAGCTGCTGAAGGGTTAGCTTCATGTTTATTTAAAAATTTTGAAGCAAACAGTTAAGGAGAGATGGCAGTCTCGAGCACTCGGTGATATGATACCAGCAAGCGTTTGGCAGTTGTATTGGGCAGCTGATTGCAAATCGTATCTTAGACTACGGGTTTAATGAATTTTTCAGTACCGTGGAAGTAAAGCAACAGTAGTCACTTCGTGGGAAACCCGTGTTTTCATCAGCAAATTGAAGATTCGCTTCCTCTTGATAGCTGATTGATAATTGGTGGCGTTTCTTACCTAAATCGTGAAGCACCCACTGGGGAAATTCGACTTGGCGAGCAGGGGCGGCGTGAACCGGGTCACCAAGTACCTTGATTGACAGTCACTGCTCATTTAGTTTCACAAACGCCGAGTTTTTTCAATTATGGAGCTGTTGGCACAAATTTGATCGGGTATGCACTTCACCAACAGCCGAAGTATTGGTCCACGACGCCGAACTCAGAGTTTTCTAGCGGTAATCAGCATCGGAGGTCAGCTATTCACATGTGTTATCTGTTATTTGCATGGACCGGCGTTTTTATTTGGCAGCCATTTGGTCGGTTGCCCCAACCTCGACTTGTAATGCTGAGTTACCAGCGATATTAAGCTCATTTTTTCAATGAATTAATCAAGCAATGAGCATGAGTCTAAATCGGGCATGTTACTTGCACTTACACGACGCCTGGCTGCCCCTTTTACCATCGGAGCAGTGATCCTGTTTAACACCCGTGTGCTGGGAGTCACGTGTCTGTCGGTTGCAATTTGGTGGGCTCTTTTGGCTGCGTGAGGGTTTGAACTACCAGCCAATAGGGTGTTCCATTAAATAATCATTGGCGGTCAACAGGTCTAAATTAGTGGTAGTTAACAGGCTTTTGTTTATTCGATGGAGAAAAAGGTGGATCTAGGATCCACCTTCCTCATTATTTTATTATTTTATTATCTTTTGAAAACTGTATGAGAAGCTTTTGGGGTCTTTTTAAGGGGCCAGCTTTCTCCATTGTAATGATGGAAAATTTTGGGGGTTTCTCTCCCTTTTGAGCTTTAATGAAAATATCGGCTGGGTTTGTGGATAGATTGAGCATCTTTCATGTGGTTGTGTGATGTATTTCAAGTTGTAGAATAAATCTAGCTTGTGAGGGCTTTTTTAAGCACAATAGATTAGCCATTTACGGTTTAAGTTGGTTAATTTTGCTTCAGCGATTAGTATTTCGATGGACATCAGTATTCTGTTGTACGAAATGTTGATTAAGATCTCATTGTTTGGGCATTCTAGATTAGTCTCACTTTTATGAAGCACAAGGCCTCCATGAGTCCTCTTTTGACTCCATTTCCCCTTCTGGTACTGGCACTGGTCTTTCCCTGAGGATTGATCTTCCTTTCTTTTCCATCACCCATTTAAAAAACTCATTATTTTGCTACTTATGTTTCTCTAAGGCAGTCTCTTCCATTTCACCTTGCCCTCCGTTGCATCTGCCTTAGTGATCCTATTTTAGGGATACCCCCCTAGAGTGGGAGAAGAGCCAACCTGAAGCATAGAGGAGAGGAGTGTGGTGACATTGGCCTCTCTCCTGAGAGAGTTGTCATCCAGCTGGTGTGTCACATTTTGGGCTTCAACACATGCATGCCATTTTGGCGGACAACATTTTTGGCACCGCTACCGGGGACAAAGTCCAGTTCCCGAAATTTGAAGACTATGCTTCATTGACGACATTTGTGGGAGATTATATTGCAGATTCTTCTTCTCACATGGCGACTCCATGAAGGGACAGAGCCCTTGTCCTTTTGCAGATTTGAAGATCCTATTGGGTGTAGAGGTGAGCACACTCATTGGAAAGCATTCGAGCTCACCTTGGCGACTCCACAATTTGGTATGAGGTACGATTATATACATTTTTCAGATTTAGTACCTCATTGTTGCATTTATGGATGATAATAAAGAAAGACAGCGTGCTCTTTTGCACGAAGTTTTTACCCCTTTGGATGTCTCAAATATCCGTGGGTTTCCTAATGTATGCTACAACCGTAAGAAGGTGCATGACATTCTTCCAGAATTCCATGGGAATGATGATGTTTCAGCCACCCATCACATTTCTTCTTACTGCAAATTGGTGGTTGATTTTGATGTTTATCATGAGGATGACCTTATGGTCATTTTTGCTTTAACTTTGGAATGGGATGCATCAAATTGGTTCTATGGCCTTTTGGATGAATCCATACATTCAGTGACAAAGTTTTTTGAGAGTTTCCTCCTTCGCTGGCATGATGGAACTGTCAATGAGATTGAACAACTTGCTAGAGAGTACGATGCCCTCATCCCTAGGGTCCACATTGAACAAAAAGAGCAACAGTTAGAAGAAAATATTGAAGATCTCATTGAAGAAAAAACACAAGTTTCTGAGCAGCTTCATGATGAAAAGTTGGAGCTGTCCCAAGTTCATGAACAACTGTATGATGATGAAAATCTACTTCAAAATCATTTTATTAGTAAAGATGACAGTGTTTGTTTTGCAAACCAGCTTGAGCAGACTTATGGTGAGGGTGTGGAACTGCCTGAATTCCATTTCATCGAAGGTAATAGCTCTTATTTTTTAGATCTGTTTCATGAGAAGTCTTTGGATATAACAGAAAATATTGAAAGTATGGAGCTGCCTCAAAGCTGTGCCATAAAAAATGTTTATGAACAGCCTCCTGTTGCAATAGAAAACATCAAAGATATTCATGAGCAATTTTATGGTAATGATCAGCTCGATGGAATTTTTTATATCAGCCCCATCCACCAATGGATCGAAGCTACTTGTGCACATTCTGAACTTTTCTGCCAAAACTTTGATAAAATTTTATGTCCTCACGGTCTATCATTTCAGGTTCACGGGCAGATTCAAGGATATCTCTGTTTAAAGGTAACTCTGTCCACATTTTTGTCTGGAACTGAGCATGGAGAAAAGAGAAACAGCAGAGATAAGATGCTAGATCGGTTACACTGGTTATATGAATATACATAGCATGCTGTTGTCTCATGTTAGTGTAGGTAGGTAGGAAGAAATAAGCTCTTGCATGAGCATTTGCTGTCATTTGTTTTGTCTTTCTGCAAATCTTGTAATAAGTGGTCATAATGGGATGTGAATCAAGCCATCCTTACCACACTGTGTTCTTACTTTGTTTTTGGTCTGCAATAACCGAGAGGATCTGAGGTTCTCATGCACTCACCAAGGCGAGCACACGTCCCGCAGTTGGAGGCAGATGTTACCCCCATTTTGGCAGGGGTGTACACATGTGAAAATGCTCGCATTCTTCAGCAGGCCAGAGCAGAGTTGGAGAACTTTTGTTTTTAATAAAAATTCAACGTGCAGAATTGTCTTCAGGAAAGGTTAAGATCAGTGTTTCAATTGGTTCGGTACAGCAGGAAGCAAAATGGTTCTAGGAAATAATCACTTGTAGCTCACAGAAACGTTTTAGTTCAATATTTCCTGGCTCAGGGAAATCCAATATGCTGTAATAGAGTTTGATAAATCTCCTAGTACTTCTGATGATGGGGAGGGTGTTGGTAAGAGCACTGTTCAGGAAAAAGTTATTTTTTGCAAATATGAAGGAACATCCTCAAACTTCAGAAAATGTAACTTTAAGGGAAGCCAAAGTTTTGAAATAGCAGGCAGAAATGCTCTATGCTCGTGATGGAACGCCCATAGACCGATTGGAGATTATTGCCACGGTAGCAATTAGAAATCACAGTCACCAATTTGTGTTTCGTGGCGAGCCCGGCACTTTGAACTCTTGTCTCAGAACGACTGGTCCGCGATTTCCATGATGGAGCCGCCGTTGTTGGAAAGTCTGCCAGTTTTTCCCATAGGCAATTCTTTAGCAGAAAATTTGATTGATTCATTCGGGCATTACTTCACGGAGCCCCGAGCCGAAGAACCATTCCAGCATTTTTTTCGTTTTTCACTGAAGATCACTATGGCGAAATTTATGATCCGTGAGCAGTTTTCTTCAGCATCTGATTGCAGAGTTACCTTCATTGCCAAAGCTCGGGGTTTAGAAATATCACGCCGGCGCAGCAGTTCGTGTATGAAAGTGTAAAGCCCAACCTCGAGGGCCGATGACTGTACTGCTGCTTGAGAAAAGTCGTCCGCCTGGAAACATTAAAAGATCCGATTGCATCGATTGTCAAACTTCATGCCAAAACTACAAAACGATCGAGTGATATCACGCCCTAACGTGCGAGTCCAAGCCCTAAATTCAGCAGCGGTAGGTGGCATCCTCACAAAGTGGCGTGTTATCAGAGCAGGCACCCATTTACTTCATCAATCAAACTGATGTTCGCCAGTTCTAACTAAAGTTTCCGAGGAATCAAAGCATCGGGGTCACTTCTTCACGCGCCTAACAGCTGCTGAAGGGTTAGCTTCATGTTTATTTAAAAATTTTGAAGCAAACAGTTAAGGAGAGATGGCAGTCTCGAGCACTCGGTGATATGATACCAGCAAGCATTTGGCAGTTGTATTGGGCAGCCGATTGCAAATCGTATCTTAGACTACAGGTTTAATGAATTTTTCAGTACCGTGGAAGTAGAGCAACAGTAGTCACTTCGTGGGAAACCCGTGTTATCATCAGCAAATTGAAGATTCGCTTCCGCTTGACAGCTGATTGATAATTGGTGGCGTTTCTTACCTAAATCATGAAGCACCCACCGGGGAAATTCGACTTGACAAGCAGGGGCGGCATGAACCGGGTCACCAATTACCTTGATTGACAGTCGCTGCTCATTTAGTTTCACAAACGCCGAGTTTTTTCAATTATGGAGCTAATGGCACAAATTTGATCGGGTATGCACTTCACCAACAGCCGAAGTATTGGTCCACGACGCCGAACTCAGAGTTTTCTAGCGGTAATCAACATCGAAGGTCAGCTATTCACATGTGTTATCTGTTATTTGCATGGACCGGCGTTTTTATTTGGCATCCATTTGGTCGGTTGCCCCAACCTCGACTTGTAATGCTGAGTTACCAGCGATATTAAGCTCTATTTTTCAACGAATTAATCAAGCAGTGAGCATGAGTCTAAATCGAGCATGTTACTTGCACTTACACGACGCCTGGCTGCCCCTTTTACCATCGGAGCAGTGATCCTGTTTAACACCTGTGTGATGGGAGCCACGTGTCTGTCGGTTGCAATTTGGTGGGCTCTTTTGGCTGCGTGAGGGTTTGAACTACCAACCAACAGGGTGTTCCATTAAATAATCATTGGCGGTCAACAGGTCTAAATTAGTGGTAGTTAACAGGCTTTTGTTTATTCGATAGAGAAAAAAGGTGGATCTAGGATCCACCTTCCTCATTATTTTATTATTTTATTATCTTTTGAAAACTGTATGAGAAGCTTTTGGTGTCTTTTTAAGGGGCCAGCTTTCTCCAATTTTTGGGGTTTTTCTCCCTTTTGAGCTTTAATGAAAAAATCGGTTGGGTTTGTGGATAGATTGAGCATCTTTCATGTGGCTGTGTGATGTATTTCAAGTTGTAGAATAAATCTTAGCTTGTGAGGGCTTTTTTAAGCACAATAGATTAGCCATTTACGGTTTAAGTTGGTTAATTATGCTTCAGCGATTAGTATTTCGATGGACATCAGTATTCGGTTGTACGAAATGTTGATTAAGATCTAATTGTTTGGGCATTCTAGATTAGTCTCACTTTTATGAAGCACAAGGCCTCCATGAGTCCTCTTTTGACTCCATTTCCCCTTCTGGTACTGGCACTGGTCTTTCCCTGAGGATTGATCTTCCTTTCTTTTCCATCACCCATTTAAAAAACTCATTATTTTGTTACTTCTGTTTCTCTAAGGCAGTCTCTTCCATTTCACCTTGCCCTCCGTTGCATCTGCCTTAGTGATCCTATTTTAGCGATACCCCCGTAGAGTGGGAGAAGAGCCAACCTGAAGCGAAGAGGAGAGGAGTGTGGTGACATTGGCCTCTCTCCTGAGAGAGTTGTCATCCAGCTGGTGTGTCACATTTTGGGTTTCAACACATGCATGCCATTTTGGCGGACAACATTTTTGGCACCGCTACCGGGGACAATGTCCAGTTCCCGAAATTTGAAGACTATGCTTCATTGACGACAGTTGTGGGAGATTATATTGCAGATTCTTCTTCTCACATGGCGACTCCATGAAGGGACAGAGCCCTTGTCCTTTAGCAGATTTGAAGATCCTACTGGGTGTAGAGGTGAGCACACTCATTGGAAAGCTTTCGAGCTCACCTTGGCGACTCCACAGTTTGGTATGAGGTATGATTATATACATTTTTCAGATTTAGTACCTCATTGTTGCATTTATGGATGATAATAAAGAAAGACAGCATGCTCTTTTGCACGAAGTTTTTACCCCTTTGGATGTCTCAAATATCCGTGGTTTCCTAATGTATGCTACAACCGTAAGAAGGTGCATGACATTCTTCCAGAATTCCATGGGAATGATGATGTTTCAGCCATCCATCACATTGCTTCGTACTGCAAATTGGTGGTTGATTTTGATGTTTATCATGAGGATGACCTTATGGTCATTTTTGCTTTAACTTTGGAAGGGGATGCATCAAATTGGTTCTATGGCCTTTTGGATGAATCCATAGATTCAGTGACAGTTTTTTGAGAGTTTCCTCCTTCGCTGGCATGATGGAACTGTCAATGAGATTGAACAACTTGCTAGAGAGTACGATGCCCTCATCCCTAGGGTCCACATTGAACAAAAAGAGCGACAGTTAGAAGAAAATATTGAAGATCTCATTGAAGAAAAAACACAAGTTTCTGAGCAGCTTCATGATGAAAATTTGGAGCTGTCCCAAGTTCATGAACAGCTGTATGATGAAGAAAATCTACTTCAAAATCATTTTATTAGTAAAGATGACAGTGTTTGTTTTACAAACCAGCTTGAGCAGACTTATGGTGAGGGTGTGGAACTGCCTGAATTCCATTTCATCGAAGGTAATAGCTCTTATTTTATAGATCTGTTTCAAGAGAAGTCTTTGGATATAACAGAAAATGTTGAAAGTATGGAGCTGCCTCAAAGCTGTGCCATAAAAAATGTTTATGAACAGCCTCCTGTTGCAATAGAAAACATCAAAGATATTCATGAGCAGTTTTATGGTAATGATCAGCTCGATGGAATTTTTTATATCAGCCCCATCCACCAATGGATCGAAGCTTCTTGTGCACATTCTGAACTTTTCTGCCAAAACTTTGATAAAATTTTATGTCCTCACAATCTGTCATTTCAGGTTCATGGGCAGATTCAAGGATATCTCTGTTTAAAGGTAACTCTGTCCACATTTTTGTCTGGAACTGAGCATGGAGAAAAGAGAAACAGCAGAGATAAGATGCTAGATTGGTTACACTGGTTATATGAATATACATAGCATGCTGTTGTCTCATGTTAGTGTAGGTAGGTAGGAAGAAATAAGCTCTTGCATGAGCATTTGCTGTCATTTGTTTTGTCTTTCTGCAAATCTTGTAATAAGTGGTCATCATGGGATGTGAATCAAGCCATCCCTACCACACTGTGTTCTTACTTTGTTTTTGGTCTGCAATAACCGAGAGGATCTGAGGTTCTCATGCACTCACCAAGGCGAGCACACGTCCCGCAGTTGGAGCCAGATGTTACCCCCATTTTGGTAGGGTGTACACATGTGAAAATGCTCGCATCCTTCAGCAGGCCAGAGCAGAGTTGGAGAACTTTTGTTTTTAATAAAAATTCAGCGTGTAGAATTGTCTTCAGGAAAGGTTAAGATCAGCATTTCAGTTGGTTCGGTACAACAGGAAGCAAAATGGTTCTGGGAAATAATCACTTGTGGCTCACAAAAACGTTTTAGTTCCATATTTCCTGGCTCAGGGAAATCCAATATGCTGTGATAGAGTTTGATAAATCTCTTAGTACTTCTGATGATGGGGAGGGTGTTGGTAAGAGCACTATTCAGGAAAAAGTTCTTTTTTGCAAATATGAAGGAACATCCTCAGACTTTAGAAAATGTAACTTTAAGGGAAGCCAAAGTTTTGAAACAGCAAGCAGAAATGCTTTATGCTCGTGATGGAACGCCCACAGACCGATTGGAGATTATTGCCACGGTAGCAATTAGAAATCACAGTCACCAATTTGTGTTTCACGGCGAGCCCGGCACTTTGAACTCTTGTCTCAGAACGACTGGTCCGCAATTTCCATGATGGAGCCGCCATTGTTGGAAAGTCTGCCAGTTTTTTCCACAGGCAATTCTTTAGCAGAAAATTTGATTGATTCATTCGGACATTACTTCACGGAGCCCCGAGCCGAAGAACCATTCCAGCATTTTTTTCGTTTTTCATTGAAGATCACTATGGCGAAATTTATGATCCGTGAGCAGTTTTCTTCAGCATCTGATTGCAGAGTTACCTTCATTGCCAAAGCTCGGGGTTTAGAAATATCACGCCGGCGCAGTTGTTCGTGTATGAAAGTGTAAAGCCCAACCTTGAGGGCCGATGACTGTATTGTTGTATGTCGAGCTCTTGAGAAAAGTCGTCCGCCTGGAAACATTAAAAGATCCAATTGCATCGATTGTCAAACTTCATGCCAAAACTGCAAAACGATCGAGTGATATCACGCCCTAACATGCAAGTCCAAGCTCTAAATTCAGCGGCGGTAGGTGGCATCCTCACAAAGTGGCGTGTTTTCAGAGCAGGCACCCATTTACTTCATCAATCAAACTGATGTTCGCCAATTCTGACTAAAGTTTCCGAGGAATCAAAGCATCGAGGTCACTTCTTCACGAGTTTAATAGCTGTTGAAGGTTTAGCTTCATGTTTATTTAAAAGTTTTGAAGCAAATAGTTAAGGAGAGATGGCAGTCTCGAGCACTCGGTGATATGATACCAGCAAGCATTTGGCAGTTGTATTGGGCAGCCGATTGCAAATCGTATCTTAGACTACGGGTTTAATGAATTTTTCAGTACCGTGGAAGTAAAGCAACAGTAGTCACTTCGTGGGAAACCCGTGTTTTCATCAGCAAATTGAAGATTCGCTTCCTCTTGACAGCTGATTGATAATTGGTGGTGTTTCTTACCTAAATCATGAAGCACCCACCGGGGAAATTTGACTTGACGAGCAGGGGCGGCGTGAACTGGGTCACCAATTACCTTGATTGACAGTCGCTGCTCATTTAGTTTCACAAACGCCGAGTTTTTTCAATTATGGAGCTATTGGCACAAATTTGATCGGGTATGCACTTCACCAACAGCCGAAGTATTGGTCCACGACGCCGAACTCAGAGTTTTCTAGCGGTAATCAGCATCGGAGGTCAGCTATTCACATGTGCTATCTGTTATTTGCATGGATCGGCGTTTTTATTTGGCAGCCATTGGGTCGGTTACCCCAACCTCGACTTGTAATGCTGAGTTACCAGCGATATTAAGCTCAGTTTTTCAATGAATTAATCAAGCAGTGAGCATGAGTCTAAATCGGGCATGTTACTTGCACTTACACGATGCCTGGCTGCCCCTTTTACCATCGGAGCAGTGATCCTGTTTAACACCTATGTGCTGGGAGCCACGTGTCTGTTGGTAGCAATTTGGTGGGCTCTTTTGGCTGTGTAAGGGTTTGAACTACCAGCCAACAGGGTGTTCCATTAAATGATAATTGGCGGTCAACAGGTCTAAATTAGTGGTAGTTAACAGGCTTTTGTTTATTCGATCGAGAAAAAGGTGGATCTAGGATCCACCTTCCTCATTATTTTATTATTTTATTATTTTATTATCTTTTGAAAACTGTATTAGAAGCTTTTGGGGTCTTTTTAAGGGGCCAGCTTTCTCCATTGTAATGATGGAAAATTTTTGGGGTTTCTCTCCCTTTTGAGCTTTAATGAAAATATCAGCTGGGTTTGTGGACAGATTGAGCATCTTTCATGTGGTTGTGTGATGTATTTCAAGTTGTAGAATAAATCTAGCTTGTGAGGGCTTTGTTAAGCACAATAGATTAGCCATTTACCGTTTAAGTTGGTTAATTATGCTTCAACGATTAGTATTTCAATGGACATCAGTATTCAGTTGTATGAAATGTTGATTAAGATCTGATTGTTTGGGCATTCTAGATTAGTCTCACTTTTATGAAGCACAAGGCCTCCATGAGTCCTCTTTTGATTCCATTTCCCCTTCTGGTACTAGCACTAGTCTTTCCCTGAGGATTGATCTTCCTTTCTTTTCCATCACCCATTTAAAAAACTCATTATTTTGTTACTTCTATTTCTCTTAAGCAGTCTTTTCCATTTCACCTTGCCCTCCGTTGCATCTGCCTTAGTGATCCTATTTTAGGGATACCCCCCTAGAGTTGGAGAAGAGCCAACCTGAAGCGAAGAGGAGAGGAGTGTGGTGACATTGGCCTCTCTCTTGAGAGAGTTGTCATCCAGCTGGTGTGTCACATTTTGGGCTTCAACACATGCATGCCATTTTGGCGGACAACAGGACTCAACACTCAAGACCTAGTGATGACTTGTTCCACATAGATGGAATAAAATGAAATGAAATGAGGTGAGGACTAATAAACAGTTAGCCATCATCTATAACGTTGAAGTCACCTAAAAATTGGTGAAAAATGTTCACAGTAGGCAGAATTATCTCTGGCCGGGAAGAAGTCAAGAATATACTTTTTCTACTAGATCCTTGGTGATAGTTGTCTCTAATGTCTAGAGATGGTGATAAATGTGGTCTTGCATCTGGAATGATCCATAACTCTGCCTCTAGATATCTCTTTTGCTAATAACCTTCTATTTAAGATTGTGATCAAGCAACCCTCTCTATCCTGTGACCTGTCAATCTTTATCTCTGAGTCACCATAAGTTCTGGCTGAGTCTGAAGGTAAGAGGACCTCATGCACTGCTCAGTGCTGACAACCTTTCAAAAGAAAAAGGTCTTAAGTTTTGATTTGGGAGTGGATAGATGTCGGGGGGGACAGCATTTCTACCCTCAGTCAGATGAAATGGATCTTAAGAGTAATGTGACTAGACCTAAGGGTTGTCCAATATCTCCAAGGTAAACAGTTTTGTCCCAACAGTGTATCTATCAAGCCAGCCACGAAACCATACCAATAGGCAGTGTTTCAGAACATAAATCCATACTATTATGGATAAATATCAAAGAACAAAGTACAAACACACATCCCCTTCAAACTATACACAAGTTAGTTAGGTAATGAGTGCTTTACCACAGAATTAAATTGAGCAGCAAAATGAAGACCAAAATAAAGAAAGTAAAAAGGGTCATGGAAGTAAGAAGAAAAGAAAGAATAAGAGAACAAGTAGATGAGGCACCCTATGAAGAGATTCTGGTATAAAAAGAATTGAGCAAGAAGGTTTATCTGGAATGAAGAAAAAATCACAAAATTAAAGAATAAAGGCTAACCGTTTGTGCCAAATCTCAATTAGAACCTAAAGTACTATGTAATTATATCAAGCAAATGCAAGAAAGTACAAAATAAGAAATGCCCTGGGGTTAGCTCAACTGGATGTTGCCAATGTTGTTGGAAATTTGGCTAGTTCCATGCCAATTGGTGCCTGGTTTTAAACCCCCTAGGTTAGGTGCACTAGTCTAGGCCTATGGGTTTACTAGGGTTGCCATCCATGAATGTGGGGAAGCATCCCTTGGGTTTCCCCACGAGGTTTTCCTAGGGAAAAAAAGAAATGCACCCAAGAGAAATGGTGAAACTAAGAAGGATCTGTCGTTCTTGTTGAATGATCTAATGAATATAAAGAGGAATGAGAAGGTGGATTGGAAGATTTGACGAAATTGTGCGGAATATTCCTCAGACTCACACACCAAATGATGCTATCATATTGACATATTATATCAACGAATTTCAAGGAGAGTTTCTCTTTCATCTCAATATGGCCAGCCCTTAGGATTTGGAAACAGCTAAGCAAAAAGCTCAAGGTCTAGATAAAAATTGGAGGGCATCAGGAAAACCTAATATATGGCATGCCCCAAGAAGTAAAGTTGAATAGAAATCAAAGACAAATTCAATTCCTGTTGACGAATCTCCTAACAATGCTATAAACCTGGTGCTTGAAGAGATAAGGAAATTAAGGATTGACTTTGCTCAATAGATGACCACTTTGCAAAGCAGGATGCTTCAAGCTAAGAAGAATCAGGGACAGAACAGGCTCACACCAAAAGATTTCAACAATGGTCCTTCGAATAATGGAAGAACTCCTACATCATTGGAACCGACAAATATGGCTGGTGATTTTCCGCACTTTTACCGGGCTTGTCAATAATATGAAGGCTATTTATGCATGCACCCTTGTTTCCCACTCATCCACTTCCACTCATCTTACGTTTATCCCAATTGACACATTGTTCTAGGTGGTGTACTCCACTAGGGGGGTCTACTTGCACCTTTGATTGGTCTTATTCACACTTCGTTTCTATCTTGTTGAAGGTTAAAGTGGCTAAGAACTAATTTGCCCTACCTTTGGAAATGCTTGCACATTTTCCTAGGGTAAACTATCTCTTGTGGGGAATATTTTATGGTTAACTCACTTCGTCAAAGTGGACATAATGCACATCTTCCTGCATATTGCTATTTTGAGATGGTAATTGAGCCTTGGAGACCACATCTTGGACGACATTTGCTATTCTTGGAGGAATCTTGGAGGGCACACTCTTCATGGAGATTATTCTATTGCTTGTTTGAAGATGGTCATAACAACTTGACCACTTCCCCTGGGGTGCCCCTCTTCTTCAAGATTATTTTAATATTTCTTGGATAAAAACCTCTTGGGGATGCACCCGAGTCTCCTAGAGCTCTCATATGGAGATCTGTACATGTGGCATAGCCACTAGTATTTTTGCATTTGGTTGACTTGTCCTCTCAAATTAGTTGAGGGATAATAATATTTTATGTTTTCTTAGAATAGATCTAGGGTTTGGTAGAGATATTATTTTATTGTGGAGGAAGCCAAGACTCTATAAAAGCAAGGCTCCTATTGTAATGGTTGTTGAAGAAATGAGCATTGGAACTCTTGCTGCTAGTACTTTGTATCCTTATTGAGACTATTGGATGGTTTTGATGATGCACTAAGTACTATCCTTATTGAGACTATTGGATGGTTTTGATGATGCACCATAGTGCATGAGGAAGTTTTCTCCCTGATTGATGTTGTTGATATCTTCATTGGAATATGGTTGTGAGGAATTAAAACCAGTAACATCCATCCATTTTACTTGTGTTTGTGAATTTTGATGAATTACATGAATGTATGTCTCTCTATGTATGGTTATATGCATTTGTAATTCATTTTTTACGAGTACAAAACCTCACAAACATAGGATTTAGCTACACTAGTAAATTCCCATTTGCAGATTTCTGACATATAGGCCAACAAGGAGACAATAAATAATGCCTGCACTTTGCCAGCTTATTTATGCACATGTCTCATTAGGACAGCCTCCCACTGAGTCTCGCTAAATCCCATATGCCCAATATAAAACATCGGCACCTGTAATACCTTATGACCACCATAAAATTCTGCAATAAACCCTTTATTTTGTGCAAAACAGATCTGGAAAACATGAATTTGGGTTAGTATTTTGTGACAGCATGTTATTCAAACATGTATTATGAGACTCCAAACATTCACCAAAAATATACATAAAAATAAGTGAAGCACTACAACAAACTATGTACTTGTGCATTGTAAAAACAGCTAAGTCAAAATTGAATAGTTAAACAATGAAAGAATTGGAGTCGCTTGACAATACTGTTTTAACTATTTTCTAAAAAAACAAGCAAAATCAAGATTGAAAACCAAGATTCATGTTTTTTCTGTGTCACATCAAAACCAAGACAAGATATTGCACAAGAAACTTAATACTTATCGTTGCTAACTTAATGAATCACCAAGGTACGTACCTTATCTTTTAATTTTCATTTTATATGGAAAATTCTCTTTTGTAGCCATGGCTCCTTCTCATTTTCCTCCATGCAATACGTTCTCCAAAGCATGATATTTTCTCCATCTTTAGGTGCATGCACCTTTTCTTTTTTTTTCAATCTTCTTGCATTCCACTTGCAAAGTTCTCCAAAGCATGATATTTTCTCCATCTTTAGGTGCATGCACTTTTTTTTTTTTTTCAATCTTCTTGCATTCCACTTGCAAAATTTTAGTCCATGCTCTCTATTGTCTCATGCTAAGTTGATTAGACATTCCAACAAGTTGCAACCATCATCAGAGATTCAGAACTGCATCAGTGGAAAACCATTAATCCGCTCCTCCCATGTTCTTGACTATTTCCCAAACCTCCATGCATTCATGATTTTGGTTCTCATAATCATCTCTTTTTACTCTGAAACTATTTCATTGACCTTGTAGACTTCCTTGTTGCACCGAGAGTAGCGAGGTGTTCTTGCACCGAGAGTAGTGAGGTGTTTTACAGCCCAGTACGGAGGAGATGTTGTCACATAACGTAACATTACGTTATAAAAATAAAAATAAATAATAAAAATTACATGTCGGATAATGAAATAATAAGAACATGTCCAACCACTTAAAAAAAATACACACATCATGTCGGCTCATAAAATAAAATAAATTAAAACCAACATAGATCCATCTTAAACCCATATCTATCAAGCACCGATAGGGATCAAATTTCTTGAGGTGTAAATTTTTTCTTTAAGTGAATAATGACTAAGATATTTAAAAAAAAATTACACCTCAAAAAATTGGATCCCTCTCAGTGATTAATAGATCCAAGTTTAAGATGAATCTATAATGATCTAGCACTTTTACAGCTGAAGTTGTGTATGCCTTGACTTCTCTGTTTGCTCTGTTTGTCCCTTCCTAAGTTGTCTTTCTCCAGCTCTATTTCTATCTTTAATGACATAAAAAAATGCTTCCTCCTAATTCACTCGGTTCAAAAACCTCATCTCATTTTACGTAGGAAACCTCAACCCATTTCAGAATCTGGAAGATATTATTTCAATGCCTTAGACAAAGTCATCCTAGTACTTAAGCTAACGAACTTCTCAAAGTCATACTAGCACTTAAGTTAACGCTTGTTTTGTTAGTCTAGTGGTGTAACTTTTCCACCACACATCTGCATTCACAAAAACCTTTGAGGACACCATATTGTACTCTTTTTCTAGATGGATAAAATTTATGATATCAAATAACTTTTATGGCTTAAGATGTCCATCATATTTGGGTACCTCAGTTTCCAGTTTTAATACTTCTCCAAAGACCCTGATGAACTTGCTGTGGATGACATAACACTTTCCTTGCTCCTTGAAACACCTCCTCCGGTTATTTGATGTTATTGATCTACCTTGATTTTGCTAACTATTTGCAATCATATTCTGCAAATTATGCAAAGTGTTTTGCATAGAATGAATCCTATTGCAAAACACTGGATGCAAGTAGAATCTTTCATCTTCTTTGGTGGTATCTTACTCTTGTTCAAAAGAAAACACTGTAAAGCTAAAATTTAATGTCCTCTTTATTGCTTCTTACAAAAATCCAATGTTTCCCCAAGTTTGTGGGATGCCAGAGTGAGGAAACGTACACTGGGGACATGTGGAGACATCTCCAAATTTTGGGGAAATTATGGGAATAGATGTCTTTAAAATTATAAAAATAAAATAAAATTTCTAATAAATTTTAATTTTAATTTATCTAATATATATTCATCATTGTACAATGTAAATATTAAATATATTGGTTTACTTTTTAAATAGTACTAAAGTCTAAAAAGTAAAAATAATTGGAAAAAAAAATCTCGGGGAAGAGGAGAACATTTTGCCAAGAGCCCCTTTGTCGCAAGGGCATGGGGAGCGCAGGGGGTGCATCCCCGTGGAACACTGCTAAAATCAAAGCTTGCTCTAACAACACTTAATGCCAATAAAGCTGAAAAAAAATAACCAAAGAATAATCAAAGAATATTTAAAATCAAATAACTTAACTCCCAATAGCCAAATTCTAAGAACCACATGCACTCAAATTAATTGATAGAGTCTCTTGCATAAATCCCAACCTGATTCAATGCATCTTTACAATACATATCAACCATTTTAAATAGGAAACTCAATCCATATTCATCATTATCCATAAATGCTTAGTATTATCCTTAATATCTTATCAAATATCTAGAATTATCCATGCAACTTATCCATAAAGAATTATTAATTTTTCCATTATTTTTTTTATATTATCTTCATACTGGGCATATCTCTCATAATAAGGCCCTCCAATAAACATATGCTCAGCATCACCACGGTTGTATCACACAATTGCGCGGTACCTCATTGTTTCTTATTCCTTGTACATGGACATGAACTGCTCTTCACTGACGTGTTTGTGCCAACATTTGGGTTACAAGTAAAGTGTATATTACTCATGGATGGTAAAAACACTATAAAATATATTTGTAATTTAGAAACTAATTGCACCAAGAGATGCATCTATAGCCCAAGTAGGTGATCCGTCAACATTTCCTGTTTATAGAAGATAAAGATAACTTTTTAAGTCGAAGTGCATTCATAGTCCAAGCAGGGGATCCATCAACATTTTCTGTTTGTGAATTTATTGTTAAAGCGTAAAAGGTAAAGGTAACTCTTTTAAGTCCAGCCCCAGGCAGCATGCTAGATTTGGTGAATGAAACCCTTTTGTGGGTATATAACAGTATAGATCTATTTTAAAAGGGGATCTACCAAGTATTGAGAGGGATCAAATCTTTCAGAAGTGCAAATCTTTTTTCAGACTGTAAATGTTGAGGAAATGTGTAATGCAATGTTTATGGTTTTAATTTATTTAATTTATGTAGTTTTATATATGAGGTTCGAAATATTTTAACTGATTTGAGTGGACATATTATATGTTATAATATTTTATTATTTTTTATAAAAGACACGTTTCAGCTATAGATGAGCACGGAAAAGTTACACATCTTCCCTACTAGACTGTAGAATGCGCCTCTTCAACGCAACAAGCCCTACCCTTTAGATTGGCATAACCCTAAAGCAAACTGCACCTAGAAAATATGCCTATTGTTATTTTACGTATTATATAACTCGAGGTTAAAATAGCCCACCTGACACTCATATGAAGGTGTTAATGATAAGCATTATAAATAAACATAAACTGTTGGGTAAATTGAATTTTTCGGATAATTGCTACCGCGACGAATTTGATTGCAGATTCAAGGTTAACCTGGAATAATGGTACTTCGGATAAAACAATTTTTTTTGTGATCGACTAAAACAGACAATTGTTTCTATTGAAGGAATAATAAAAAATTTATGCTTCTCAGCAGAGAATTAAGAATGATGTGCAGAAAAATGAACCTGGAAAAGACGAACTACTCTTTCTTCTTCTTCATCATCTTGTTGGTACTGATTGTCGGCATTTGCTTTGGAAGGTGAAGATAGACAAGTGGGCATGAACAGTGAGGGAAGCAAAGCCAAACTCAGTGCTGTAGTTCTCCTGCCCAACAGAGCACTTGGAGTAGATGGGATTTTCCTGTCCAACAGAACACTTGTATCAGATGGAATTTCCTTTGCTGTGGGAAGGCTGTTGAAAGGAGCCACAAAAATTGGGCGTGCAGCATTGAGAACGCTGAGCATGGCAGTCCCATTCACACCCACATTCATCCTCATGTTTGCCTGTCACCCACAATCCTCCAGACTAACGATGTTCTCTTATCGCAATGTATGAATTTTCATGAGATGTATAAAATAATTTTTTTAAATCACGAGATAGTTGACATTTTGTACAAAGTCAATTTACCAATGGATAGAAATGGAAGATCAAATGATTCTACATGAAGGAAAATGTAACCAAACAGTTAAATTGGTGCAGTGTTGTTAGATTGCAATAGCTTGTTGCTTGGTTTTCTTTTTTATTTTTCAAATATCAACATTGTAATGATTTGAACAATGGTGGTGTTAATAAGGAAAAAATCAAATTGGATATTAAGATTTTAAAATAAGATTGGATATTAAGATTTTAAAATAAGATATGTTTTTTTAAATAATATTTTAAATGAAAAATGTATATATATAAAAGATGTATATGAAGATATTGACCTTATCAACTCAAACCAAGATTTTATGTTCATTTTTGTAACCTTTTCTTTGAGTCCAAGTGTATAATTACATACTTGAATTTGACTTAACAAAGGTTATTGGTTTACTTGGTGCTTTCACAACTTTTGAAGATATGTGTTGTAATTCTAAATTGTTTGGTAACAAACGTTAATGAAATGGAGAGTTAGGTTCTTCCCCTTCTTCTTTTTTGTGTATTTCAATTTATCAGGTCTGCAACCAATTGAGGTTCTATTGAAGCTGAACACTTTGCCTCTCCTAAACTAGATAGAAACACAAATTTCCTTTTTGGGTCTAAATTGTTTGATTCATGATATATCTCCATCCCAACGATTGGGTGCCTTCACAAGTGTTGCAAGTGATAATTTCTCTATCACACATTGAGTGGTAAGTTGTACTAAAATTCAATATTGTTTCCATTTACTAGAAGAGAATCTTTAAAAGTTTGTACCAAACTTTGTGTCTCTATCAAAAATGATTACTTTAGGCACTGTGTGTAATTTGACTACATTTCTCAAAATAACCCTCTCATATCAACAACCTTAAGTGTGGATCGAACTTAAAAAAATGTGTAGTTTTTTGTGAATTTATTAATCACTCCCATGATGGAATTATGTTGATTCATTGTTTTATTTTTTATTTTTTAAATATCAACATTGTAATGATTTTCATAAAAAAAACATTGGTGGTAACAAGGAAAATACAATATTGGAACAATAAAATTGGATATTAAGATTTTAAAATAAGAAATGTTTTTATAATAGTATTTTTAATATATATATATATATATATGTAAGGATGTATATGAAGAAATTGACCTTATCAACTCAAACCAAGATTTGATGTTCATTTTTGTAAGCCTTTCTTTGAGTCCAAGTGTACAATTACATACTTGAACTTGACTCAACAAAAAGGTTATTGGTTGACTTGGTGCCTTCACAACTTTTGAAGATATGTGTTGTGATTCTAATTTGTTTGGTCACAAACTTTAATGAAATTCTTCCCCTTCTTCTTTCTTGTGTATTTCAATTTATCATGTCTACAACCAATTGAGGTTCTATTGAATATGAACATTTTGCATCTCCTAAACTAGATAGAGACACTTGAATTTCCTTTTTGGGTCTAAATTGTTCGATTCATGATATCTCTCCATCCCTCCTCAAAGAATGGTTGGGTGCCTTCACTAGTGTTGCAAGTGACAATTTCTCTATCACACATTGAGTGGTAAGTTGTACTAAGTTCAATATTGTTTCCATTTACTAGAAGAGACTCTTCAAAAATTTGTACCAAACTTTGTGTCTCTATCGGAAATTATTACTTTAGGAACTCTCTGTAATTTGACGACATTTCTCAAAATAATCCTAGCATATCAACAACCTTAAGTGTGGATCAAACTTAAAGAAATGTGTAGTTTTTTGTGAATTTATTAATTACTACCATGATGGAATCATGTTGATCCATTGTTTTCAACAATCAAATAATAAAAACCATTTTGACCATTTCCCATTTATGTTCTATAAGAAGCAAGGTTGCATTAAACCAAATTGACATCGATGTTCAACTTTAACTCGATATTTATATATTTAACAAAGTATTCAAAAACAACGGTTTTCATCTCATGCCAAAAACATTGTCTCCTTAGTGATGCATTTGTTTTATGGTAACTTGGATGACCAAAATATGACACATTATCTATTTCATGTAGGATGTCATTCCTCAACTCCAAAGAGTTAACAACATGTATTTAATTTGTGTACATGAGAATACCATCATCGGTAAGTTGATTTCCTTTGTGTTTTGTTGTACTTTTCCATGTTGCAACACTTACTTTACTGGGAAGTGTGTTCATCTAACTTTAAATCTTAAACAACTTTTCTCCTCAAATCATATTCATATATGTTGATTATAAATATATGTATTGCATGCTTTCTTCTATTGAGAGCGTTATCTTCTTGTTTTTATTCTTAGTTTTTATGGTTTGATCTCAAAATTAAACTCACAAGGGAATTCTAATCATCTTGCTTATTTGGCATTCAAATTGCATCGGTCAAATAGGTATTTCAAGTTGTTATGACATGTCTTTCTCTCAAATATCCTACTTATCAAGTAGTGTCTCCACATTCTTAATGCATGCACTGTGATAGCGCTATAATAACAAGATATAGATCATGTGTAGCATTATTCTTCCCAATATCCTTTACCTTTCTAGACTCGTAACACAACATGATTATTATGTGCAAGGACTCCACCAATTACTACTTCGGAAACATATGTGCATACAACAAAGTCTTACTTTGGACAAGTCTATTTCTAGGATTGGTGCATTGATAAGAAGCTTCTTCGACAATGGGAAACTATCTTCCCATCATTGTATTCTTTCAAACTTGTTTCTCTTCTTCTCAAGATCCACTTCCATTCCTTTCTCATAGTTTATGTATCCCAAATATTAAATCCTCTTTTGACAAAAATCACACTTGCTTTGTTGTCCTAAAGTTGATAATATCTCAATACTTGCATGGTGAATCATAAGTGTTCTTTATGCTCTTGTCTTGATTTAGAATAGATTAGAATGCCATTAAGGAAGACAATCAAATATATGTATAAATATTGGTGAAAGACACTATTCATGAGGTATGTGAATGTAGTTGGTGCATTTGTCATAGTGTCCGCATCTCTTTCAGAAAGTCTTCATTTTAATTCTCATTTGGTGATATCCTAATTTCAAATCAATCTTTGAGAAGACGTTGATTCTCTCAATGAATCAAGTAAATAATATATTATAGGTAAAAGGTATTTGTTCTTAATGGTGATTTTATTTATCTTTATATAATCAATACATGGTTTGTTTGTAAGGAAAATTTTAGGGAAGAAATTTAGCCCAGGGTTAGTTTTTGAGCTTTTTTTTCAAAATAAAAATCATCAATTTCCATTTTTTTTCTAAAATGATTCACCAAATTTAATAGGATAAAAATATTTTAATAAGATATCACCAAATTTCTTTAAAAAATATATAAAATCCTTAGAAATTTGAATATTTTTAGAAAAATATGGCTACCCATTTTATGGTTGGATATTTAAGAATTATTAAGATTCACCAAGGTTTCTACACTTTAAGCGCTTCAAGAAAATTATGAATCTTTAAAAATTTATTTGCTTGAGTGTCACATCTTTCTTATTCACAAACAAGATTGGTGCTCCTCAAGGAGAGTCACTCAAACAAATATATCATTGTTGGATAATTCCTACAATTACATTTGTGGTTATTGCAATTATGAAGTGATCATCCATTATGAAGTTTTAGACATAAGTGTAGGTCCAAACATAAAGTAAATCGAGAAATGATTAATGTCTCTTTTTAGAGAAATTCTAAGTATTTCATCCAAAAATACATCTTTAAATTTTCACAGAACTAGAAAATCATAATTTTTTCAACTGAAAAAAAGACTATAACTTGATATTCAAGATTGAATCAAAGTTATAACAGCTTTTACAAAAAAGTACTTCCATCATGAAGTTGATTGTAGTCTCTAGATACTTATCTTTACAGAGATACATAAACATAGTCTAGATAAATTTGAATAAAAAAGGACAATCTACCTCCAAAATGCTATCATCAAAGACTCCCAAAAAAAAATTCAAAACAGTAATATTCATAACTGAAGATACAGAGAGATTGTTAAACAAAAAATATGTTCAAGTTGCAACTAATAATACTTGAAGGATCCTTCATCTACTTTGATATAGTCATCAAATTCTTCAAAAAAAAGGATGCCCTCAAATTCTCCAACAACTTTTTTTGATAAAAGATCAGCCAACTTGTTGAAATTCCTTTAAATGTGTGAAAAGGATAAATGAGTGAAAGAGGTTTGGAGGAGTTTAATCCTATCACACCACTAATCCAAAATAGAAACATGAAGAGTATCCTTATCATTTTCCTAGTCCACAACTGTTTTGGAGTCCCCGTAGACCTATAGAGTTAAAAAAAACCTAGAGTGTGCAAAATAAAGAAGACCCCACAGAGCCAATAACTCAGCCCAAGTATTTGTTCCAGCTCCACAATCCATCCATAATAAGAACTATTCCTATATGTGACTCTGATCACCATTCCACCACCACATTGCCCAAAAGAAGCAGCTCCATCAAAAAAACCAATGATATTATCAACAAGAAAAATAGGTTCTGTAAGGATTCTTAGTTTCTTCAACCCCTGATTCCTATGATAATCTATATATAAGCCCATAATTTTAATGGAAGTCATCTGAGCATGTTGAATAACATCTTCAAAAATCCATTAGTTCCTAGCCTTCCAAATTCCCCAACAGACAAAGGAGGGAAGCTCCTTATAATGATGTGGAAATTGTTGGATCCAAACTTTCAGGTTGTCATCGAATGTTGATTGTGCCCAGGCATCAATAATATGTAGGTCCGTAAATACCTCAAATCAAACTAAACGAGAGAAACAACAATCCACTAAGAGATAATTGACAAACTTAAGACTTCTTTTACAAAAAACACAAATGTTGAAATCTTCAAAACCTTTTTTGATAAGTTATCCCAAATCAAAATCATCTCATTTAAGATCAAGAAAATCATTGAATTTAAGATTATCATCCTTTGTTAAATACTTTAATATAAATGTTAATATTTATTTATTTTTTAAGATGATAATGAGTTAAAACCCACTTTAAAAAAAGAGACTATTCACGATCATCCCAAACTGCAGGAAAAAAGAATTTTTTAAAAGATGAGATTGAACAAAGTGAATTTTTTAAAGTGAAATTAGAATTGGAAAAAATAATTAATGCATGACACATGTTTTTTTTAAGGAATCTAATTAATCTAATTAGATTGGCCACATGGTAATCTAAACTAAAAATATTGAAGGAATACAGATATAGGGGAGGGACGCCAGTGGTGGTGTTCCCTCCCCTTTTCCACCTATACGAGCCATGTGGAGGGCACATTGGCACTCCAAAGACCACCACTTGGTAGTGCCACGAGTGCCCTACCATGCAACACTTTATTGCGCTTTTAATGACCGCATATAGCACATTTTTCGACCTTTCTCCTGCCGTCGGTCTAACCCCTTGTCCATTCTTTTTTGGGGATGGTGTGTGACCATTTTCCCACCCTAATGGCGATGCACCTGGTCCCTACAACTCCCCCGACCAAGAGCCTGTAGCTGTTATGTGTGGTATGAATGCAATGTTGTGTTGGTTGCTTAAGCTGCTCCATGTTGTTTCGACGGTGGTTCTCTGTTGGTTGTTCACAGTGCCATGTGGGTGCTTTTCCTGGCGGTGTGGGTGCCTTGACTGGTTTAGGGTTGTGCTTACCCGGTTCGGTGTGATGATGTTTCTAGTTCACTTACTTGGGACTGAGTCTACCGCGAGCCATCAACTGTTGAACATGCACAATGGGGTAACCTTCGGCTCTCTTGCGTTCTTGCTAGTTTTTTCCACCATGTAATGGATTTTTTACTTCCCCTTCGTTTGTGCAAGTCACATTGGAGCTGCATGCAGGTGTGTGGAGTTGCACAGATGAAGACCGAGGTGGTTGCAGCGTTGTTCGTGTTTTATCCTGGAAGGACCTCGACTCCTACCGGCTTCTCCTCTGTGTTTTTCAACACATTAACTCTCTCGGTGGATTTTGTGGATGGCCTTGGTTGCTCTATGTGTTATGGAGTTCGTTTAGGGTTAGGGTTTTACACGATTTTAATGGATGAAGAGGTTTTGCTCTGTTTGTAAAATTTTGGGTTGTGGGTTCTGCTCTGTATGTGATAATGGATTTGTATCGACCTTTGTTAATGTAAAAATGGTGTTGTATCACACTGTTAATGGTATTAATGGTGTTGTATTTGGTTATCTGGTTCGGTTCTCATGCAATGAATTGTTCTTATGGTTAATTCGGTTAAGTTTTGTTTTGTTTCTCTCCTCGAACACGGTATAATGGTTAAATGGAAAAATGTTGAACTTGTCTATGCATGTGCATTTGATTTGGCCTTCCTCTGAGACTGTGTGTTTGACTTGGCCTTCCATGGAGACCGTTCAATGGTTAAATGAAAAAGAAATGGTGTAATTTTGTTGAATTTGCATGCATTCCTATTGTTTATGGTTCTCTATGGTTCTCTCCGGGGTTGTAATACCCTGAGAACCCTTACATGCGAACCTATAACACTTTGAGAACCCCTGCATGCGAACTTGTTGAGCATTGTCGCATTCCATGGCAATGTTGGTTTGGTTCTCATGCAGCTAATTGTCTGTGTGGTTAATTCAATGAATTTTTGTTTTGTTTCATTGGTTAATGGTTTGGTAAAAATGGTGTTGTATCTGGTTGTGAATAGTGTGTTAGTGGTGTGAATTTTCTCTCTGGTTCGATTCTCCTGCAACGAATTGTTGGTGGTTAATTCAGTGAATTTTTTATTAGTTTCTTTCCTTAGTCATTGTATAGTGGTTAAATGGAAGAAAAAAAATTGATTATCTTTGCATGTGTGTTTGATTTGGCCTTCCTCCAATACTGTTCGATGGTTAAATGGAAAAAAATTGTGTTGTTTTTTGGAATTTGCATGCATCCCTATTATGGTTGGTTCTCTCCAGGGTTTTGATACCCCGAGAATCTTTACATGTGAACCTGTAAAACTGTGAGAACCCCTACAGTTTGACTTGTTGAGCATTGTCCTATTTCATGGCAATGTTGCTTAATGTTGGTTAATGGTTTTGGTAAAAATGGTGTTGTATCTGGCTATGAATGGTGTGCTAATGGTGTGAATTTGCTCTCTGGTTCGATTCTCATGCAGTGAATTGTTGGTGTGGTTAATTCGATGAATTTTTTTTTCGCTCTCCTCAGTCACTGTATAATGGTTAAATGGAAAAATTATTCGATTATCTGTGCATGTGCATTTGATTTGGCCTTCCTCTAAGACTGTTCGATGTTAAATGGAGAAGAAATTGTGTTTTTTTTAATTTGTGTGCATTCCTATTGGTTGGTTCTCTCCTGGGTTGTGATACCCTGAGAACCCTTACATGCGAACCTGTAATACTGTGAGAACCAATCCATTGCGGAATATTTGAGAATTGTCCATTCCATGGCAATGTCGATAAGCTGGTTTAGGGTATGTTGCAATATTTAGAAACCCTTTCACTGCTACAATGAATTATGTAGGACATCATGTTCTTTGGGACTTGTAAAATGTGTTCAGTTGATTCTTGTATCTGGTGTTTTGAGAATCTAGGCATTACTAGCATGGTAATGCATTCATGGTACTTCCAATTCGGATGAGTTCCAATGTGGGCAGTCTTGAACTGTTGGATTTTTGGCACTATAGGGATAAAAGAACCAAATGTAGAAGCTCTAGATGACATGGTTCTTCCAAACCTTGTGACCGGGACTGATTCTATATTATTGTTGAGCAATTGTTTTGGGTAAGGTTTAGGAACCTATATTTGGGATATAGGTTGATAGTGCATAGGTTTAATCAAATAGTGACCTTCTACCATAGGTGAAAGTTGCAACAAACTTGTGACAAAGGGAATAATCCTTGATATCATTTGTGGAGAAGGCAACTTTATCCACCTCTCTTACCGTCGATAATAGTTTTTAGATTGGTTTTTTAAAACATGGAAAGTGAAATTGCATTGTAAATGTCTTTGACAGTTTTGACTATCAACAATAAGTCACAAAGGGGTTTCTAGCGATCCAAATTTTCCAGCATGTATATATGGGAATGGGAATCCAAATTTGACGCCAAAGTTTCTTTTTGGAGAGAGGTGAGGGATAGGTAGATTTCCAATCCTTAAAAAGATGAGTGGTGGAGTTGAAGGATGGCATGATGATATTGATATCAAGGAGCATGTAATTCCATACTTGTTTGGTAAAATCACAGTCCAGAAAAAGATGGTTTAGAGTTTCACAATTGTTGCGACAAAGAGAACACCAAAATGGCTTGTGGAATCCTCTCTTGATAAGGTTGTCGTTGGTAAGCACTTTGCAATGGATTAAAGTCCATATAAAGAAATTGATTTTGGGGAGTCCAAATGGATCCCATACAAGTTTCCATAAGTCTTTTCTTGCATCATCATGAGCTTGAATTGCGTTGTATCCGAGAACAGAGGTGTAGCAACCTTGAGGGCCCCAACCCCGTTCATCTTTGGCCAGGAGGTGAATGGGAGTACATCCTTTCAGGTTGTTGATGAGGATGGTTTTGCCATATTGGAGGTTGGGAAGGATGACTGTATTTTTCTATCTTTGCCAGTTGCCATGAATGTCCCAAGAACTGAAATCCCTCAAAGTTATGATCCCATGCTGATTGAGCCAAGCTGCGATATTTTGTAACTCTTGAGTACTTTGAAGTACTTCGTTGTCCATAATATTATTTGTGAAAATCTTTATTTTCCTGTCATTGCCAGGTACCCAATAAAGACCTTTTGAAAAGAACTCCCAAGCTTCCTTGCATAGTGACCAAATGCTGGAGCCTTTGGAAATTGGCTTTCGATCGAGACATCTTAGATTGTCCCCATGTAAATATTTCTTTTTGAGCACTTGAATGACTTGATGATGTTTATTATGAAGGATTTTCCAAAGAATTTTTCCACCCAGTGCCAAGTTTTCCTGGAGTGGATCGTGGATTTGAAGGCCTCCCGAGGATTTGGGTTGCTTTATGGTCTCCCAATTCACTAAGTGGATTTTGTTTTCATTGCTTTTCCCCCCAGACCAAAGAAAATCTCTCAACAGTTTACTAATCCATTCTGACACTCCTTTTGGAGCTAGGAGGATGGAGAGTTGATAGATAGGTAGTGCGGAGAGGACGAAGTTCACTAAGATCAGTTTTCCAGCTTTGCTGAGCCAATGCCCTCCCCATATTCTTATTTTGCTTTTGATTTTGTTTATTGTGTCATCCCAAATTCCATATTTTGAGTGAACTTGTGTGATTGGGAGGCCAAGGTAGGTGAATTTGTCCCAGTGGTTGTGGACTTTGATTCCAATAATTCTGCTAATTTTGGCTACAGCGTTGTTGTTTAGATTCCAACAGTAGACAACACTTTTTTGTAGATTGATCTTGCCTCCAAAGGCATTGCAGTACCAATTCAGGTTATGCTTGAACTTTCGGGCTATGATGGAGGAGCTCCACCCAATAACAGGGAATTGTCGGTGAAAAGGGTATGATTGAGGGGGATGGAGTCGAAGGTTAAGTGGAGGCCTGGTAGGGAGCTTGAAATCATATCATAATTCAATTTTCGACTGAGGGAGCCTGCCAGGATGATGTAGAGGAAGGAGGACAAGGGACATCCTTGTCTAATGCCACGCGTGGCTTGGAATAAATCAGTGGGGCAGCCATTAATTAAGGGAGTGATCCAGGGTATACTTATGCACGCTGAGATCCAGCTGATAAAGGTTTCCCCGAATCCAAAGCATTTCATAATTTTAAAGAGAAAGGAGTGATTGACGCAATCAAATGCATTGTCCATATCAAGCTTGATTAGCATACCTTTTTATTTTCGAGATTTGATGGAGTGGATTACTTCTTGTACAAGGATGACATTGTCAAGTATTTTCCTCCCTTCCAGGAAGCCGCCTTGGTTGGCAGAAATAATTTTGTTAAGCAGGGGCTTCATTCAAGTCGCTAGCAGCTTGGAGATAATCTTGTAAGAGGAGTTGCATAAAGAAATCGGTCTAAATCTGCTGAAGGAGTTGGGATTGGTTTCTTTTGGGATGAGAGACAGGAAAGTGGAATTTGTGCAGCCACCGATCTTTGCCTTTGAGTGAAAATTCCTGATCATTCTCATAAATTCTTTTTTAATGTACTGCCAGCATGCTTTGTAAAAATGCATCGAATAGCCATCTGGGCAAGGTGCTTTGTCATATTCGAAAGAATGAATTGTGTTGAGAACTTCCTGCTCATAAAAAGGTTTGTGAATGTTAATGTTATCCTCCGGAGTGATACTCTTCGGGATGTGCTCCAAGAGTATAAGCTCATCATCTCCATCAACATTGTCACCTTCAACGAATAGCTTGGAGAAATGAATGTGAGCTGCGTTTTTTATGCTTGCGTTCCCAATTGCAGTCATGCCATTCTCCAGTTTGATTTCAACGATGTAATTGGATGAATGTCTGACCTCAAATTGCTTGTGAAATTAATTGGTGTTCTTGTCACCATCTTTGAGCCAGGTTCTTCGCGACTTCAACCTCCAATATTCCTTTTCAGTTCGAAATGCATGGTAGACCTTGGATTGTTGTATGACTTCTTCGTGCAACGTGGTTGCTTCGATAGGGTGGTCTTCCATAACGAATTGGATTTCTTCTAAAGCGCCCACCACAGTCTTTCTGGGATTAGAGGGGGTAGGATAGTTGGATTTGGCCCAATCCTTGAGAACAATTTTGGTATTTTTAAGCTTCTATTCCCAAACGTAACATGGGGATCTTGAGATGGGGATTCTCCACACTTTTTCTAGAGTGTTCCAGAAACTAGTATGGTCAAGCCATTGGGGGCTGAACCTGAAAGGGATTGGGCCAAGATCCTCATTGTCCTGAAAATGGAGTTGGATGGGTTTATGATCCGAGGCCAGATTGACTAGAATGCTTGAGGAGATAGTTTGGGCATCGGTCATGAGGCTGCTTTGGACGAGAAATCTGTCCAGTCTGGCCATAATATTTCCCTTGCCTAGTCACTTATTGGACTAGGTATATTTCCCTTTTTTGGGTTTGATGTTGATGAGGTCCCAAGTTTGGAGAAGGGCTTCAACCTGAGATTTGAAGAAGTCCTTTCCAATGAGTCCTCCCTTTTTTTCCAGAATTGGAGAGGGTGATGTTCATGTCGCTCGCAAGAATGAGGTTCTGAGGAGCGTATGCATCCAGAAAATCTTCAAGTAGATTCCAACAATCTTTTTTCTCAGAGTAGAGGTTAGGTACGTACATGTTGAAAATAGCGATATGCTTGTTTCTTTGTATATGAGTGAGATTAGTGTATATCCAGTGTTGCATAGCGAAGGAGCTTTTAAGGTGGAATTTTTCAGAGGACCATAAGGTCGCCAGGCCGCCGGAAGCCCCTCTAGCACTAATAGCGTAACCTGTATTTTTCTTCTATTTTTCCTTTCCAATAGCTAAGACTGCACTTTCATCGAGTTTGGTCTCTTGGAGTAGAAGTAGATCAGGCATATCAATTCTTTGGGGATATTTTACTGCTTCAAGCTTGTTGGGATTGCCTAAACCTCTGCAATTCCAAGAGACAACCTTCATCATTTAAGATTGTAGATGGAGGAGGGGGTTCCTCCTACTGAGTCTCTAGATTTCTTTCCTGCTATTCTGGTTCTAGTGTTTCTGCTAAAAACCATATATATTATGGCTTGAGATCCTTGGACTTTCTCGCGTTCAACTGCTTCTTCTCTCAAGTGTTTGGTAGATTTCCGACCTGGATTTTTGGAAGATTTATCAGTGGGTTCTTCCGAGGAGGTAGGGGAGTTGGGAGGTCTAGCTTTAGTAATTTTAGCGTAGGAAGGAACATCTTTGATCGAGTTAGATCTATTAGGGATGGCGGTGTTATGGGGCAGGGGATTCTTCAGATCTTCATGGATGAGAGGAACTGCTTGAGAGTCTTATTGTTCGTGTATTTATCCTTCTTCTTCAACCTTGGGGACGTCATGGATGTAAGGTGTTTCTAGGGTTTTGAATCTGTTCTTGTTGTTCGAAGACGTCGTATCTTGGTGCTGATGATCTGCTTTCTTTATATTTAGAATTTTTGAGTGGGGTTTCATTGCCGATTTGGTATTTTTTTGGATGGTCGTCCATTGTTCTTTTTTCCCATCTAATTCTGGATCCGCAGCCTTCTTCTTGCATGATCAAGCGAAGTGTCCATACTCATGGCAAAACTTTCATTTAAAGGGAATTTTTTCATAATCTAGTTCTTGTATATGAGACTAATCTGCCACGGTAAGGTTTATTGCTTCCAGGAGGCCATGTTCCAGATCTACTTCAACACAGATTCTCGCGCATGAATATTGGTCTTTCTGATCAGCTTTATCATTGTATTTACCCAATGCATTTCCGATGGTTTCTAGAGATTCAGAATTCCAGTAGTGGAGAGGTAGATGTGGGAGTCTCACCCAGACTGGGACTGCAGAGGGGATGTCGAGGGATGGATCGAAGTTCAGAGTCCATTTGTTCATATAGAGCCCTTGTAGTCCCATAAAATAAGGCCTGTTCCTGAAGATAAGCTCGTGATCCTGTTTGATTTCGAAAACGAATGCAAAGAATCCTTTACCTAGGAAGAAGGATTTAACATCTTTTGAGATCAAGGGTCTCTAGTTTTTTTTAACCTAGTTTTCGGTAGTTTTCAGAGAGGGCCATAGGCCTATGAACTGGCGAATTAATCCACGTTCCAACAAGTTGAGGGTTGTCTTCCATGGTAGCTCAACCGGTAATGCTACTGTCGGGATCTCGTTGAGTTTCTTCATGAAATTTTGTTGGGAGGTGGATAGAGACTTCTTTCCATGAGCAGATAATAGTTTCAAGAAGTCATCCAGGTCAGGGGGAGGGATTTCTACTCCTGAAGCCATTAGAGGCAGAGGGAGCAAACCCTAGGTAAGGGACAACAGGGCAAAGGGATCGAGGGAGGAAGATCCAGGAAGGATCCCTACGAAGCTGACTCATAGTCTGCTCAGTGACTACGATCAGCTTAGCTTGCGACTGGGAACACAAAAGAGGCCAGGAGGGCCTGCAGCCTGGGGATCACCGAAATCGATCAGGCTCGACCTCTCTGCTCAACAACCGCTTTTCTCCCTTATTTTGTTAAAAATATAAATATTGAAGTTTAAGAATATTAAATTTATATACTTAGATATGAATAAAAGGTTTTCTTGTTTTTTTAAAAATGTAAATATTGAAATTAAAATATAAATATTTTTTGATTAATTAATTATTTATTATTATTATAAGTAAATAAATTGATTGTGTATTTATTTTATTTATTTATTTTTTGTAAGTAAGAAGGTTTTTGTATTATATATATAAAAGAGAGGTTACATTCAAGCAAAACAGGTCGGAGCTCTGTTGATCTTCTGTGAATCTAGGCTCTCAGGCCTTACAAAGTGAGAATTGCCATATGACTAATCTACCCATAACAAAAAACCAAAATTACAATTGCTGTGACAACCTGCCTTCATCTAATCTAGATTTACCAGAACCTCTCAAACAATAAGACTTCTTCACCCAAAACTAAGCACACACGTACAAACCATAGTGGTAGAAACCCGAAAAAACACCATCTATCCAGAAAAGAAACAACCCCCGACCCCAGAGAACCATTACAGCATAATGTAAGGCAAGTCCGGGAAGCGACCCTGAGGATTGCAACAAGAGCTCCATCTTCCGATGCAATTCCTTTGAATCAGCTTGAAGTGAATTCTACAACTGTTCCATCGGTTCCCCTCCTCCGGTCTTCTCCATTCGCTCCCAAAGAACATGCCCCATCAAGTTCTTCATCACCCAGTATAGAGCAAGAATCCTTTCGTAAAGGCTTAGGCAGGCAGCATTGTTTCCCGGATCCATGACCCAATCTCCCACCTTCTCACACTCCTCATGCAGGGTGTCCTTGTCTAGCTTTTTCCATAGTTGTTGTTCCACTCCTTGGATTTCCTATTGCACAGTCGAAGGTAAACCCAGTTCAAATATTTGGGCATCCCACCTAGTTTTCTTTTGCGCGCTTGAGACCCCGCAGCCCTCGTCCAAAGGAGAATATTCCCTTTTACGACTCAGATGTCGCCCATATGTGATATTCTCACTCTCCTCCTCACGATGGTCTTCCATTATGTTGATTCCCTGAGCTTTTCCTTTCACCGTGAACATAAAAACGATGGCTAAGTGCATGCAGAGAAAAACCTTGCGAACACGTCTGTGTCCACCACCTTTCCATTCCTTATAAGGAAAATTCCCATTCCAGGGAATAATTAATGTTGTAGTTTCCATTAAAAACTGCTCGTGCCTCGTAGTCCTTTGAAGATATCCGCCCAACGGATGGTTGGATCCTCCACTTCCTGCGCTCATAATTGCAACTGTAACCACAAGCCATGACAAGACTGAGAATAGACTGAAGTAAATGTTGATTAAGGCCTTGTTGCTTCAACCTTAGATCCTCGGCTGCTTGACGAGTGTGTCGAAATGTCATGTGGTTGGGCGAGGGTTTGCCTGATGTCGGGATTCCTCCACTTCATAATATTGTGTCATGTGTTGAAGCATAATTTCATTGCATCTCTCATGGGTTGTCTCATCTTTCAGGTCCATCCACGATTTGACATAAATGGAATTATGGTTTGCAGTCCCGAGGTTAGCCAGAAGGTTCGCCAACTTGTTACCATTTCTTTTAAGGTGGTTGAAGGTATGATACATCTTGGGGTGTGAGATCACTGCCAAATTCTCCAACCTCCCTTCTAATCGCCATGATGTTACCAGCTTGGAGCTCAGCTTTCCATGATGGATCTCTGTTGCCATGTGGAGGATTATCTAAGAGTCTCCTTCAACAATTAGTGGGGTCTAGTTCTGAAGACCTGCCATATGTATTCCTTGGAGTAAACCTTTGATTTTCATTACATTGTTAGAATCTATGCCAATGAAGCCAGTTTTGAAACCTTGCATTTTGCCAAGGTAATTTCTGATAACACGTCCAAAAACTACAGGACCAAGATTTCCTTTCGAAGCACCGTCAAAGTTAAGTTTGAAGAAACCAGTAGGAGGAGGAGTCCAGAATTCAGGACTAGAACTTTCCATGGACGTCCTTCCTTGTCTCCCATAACATTACATTGGCCCCGATATCCCCCAGGCTTGCAGGATGAGGGACTCCGAGGCATTAGCTTCCCAATCCGCATTTTCCCAAGATTGCATTTTCACTATTTCGAGCATCTTATTCTGGATGGAGTTCCAGACCTTGTCTTTAGTTCCAAATTTCTCTTGGAAAATTCTGGAGTTTCTTTCTGTCCACAATTCCCATACCATAAAATATGGGAAAATTTGCCAGAGTCTATTAACAATGGGGTTTTGAAAAGGCTCGTTTGTCCATGTGCAGATGGTATGGTCCGGGTTGTCTTTGTGCCTGTCTGTTCTTCTGAAAATAATAGCTACTCGGTCCCATAAGTTCGAAGCAAAAGGACACAAATCAAGGAGGTGATTCAAGGTTTCTTCCTCCAGAGTACACATACAGCACCAGTAAGGCCCTTGCATCCCTCTCTTCTGAAGATTTTCTCCCGTAAGGATTCGACGTTTGATTACTAACCAAATGAAGATGTAAATTTTAGGCCACAGTTTTGCATCCCATAATTTCTTCCATTTCTTATCAAGTAATAGATTATTATAACCCCTGGGTTGGCAGGTGCGGGGGGAGTTCTTCTGGACTCCGAAGGAAACAAGCTGATTGACTACGCATGGGGGATTGGAAGGCAGACAAACAATGAGGCGGAGTGGCTTGCTCTAATCAAAGGAATTGATATAGCAAAGGAAAACAATGTTCATGATCTGGTAGCTATTAGTGACTCCCTCCTAGTGATTAAAGAAGCAAGGGCCTTAGCCAAAAACATTCATAAACCCTCCTCCAAGTACCACTATCACTTCTTCCACAAGATCAGAGAATTAAGATCTATCACTCTCTACCACATACTAAGAAATAACAATCAACAAGCTGACTCCATGGCAAATATTGGAGTTGGGTTAAACTGCGGCCTTGTGGTTAGAAATGGACAAAACTCCGCAATTGATTGGGTTCCATAGTTCTATGGGTAACCCTGGCTCTTCTAGCACCCTTTGCTTACACCTAATGTTCCATAGTTTCATGGAGACACCATTAATGGCCACCTCAATCGAATGGTTGAATGCACCAAAGGTCACGCTCAAGATCCACTCAAGATCACGCCTCCCGTTACCAAGGTAAATGCGACGGCATTCCCAGTCTGGCTCCTATTGTCTTGCATGTGAGACTTCAATGAGCGCAGAAGGCATGGAATCCAATGCCTATTTCAAGCTTCTGGGCGATGGCATTGCTCAAAAACTCCTTCTTTGCATCCTCTAGAAGTTAGATTTGTCACGGTTCAGGCATCTTGGTTTGTGGTGCAGCACGGATAGTGGAAATGCTGGTAGTAACTCAAGGCTTTGCCTCCCGACGCTTCAATGCTGCCAATGCAAGAACACCATTCAGGCTAATACTGAGGGAATTGGGCTGAAACGTTATCTCTTCGCCTTGGAGGTGGTACAGGGGAATGGGAACAGTGAGAAAGAAATACAGGGCTCCCTCGTTAACAAGATGAAGCACGTCAGTCGCGGACAACCCAAACTCAATGAGAATGGCAGAGGTTGGTTACAGCAGGGCGTTGGGCAGGGAACAAGGAACCTTGTTAACGGTGTTCAGATTGGTTATGAGCACGACTATAGGAAGAATTGGTGTCCCTTAGATGCTGGTATCAATCAAAATTATGGTGGTCCTCTGCAATAAGGCTCTCTGCAGCAAATGTGCGACAACAATGGGGAGTTAGGAATTGGCAAGCTCTGGAACCTGGCTGAAGAAAATGTGGGTATAGTGAACCTGGACTCCCCTTGTGGGCCGGAAAGTCCTCCTCCTGGCGTGCTTTCTCATCTGCAAGATATCGAATCTCAGGTCTACTGGCTGAGAGGTGAAAACAAAGACCTGAAGAAAACTATCTCTCACCTTGCCACCTTTGTCCAAATTTCGAATTCTGATGTTAGAAACACCAGCAACAAAATGAAGGAATACTTTGATGGCATTGTTGGCAAAATGGAGCCCATGCACAGCTGTCTCAGGATCGTTAAAGCCAAGGTGGATTGTATTAGAACCAGCAAGAGCAACCATTCATCTGCTATACTGGGCATGGAAGACAACGAAAATATGGCAGCAAGAAAAAGGCTCGTCACCCTACAGAGAATTGAGCATCGATTTATCTTTGTGCTAGTTATCTTCTTTTTTGTACTAAATATGTAATCGGCTGCTATAGCAGACTGTCTTCTTTTCTTTCTCGGTTAGCTATGAATCTCTACTATCTACGAAATGTAAAGACTGGCTATAAGGTGCCTTCTTCCCTCCTTTTGTTGGGTACAATCTTCCCACTTCTTGTATCAGTCCTTCTTTTTTAACATAAAGCTTCTTAACCGTTATTGCAACAAAAAAATAGATTATTATAACCCGACCAGATGTTGTATGCTTCCTTGATTGAGAAAATGCCTTTTGGTTCGAAGCCCCAATGGAGTTTGTCCTCCCCCATGTGAATCATGATTCTTCTATTGTTTAAGGTTTCTTCTATTATGTTTAGTTCCTCCTCAGGGCCAAATTGTTCCCACCAATCACGAGGTGCCCAAACCCTGTACCCTTGTTCTGTGTTTGAATCGTCCCAAACGTCCTTGACCAGAATTTTGTTTTGGTTGATACATTCATGGATGAGTTGGGGCGCTTTTACATTGCCTTCAAGAGGAGGTAATTGCTGCCATGAATCTTCCCAAGCCTTAACTTTATGCCCATTTCTTACTTCCCAAAAAAAATTGAATATGTTTTTTAATATACATTATATTTTTAAAATAGAAAAATAATATTTTAAATCTAAATTTGATTTTTTTTTCTATAATTAGTTTTGATTTTATGGTAAAAAATGATTAAATATTGAATTTATGAAATTTCATTATCTTTTTTTACACTCCATGAATTATATTAGAATTAAAGAATATTAAATTTGTTATTTACAAATGATTTTTTTCATAATGAGTTTTGATTTTAAATTTTTTTCTTTATAATTAATTTTGGTTTTATATGATAACATTTTTATTGAATATTGGATTTATGAAATTATATTATATTATTTATAAAGTTAATTATATAAATATTGAAATTAAAGAATATTAAATTTGTAGATTTATAATTAAAAAAAAATTATAATTATAATTTAATTTTAGATTTTAATATAAGTTACATTTTTTAAATAAAAAGATAATATTTTAAATTTAGATGATTTAATCTTGAATTTAAATATTAATTAGTTTTTCAGCATTATAAAATTGTTAAAAAATCTCTAAAAATAATCTATGAAACACCTTTATCTATTTTTTAACATCATAAACAAGTGAGAGTATGTTTAAATAGAAATGTAAGTTTATATATATGTGTGTGTATGTTATGTTTTTTTCTTAAAAAAACTTAATTTTAAACATGAAAAATAGTTTATAATTTATTATTCCAATAGAAATATTGTTATAATATTTTTTTGAAACCATTTGTCTTTAATTATTGACGATGATGATGTTTAACGTCCACTGCGACTAACTTTGGTCTATCGGACCTTAAGAAGGGTATTACTCGGTTTGCTTAAAAATTTTGTTACTATATTACTTGGTTTGCTTATCATCATCATTTTCAACATTTAACAAACATAAACATCATGATCATACCATCATAAACATAAACATCATCCTACTAACATAAACATAACTATAATATTTAACAAAAAAGTACCTGCATCATCATCATTTTCACAACATAAATATAAACATAGCATCATGAACATAAAAACAAAAATAAGCATGAATGTACCATCATGAACATTATGTCACATATTTAAGTAACATATACATCTAACAAATTTAAACATTATCTAACACACATAACTAATAATACACTTAAACATAAACGTTCCATGATCAACACTTTCACCACATAAACATAAATGTGCCATTATCAATCATAATCATTTTCACCATCTAACAGACATAAAACACATCACCATCAACACATCAATCAACATAAACATGAAATACGTAGTATATATATAGATACGAGCATATATAACTTCAAATTCATGATACAATATGAAAAATATAATATATCTCCAATCCAATAACTGCTATGACATATCTGATCCACCTCTGCCAACAGATGCATCATCAGTATCTCTCTGACTAGATCTAGATGCATCATCAGTATCTCTCCGATCAGAGCTAGATGCATCATCACCTCCACCAATAGAGCCAGAGGTAGTATCAACACCGTTGCTAGAAAGAGAAAGATATCTGAGAGCAGGAGGGATAGGTCCATTAATATGAAGTGTACGATCCTCTCTGAGCATCTCTAAAATAGAAATGAGTGAAGTAGGAACTAGTTGTAGGTCGGGTCGATGAGTAGGATCGAAGGTTCGGTCGAGCAAGAGTAGAGGAGATGACGATGTAGGATCGGCAGGAAGGTCAACTAGGAGTAAAGGACTAGATGATGAAGGAGGTGGAGGAGTAGGACATGGTGGAGGAGGTGGTGGATGAGGAGGATGTGGATGAGATGTCAAAGGTGGAGGGGAGGAGGGGGAGGCTGTGGAGAAGGTGCAATGGATGTGGAGGTTGTGCCACTAGTTGAAGTAGTTGGTGGAAAAGGAGGTGCACTAGCCAGCAGAGGATCTCTGCCCTTGTCTGATGTTGAACTATTATCGTGGATACCATCTAAAATATCGCAAGCACCAAAAATGTGTTGTGCCAAGCTCCTCAAATCCCAAGGAAGCATCCTCCAAAATTCTGCGCAGTGAGGGTCCCTCATAATGTACCACACCCGTATAGGTCGAACCCGTTGATCTGCAACATCGTAGACAACTTGTCTACGACGTCCTACCAGAACCTCTCATCTGGCCCGCGTCGAAGGCTCGGTCTGGCTAAATGGGGTGCCTTAGGCTAATCACCTGCATCCATATCCATATCCTCCTCATCCTGAACGGGAGGAGACAACACATTGCCATCAAATGTCCCAACATATGTAAAATATATAGTACGCAATAATAATTAGACAATTTCAATAAACATGAATTTAATACAACAATCTAAAATATTTTTCTTTTGCATTAAATATAAAAGGAATAAAATGAAACTAGATTAATTCAGACATAACGCTAAATTTACCTTTATCATCTGCTGGCTCGTCCTGAGTGAATAAGATGTTGAGACACCTCTCCAATCCAAGTCAACATATGGATATGAAACCATGTCTAATATAGGTAGGTCCTCGCTACCTAGCATATCAATCACATCTGTGGTGATCCTCGCCGAAAAGTTAGGCTGCCCCCTCTTGGGCATCATTTTCCCCCACACGCGCATACACACATTTGTCATTAACCTAGGAGGGTGTCGGTTAAAAGATGGCATGGTGGTTGGAAATCTCTCAAAAAATAAACGAAACAACTTTGATGAGAATGGTAAGTTCGCCCTCCAACCAATACACAAACGACATCGACTAAGAGCATAACAAAACTGTCATAAGAAAATAGCAAACCACCTAACGCATCTAGGTGCCTGCACTAAAGAATCAACATAATATAATAGAAGGTAGCTAATGCACTGCCCATCACTGGTGATATGCGCGATGGTCGTCAGCAAGAAAGAGAGGCACCTAACATCCTCTCTACCAAAAGCAGTAATTGAGAGCTACCCAGCGCTGACCTGAAACTGAGAAGGCTCGAGAATGTTGGGACCAACATATCTTTGAACATATACTAGCTGATACGATGCTACAACTCTAACATGGATGTCGAGGAACTAAGGAAAGTCCTCACCTCTCTTAGAGAGCCCCGTGATAAAATATATGTCCTCCTCAATGGGTCGGAACCATTGATCGGGACCAACTCGAAACACCTGTGTATGATGATCCCATCGTGAGATCAACTAGGTGAGGAATGTAGTGTTCCCCTTGAGTAATGCGGCCTCCTCATAGAACTTGAGGATGTTGACAACTCTCAAGAGGTGTCTCACCTATGCAGTAATGGGACGAGGGTATAAATCTCTCTCCCTCTCCCTGGCCTCCCACTCTCTCTGGAATTTGTACTGGTCAACTTGTGCTTCCTGCTGCTACCTCGCCTCGCAGCACTCACGTCTTTGTTTCACATATAACATGAATTAGCCAGTCTCACCAAACTAAATATAAAAACATTATATGCGAATTATATATGTATTAAAATAAAAATATTGTATTTTTTAGAAAAAATTGACAACCGGTGTGCTTTTATAAACATAACGCACCGTGGGCAGTGCACTTTAGTTTTTACCGCACCGCCACCAGTGTGCTACACTATCCAAACGCACCAGTAATATATTTCTATAAATTTAAATTTCATCACCAAGCCGGTGCGCTATAATGTACACGCACCGATGCATTATCAAATTTGTTTTACTTTTGTGCCCACTGCACATTCGAGCACCTAGAATTAGTGCGCTGACCTGCGCTAATAGCACCGTTTAATTATGATTTATTAATTATAATAAATTTTAAATGTGTACGAAACATTGCTTCATAAACAAGAAAACACACCATAACCGGTGCGCCCAAGTTCATTACAGGCACCGTCGTTTATTTCATTTTATAAAGTATTGTTTCAATGGCGTGTCTAGAACACATCAATGCACCGAAATATGGTGCTCCTAGTGGATGCCATAGGACGAAACAACGGTGTGTTGATGTGCAATAAACACACCGTTAAAGTTGGTTTTTCAATTTTTTTAGTGTATTTACCGGTGCGTTCTATACACGTAAGCGCACCATATTTCTGGTGCACTTATATGGAATGACTGCACCAATTATAAGTTTTTAGTTAAAAAAATTAATTTTATGTTATGGTCATGCGCTACGAAGTGTAGCGCACAGGCACTACGATGCACTCAAATCATTCGACTTACTCCGTCGGCGGTGCGCATTGTAACAAACTGCAGAGTGCACCGACTTCCAGTGTGAGACGACCGGCTCAAACGCACCACGCAAGTTTTAATTTGCTTTTTAAATGGGAAGTTATCGCCTAATTGGAAAAATTAAACCGCTAAACATTTAAATTATCATGTAAGCTTTAATTTACCTTCTGAACCGCGCGTCGGGGAGGCATCTTGCCTATGTATGGAGAATTTGAAAATTTTCCCATCATTTGGAAAAATTCAAACTCAATTCACTAGCCAATAAAAAGGAGTAATGCGTCAGTACGAGGTTGAATGACACCGATGGCAGGGCGTCTAGGTGGGTTATGGATGGCACCTGTGCATATGGCTCATACGAATGCACTGTGAAGGGGTTAAAATGATTTTTACGATGCGGTAATTTTTTTTATAAAACCTTGTTCTGGTGCGCCAGATAGGGTAACACACCAATGTGTTGTATTGACATCGCACCAAATGCGGGTTTTTAAATCATATTTGTCGTTTTGTTATTTTTATTTTTATTTTTTAACAAATGCTAAACCGATGTGTTTTAGTATTAGACACGCATCGGGGTGTTTAGTAATAATTAACAGACACATTTAGGGTTTTATATTTTATTTTTTATAAAATAACCCGAGGCATTTATTTGTCTTTGGCGCACTGCTGCGTTGCGATTACACTATTGCACCTCGACGGATATGTTTTTTATCAGGGGCAACATTGTTTTTGGCGATCACGATGCTTTGGTTCTAGAGATGCCCCAGGGCATTATTATTACAAAAATGCACCGCCACAATTGCAAAAAAATCAAGGCTTGTTTTGCATAAATTTTATATTAATTGATTTTTTTAGGGGTGAGACATTCTTTTTTGGCATTCCCGGTGTATTTTGTGTGTCAACGCACCGATGCGTTTCGTGTAACAAAATGCATCGTGTCTGTTTTACAAAATTTCTGGTCGTTTTGCATTTTTTTTTTAATTCATTTTTTTCGCCATGCGACGCACTAGTGCGTTTTATGTGTAGACGCACCGGTGCGTTTCGTATACCAAAACTCATCGTGTTAGTTTTACAAAATTTATGCCCGTTTTGCATTTTTTTTAATTCTTTTTTTTTTGCGTCGTGCGACTTTTTTTTTGTCATCCCTATGTGTATGGGTTAGAGACGTATCGGGGCATTTAAGTTTGAAACGCACCGAAAAAAAACATCCGCTACAACTTCCCATCGCGCGCCTTCGGTAGTGATCTCCACTATAAACGATTATTTGAGCTCTTTTGAGAGGAGCATTCACTATAACCTCCACTACAGGGCCTTTTCCTTGTAGTGTTTCGGATATAAAGCTTTTCATCCAACTAAACACCATTCATGTTATCTTTGATAACTCCGTCTCCAACTCCAGAAATAACACCGCCTGCAATATCAGTGGCAATCTCAGCTTCCATTGTATGGTTGAGAATGAATGTGAGAAAATATGTGGAAATGAGGAAAATAATGAAATGGAGAAGGGCTTTGAGTGCACTTGGTGGATTGAACAAATGGATGATGAGTATTATATGTAAGAGAAGAAGAGACGAGGCGCAAGTGTTTGCTCAGATTAATGAACACGCTATAATTGGAAAAATAGGTACAACATGGGTTCAACCTTGGTTCCCTTGGTTTACAAAATGCTGCTGCACTGAGATGTTTTGACAATAGGTGCTTGGTTGCTTGGTTGTTATACGATATTTTGGGTCATTTATTAATAATACATTGAGTGTATAATGAACAAGACAGTTTCCTTAGAAAAATTTCTTTTGAAAGACTGCTTAGCCTTGGTCCTAGCTAAGTCCCCCATTGAATGAAAAGAGAAAACCAGTAGAAGATGAAGCCAACTGGATGTATTCATGTGAATGGTGACGCTCTCAGGATTCAATATTGAGTCCTCTTCAATTTTGGAGATTACGGTACCCTCTACTTAGATATTGATTCTACATCTCTCGTTGAATCCTTAGCATTGTTGTCTCCTGCTACTGGAAAGAATTTGTGACAGTGCGAAGCCTTTCCCGATGTTACAATCTATCTGAAAAAGCTCTCCTTGCTCCTCTTCCACAACCCTCTCATTGTCCAGTGGAAAGGGATAGGGTGAGAAGGCTGATGTATTAACTAAATAAATAGATGTTTGGTACACCCTAGCCTAACCATGCGTGGTACACCCTACCCTACCAATACATGGTACCCTAGCCTATAAGAATGTAGTGATATTTGCATTGTTATAAAATTTAGAGTATTTACTAGTTTTTATTGATTTTTTAATCTGAAAAAAAAAATATTTACGGCTCCACGGGTTTATGTCTCATCCATACACCTCTAAACCAATAAAAAAATTATTTTCATGTTTCTAAAATTTTATTTTTTTTCAAAATATTATATTTAATATTAACACTAAATGACTTTACAAAAATTTATATTTTTTTTCAAGACGAAAAAAAAGTAACTTGTTAGTCATAAGCCAATCAAAGTTAAATCCTCCTTCCACCAAGTGAAAGTCTAATGAAAGCAGTACTACTCTAACTTTTAGCTCTACAATATCAAATACAACCTTTCAAACATAGAAAAAACATACTATCTAATAGGTTCTCAAAACCTTACAACTAAATGATGCAAGTAGACCCTTTTATCAAGTATTTGCACTTGGATACATACTTCAAATACAAATATCTAAATTTCCAAAGATCTGCTAGCAAAAAAGTAATATGATAATAGGTTTAAAACAATGAATTAGATCCAGAATCAATCAGAGTGTCATCAAGGAACTCTTCAAAATTAATTAAGCCATCCATATCTACAACATCTAGCATTGAGAAAGTATCCGCTTCAGTATTGAAAATACTATAAATATGCCAAAAATAAATATAAGCGAAGCCAATGGTCTCAGCAATGGTTCTATTTATCCACTGATCTAAGTTGATAACCTGCACATTTAACACTCCCATAGCCTAGTCAATAATGATTTTAGAATCTCCAATGACCTGAATATTATGGATTCCTCTTTTCTTTGCAAAGAATAATAAGCCCCAAAGGGCAATAAGCTCTGCTTTGGTATTTGTATCCATAGCAACACCCATCTTCATGTTGAAAATATGCCCATCCTTGATTTTTAGTGTCATCCCAACACCACAAATACCCACATTCTCAGCCCCATCGAAAGATCCAACTGGAATTGAGTCACTTAACTTTGGTCTTAACAACATTTTATTTTTTACTGGAGATTTATCTTTGCATAAATTACGATATAATGCAATAATCCTCGAGCACACTAATTGTACACAAATCTTATTGTTTTAAAATATGAATATATTCCTTGTTTTCCATACCCTCCAAACAACAAAAGAAGGGAGATCCTTGACAATGGGTCTCTTAATATGCCAAATATAGAAACTATCCTGGAAATTTGAGCCATTCCATGCATTTTGAAAATTTCGAATTCTCCTTAACTCCATCCAGACAGATTTTGAAAATGGACAATGAAAAAAAATATGTGAAGCAAATTCTGACTCAGCTCCACATAAAACACAAATACCAGATCCACAAAAACCCCTCTTTAACCAATTTTCCCATGTCAGAATTTTATTCTCGAGACAAAACCATATATAACATTTAATTTTTAAAGGAGCACTCTGCTTCCAAACTATTGAATCCCACCACTTGGGAGATGAGCTCACCTGAACCTCTGATATGTCCTCATAAGATTTTTTGTTGATAATATTCCATTTGCATTCTTCTAATTCCAGACAAGTCTGTCCTCCTCATCCTTTAATTTGATGTTAGCCCTGTTTAATACCATAATGTAATTATTCCACTCCATTGCATTATCTCCATTCATATCCAAATATTTGGACATTAGCCAATAGGAGGAAGACACATCAACGATAACAAGTCTCCTAACCTATGATAGAACCTGTACATTTCTGCTATGTAACTGAAATAATAAAGAGCTAGACAGTTTGTAATTTTCTTCATCTCCTATGAATGGATCAATTCCAACACATACTTGAGTTCCTCTTCCTATTTTCCAGGAAATCCATTCACCCAAATTTGGAAAAGGCTGTATAAATCCACGCCAAATAATTGAATCATTTTACACATATTTTTGTGAAGACCTGAACCACTAAGAAATTGAATTCATTCTAATATATTTTGCCTTAAGCACATTGGAGCAGAGTCCATCACCACTCAACCCTCTCCACAAAATTTTTAATCTTAATGTAGAGCTGAACCAATTAAGATGTTTCAACCCTGAACCACCTACGATTTTTGGTTTGGAAATATTTTCCCAAGAGGAAAGATGAAATTTGCAATAGCTTAGATTCCCAGCCCGAAGAAAATTAAACATGCTCTTCCTTATAATATTTATGACTAAAACTAGGACCAAAGCAAGATAAAACCAGTAGATAGGAGTATTGTCCAAAACAATCTTGACCAGAGTTAATCTACCTCCCAAGGAAAGAAATTTGTAAGACCAATTATTAATCCTCTTCTCTACCTTCTAGATCAACCAGTTCCAATCTTCCTTCTTGTAGCCATTTGGTTTCAGATTGTAACCCAGATATTTGAAACCTTGGTCCATTTTTTCCATTTTATACAGGAATAATAATTAGATTTGTTTGCATATCCCTAGATCAAAACATAATCTCAAAAACATAGATTTCTCTGAGTTGGCAGCGATACCAGACGCTGCACAAAAAATATTAATTAAGAAGAGATAACACTGCCATTCTGTCATGGATCCCATTCCAAATATTAATATATCATCAACTAAAAATAAATCAGCAATAAAGAATAAAGAAGATAATCTAATACCAAGTATTTTCTTATCTTTTTAGTCCCCTGCCAAGGTAGGGATATACTTTACGTTCCAAAGTCAAAGTATTTTGACTTATATTAATTCTTAAATTTTTTTGTTTTTCATTGTAAAGTTTTGTAATGTTTTAAAAAAATGTCAATTAAACTGAATTCCTAAAAAATTGAAAATATATTTTTTATTTTTTGAAAAAAGAAAATCAAGTTTTTTTATTGGTAGAGTACACCTTGGATTTGACATAAATACCTGGTGGAGATTTTTATTTTTAAATATAAAAATTATTTAAAAAAAGAAAAATTTAAGAATTTGACACATCAACAAAGTGCATAGGACATGACAGAAGCATTAAATCATTAAGGACAAATGGAATCCCATTTCTGGCTGTCTCGATCAAGATGCATATGAACCGAAAACTAGAAAGAGAGGCTCTATCCCACACTCACAGATTTCGTCTGAGCTGGTGACATCCTCCTCCCTCGCATTTAGCGTTCAAATTTGAACCCTTCTTGGCCCTTCCAAAGGGTTCTGGCCCTTCCTAGAAGTGTAAAGTTAAAATTGCCCTTCAAAATAAATTTAAAATCTGAATTTTACCCTTCCAATGTGAAGGACATAATTTAAATCAACATTTCAAAAGAAGGGCAACATTTGAAATTACCTATCCATATAAATTTCAATTTCTATGTTGAAATTCCTGTGCTATAAAATTCGACTAGTCATTCAAAATATTGGAAATATCATAAATTATAATCATTCACTCACTCATGTCATGCACTTACTGCTTAGCTTTGCAAGGTGACGAGTGATGACTGACGACTATGAGGTACTAGCCACTAGGATTTTAGTCCGAATCTCGAGTCACTTCGGGCTGAGATTTAAGGTGTGACAATGTGTCAATGACTATGGCAGTAACAATAGAGAACCACTACAAGGCCCAAAACAAGGTCGAAACATTGTGCCTACTACCTATGTGAACCTGGCTACCAATGTCCACTTGTTTTTCATCAAAATGAAATTCAAATTACAGCTTTGATGAGTCCTCTTCTACAAGACTTCATTTATTGCATGAATGTCACAGACTCATGACAACTCTAAACAACACTCAATGGCATGCAACTATAACCTCAAACTGAGTAGAGGTTGATTTATGCATTGATATAGAGAGGTGGCACTAGGCACACAATATGGAGAAACAATGAGTTAGAAAAAACATTTGGACCAAAGTACCACAATGGTTATTAATCAAATTTAAAAAAACAATTTTTGGCTTAGGAATTGTCTTCAATTTGATGGGTGGCATGATCATGATCATGTAATCTCCCTCCGTCCTTCCAAACATATGTAGTTTCTCACCATGTTTCTCTTCGACACTCGCCACCAAAATACATATAAAAATAACATGTCTTTACATCCTCTTCCATTTAAATCCTCATAGCATAGTCATAAATAAGGATTATTATGCATGCACATCCTCACCTTGTAATATCAATTGGGTCAAGGCGCAGAGACAACCATAAATTATCAAATGTGTCAAGACGCAAAGAGTAAGAGACAACTATAAGTAAGTCTTATATTAAATTTACCATATAAGTCTTTAATTGACACTATCATCTGAGATTTGACACATTGGATTGTTGTGATCTTCTTATCACTCCTTACCAATGTGATTGTAAGGCTTCTTTGATGGTGAAGTCCATAATTTCAAGTCTTCTTCCTCATTCTCATGCCTTTTGGTAAGACAATAAGGAGGGCAGTGGCCTGCATCAGCATGGAAAACAGTTTCGACATAGAGGTAGATACAGTAATTCTTTTATTAAATAACTTAAATTTCATGCCAATGATTATGAATTCACCAAATTGTGGATTGGTAAAAAACACATGAAATTTTAGAGCCTCGAGCTCTTAATTACTCATGTATCTAGAATTTCCGCAAATCAAGCCATTAACAAACTTCTTTTGTTGTTCTGGTTCAATTTAAAAGTTAGATGTTGAGACTCAAACATGTAGCGAGTCGCAAGGCTCCAGTTGACTTAGGCTTGATTCCATTTCCCCTCCACCCCATACTTGTATGTTGTTGCGACAAGTGTTGAACAACAAAATTTGATGCCCACGCCCCTATGATGCTAGCGTTGCTAACTTGCTTGGTATGGAGGTTTTTTTTTCATGTTTTTTTGAGCTATGTATTATTTTTTCTTAGGCGCCTAATGTCCATCATTCTTACACCTCTCAAGATTGGATGATTGCCCTCTCTCCGGTTTGAATTAAGGTTTTGGTTGGTTTTATATGTATATTTTGGTTGTAGGTTTATTATAGCCTCGTTTTGCTTAGTGGCTTCTTTTTGTACATACTTAACAATAAGTAATTTTCTCATGACCAGTCCTAGTTTTATTTTAAGACTATATCTAGTTACAACGTCTTGCACCATGCATACGATCATGTAGATGCCCCAATATGGTTATTACATAGTCCAAGTAGTTTTCTGTATGATGAAGTGTGGTCTAACCCAGAAAAATACAACAAAATAGTTGTTATTTTAATGAACTGTAAAATTAATGTTACATATATGTCAAATTAATGTGTTCAAATTCAGTTTTATTGAAAAGATACCATTTTATCATATAGAATTAAGGAGTGCTCAATTGTTTAAGATTGTAAAATTTTGGATGGGCAATATTTGTCTTTAGCATTTTTGGGGAGAAGGATTTAGTTAATTTATACTTGTCAATTGAAGTACAATTATTAAAATTGCCCTTCATGTGTGAAGGGCTCCAAGAACAAATGCCCTTCCAATCAAAATTAAGAGTCACCCTTCAAATTTGATCATTGCTCGCATTGTCAATCCTTCTCAGCTGCGTCCTAGCTCAGATTGAACTAAGACGTCCATCCATACGATGGTCACTTGCTCGAATGTCGAGAAAGTTCCCTCCATTGCAGGTTTCTAGTTTTATTATGCATTCAATTGGACATCTCGGTTTCAGTCCATGAAAAGTACAGGTGACCCCTTTGCAAAATCCCATTGGCATATTTCGTTCCGATCCTTGTGAAATCCATTGAGGAGTTTGCTCAAGACCCTTTTGCTGCTTCATTTCCATAAAATTCACTGAACCCTCAGCGCTACTTCAACTATATCCTCATCGCGGCCATATGGAGTAGAGTTTCAGCTATTGCAAATATCCTTATTATTTATCATATAGAAGCTTTCGAAAATAGTCTGTTTGAAATTCTCCAATAATGAAAACTTCCTTGCTAGACGGGGCATCTGTAAACCTTCAATCTTCATTGTCTTTGTAGAAAGATCGTGCAATTTATCTTATCGCATGTATCCTGTAAGCTTTTAGCGAAGTTTTCCATCATTGTCCTACTGGGTTTTTGTTGTATTTTGAGGAAAAGGCGTGTACGATTTGATACTGCGTCAAATAAAATAATACATATACAGTATAGAAAGAGAAGAACATAATTTTCTCGTTTGGTGTATTTGTTGTGCCCACCAGTGCGACTGGGGCATACTGTATTGGCTGCTAGAGAAGAACATAATTTTCTCGTTCGGTGTATTTGTTGTGCCCACTAGTGCGACTGGGGCATAATGTATTGGTTGCTAGGAACGATACTTTCTAGTCTGGCAGCAGTGGACGATTTTAGGTGATTGGAAATATTTTACTGAGGACAGTGGTTGATTTTAGTGGGGACGGATTTATGTTTCGTGGATAAAGCCAATGTAGTTGTTAAGGTGGATTGATCTATATTAAATGTATCTGTTTTGTCCCAGTTTAGCATCAATTCCTTGTCAAGCATAAGATGTTTTATTGTTTATGAATTCTTAGAATGGACCTTCTTCCGACTGTCGAACAATAGTGTTCAAGTGTGTTTTGGCATCAGTTGGTTTTTTAATGATAGAGTTGAAAGTGGAAGTTGTATGGATGAGTCCAAGTATCTTTGATGAACATTGTAATAGTCAACTCATGGAAACAGAGTAAAATTATAGAAGTGGTTTATATCAATTCAATAGCTACATTAAAATTCAGATAAGTTTTCCACGCTCGATTGGGAAGTCTGGTATTGATTGCTGTTTTGGTTGCTTTACATTAATCTTTGGGACTTAATGTCATTCTCAAAGTGTCCATACAAAGCTATAGAACAGGAGAAATAAAGAGGGTCCCCTCTTCTTCATATACTAGTCATTAGTGACCATTACTCGTTAAGTAGTGAAAGCTTCTGTTTCCATGCACTGGGTTCACTGCTTTCTTTGCATGCAACTGCAGTGAAGCCGAGAACACTCTTGCATTCAAGGAGCATGGTATGTTACTTTTTACAGGCTACTAAATTTATTTCTTGCAGCCATATAAAAAATGCAGTAAAGTTTGGGTTCAGGTTTCTTCTGGTTAGACCATCTTCAAAGCTTCCAATAAGGTGTAGTTGAAAATTGGATTTCAAAGATATTTTCAGTTCAATAGAGTTGGGAGGTCAAATCCTGATTTGCTTCTAGGTGTTGGCGTGAATTGCAAATGTGATTTCTCTAATTGAAACAGTGTGGAATCTCCTTAGTTTTTCAAAATGAGGAAAGAGCTCGATGATGTAGCTTTGAAGGGTTCTCTTGATTCAAATATAGTTGATCCTTCCAAGTATCCTTAAATTTATTTTGTGTAAACTCTACTCTATAATTTCTAAATGATGTGAAATGTTTTGATACCTGTGTAGTCCTTTTTTATGAGAAAGTTTGAATTCTTAACTTCATCTAGAAATGCCAAACACTCTTATACAATAAAGTTTCTACTATCCTTCGCTGAATTAGATAGTTGCAATAATCAGCCAAGTGGGATTGATCCCCAGATTCTAAGGTACATCCTTTTTATTTGGTGAAGGAAGATACAACAATGATATTGCTAGTTCATGGATGGTTTTTATCATTTTGGAAAACCTGTTAGATGAAATGGGAAAGCTTTAGAAATTTTTTCTTTGTGCATAAATCATGTTGTGGAAGGAGTAAATACTACATCATCATCTTCAACAAGAGGTTTGATTCGCAGAGACAAGTGTGAGTACATTCTGATTTAAGAACATGAGCATAACTTTTGGCTTGGTGTTGGAATTTGAAGTAAATCTAATGTTTCCTTGTTTCCATGCTATTCCTTATTCTGGATATTTTATTTTGATGATAACTCTTCACAGTGATGGAAGTAGAGAAGCCCTTCAAAACATTCCGGAATGGCGAAGAGCTCCAGGTAACCCAAGGGGTGTTATCCTTTCTCAAGGTTCGAGGAGTGATCAAGGTGGAACTTCGTTTACTGACAACTTCTCTTCAAGAACAAGTCCAAATTGGGGGAGAAGAGTCATTCATGGAGCAACTGTGACAAATCAGGGCGGCAGGGTTCTGGAAGTCAGGGAAGATGGGAACATCGATTGGGAGGCAATGAGTTATTCTTTTTTTTTGTGTATAGAAAGAGATTTTGATGATAGATTGAAGTCTATTATGTTTTCATTTATGGTATGGTATTTTATAAATCTTTGTTCCATATTTGATTGACTTTCTACATACTAGAACTCTCTCTATATATTATGTTATTTTTTCTATATTGAGGGAGAAGTTGTCCATGCTTGATTAGTTCTCTCGATGTTTACACAAACCCACTTTACAGATGGATAAATCCTTAGGATGTGGGGGTTGCATTCTATTGTAAGTATCATAAAATAATAAGGAATTAGCAGTAGGTTGCATGATTAGAGGGGAAAACAATAATGGGAACTCCATGCGAGACACTCCCCAGCACCGACTTCCATCGACAATGACTCACAAAACCTCTAGTGGATGGGTGAGCCAAGATGGAATCTGATGCGCCCACAAAGTTAAAACGAGACCACGATCCTTGGTATGTTGTTCGAACCCCGAGGGAAACAATGCAGATACCTCTGTACTAGAAGGAGTATTCAGAGGACTGTTGAGAACTCGCAGGAAACGCTCCCCGCTACCTTCCAGTCCAAGAGTGAGCTCCGGGATTTGGCCGGCTGATAGAAAATTTACACTAACAAAGGACACGGGAGAATGGTAGCTGTAGGTTGTTTATCCAACCATTGCAGGTTGCCGCTCCAATCATCCTGATCAGATTCAGGAGAGGAAATGAGCTATCCAACTGGATATACAAAAGGTATCCTCATCCCACTAATCTTGCCACTGAGGAGAGCTTGAACGCTGCCGCTTTCCATATCCTAAAACGTATTTATGAGAATCTCGTCTACTTTGAACAATTGATAATAAAGGTTGAAGAAGAGGTGATAAAGCAATTCAAGCACCTTCACCGGGTTGTCCACATCCTTCAAACTGTTTGTCATCTCAACATCTATAGACGTGGGATGGTAGAGAAGGAGAAAAATATTGGAGGCATATCCAATGTAAAGAACATAACTGTGTATTTGCAGCTTCTAGCTCACCTTGAGTGTGGCAGTGCGGAATACATCGATGATAAAAGCACTTATGGGATTGGAGGAATCGTTGAGCAGGTCCTGAGAGCATTTTCGACTAAGCCTTTGGAATTCTCCATTATTTTGAATATCAACATAAAGGGATGCACCTTCTTCTCTTCAGATCTATTGAAATTCAATATGCTAAGACAGAAGATAGCAACATTACATTCCATTTCACAATAATAGCATATACAGGATCACTGAATAAACAACAAGCATAGCATAAACACAAGAGACACAGATTTATCTTGGGAAACCCTCATGGGGTAGAAAACCCAGCAAAGCTTCCTCAATATAGATGACCATAAATATACAAAGATGCAAACCAAAGACATGATCTCCTCCTCCACCATAGCAGACCTCTCCTCCACAAGTGCGCCTCTCTCAAGTGAGTGAGTGTGTCAAATGAGGAACACACCTCCTCTATTTATACACTACTCCGACTTTTCTTTTACACAAGACATGTAGGCTCGTATTTAACCATTGGGTTAAATACCCCATTACAACTGACTGGGCCGACCCCTCTAGGGTGGTCTAATAATGCTTTGACCCACATAACACATACAGGGACAACCCCCACTAGGGAAGTCTAATAACCCATGTTACCACATTCCGATGGAGGAATAAACATCTCCGAATATACAATAAGATCTTCACGGAGGAATGAATCATCTCCGGAATAATAAAGTACAAATATAATATTCTTTGAAGTTACAATATCTCAACACTCCCCCTTGATGAGAAGGATATTATAACAGCATCTGCACGAGCAAGGAGTCATCAACATGATACATCTATAAATCATTGGAAGCTTTCTCAACATCATCAGTAAGTCAACCAGTTACTGGAACATCTTCAATACTGGAACATCAACATCTTCAGTACTGAGTCTTTATCTTCTGCAGCACTCAAACAGCTACAGCAACATCAATATCTGAATCCTCACGATCATCAGCATCGTCATCACACGATCATCAGCATCGTCATCACACGATCATCAACATCGTCATCACACGATCATCAGCATCGTCATCACACGATCATCAGCATCGTCATCACACGATCATCAGCATCGTCATCACACGATCATCAGCATCGTCACATCATCTCGATCTACAGCATCTGGTTTATCACGATCTACAGCATCTGGATCATCTCGATCTACAGCATCTGGATCATCTCGATCTACAGCATCTGGATCATATCAATCTACATGATCAGCATCATCGTTATCTAGATCAACACGATCAGCAGCATCATCATCTAGATCAACATGATCAGCAGCATCGTCATCTAGATCAATACGATCAACAGCATCGTCATCTAGATCAATACGATCAGCAGCATCGTCATCTAGATCAATACGATCAGCAGCATCATCATCCAGATCAACACGATCAGCAGCATCGTCATCTAGATCAATACGATTAGCAGCATCGTCATCTAGATCAACAATATTAGTATCCACACCAATACAAGTATACACATCATCAATACAAGTATCCATACAATACAAGTATACACATCATCAATACAAGTATCTACACAATACAAGTATACCCTGCAACACACACAATCATATTACAGGATGATCAATCCTGCTCTCTTTAGGACATAGGTCCATGGATGATGCAATCCTGTCATGTACCTTTTGAACCGAGGTCCAAGGACGATCCAGTCCTACCATGTACCTTTTGAACTGAGGTCCAGGGACGATCCAATCCTATCATGTACCTTTTGAACTGAGGTCCAGGGACGATCCAGTCCTATCATGTACCTTTTGAACCGAAGTCCAGGGACGATCCAGTCCTATCATGTACCTTTTGAACCGAGGTCCAGGGACGATCCAGTCCTATCATATACCTTTTGAACCGAAGTCCAGGGACGATCCAGTCCTATCATGTACCTTTTGAACCGAAGTCCAGGGACGATCCAGTCCTATCATTCAATTTTCGGAGACCTCATGTCTACGGCTCAATTCACAAGACCAAAGTCCGAGGACAATCAAATCCCCTTACCTGTTCATTCAGGATTTTATTCTCGGAGACATCATGTCTACGGCTCAATTCACAGGACCAAAGTCTGAGGACGATCCAATCCCCTTACCTGTTCATTCAGGATTTTATTCTCGGAGACATCATGTCTACGGCTCAATTCACAGGACCAAAGTCCGAGGACGATCCAATCCCCTTACCTGTTCATTCAGGATTTTATTCTCGGAGACATCATGTCTACGGCTCAATTCACAGGACCAAAGTCCGAGGACGATCCAATCCCCTTACCTGTTCATTCAGGATTTTATTCTCGGAGACATCATGTCTACGGCTCAATTCACAGGACTAAAGTCCGAGGACGATACAATCCCCTTACCTGTTAATTCAGGATTTTATTCTCAAAGACATATGCCTACGACTCTCTTTAGGACTGAAGTCCAAGGATGATCCAATCCTCACATGTCCACCAAGGACTTCATTGTCGAAGACATACGTCTACGGCTCACTTTAGGACTGAAGTCCAGGGATGATCCAATCCCCACATGTCCACTAAGGACTTTATTCTCGAAGAAATATGTCTACGGCTCACTTTAGGACTGAAGTCCAGGGATGATCCAATCCCCACATGTCCACTAAGGACTTTATTCTCGAAGACATACGTCTACGGCTCACTTTAGGACTGAAGTCCAGGGATGATCCAATCCCCACATGTCCAAAAGGACTTTATTCTCGAAGACATACGTCTATGGCTCACTTTAGGACTGAAGTACAGAGATGATCTAATCCCCACATGTCCACTAAGGACTTTATTCTCGAAGACATATGTCTACGGATCCTTTTAGAACATATGTTCAAGGATGATGCAATCCCTCTTCTTTCTCAGAGACATCTATCTACGGATCCTTTTAGAACATATGTTCAAGGATGATGCAATCCCTCTTCTCAACTTAGACCCTGTTTAAGGACCATCCACCAACCTCTCTATTGGCATTACTAATATAGGTATCCTCATCATCGACCTCACTGTCGATGCAGGCAATCTTATCATGAGTGATCACATCACTCCCCCTTTCGAGGAGGGTCCTTCTGAACTATATTAAGTTTGTCTCGGAAAACTTTACTTGAGGTAGAGGTTTGGTTAGTACATCGGCAACTTGTTCACTTGAGGTAGAGGTTTGGTTAGTACATCGGATCGGTAGAAGTTTGGTTAGTTCATTGGTAACTTGTTACAAATTCGAACTTTTAGTCCCTTTCTGCACCATATCTTGGAACACTAGATTCTCTGCTATCTTGATACAACTCTGTTTGTCACATAGGATCATAGTTGGGTCTATCTCTAAGTCAAACAATCCTGAAGCCATACTGCTTCATAACTTAGCAGAGCAAGCAACCATATATTCTTCTTGTACTAAGAGCCACACTAGACTGCTTCCTTATAAACCACAAGATCATGATTGATCCCAGACAATAACATCTTCACGATGTGCTCTTCCTGTCTGATACACTTTCTGCTCAATCAACATCTGTGCCATCTCAAGTCATGATCTCCAAAAATAGCATAGATCAAAGTCTATCGTACCCTTTAGGTACCTGATCACATGCTTTGCAACTAATAGGCGAACACATATAGTTTCCACTAGATACTGACTCAAGGTATTCAGAGCAAAGCATATATCTGACCTAGTATTTATTAATGACCCAATAATTTGTTTGTACAGAGTTATATACATTAACTCTGATGATTCATTCACCAATAGCTTCAAGTTGGAATCCATGAGAGTGTTCATTCCAACATATCAAATCCTTTTAATATTTCTCGGCATACTTTCCCTGGTTGAGAAAGATTCCTTCTGAGCCTTTCCATACTTGCAGACCTAGGAAGTAATACATTAATCTGAGATCTTTCATTTTCTTTTATGCAGCCATCTATCTGTTCCACTCTCGTTAGATGGGTCTACTGATATGAACCTCAACATCATTCAAACTCTGAGGTGAGTTTCTTCTTGTATCCATGTCATCTGTGCATAGAAGCCATATTCAACCTTGTAGCAAAGGTTGAGATCCACATCACCCATGATGATCATTAGGCTCATCAATTGATTATCGATCCTGGGTACCCATACAGAACCTGATTCACACTTCTTCTTTAATTACACCATTAAGAGAATGGTCTTATCTATCCACTTGGAGCAAACATCTTGTCATGATTCTCTTCCTCTTTCTAAGAGAATCTTCTAGCCATGAGCCTTCTATATTTGTTTGTAAATATTCTTGTTGAACATCCATCACTTGTGCGGTGTTCATCATTCTTCATGATCTTTCCTACCAATCAAAATTAAGTACATGATTAGTAATACTTCATAATCATGAAATCATGTTGACATGATAACCTATTATGCATACATATATCATTTACATAGTTATGCAGCTATCTTGACCAATACTTTGGCACAACACTTTTCCATATCCTGTATGCATACAGTGGCTATCTAGATGCCTTCCATCTCTACCAAAACATACTATCGAGAGTGTGCACAGCTCTCAGCATGTCAGCAAAGAGGTTTCATTCTAGACAAGCAACAATGGAATGTTTGTCCAACTTACCAATCATATGCATATTGGTAGTATACTGTTCAATGCTCTATGAATGTTTACACTCAGCATGATATATTATAGGAATACAAATATGCATACAACCTATTACAGACAATATCATTTACTATTTTAAATAACAACTCAAATACTTATCTTTTATGTTTGTGTGGTTGCCTCCCGCTTGATCTTCTATATGTCTTTTGAACTTCTATTCATTCTGTACCACTGTGCATGCTCAAGTGTGCACTAGTGTCATCCTCATGATCTCATACACAAACATACATTCATTAGTATATTCTTAATATTATCAAAACATTCTAATTCTAAATAATCTTGAATATGTACAGTCATGATCATTAGTATTTAGGGTTTCAAGGAAGTCTTCTTTTACTCATGCATATTCTTGTTTGATCTAGTTAGTTAAATCATCAACCAAGATATGAGACATAATATGCATAAACCCTTGATTACTAACTTTATGAATAAGCATAACCAATCATACCAAGTATACTTAGATAAGGGATCCTAACACAAGGTAAGATTCTAACATGACATAGGAAAACATACCTGGATTAGTATACCTACTTAGTTATGTACAACATACCTAAACAATCTCTTCATTGATTTAGAGATCTTGAGCTAGAACCTGCATGTCTCATAGGTTAAACATAATATAACAAAGTCATACATACCTCGTAAGTGGATGAGTCTTTGTCTTCATGTTGTCATGGTCATGGAACTTGATTTGTCTTTTGTGATGTACCTGTATCTTGTTAGCAGACAACATCAACCTCACACAACACCATAATGCATAAGTACAATCATATAGCCCCAATCAATGAATGTCTTCGATCATTCACATGCATTCATACTGTTACTAGGGTGATAAGACAATTAATAACATTAATCAAGATTGTACTAATAAATAACATGAACACAAACACATTATGAACTTAATCAAGAATCAAATTTCAAGACATACCTGAACCTCCTTAAGTCATACCTGTCGAGACTTCTTGTAGTCTTCTTATGTAAGGCCTTAGCCTCAACTCCCCCTGAAACTTGATATGGAGCTTGATTAGGGTTTGCTAAAGAAACCCTAAAAATTCAATCTTTGACTTTCACACTTTTGAATGGATGGAAGAATGTGTCTTGCTGAGCTGATCAAACTAGCATTCTTCAATTTTTAAATCTCCAAAATTTGACCCCTCAAAATTGCCTTCGAAACTTTTGGATCTTCTGGACAGGAACCCGAACTAGGGTTTGATGAAGCCCACCCTTCTGTCCAATCAAAAGGTTCAATCCAAGGCTCTAAACTCTTATTTTTCTGAGGAGCTTCCAGTCGTGGTTACAGTCTTCAAAAATTCCAACTTTTGTTGAAGCCCTAATTTTCCATCTTTCTGATCAAAATCCCAAACTAGGGTTTGATCAAGCCCGGTCTTCTACCCAACCAAAAAATTCGATCTTGGTCTCTAAATTTCGATTTTCCTGAGTAGCATTCAGCCGTGGACTCCGATTCCAAAAATTCTAACTTTCTCCGAAACCCTAAATTTCGGAAGCCATGCATAAAGGTGCTCCAAAAATAATTCTGTTTTGATAGAAATATGTACCTGATTGTTTCTGTTATAACTCTGAAATTTTCGCTCCACAGGGTCTGAAAACTTTTTCTACAGTAGCCTGACCTGTCATCTTTCCATCCTGATAGGTCTGACCTCAATTGGATTTTCTGAGAGAGAGTTATGCCAAATGTCACAACGTGACCTGTTTATGGGATAATACAGGAGAGCGAACTTGTACAGCGTGCCACGTGTCACTGTTTGAACTTCGGCCTTTGAAATTTTTTTATGAGATAGCTCACTCTGTTATCTTTCCATCCTGACAGGTCTCACCTCAATTGGACTCACTGAGAGAGAGTTATGCCAAGTGTCGCAATGTGACCTGTTTATGGGATAAAATAGGAGAGCAAACTTGTACGGCATGCCACGTGTCGCTAGTTCAGCTTCGGCCTCTGAAAATGTTTCTTGGGATAGTACAGTCTGTGTACTACCTGTCACTTTTTATGAAATTTCATTTGGAGCTTCCTAGCCCAAGTTATGACCTTTTTTCCTAGGTCACCTGATTTTGACTGAGATCTGGAAGAGGCAGAAACCCTAACTTGTACTGATCATAACTTACAAAGTACAATGAATCTGAGGGTGCCCTTTGGACACAAGATACCTGGAGATGTTATCTATGACCTGTAAAGGTTTCAGATCCTAAACCTTCGCCAAAAAGGATTTATAGCGAAAGTTCCACGATGACTGGTTTTTGCTATATAAAACCCTAACCTTCAAATTGTCGTAAGTAAAACAAGTGTCGTAAGTGCCATACCTTGCCTTCCTTCAGTTTAGCTCTGATACGATGACTGGTTTTTGCTATATAAAACCCTAACCTTCAAATTGTCGTAAGTAAAACAAGTGTCGTAAGTGCCATACCTTGCCTTCCTTCAGTTTAGCTCTGATACCATGTTAAAATTCAATATGCTAAGACAGAAAATAGCAGCATTACATTCCATTTCACAATAATAGCATATACAGGATCACTGAATAAACAACAAGCATAGCATAAACACAAGAGACACAGATTTATCCTGGGAAACCCTCATGGGGTAGAAAACCCAGCAAAGCTTCCTCAATATAGATGACCAGAAATATACAAAGATGCAAACCAAAGACATGATCTCCTCCTCCACCATAGCAGACCTCTCCTCCAAAAGTGTGCCTCTCTCAAGTGAGTGAGTGTGTCAAATGAGGAACACACCTCCTCTATTTATACACTACTCCGACTTTTTTTTTACACAAGACATGTAGGCTCGTATTTAACCATTGGGTTAAATACCCCATTACAACTGACTGGGCCGACCCCTCTAGGGTGGTCTAATAACCCTTTGACCCACATAACACATACAAGGCCGACCCCCACTAGGGAAGTCTAATAACCCAAGTTACCACATTCCGATGGAGGAATAAACATCTCCAAATATACAATAAGATCTTCACGGAGAAATGAATCATCTCCGGAATAATAAAGTACAAATATAATATTCTTTGAAGTTACAATATCTCAACAAGATCCATCTCCACTTCCGAGAGCTCAATAAAATGGATACTCAATCGTGACGACGCATAACAGTCTGATTGGAATGAGGAGATGCAACTTTTGTTTTATATTTTTTTGTTGTTATTTTAGTTGCCCCACAAGATAAAAATAAGTCTTTAACATAAGAAGTTGTCAAAATTTTCGTTTTTTATGAAAGCCTCTAAAACAAGAAATAGTGAGAATGTTAGTCTTTTCCATGAAAGTCTTTTGAATAAAATATATGCCAAATTTTGACTTTTTCAAAACAATTAGTTAAACATTTTTCTATTTTCATGAAAGTTTTTAAAATAAAAATTAGTGTAAATTTTGTTGTACTTGAAAAGAAATTGTGGAATTTGAATTTTTATATTTAATTTTTTACATTATTTTTATTTAATAATTTTTATATTTTATATTAAATTTTGTTATTATTAAAAAAAAAAAATTTAAATAATTTTTTTATATAATTATTAAAATATTAACTCATCTTAAAAACAATAAAAATAAAAATAACATTGTTTTTTATATAATTATTAAAATAATAACCCATCTTAAATTTGTGTTTTGAATACATTGAATAATAAAATAATATAATATTAATTTATGTCATCCCTTTAAATTTAATATACCTATGCAAACTTATGTGAACAATATTTTGATATTAATGTGTTTAAAGTGCAATTTATTGGATTGAATGTTTGCAACTCATTTTAATTATTGTGTAGTTGTAACTTATTATAATTAATAATCATGATTATATAGATAGTATAGTGGTGAGGTAGATCTTGAGACTTAACTTGAGATTAATTATGAGAGGTTTGTAGAAAACTTGAACATTCCATCATATATTTTAATGTTTTATTCATAATCATAAAATTTTAAGTATTTTAATTTTTTAAAGTGCATTAAAAATTAATCATAAAGTGCATGAGTTTTTGGCAATTGAATCTGTAGTTGGAAGCAGGCATTTGATATTTGATGGGATGATTTATTGAAAACGTCACCTATTTTCGGAGCTTTATCCAGGTAGGCAGGCCATCTTTTCTTGTAGTTCCTGGTTTGGTTGATTCACCAATTTATCAGCTTTCTCCAGTTCTATTTAACTTATCTAAAATTGAGGAATGTTGTGTTTTCATCCTCTTTTATTCACTGAATCTTTTCACCATAAGGTTTTTCAGTTTTTTTTCTCTATAACTACTTTTTAGAAAAATGTTATTGTCCATAACAAATTTGGTACTTCAAACTTTTGAATTAAAAAATCTATTATCCTTTGTTGAGTCTAGTTGAGGTGATTTTTCTTTGAAACTTCCACTTAAGTAGGGATTTTTCTTTTGAATTTTCACTCGGATGGGACATTATTTTTATCAATTAAATCATTTTAGCATATTTCTTCTTCATCAAAGTTACATAATCATGTAAAAGATTTATCATTATTATGGAAAAGATGTATTTTGTTATTATTTTTATTTATATCTTACATGATATTGTAATTTATATTATAGAAAAATATATTTTATTGAACTCATTTTTTTGCATTATTATATTTAGATTAAATTGAAATGTATTTCAAAATCAATATTATTTATTTCACACACAAAATATGAGAGTGACGTACTTTACGGTATGACTAATTTTATATGTATTCATCTTTCTAAATGTTGTAACTCAAAGTGCGTTTTATGTGTAGACGCACCGGTCTGTTTCGCATACCAAAACCCACCGTGTTAGTTTTACAAAATTTATGCCCGTTTTGCATTTTTTTTAATTCATTTTTTTTGCGTCGTGTGACTTTTTTTTGTCGTCCCTATGTGTATGGGTTAAAGACGTATCGGGGAATTTAAGTTTGAAACACACCGAAAAAAAACATCCGCTACAACCTCCCATCGCGGGCCTTCACTAGTGATCTCCACTATAAATGAGTATTTGAGCTCTTTTGAGAGGAGCATTCACTATAACCTCCACTACAGGGCGTTTTCCTTGTAGTGTTTCAGATATAAAGCTTTTCATCCAACTCAACACCATTCATGTTATCTTTGATAACTCCGTCTCCAACTCCAGAAATAACACCACCTGCAATATCAGTGGCAATCTCGGCGACCATTGTATGGTTGAGAATGAATGTGAGAAAATATGTGGAAATGAGGAAAATAATGAAATGGAGAAGGGCTTTGAGTGCACTTGGTGGATTGAACAAATGGATGATGAGTATTATATGTAAGAGAAGAAGACACGAGGCGCAAGTGTTTGCTCAGATTAATGAACACGCTATCATTGGAAAAATAGGTACAACATGGGTTCAACCTTGGTTCCCTTGGTTTACAAAACGCTGCTACACTGAGATGTTTTGACAATAGGTACTTGGTTGCTTGGTTGTTATAGGATATTTTGGGTAATTTATTAATAATACATTGAGTGTGAATTGAACAAGACCATTTCCTTAGAATAATTTCTTTTGTAATACTGCTTAGCCCCAGTCCTAGCCAAGTCCCCCATTGAACGAAAGGAGAAAACTAGTAGAAGATGAAGCCAACTGGATGTATTCAGGTGAATGGTGATGCTCTCAGGATTCAATATTGAGTCCTCTTCAATATTGGAGATTACGGTGCCCTTTACTTAGATATTGATTCTACATCTCTCGTTGAATCCTTAGCACTACTGTCTCCTGCTACTGGAAAGAATATGTCACAGCGTGAAGCCTTGCCCGACGTTACAATGTATCTGACAAAGCTCTCCTTGCTCCTCTTCCACAACCCTCTCATAGTCCAGTGGAAAGGGAGAGGGTGAGAAGGCTGATGTATTAACTATATAAATAGATGTTTGGTACACCCTAGCCTAACCATGCGTGGTACACCCTACCCTACCAATACATGGTACTCTAGCCCATAAGAATGTAGTGATAGTTGCATTGTTATAAAATTTAGAGTATTTACTAGTTTTTATTGATTTTTGAATCTGAAAAAAAAAATATATATTTATGGCTCCACGGGTTTATGTCTCATCCATATACCTCTAAACCAATAAAAAAATTATTTTCATGTTTCTAAATTTATTTTTTTTCAAAATATTATATTTAATATAAACACTAAATGACTTTACAAAACTTTATATTTTTTTTCAAGACGAAAAAAAAGTAACTTGTTAGTCATAAGCCAATCAAAGTTAAATCCTCCTTCCACCAAGTGAAAGTCTAATGAAAGCAGTACTACTCTAACTTTTAACTCTACAATATCAAATATAATCTTTCAAACATAGAAAAAACATACTATCTAATACGTTCTCAAAACCTTACAACTAAATGATGCAAGTAGACCTTTTTATCAAGTATTTGCACTTGGATACATACTCCAAATACAAATATCTAAATTTCCAAAGATCTGCTAGCAAAAAAGTAATATGATAATAGCTTTAAAACAATGAATTAGATCCAGAGTCAATCAGAGTGTCATCAAGGAACTCTTCAAAATTAATTAAGCCATCCATATCTCCAACATCTAGCTTTGAGAAAGTATCCGCTTCAGTATTGAAAATACTATAAATATGCAAAAATAAATATAAGCGAAGCCAATGGTCTCAGCAATGGTTCTATTTATCCACTGATCTAAGTTGATAACCTGCACATTTAACACTCCCATAGCCTAGTCAATAATGATTTTAGAATCTCCAATGACCTGAATATTATGGATTCCTCTTTTCTTTACAAAGACTAATAAGCCCCAGAGGGCAATAAGATCTACTTTGGTATTTGTACCCATACCAACACCCATCTTCATGTTGAAAATATGCCCATCCTTGATTTTTAGTGTCATCCCAACACCACGAATACCTGCATTCTCAGCCCCATCGAAAGATCCAACTGGAATTGAGTCACTTAACTTTGGTCTTAACAACATTTTATTTTTTACTGGAGATTTCTCTTTGCATAAATTACAATATAATGCAATAATCCTCGAGCACACCAATTGTACACAAATCTTATTATTTTAAAAAATTAAGCTATTCCTTGTTTTCCATACCCTCCAAACAACAAAAGAAGGGAGATCCTTGACAATGGGTCTCTTAATATGCCAAATATAGAAACTATCCTGGAAATTTGAGCCATTCCATGCATTTTGAAAATTTAGAATTCTCCTTAACTCCATCCAGACAGGTTTTGAAAATGGACAATGAACAAAAATATGTGAAGCAGATTCCGACTCAGCTCCACATAAAACACAAATACCAGATCCACAAAATCCCCTCTTTAACAAATTTTCCCATGTCAGAATTTTATTCTCGAGACAAAACCATATAAAACATTTAATTTTTAAAGGAGCACTCTGCTTCCAAACTATTGAATCCCACCACTTGGGGGATCAGCTCACCTGAACCTCTGATATGTCCTCATAAGATTTTTTGCTGATAATATTCCATTTGCATTCTTCTAATTCCAGACAAGTTTGTGCTCCTCATCCTTTAATTTGATGTTAGCCCTATTTAATACCATAATGTAATTATTCCACTCCATTGCATTATCTCCATTCATATCCAAATCTTTGGACATTAGCCAATAGGAGGAAGACACATCAACGATAACAAGTCTCCTAACCTATGATAGAACCTGTACATTTCTGCTATGTAACTGAAATAATAAAGAGCTAGACAGTTTGTAATTTTCTTCAGCTCCTATGAATGGATCAATTCCAACAAATACTTGAGTTCCTCTTCCTATTTTCCAAGAAATCCATTCACCCAAATTTGGAAAAGGCTGTATAAATCCACGCCAAATAATTGAAGCATTTTACACATATTTTTGTGAAGACCTGAACCATTGAGAAATTGAATTCATTCTAATATATTTTGCCTTAAGAACATTGGACCAGAGTCCATCACCACTCAACCCTCTCCACAAAATTTTTAATCTTAATGTAGAGCTGAACCAATTAAGATTTTTCAACCCCCAACCACCTACGATTTTTGGTTTGGAAATATTTTCCCAAGAGGAAAGATGAAATTTGCGAGAGCTTAGATTCCCAACCCAAAGAAAATTAAACATGCTCTTCCTTATAATATTTATGACTAAAACTAGGACCAAAGCAAGATAAAACTAGTAGACAGGAGTATTGTCCAAAACAATCTTGACCAGAGTTAATCTAACTCCTAAGGAAAGAAATTTGTAAGACCAATTATTAATCCTCTTCTCTACCTTCTAGATCAACCAGTTCCAATCTTCCTTCTTGTAGCCATTTGGTTTCAGATAGTAACCCAGATATTTGAAACCTTGGTCCATTTTTTCCATTTTATAGAGGAATAAAAATGGGATTTGCTTGCATATCCCTAGATCAAAACATAATCTCAAAAACATAGATTTCTCTGAGCTGGCAGCCATACTAGACGCTGCACAAAAAATATTAATTAAGCAGAGATAACACTACCATTTTGTCACGGATCTCATTCCAAAAATTAATATATCATCAACTAAAAATAAATGAGAAATAAAGAATAAAGAAGATAATCTAATACCAAGTATTTTCTTATTTTTTTAGTCCTTGCCAAGGCAAGGATATACTTTATGTTCCAAAGTCAAAGTATTTTGACTTATATTAATTCTTAATTTTTTTGTTTTTCATTGTAAAGTTTTGTAATGTTTTAAAAAAATAGCAATTAAACTGAATTTCTAAAAAATTGAAAATATATTTTTTTATTTTTTGAAAAAAGAAAATCAAGTTCTTTTATTGGTAGAGTATACCTTGGATTTGACATAAATACCTGGTGGAGATTTTTTATTTTTAAATATAAAAATTATTTAAAAAAAAAAAATTTAAGAATTTGACACATCAACAAAGTGCATAGGACATGACAGAAGCATTAAACCATTAAAGACAAATGGAATCCCATTTCTGGCTGTCTCCATCAAGATGCATATGAACCCAAAACTAGAAAGAGAGGCTCTGTCGCACACTCACAGATTTCCTCTGAGTTGGCGACATCCTCCTCCCTAGCATTGTCAATCCTTCTCAGCTGGCGTCCTAGCTCAGATTGAACTAAGACGTCCATCCATACGATGGTCACTTGCTCGAATGTTGAGAAAGTTCCCTCCATTGCAGGTTTCTAGTTTTATTATGCATTCAATCGGACCTCTGGGTTTCGGTCCATGAAAAGTACAAGTGACCCCTTTGCAAAATCCCATTGGCATATGTCGTTCCGATCCTTGTGAAATCCATCGAGGACGTTGCTCAAGACCCTCTTGCTGCTTCATTTTCATAAAATTCACTGAACCCTCGGCGCTGCTTCAACTATATCCTTATCGCGGCCATATGGAGTAGAGTTTCAGCTAGTGCAAATATCTTTATTATTTATCATAAAGAAGCTTTCGGAAATAGTCTGGGCGGGGCATCTGTAAACCTTCAATCTTCGTTGTCTTTGTGGAAAGATCGTGCAATTTATCTTATTGCATGTATCCTGTAAGCTTTTAGCGAAGTTTTCCATCATTGTCCTACTGGGTTTTTGTTGTATTTTGAGGAAAAGGCGTGTACGATTTGATACTGCATCAAATAAAATAATACATATATAGTATAGAAAGAGAAGAACATAATTTTCTCGTACGTCGTATTTGTTGTGCCCACCAGTGCGACTGGGGCATGCTGTATTGGCTGCTAGAGAAGAACATAATTTTCTCGTTCGGTGTATTTGTTGTGCCCACTAGTGCGACTGGGGCATACTGTATTGGTTGCTAGGAACGATACTTTCTAGTCTGGCAGTAGTGGATGATTTTAGGTGATTGGAAATATTTCACTGAGGACAGTGGTTGATTTTAGTGGGGACGGATTTATGTTTCGTGGATAAAGCCAATGTAGCTGTTAAGGTGGATTGATCTATATTAAATGTATCTGTTTTGTCCCAGTTTAGCATCAATTCCTTGTCAAGCATAAGATGTTTTATTGTTTATGAACTCTTAGAGTGGACCATCTTCCAACTCTCCGACAATAGTGTTCAAGTGTGTTTTGGCATCAGTAGGTTTTTTAATGATAGAGTTGAAAGTGGAAGCTGTATGGATGAGTCCAAGTATCTTCGATGAACATTGTAATAGTCAACTCATGGAAACAGAGTAAAATTATAGAAGTGGTTTATATCAATTCAATAGCTACACTAAAATTCAGATAAGTTTTCCACGCTCGATTGGGAAGTCTGGTATTGATTGATGTTTTGGTTACTTTACATTAATCTTTGGGATTTCATGTCATTCTCAAAGTGTCCATACAAAGCTATAGAACGGGAGAAATAAAGAGGGTCCCCTCTTCTTCATATACTAGTCATTAGTGACCATTACTCGTTAAGTAGTGAAAGCTTATGTTTCCATGCACTGGGTTCACTGCTTTCTTTGCATGCGACTGCAGTGAAGCCGAGAACACTCTTACATTCAAGGAGCATGGTATGTTACTTTTTACAGGCTACTGAATTTATTTCTTGCAGCCATATAAAAAATGCAGTAAAGTTTGGGTTCAGGTTTCTTCTGGTTAGACCATCTTCAAAGCTTCCAATAACATGTAGTTGAAAATTGGATTTCAAAGATATTTTCAGTTCAATAGAGTTGGGAGGTCAAATCCTGATTTGCTTCTAGGTGTTGGCGTGAATTGCAAATGTGATTTCTGTAATTGAAACAGTGTGGAATCTCCTTAGTTTTTCAAAATGATGTAATTTCTAAATGATGTAAAATGTTTTGATACCTGTGTAGTCCTTTTTTATGAGAAAGTTTGAATTCTTAACTTCGCCTAGAAATGCCAAACACTCTTATACAATAAAGTTTCTATTGTCCTTCGCTGAATTGGATAGTTGCAATAATCAACCAAGTGGCCTTGATCCCCAGATTCTAAGGTACATCCTTTTTATTTGGTGCAGGAAGATACAACAATGATATTGCTAGTTCGTGAATGGTTTTTATCATTTTGGAAAACCTGTTAGATGAAATGGGAAAGCTTTAGAAATTTTTTCTTTGTGCATAAATCATGTTGTGGAAGGAGTAAATACTACATCATCATCTTCAACAAGAGGTTTGATTCGTAGAGACAAGTATGAGTACATTCTGATTTAAGAACGTGAGCATAACTTTTGGCTTGGTGTTGGAATTTGAAGTAAATCTAATGTTTCCTTGTTTCCAGGCTATTCCTTATTCTGGATATTTTATTTTGATGATAACTCTTCACAGTGATGGAAGTAGAGAATCCCTTCAAAACATTCTGGAATGGCGAAGAGCTCCAGGTAACCCAGGGGGTGTTATCCTTTCTCAAGGTTCGAAAAGGAGTGATCAAGGTGGAACTTTGTTTACTGACAACTTCTGTTCAAGAACAATTTCAAATTGGGGGGAGAACAGTCATTCATGGAGCAACTGTGACAGGTCAGGGCGGCAGGGTTCTGGAAGTCAAGCAAGATGGGAACACCGATTGGGAGGCAATGAAAAAGAAAGGTATCGTCCAAGGCATGATCAGGATGTACATGAACAAGGTTTTTCTTTTTTTGTGTATAGAAAGAGATTTTTATTATATTTTGAAGTCTATTATGTTTTCATTTATGGTATGGTATTTTATAAATCTTTGTTCCATATTTGATTGACTTTCTGCATACTAGAACTCTGGCTATATATTATGTTATTTTTTCTGTATTGAGGGAGAAGTTGTCCATGCTTGATTAGTTCTCTCATGTTTACACAAAACCACTTTACAGATGGAGAAATCCTTGGGATGTGGGGGTTGCATTCTACTGTAAGTATCATAAAATAATAAGGAATTTAGCAGTAGGTTGCATGATTAGAGGGGCAAGCAATAATGGCAACTTCATGCGAAACACTCTCCAGCATCGACTTCCATCGACAATGACTCACAAAACCTCTAGTGGATGGGTGAGCCAAGATGGAACCTGATGCGCCCACAAAGTTACAACGAGTGCACGATCCTTGGTATGTTGTTTGAAACCCCGAGGGAAGCAGCGCAGATTCCTCTGTACCAGAAGGAGTATTCAGAGGACTGTTGAGAACTCGTAGGAAACGCTGCCCGCTGCCTTCCAGTCCAAGAGTGAGCTCCGGGATTTGGCCGACTGATAGAAAATTTACACTAACGAAGGACATGAGAGAATGGTAGCTGCAGGTTGTTTATCCAACCATTGCAGTTGCCGCTCCAATCGTTTTGATCAGATTCAGGAGAGGAAATGAGCTATCCAACCGGATATACAAAAGGTATCCTTGTCCCATTAATCTTGCCACTGAGGAGAGCTTGAATGCTGTCACTTTCCATATCCTGAAACGTATTTATGAGAATCTCATCTACTTTGAACAACTGATAATAAATGTCGAAGCAGAGGTGATAAAGCAATCCAGGCACCTTCACCGGGTTGTCCACATCCTTCAAACTTTCCGTCATCTCAACATCTATAGACGTGAGATGGTAGAGAAGGAAAAAAATATTAGAGGCAGATCCAATGTAAAGAACATAACTGTGTATTTGCAGCTTCTAGCTCACCTCGAGTGTGGCAGTGCGGAATATATCGATGATGAAAGCACTTATGGGATTGGAGGAATCGTTGAGCAGGTCCTGAGAGCATTTTCGACTAAGCCTTTGGACTTCTCCATTATTTTGAATATCGACATTAAGGGATGCACCTTCTTCTCTTCAGATCCATCTCCACTTCCGAGAGCTCAATAAAATGGATACTCAATCGTGACGATGCATGATAGTCTGATTGGAATGAGGAGATGGGACTTTTGTTTTATATTTTTTTGTTGTTATTTTAGTTGCGCCACAAGATAAAATAAGTCTTTAACATAAGAATTGGTCAAAATTTTGGTTCTTTATGAAAGTCTCTAAAACAAGAAATAGTGAGAATGTTAGTCTTTTCCATGAAAGTCTTTCGAATAAAATATATGCTAAATTTTGACTTTTTCAAAACAATTAGTTAAACATTTTTCTATTTTCATGAAAGTTCTTTAAATAAAAATTAGTGTAAATTTTGTTGTACTTGAAAAGAAATTGTGGAATTTGAATTTTTATATTTAATTTTGTGCATTATTTTTATTTAATAATTTTTATACTTTATATTAAATTTTGTTATTATTAAAAAATATTATTTTGTAAATAAAAAATTTAAAAATAATATTTTTTATATAATTATTATGTCCCTGCCGATAGGGATATATACTTTTCGTTGGATAGTCAACATGAGTTGAGTTTGTATTATTTGGTAAATAGATTCAAATTTTTTTAAACATTTTATAAAGTGTTTTAAAAATAAATTATTAAATTAAATATTTGAAAAATAAAAATAATTTTTAAATTTTTTGAAATTTGTTAATTCTATTTTTTGATTGGTAAATAAGGTTTTTGATTTGACATAGATCCCCGCATGAGAATTTAAATTTTTCAAAAAATAAAATTAATTACAAAATAAATAAAACAAAAAAACTATTATATTGCCACGTTGATGTAATGAGTTAATGAGTTATGAAGTTGTACAACCTTAAATCAAATCGTATTCAGCCTCCCAAGGCCCTGCTTCCAAAGCTAGTTGTCATCCTCTAATTGTCGTTTTCGTCGATTCTTCTGCAAAGAAACATACCAGATGAGCTAGAGATAGACCGCACCCACCACCACCCCCATACCAACACCCACCACCTCCCACATACCAGCGTAGAGCAGCAACAGGCACACCACCACAGCTAAAATATTATTTATAATGGTCGGCACATTATAATAACAACCTTGCAAACAGAAATTTTTGTTTTGACCGAAGCCTTTATTGTTATTTCACCCACTCTGTTGTACGACCATGATATCATGAAGATTGGGAAAGCACAAAGCAAGAGGATCTGAGATGGGAGGGGAGGCAGCAGAGTTGTTGAAATATTATTATTATCATTTCTAGAAAGTCAAACAAACAAACTAAGGGCCCCAACACCCTCAACTACTGCAAGATTAGTTGTTATGGAGACTGGATCATCTCGTTGAACAATAGGAACTTCATTAGTTGGTTCAGGGTCAATCTCAAGCGTTGTTGGCTTTCGAAATTAAAGAGGCCATGCTGCGAGGTAGAGTTTTATTTGAGCCTAATCATGTAAATCGCCTATGGTGTGGGCGAATTTGCTCGCTTCCCTACAATATGTCAATATGAGAATATACAATTGGATATTGGACTAATGGAGGTGCTTGCGGCTTCTATGTCTCTGCCTATAGTGGATCCACATCCACTGGATTTTCAACCTTATATGTCTCTGTATATGTGCCTAGTGAGTCTTCTGGCTATAGCCAGATAGATGTACAAGAATCTGACCATTCCAAGAAAGCAATCCTTCAGGAAATGCCCGGTGGAAAAAAGACTATTTAACTCCAAAACCAACTGTGTGAGGATTGGTAGGTCTGGAGCAACTCTTTGATTACCAAGACTAGCCCCAAATCGGGAATAAGTAGTTTGATACCCAAGTCAGTTGAGATATCAATATTGGAACCCAATTAGAAGATCCAAGGATTCTCAGGTTTGGTAAAACATGTATGCAATAAATCCCTGCTATAAAGTAGTGAGATGAAGATCTCATCGTAATGATTTTTTGGGGAATTTTGCCCTAATGAGAAGCAATCATGTTTTAATCTTTCCATCTTGTTCAACTCTTTAACAAAATTTCAATATGGTTTCAATTCATTCATTCAAGATTCTGGATAAATTACTTTAATGTGATAGCATCAAAGATTCTAATCTGAACTTTGAAGCGATTCCAGCTTACCTTCTAAAATGATTCCAGCTTACTCAACATGCTACTTCAAAGTTCCAAGCAAGGCTGCACATAATTCTTACCCAAAACCTTTGTGGTAATTTCAACTTTATCCAACTTCATTATGAAATTTTTTGAACAGGATGCTAACATGCTCAGCCTATCATTTCAAAGTCCATGACAAATTCTCTTACCAATGGATAATTTTGACCATACAAGCAAAACGTATGCAACAAATTCAATAACAATGCGTAGTTTTGTGGGCCTCTAAGCCAACCCGGTTCGATTCTACTTCTTCAAACAAGTTCAAGCTGCAACCAACTTGCTCGTATGGTGTAAACCATTCAAACAACATAGTGATATAACACATTTATAGGTATATCATAGAGTATATTAATTGTCTATCTCTTAATGTATTTCTTTATATATAACAATATATATTAATTGTCTATCCAAGAGTTTTGAATTTACCAAATATGGAGTCACATGGCATATAAATCGAATATTCAAATGATTTATTTTTCGTGATCGCTAAGTACTAAACATAATTCTTGTAATTCTAGTGCATCTCCAGGTTTGTGAGGCTGTAAAGTTGGATAGAGACCCACCGCTCAAGAATTTTGACGGTGGACAACTTTATGAATTAAAAAAAATAAAAATAAATTATATTTGTTATTTTATAAATGTAAAAATTAAGATATAAAACTATATCATAGAGATTCAAAAATAGTATTTGAAAAGGCTTAACCAATCCAAAGATATACAAGTGCATTTTCTCATAATCATACGTATCTAAAAATAGTTTTTGAGAGATCTAACCAATCCAAAAACACTATTGTCGAATATTTGATAAGCTTGATAAGCTTAATTAGTTCGGAAAGATAATGTCTAGTGGTTCACCATTTTAGAGAATTGTCTACAATCAAATTACAATTATATCATCATCCAATTAAAGAAAAATTCAAATTCTCTTGAAAGTCTAACAAAAAAACATTAATAAACATCAAAAAATGCCTCTCGGTGCCACCAAATCATGCTTCAATTCTTCATAAACAAAGAAGCCTTAGTGCAGTATATGTACCAAATGACCTATAAATAGCTATATATATATGTATATAACACTTTGACTCTAGATCTCCCCGTTGTTGGTCGTATTGTTGCTTGGTTTTATATCAGTCTCTATTGTGCTATTGGTGGTGGTTATGAGTCCATTAGGTTAGACGAGAATATAGAACAAGAGAGGGTCCAAAGTGATGAGATAATAGTGGGTTCAAGCAAGGGTTCCATCTTCAGCAACAAATATCTTCTAGTAATCCTCGGAGAAGTTCGCACCTTACCTTTTTAACCTTCGATGATTCGTTTTTTAGGTAGCGGACAAGTAATCCTTAGAGAAGTTTGGACCGGTAGCAGACAAGTAATCCTTAGAGAAGTTTGGACCTCACCTTTTGCGCACTCTTTAAACTTCCAACAACATCGGACCTTAAGTTTTTAACCTCTGACATGCTAGCCTAACTTGTGCATGGCCTCTTTAATTTTTATGCCAGCTATTGAATGAAAACAAGAATTAAGGTGTGCAACACTTTCAATGTTAATCGTGTCAGTATATCTTACCATAAGAGCAAGATCCACCATAAACATACATTCTCTTTTGCGGGTTTTCATACTTGTGTGTTTTTCCATTTCACTCTCTTTACTTACCATCTACGCAGGGACTTAGCTGCATTGCAGCTTTTTTTCTTGTTAAAATATTAACTCATCTTAAAAAAAAATAACATTGTTTTTTTATATAATTATTAAAATAATAACCCATCTTAAATTTGTGTTTTAAATACATTGAATAATAAAATAAAATAATATTAATTTATGTCATCCATTTAAATTTAATACACCTATGCAAACTTATGTGAACAATATTTTGATATTAATGTGTTTAAAGTGCAATTTATTGGATTGAGTGTTTGCAACTCATTTTAATTATTGTGTAGTTGTAACTTATTATAATCAATAATTATGATTATATAGATAGTATAGTGGTTAGGTGGATTTTCAGACCTGAGATCAATCATGAGAGGTTTGTAGAAGACTTGAACATTCCATCATATATTTTTGTGTTTTATTCATAATCATGAAATTTTAAGTATTTTAATTTTTTTAAAGTGCATTAAAAATTAATCATAATGTGCGTGAGTTTTTGGTAATTGAATCTGCAGTTGGAAGTAGGTATTTGATATTTGATGGGATGACTTATTGAAAACGCCACCTATGTTGGGAGCTTTATCCAGGCAGGCAGGCCAACTTTTTCGGTAATTCTTGGTTTGGTTGGTTCACCAATTTACCAGCTTTCTCCAGTTTTATTTAACTTATCTAAAATTGAGGAATGTTGTGTTTTCATCCTCTTTTATTCATCGAATCTTTTCACCATAAGGTTTTCAGTTTTTTTTCTCTAGAACGACTTTTTAGAAAATTGTTATTGTCCATAACAAATTTGGTACTTCAAACTTTTGAATTAAAAAATCTATTATCCTTTGTTGAGTCTAGTTGAGGTGAATTTTCTTTGAAACTTCCACTTAAGTAGGGATTTTTCTTTTGAATTTTCACTCGGATGGGACATTATTTTGATCAATTAAATCATTTTATCATATTTCTTCTTCATCAAAGTTACATAATCATGTAAAAGATTTATCATTATTATGGAAAAGATGTATTTTGTTATTATTTTTATTTATATCTTACATGATATTGTAATTTATATTATAGAAAAATATATTTTATTGAACTCATTTTTTTGCATTATTATATTTAGATTAAATTGAAATGTATTTCAAAATCAATATTATTTATTTCACACACAAAATATGAGAGTGACGTACTGTACCGTATGACTAATTTTATATGTATTCATCTTTCTAAATGTTGTAATTCAAAGTTTGTCCATTTTCATAGAAATTCAAATTTCATTCTATATAATCATTTGGAAGCTACGTATTTTTTCTCCTCTTGCAAACTAGTATGCAACAGAAAAATGTTATAAACTTGCAAACTAGTACGCAACAAAAAAATGTTATAAACTTGCAAACTAGTATGCAACAAAAAAATGTTATAAAGCCACATGGTCATTTTTGAGATTTCAAACATGTTAGATTGATGTCACCTTGAGTGTCACAATCAAGGTGTTCCATAAAATTTGAATGCCTTTTATATGGTTTTGAAGGTAGATTAGGGTAATTTTTAACTCCTTATCTATGGGGCAGAAGCTATTTTTCAATTTCCTTTTATATATATAGTTTAGTTGTTGCTTCAATTGTTGGGTCAACTAAAAATTTATAAAGTCCATTAACCGTCATTGATTATTTTCATTGGTATATAGATTTTGACAAACATCAGCAGTGCCCAACTTAACATTTTAGTCAAATATCCTGACAATTCAACAAGCTACTTATAATTTAATAATGATAACATGTATAAAGTTCATTCAAATAACACAGTTAAGCATAAATGTTACCATCATTCATAGTCGTCATTGCATTTGATGGACCAAATCTTCCTATAGTGAAGAATGTAGTTGTAAATATCATTTCAATCGCTTCATTATCCAACTTGATGTCATTCTTTCATTATTCTTGTCTAGTTGTAGTTGACTATTGGTCTGTTTTTTTATAGTGAATATGGTTTAGTGGTGGTTTAATGTCTTCGGCAATATAAGTTCCAATCTAACTTGTTTCCATTTTTCATGATTTTCCCTTAACTTTGATGTCAAAAAGTAAAACAACATCTCCATTGCTTGAGGCCATTGCTAGGCCTTTCGCTGTTTTTTTTGTTCATTTGATGCAATCAAATTCTCATTTGCTTTCACTAGGTCCAATTTAAGCACTAAAATCTAGGAGTGCAATTGCCTCTTTTCCATATACAAACTTGGATGTTGTCTAATGAAACAACTTCTTATATGTAGTTTTGTACGCTGAAAGTACTATAGGTAACATGTCACCCCAACCACTCTCATTCACATCAGACATATTTGTTAGTCCTTTAGGGTTGAAGAGCTATATGATAATATACTCGTGAAAATGGTGTGCCCTTCATATTTTATGTCGCACTATGCTACCAGCTTAATTTTTCAATGGCATCTACTGCACGTTGCACAACATTGTGCACTTCATCAACATGCACAGTTGCATCGTCCACGACCATGTCTAGTTCATTATCATTACCTAAAATACAAAAATCCCTCCTACCACCATTTAGCAAGGACTTAGTTGCATTCTAGCTTTCACCCTCATATTTTATGTCGCACTATGCTACCAACTTAATTTTTCAATGGCATCTACTGCACGTTGCACAACATTGTGCACTTCATCAACATGCACAGTTGCATCGTCCACGACCATGTCTAGTTCATTATCATTACCTAAAATACAAAAATCCCTCCTACCACCATTTAGCAAGGACTTAGTTGCATTCCAGCTTTCACCCTTGTTTTACATATTCTATTATTCTACTTAGACCTTGGTCAATAGGAGTTAGACTAATATAGAGTCAAACTAATAGTATAGTCCCTCCTTGGCACTAATAAGATGGCACACATAAACAAATCTTTCATAAATCCAAAAAGGCACTAGGAGTGCTAGGGTATCATGATGAGAGAGGGTTGGCTAGGGTATCATGATAAGTGCTGACCAGGGCTTGCGTTGGCTGCAGGTTAAAGGCAGATGGCCTTTGGCCTCTGACGGTTTACCTGACACCGGTCAGATTCCCCATTTTCGCACGATTTCCGAGGCGGGGTGATTATCATGGTTGAGGCACGGATTTGGTCTTTCCTATGGTGGTCAGCGGAACCTTTGCATCTTTTTCAAACGGCGTAGGTGTAGTGCAGAAACGGCGCCGGTGAGAAGGGATCACTGTGACGGTTGTTGGATTTCCCGTAAGGTTTTTTTTTTTTTACTTTACTGCTTGACCATGGGGGCGGTGGATCAAGTCGACTACTCCAGTGACCACCTGGAGAGTGAAGATATTTGGGTGACGACAGCTGGCAAGGTGTGGGCTGAGTTGGAAGGTCTGGGTCCGTGGAAACTTTAAGGGGCTTCTTCTTAACCTTCCCTGTCAGGAACAGGGTTCTCCTTCTTCGTTCTTGGTTTCACCCTCTCCACCTGCTGCGTTACATACTGCGCCAGAGACGGTTGATGTATTGCATTTCCCTGAGGATCTGGAGGTGCCATGTTGGCTTTCTAGTCAATCGATTTGGGCTGGTGCGGAGACTAGTGGGGCATCTGGAGGTGTGGGGTGGACAGACAGACTATCACTGTGAGTTGGGTGCATAGGCAGAGACCTTGGTTTTTGGAGGGCATACTGGGCATCTCAGCATAGGGATTGGTGCTGGTCCGGTTGGTGCACAAGAACAAAGGGGTTTTGCCAGTCCGAAGGTGGGATCTGGGACAAGCTCTGGTGATTGTGGCGGGGGCTCTTCGGACGAAGCGATGCATTTGAGGAAAAGAGGTAGGAAACAATGGGTAAAATCTAGCCGTATTGAATATAATTATGCTCCGGGGGAGGATATTGAGTGGGATAGTGTTCTTCAGATGACAAATTTAACTATGGTCGGGAAGGCGCTTGGCAAGTCCTTTGCTTTGCGGACTTTGGTGAGGTGGGCTAAGGAACATTGGAAGGCTCATCTAGGTTATGTGCTCGAAGTGGTGGAATTAACCAAAAATTGGTTTGCATTTAACTTCCTTAGGACAGATCATGTGCTCTGGGTTCTCAATCGGAATTGGAGTTGGGATCACTGCCCTGTATTACTTAAACCCTATCATCCTCTGTTCGATGCTAGTAGGGAGCGCCCGGATAGCATTCCTCTCTGGGTTCGTCTTCCTGGGCTTCCATTACACTACTGGTCGGAATGACACTTTCGTGGCATCGGGAACATTCTGGGTTCTTACTTAGAGGGGGATTACTCCTTCCTGCACACTAATCAGCGGAAGGTATCAAGGATTCTTGTCAGTCTTAATGTTAGAGATGGTCTGGTGGAAGAGATGAATCTTAGTTGGGATCCTTATATCATTTTGCAGAAGTTGGATTATGAGAATGTCCCCTTCCGGTGCAGGAGGTGTCACGTTTATGGGCACCCGACAGCGGAATGTAAACTCCCTCTCCAGACTAGGAATGGTGGGCGACGCAAGTGGTCTGTTGGAATTGAAAATCCTGCTCCAGATGGACAGGCTCCGATCACACCCTCTCCAGTGGTTCAGGAGGGTTCACTTGGGGAACATGAGGATGTACCTGTTCTGGAGGATGATCAACCTCCTGTTACTACTGCCGAGGGCATCGCTCGTTCGACTGTGTCACTCCTCTCTCAGGAGCCTCTATTTACGGGTACTCCTCCTCCCCCCATTCCTTCTTCAATTAAAATTTTCTTGAATAATGTTTCCTTTCCTAGTTTGGATTGGATTGAAGGCCTTAAAAATTTGAATATCACACCCCAATCGACGGATGCTTCCCCTATACTTATTGAACCCGCTCCTGCCACTTTGGAGGAGGTTATCCCTCCCCCTCCCCCGGACTTGGACCCGTCACCTTGGGCAGAAGCTTCCACTTCATCCCCCCCGAATCATCTGACTCTGGTTACTTTCTTCGCTCTGCCACCAAACTTGTCTCTGGGGGATTGGGAAAAGGGAAGGAATTGATGCCGAAAGGAAGGGGGAGGAAGACTCTAATCTCAAAGGCTCAGTCAAAAGCGAAGATGGATCTTTTGGACGCTAAACAACAGTCTACTGAACGGGCGCTTAGAGCAGTGCGTACCCAAAAGAAGGGTCGCCCATGAAAATTATGTCCCTCAATTGTCGGGGTTTGGATGGTCCCCTTAAAATATCAGCACTCACACGGGTGGTCACTCTTGATCGCCCATACATTATTTTACTGCAGGAAACTTTGGGCGATGGTGTGGTGGTGAAGGTGAGATTGGAAAGTTGGTTCTGTGGATGGTCGTTTGAAACCTTGGATGCACGTGGTCGTTCTGGAGGTTTGGCTATTGGATGGAACAACAGGTCTGTTAAGTTACACAATGTGTGGGGGATGGATTCTGCTCTCGGGCTGTCTTTTTTGGCTAAGGACTTAGGATAAGTCCTTACTGTTTTTAATATTTATGGGCCTTACCTGAATAAGATCCCTTTCTGGGATTCGTTGCTTAACAATTCTCTCATCAGGGGGGATTCATTGATTTTGGGGGGTGATTTGAACTTTTCTCTTGGACAGTCGGAAGTTTGGGAGCCTAGGGCCTAGTACTCTTTGGCAGGTTTCTTCACTTAGTGACTAGCAGCCAAAAATTTGATTGACATTGAGCTTGTTAAACTCAAACCCACTTGGCGGAACCACCGAGTTGGGGATAACAGGGTGGCTAAGCGAATGGACAGATTCTTGGTTACTGAACGGCTGGTGGACAAATTTTTTCTTTTAAGACAATGGGTTGGGATGGGGGGCGGCTCTGATCACTTCCCCATCTTTCTTAAACTTCGTCGTGGGCCTCCTAAACCACCTGGTCCTCTTAAGTTTAATAAGACGTGGTTGAAATGTGAATCTTTCACTAAGTTGGTAAACTCATTATGGATACCTTACAATGGCAGGGCTCCTCTCTCTGCCTCTTTCCAATTTGCCGCGAATTTAAAGAGGATGAAATGCCCTATCAAAGATTGGTCTCATGAAAAGAGGATTAGGGAGGATGACGAACTAAGACAGATCGAGGAGGATCTTTCTAAAATCTATGATGAAGAGGGCGGGGGATTGAGGACTCAGGAGTCTAAAGATCTTTTGGTTAGATTGGAGGGAAGAAGGAACACCCTCCTGCTAGAGAAAGAGGAGACCTGGAGATTGAAGAACCGAGCTACTTGGTTGGAAGCTGGGGATGAGAACTCAAAATTATTTCATGCTTATGCAAAAGGAAGGAAAGCCGCGAACACTATCTGGAGTCTTACAAACTCTGTGGGCGAACCTCAAACCTCTTTTGAGGGGATGGCTCGGGTGGGGGTGGAACATTTTCAAAGTCTTTTTGGGGCTAACAACCAGGCTAATTTAGCAGAGGTGATCAAGGTGGCGCAACTCTTTCCCCGCTTCGTGGAAGATGAGGACAATGAAGCACTGATGGAGGAGATTTATGAGGAAGAACTTAAGGCAACCCTACAAAGCTTTCAAAAAGACAAAAGCCTAGGCAGGATGGTTGGTCCATCGAATTTTTTCTTGAGCTATATGATCTCTTAGGGGAGGATCTTCTCCAGGTTGTATAGGATACCAAACTCTCTGGGAAAATTCCAGCTAGCTTCAATTCAACTTTCATTGCACTAATCCCTAAATCGAACAACCCCTCCTCCCTGAATGATTTTAGACCTATCTCACTTTGCAATTGTGTCTACAAGGTAGTGTCAAAGTCATTGCTAGAAGGCTAAAAGGCATCCTTTCCCATCATATTTCTAGAGAACAGTTTGGTTTTTTAGAGGGGAGACAAATTCATGAGTCTATCAGTGTAGTCCAAGAAGGTCTGCACAGTATCACATCGAAGAAAGTTAAAGGAGTTGTACTTAAAATTGATCTTTCCAAGGCCTATGACAAAGTAAGTTGGCTCTACATTCGTATGCTTCTTACTCATCTGGGTTTTGGTATTGGTATTATTAGGTGGATCATGAGCTGCATTACTACGATTTCTTTTTATGTTCTTATCAATGGGGCAGCCTCCCCCTTCCTTCACTATGAGAGAGGACTCAGATAAGGTTGCCCGTTGTATCCCTTACTTTTTCTTTTGGTGGCTGAAGGACTGAGTCGGGCCCTCCGGGAGGCTAAAAGACAAAGTAATTTGAGGGGTATTCAAGTGGCTCCCAATTTTTTCATTACTCATCTTCTCTTCGTAGATGATGTTCTTATCTCCTGTACTGGCTCCGTCAGTGATGCCGAAACTCTCCTGGGGATTTCAGAACTTTTCTCTTTAGCAACTGGGATGGAAATTAATGCTGGGAAGTTTACACTTACAGTAAATTTGTTGAGAGCAGATGAACTGCGTTCCTTTATTAGGGTTTTGTTATCACATATATAGTAGTCGGGCTACCATACATTATTTTTTTGATTCCAGTACACTTTTCAGCCAGTTCCCTTACATTGGAGATGCTGAGATGAGCATCTATATTAGATCACTATCAGATTTTGGACAGCAGTTGTATTCCCCATGCCATGACTGAGTCTCAAGACACTCATAGAGATGACCGATGTAGCCATTATACCAGTTGTACAGAGCAGTCAGTAGTGCCCAGGGTTACAGCAACAGTTTCAGAGGACAGATGATGGTACAGGTGATGAGCATTCAGGTATATGACTCAGCAGGTATATCATTGTGTTATGGTTATATTGCTTTTATATTTATTCTTATAGCATGTCTTAGCACCTAGTGTCATGATTTGGCGATCATATAGATATGTGGACCTGGTTGATCATATTATATATATTATATTGTCACTACTCAGACTTAGAAGTTCACTATTCATACTCATTGGTTTTACCCTCCTTAGGGAGAATAGAGGTGATCATTCCACCATACCTTGGCTTGCTAGTGTTGGCACCATTATTCATTGCCTTCATCCATCCATTACCTACCTTTTAGTTTATCACCCTAACTTACTACTTGACTGGTGGCATGGAGGACTTTCCCCACTGTAGCCTCTATATTGGATGAGCTTCCCTGTTTATTGTGTCTCGACTTTGAGTTGGTGACAAAACTTACCTATAGTGAGTTGGAGTTCCTTGTGAATTCCCCCTAGTCACTAAAGTTGTGTTGGCTAAACCTGAAACTTTTAGTGCTGCCATGAATACAAAGTCTGGAAAAAATGAAATGCTATATCTTGCATGAAAAGCCCATTCATGCAATGTGTTTCTAAACACACATGAATGAAAGGCATGCCAAATGAAAATGGCCATGAAAATAAAATGTTATATCTTTTGGAAATGTAAATACCTAGGTAAACAAGCTGTCTGTGACACACCTAGAAGTGCTCAAGTAAACAAGTGCCTTAAAAACACACCTGCAGCAGAAAGCCTAAAATAAATGTAAATCTATGCAATGTGTTTATAAACACACATGGATCAAGGCTATGGAAACTTCAGGCCCAAAAATCAATGGAACTTAAATGCTATATCAAAACAATTGCTGGCCTTATTTGTATTATGGATTGTGCGCATCTGTTAAAGGTGAATAAACCCTCTTTGAACAACTCATCCATTTGTGAGACACCGCCATTCCCTGTGTTGTTGCTCATTCAGTATATACTATGGTGTGTATTCCCTTTCCCTTTGCCAAAGTGTCACAAAGTTAAGTCAGTCAAGTCATCCCTTAGCCTAGCCAGTTATTTTAGCCTTCACCCTTCACTAGCAAATTGATCACAACTATGAAGTGAGTATGATCTTGAAAGTCTAATATGAGTAATAATAATAATTAATGACATTATATATTTGGATTTAGATCGCCAGTAATGATTACTTTGTGTTATAATTGTTATTTGAATAAGTTGTAAAGCATGCATTAACCTTTGACACTTTGCAGCAGCTTTTGATGATGATCTGAGTTATATTTGGTCATGTTGACTTGGTCAAACCTAGTTTGACCAAGGTCAACCATAGGACATGAGATGGTTGGACCTTGTGATGATATGGATAGATGATATATGGTCTATGTACATGTACATGATGATTCTATGCAGCATATACATGTTTATGATGATGATTCATAGTTTACAGCAGTATTTGATCATTTACAGATTATTATTATTTGACCTGTTCCAGTATATTGGATATATGTTATGATCATGCAGAGACTCATATGGTGTATGAGTACACATCTTGGATGGATTTGGACCTTCTTAGTCCAATGAGACAGTTTGTTTTCAGTTTCGGGCACTTACAGTGATGATTGAGGCTCAGTAGGCTATCCCAGTGCAGTTTTGGTTTGTCGGAGACCCTGTCAGAGCAGAGGTGATTTTTATCCGGTTGACCTAGGGCGCTGTGCTTAGAGGGGGTGGTCCAGCCACTTGTTTTTACCATATTACCCCCCTCCCGGACACACTGGTGCCCTCACCTTGACAGCGCAGGCACTCCAAGAGGCAGTTTGGGGCAGTTTCACGCTTCTCGAGGCATTTCAAGATTGGTAGAAATGGCTATTGAGGAATTCGATTTGGGCTACTGAGGCAAGGTCTTGGCATGGGATGATCAGTGATGATGGATTGATGTCTTCCACACCTCCTCCAACAGTTTCAGCTTCATCGGGACCCCCATCCATCACTTATGGCACTTTCTGATGATTTCTGAGGTCTTTTGAGGCCTACGATTTGACCATAGAGGCACGATTTGGTATATTGATGACTATTTTATTATTATTGTGCTATGGGGATTGACCAAGGGTGACTAAAATTACCCCTTGGACCCACCATAGGCTTCTTATTATATTTTGTCATCATGATTTGGTGGTATTCCCCTCTTCTAGGGCGATTTTGTCCACTTATGTTATATTTTATGAGTGATCCATGTATTTTATTGTTGAGCTCATCTCAACCATTGATTAGACATTTGCATCTTTTAATCTCAGCCACTCATTCAAAAAGTGGTTAGGATTTTGATGCCTCTCCTTCCTATTTAAAGGAGAGAGCTTCTCATTGTAAGGGGACTTGTGGCTCTGGATTATTGGAATAGAAAATTATTAGTGCATCTATCTCCAGTGTTGTGGTGAATGTTTTTGGTGTTCGTTCGTTGGTTCTTCCTTTGCACTGAGTTATTGGAGATCTTGTTTGCCATATCTTTTGTACCACGTTTTTGCATCTACAGGTGGAGGCCGATTTGCTTTGAGGAGGAAGTATTGGTAGGGGAAGACTCTCCCTACTTCTTCTTTGGATCTCTTCGTTGGTAACAGGGAGTATTACTGTCCCAGGACTTTCTATTCTATGTTATCATTGCATTTTACTTGTATTTCCTCCATACTTGACCTCTCTGATTGAAATCGATTTTCCTTGGATTGACAGGTAGAGGAGGGTGCACTTGTGGGCTAGGGCATCAATTTGGCAAGCAAAATCAACAATTTCTCATCTGATCTCTGCGGGAATCTTCCTCAACATCAAGGAATCTCATTCACATCACTTAGGTATGATCTCAAGGTAATTTCTATCTCCATGATCTATCCACTTGTCTAAAATATTTCAAACCCTAATTAATCAAAACCCCCATTTTTACATTTTTTTAGATCTACTAAGATCTAGTGGCTTCTTGGGTAAGATATTGAAAACCCACCTCTATAGTATCCACGACATCCCGGATCTATAGTTTGGTGAGGATTGGCCTCCATTTGACCCTCTTCCCAAGGCATTTAGCCTCTCCAAGCAAGGGCGCACTTCCTAGTTTGGTGGGTTGACCTAGATCTAGTATGTGGGTAGTTGAGATCCCGCTTGATTCATGATCTACGCATCCAATAACCTACCCCCAGATTGTCACTTTTCTGATTTCTACCTTGTGGGCCCTATTCCACGTTTTAAGGGATTTAATCCCCATTTTGGACCACTTGGTATCTTCAAACTCAGATCTAGTAAGATCTAGCCATTGGCTTGCCTTGAAATTGTAGATCCATACTCTCACTTGCTTAAACCACTTGGATCTAAAGTTTGGATGCCATTGGACTTGTCTTGACCCCACTTATCCCACTTTTAGGCTTCCTTGGGTAAAGTCGCACCACCTTGGAGAAGTAAGTTGTCCCACTTCTAGGACGTGGGTACGTGAGATTTCAGTGGATTTGGAACGGGAGTAATTCAAAACCTAGGTCTAGTAGGCCACCTTGTCAAATCTTGCCTTGGGGATATCATTCCTTGTTTTAAGGGATTGTGGTCCACTTAGGTCAAACCTAGATCTAGACCTATTGATCCATCAAGACTTTAATTGCCCACTTGTCTCATGAAATAAGAGTCCTTAACCACAAGTTAACTTTACTTTGACTCCATTATCCCAATTCCCAAGGCACTGGTCTCTCTCCAAGTCAATTCGACTTTCCTAGATTGTTGGATTAACTTGTGGTTTGACCCTTGATTGGTGAGCTAAACCCTTTGATGCCATCATTTTGCATGATCAAGGTTGTCACTTGTACTAGTTAGCCCCAATTCAACCCCGAAACTACCCTGCATTGGACACGGTTCCCAAGGCAGTGGATTTTGTCACATTGAACTAGTACTTTAATCCTGGATCCTATTTCACAAATCATAAGTCACTCTCACATCATTAATGAACCAAAGCTATACTCATTAAACCCATCACTTGTCTTGTGACTTCATCCTAAGGTCTAGGATAAACCATACACCTTACTTCACTTAGAATTAACTTGATTTGGTGTCTTGGTTTTGATCTCTCCTGTCGGGAGTGGATCGAGTCTCCCCCTTTGTTGTCTGGGCTAGATAACATAAAGCGAAGGTTGCCTCGACTGGCGTGACAACCATCTATTGGAGGTCAAGGTGATCATGGTTGCCCCTTTTGAGTTTCCCTTCCCTATTGCCATCCATGAGTGGATACATCCATAGGGGTAACTACAGTTTTGGTGATAATAGGTTTTTCCTTTTACTCTATTGGAGGTGGATGATGGTTTGAAATATTTGGGTTTCCAGCTGAAGCCTAATGCCTATAAAAAGCGGGATTGGAAATGGCTTCTTGAAAAGTTGGATAAGCGACTAAAAGTGTGGAGCCACAAATGGTTGTTGAGGGCAGGACGTTTGATTTTGGTAAAATCTGTTTTGGAGGCAATTCCAGTATTTTGGATGTCCTTATCCTGGATCCCCAAGGGGATTTTGGAGACAGCTAGGAAGACATGTTTTCGTTTTTTATGGAGTGGGAAAGATGACAACTTTGTGTCACCAGGGGTTCGGTGGCAGAGAATTGCTGTTCCCAAAGCTCTGGGAGGTTGGGGGCTGAAGAACATTTTCTTATTCTCTAAAGCTCTTGCTGCTAAAGGGGGGTGGAGGTTACTAAAAATAGAGAGTCTTTGGACTAAGGTGATTATTCATAAGTATATTGCTCCAAATTCTTTTGAAGATTGGGTGAGGAACCCTGGCAAGTCACATGTGGGCGGGTCTGTGATATGGAAGGCGGTGGTCACTTCGTTCCCGGTGATTGCAAACAATTTGGCTTGGAATATTGGCGATGGTAATAGCTTCAGGGTCGGGGAAGATCCGTGGATTGGCTATGATGGATGTCATCTGCTGTCGGGTCAGATAGTGGCAGCTTTGAGGGTTAGGGGAATTACCTTCTTGTCACAACTGGCAGAACAGGTTCAGGTGAGGCCCTGGGTACAGACTTGGATATCGATATAGGCTCTGGGTCTTCCGTAACCCGATCAGTTGGCCGTATCCCGATATTTATCAGACATCAACAGAGCACATGTGGTTTTGCGAAATAGGGAAGATGAACTCATCTGGGAAGGCAATCCCCATGGAATCTACTCTTCGAAGAGTGGTTATATTTGTCTTAGCGCTCATGATAACAACAGGGAACTTGTGTGGTGGTGGAAGAAACTGTGGAAACTTAAGAGCCCCACTAAAACTTGACTGTTCACCCTAAAACTTGACTGTTCATGTGGAACACTTTGGAAAATAAGGTTCCTACCTAGGACAATCTACAGCAAAAGAACAAACACGGTTCTGGGTGGTGTACCCGTTGCAAATCTGTGGAGGAATCAGTATCTCATCTCTTTATCCAGTGTCCCAATACTAAGGAAGTTTGGTCCGAATGCTCTCGGACTACGGGTATCAATTGTGTGTGGACTGGTCTTTCGGTGTTGCATGCTTGGGAAAACTGGAACTCGATGCCACCTCTCAAAACGGTGAAAGCTCTCCTTCTGCTTGTTTGTTGGGGAGTGTGGCTAGCACGTAATAACTATATCTTTTCTGATAATGCTTGTACCCCGATGATTACTGCTGCACTATCGTGCGACATCTTAACGGCATTTCCACAACATGTTAGAGCAGCAAAACAAAGAGAGGTCCTGGAGGTGGAAATTGATCTGTCTATACCTTGGGGGTTTTTTGATGGTGCTGCACAAAATAATACCTGTGGGGGAGGGGCACTGCTCTACCTTACTGCTTCTCATTTCTTCGAATTAACCATGGGGTTGGGAGAGGGTGGCAATAATTTTGCTGAACTATTGAGCCTAAAACTTCTCTTGTTCTTTGTTGCTGAAAAGGGTTGCCGAAACCTCTATATTTTTGGTGACTCTATGAATGTTATTAACTGGATTAAAGGGACTCAACTTTGCAGGAATTTAAGATTAACAAATATTCTATAGGACATTCGGGAGGTCCAACATTCATTTGATACTTTCTCATGCCGTCATGTTTATAGGGAAAACAACTAGGAGGCGAACAAAGCCTCAAAGGAGGGCCTGCAATTGGCTCTGGGGATTTGGAAGGTGAAGGAATTTCAGGATGGTATCACTCAGGACTACTACCACCAACCGTTTATTGAATGATCACCGACATCTTATTTTTTTGCAGTGAACTCTACTTGACTATACTGTTCTATATGTGTTTTTTTTCTGTTAAGTATTTCTGCTCTATTCTGGACATATTTTTGTTATGAACTATACTATGTCTCACAAGAGGCCCAGGGAGCTGATTTTATGTGCTCTGCATAGAAACTTTTTTGTATCATATTTTGTAAAAGCTCGGTAAAACGAGCTTATGATGAAGACTTTAGTCTTGTTAACAGGTCAACAACTCATAGCAATGCACACTTGATGTGCATATACTGAATGTAATTTTGTTCACCACTGATGAAATGAAATTACACTTTTTTTCTATGGAAAAAAAAAAAAACTTTCATAAATTTATAAATATAAAGGAGAAACATAACAAATCTTTCTCAAATATATAAAAGATGCAAAAACATATTTTTTTATTAATAATAATGATAATTAATAATAATAAAAAAGGCAGCATGCAAAAATAAAGAGACATCACCAAATCTTTCTCAAATATATACAAATGATTGTGACAATATTAAGTATTATTAAAAAATAAAAGCATGACAGTTTTGCCTTGCACGTCAAATATACTTTTCTGACGATTAAAGCTTAAAGCGCTGACGCAGATTCTCTTCGACTCTGGTTATCTGTTTCCGCGAGCTTCGAAGGTCCATCAATGGCGGTCAAATCCAGGGCACGCGGAAAAGAGAACAACGAAGATCATAGAAAACACAAGAGCAGAATGTGGTTGTATCTCACACTGCTTACTCTGCAATATGGTGCACAGCCTTTGCTCTCTAAACGCTTTACCGGGTAATGTGTTCGACTCTTTTTATCTATAACGCTGTTCGAAACTGGGGAGCTATTATTATATTTAGAAACGTTTTGTTCCGTTTTATTTTCTATTTTCTATTTTTCTTATCATTTGATCTTTGAAGTGGTGAATTTGCGATCGAGAAATCACCTACGGACTTGTGAAACATAAAATTAAATTTAGGGCCGATCTGAACTTGCTATTAAAAGTGATTAAAAATGTTAAATTGTTTTCGACAAGAATAAGTTGAGTTCTTAGAATCTGCTCAATTTAATCAAACGGGATGCAAATTTTACTCTGAACAGAGACATTAAGCGAATTCCTGTGGAGCTAATTTAAGGCTAGGTTTCAACATGCTTCCTGTGTAAAGAAACCCTATATCCTTTCATAACTTTTCAGATTGGAAGGCATCATTAAGTTTATCGTGATCAAGTATTAAAGTGCAAATGTATTGATATAAAGTCATCTCATGCAGAAGCTTGCTAGGTTTTCGTTTGAAGCTAGTCCCATTTTTATTTTCATCTGGCAAGGCTCAGGGCTGAAATATAACTCCGTACTTATTATGCAGTCGTTCTCACCGTGGCATTGGAGTTTCACAGTCACACTACTACAAAATTTAATTTGTCGGGATTCACCTACTCTAAACCACTCATGATTTTGCTCGCAGCAGCCCTGCTGACGGGTGTACTGTCCATAATCATCTGCCCCTAAAGGGGGAGGGTGAATGACAAAGTCCATTGCTTTGCCTCCAGATTCCTTCAGAGAAAAGGCAGGTCCTACCCGCTTAGGCATCAGTTCATTTGTAAGTTCACCAAAGTATTGTCCTGTTGCCACATATACCCAAACATATGTCTATCTGGTCATGTTTGAGTGAAATTTACTTCCTTCCTCGTCTCCTCGTCTACTATGCACGTGGACTCTACTTGTATGGATCGATACTGATGGTAAGTTTTAAGGTTGAAAGGAGCTCATCCTTTTTATTTTACCTTGGAGTTTTGCAATTTGATTGTGTTCTTGTCTACCAGTGGTCCTAAAAATCTTTTAGTTATGGTTTGGCATGATACTAGCTTGAGTTTTGAAGTTTTCCGATACCATGCATTAAATAATAGTTTTCTACAATAATAACTGTCACTCTTATTCTTGAAGTTTTCTTCAACCTTGGTGTTTTTGACATTGAGAGGTCCTGGATGTGCTTTGGAAGTATCTGGATCCCATCTGATAGTAGTGCATACCTGCTGCTCTGCTATAGTGCAGTCACAAATTACAATCAAGCCAAGTCTTACGTCTCTTTGGATCTCATAAGTGAGTTTTGGACATATTCTGGGCAAAATTGGATGGTAATCTTAGTTTTGCATTCTGCCTGTTGTGAGTTATTCTTCGAGATGTTTTGTCTTGGCACCAATTTCGTAACGGGTATCCATTTAGTTCTGCGAGCTTAGGGTGCCTTGGTCACCAAATCTTGATGTTAGGTTGTCACTTTGAAGCATCTCCGATTTTGTGTGCTACGTCACATATGCATGCTGGTCTATCCAAGTATCGTAGGTTCTAGTAGCTTAACAAAATTTTATTTTTCTCTTGATGAGCACTATTCTGTTATACTAAGATTGAAATTGATTTGGGTGCATAACAACTGCACAAAATTGGCAACATTTATTGAGGAGTCTTGACTTGTCCTTCTTTGTCTTTTCTTTTGTGATCTTTATATAGATGGAAAGTAATGGAACAATATAATAGAATCTGATTCCACCAATGAAAAAGCAGATATCTTCCGAGTTTTGGATCACAGTATTTTAGGTACTTTTTATGTTTATCTTATATCCCTTATTCTAATATTGTTTATTGATCATTTTTATATGAATTTTGATTTACAGGAAAGAAGTAACAGTGACTTCTTCTGTACTGGTTTGTGAGTGTGCAAAGGTATTATTATCTTATATGTGTCTGCTTCTTTGGTGTTTCTATTTTTATCTTCTGTCATGTTTTATTTTTATTGATTCATGATCTCTACTATATCTGTTTTGTTACATTTGTAAACTAATTATGTAAGCTCTGTCCATGTCTATTTGTGTCTTCTGGCAATGTGTAGGTTCTATGTGCTTTGGTACTTATGGTAAAAGAAGGCAGCTTGGGCAGACTTAGCAGCGAGTGGACCTTTATAGGTTCATTGACAGCTTCAGGCCTCCCAGCAGCTATTTATGCACTGCAGAATAGCTTGTTGCAGCTTTCTTATCGAAATCTGGATTCGCTCACGTTTACAATGCTTAATCAGACAAAGCTATTTTTCACTGCACTTTTCATGTACTTGATTTTGGGGTAGCTGTCTAACCCTGACTTGAATTGAAAGTCTTCTTTAACATTTTGTTACGCAAGCATTTCTATCTTTATTTTATAAAGTTTTGAATGCCTAGTTATTTTATAAATGAAAACTTCGGGTTATAGAGTTTTCCTTTTCTGTTTGGGTGGTGGTGGCCATGGGGGAAGAGCATTGTGCAAATAATTCTAGAGGAGATTAATTAAAAAAATTCTATTTCTTGTTTCCTAAATTAAACATTCTTGATGGATTTGGCATCTTCCATTATGGCACTAGGGTGATAAAAATGGCCTGAAGCTGGTCTTCGACATTGGAAGGTCTCTTCTTGCTGACATAATTAATTTCTTTGTGATTTATGTTTCTGGATTGCACTGTGTTATGGATTAGCATACCCGACGTTTTGGGTGGACAATCCACCCATTTTCAGCGGCAAAAAAAAGCTAAATAAGTTGGGTGGTTGGGTGGATTGTCCACCCGAAATGTCGGGTATGCTAATCCATAATACAGTGCAATCCAGAAACAGAAATCACAATGAATAACCACTGTGAAAACCTGCAGTCACAAATAATTAATATCTTTCTGGCCAACCTCTCCACATTATGAAATAATTTTTTCTGCATCACAAATGATTCAGGCAAAAATGTTTCTTTCTCTTTTATTTTTGAAATAATACATCTTATATTACATAGAAAACAGATCACGTGTAACAGATCACATGTACAATGGATAATGAAAATCCTGGTATTGCTGCAGACATAGTTGAAGTAATGTCAGATATGTATTCTTTCCTTTGATAGCACGAAAATCTCAGCCTGGTAACATATGACATGTTTGCAGAGTTTGTGGACACAACTTATTTTCTATTGTGGTTTGGTCTCCCTTAACCTTGCTACCAGTGTTGAAAACCTCGCCGAAAAATCCTGACTGCGCGACTTTTCCGGAAAAGTCGGAAAAGTTGCGACATTTTGGTAAAAAGCGCGGGTCGAGCGAAAAAGTCACCCTGGCCGTCCAATCCGCAGTTTAAGAGGGGGGATATCACTCGTTTTTTGTCATTTGCTTCATTTGATTGTTGGAGGAGTGAGAAGGGCAAGAGGACACCATCAACCACTTTGGAGGCATCCAATCACCATCTATCATCACCATTAAGAATTTTTGTGGAGAAAGGGTTCAGCTTCAAGAATCAAAACATTTGCCAATCAACCAATTCCTCTCACAAGTATGTAGTGTTTCTTCTATCTTTTCCATGGTTTTTTTTGCATGTTTGCTTGCATATTTTCTTGCCTATCTTCCTCTATTTTTTTTGCCATTTTGCCAATGATTTTCATGTCCATAAATATTAAAAATAGTCACAATGTAAGGGGGTTTTAGAATGCAATAGCATGCTTGTTTCTTAGATCTTTATCCACCCTCTTGTTATCATTTTTCATGGCTAAAAATATAAATTTAGAGGCCTGATTTTTTCAGCCAAACTGCTGCAATTTTTTTCAAATGGGGTTTAATGTATTTTTTGTGCCCCAGGCTTGTATTTTGAGGCTTCCATTCCATTTGCCAAAATGTCAAAGCCATTGGACCCATTTTGGCAGTATGGTGAGCCCGAGGATGGAACAAACAGGCAAAATTTGAGTTGCAAATTATGTGGTCATTGCATGTTGGGAGGGGTTAACAGGTTCAAATACCATATAGCGAAAGTTCCTGGGCATGATGTTGGCTTTTGTACTGCAGTGACCCCAGAGATCATGAGATCTGCCCATGACTCAATCCATGAAAAAACTAGGAAAATGAGGAGATCTCCGCAAACAAAGCTAAGCTTGCAGCTTTTGTCCTAGCAAGAAGTGTGGCAGCATCACTATCTGCCACTGTCGGTGAGGGTAGTGGGAGGGGCTCCACAGATTCACCTACCGGGAGTGTGGGGGCCTCATCGTTTTTTGCTCCACGAACAGTAGTTGGAGCACAACCTTCTATCAGGTCAATGGTAAAGAAAACAAAGAAGGTAGAAGCTAACAGGGTGATGGGGAGGTGTCTTTACTGGAGTCCCATACCTCTCAGCATCGTAAAAGCCAATCCATTTTGGCAGCTGATGTGTGATGCCATTGCAGTAGTTGGCCCAGGGTATAAAAGTGTCACCTTCGAGGAGCTGCGGGGTCCAATACTTCAAGCAGAAAAGAAGGACATCAGTGCTAGGTTGGGGGAGTTCAGGCAGTCATGGGAGAGCACTGGATGCATAGTCATGTCAGATGGTAAGGGTAGATCCCTTATCGACTTTTTGGTACATTATCTTAGAGGTACCATGTTTATGAAATCAATCGATGCATCGACATATGTAAAAGATGCAACACTCTTATGTGAGTTGATAGATGGGTTCCCCCAGGATATTGAGGTGCACAATGTTGTGCAAGTTATTACGGATAATGCAGCTAATTATGTGGCTGCTGGCAGGATGCTTATGGAGAGGCACCCCACTTTGTCTTGGACTCCATGCGCTGCTCATTGTATTGATTTGATTTTGGAGGATATGGGGAAAATTCCCTTTATCAAGATGGTAATTGATCAAGCTAGGAGCATCCCCAAGTTCATTTACAACCATGCTTTTGTTCTCAACCTGATGAGGAGGCACACCAAAAACAAGGAATTGAAGCGTCCTGCAATCACGTGTTTTGCCGCCACCTTCATTACTCTTCAGTCTTTGCTTCAATGTCAATTTGAGTTGAAGCAAATGTTTGTTTGTGATGAGTGGCGTGATTGTGTTTACAACAGGAGAGAGGATGGGAGAACCATTGCCAAGTTGGTGTACATTGACTCCTTCTGGGAAGGAGTGGAGGAAGTGTGCTCGGTGAGTGGACCTTTGGTAAGTGTTCTGTGAGATTTGTTGATGGTGATAAGCCCGCAATGGACTATTTGTATGAGGCCATGGATAGGGCCAAAGATGCCATCCAAAATTATTATGTGGGAAAGGGTACCCCGAGGCACATGTTGATATGGGAGTTGATTGATAGTTGATGGACCGGGATGCTTCATCGACCCATTCATGCAGCAACACTCTTTTTCAACCCCGCAGTTTCCTACAAATGCAATTTTGATTTTGATGGCGAGGTGTTGGAGGGGCTCCTCACTTGTATTCAGAGGATGGTACCTGATTATGAGACTCGCAATGCAATCAATCGCGAGATAGAGGTGTATCGGGATGGTACTGGAGTATTTAGCTTTGGTGATGCTATTCGTGACAGGACCAATTTCATGCCAGATAAATTATTAAAGTGTTTAACTTTTATTTGAAAGTTGAATTATGATTTATTTATTTCCTATTTCAGTTTTCCAATGCAATGAAATGTAATTTAGTTCTCTTTCTTTCTTATTTGTTGTAGCTACTTGGTGGCGAACCTATGGTGTAAGGACACCAAATTTGCGGAACTTTGCCATCAAGAGTCTTAGCCAAACATGTACTGCTTCAGGATGTGAGCGAAATTGGAACGTGTTTGAAAAAATACATGCAAAGAGACGCATAAGGTTAGAATTTCAACAAATCAATTGCATTTAATGTAATTTATGAATCTATCATCCTCTAGGCTCTAACCTATTATAATTTATTATTTTTTGAACCTCCAGACTCATAAATTTTTTTATTACCCTCTTACAGGTTGGAGTTCACACGTCTCAATGACTTGGTCTACTTTCATTACAATCTCCGCTTATGGATGAGACAGATAGAGAAAGAACCAGATGCAAATGCCATCTCCTTAGACAATATTGATGTATTGTCTAAGTGGAGGGTGGAGATTGAGACTCCTATCATGGAGGAGTCACCTACATGGCTAGAGACAGAGTAAGGGTAGGAGGAGGAGGAGGAGGAGGGGGAGGTTGGAGACACCACGAAAGGTGATGTGCTAGCATCGCCACCACCTTCTACACCGATTGATACAACTAGTCCTCCATCCATCACTCATCGTTCGATATTAGATGAAGGGCCAGGGCCTTTTGCTGCTACTACTAGTGCTAGGGGTAGGCTGGACAAACTACACATGACCTTTTTTCGTAAAAGGGGAAGAGGGCATTGATATTAGATAGGTAGCTGCTAATTTTCCTCAAATACATTTATATATGTGATGTCAATTTGTATTGGTTATCTACTTTTGAGTCCTTGATTAGACAACTATGATGTTTTAGGATTCAGTATCGACTTTGATGTATCATTTTATATTTGGCATGACTACATGATGATGATATATATCAGTGCTTTCTCCATATTTATGTTCCAATGTGTTTATCTGATGTTATTGTTGCTTTATATGTTCAAAATTATGAAAAAATGAATGTATTTTGTATTTATTAATGTTTGCCGATTTTTCCTGATTTTTTCACCGATGTTGCCGAGAAGTTGTATTTGGGACCCTTGCCGACTTTTTACCGATGCCGACTTTTTCAACATTGCTTGCAACAATAACTGCATAAATACTAAAGATGATGCAAGTTAGTATGCAGTGCGACATACTGGAACTCCAATGGGAAATTGCTGATGCATTACTTATACCAGTAACTGTGAGCAGGAGGATGAACTATACCCAACAACAAACCCCATGTGGCAAAATTCCAAATGGCCAGTGCTAAGTGATGCTCATTGCCACTATTAAGTCCACACATTTTTTATGGCTCTGCCATGTCGATATGTTCATCATCACTCTTATTTATTATAAAAGCAAAAGTGAAAGTACAAAAAGGGGGATTGTTTTTTGGTTATGCATGGTTCTCATGGTTTTTTTTTTTACATTTGGACTGATGCATTTATTGAGTTAAATTTAAGCTTCAATCCCATGGGGGATTTTCTTCTAGACGACACTTTCAATAGATTCATTCCAGTTTTTCCATAGGGAATTTCTTTTGTAATTTCACTTCAAAGTTTAAATAAATACATTGCAAGTGTGATCCATAGGGAATTTCTTCATCGACACTTCATCAAATCAATTTATAAAACGTAATTAATATCAGTTTGTGATCAACATTTCTAAGGTCAAGGCCCAAAAACTAAGGCTCATGGCAATACATTTTTTATATAGATGTAAATTGATAACAAAGAGAGGATTGGATAGATTTGGAGCAAAGTTTCTATATGCTCACCTTGAATTATAATACTTGTAGTGCCACTGGCTCGTTCTTCTGGAATTCTTCATTAGAAATGATGACGAAGTGCCTTAGTTAAGATACAGTGATTTTATTAATGTCCACAAGTGAGAAGAGTAGGTCAATGGGACTAGAAAATACAACTAGTCACAAACAAATGTGGGAGTGCCAAGGCTTTTCTTGAAAGCTACAAAATATAGAGATACAATTGAAGAGTGAAAGGAGCAAAAATGAGAATAAGAAAGGATGACTCAAGAGGGGTAAACCCCTTCAAAGAGAAAGAGTGGTTACACTAATAGATATTAGAAGTAGATGTAGAAGTAACTTCATTTCCCAAGTTAAGTTATTTTAGTAGAATAGATATATAGTAAAGTTCCTAAGAGAGTCTCCCTATGTATGTCTGACAAATAGTCCTAATTAAAAAAATTATGGTGGTTTTTTTTATGTGAGATTGAATTTTTGCTATGTAGATATATGTATATGGATCAATTAGAATAGAGAAAGAATGTGCAATGTGTGGGAAATGGTGGTTTTCTTATGTGAGATTGAAATTTTGGGTATGGTATGGGTTGATTAGAATAGAGAAAGAGTGTAATGTGTGGGAAATGGTCACCATATATATATATATATATATATATATGGTGACCATTTCCCACACATTACACTCTTCCCAAAGGAAAAAATCTCTTTATTCATATAGAATAAACATAAACTGCCCTTAACGAGCTTACATCATGTTTCTCTACCTTAAAGGCTACATTAGATTTATCTGGCATATACACCACAAAAAGGAACATGCTTACATCACTGCATTCTATTCCTCTAGCAAAATTGCCTCTCGTCCAAACAAAACAGGCCCGTGGCCTTACAATTCTTTTAGAACATCATATAATGATCCGAAATCTGCCTATTGATTTGTTCCTCTACCTCAATGACCCTTGGTTGCAATGCTAACGCCAACTTGGACAACGAATCTGCATCCATATTTAGCTCTCTATATATCTGTGCAAAGGAGACAAATTCGAAGGAAGAAACCAAATCTCGAATAGCATCCAAAACATATTCTCGGTGCGGTGCTCTTATCTGAATTCTTCCATTTGCCCAATCTACAACTGTTTTGGTGTCACCGAATAATTGCAGTCTGGACACCTGTTTGTGCAAAGCTACCTTGAGAACTGCCCAAAGAGCAGTGAGCTCCGCTTTGTTGTTTGATGCAGGACTCAGGGCATACTTAATGGTTAATTTGACAAATTCTGAGAGGTATAGCTCACCTCCTGCTCCATCGAGCGGTGGCTCCCCTTGACTGGCCCCATTAAAGAACGCCCAGGGGAAGCTTTTGTTTATGTCCGAATACATTATCTGCCGTTGCTTGTTCTCCTTAGGAATTGCACTATTTTCCTTCGCTTTCTGCATTAGTATTGACACTGTTATATCCGGTGGAATCCATCTATTTTGGAACACTGCTTTATTACGTGCTTCCCAAATACTGTAAACAAATAGCACGGGGAAGGCTGCAAAACAACGTACCCTTGTATACTGCCACCAGTGTTGTGCATGTTGTTCCAGCATTTGCTCACTTCTGGGGAGTCCCGTATTGTTTAGTTTCCTTGAAGCCGTGTACCATACATAACCTGCATACGAACAAGAGCTAAATAAATGAGAAGACGATTCTTCAGAGGATCTACACATTACGCACACACCTGTACCTTGAAACCCTCTCTTCCTTAAGTTTTCCCATGTTAAGGGCTTATTACTTAGAGCAATCCACAAGGTTAGAATTCTTTTAAGCGGACCAGGGATCTTCCAGATTTTGGACCACCATCACATTTGTTCTCCTTCAAACTGAGCAGCTATTGCGGTCTCATACCCAATTTTTGCTGAAAAGTTGCCATCTTTCTCGTTCTTTGTCCATACTAAAACATCTTTTCCTTCCTCTTCCAAGTGAATAAAACTGGTTGCTAACCTACTCATGAACCGATTCCATTCTATTGCTACATCACCACGCAACCCCAACTCCTGAGCCAATTTGCAGCCCGATCTGCCTCTTAATTGAGGCCGTTGAGCCTCAGCATCCACCAACACATTCTTTTTTCTCTTAATTGTGCTAATGTTGCTTCTGTCAGTCTATAGTCCTCACCTGCACCTACCCACGGATCTCTCCCTACACTGACACTTCTACCATCTCCAACTTTCCATGTTGAGCAACTTCCTACCAAAGGAAAGGCCAACATAAAGGCTTTCCATCTAATTGATATATCTTCCAAATGGAAAATATCTATCACTCTAAATAAAGAGTAATCATGAACTGTCCTTGTAGGACTTACATTATCATAATCATAAGATTCCAGAATGTTTTACATTACAAAAAAAGATTTACATTCTCTGTCTTAACGGCTTATAGGATTCACATTGATTTCTACATCATAATCATAACCATTCTCTGCCTTAATGGCTTACAGGATTCACATTGATTTTTTCATACATGGTCACTCGAATTTCGAGCATATCACGGCTTTATAGCCATTTCGTCCTCGGCTCGTATTACATACTCAATCCTCAACGTTTTCAAAACTTCATAAATGCATAACCGGGGCTTGCTCGATTCTGTATGCTCATTTTACTGACAAAATATGTTCCAATAAAAGAACTGTAGCTCTGTTTTTCTGCGCTGTCTAGACTAAACGTGACTCACACCATGGTGAAATGTTCCAACAACTGGCCATTTCTGAACTCCTCCACTTCTATAACTCCGGGTTGTACTGCCAATGCCATCTTATATAAGAAATTTGCTTCTACATTGATTTCTCTGTATATATGAGTGAAGGAGATTGATTAAAAAATGGTCAAAACATATTGGATTTCTTTTAATATATATTGCAGTTGGGGAGCGTTTATTTGGGATTTTCCATTGCCCAACCTATCACCATTTTGGAATCCCCAAACAATTGAATCCTTTGAACATTTTTTCTTTGAGCAATTTTGAGAACCGCCCAAAGAGCTGTTAACTCAACCTTGCTATTGGTTGCCCTCCCAGTTGCAAATTTAATACAAAGCTTCATGTCTTCTGACATGTATAAAACTCCTCCTGCGTCTCCTAGAGGAGGTGATCTCTGGCTTGCACCATCAAAGTAAGCCCATGGCTCACTCTTGTTGATACTTGGGACTGTAATTTCTCTAATCTTTCTAGTTTTGTCAACAGTCTTGTGTTCCTGGACTTTCTGCAATAAGATAGCAGAAACAATGTCTGTTGGAATCCTTCTATTCTTGAATATTGCTTGATTGTGCGCTTCCCAGATTGTACAAACAAAGAGAGCGGGAAGAGCATCATAATTACGTACCCCATCTGCTCGCCACCAATCCAGGGATCGTTGTTCCAGCGTTGCATCTCTTTGCGCTATCTTGGAATTGGCTAGTTTCATGGATACATTGTCCCAGACTTCTCCTGCATAAGGATACAAACTGAACAAGTGAGAAGATGTCTCCTCATTTGCATGACATAAGACACAAATGCTTGGACCTTGAAACCCTCTTTTCTTTAAGTTTTCCCATGTTAACAACTTGTCATTTAGAGCCAGCCAAAGGGTCAAAATTGTTTTCAATGGACTGTGAATTTTCCATAAGGGTCTTGTTAGGCAAAGAGAACTGTAGTTACCCCTATGGATGTATCCACTCATGGATGGCAATAGGGAAGGGCAACTCAAAAGGTGCAACCACGATCACCTCGACCTCCAATAGATGGTTGTCACGCCAGTCGAGGCAATCTTCACTTTATGTTATCTAGCCCAGACAACAAAGGGGGAGACCCGATCTACTCCCGACAGGAGAGATCAAAACCAAGACACCAAATCAAGTTAATTCTAAGTGAAGTAAGGTGTATGGTTTATCCTAGACCTTAGGATGAAGTCACAAGACAAGTGAGGGGTTCAATGAGTATAGCTTTGGTTCATTATTGATGTGAAAGTGACTTATGATTTGTGAAATAGGATCCAGGATTGAGGTACTAGTTCAATGTGACAAAATCCACTGCCTTGGGAACCGTGTCCAATGCAGGGTAGTTTAAGGATTGAATCGGGGCTAACTAGTACAAGTGACAAGCTTGATCATGATACATGATGACATTAAAGGGTTTAGTTCACCACACAAAGGTCAAACCACAAGTTAATCCAACAATCTAGGAAAGTTGAATTGACTTGGAGAGAGACCAGTGCCTTGGGAATTGGGATAATGGAGTCAAAGTGTAGTTAACTTGTGATTGATAACTCCTATTGTATGAGACAAGTGGGCAATTAAAGTCTTGATGGATGAATAGGTCTAGATCTAGGTTTGACCTAAGTGGACCATAATCCCTTAAAACAAGGAATGCTATTCCCAAGGCAAGATTTGATGAAGTGACCAACTAGACCTAGGTTTTGAATTATACCCTTTCCAAATCCACAAAAATCTCATGTACCCACGTCCTAGAAGTGGACCAACTCACTTCTCCAAGGTGGTGCGACTTTACTCAAGGAGGCTAAAAAGTGGGATTAATGAATCAAGACAAGTCCAATGGCATCCAAACTTTAGATCCAAGTAGTTTAAGCAAGTGAGAGTATGGATCTATAATTTCAAGGCAATCCGATTGCTAGATCTTACTAGATCTCAGTTTGAAGATACCAAGTGGTCCAAAAAATGGGATTAAATCCCTTAAAATGTGGAATAGGGCCCACAAGGTAAAAATCAGAAAAGTGACAATCTGGGGGTAGGTTATTGGATGTGTAGATCACGAATCAAGTGGAATCTCAACTACCCACGTACTAGATCTAGGTCAACCCACCCAAACTAGGAAGTGCGCCCTTGCTTGGAGAGGCTAATTGCCTTGGGAAGGGGGTCAAATGGAGGCCAATCCTCACCAAACTATAGATCTGGGATGCCGTGGATACTATAGAGGTGGGTTTTAAATTTTTTACCCAAGAAGCCATTAGATCTTAGTAGATCTGAAAAAATGTAAAAATGGGGTTTTGATTGATTAGGGTTTTAAATATTTTAGACAAGTGGATAGATCATGGAGATAGAACTTACCTTGAGATCATACCTGAGTGATGAAGAGAGATGCTTTGATGTTGAGGAAGATTCCCGCAGAGATCAAATGAGAGATTGTTGATTTTGCTTGCCAACTTGATGCCCTAGCCCACAAGTGCGCCCTCCTCTACCTGTCAATCCAAGGAAAATCGATTTCAATCAGAGAGGTCAAGTATGGAGGAAATACAAGTAAAATGCAATGATAACATAGAATAGAAGGTCTTGGGACAGTGATACTCCCTGTTACCAACGAAGAGATCCAAAGAAGAAGTAGGGAGAGTCTTCCCCTACCAATACTTCCTCCTCAAAGCAAATCGGCCTCCACCTGTAGATGCAAAAACGTGGTACAAAAGATATGGCAAACAAGATCTCCAATAACTCAGTGCAAAGGAAGAACCAACGAACGAACACCAAAAACATTCACCACAACACTGTGTTGATGTATATGTAACTTCGGAATGTATTTCACATATATGTATATTGTATTCCTATAGAGATGGTATTATTCCTCTATAAGGAAGTGTCGTCATTCATATTGTAAGTGTCGTAACTTATACTTGATGGGTTATTAGACCACCTTGTTTGGGGTCGGCCCTGTATAAGTCATGTGGGTCAAAGGGTTATTAGACCACCCTATTGGGGGTCGGCCATGTGGGTCAAAGGGTTATTAGACCACCCTATTGGGGGTCGGCCCAGTCAGCATTATGTTATGTGGTTAAGTTCGAGCCTACATGAGTTAGGTAAAAAGGCAAGTCAAGTCAAGTATAAATAGAGTGCGGGAGGCACTCTATTTACTCACTCACTTCTCACACATGCACTCAAGGAGGAGTGGCGCACTTATGGAGGAGGAGGATCTGCTGCTAGGTTATGGCTATATCTCTTGGTTGGTTGTATCATTGCTCTATCTATCTCTGAGGAAGTTAGTGGGGTTTTTCACCTTTATGGTTTTCCCCAAGTAAATCTTTGTGTCTCTTGTGTGCTTGCATTATTGTCTCCATGATTGATATACTGTAGATATGCTGTACATGTTGTTCTCTCAGTTAAGATCCTAGATCAGTTTGAAGTAAATTCTGAAAATTTAACATGGTATCAGAGCTAGCCTGAAAGAAGGCATGATATGGCATGTATGACACTTGTTGCACTTACGATGCTAGGGCTTGATATAGCAAAAACCAGTCATCGTAGCACTTTCGCTATAAATCCGTTTTGGCGAAGTTTTCGGATCTGAAATTGTTACAGGACGAAGATTAAATCTCCAGGTACCTTGTGTCCAAAATAAAACCTCTAATTCGTTGTACTTTGTGATTTATGATCTGTACAATATAGGGTTTCTGCCTCTTCCAGATCTGAGTCAAAATCAGGTGACCTTGGGAAAAAGGTCATATCTTGGGCTAGGAAGCTCCAAATGAAATTTCGTAAAAAGTGACATGTAGTACACAGTCTGTACTATCTCAGAAAACTTTTTCAGAGGCCGAAGTTGAACTAGTGACACGTGGCACGCCGTACAAGTTCGCTCTCCTGTATTATCCCATAAACAGGTCATGTTGCGACATTTGGCATAACTCTCTCTCAGAGAGTCCAATTGAAGTCAGACCTGTCAGGATGGAAAGATAACAGGCTGAGATATCTCAGAAAAGTTTTTCAAAGGCCGAAGTTCAAACAGTGACACGTGGCATGCCGTACAAGTTCGCTCTTCTGTTTTATCCCAAAACAGGTCACGTTGCGACATTTGACATAACTCTCTCTCAGAGAATCCAATTGAGGTCAAACCTGTCAGGATGGAAAGATAACAGGTCAGGCTATCTCAGGAAACTTTTTCAGACCCTGTGGATTGAAAAGTTTGGAGTTACACCAGAAACAATCAGGTACATATTTCTGTCAAAACAGAATTATTTTTGAGTACCTTCATTCATGGCTTCCGGAATTTAGGGCTTTGAAGAAAGTTGAAATTTTTGTAATCGGAGACCACGGCTGAATGCTACTCATCAAAATAGAAATTTAGAGACCAAGATCAGAATTTTTGGTTGGGCAAAAGGCCGGGCTTGATCAAACCCTAGTTCGGGACTTTGATCAGAAAAGTGGAAAACTAGGGCTTCTGTAAAAATGGGAATTTTTGCAATCTGTGACCACGGCTGGAAGCTCCTCAGAAAAATAGAATCTTAGAGCTTTGGATCAAACCTTTTGATGGGGCAAAAGAGTGGGCTTCATCAAACCCCAGTTCAGGGTCACGTCCAGTGAATCCGGAAGTTTCAAAGGCAAAATTGAGGAGTGAAACTTTGCAGTTTTCAAATTCTGAATATACCAGTTTGATCAGCTCATCAAGGCGCATGTTTCTATCCTTTCGGAAGTTTGAAATTCAAAGTTTGAATTTTTGGGTTTTCTCTGACAAACCCATATCCAGCTCCAGGTCCAGTTCTTGCAAATCAAGTGGATTGGGTTAATCCTAGAAGAAGATGGATTGATCATCTGCATGAGTGAAGAAGTTCCTGTTTCAGAGGGAGATGAGGCTAAGGCCTTACATAAGAAGATTACAAGCGATCTCGACAGGTATGACTCATCGAGGTATGTTTTGATATTTGTCCATGATTAAGTTTATGGTATGTTTGTCTTCATGTTATTACGGTTAGTACAATTTTGATTTTAGATTTGTCGTATCACCTTAACAAAATTATGAATGCATGATAGAAGATATTCATTGGTTAGGGTGTTGACACTTATGATTGTACTAATGCATTATGGTGTTGTATGAGGTTTATGTTGTCAACTAACATGAAAGGTACACCAAGAAAGACAAATCATGTTCTGGTCCAAGAACATATGATCATGATAACATGAGGACAAAGATTCATTCACTGTCATGGATCTCATAGAAGATCCATTTACGAGGTATGTATAACTTGGTTTTGTAATAGTTAACCTATGAGATATATAGGTTACTAGCACAAGTCATTGAAGAAGAACAAGAAGACATCATGTGAGTGTGTTAGACATAAATAGCTAGCATGCTAATCCAGGTATGTTTTTCCTATATCAAGATAGAATCCTACCTTGTGTTAGGATCTTATACTGTTGTTGATAATGATTATTCATGAAGTCATAGGTTTGAATAATCATGATTGTATGCATATTATGTTTCTTACCATAATTGATGATATGACTAACCAGAAGAATCATGATGGTATAGGTTTGAATAATCACAGGTTTTATGCATTTTATATCTCTTATCTTGATTGATGATTCAACTAACCTGAAGAGTCATAGGTTTGAGTAATTACAAGTTTAGACATGTTATGTTTCTTATGATTTGACTAACCATAAGAATCCTACATAAACCTTGAATGCTAATGCTTATTATTTCTGTTTGAAATGATCATGACTATACATGCTTGAGATTATTGTGTTTTAATAGTATACTAATGAATGTATGATTTTATATGAGATCACAAGGATAACACATTCATGATACTAATAAGCATGCATAGGGACCAAGGATGAATATGAGATTCAAGAACAGGTAATCCAGGAAGCAAAGATCAAGAGGGAGTACACTTCAGTAGTTTCTGCAAGGATGCAGATATTCAGAGGGAGTTGACCATCTTTCCACAACAGAAAGATGTAGAAGAAGCTACTTCAGATTAGGACTGCAACAGCTCCTGTAAGGAAGCAAAGACTCAGAGGGAGTCCACCCAACGAACAAACAAAGATAAGTATTTTAATTTCTTGCATATTTGTTTGTTTAAATAAAATTGTTCAATGATGTATATGCTCATGTTCCTAGATTTAGGATATGTATTGTGCATAGTAGAATAGTTGCATTAATGAAGAGTATACTACTAATATACATGGGTAAGTGGCCTATGGCACTGTACAACATTCCATTGCTACTTATCTAGAATGAAACCTCTTTGCTGACATGTTGAGAGTTGTGCACACTCTGAACAATGTTCTGGTAGAGATTGGAAGGCATCTAGAAAGTTACGGAATATGGATAAATGTTGTATTGAAGCATTGGCTAAGATAATTGCATGACTGTATGACATATTTCCTTATCTGTAAGAATTTGTTCTGAAAATTATGAGATGTTTCTAATCATGCAATTTAACCTGTTTTGTAGGAAAGACCGTATATCTTCACCTACAAAAGGACTACAACATTTGTTCCAGCAACAAAGATATTTATTGAAGATATTGAAGTTCCCAGGATCTGGGATGAAGAAATAGAATGCCATGATCCGTCGATCATGAAGAATGATGTTTGGGATGTAGTCCCAAGACATGAAGGGAATTTTTGTTATGACTTCCAAATGGAACTATCAGATCAAGCACGTTGCAGATGGCAGCATTAAGAAATATAAAAGTGATGAAATAGAAGATGCACCAGATGGATTTCAAGACAGCATGGTGTAGTCATATATGTGCAGAACTTGGTATGGTGAAGATAAATTGATTGCCGACACGCAGCGGAAGCTTACTACCGAGTTCGAGATGAAGAACTTGGGGATGATGCACTATTTGTTTTTGGCATGGAGGTGTGGCAGAGTGCAGAAGGAATCTTCCTTGGACAAGGGAAGTATGCAGTAGATATCCTGAAGAGGTTCGGGATGATGGATTGCAAGGCCATGGCCACACCTATGGCATCGAATCTGAAGCTTCTATGTGATGCTTCATCTGAGCCAGTTGATGTCTCTATGTATCGTCAGATGATTGGATCCTTGATGTACCTGACGAACACGAGACCAGACATTTGCTTTGCTGTGAACACATTGAGCCAGTTCCTGACGGATCCGAGGAGTGTTCACCTGGTTGCTGTAAAGCATGTTCTGAGGTACCTGAAGGGTACAGTGGATTATGGGCTCAGGTATGAGGTGAATCAAAAGTTTAACCTGCAGGGTTATGTTGATTTAGATTGGACTGGCAGTGCTGCAGATAGGAAGAGCACATCTGGGTGTTGCTTCAGTATGGGATCAGGTGTGATCTCTTGGTTTAGCAGGAAGCAGTCCTGCGTAGCACTGAGTACAGCTGAGGCAGAGTATGTTGCAGCCTGTTCAGCTAGTTGTGAGGCAGTATGGCTATGGAAGCTACTGTCTGAGTTATTTGATCTCCCGTTGGAGGCTACTGGTATCTTCTGTGATAACCAGAGTTGTATAAAGCTGTCCGAGAACCCAATGTTTCATGACAGGTCGAAACATCAAATATCACTATATCAGGGATATGGTGCAGAGAGGAGTTGTGAAGCTTCTGTATGTTGCGACGGACGAGCAGATTGCAGATGTGCTGACGAAGCCACTAGCCAAAGTGAAGTTCGAGTACTTCAGAGAGAGGCTTGGCGTTCTTCAGATCGAGGACACTTCGAGGAAGAAGTGATGGACACATTTGCTGAAGCCATTCCAAGCATGTTGGAAGGAGGATCCTTCACATGGCTGTGGATGTAAGCGCTGGATGATGAGCATCAGGATGATGTTCTGGTTTCTGCTGGATATGATCAGTTGGATCATTTTGTGTATGTATGTACGCATCATGTGGATGCTGGATATGATCAGTTGGATCATTTTATGTATGTATGTACGCATCATGTGGATGCTGGATATGATCAGTTGGATCATTTTATGTATGTATGTATGCATCATGTTGGATGCTTGGACCATGTATCTGTATATGTATCAGGTGGATACATTGTATGATCAGGTGGATCATGTATGATGATATGTATCAGGTAGATACTTGGTATGCATCAGGTAGATGCAGTGATGATCAGGATGATCATAGATGACGAGCTTCATGATGTTGCTCTAGATGACATGCAGCAGGATGTTGCAGTGATGATCAGGATGATCATAGATGACGAGCTTCAGGATGTTGCTCTAGATGACATGCAGCAGGATGTTGCAGTGATGATCATAGATGACGAGCTTCAGGATGTTGCTCCAGATGACATGCAGCAGGATGTTGCAGTGATGATCAGGATGATCATAGATGACAAGCTTCAGGATGTTGCTCCAGATGACATGCAGCAGGACGTTGCAGTGATGATGATCAGGATGATCATGGATACATCAGGATGATGTATGGTGAGTATCAGGTTGATACTCTGTGGCCGTGGATCAGGTTGTGCAGATGAGCATGTAATCCGGTGCCCTGGGAGATTTGCAGATGGTCTTTCGAGGTTTTGCCTATGGCATGTAATATCGGTGCCCTGAGACATCTGGCAAATGCTCTTTCGAGGTTTTGCTTTGGGAGGACATGTAATTCGGTGCCCTGGGAGATCTGCAGATAGTCTTTCAAGGTTTTGCCTATGGCATGTAATAGCGCCCTGGGATATCTGGCAGATGCTCTTGTGAGGTTTTGTCCTATGGCATGTAATAGCGCCCTGGGAGATCCGATAGGTTGGGTTGTGTGCTTGTAATCAGTCCTGGGATGCTCTTGCGAGGTTTTGCCATGACCACATGTAATAGCGCCCTGGGAGATTTCAGGTCGGAGTTGTGTACCTGTAACATCCTGAGATGCTCTTGCGAGGTTTTGTGGTGGACCACATGTAATTTGTGCCCTGGGAGATTTCAGGTCGGAGTTGTGTACCCGTAACATCCTGAGATGCTCTTTCCAGGTTTTGTGGTGGGGTCACATGTAATGGCGCCCTGGGAGATCCTACAGGTCGGAGTTGTGTACCCGTAACATCCTGGGATGCTCTTTCGAGGTTTTGTGACGCACGTAATAAGTCCTGAGGATTCCACAGTATGGCCAGTGATGACGAAGACCTGCAGGTGGTGGGCCTACATCCAGTATGAAAAAGGACTGGCTCTGTAGAACTTCCTATGACGAGTAGATTCAGAGATTGATTGAGATAGCAGCAGCAGTGACGATGATGATGACTCGATGACGATTATCCAGTGACGATGATCCAGAGAAGATGACTTGTGCTAGAAGAACTGTGCTGAGAAATACTTTCCTAGTTAAGAGGGAGTGTTGATGTATATGTAACTTCGGAATGTATTTCACATATATGTATATTGTATTCCTATAGAGATGGTATTATTCCTCTATAAGGAAGTGTCGTCATTTATATTGTAAGTGTCGTAACTTATACTTGATGGGTTATTAGACCACCTTGTTTGGGGTCGGCCCTGTATAAGTCATGTGGGTCAAAGGGTTATTAGACCACCCTATTGGGGGTCGGCCATGTGGGTCAAAGGGTTATTAGACCACCCTATTGGGGGTCGGCCCAGTCAGCATTATGTTATGTGGTTAAGTTCGAGCCTACATGAGTTAGGTAAAAATGCAAGTCAAGTCAAGTATAAATAGAGTGCGGGAGGCACTCTATTTACTCACTCACTTCTCACACATGCACTCAAGGATGAGTGGCGCACTTATGGAGGAGGAGGATCTGCTGCTAGGTTATGGCTATCTTTCTTGGTTGGTTGTATCATTGCTCTATCTATCTCTGAGGAAGTTATTGGGGTTTTTCACCTTTATGGTTTTCCCCAAGTAAATCTTTGTGTCTCTTGTGTGCTTGCATTATTGTCTCCATGATTGATATACTGTAGATATGCTGTACATGTTGTTCTCTCAGTTAAGATCCTAGATCAGTTTGAAGTAAATTCTGAAAATTTAACACACTGGAGATAGATGCAATAATAATTTTCTATTCCAATAATCCAGAGCCACAAGTCCCCTTACAATGAGAAGCTCTCTCCTTTAAATAGGAAGGAGAGGCATCAAAATCCTAACCACTTTTTGAATGAGTGGCTAAGATTAAAAGATACAAATGTCTAATCAATGGTTGAGATGAGCTCAACAATAAAATACATGGATCACTAATAAAATATAACATAAGTGGACAAAATTGCCTTAGAAGAGGGGAATCCCACCATATCATGATGACAAAAAATAATAAGAAGCTTATGGTGGGTCCAAGGGGTAATTTTAGCCACCCTTGGTCAATCCCCATAGCACAATAATAATAAAATAGTCATCAATATACCAAATCGTGCCTCTATGGTCAAATCGTAGGTCTCAAAAGACCTTAGAAATCATCAGAAAGTGCCATAAGTGATGGATGCGGGCCCCGACGAAGCTAAAACTGCTGGAGGGGGTGTGGAAGACATCAATCCATCATCACTGATCATCCCATGCCAAGACATTGCCTCAGTAGCCCAAATCGAATTCCTCAATAGCCATTTCTACCAATCCTCAAATGCCTTGGGAAGCGTGAAACTGCCCCAAACTGCCTCCTGGAGTGCCTGCGCTGTCAAGGTGAGGGCACCAGTGTGTCTGGGAGGGGGGTAATATGGTAAAAACAAGTGGCTGGACCACCCCCTCCAAGCACAGCGCCCTAGGTCAACCGGATAAAAATCACATCTGCTCTAACAGGGTCTCTGACAGACCAAAACTGCACTGGGATAGCCTGCTGAGGCTAAATCATCACTGTAAGTGCCCGGAACTGAAAACAAACTGTCTCATTGGACTCAGAAGGTCCAAATCCATCCAAGATGTGTACTCATACATCATATGAGTCACTGCATGATCATAAAATATATCCAATATACCGGAATAGGTGAAATAATAATAATCTGTAAATGATCAAATAATGCTGTAAACCATGAATCGTCATCATAACCCTGTAGTTGCTGCATGGAATCATCATGTACATGTACATAGACCATATATCATCAATCCATATCATCACAAGGTCCAACCATCTCATGTCCTATGGTTGACCTTGGTCAAACTAGGTTTGACCAACTCAACATGACCAAATATAACTCAAACTATCATCAGAAGCTGCTGCAAAGTGTCAAAGGTTAATGCATGCTCTACAACTTATTCAAATAACAATTATAACACAAAGTAATCATTACTGGCGATCTAAATCCAAATATATAATGTCATTAATTATTATTATTACTCAGACTAGACTTTCAAGATCATACTCACTTCATAGCTGTGATCAATTTGCTAGTGAAGGGTGAAGGCTAAAAATAACTGGCTAGGCTAAGGGATGACTTGACTGACTTAACTTTGTGACACTTTGGCATGGCAATGGGAAAGGGAATACACACCATAGTATATATTGAATGAGCAACAACACAGGGAATGGCGGTGTCTCACAAATGGATAAGTTGTTTAGAGAGTGCTTATTCAACTTAGGCATCATGTCTATATCAAGTTGATCCAGGTTCATTAGGATCATTCGATTTCATTTCATGGCCTTTTTTGGCCTACATAACCCTTCGGATCTCAGGTGTGCCGATAAGCACAACTAGTTGCAGCTTGCATCCAGGGCATGTTTTTTATACATGTACAAGGTCAACAATTGTTTAGATATAGCTTTTAAGAATCATTGCTTTTTTGGACCTTTCTTATACTCTTCGAGGAGTATTTTTCAGCAGTTCATCGCTCTTGCCCTTTTTAGTTTGCATGGGCGAATTTATCAGTTTCCATAAGTAGTACATGAGCTTTCAGTTTTAGCCAACAACATCTCAAGTTACTAGGGGGAGTTCGAGCCAATGCCAAACATCGGGACAACCGACCAGAATGATTTAGGCCTACAATCCAACTCACCAACGGTAAGTTTTGTCACCAACTCAGAGCCGAGACACAATAAACAGGGAAGTTCATCCAATACAGAGGCTACAGTGGGGAAAAGATCCTCCATGTCACTAGTCAAGTAGTAAGTCAAGGTGATAAACTAAAAGGTAGGCAATGGATGGATGAAGACAATGAATTATGGAGCCAACACTAGCAAGCCAAGGTATGGTGGAATGATCACCTCTATTCTCCCTAGGGAGGGTAAGACCAATGAGTATGAATAGTGAACTTCTAAGTCTGAGTAGGGACAATATAGTATATATAATAAGATTAACCAGGTCCACATATCTATATGATCGCCAGATCATGACACTAAGTGCTAAGACATGCTATAAGAATAAGTATAAAAGCAATATAACCATAACACAATGATATATCTGTTGGGTCATATACCTGAATGCTCATCAATCTGAACCATCATCTGTCCTCTGAAACTGCTGTTGTAACTCTGGGCACTACTAATTGCTCTGTACAAATGGTATAATGGCTACATCGGTCATCTCTCTGAGTGTCCTGAGACTCAGTCATGGCATGGGGAATACAATTGCTGTCCAAAATCTGATAGTGATCCAATATAGATGCTCATCTCAGCATCTCAAATGTAAGGGAACTGGCTGAATAGTGTACTGGCATCAGAAAAATAATGTATGGTAGCCCGGCTACTATATATGTGATAACAGGTCTCTACCACCAACTTTTCTCTCCCTGGAAGGTTTCTTGACTGACTGCTTCATAACCAAGTTTTGCCGAGAAGTCTCCATTTACTCCATTCTTTGTCCAAATTAGTTTGTCCATTCTTTGTCCAAATTAGTTTGTCTTCTTCCCCATCATCCAGATGGATGAAATTGGACACCAATTAGTTCACATATCTATTCCATTCTCCTAACCTGGAGGAATAATAGAGGAGGGGATCGAGCAATTTCCAAGAGACTAGACAGGTTCCTTATTATAAACAATCTGATCCAGCTTCGTCTTTTTTTCCGTTCTTCTGTGGAAATAGGGGGAGTTTCTGATCACCGACCAATTTCTCTTTCCATCTCAATCCCGGAGAAGAAGCCATTTGCTCCATTCAGATTCAACCCCTCCTGGATAGAAAATGAGGATTATTGCAAGCTGGTAAAAGAGAATTGGAGGACTTTATCCCACTCACCGAACATTTCTTTCGTGAAACAGTTTGATAATAATCTATCTCGGATCAAGAATCTCTCCAAAGAATGGGGAAGAAAACAGGAAGAAAGTGACCAGAGAGAACTCAAGGAAACTGAATGCATTATAAAAGAGCTTTTCAATACAAATTCAAGCGGGATTTTCACTAATGAACAATTACTCTCGCTAAAGTCATTGGAAAGGAAAAACACCTCACTCCTAGCAAAAAAAGAACGTATATGGCGGCTCAAGAGTATAGCATTGTAGATTAAGGAAGGGGACAAGAACACAAAGTTCTTTCACCGGTTTGCCACTCACAGAAAGAATATCAACACTATCATAGATATCAAAGATGATCAAGGGAACCCGACTCTAACCTTCCAGGAGAAGGCTAAAGCAGTTGAGGAACATTTCAAGTCAAGATTTATAGCTCCGTCAAATTGCCCTATAGCTGAGATATTGGAGGTATTAAATCTTTTCCCCAGTCTCATTTCTGATGAAGTGAAAGAGGACTTATCCAAGGAAGTTACAGAGGAAGAAATACTTTCAGTTCTCCAGTCTTTTAAAAAAGGGAAGAGTCCTGGTCCTGATGGTTTTACAGTAGAATTCTTCTTAGGGTTCTATGATTTGATGAAAGAGGATCTTCTTAAAGTGGTTAAAGAATCTCAATTCTTAGGAAAAGTTTTGGGGTCTTTTAACTCAACATTCATTGCTCTTATCCCCAAAAAGCAGAAAGGTGAAACCTTTGAAGACTTTAGACCCATAGCATGTTGCAACATGATTTACAAAGTAATTTCCAAGGTAATCGCGCTCAGGTTAAAACCAGTCCTCAGTGAGTTAATCACAGATGAGCATTTTTGGTTCCATTTTAACAGACAAATCCATGATGCCGTGTCACTAGCATAAGAAGCCATACACACCATTGAAAAGGAGAAATTACCAGCTTTCGCTCTAAAGCTAGACCTCTCGAAGGCATATGATAGAGTAAATTGGACCCTTCCTTCAGCTTTTATTAATTCAGATAGGAATGCCATTAACAATGGTTGAATGGATAATGGGGTGCATATAATCGACTTCCTATGCTGTCTTAATCAGGGATCTCCCTCTCATTTTTTCCGTCCAACTCAAGGAATTCGACAGGGTTCCGTTGTCTCCCTTTCTGTTTATTCTAGTAGCTGATGCTTTGAGCCGTCTGATTCATAAAGCAAAAACAGATGGAGTGATAAAAGGTATTAGGATCTCCAACTCAGTGACCTTGACTCATACTTTCTTTGTGGACGATGTTTTACTCATGGGGGAAGGAACTCTTTGGAATTTTTCTGCCTTCTCAAGAATTTTGGATTTATACAAGAAAGCAACAAGAATGGTAATCAATACGGAAAAATCCAGATTGGCTTTCAACAACATCCCTGAGGAAACGAAATTATCCCTGGAAATTTCTTCTTCCTTCCCCATTTCCCCTATTTCAAACGGTCTAAAGTATTTAGGCTTCTCACTAAAACCAAATGCATATGCTTTCCAGGACTGGCTCTGGCTATATAAAAAAATTGAAAGTCATATCTCTCTCTGGGCCAACTCTGTTTTCTTTCTAGAGGAGGCAGGTTAATTTTTTTAAAATTAGTTCTCCAAAGCATCCCAGTTTACTAGGCGTCGATAGCATATATTCCAAAAGGAATCTTAATCAAAATAAGGAAGAAATGTTTCTCTTTTCTTTGGACGGAAAGCAAGCACAGAGAAGGAATTCCTTTGGTCAAATGGACGATACTCTCCTTGCCAAAATCCTTTGGAGGTTGGGGGATAAAAAATCCGGATCTCTTTTGCAAATCCTTAGCAGCAAAAACCCTCTGGAGATTAGCAGAATCCCCCAACTCACTGTGGGGCAGAACTATGATTTCCAAATATTGTCACCCCCACTCTTTAATTGAATGGTTTAGGCAACCTACAAAAAGTTTCAAAGATTGTTCTATTGGATGGAAAGCTCTGGTGCTGGCTTTTCCGCTAACCGGGAACTGGGTGGCATGGAGAATTGGGGATGGACGCAAAGTGCGGATTGGTGAAGATCCGTGGGCTGGTGCGGGTGATGACTATCAACTCCCTCCTGTACTAATCAGGGATCTAAATTCCAAGAGAATTTACACTTTGGCTGATGCTCACGACGAGCAGGACAGATCAAGGACCAGAAGAGGATGGAAACAACTTTACAATTAGGCTTAGCAGGAGATATGTGAGAAGCTTGGAACTGGTTTTAACCTTTTTAAATAGAGACTATATTTTTCTCCGAGAAGGAGAATCAGATAAACTAGTTTGGACCATAAACAACAAAGATGGATCCTTCTCTACTAAAATAAGATATGGAGCAATAGTTTTTTCTTTGGAAAGAGATGAACCCCGTCCTTGGTGGGATAAAATTTGGAAAATCTCTGCCCCTCTTAAAACCATCATCACACTTTGGTTGGCCCTGAGTAACAAACTCCTCACTTGGGATAACCTGCAGAAGAGGGGCTTTCAAGGTCCTGGTAACTGTGTTCTCTGTAATCTTGCTGAAGAATCGATCTCACACATCTTTTGCAATTGTACCTATGCAGGGTATGTCTGGAAAAGTGCATTTGAAAGCCTGAACTGCCCATCGCTTCTACACCCATCGCTGGAGAAGAATGTGCTCGACTGGTGGAACGATCGTAGGGTATGTCTGTTCAAAGCCTATCCTGCACTATTCGTTTTCACTATTTGGGAAGCTCGGAACAAGATGATTTTCCACAATATTTTCATTTCTCCAAATATTTCAGTATTGATTCTGCTGTAGAAAACCAGTGAACATAAATCCATGCCAACAGAGAAATCTCCACGAATTTTATCCCACCTAGTCATCAACAAAGAGCATCCCTAGGCCTACTTTGATGGTGCAAGTCAGGGTTCCCCTCCTTTAGGCGGCGTTGGAGGAGTTATTCACTTTATGGACAACAGGAAATGGCATATCAAATTTGCAACAGGACGTGCCTCCAATAGTAAAGCAGAACTTGCAGCGCTATGGGCACTCCTCTTGATTGCCTTAGAAAAACATGTAAGACATTTGCAGCTCTTTGGTGACTCTAAGATGGTTATTGATTGGGCTAATGGAAAGATTCAAATCAACGCTCCGCATCTACAACATCTTCTCCTTTCCATCAAAGCATTGATTTCAAACTTCGAGCTAATTCAATTCTCACATATACAAAGAGCTAAACTCCGAAGCTGATAAACTGTCAAAGCTCGCTCTAGCACTACCTCCTGGCCTCATTGATGTAGAAGGTCAAACTAATGATCAGGTGGATGTTCATTATGTAGTAAGGGTATAGCATAAGATCCAAAGCATCTTTTTGTAGCCTAAATGGCAGTCATAATTTTGAATGTATGTAAGACAGTTCTGTAACTCTTAACACTTATGATATATAATGAAGTCCCTTGAGGACCGTTCATGATCACTCTTTATTTAGAGTGATGGATATTTTCCATTTGGAAAATATCTGTTCCATTCCCCTGCTAGATCTCCTGTCAGTAACAAGTCTTGAGAGGATTTCCAGCCACATCTACCTCTCAGCTGTGGTTTTTGTGCTTGAGCATCAACTAGTAAAATAACCTTCTGTAGTCATAACTTTTCTTTCAATTCAGTTGATAATTTGAAATCTTCACCCGCTCCTACCCATGGATCCGCACCTAGTCTTATCTTTCTCCCATCAGCGATCTGCCAAGCTGTCCAGTTTCCTATTAGGGGAAAAGCCAGAACAATTGCTTTCCAACCTACAGGCCTGTTTTTGAAGGTTTTGGAAGGGTTCCGAAACCATTCATCAATTGTGGAGTTATTGCAATATTTGGATCTCATAACTCTTCCCCACAATGAATTAGGTCTTTGTGTTAGCCCCCAGAGAGATTTGGCTGCCAATGCTCTACAGAATAATTCTGGGTTTTTAATGCCCCACCCTCCTAGATTCTTGGGGAGGGTTAAAGATTTCCATCTTACTAATGGAGTTACTTCTGACTGCTTGCTAGCCGTCCATAAGAATGAAAATAATTTTTTCCTTATTTTTTCCAAGATCCCTTTTGGTATGTAAGCTATGGATGCCCGGTATACTGGTATGCTCTGTATTACTGTTTTCAGTAGGACCAATCTGCCTCCTCTTGAAAGAAATCTATTTGTCCATAAAGAGATGCGTTTCTCTATTTTTTTATAGAGTCAGAGCCAGTCTTGAAAGGAATAACAATTTGGCTCTAGAACAAAACCTAAATATTTCACACCTTCTGCTAGAATGGCCGTGGGAATAGGTAATGCCTCCTTTGCTGTAGTTATTAGATCCTCAGGGAATTCGTTATGGGCCAAAACGGATTTTTCTGTGTTTATCATCATTCCTGTTGCCTTTTGGTATAGGCCTAATATCGTATCAAAGGCTTTCATGTTTGCTATATTACCATTTCCAAATATGAGTACATCATCGACGAATAGAGTGTGAGTTACTTCCACCGAACTTGATACTTTCACTCCTTCAATTCTTTTACAGATCTTTGCATTGTGGATCAACCTACTCAATGCATCCGCAACTAGGATAAAAAGGAAAGGGGATAGAGGACATCCCTGTTGTATTCCCCTTGTAGGTTTGAAAAAAGCGGAAGGGGATCCATTTATCAATACTGCAAAGGAGTTGGATTGGACACATCCCATTATCCAATCAACTACTTCAACTGTCATTCCAATCTGTACCAGAAGTAATCTTAAAAATGTCCAGCTTACTCTATCATAAGCTTTAGAAAGATCCAATTTTAGTGCAAAGGCCTTCTGCTTCTCCTTTTTTATCGAATGGAATGCTTCTTGAGCTAGTGAAACTACATCATGAATTTGTCTGTTAAACAAGAATCCAAATTGCTCTTCCGTAATAATTTCACTTAAAAAAGGTTTAAGCCTCTGAGCAATTATTTTTGCAATTAGCTTGTATATCATATTACAACAAGCAATTGGTCTGTAATCATCAAATGAAACGTTTTTTCTCTTCTTAGGGATAAGAGATATGGAAGTTGAGTTGATGGATCCTAGGACTTTTCCTGACTTCTGAGATTCCTGTACTACTTTCAGGAGGTCGCCCTTGATGTGATCATAAAAACCCAAGTAGAATTCTACATTGAAACCATCAGACCCTGGGATTTTCCCTTTCTGAAAGGAACGTAGAACTTGACTCATCTCTTCTTCAGTAATTTCTTCCTTTAAAGACTTATTCATCTCTTCATTGAAAGCCTTAGGAAAAAGCCTTAAAACTTCTAGAATTTCTGTTATCGGGCAACCGAAAGGCTTAGTGAAAAGGGTGCCAAAATGTTTAACAGCCGCATCCGGTTTGTCTTGAAAGGTACTTACCAAAGCACCTGTTTCATTTTTGATCTCTATGATAGAATTAATATTCCTCCTGTGGCTGGCATATTTATGAAAGAATTTTGTATTGTTGTCCCCTTCCGCTAACCAAATGGCTCGACTTTCTAATCTCCACAACTGTTCTTCTTTTGCCAACAGGGAAGCTCGTTTGCCCTCTAACTGCTTTAAGGTTTCCATTTCATCAACGGAGAAAATGCCTTCTTTTAGAGAAGAAAACAAAACCTCTATTTTAGTTTCTATCTCTCTTAGATCTTCTTGTGCAGACAACTTGTGCTTTTTCTCCCACTCCTTGGATATCTTCTTTGAACGGGTAAGATTGTCAGCGAATTGCTGCATATATGTGGAATTCACTGAAGAGGTTAGCAGTTGCCATGATCCCAAGATCAAAAATTTATACTCTTCTTCTTCGAGCCATAAGGGGTTAAATTTGAAAGGAGGAGGCTGTTTTTCCGGAAGTCGGACTGATAATATAATTGGTCTATTGTCTGATATTCCTCCAACTTCAACTGATGACTGAAAGATTAACTGACCATGAATTAAACCTTCAGCGAACAAAAGCCTGTCTAATCTTTTGGAAATCGCTTGGTCACCACCTCTTTTGTTTCGCCAAGTGGGTTCCAATTTCAAAGGTTGGATATCTATCAGCCCTTTATTTTCGAAAAAATTGATAAAAAATGGGCTTAAGGAATCAGGTCTGGCATTTTTACCCCACACCTCTTTGGTAGAGAGTGTAAAATTCAAATCCCCTCCAACTATTACATTTGGGTGCTCCAGTGCTCCTGAGTTTCCCAAATCCTCCCAAAAGGACTTCCTATCATAATAGGGTCCATAAACATTCAAAATCGAGAAAGTATGCCTTGTTTCATCATCTGTCAGAATAGTCTCTGTTGCTGAATTTAATAACGTTGATGATACCAATTCGATGCCTGGTCTCCACGCCGTAACTAAACCACCTGAATGACCATCTGCATCAAGGGATTTCAATTTCCACTCCCTCAAGCAACCACTTATGGCTTCCTCTGCTTTTAAACCTTCCAACATTCTTTCTTGAATCAATAAGACCGATGGTTTTGCTAGACACACCATCCTTTTAAGGGCGTTTGTTTTGGAGGTCCCCCCTAACCCCCTTGCATTGAAAGAAAGAATGATCATTTTAAAACCCCTATAGGGGCTTTTTCCACTCTAAGTGCCCGATTTATAGTCTTCTATTTTCCTTGCTTAATGTCTAAAGCTGCTTGTTTCTGCGCTTTGGATAAAAGGGATTTTCTTCCAGCCTGCAATTTTATTTTAATATTGAGAGCTAAATCGCCAGTAGAGAAAAATACTTCTTCCTTTTGCGCGTTTTTAGATCTCAAGTCATACTCTCTCCTCCAAATTACATTATTATTAGAGAAAGAATCTTCAAACTCTTGACGAGAGGGCGAAATGTCCTTCCTAACAGCATCTAATGCTTCACTCTCGACTTTTTCTGAGTTTTGGATTATATCTTGTTTAATTAAGCAAGAAGACTCTAAAAAAGGAGAGTTATTATCTCTAGGTACAACACGTTCTCCATTGCCAACTAGTGCACCAATTCCTTCCAAGTCACTTAGTTGACCTTTTGCTAAATCCACCGTATCTTTCTGTGTCGTGCGGGTCACTACCTTAATCGGTTCTTTTCCTTAACTATCGGACTTCCATTCTCAGACTATGCCTTATCATTAAAAAGGCTCTCACCAACCTCCTCCTGTCTTTCCTTTCCTAAGATGCCACCCCTGATAAGGAATCGCTCTTTTCTTACCGACATTTTTCTTGGTCTTGCGACCTCTTTTTGCATTGTGCATTCTCTCTGCAAGTGTCCCACTCTTCGACAGTTGAAGCACCGGAACGGAAGTTTCCAATAATCCAGCTTTTGAACCCAAGTGCTCCCATGCATTTCAATTTTTAAATCTTCATACAAACCTTCTCTTAGGTTCAATTCTACCAGAATTCGAACGCATCTTCTATCGATCTTGGTTTCCCAGTCTTGTTCCAAGGCAACAAATCTCCCCAGCTTGTTTCCGATTGCCTTCAACATCTTCTCCTGCCAAAAGACCGTTGGAAGACCGAGTAAAATTACCCAAATTTGCTGCAGGTTGTGTGGTTCCCTCTTGGCGTTAAAATCCACTCTCCACTTTTGTAAGATTAAGCTCGAGGGCCCCCAATTCCAATCACGAGCTAACATTTTCGGACCGTCCTCTTCCTTACGAAGTTTTATCAAGAACTAACCTCTCGGTAGAACATGGAAATCTGGTGAGTATCTCAGGAAGTCTCTCCAGTTTGTGTCTATCCAAAGTTGTAGTGCTTCTCTGCCCACCACCTTTCCACAAAATCTTCCTATCAACGCTTGTGTCAAGTAGCTCGGGATTTCCTCGATCTGTATATCCTTCCCTACTATCAACTCCATGCCACCTTTCTTTGGTTTGATGCATCTGTACTGTTTCTGCGAATTCCTTGATGGTCTGATGTCATCGTGAATTAACTCTGCATGAGTGTTTTGAATTATGGCCTTGGGTGGCTCGCTGCTTCGTACATCCTCCAACTCTGCACACGACGTCATCCTTGCTCTCAAGATGACCTCCTGGTTTGAGCAAAAGATAGAATGGAGCTGGGAGTCACCTTTAGGTTCGTAGTCCACTTCGTCCAACTGCATGATTGTAGAATGTGCACCTTCGCCGTGTTCAGAAACAGTTTCGGCCTAAAAACTGTACCTTTTACCATTACAGAAAGGGGTACGGATCGCCCAACTGTTCTCATGATGTTTGTAAAAAATTAAAATAATCCCGCACTCCTACTTCGGACCTTCGCACTGTCCCTCGCATGCTCCTTCGCTTTCCCTCCGTCGAGCTCCATCGCGCTCCCCCCCCCCCCCCCCACATATATATATATAGAAAACATTGTGCGGAAACTTAATGGTTTTGCATAGTTGGATGCCATCCTTAATAATCTCGTTAAAATATATTAGTGCGCCTCACCCAATGGGATGCAAGTTGGGCACTTGCCAACACGGAACAAGCCAAAATACCAGAAAACATTGGCAACAACAGATTGAGCTGAGGCAATTCCTTAGGTGGTTGTACAAGTTTAGAGCAGGGGGTGTTGTGTTAGGTGATTTGGGTGGAGGCCTTGGTGGTTGATCCAATGTTGGCACCGATGTTGCCTAGCTTTCTAGTTAGGCGGTTTAGTAGTTTGTTCCTAGTACCTCCTATGTGATAAGGGAATCTAATGTGCCTAGGGCATTTGTTCCTGAGGGTTTAGGGTCCAGTTGTATGGAGATTGAGGATTGAGTAGGTTTGGCAAGTTAAGTCTAACAAGTGGAAGGGGATTTCTTCTCTTGTTCGTTTGGACAAGCTAGCTAGTGCTTTGAGTCCACAACAACAAATGGAATCCTATAAGGATATGATGATTCATTCATTGGATCATTGAATGCTTGGGGGTTTTGAGATTGCCTAGGGCAATATAGTGTACCTAGGGCATTTGTTCTTGAGGGTTTAGGGTCCAGTTGTATGGAGATTGAGGATTGAGTAGGTTTGGCAAGTTAAGTCTAACAAGTGGAAGGGGATTTCTTCTCCTATTCGTGTGGACAAGCTCGCTAGAGCTTCGATTCCACAACAACGAATGAAATCTTATAAGGAGATGATGATTCATTCATTGGATCATCGAATGCTTGGGGGTTTTGAGATTGCTTAGGGCAATCTAGTGTACCTAGGGCTTTTGTTCTTGAGGGTTTAGGGTCCAGTAGTATGGAGATTTTGAGGATTGAGTAGGTTTGGCAAGTTAAGTCTAACAAGTGGAAGGGGATTTCTTCTCCTGTTTGTTGCTTTGAGTCCACAACAATGAATGAAATCCTATAAGGATATGATGATTCATTCATTGGATCATCGAATGCTTGGGGGTTTTGAGTTTGCCAACTGATACAGTAATTTAGGACTTCATCTCTTGTTGGAATGAGTCTCTCCCTACTATCTTGGAATGTGTGAGGGATGACGATTCCCAATTGCAAGCATAGTTGTGTTGCAATAATTTCCATTAGGTATCATCTTCTTACAAAAGGTGAAATCAACTAGATTTGAGCTTTGGAATCGGTTGAACTACTTTTGGAGTGGGCCTTTTTGGGCTTTTGATCATTGTTAGGGCAGTGGAGGGGTGGTGATCACCCTTCCTACATCCTTGCAGAGTTTTGTGATTTCCTCTAGGTCAGATCTTGAGGATCAGTGTGTGTAGTGTAGGCCCCTATTCTTAGTTCTAAGAGGGGTTTCCTTTGGGATTGGATGACCACCTCTGTTCCAGTGGCATAGTCGATTGTGGGTTGTGATTTTGATATGGTATTGGGATAGGGATTGGACGAAAGTTTAGTGATCAGTGTTTGGAGAAGTAGGCTTGGTGTCAATGCAAGGTTGCTTTGCAGATTTTTGATACAAATTGGGGATTTTTGATACAAATTGTCTTTATCATAATAATCTAAAATTAACAAAGACTATAAATCGGGCACTTAGAGTGGAAAAAGCCCCTATAGGGGTTTTAAAATGATCATTCTTTCTTTCAATGCAAGGGGGTTAGGGGGGACCTCTTTGTTAATTTTAGATTATTATGATATGAATCTTGTTAGGGAAAAAAGGGAACTCTCGAGATACCGTGAGGTACTGGGAGGAATGTCCGGAAATTTAGAAATCAATGGCTCCGTACAAGGACATGTGGGCTGGAACGGAGTCTCGAGAGTGGTGTTCAACACTACACCAACAAGGATGTAGTTTAACTGGTGCTCTGAGGTCTCTTCCCAGTGGTTTTCGCGTCACCAGGAAGAATTTCCCCACACGAAATCTAATCGAAGTGCCGGATTTTCACTTATCTTAAAAAGGGAGGTTGATTTTATTAATGAGTATTAAGTTAAGTGTGAAAAGTTAAGTAGTGCTTCCAACTGCTTTTGGTATCCCACAGCTCAGACGAACTGCTGGTGGGTAGAGCATACGCAGTGTAGACAAATGATTTATTCCAATTGAAGAAAGAGGACCATTGTACTCTTCGATAGAGAGTGCTCTTGACCTGCTTTTCAATGAGGTTCAAGAGCCTTTGGATTCATTTTATTAAACAATTGTATTGTGGAAAGTAAAATGCAAAACTGAAAGATATAACTCACCGAGTTTATGCGTCACTTTCTGATCAACAACCACTAATCGACGATGCCTTTAGGTGGTGGTGAGAGCATACTTCGTGGCGATGAAACCGGCTTTATCTCTAAGTTTACTTTTGCAAAAATTGAAATGAATTAAAACTAAAAATTATTTAAAGCATACACCCTGCACTTAAATTGTGTGTGTGTGATAGTTGTGTTGTTAGAAAAACTCAATCACAAAAATTTGACAAAAGTACAAATCCCCCCAGGGGGGATGGGGTGTGGGCGCTCGGTATTCCATTGCTCTTGTTTAATAGTTACAAATTTTAAAGAAGAAAAACGTGCTCCTTAGTCTATTTTACTTGGATCTAAGGGCTTACAATGGCACACAGGTAAAGTACAATGAAATGGGTGTCCACCGGGGTGTTTGTTGCACTCTTTTGTGGTCTTGGTCACCCAAAACTTTCACTTTTATGCTCAGACCTGCTAATTTCCAGTGAGCTAAAGTGCTGCAAAAAAGTGATTAGAATGCACAAATATACATAGAAATTACAAATTCCAACTTGCAAAAATTATGGAAAAAATTGACATAAACAAGTATGGAAATGGAAACTAGATCTAGCTCTTTTGAGTATGAAAACTTAAGCACTTCTAGATCGGATTTTGAAAACAAGTCTAAAACAAAATTAACTCTCAGATCTGAAACTTGCTTCAATATAAACAAAAATGAAAAGGTTTGCTTGTAAATTTTTGAGAAGATAGATGGAAGAAGAAGAACCAAAGTTGTTTGGTGCCTGCAAAAATATTAGATATGCACTTTGAAATGAAGTGATTCCCCTACCAATTCAAGAGAAGAGTCAAGCCAAATCAACCCTTGAGCTTAAGCACCGAATCCTGTGATATCACAAACAATGTTCATACAAGAAAGAGGTTAAATCTAGTAAATCTAATGCAAAGAAACAAGAAGGGCAAATGTACAACCGAATACTATTTGCTGCTCCTAAATCTCTATACACCAAATAAAAATAAACAAATCAAACAACAGTGAATGCTTACCCTACTAGGATCCAAGATCCTTGTCAAGCTAGAAAAACCACTCAGTATGCAAAGCAAAAATGGAAACACACAGTTTACCTCAAACAAAGTTTGCATGCATGAAGAACAAAGCCACCATTGACCTCCAAAGTCTTCCAACAATATATTAATCAAATGATAGTTACAAATCTCAGAAGCAGAGGTTCAATGCAAAATCCACCACCCTATGCAAATGGGGTGCAAAGCCTTGCTTTTATAGCCTCAAGAGAGGAAAGTCGAATCAATGAGAGGGGGGACGAATTATGGTGTAGAGGGAGCCCAATCCCATGAATAGAGTTGATTGGAGCATGATTTGTGGGATGTATTAAGTGAAAGGGATGCCACATAATGGATGTGCCATAGTAAAACCTTGGAACCATCACCTCATCAATCAAATGCTGCCACATAATTTTGACGTTGGGAAGAAGGGAAGGTGCATCATGTTGAAGGGATGATTTACATCTCCACTCAATCCTTGATTGGATCTCCAATAGACGTGCCAACGCATGGGTGGGTGGCCACATAGGAAGGGCGCTCCTTTAATGGCTTTGTAAACTCCACCCAATGTGTAGCTGCCACATGCATGGAGAAGCTGCCATCCTTCACGTGAGGAGAGGGGCGCTCTCATAAGCTCAAAACAATTGCTATCCTAAGTTTGAAACTTAAGACATGTGCTTTAATCCTTGAACATGGTTGCCCACCATATTAAACCATGTGCCACCTCTTTCCAACCTTTTTTTATTCATTTTTGTCCTTTTTTGATTTTGTCACTTAGTGCAATTTTGGATTTTTTAGCATTAAAATGCCAATTTGATGCGTCATTAATGAAAACTGCTCCCAGAGGCAACGTAATCTCCCGGAACCTAGTGAAAGTGGGTAGTAGGGTAAAGAGGATGCTCTGAGCGTCAAAACGAGCATCCCCACGCCAAATTCCGCCTCCACACGACACTTTTATTACATTTCGAATTTTTCCATTTAAACCATTAAAAAATTGGCCTAAGTTTACGGAACAAATTATTTTTGCCGGAATTGACTCAAACTCCTAGGCGACCTAGTGCATGTCCATACGATTTATTATTGATGGCTAGCATGTAAAAAATACATAGACACAGAGACTTTAATAACCTCCCTAGGTTCAACCACCATGGAAATACTCCAACTTTGGAGGTGTGAGTGAAAAACTCAGGAATTATACGCCACTGAAGCGCAACGCATAATTCCTAAGGAAAAAACTCTTTAGAGTATCCCCCTGACAGCCAAACCTAAGGCAAGCCAAGTCTTTTACAAATTGACCATGCTTAGACCAACTTATGGACATGCAAATTTTACAAAGGGCCAAATTTTTTTGGCCTGATGGATTTCAGAACACTGATGATGAACAATTTGATTGTTCAAGTCTTCAACAGTTCACCTGGAATCCACTAAGTGCAATTTAGTGGATAACAGGGCTGATTAAGCTCATCTCCAAGAATGCAGCGAGAGATACCATTGGAGGTTGGTGGCCAATTACCCTTGGCTTTGAGGATTGAATTGGTTGCTTGGTTTGTGGTTCGACTGAAGTCGACAAGTTTTGTTTAAGGGAGGTTCATTCTAGATATTGTGGTTTCAACTTGGGAGGTTATGGAGTGGGCCAAGGAGACTGGTTAGCAGTGCCTTATGTTGAATTCTGACTTTGACAAGGTTGATGACATGGTTGATGACATGGTTGATTGGTCCTTTATTTCAAAGATGTTGTCTTGCTTGGGCTTTGCATCCTAGTGTGTGGCCATGGTGAATTCTCTCTTCACCAATGCTTCAATTTTTGTTTCAGTTAACATCTCCTTGCCTTTGTGTATTTCCCTTCATAGATCTATTTGTCAGGGATGCCCCTAGGCACCTTATTTATATGTATTGATTACATATGCCTTGGGATATCCTTAAAAACAGTCCAACAGTCCATGGTTGGGGTTGGTAGGCAGCTCTAGGGTTGCAGCCTGCTCTAATGGCTCTCAAAAGAGGGTAGCAGGTAGCCCTAAGGCCGTGGCCTGCTATAGGACAGTAAAACAATCCACGAAGAGGAGCAGCACAGTCAACAAGGTAGGCAGCCTATCCAAATCTGTCCACAGAGCAGTAAAACAGTCCACTAAAGCAGCGGCCTTAACCAAGCAGTCAATGAGGTAGCAGATCAGTTCATAGAGGCAACGGATCAGACCACAAGCAGGCTTAAGATGGGCAATAACTTCAACAGCTGGATAGTACAAAAATCAACCCTAGTAGCAGCAAATAAACCTTGACTTCATCCTTAATAACCCCTAGAACAGTCCCAAACTAATCAGATCTGAAATGTATCTTTTTGATGATGTCAATTAAAGAATTAGGCCTAGTATTTATAGCCCCTTGGAGGCTTCTAGAAAGGTCTCCCTTATAATTCTTCATTGAGTTAGGTTTCATCAAATAAGGAGGGTTACCAAGAATTAGAATATAAAATAATTTTATAAAGTCTTTAGGAGTGGGTACTAGGGTCAAGACATCATACATTAAGGAGGGTCACCACTTAAAAAATATAAATTAATATTATGATGCCTTAGGTGAGGGTACCAAGGTCATGGCTAAGGGTAGGATGACTTAGCACAAGGACCAACAAGGGGTTCAACACAAACAAGGCCCCCCATGGATCTAGGATGGCTAAACACCCCTTCAAACCACAAGACCAAAGGTTTACCCACAATGTGGGAAGACAACCCTTCTAACCACAAGACAAGGTGGTAAATCAAGAACAATAAGGTGAGAAGACCGAGGTTATACAAACAAGGTGGGGATACAACCCATCCATCTCTCTCTCAAATGTACAAGTGTTCCATACACTAACTGAAAGTTCATCATCACTGTATAAGGAAGGCTCACATTGGATGATGTGATCCTATGGTACTCTTGACTGCTCCTGAGATAAAATGCTAGTGACTCCATCAAGGGGTGGCCAATCCCTTGAGAAGACAACCTAGTTCAACCATCTCAAAGACCTAGGAGAGGAGGGCATCACACATCATCATCTTGGTTAACTGACCAAGATCCACTTGGTTAACTGACCAGGTATGTACCTGCAGGAACTGCTTGGTCCTAGACCAAGAATCTGCTTGGTCCCAGACCAGGATGTCTCTGTCTCAACCTGTAGGATTTGCTTGGTTCTCGTGACCAAGAAACTGTTTGGTCCCAGACTAGAATACCCGAGAGATAGATAGGGGCCCTAGCCATATGCTAGGGGACTTTTCCATGGCATCAACCTGTTTGGTCCTAGACCAAGAATCCCAGTAGAACTGCTGGGGGCCCTAGGGTACCTTCTAGGGACTTACTCTGCCTGGTTAACTGACCAGGAACCCTAGTTAACTGACTAGGGTGCCATCCTCTCAGAGAATGGGTCTCGTAGCTGCAATTAAACTTTAACAAAAAATTGTTGCAACAAGTGGAGATGATCATCATTGGTGGAGTGCCCAGAGCCATATATTTGTTTCTCAATGTTATGTCCCCCATGCCATCAAGAATTGTCCTCTCGTCATCATGCTAGGTGCTCGCAACCACTATTCCCTTCCCTTGCACCTCATCCAGGATGTCTCATTCTTCATGTTCATTAGCTTGTGCTTGGACATTAAGTCCTTGATTATTCCCCTTACTCTCAATGTGGGGAAGCTCAACTTCTGAAAAGAGGATAGGATAAGGGGTATTGCACTTAATTTTAAGGTTCTTTATTATAAATTGCTCATGGATTTGCCAATTTTCTTCCACGTTTTCCTAGAAATACTACACCCCAAATCTCACAGCCATACAAAATCATGGGGGTGAAATGGACCTTTTTTTCCCAGAACCAAAATTCTGCAGCTTTACAATTGTTCTCAAGACCAAAGTAAGCTTTTCCATCCTCCGGTAATATTGTCCATGATCAAATTGGATTTCTCCACCAGCTGAAATTTCTCTCTCTAATGACAGTTACATGTGATGAATTCAGTCTGTCACCATAACATATTTCTAAATATACATAAATGGAGTTTATTTAGCTCTCAGAAATTGGCCTTGGTCTGAGAAAGACTTCAACCTTATCTCTTCTCAGTGTTGTTTTTATGTTGTCATCGTATAGACCTTTTCTTCTGTCCACCTGGTTCGAGATGCTCATGAGGGTTCTCAATAGTGTTTTTATCTCATCAAGTGTAGACCTTTTCCTTTTCCCACCTGATGTGAGATTCAAGAGGATAATCACTGGGTCTTGCATCTAGGAAGTGGATATTATGGATGGACTTTCAGCAGATAACTGTGGAGCTATTAATAATGTCGAGGGCATGTTCAGCAGTATTTATGTGCTTGGTCTTGTTTGATTGCAGTATAACTGTTTCTACTACCTTAATTCAAAGCCTGGTTCCCTCTGCCTATCATAGTCTGATCCAAAATTTACTTTAAATTGGTTTTTATATTTGCAGGTAACTTGAGAGAGATTGACTGAAGTAGCTGTGATAATCATTTGTACGTATTTAGCTGAGCACAATCTCTTGCAGGCAGAAGCAGTCACTTCAACAAGTTGGAGCCCTAGTTTTATTGATCTTTGCTGCCTTTCTCCTCAGCATTGGTGAAGGCTCTGGTCGTGGTTCCAAAGGAGTTGATTCTGAGCAAGCATTTCTTCTTGGCATTATACCTGTAATAGCTGCATCTGTGCTATCGGGTTTAGCATCCTCACTCTGTCAATGGGCATCGCAGGTGAAGATCATGTAGTCTACAATCACTTTGGTATTTTGAGAGCCTGTTTTGAAAAGCATTTTCCTTTCAGTTTCAGCCATTTTAATTGAACTTTCCTTTGTGATTGAAGGTGAAGAAAAGGAGTTCATATTTAATGACAATAGAAATGTCAGTCATTGGAAGTCTATGTATGTTGGCAAGCACTCTCAAATCACCTGATGGAAAAGCTATTAGACAGCAGGGTTTCTTCTCTGGGTGGACGATATTAACTTTGGTATGGCTAATCTGACTGAACTTTCCATATGCTTTTAACTAGTAATTGTATGGAAGTTATACATGTGACATGCAAAACTTGTAGTTATCATAGAAAAATCCATGGAAGCTTAAAAAATTAAGAATTTATTCCGTTCATGTTAACCTTGCTGTATTGAACATATCTTGCTAATTAAAACTATATGATGTGTGCAAAAATTAATGCTTCACAAGTATAGTCCCTGGTGTGAAGCATATTCCCTGGAGCATAGAATCTTTTTGCTGACACAACTACTGTAATCTTTGTTCTGACATTACTGTAATCTTTGTTCAACTTATAAGCAAATAACAGTCAAAGGCTCTCTACTTCCAAGTGTGTCCTGATTTTAATGGATGAACTGTCCCATGGTAGTTGTATTGTTATCCAGTGGGTATCATAACCATGCCAACCAACTCATCCAAATTTTCCAAATAGTAGTCTAACTGAACAAGGTCACCTGCAATCAGCTATCTCATTTAATTCATATTCAGCAAATTATATTGGACCTGCTTTTCTTATGGCAGTTACAGTTTGATACTCTTCTGTGCAGTTAGGTGAGGTCCTGTTATCACTCGTACTCTAGCTGCCACTAGATGCATCCCATCCGGGAGGGTAGAGGTAAGGAAATTAGGCAGGTGACACCTGCAAACACCAAGCCCACCGCTCTAGGAACGGTTGTCACGCCGGACAAGGTGCTTGTCGCTTTAGACAAGGCACATAGCCAAGTCAGGGGGGAGACCCTGATCAACCAGCTTGGGCTGAGGACCAAAAACAGACACCCAAATCCCCAAAGAAAAGCAATGTAAGCAAGAAATGAGCGCCCTTAAGGCCCTGAAACTACTTTCCAACCAGCAGACTGAACTTGACTGATGAACAAAACATAAGCAGGAGTATAACCAGATCTGATTTATGTCATGATAAATGATGCAAACAATGAAATTCAAGGCCGGAAATTCGTCTCAGGAGCGAAAAGAGTCAGAAGTGATAGATGGGAGATCTTGCCTATGGGGAAATTATTTGACAATCAAAAGCATGCGCAGAAGAAGCTAAATTAGAAGTTAGTAAGCACTTCTAACACTTGAAAAGGCTTGGTCTTGGATGATAAAGGGCAAACAACAAAAAGAAACCAAGAGTACCGACAATCCAGAAAACCCCCAGGTAGCGTGACAGGGCAAAATGCCCAAGCAGGACGCAAGCAGAAATCTGACCAGTGCCTAAAGGATGGGTGAATGGAGTCGGAAAAGGATGGGACTTGAGATTCAGCCTTTTAAAATTAAATGTGAAATGGGTTTGAAAAAAACAAACACTGAGTTCCTACGGTTAGATTTTAAGATGTAATTTTTTTTTTTTGGGTTGATTCTCTTTATATTGTTTTAACTCAGCAACACTACAGAAATCTAGATAGGGAGATAAGCATGAGAGACGTGCCTGAATAATGGTGAATGGATGGTCCTTGCCCGAAGACTATCCCCAAAGTTCAAGTGCCAGGCTATCAAGTGTTTTTCCATAAGCGAATTTGAGCAGCTGGAATGACCAAGCGTGCCCTTGTTGACCTGCCACAATGAAGAGAAAATCAGAATCTGAAGCAAGCGAACAAAATGACACAACAAATGAAAGACTAATGATAAAGGGAATTGAGAAGCAAAATGCAAATTCAACTCCCTTGTTGAAATTCCGGAGAGCAAGTGCAAAAGTGGAGTTGCTGCTCCAAGTGTTGTGCCCTCTCAGGATGGCCTCTCAACCTGAAATTCGAACCAACAAAATATGGTGGAAAAACAACTTGATTCACTCAACAATGCATTGGAAAATAGATATCAGTCATAGCAATGAAGATCCAAACACACAAAATGTCAAGAACTCTCGAAGAATTTTCTCTTTATTCAATCTCAAGTGTCCAAAAATGTCCCAGAAGACCTTACAAAATGGGTGAGCTTCCTCTTAAATATAGAAGTCTCACAATAGAATCCCTAGCCAATATGATGGATGGCTGAGATCAAATCCCTCAATGAGAAAATCGATGGCTGAGATCAAATCCCTCAATGAGAAAATCGATGGCTGAGATCACATCAAATATATCAAGTGTTGGGGGGGCGAATTACCCAAATGTGCCCAAGGAGAGTGAGGGGGACATCAATGTGGTACAATACATGAAGTGGGGACGCCTACGGGGTGGCTTTAGGCTGTTTTAGCCCCCTAGGTCCCATGCTAAGAGTTTCATTACATTACATTGCCAACTTTCCAAGTTTTACTTGGTCAAAAACGCCCATGTTGGGCCAAATTCACCCCATGCAAATGGCTGGGCAGAATGGAGGGCCCCACATCAATACAATCATGTCCAAACCATATGAAAATGCCAAATAGAAACCCCTTTACCTTTTCTCAACATTGCATTAGCCATATCCAGTGTCACAGGGTTCGCCGAATTTGAAGCTTCAAGTTCGAAGTTCGGGGAACTTAAAAAAAAAATATAAGGTTTGATTAGGTTCGTCGAACTTGAATCATGTCTCATGCTGTGAGTTCCTTTTTCAAGGTGTCTAAATGCTCTGAGGCGGCAAACTCGAGACATAGCCCTATCGATTGAGGCCGCAGACTCTAATCCTACATTCGACTTGAGTGGAATCTACAGTTTGGCGGGCGTCTACACAGTCTCCCATCCGTTGATCACTAGGCATTGTCGCTTGTGCAAGCACTTCGAAACTCATCCGTCAAACGCTCGAAACCCTCGAATGCGACAATCCTATCATTTCGAAACTCGCCGCCGAGCAATCCCATCATTTCGAAACCCTCGAATGCGACTCTGCATTCCCAATTCGAAGTTCGATTCATTTCGTATTTTATTACTGTTGAGAACTTTCCAATCACATGTATTATTATAATTTTAAGTTATGTTTAAAAGTTTAATTAATTTATGTATTGTTATTTTAAATTAATTTTAAAGTTTAATATATATAAAACTAATAATTAATTATTTTACAATTAATTTATTAATTATATTTATGTATATATGATTAGATTAAACTTTAAAATTATGTTATATTGAATTTTAAAATTTAATATAATTATATATACATACATTTAATTAATAATTAATATAATTATAAGTAATTAGTAATTATAATATTATTTTTTTTTTTGACAAAAACGGCTATATTTTATATTAAAAGTAGTGGCAAGCCACCCAAATGAGTACAGAGCCAAAAAACATGGAGTCTATCAGTTCTTCAACCGGTAATTACAAGGGTCTGTTTCTAAACAGAGCAATTATTCATAAACTAGAGACAGTAAGATAAAACAGAGAGAACCAGGGCCTAAACGAAAGTCAGCGATATCTTGTCCCAACAGCAGGATTTGCAATGGCTGGCTTCTTGCTTGAGCTAGGCTTTTCTTCCCCTCGGAGATTCTTCACAGCATTTTCCAGGTTCTGGAGTCTGCGCCTCATTCTCTCTATGGCGTCCGTCACCTTCAGCTCCAGGGCTTCCACTGCTACAGCAAATTCCTCCCTGGTATGTCCAATTTCATTATCCAGATTGTCCAGCCTGCGTCCTCCTTGCTCGTCCATCCTGTTCACGAGGTCTCCCTGTCTCCTGACCCTTCGCTTCAGAACACGAATTTCGGCTTCAAGTTCCAGTAATGGGTCTGGAGAAGATGCCGCTGAGTCGCCTGTGTCTGCCATTGTTTTGAACTTATGCCGGTTTTTTCCAGATGGGAACACCACCGGTCGCTGCAGGGGTTTTCGATTCCCTCGAGCTCTTACCTTCTTAGCAGACGGATAGACTATAATGAGGCCGAGCCGTAGCTTTCCCTTCTTAATGCTGGTCTCTATTCCTGGGGCTAGAATCGGCATAATTTCCCGGAATTCGTCGCGTGCCGCTGAATTAGCCTTCATTCTTGATTTGTGTCCACTGTCCTTGGTCGTACCGCATATTGAATAACGGTTTGGTCTGTCACATGGGATGGACGATTGTGCTTCATGAACCAGCATGTTGCCATAAATGGAACCGGCTTCGGAGGGCATGATGAAGCTATCAATATCTAGATGCCGACGGACCTGAACATAGGAGAGCAAATCCGCACGCCTGGAAGCGTTTGGGGAGATCTTTCCCCGTACATCGTCCTGATTCCTGGTACAAATCCATGTGCGGGAGTTCATCCTCTGTGGCAGCAGAGCAATCATGCGAGCAGCAGGCCGGTAAATGACCATAAGATGGGGATGATGCTTGGAAGAGGAGCTTGGGGCATCGTCAAGATAGAGAGCCCCTCCACGTCCCGGAGTAATAGCCATCCGGCAATGAGGCCGCCGGACACGTGCCGTAATATTTGCAAACTCAAATTCCATACAATTCATAATCGAGGCTGGAGACAAGCGTTTACGGGATAGCCACCCTTTTAATAACATCATTAATTTTTAATTCTCCTTTCCTTAAGCTGATAGCTGCATTTGCTTCTTTGTCCGCCTGATCGTTGTTCCTTCGAAGGACATGGAAGAATTTTATATCCCGAAAGAGAGGAATGAGGAGTGCTATTCTTCGAAGAACTTGCCGGAGGCAATTTGATGCGGGTAGTTTCATAGTATTAATGCTGTGGATGATCAACCTAGAGTCCCCAGCTACGGTGACATCATGAGCGCCATGGATTAGAGCTTGGTTTAAACCTTGCCATAAGGCAAGTGCTTCCGCCATGTTGTTGGTTTCTACTCCCAAATTCCAGGAATAGCTGAAAACCTTTTTTCCGTCGGGGCCAAAGAGCACCCCTCCCCCTCCTGCCACCCCTTGTAATTATAATATTATTAATAAGTATATTTAAAGTTATTGTAATTATATATATCTATATCTTGAAAAATGTATAATGACGAACCTAATGACGAACCTCATCCGAACCTCATGGAAAATTCGAACCCGAATCGAACCTAAAGGTTGCCGAACCTGAACCTTGTGACATTGCCCATATCAAAGTGTAACTTAGCCAAATTTTGATATTCTCCATTAATTTTTGCTGGTTTATATTGCTGAAGATGAAATTGGCCATTTTGGGCCACTTCTTTTACCCGGATTGATGAACCGTCTATTCCATTGCGATTGCAGGCCCCAATTCCACTAATAGTGGTCACTAGAACGACCATAATCCACCATATGAGCACAATTTGCCCAATTCCAAGCTTTTTTAATTAAAACAGGGCCCTGCTGGCCATTAATAATTAAAAATCTCATAGCTGCTTCCGTCTTTTCATGATTTGACGCTTGGGGGCTTGTATGGGACCCCAATACATACCAAATAACCAAAATTGAAGTTTTGGTTCAAACTTTTCTCGGGACCCATTTTTGGCCTGGTCAAACTAGTTTGACGAAGTCAAACCTGGTCAACAATGGAAATGGCTAAAGTGTATGTCTTTGCATGCAACATGGGATGCCAAGGCTCCCTTATTTATGTTAGTACAATAACTATAAGCATAAAATGACGAACATCTGGTGATCATAATAAAGAACATCTCAAAAATAGGCCAAGGTGAGGTGGGCCCACCACTTCTAAGAAAGGCTCTACTGCTATGCACACTTATAGATTTGGTCATTGAGCTAACTTTGGGTGAGGTGGACAACAAGGCTAAAAGGATAGGGGATGACATAGACCAAAACTGTGTGACCCTTCGGATAAGCAGGGAAAAGGGGACCCAGTGACATAAGTACACCATGAGAAACACTAGGGAAGGGAGGTGCCTCACAAATGGGTATAGTGCAGGGAAACTGCCACTAGCCTCTAACACACACCTTGTAGCTCACATCCATGCCTACAACAGACTCCGTGAGGATATTTTCTAGAGCTGCCATGACTAGGTGCCCGAGAAACCGTAACTTGAGACTCTAGGGGACACTTGGAATTAACTGTCCCTTACTCCATCTCACCTCCCAGTCCTCTTTGGACTCAGTGAGGAAATAACCATTACATGCTCAAATACATATGTGGCCAAGCAGTCAGTTAGATATGGCGTGTGTCCCTCCCCTGCTTGGCCCTTAACATTTCATTTCACATTTAGCCTTTTTGGCTTGATTTACATTTCAGATAGCCCTTTTGGCTTTATTTACATTTCTCATCAGATAGAACAATGATCCCATACTGCAATGTAATGGTGGCAAGTGTGTATGGTTTGAGGACTAATGGGGAGCACCCAATGAGTCTACACAATCCTATACTGCATCACAACATTGGGGGAAACCGATAGAGAGTGAATCCTAGGTTTGAGAGTGCATCTCACACACTATAGAGCCGAGGCACAAAAAGACATGGAATCATAGTATACTCAGGGGCCATTGGGGGAATAGGTCCTCAAGGCCACCTATCCTGGTCTAAGTTGGGGAAAGAGCCAATAATGGATGGGTCGGATGAGTGGATGGAAGTGACAAGTGAAACCAAAGCTAGCTTCCTATAAGTTGAATGGCCAAATCTATACCAAGGAGGGGATAGGGACCAGTGTGCATAAACAAGAGTCTCTATTGAAAGGGGTGGACTGACCTTGCCAGAGGCCACAAGTATCACACAAACAACACACAAGATCACCAAGTCAGCCATCATATGTCAAGTCAATGTACTAATATAAATAAACAAGCCTCAAAGCAAAACCATGAGCAATAACCATAAATAATATACCTGCCATACCATATACCTGCTGCTATGAGTGGACCTGAAGATCAATCTTTGCTGTATGTGGGCAAGAAGTGGTGAATCAGCTGTGATCTGTGTTGCTCTCATCATAATATGGCTAAGTTACCCCTCTCAATGGGGTCATGCAAAGGTAAGAAAGGAAGAGGGGCTTTGTAACACTGCTTAGTAATAGCTCTGGACAATCACAATACATAATGCCCCCTCAAATCTCTCAGCTCACAAGCATCTCAGCTCAACTCTGCTCTGGATCAAAAATCTGGAAAAGTGTCTCCGACCATACAATCTGCATCATGGTAGTCCCAGCTAACATGGATGTGATAACAGGTCCATCATTATATTCCTTTACATGAAAGTTTTCACCAATATGTAATTGAAACTCAGCTTATGGATTGCAAGCTACACTCCATATGAACAATGTGCATAAGCAAAGGAGAAACAAGACGACTATGAAGAATCTTGACCAATGGAAGAATAGAGCAGCAGGTGACAACCATTTATTGCAGGATATGGCTGCATTGGAAGAGACTTACCAGGTGGCCAATGCCTCTATCAGATATGTCCTTTCTTAATGGAAGTAGAAACTGTAGAGAGTTATGCCTCTCTCTAATGCAATGGGTTCTACCTTGATGCAGTGGCAAATGTAGAGATCTTTGCCTCTCTCTAACATGACGGCTTCTGATTAATGCGATGCCAAAACAGTTTAGATTCTGACATGTCATCACTGGAGTATGCCCACACAACGATTTTTATTAACCTTACTTGTCTAACAGTGCATGTGCCCTTCATTTTACCCATAATTGACAGGTCCAGTAATCATATACATAAATATGATACCTCTTGATGATGTGTGTCAGTTATGGAACAAAAGCATGTGGCATTGGAATCTTTGGTGCTGAGAATATAACGATATAATTCCTGGTGCAAGATTTAGGTAATAAGAAGAAATGGAAGACTCTTTTTTTACTTTTTGTCTTTCATCTTTCTTTTTTTCTTTTCTTTTTTTCTATGTTTTAAAAATCGGTGAAATCGGTTTCGGTTTCGGCTGGTTCACCGATTTATCACCCGACTGGTTCAAACTGGTCTATGAATCGGTTCGGTACCGAACCGGTCCGGCCAATCGATTTACGTAAAAAATCGTCGGTTCATGGTGGGCCCGTGGGGCAGTAAATTTTTTTTTTAAAGTTTTTTTTTAATTTTTAAAAACTAATCTAACCTACACTACTAACCTAGATTCTACCCAACCCTACCATTCCCCATTGCAATTGTTTTACCTTCACCTGCGGCCAGCGAGAGATTGGAGACTCCGACCTTAGCAGCGAGTAGTGGAGTCTAGACGATGGACGTGGAGTTAGCACTCCGAGTAGCGAGCAGTCAGCAGTGGAGTTAGGTGCAGACTGTGCACACTGCCACTACACTGTGCAGTGTGGAGTCTGGGGAGAAGAGTCGCTGCGCACAACACTCGTGTAGTGGTGGGGAGAAGCCGTGGAGAGAGACTGCGCACACTGTGGGGAGAAGCCGATTGTGGTCTCCCACAGTCCCACAGTCACACCCACACAAAATTTACACAGGTGAGTCGGTGACAGAATTTAAAATTTAAATTGCAAATAGAGAATTTTAATTTTTAACATAAATTTTATCAATTAAATTTTTAACATAAATTTTATCAATTAAATTTTAAACAGAAATTTTAACTTACCATTTTAAGTTTTAAGTTTTTAACACAGAAATTTTAAATTTTAACTTACAAATAGAAGTTAAAAATTGATGGTTTCTTATTATGTTTGGAATTTTTTTGTCTTTGCATGGCAACTTCCAGCTCAGAATGAAGATCTGCACTCTATACTCATGGCCCCAAAAGCAAAAGATCCTGCATGGATCCATGCAGATGTTGTTCAGGGGGACATATATTGCAAGTATTGCAAGAAATTGATTAAGGGTGGGGGAATTTTTCGGCTTAAACAACACTTGGTAGCCATCAAAGGCCAAGTTAAGGCATGTGAAGCCCCACTAGATGTTATTGGACACATTAGAGCTGAGATGGAAGCTCATTTTAAGAAGTTTGAAGAGGAAAAGGCTAAGCAAAGAGAGATAGAGGAAGAAGTAGGGAGGAAGAGGAGGCTTGATGAAATGATGGGTGGGACCTATGCCCCTGGTTCAAATTCAAAAGAAGGCTCTTCATCTATCCCTTCTACCACTCTTAGGGATACTTTCCAGTATGTTCCGCCCTCCGAGAATACACAAGATAAGGGCAAAGCCAAAAAGAGGGGTAGCATTGAAAGCTATTTCACACCTCCCACCACTTCTGCCAGTGTCAATGCTTCTCAGATTCAACATCCAACACAAATTCAACCCACCTTAGATGAGCACTGGAAGAAGCAGTACAGAGAAGTTGCCCATGAGTACATTGCAAGATGGTGGTATGATGTTGATCTCCCATTCAATGCTGCCCGCTATTCTTATTACCAACCTATGTGGGATGTCGTTGTAGTTGCTTATAAGGGCTTCAAAGGCCCTAGTATGCATGACTTGAGGGGATCTCTTTTGCAAAAAAGAGATCGTTTCCATAGAAGAATACCTGAAGGATTTCAAAGCTTCATGGGTAAACACAAGATGCACTATCATGTCAGATGGATGGAAAGATTAGAAGGGTCGACACCTTATAAAATTTCTTGTCTCTTGCCCACAGGGAACCATGTTTTTGAGATCATGTGATGCATCTGATCAGGGGAAAGATGCAAATATGTTATTTCATCTTTTGGATCAGATTGTTGAGGAGGTGGGGGCAGCTAATGTTGTGCAAGTCATCACCGATAATGCCTCTAATTATGTTCTTGCTGGTAGGATGTTAGAGGAAAAACATAAAACCATATTCTAGACCCCATGTGCGGCACATTGCATAGACCTCATGCTTGAGGATGTATGCAAACAGGACTGGATCAAGTTCATTGTGGAGTATGCCAAAAGCATCACCAAGTACATCTACAACCATGGTTGGGTATTGAGCTTGGTGAGGAGACACACACGGGGCAAGGAGTTTGTTAGGCCCACAGTTACTAGATTTGCAACTCACCTCCTCACGTTGCAATCTCTCCTTTCCCAAGAACAAAACTTGGAGAAGATGTTTTCAAGTGATGAATGAAATACATCTAATTGGGCTCGCACACAAGATGGAAGAGAGACATTAAGAAGAAAATTAAAAGCTCTTCATTTTGGAAAAAAGCAGCAGAGGTTGTGGCAATTACTGAGCCACTTGTTAAGGTGTTGTGATTGGTGGATGGGGAAAAATTGGCCATGGGATACATTTATGAAGCTATGGATCAGGAAAAGGAGCAAATAAAGGCAGCATACAAATATAGAGTATCCAAGTATGGGCCTATTTGGGAGATCATTGATAGGAAATGGAACAATCAACTCCATTGCCCTATACATGCAACTGGGTATTTCCTGAACCCGAAGTATCATTATAGAGATGACATTGATGCTGATCCGAGTGGGGAGATAGCAGATGGATTGTATACTTGCCTTGAGCACATGGTCCCAAATGAGGCGACCCAATTGGAGATACATCGACAGATCACCTCTTTCAGTGCCGCCACAGGTACCTTTGGCAAAAATGTGGCTAAGGCTGCAATAGATGAGGGCCAACCAGGTAAACAATTCCATTGTTTTATTAAATTATGTTGTTTAACTTTAAAGTTTAAATTGTACAATGTAAATACCTTGATTCTTAATTTCTTGGCCAAATTCACAATCTAATTTGTTGAATTAAATGCCTTGACTCTTCGCATTTGCAATTGTGGCACAATGGTGGAAGGCATTTGGTAATCATTGTAAACAATTGCAAAAGTTTGCAATTCGGGTCTTGAGTCAAACCTACAGCGCTTCTGGGTGTGAGCGCAATTGGTCTTTGTTTGAGCGGATTCACACGAAGAAGAGAAACCGTTAAATGATCTTGTCTTCGTGTAGTACAACCTACGACTCAGACGCAATTAGTTGATGAACAAAAGACCTGATATGGATCCCATTCTGTTAGATGATATAGATCCTATCTCAGATTGGGTAGTGGAGACCGCAGATCCAAAGTTTGGTGATGATCTGGATGTTGAGTTGGAGGACATGCTTCTGCCTCATATAGATTCAAATACTCTATTGCTGATGCCATCAGTTCACACAGGTGTGGATCCCGATATTCCAGGCACGACAGGCACTAGTGGACCAAGACCTCTTACTTATAGGCAACGACGACGTAGGACTAGGCATTCAGCCAGTACTACTACTGCAGTAGTAGATGACCATGCGCTTGAGCCCGAGGAGTCTGAGATTGAGCCAGATGTTGATGCCTTTGCTAGTCCTTCAACTTCTGGTTCTTTTGGTTCTAGTTCTACTTCTACTCCTCGCCGTAGCAGTGGTGATGAGTTTGATCAGTTCCATTGATCAGCGATGATGTATGACAGACACAGTTGACGATGTTATGTAGTTGACTATATATCATGTTATTTTTTGGACTCTACTGGCCATATAGCCTATAGGCCTCATGGATTATCTATTTTGTTCCAGTTCTAGTCTCCTAGATATGTATTGCACAGTACACTTTGTACCATTTTGATATATTGACTCTTATATGGTATATACATGAGCAGACACTGGATATTTTGTTTCTAATGCTATGGAATCATGAATTAGAATCTTGAAAATGTTTTTTTCTTAAAAATTTAAATATTTTATGTATTTTTGAGCAAACCAATTCATTAAATTCAAATCGACCGATTTATGACCGATTCATTACCGATTCCGATTCCGATTCCAAGTTGACCCTTCACCGATTCCGATTTTTCAAACATTGCTTTTTTTAGTTATAAATTTTATTTGGCATGGATTAGAGCTGTGGAAACGGATTGCAAGCTACACTCCATATGAACAATGTGCATAAGCAAAGGAGAAATAGGACGGCTATGAAGAATCTTGACCAATGGAAGAATATAGCAGCAGGTGGCAGCCATTTATTGCAGGTTATGGCTGCATTGGAAGAGACTTACCAGGTGGCCAATGCCTCTATCAGATACGTCCTTCCTTAATGGAAGCAGAAACTGTAGAGAGTTATGCCTCTCTCTAACGCGATGGGTTCTACCTTGATGGCAGTGGCAAATGTAGAGAGCTCTGCCTCTCTCTAACATGATGGCTTCTGATTGATGCGATGCCAAAACAGTTCAGATTCTGATATGTTATCGATTTTTATTAACCTTACTTGTCTAACAGTGCATGCACCCTTCATTTTCCCCATAATTGACAATTTGACACAGCTCCAGTAATCATATACATAACATGATACCTCCTGATGATGTGTGTCAGTTATGGAACAAAGGCACATGGCATTGGAATCTTTGGTGCTGAGAATATAACGATATAATTCCTGGTGCAAGATTTAGGTAATAAGAAGAAATGGAAGACTCTTTTTTCACTTTTTCTGTTTCATCTTTCTTTTTTCTTTCTTTTTTTTATTATAAATTTTATTTGGTATGGATTAGAGCTGTGGAAACAGAATTAAGAGTGTACAGGAGCCAACAATGGAAGGATTAACATGAACTGGCAGTGGAAGGGTTATTGGAAGTGGATGGCTTCCTGGCCTTATTGCCTCTCGGCAGAAATTTCTTGAAATGGACAAGGTTCATTTACTAGCAAATATCCAACATCAGGACAGACAACAGAAATCCATATAGGACAGGTAATATAAATAATGAGTAAGAATATGTTTGAATAAATGTGTTACATTTCCATGTGATGGTATTCTTATAGCATTGCTTAGTTCCAATGGTTGATAGGTCATATTCCTTGATTAGGTTGTGGTACTTATCTAATTATAATATATTTATATATATCATTGCCTAATGCTGTCCTCCAAGCATTTTTGGAAAATATTTTATCTCTTGTTCTGGCTTGTAATGCCGTCTCATGATTCTCTATTCTTGTAGCTATGATGATTGACATTACAAGATGATACGATCTTCTAAGTGTAGAGCAGAATTGTTAAATTGTGAAAGGGTCCGAGATTCCGACCACCCTAATTCGATCCTTTGTGGATTTAAGTAGCAACAGTTTCTGTTTTGGGATCAAATAATGTTGGATTTAACGTTCCTTTTTTTGTTTGCTAGAATCTCATTGACTTGCGGGAGTGGCCTTTGGTCTAAAAAACCTTGACCTAGGGGCATCTAAGCCATCAAAATCAACCGGGCATCGCACCCGGCCTGGACCACACCAACCCTCAACTGGTTGGATTTTGGGTGTCTCCTCCCAACTAGCTCAATCCTAAGGGGAATTGAACCCGGGTCACCCTACTGATGAGACCCACACCTTAACCAAATGAGATAACGGGAATTTACTTTTACAATTGAAGAACATGAGGGTGGGCTTTGATTCACTTAGTTGGCACATTGGCACACATTTGGAGGTATTGTTGATGATGTGGCTCATTGGCACTCATGCTGAGGCACATTGGGATCTTCTAGCACCTATCTTACATCCGGATTAGATCTTTGTCATCGATTTCTCTTCCTTCACATGGATCGACCTCCTCTAGCTCCAATCGTTGAGCTCAATGACTTGCTCATTGAAGGCTTATTTGACCAATGCCTGGATTGAGGCAAACCACCCATGGTATTGGCACCTTGTTTCATCTTCTTCCATGGTGTTTGCTCAAGGTTTTGGAGAAGACCCATGTTATTAGCATTTTTTACTGTTATTCACAAGTCAAGAGGAAATTCACCCCACTAAGGCAAAACAAATTGGCTTGTTGGCATAGCTGATTGATGTAAAGGAGTGATCTAGACCATTGATCTAGTACATCCTATTTTTTGAGATCATCACTCATTTGTAACCACTTCTTGAGCTAATTCGCCCTCTTAGGCTATAAAAGAGAGGCTTGAGTTCAATGTAACGGTTTGAAAATTTTTGGAATGGAATAACACTCTGCTAAAGCATTTACTCCAGTGATATTAGGCTTTTCTTGTTGGTGCATGTTGCTTTAGTTCTTTTCTTGGAGAAGGAGGATCTTCACAAGGGTTTAGGTAATTTGTGGTAATTCTACTTTGTGCTTAGTAAACTATGGACGATTACTGCAACCTTGTTTTCTAGGAATGAATATTGCTTTATGTGATTAGATTGCTGCAACCTCTTTTCATTTATTGGAATTTCATTCACCAAGTACATTCACTAATCTTGTGGTGGCTCTTGTTTAGGGATAGATTGCTTTGCCTCTTGATTTTTACAGGATTCCCATCATAGCTTGGAGTAGGAGACCCACTCGTTTTCCTTGGCTAGCAAAGGAGAGGGATTGCTTTGTCCTCCACTCTCCCTTGGAGACTACTCATCTACCATTCAGATTTGCTAAATGAGTCCATTGCCCAACAAATGTTTCCCTCAAGGCACTAGATCTAGGGTTTAATAGTTCTAATTTATTTTCATTTCAAGTTTTCCTCCATTTTTATTTTACTAATCATTTTATCTGAATCTTACAGTACCTGGCTTCATCTTTTCAATAGACTATTAGGGGAGCCATTTGCTCTCCCTCCTTGGCTCATTAATTCTTGGATATCAAACACTAATGAGCATAAGCTCACACACCATAAATCAAAGTAAAACCCAGAAATATCTAATTAAATCTTGTGGTGTTCTAAGTCTGTTATGCTTAATAATTCAAGTACTCACTAATAGGCTGTTCTAGATCTTGTATATTTCATTTCCTATTAGTTTTATTTGCTGTTATGCATTAATTTTCAGATCTGAAACCTACAACAAACTCCTTCGATTAGCTTTGAATTTCATACTAGCATTATGGATCGAAGTCTTAATACATTGGATTGATACTTAGGTACATGTTTACTATTGCTAGCCATCTTGCAAGCTAATTAATTTTCTAAATTTAATAATTTGATCAACTTAGTATTTGTGGTTATATTTCTGATCTCATAAGTTGATCTAATAACCTAGCATTTGGTTGTTTTACTCTTACATTAACTATTCGCTTTACATGGAAAAATATTGACAATGGTTAATGCCTAAATGATGATGCTGGGGTTATTGTAAAGCACATGTGTTTAGATTTCATTGATACAACTCTCATTAACCTAAGAGCTAATTCGCTATCTTGGTAACTTTAATGGATAACTCTAGATCCATATGAACATTTATGTGATATCTCATCTTGGTAGCAATTCACACTTTCCTAATGTTATGAGTTGATTTTCACACATGAATGCTTTGTTTCAATCCATATGCAATAGGTTTTCAAACTACTTGTGATATTATGGTTCACTGATCCTTTCGCACTTTTCCTTATATCATAACTTGTTATTGAATTTCATATGGATCAAATTTAATTGATGTATTGATCCATGTTTAGATACTGACATTATCATATTGCCATGGATTTATGTTAAACTATACATGATACTTTCAATTTGGAGCATTATATTTGATCATTGAGATAAAGATCATATATGGCTAAGAGGATTATGGCAAAGAGGATTTTTGGGTAGAAGGCATGATCCGACGTCTCTAAATAATACCAAGGAGCTGTAATTAGGCATGTAAATATGTGGTTGGGGAACCATATTGGATATGAAAACAATAGGTACTTAAGCGTAGGCTATGTCTCAACCTGACTGAGAGGTAGTGTTGACCACCGATATTACTCCCACCAATACTCCATGCGAGTGGTATTGCATTAGATAGTACTTGAACATGTAATTGGACCCCACGTACGTTGTGTATATCAAGGACCCACTTAGGTATCCTGAAACCATCCTATCAATAGTCCTGTCACTATATTGCACTGAAAACAACTTTCGATAAGATTACTTTTCACATACAACCGGGTGGTGTGGCCAAGGGTATGATCTATCCTCCTTGGTTAGTGCTTTGAGAAATTGCGTTGAGCATCACCGTTGAATCCAACACGTAGATCAAAGAGCTATAGTGACTTGACACACGCTTTGACTTGAAGCCATTTTAGGGTTTGGGGTTTTTATTATTCAAGAAGAATCATTGCTAATGTAATGCTCATATTTTATTTCATTTATAATTTTATTGTATCATGTATTCTCTTTTCATGGTCATTTCAATTACATCTTCGAAATGTTGAATTAGAGTGTCTTGAATCTAATTAATCACCTTTAGCTGGGTATCTCTTGATAAAAATAAGAGCTAGATCATTACCTTTGGTGGAGCAAACCTTTATAGTTTGCATTAGGGAAAGTTTGGCTGGGGTATCTCCCTTGGTTAGTCTAGGTTTGATCAGTTTTAGACCTAGGAAACCTAAAAGAGGAGTTTCCTCCATTAGTGACACATTGAGGGGAAAATCCATAGTTTTGCCAGGTTATTGGCTAATTTCTTGCCAATCAATTGGCTGCTAGGTTGTGCATAAACATTTTTGGCGTCGTTGCCGAGGAGGCAGGACTTACCTAGTTAAATTTCATGACAAATTTTATTGGTGAGGATATTTTCTTCACTTGGTGACTCCACATAAAGACTCCATTGAGGAGCGAACTGTTAGACACAAATATTTCCTTAGGAGTTCCAAGCATGTGATTGTTTACTCTAGAACTCCAAAGAAGAGTCAAGCTACTTCTAGCAAGACTGTCCCAATGGCACATACTCCTAATAGCCCTCGAGCTAATCCAAATCGCCCTAGAACCTTTGCAGGTGGTAGAAACCTCAACAATCCTTTTGACTTTGTTGCTATAGTGGGTCATCCTAGTCCTATTTTTGATATTGCCCATAAGAGATTGCCCATTTTTATTGGGGACAATGCCATTTCTGCTACAAAACATTTAGACAAGTTTTGGAAGATTATGAATGAGCTTGGTGTTGTCCATTAGGATGTCTTTATGAAGCTTTTCGTTGCCACTTTAGAAGCAAATGCCCATAGGTGGTACAAAAATCTGAAAATGGGAAGTATTATTGGGTATGATGTTTTTGAGGAGAAGTTCTTGAATGAGTGGGGAGAGAAACTTGATGGGAAGTTCCTCCTAAATCAACTATATGAAATCAAGAAGAAAGACAGTGAGACTGTCCAAGAATTTAATCAAAGATTTGAAAAGATCCTTGAGAAGATTCCTGAAGATATCAAACCTAAGGATCTTGCCATCCTCATCCATTACTGCAATGCTTTCCAGGGTACCTTTGGGTTCATGTTGAAAGAGAAAGATCCTAAAACACTACAATGAATGTTTCATCCTCAGGAAAGGTTGACCTTTTGGAATCATCTAGGTCCTCTTCCTCAAGAACTAGGGGGTCCAATACAATTGAACAAGCTGTGGATCTTATGGTTGAAATGATGAAAACAACTAGAATGGCCTAAGAAATGGAAAGCATGAGGAAGGAAATTTCTCGCCTTCAAATCCAAAATAAGCCTAGGATGACTTATCCCACCGAAAAACCTGGCTATAATTGGAATTCTAGAAAGAAGGAAGCAATTGAACAACCTAAGGCCTCTACTAGCCAAGAAGCCATCCATTGGTGTTTAGAATGTGAAGAATCCCATGATGAGCAAGAGTGCCCTTTGAGAAATGTGGAAGAAACAAGAGGAGGAAATGGTATTAATTGTTGAGGATTGCAATCAGGAAGATGAGTTTCAACCTAGGGTATATAATGTTTCCCATGAAGATCTAGAGCAAATCAAGCAAAATAGCATGTGGAACTATCTGAGTTCCTTGGATGAAGAAGCTAGGGAAAAGCTTAAGAAAGAGAAATGGCTAACTTATCAAAGGAAGAAAGCCATGGAAGTGCAACCCAGAATCCATACCAAACGATGGGGAAATTAATCTCTTCCTTTACCTTAACCTTCTCAAAATCAACCCATTCATGAGAAAATCAAAGACTTTGAACTTGAAATCGATGTTGAAGGAGCATTAAGGTTGTTGTTCCGGTTCCACTTAAGGAACTGATTAAGATCCCATCCGGATGAGAAAAGATCCACAAATTCTTCAATCCTGATTAGATTGAGGAACTTAAGAATGACCCTCCTATTAATTCACAAACTGCTATTTATGAAGGGAAAAATGGGGGTCACAAACCTTTTTACCTCACTTTAGTTATCAAGGGGATGTTGCTTCACAACTGCATGGTGGATTCTAGAAAAACCATCACTGTTATGCCTCTTCGTGTCATGAGAGCTTTGGGACTTGAAATTTCTAGATCTTATGGAGATGCTTGTGGGATTGACTCAAAAGAAATTAGAGCCCATGGCCTTATGAAAAATGTAAGGGCTGATTTGTTTGCTTGTCCTGATATATCAATCCTTATGGATGTAGTAGTTATAGATCTCCATCCTACCTATGGTATGCTATTGTCTAGGAAATGGTTAGCTGGACCTAGGAGGTCATCTGCAATTGGATTTGTCTTATGCATCCATCCCAAATAATGAAGGGAAGGTGGTTAGGATCTATAGGGAGACAAAGACATCTTGGGTCTGGGACCAGGCAGATTCTTGGTATGGGATCAAGCAGTTCCTGCAGGTACATTCCTGGTCAGTGAACGAGTTGGATCTTGGTCAGTTAACCAAGATGATGATGTGTGATGCCCTCCTCTATTAGGTCTTTGGTTGAGCTAGGTTGTCTTCTCAAGGGACTGGCCACTCCTTGATGGAGTCACTAGCACTTGACCTCAGGAGCAGTCAGGAGGATCATAGGATCACATCATCCAGTGGGGACCTTCCTTCTATGGTGATGATAGAACTTTCATTTATTGCAGGAACACTTGTACATTTGAGAGAGAGATAAAGGGGTTGTCTTCCAATCTTTATGTTACACCTTTGGTCTTATGGGTTGTCTTCCCACTTTGTTGTTCTTGGTCTTGTGGGTAAAAGGGTTGTCTTCCCACCTTGTGGTTACATCCTTGGTCTTGTGGTTTGAGGGGTGTTTACCTTTCCTTGATTTATGGTGGTTAGCCTTGTCTTATGTTGACCTTTCATTGTTGATCCTTGTGCCAGCGCCCCCCCCCCCCCTTGAGCATGTCATCGTACCCTTACTCATGACCTTGGTACCCTCTCCTTAAGACGTTCTAATATTAATTTATGTTTTATTTGTGGTATCCCTCCTAAAAGGGGAAGACGCGTTGTCTCTATTTGAGTAACCCTAAGTCATTGAAGGGTTAGAAGAAAGATTCTTCTAGAAGACTTTGAAGCTTATAAAAAGAAGTAAAAGATCTCATTATGAGATCATTAAAAGATGAGATCTGAGATATGAGAGCCTATGTCCGATCTAGGGTTTAATGCATGCTCAGTTGGGTGACGTCTAGGGTTTCAATGCTGCTATTGCTTGGGCGCACTATTGTTTGCTACTCCAGTAGTCAGGATTGTTCCTTGTGTGAGTCGTGTACTTGTTTTTGGATTGCTAGGAGAGGGCCGCTACCTATTAGAGTCAACTTGGGACTGCCGTACCTAGTTTGAGGGAGTTTTTGTGGCTGGCGAACCTTGTCTCAGGGTGTATCTGCTGATTGTGAGGAGGTTGCTGTCTTGGTTGAAGCCTATTAAGGTTGCTTTCCACTCATGTGAGGCTGCCGCTACCTGTGTAGTGCTTCCTGCTGCCACGGTGGACTGTTTTGAGGAGGCCATTGCCTGTGTTGGGCTGCATGCTGCCACCGTGGACTGTTTTATGGAGGCTGTTGCCGGTTTGAGGACTGTTGTGTCCTGTATGTGACCACCGAGACCTTGTTTAAGGGCTGCTAGGGAAGCCGTTGCCTGCTTGGACTTTGTTTGGGTCTGATCTAATGTTTTAGGGCTGCCTCCTGCTGTTAATATTTTATCTAGGGTTGCCACAAAGACTGCCGACATCTACTAAGGCCTGTTTTGGTTTGCTAAAGGTTGTTGCTACCTGGTTTAAGCCTATTAAAGGTTGTTGCTATATTATTTAGGCTTGTTTAGGCTTGTTTGGGGCTGCTGCTAACCTCAGTGAGAAGTCCGTCCATGGAGGGAGCTACTGTTACTTAGGTATGCTAAGAAGTGTCCTTACACTATTCTAAGGGTTTTGTGATTGCCACTTACTGTTGGGTACCTGTTGGGTCCGATCTTGGAGCCTCTACTGTAATTGTCTAACCCTATCCTACAACACTTTATCTCTCTCTCTCTGTCTCAGGTATGTACAAACCCTCAGGTAAGGCCTATTTTGGTTTGCTAAAGGTTGTTGCTACCTGGTTTAAGCCTATTAAAGGTTGCTGCTATATTGTTTAGGCTTGTTCGGGGTTGCTGCTAACCTTAGTGAGAAGTCTGTCCATTGCTATGAGGGTTTGGAGGGAGCTACTGTTACTTAGGTATGCTAAGAGGTGTCCTTATACTATTCTAAGGGTTTTGTGATTGCCACTTACTGTTGGGTACCTATTGGGTTTGATCTTGGAGCCTCTACTGTAATTGTCTAACCCTATCCTACAACTCTCTCTCTCTCTCTCTCTCAGGTATGTACAAACCCTCAGGTAAGGGTTAGTTTTGTTTGAGTTGATTGACTTGCCTTTGAGAGGCAAAGTCAGATCTGAAAGTTAAATTTCTGAGTATAAGGAAGTTCCATCTCTTTAAGTAAGTTATCAGACTTGTTCTCTTACTGCTACTATACTTTTGTTTTGTTAATTAGTTTTTCTACTGCATTTGCTCTACTAGTTATATATTTGCGATTGTTAAATGTGTGCTTCAACTTTAACACAGTGTGATCTTTGGGAGTGTTAAAGTTGAAAGAGATGAAAATTATATTTTAAATTATCAGATCTAAACTTGTCTGTTGTACCATTTTGTTTTCAGTACTAGTTTTGAATTTATTTTTGCATTAAAGTACAATTTTTTATTTTTTTGCTTAAAACCCTAACCTAACCCTAATTTTAACACATGAATGCTCAACTCAGATGTAAAGGAATGGCTTTGGCCTAGGACAAATTGGTCTGGAATTGATAGTAGCCTAACTACTATAAATGTGATAACAGGTCCATAAAACCTTAGAGCTAGTTTATTCTTTCCGCCTTGTTTAAGTGATAATTGTTTATAGGGTTGTAGTCTCACAAATACCCAATCTCCAATTTCAAACTCTCTTTTTGTTCGGTGTTGATCAACTTCTTATTTCATTCAATCCCTGGCGATAGTTAGATTCTCCTTGAGTATTTGAACAACTTTTTGATTCTCTTCTAAATGATCTTTTATTGATGCAACCTTTGCTTGATTTGTGGCTAGCTCCTTCCAGTTCGAGGGTTCACATCTGTAGAGAGCTTGGAATGGTGTCATTTTGGCGGATGTATGATATGTGGAATTATACCACCATTCAGTAAGATGCAACCATTGAAACCATTTATGTTGCTTGTCGGTTACAAAACAACGAAGGTAGGTTTCTAAGCATTTATTGATGATTATTGTTTGACCGTCTGTTTGGGGATGGTAAGCTGAGATCATGTTAAGTGACGTCCCAATTTGTTTGCAAAATTCTCTCGAAAAATTTCCTTTAAACTTGGCATCTTTATCACTGACAATAATCTTTGGAAACTCGTGTAACTTATAGACATTTTTGTAGAAAACTTTAGCTGTTTCCTTGACGGAATTGGTTTTTCTTACCTTGATGAAATGTGCATACTTGGTTAGTCTATCTACTACTACCAATATTTTGTCCTTCCCTTCTGACATGGGTAACCCTTCAATGAAGTCCATTGAAATTTCTGTCCATTTCTGACTTGAGGTGTGTAATGGATGGAGTAGCCCTATGCTTAGGACATTTTCATTTTTATTTCTTTGGCAAATGTCACTTTTTACTACATATTTTTGAATGTCTACATTCTTTCCTTTCTAAAAAATGATTGTCTTGCATTATAATAGGTTTCGAAAAATCCTACGTGTCCTGCAACTGGATAGTCATGGGATTCTTTCGATACTTTGGTTTTAAAGCTTGAGTTGGGGCATAAGTAAATTCTTCCCTTATACCACAAGAGGTAATTTTCCCATTCAAATTTGGGGTACTGATTTATATCATTAATTATGGAGCAAGTCTCCGGGTTTTTGGCGTATTCGGTTCGAATTTCATCCAACCATTCTGGAATCACCATTGATATTGTGAAAACTTGCACTTCGTTGTCTTTTCTAGACAGAGCATCACTAGTATGTTGTCTTTCCCCCTTTTATGTAAGATTTCCATATCAAATCCAACAATTTTCTCTATCCACTTTTGTTGTTCGGTTGTTAACGTCTTTTGTTGTAACAAGTGTTGAAGACTGTTATGATCTGTACGAATCATAAACTTGCTTCCTAATAGGTATTGTCTCCATTTTGTTAATGCATGCATGCATGATGACAAGCATCTCCTTGTTGTATGTAGACTGTAAACATTCCCTTTTGTTTAACTTCTTGCTTTCAAAAGCAATTGGGTGTCCCTTTGGCATCCAGACTGCTCCTATCCCGAACCCTGAGGCATCACATTCGATTACAAATGGTTTTGAGGAATTGGGTGTTTCCAAAATAGTTGTAGACATAATTCTTTTCAATGCCTCAAAACACCTTCCCGCTGTAAATTTCCTTAAAATCCACTCTAGGGCTAGAGTATGCTGGATTAATTAATTAAACCCAAATTGTTACTGTTAACCACACATGGATTTGTTCACCAAAATAAAATGTAGCGGAAATAAAACACTGGGAGAAGTATCAATCACACAATAGGCACAAATCTTTTTGGGTATAAATCCCTGGACAAAACCCAAGATGGGAAAACCGGTGCAACAGTCTGAGAAGATATTTTATTAAGAAAATATGGAGCAATACAATCCAGAAAATCGATTTTCCCAACCCGGCAAAATCGACCTCTGCGAATCACTGAGAAAAACCGGAACCAACCTGTACGGCCCCCTGCGTAGGTGTATGCCCCTCTGCGTCAGCTGTACGGAATCCGTATGGCTCTCACACGTGCAGACTGTTGTACGATAGACGTACGACCTGCTACTGTACGACCTTTGCTGTACGGTTCAACTTCCTCTCCTGCTGATCTATACAACCTCTCTCTGCATGATCTCCCTGTCGATCACTAGATCTCTGCTCCTCCATCTTCTCTGCAAAACTCTCTCTCAAACTTTTCTTCTCACTCTCTAGGTGACAACTATGAGCAAGAATATCTCTGTCGGAATGTGTGTGTGTCCTCTCCATCAATTGATTCTCCTTTTAACTCAATGGCTAAGCGAAAAACCTAATCTCACTATGGATCAATGGATGAGATCCTCTGGTGAGATCAATGGCCAAGATTAGATTAGCCATCACTTAATATTTTTCACTTTCACTTTATAAAAAGGTGTTCCATTAAGTCAATTAATAATTAGATCACTTTAATATATTGTCCAAAGTAAAACTTAGGAAAAATACATTAAATACAATTTGGCTTCTTTTTTTAAGTCTTCTGCATGCAAGGACACACGCAATGCATTAAGACCTTCCTTGTTGTCACTTTCTAACACTCCCTCTCAATGAGGAAGGGATTTGGTAACAACCCCAGCTTGTCTCTGAACTTCACAAACTTGAGTTTGCAAAGTGCCTTGGTGAATATGTTTGCTACCTGCTCATCTGTCTGTATGTACTCCAATCGAATGGTTCCTCTCTGAACACAATCTCTGAGGAAGTGATACCAGATGCCAATGTGTTTATTCCTGTCATGGAACATTGGATTCTCAGAAAGGTTGATATCGCTCTGATTATCACAGTGAACTATAGTAGTCTCCAACTCACTCTCGAACAATCTTGAGAGCAACTTCCTCAGCCACATCCCCTCACATGCAGCCATGCTGGCTGCCATGTACTCAGCCTAGCTCAATGCAATTGACTTCTTCTTCCTGCTGAACCAAGAGACAACCCCTGATCCAATGCTGAAGCAACAACCTTAAGTGCTCTTTTGATCCTCTACACATCCTGCCCAGTCAACATCCGTGAAACCTGCCAACTGTATACTCCCATTGCGCTCATAAACGAAACCATACTCCATTGTGCCTTTGATGTAGCGAAGTATGTGCTTCGCAGCTGTCCAATGCACTCTTTGAGGGTTCACCATCAACTGACCCAAAGAGTTAACTGCAAAACTGATGTCTGGTCGACTGTTGACCAGATACATAAGCGACCTGATAAGCTGCCTATACAATGTAGGATCAAACTCCTCTGATCCTGATACATCGATCTTCCTCCAGTTGGTAACTAGAGGTGTGGCCATAGATCTACAGTCCTCCATCCTGAATCTCCTCAAGATCTCCACTGCATACTTCCCCTATCCAAAGAAGAAGCACCCATCTCTCTGCCAAACCTCCAGACCTAGGAAGTAATGCATCGACCCAAGGTCTTTCATCTCAAACTCTACTGCAAGATTGGACTTGCAGTCCCTGATCAACCTCTCATCTCCTGCAAGAAAGAGATCATCCACATATAGTACTAGTATGAGAGGTACCTCACCTGACAAGAAGTATAGGTTATGGTATGCCTCACTCCGCTGGATACCCATCTCTCGTAGATAACTGTCAATCCTTGAGTACCATGCCCGAGGTGCCTGCTTGAGCCCATAAAGAGCTCTCTGCAACCTACATACATGCGACTCCCTACTCTCCGCCTCAAACACCTCTAGCTGCTCAATATACACCTTCCTCAATAACTCCGTTGAGGAAGGCAGTCTTCACGTCTATCTGATGAACGCGCCAACCTATCTCTGATGCCAATGGTACGATAGTCTGAATAGAAGAATGCTTGGCGACAGGGGCGAAGGTTTCCTCATAATCAATACCTTCCTTTTGCGAATACCCCTTTGCCATGAAGCTTGCCTTGTACTTCTCCACACTTCCGTCTGCTGCATGCTTTACCTTGTAGATCCATCTGGATCCCACCACCTTCTTACCTTCTGGCCCCAGCACAACCTCCCATACCTGATTCTTCATGATTGAGTCATACTCCTCAACCATGGCCTCTTGCCACACATCATGTTGTGTAGCCTCCCCAAAACTAGAAGGTTCAGAGTCAATCAACTCTGTCATCAGTGCCATATAGCCCAGTCTATCTGGCGGTTTGCTTCGCCTCATGGAACTCTGTGGAAGACTCACCTGTCTGGAATCCTGAACAGTGGACCTATACCACCTAGGCCATGGCCTAGTGTCTACCTGCTGGGGCTGTGGATGTCCTCCTCCTGTTGCTGCTCATCCTCCACATCAATGATAGGAGGATCCTGTCCACCTGAATCCCTCTGACTATCAGAGCATGTGCCTTGTGTCAGTACCTGTTACTCCTCCAGTTTGACTCCTGAGTCCTTAGCTGGTTGTTCCTGTGCTGGTAAGTCCATAGATCTTCTCAAGGCTCTGTCCTCATCAAATTGGACATCCCTGCTCACAATGATCCTCTTGCGAGCTGGGACATCTACTCTATAAGCCTTGGAAGTCTCACTATAACCAACTAGAAGCCCCTTCTCTCTAGAAGGATCCAGCTTCTTCCTAGTGTCAACATGAATGTGACAATAGTAGATACTCCCAAATATGTGTAAGTGACTCACATCTGGTCTAGTACTCGTGAATACCTCCTCAGGTGTCGTCCTCCCCAATGCTGTGTGGGGACACCTGTTCTGGACATATACTGCAATCTGAAATGCCTCGACCCATAGAAATAGTGGTAATCCTTGATCAAATGGCATGGCCTTGCCTGCACTCACTAGTGTCCTGTTCTTCCTCTCCGCCACTCCATTCTGTTGCGAGGTGTGAGGAACAATGTGTTCCTTCTTGATCCCCTTTGATGCACAGTACTCCATGAACTCTCTGCCGGTTTACTCACCACCGTTGTTTGTCCTCAATATCCGAATCTTTCTCCCTGTCTGGTTCTCCACGAGAGTCTTAAACTCTTGGAAACGCTGGAAGACCTTTGACTTGGCCTTCAGGAAATAGATCCAGGTTTTCCTGGAATAGTCATTAATGAATGTGACGCAATAACTGTAACCACTGAAAGAATGGACACTCATCGGTCTGCATACATCCGAATGCATCAAGTCTAAGGCCCCCTCAGACTTGTGCTCACTATGTGGGAAAGGTCTCCTGATGGTCTTCCCCAACACACAACCCTTGCAGTGGTTGTGCTTCAACTCCTGTACTGAAGGAACTCGGATAACTGCCTGTCTCAGATGCCTCAGTGCACCATGATGTAAGTGTGCCATCCTCCTATGCCATAACTCACCATCACTGCTGCTGCTATTGACCAGAGCCTTTGTCGGCTCAAACTGTAGTCTGTAAACCTTCCCACTCCGAACCCCAATCATCCTGTCCAATCTCTGATTTGACCCATGTGGCCTGATATATACTTTCCTGTCCCGGAAAGTCACCAGAAAACCCTTGTCTTCTAGTGTGGAAACTGATATGAGATTCTTCGTCATCCTTGGGACATATAACACATCAGTAAAGCTGATAGGTTTACCAGACTCCCTCTGAAACGAAACAGTACCAACCCCCTGCGCCTGATATCGCGCATCATCTCCTAACTCAATATGGAGATTCAGTCCACCCTCCTTCAAGCGCTTGAAGAACGACCTGTCCTGCCATGTGACAAGATGTACCACTGTCCACATACCAGATACTGTTGTCGACGGAACTTGCCATGCAAGCTATCAAGCAAAAGTCTTCATCAAAACTTTTGTTGAAGTCATCCACGTCGGCAGAACCTGCTATCTGTGTGTTGTTCTTCTTCTTCCTCTTTGGGCACTGGGAAGCAAAGTGTCCATGCTTGTGGCATATGAAGCACTTGACTTTTGACATGTCCAAGTTGTTCTTGCCACCCTTCTTCTTCTTTGCCTTCCCCTTACCTGTGCTTGTTAGGGCTAGAGCCTCTTCATCCACGATCTGTGTGGCACCTTTGGATGAAGTTGAACCTTGACCCATCCGGGTCTCTTCTTGTGTGAAGTCATCCCACAATCTCTGCTAGTCAAGGAGCTTCTCCCTAGCCACCACGCCTTTAACAAAGACGTCCCATGGCGTAGAAAAGCCATTTAGAGCTACACGAACTAGCTACTCATCCTCAGTCTTATAACCCATTGTTCCGAGCTCATCCCTAATTTGTGTGAGCCTTGTAAGATAAGGCACCACTCCTTCCCCCTTGGCCATCATGGTGCTACGCAATCTCTCCTACAACACCATCCTCCTGTTTTCGTTCTTGCTTTGGTAGAGACTGTCCAAAGCTTTCCACATCTCTAATGTGGTTTTCTTCCCAGACAAATGAGGGACTATATGGTCCTTCACCCCATCCAAGATGATCAACATAGCTCTGGAGTATATCTTCTTCCACTTAGCCAACTCTGCCGGATCTGTGGGAGCCACCTTCTGATCATCAATGTGATCATCAGCATCACTGACATCTAGGATCCTGGTGATCCTCTCTTTCCAAGTAGGAAAGTTCTGTGCCCCCTGGAGTCTATCCTCAATTCTCAACTGCACAACCATAATGAATAGTACTTGTAAACACTAGGATAGATATGCCAATGATCTATCCAACCAACCTGCTACTTTGTCTCAGTCTGCTTAGAAGAGCTTTGATACCATGTAAATTTCCTTAAAATCCACTCTAGGGCTAGAGTATGCTGGATTAATTAATTAAACCCAAATTGTTACTGTTAACCACACATGGATTTCTTCACCAAAATAAAATGCAGCGGAAATAAAACACTGAGAGAAATATCAATCACACAATAGACACAAATCTTTTTGGGTATAACCCCTCGGACAAAACCCAAGATGGGAAAACCGGTGCAGTAGTATGAGAAGATATTTTATAAAGAAAATATGGAACAATACAATCTAGAAAATCGATTTTCCCAACCTGGCAAAATTGACCTCTGTGAATCACTGAGAAAAACCAGAACCAACCTGTACGACCCCCTGCTTAGGTGTATGACCCTCTGCGTCAGCTGTACGGAATCCGTACGGCTCTCACACATGCAGACTGCTGTACGACCGATGTACAACCTGTTGTACGACCTGCTACTGTACGACCTCTGCTGTACGGTTTGGCTTCCTCTCTCGCTGATCCGTAAGGCCTCTCTATGCCTGATCTCCCTGTCGATCACTGGATTTCTGCTCCTCTGTCTTCTTTGCAAAACTCTCTCTCTCTGCCTGATCTCCCTGTCGATCACTGGATTTTTGCTCCTCCGTCTTCTCTGCAAAACTCTCTCTCTCAAACTTTTCTTCTCACTCTCTAGTTGACAGCTATGAGCAAGAATATCAATGTTGGAATGTGTATGTGTCCTCTCCACCAATTGATCCTCCTTTTAACTCAATTGCTAAGCGAAAAACCTAATCTCACTATTGATCAATGGATGAGATCCTCCGGTGAGATCAATGGCCAAGATTAGGTTAGCCATCACTTAAATATTTTTCACTTTCACTTTATAAAAAGGTGTTCCATTAAGTCAATTAATAATTAGATCACTTTAATATATTTTCCAAAGTAAAACTTAGGAAAAATGCATTAAATACAATTTGGCTTCTTTATTTAAGTCTTCTGCATGCAAGGACACATGCAATGCAGTAAGACCTTCCTTGTTGTCACTTTCTAACACTTGCTTCATCACTCCACCGAAAGGAATTATTTTTAAGGAGGTTGGTTAGCAGAGAAGTTAAATGAGCATAGTTCTTGATGAATCTTCGATAGTAACTGGTCAACCCTAAGAATCCTCTAAACTTGGAGATATTCTTTGGTTGGGGCCATTCGCCGATTGCTTTGATTTTCTTTGGATCCACCTTTACTCCTTCCTTAGAGATAATGTGACCAAGATACTATACTTGTTTGCCAAATGTACATTTTGACCTTTTTGCCTAAAATTGGTTTTCTTCCAGGAGAGATAGTATCTGTTCCATATGCTTCAGATGTTCCTTCCATGTCTTTCTATATATAAGGATGTTATAAAAAAAGACTAACACAAATTTCCTGAGGTAGGGTTAGAATAGTTCATGCATAACTGCCTGGAAAGTGGCTGGGGCATTTGTTAATCCAAAAGGCATTACCTTGAATTCATAGTGCCCTTCATGCGTTTGAAAAGCGGTCATGGCGACATCTTCTATTCTGACCCTGATTTGATAGTAACCTGATCTTAAATCAAGTTTTTAAAACTATTTGGCTTCATGAAGTTCATCCAACATGTCGTCGATGAATGGAATTGGAAACTTGTTCTTGATTGTTAGTTTGTTTAATCCTTGGTAATCTATGCATATTCTAAATGAGCCATCTTTCTTTCGTACTAATACAACTGGGGCTGCATATGGACTCTTGCTTTTCATGATAACATCACATTTCAACAAATCTTGAACTAATCTTTCTATTTCTATTTTATGGTGGTGGGGGTGTCTATAGGGTTTTACTTTGATTGGGCTTGACTTTGGTTTAACCTCGATTATATGTTTGATCCTTCTTTCTGGTGGTAACTCCATGGGTAGGTCTTGAAATATCTTTTTGTGTTTTTGAAGTAATTCTTGGACTTCTTCTTCTCTGGGGTCATCTTGTTCTGAATCCTGTCTCTCCATCTGATGACATTGGATCACGCAAGCTGATGCCCCTTTTGGGATAAGTTTTTCAATTTGTTGAGATGAGACAACTTGCGTTTGGGGTGGTTTGAACCCATATAGCTTATACTTTTGTCCTTGCCACTTGAACTTGATGAAATGTTTTTGATGATTGGCCGAGTAGGTACCCAATGTTTGTAGCCATTCGACTCCTAAAACTATGTCTACTCCACCTAGAGGTAGATTTCACCTTATGGCACTTCCCTACATTCTCAATCTTTTTGCCATCTACGACCATCATCTTCATGTCTGGAACTGGATATACAAATAGCTTGAGTTTCCTTGCGAATCTTATGTCAAGAAAGTTGTGGGTGCTTCCTGTATGTATTAGTACTATGACGTTATCGTTTTTTATATGCCCTTTTAACTTAAGTGTTCATGTTTGGCTAATGCTGGTCATCTGATTCATCATTCCCTTCTGGTTCACATGTGTATAATTTCTTTGAATTATCTTCTGTGTGGCACTTGTGTCTGGGGTCCCATTTGCCTCTGCATAGTTTGCATTTGCCTTCTTTCATTCGTTGAGCTTCCAATCTTCTTTTGTCATCTCATATGTGTGGAGGTATGTATTTGTTTTTATCTGTGTCTGTTGTTGGTGGCGTGTTTCTTCTTGAATACGTTTTTTCCATTTCTTGATTGGAAACTTTCAAATTTGGCTTCTGCCGCTTTCGCCTTATGTCTTGCTACTTCTACGTTAGGTATGTCATGCATCTTCAATTCATTTTGGATATACGGTTTAAGGCCTCCCAAATAAGTTTTGATTAATTTCTTACTAGATAATCCAAATACTCTTCTGGCCAAAGATTCCCAATGTCCCATTGATGCGTGAATTCCTCGACACTTCCTCTTTGTTGTAGCCTAGTAAGTTTTGAAAATAATTTGTTTTCGGTAATTCCTTGAAATCTTTTAAAGAAGTTGTTTTTGAATAAGTGTCACGTGTATGAATAATTTTCTCCTTTCCACCACATGTACCAATTGTATGTGTATCCTTCTAGATGCATGGATGCATATTTTACTTTCTCCTCATCTGTTGTAATGTTGAATATAGTGAAATATTCTTCGGCTTTGTTTAACCAGGCCACACATTGGTTTTCGTTCCTGTTGTATTTCGACAATTCTATTTTTGCTCGGGGTGGGCATTGGGCACATCATAAGGGGCTGATATTGGGAGCCTCTTGATCTATACGGGGGTGGTGATAGGATGTGGCATGGTCTTTGTTCTGATACCATGTTAAGAATTAGGCTTGGGAAAAAGAATGAGAGAACATTGGTATACACGATTGACTTTTATTGTGGGAAAGTGTTTGTTATGACATCTTTTGGAGGTTTCATACCTAACAGGCTAACCCCAGGTTACTTTAACATAATGATGTCTTATCTAATGGTGAAGGTCTTATTATAGAGATGGAAAGACATACTCAGTATCTTTTGATCTAATTTCATTGTTAGAACAGACCTGCTAAATATATTATGTACATTTATGTGATCTCATAGAGTAGGCACTTCTTTGAAATAATGTCAATGCAGCTTGTTTTAAGCTCTAGTAGTTCCCCTAGATAATGGCGCTTGCTTGGATATTATATCAAAAGTTATATGAACAATGAAGTCACATAAATCAAAACAAACCAGTATACACTATACAGTTATATTTTTATTCTGAGTGTGCCACATCAGTCGTCAGTAAAATGTGTTATTGAATTTGTGCTTCATCGTATGTACTACTTTAGGTGTGATGAACTTGAATTAGAACCCTGTGAAGATCTAGAACATCTAGATATTCTAGTGGAGTGCGATGAAATTGTAACATTACAATTCTCTCTCTCTCTCTCTCTCTCTCTCTCTCTCTCTATATATATATATATATATATTTTTTTTTTTTTCCAAGAAAAAAAACATACTTTTTATTTGAGAGGAAAAGAAAATACAATCTGCAGGTGCTAGTGCACAGTTCCAGAAAGAGTTAGTGTGACTTATATATCTCCTCAACTATCCCCTGTAATTTTTGGATCAGACTGAAATCTCTGACTTAAAGAAAGCTCGTTAATCCGGAAAGACTCCTCCCACTACACTAAATGATCGTTTCTTGCAGAATTCCCTTGCACACATAAACTCTCCACCATCGAGAAACGATTATGAAGCACTTCATCCCCATCTAAATTCATTTTCATTCCCAACAAAACACAATAACTCTCAAGTGTGTGGACCTGCACAAAGGGAGGGTAGTTGACCGTGGTTTCAATGCTAATTAAACTAGGCCTTCTCTGCTCTGCCATACCGTGCAAGTTGGAGGCTTCATCATCATGTGCGATGCCAGATGTCCTACTCGTGGATGGAATCGAGGAATGGCATTCAATGGTGATGGGATAGGAACGTGCCCCTTTAATCCTTGCTTTATTCCAAGCATCTTTTTTGTACTCATGAAAAAAATTTCTTAACCCTATGATTATGGAAACCATTTTCTAACCTTGGATTGGTTTGCATAATCAACAATTCCTTGCTCATTTCTTGTGCCTTTATTTGCTAGCTTGTCAGCAATACCATTATTTTCCCTTTTCACATGATAGAATTTGATCAAGGTTGGCTTGACAAGGTGCATTATGAACTTGTGAATCCTTCTACAACTTAACTTATCTTCTGCATACCCTTGGCGCATATTTTGAATCACATGTTTCGAGTCACCAAAAACCATGAGACTAGAAATATTTAATTGTGAAACAATTTCCAAACCATGGTAAAGGGTTAACCATTCTAATTCATTATTAGTTTTAATTCCAAGTCCCCACGCACATGAATTGACTATTTTTCCTCCTAAATCAAAGACGATCTCTCCCGCACTTGTCGCCCCTCAGAATTGCAACATACTTGGTAGGTAAGGGTTTCTTCATTTTTCAGTTTGAGAAAAAGGAAGATCACAATTTGATCTTCATAAATGGGCCTTAATTCATGGGCCCAAGGGGTTTATACCTGAACAAATGGTCCCTGGATTTTGATCCCTCTCGAGACATTCCCTCAACAATTCCTGTGTGGCTTAAACTTCCCCACTTTCCCATACACTATTGGAATGATTTGTCAATGAAGGCAGTAGGAAACTCCCTAGGGAGGTATATTGACATAGCAGAGCCAAAATATCAGTACACCTGCACTCGGATCTATGTTGAGGTAGATATGGAAGGAGGTCTACTAGAAGCAATAAATATCAAGGTTGATGATTGGACCTACATTCATTAACTCGACTACGAATAGTTGCCCTTCAAATGTAGGATCTGCCATGAATATGGTCATTTTGTGAAACATTGCAAGATGAACCCCCTCCAGATTCTGACAAGCCATTGGAGGAGAAATGGTATCAGGTCAAAAAGGGGGAGCCACGAAAAACCATAATAAAGGAAAGGCTTCAGCTAAACATAGAAACCCTAGAACAACAGGTCCGAGCCAGACTGAAACGCAAAAGGAGAAGGCAGATAGAAACCCTTACGAAATTTTATCACAATACGAAGAGAAGGATGGGGACTCCATTTCTGTTCAAGCTGAAAGAATGAAGGATCCCCCCCCCCCCCCTCATCCTTCCTCTATTGTTGGAACTGATATTCTGCCCCCAAATGTTGAAGAGCAAGAAGAATCAGAGGACACTATGGACAATTCAGCCGGAGAAGAGGTCGATCAAGAAAAAACATCTAGGAAAGGAAGAAAATCTAATAAGGAAACAAGAGAAAGCACGGCAACAAAGGACATAGCCCTAGGTAACCAAATCAACATTAAAAGGGCAATTCGGGGAACAAGTAAAAGGTAGAGGACCTGGAAAAGGAAAGCCCCAAGGAAATCTTCTCGGAGGAGCCCCATCAAAATCAAACAGTAAATAATGAAAACAGTCTCCTGGAACTGAAGGGAGTTGGGAAGTCAAGAAAAAAGAGAAGCAACCAGAAATCTCATAAGAATGGAAATCCCAGACATCCTACTTATCCAGGAGACAAATCTTGAAGAGTAGTTGGCCCTCGAAACTGGGAAAAATATTTGGAAATCAAGCAAAGGCACTGCTTCAAGTTCAAGAGGAGCATCAGGAGGTATAATTACGTTGTGGAACAAGAACAAATTGGCTCTAAAAAATCTTCAAGTGCACAGACATTGGATCATGTCTGAAGTTTGAACTACAAGATCTGGATTTGAACACTCAGGTAAGTCTGTTCAACATATTGTTCCAAATTTGAATTCAGAAAAGAAAGAATGCTGGAATTATAGCCAAGATATGTTAGTTCAAAGTCACCCCCTCATCCTATTCTAGCAGGAGACTTGAATATCACCTTGCATAGCGCAGAAAAAATAGGTGGCTCCCCCATCCGAGACCGATCAGCTTTTTTATAATTTTTTTTCTCAAGGATCACTAAAAAATCTTAATAGATCAATCTCTATATACACAGATAGTAATTAAGATCTTAAAAGGTAACTGTCCTGTTTGATACCGATCCGCCCCTTTGGAATTCCTCCACAAAGAGTCCCAATATTCAAAACCAATGCCTGTTCCAAAATCTGGTCTGCTACAGTATTGTGCTCTCATTAAACATGCTCAAAGAAAACCCTCTGGAATTGCCCGCTTACCTCCTTTAGATGACGTGCCATCTGAATAAGGCCAATATGCTGAATCTGCATCAAGCCTGTCAAATTGATTACAAAAGTAGAATCCCCAACACCTTGAATCTTCCTCAAAACCATCTTCAATGCTCGTTTTAACAATTGAAAGAGTGCTGAGAGTTCATCCCAAATGTTAGTGCCCTGTCCCAAAGCCCCCTTCCTACAGAAGAAATGATCATCCGACAGATAAAGGAAAAGTCAATAACATGTTTACGATCCACCCCCCGGTATGCCCCGTCAAAGGACCACACCACATCTTTTTGGAGTTGTAGCTCCTTTACAACCTGATCTTTATCATGCCTCACAAACTGGATGTAGTGCCGAAACAGAGCCATTACCTGAGCTGATATCTGGAAAACCAGAGGCAATCTATCCTCGAAAATGGCTTTGTTACGAGCCAGCCAGATGCCCCAGTTGACTAAATAGGGTATATATCAGAAATTTTTCACCTCATTCCGTGCGAAAAAATCTGCAAAACAGTCTATTGTTGTGTCCCTAGCCCACAAATGTTTTAAATTTAGTTGCTCTTCTATTTCCCGTCAGAGCTGCTGAATATAACTGCAATGGATAAAAATATGGGAATTGGATTCTTTGGCTGCTCGGCACATCAGGGAGATTCCCGACCTTGCCTGTTTCACTTCTGCAACCTTTCCAAAGTTTGTTTTTAAGTTTAACTAAAGGAACAACACACTTTTTGGGGGAGCAGCAATCTTCAGAGCTTTTTCCACCACCAACATTGATCCTTTCCCTCCCCTGTGACCAGAGAGAGGTAGCCCAACTGAGCTGAATAGGAGTCCCCTAAATTGTTAAACATCCATACCAATTTGTCCTCATCATTGTTAATATGGATATGAGCTTGTTGGAGCACCCAGGCATACTGATCCTATAGATGTGCCCAATTCCCGTCCAACCCAAGATCCTGAAATTGAAGCCAAGCTTGGTTCCATAAGTCCATGGACTGAGGGTTCTCAAACTTATCCAATGTTCACCTCCCTTGTTCTTGAAAATGGCAAACCGGATCGTAAGGAACTCCCATTTCCCCCTTACAACCATAATCGAATCGAATCCATTCCCACATGGACAGCAGAGCCAGAACCAATCTTCCAGGCCAGGTATCATCCAACCACCCGGAAGGCCAAGGACAACGCCTTCCATTGATTAGATACCATCTAGATAGGCTTGTTCCTCATCCGAACCCAATCAATGATTGTGCCCGGGGATATGTACTTGGAAGTTGGCAATCATAATCCTCCACCATAGACTGTCCAGTGTTATGTGTTAAGAAATTCAATAATGCTTTTGCCGCTATGACCTGGTTGAAAGAAAAGATGTTCTTTATATGCCATCCACCACAATCTTTCTGAGAAGCAGTCACTTTCCAGTTCAGTAAGTGGCATCCTGGATACTCACTGCTTCCTTTCCATAGATAATTGGAACAAAGCTGCCTTATCCAATCAAGAGTCCCTTTCGGAATGTGTGCCATCAAGTACCAGTAGACTAGAATGGCCTCAAGCCTTGATTTTATCAACACCAATTGCCCACCACAAGATAACCAGCGATTGCACCAGCAATGAACCCGCTTCTCAATCTTTGCAATTAGCCATGCCCAAATCCACCTTGCCATATTTATTGGGCTTTAGCATATATCCTAAATATTTCACTCCATCCTCCATATTATGCATTTCAAAGGGGAAGAATCTCTCCCAGAAAGTTCTTCTAATCCCAATCTCACCAGTACAGTATAAGGCCGATTTACCTATGTAAACTTAATTTCCATACTCGTTGCCTGGCAGAAAAGCTCAATAGCATCTTTATAATTTATAGTGATGGCTTTCTGAGACATAATTCAAGCAGAAATAACTCTCTCTCTCTCTCTCTCTCTCTCTCTCTCTCTCTCTCTCTATATATATATATATATATATATATATATAATTTTAACTTTCAATTGAGGTTGATCAAAATTTGTTCTAAAAGGCAACTGTCAAAATGCCAGATTGGTCCCTTCATAAGCACCAGTTTTGGAACTTATCTTGTAATTGTTTTACAGATCCCAGTTTTAACTAATGCAGTTGGTGGAATCTTAGTTGGACTCGTAACTACACAAGCTGGTGGTGTCCGAAAGGTGATATGGTACTCCATGTCCTGCAGTTTCAATTACAATCAATTGATTTTATCTGACCTTCATGTTGGAACTTGCTCCATATCTTGGAACATTTGATGCTTATACCTTTCCTCGTGTCTACTTTTTATGGGCAGGGTTTTGTTATTGTATCTGCTTTGATAGTGACCGCCTTGTTGCAATATGTATTTGATGGTATACCACCATCTTTATATGTTCTGTTATCTCTACCTCTGGTGGTCACCAGCATAATTATTTATCAGAGATATCCTTATCAGGCAAAAGAAAAGAAACTGTAAGGCATCATCCTTGGAAGGTTTAGAAACATTTGGAGCATAAATGTGGTGGTCATATAGCAGGCCCTGAAATCCTGCATAGCTACCATGTAGAACTTATAAATGTGGTGGTCATATAGCAGGCCCTGAAATCCTGCATAGCTACCATGTAGAACGTATTACAATAATTTTGTTTGTTTGAATGTACAAGTTTTGAGGCAAATTAAGCTTCAAATAGTCTGTGGGCTGCAGATGCAACATTGTCATGTTTATGTTAGCAAATCCTCAAACATGGGAAAATTATTGGAAGAATCTATTGGTGAGGAAAAAAGTACAAAATTATGTTGGAAAGTAAGGCTTCGAGTCAAGTAAGAGAATGCAGAAGATAGTTGCAAAGCATTGTCAGGATATGTATTGACGGGAGCCCCTGATTTGAACAGATCCATGTCTGTGTAATAATCGGTGGAAATACATAGATACTATTCTGACAGGGCAACACTTTTAGTATTCTTTAGTTTGTATGGTCTTTACAGTAGGACTTTTTTCTCCAGAGATGATTCTCTTTTTGTTTGCACATCTATTTGAAGATTTATCTTATTTGATGAATCTTAAGTAGATATTTACAACATGTTAAAATTGCAAAAAATGTATGTAGTAGAAGTTGTGTTAGGTTGTATTGTCAAGGTACATAACTATGAACCTTGGTTGCAGTCAAAGTAGACTTCTTGCGTTAAATAAACTGACTGAAATTGAAAGGAATGATAGTAAGCTAGTTGGAGATGAGACAACTCATGGAAAATGGATCTACTGCACTCACAAAATCTGGATGGTGGTTCTCTTGTACTCTAAATTTAGTTAGTGGCTCTCTACAATGAAGAGCCTTTTTGGCTAAGGGTGATTGCTCAAGAAAAGCCATTAGTAACAAGGCAGGCAAATTTGTAGCTTAAAAGACTAGTAGTTAAACTGATGTCATTAATGTCACTAACAATCATTTTAGAGAGGATGATTAAGATGGAATTCTAGCATTTTTGTTGGTAATACATACTAAGAAAGAGCTGACATAGGAATTCACCATTGTGACAAGTATTATTGTTTCAAAATACTAGACATGCCTAAGGGACACACACACACACACACACACACACACACACACTAAACAAGTATTACTGTTTCAAAATACTAGACACGCCTAAGGGACACACACACACACACTATATATATATTATTTTAGTGATTGATTCAAAGTTCAAATCTCTTTTAAACTTTGATAAATGTGATAATTATTTATTTTAGTGTCTTGATTGAGAAGAATGAAGATGGGATGTTAACAAGAACCAATGATAATCATTAAGATTAGCAATTATTTTAATGGTGTTCATTAAGTTTATGTGGGGGTCATTGTATTGAATGCTCCCTATAGGTATAGTGGAGGTTTTCTTCCAATGTTGCTTCAAGAAAATACTAAAGTTTGAAGAAATGTGGAGATAAATTTCTAGATAGGGTACAAAGTGTGTTAAACGAGGAAATAGAGAACCAATAATTGTAATAAATGTTTAAAAAGCTAACTAAAACAAATGAATAACCAACATTTAAAGCAAATTTTGGACTTGGGTAGTATCATTTCAATGATAAATGTTAAAAACTATTTTAGAAATCAGAAATCTTTGAATTGCTTTGATTCTATGTAGAAATTTTGTAAATCTGTTTTTTTGCAAACTCAGAATATCAACTCATCCGTGAGGTTGTCCTCTCTCTATTTCCTGTTAACTTTCATCCTTGGAGATGAATCTGAAATATTAATTTACAACAATATTTCACTTGTCTTCAATCCAATTTCAAAAGGAAGTTTGGGAAAATAAATATTGATCAAATGCTTTTTAATACCACGAAGTTTTAATCCTTGGGGCACACTTTCCAAGTCTTAACATATCTGAAAATGTTTTATTACAACATATTATTTTAGCAATAAATTTGAGCCTTTATCTTCAATAGACGTGTTAAATCACCTAAACAATTCACCTCAGTGTTAAATCAACATGCATACCCAATGCTTCCCATCCAAAGGTTTCCAAAGCTCAAATATTGTCCTCTAAGCTGTGTACTTCTAAGTCTACCACACCTACATGATCAATCCTCAACGTAAGCATTCTAAAGTCAAGTACAAGCCTCCATCCAAGCAACCAGATGTCTCCATACCATTTAGGGCTTAATGCCCTCCTAGATCCTTAATACTCTAAAGTAAATCTTCTTCCCAAGCAAGCAACTAATTTCCATGTGTGCCCCATGAGGAAAGCGACTAGCTCAATAGGTCTCCAATGCTCCAAGGAAGAATGCTACACAGGCATCAAGACGATGTTTAACAATCCATAATAAAACTATCTCCAATGGGCATGTCCATCACATAATAACCAAGGGTAAATTAACACAATGCACCCAAATCACATGAAGCAGCACTAGGCATTGTGTAAAACTTTTGGAATAAACCTATCATTCCCTCTTTACAAAGAAAGTGTTTTTATCAACACTAGGTTTCTCCTACAACTCAACCAAAATTGCCATTTACAAATCTAAACCCGTTGCAATGTAAGAATCAACCATTGGTTTCTAGAAAGAATTTTCCCTCCAAACATCATACTCCATAAAGGCATTACGCCTCACCTCAAAACCACTAGAAGGTACATAAATGGAAGAGGCCAATGAACTATGGTTAACATATATCCTAGGAGGTATATGTGCCCTCACTGAAGAGTTGGGCACTCGTACATGCCCTTGTGCATCCTATAATGTTTGACTGAGCCATCTTGGCTTCCCGTGGTTCATACATTATAGAACTCCCTCAAGGGGTTGAAATTCTTCTACTTTGAGTAATCGTTTTTTGATATGCTCTTCATAATCCATAACGTCTTCAAGAAAAATTATAGGAGAGGATTCTTCCACATAATTGCAATTACAATGTGATATGCATATATAATTGGATATTCCTCAATGAGGGGAGTTAATATATCTTTGTAAAATGCCACACGCCACTATAAATACGAGAGCTAGGGTATTGAGGGTGGAAATTTATAATGACTATAGCACATTCAATATTGGTTGAAAATATATCATATAATATGTCATCTCAAAGCTCTGTAGCCTCGAGGGTTAGCTCAAGTGATCAAGATGTGAGATCTCTCCCCCCAAAGTTGGGGATGTCACGGGTTTGACTCTCTTGATCCGCTAAGGGTTAGGCTCTGTAATCAGGGTCGACGATTTACCTTGTTTATGAATCATGGGGAAGTACTTGGAGGCTTTTCTGCAAGATTGTTCCTCGAAAAAAATGTCAGCTCAAAGCTCTAGAAATTATTTATCAAATGACTATCAAAAGTATCTTCTTTGCAAGACTCGTGGCCATCATTGAAAGCCCTAAAAAAGAATAGATTTCCAACTACAATATCTCCTTTGTTTGAACTGTGATTTGAGCGATTTTTCTTTTGAAATTGCATATTTTTGCAAGGAGAATACAAATCTACAATTAGTTTATGGGAATTCTACAAACAAAAACTTAGAAATTGATTAGTGTGTTGTGGCTCCATATTTGCAAAAAACAAGTAGAATTTTTTTCCCAATTGTGCCATGGAAAGTGCTATGATTGTACAAGTACTTTAGACCTAAATATGCAATCACATATAAGATATTAGAAATTCGCAATGCTTTATTTATAAAAAATCCCTTGAGGTAGGGCAACACCTCACAATTGATAATTTTACAAAAAGAATCCACTCCTATTCACTTGGCTCTTAAGGTTGAGTGACCTCTCGATGAGTTAAGTTCCGAATACAATATTCTTTCACATAGCATACAAAGGAATCCATCTTACTTATAGATAACAAGATAATCACAACCATGACAACCTCATGATTGCCTAGTTAATCTTTTTTAAAGAGGCTTCATAACATTTATTCAATATTAACTACCATAGTGGGCATTATTTATTAATAACAAACATAGTGGATTCAACCCATCTTTTACATTAAATGGCCTGCATATTATTGCTATAATGGGCCCTTCCCCCCTCCCATTACACCCTTGGGGAAGATCATTACAAGACACTACCATAGAATCTTGAATCTCTAAGAAACAATGACCACTTATGAATATGAAATAATATAACCCTAGATTGCTAGCGACCCCTAAAAGTGTTCCATCTTTGAACATCATGGACCAAAATATTTGGACACAACATCATGATTTGTTTAGGACATCCTACAAGACTAAGACAAGTGGCTTAGGTATATCAAAATCACAAAGATAAATAACTGCATAAATCCATCCATCTTGAAATATCAAACTCATGGTACAATTAATAACCCACATAGCATTGTCAACATATCATGCAAATCGCACGTGTGCACCTTAAAACCTCCATAAACTAAAGCAACAACCTCAACAAGGTCACCTCCCTCTTTTTGAAAGAACTCTAAAGCACTCTACAACACTCTTATCACTTACAAACCAAGAACAACTCACTTATTCCACAATAGGTTTTGACCTTATTCCCATGGAATCTTTCCATACATACTTTTCATGTGTCTCGAGAAGACTAGAAGGTTCATCCAACATCCCACTATAATGTATAATTGCTACATAATCAACAAACAACTTGTAAATGCCACCATTTTGCACCTCTAATAGAATTCCTCATAATTGCTAGAATACAATCGATGATAGTGCATCGTTGTCCTTCAAATGAACTCTATACTGAAGCTTTGTTATATAGGAATCTAAAATATTTTTCTTCAAACCAGGAACAATCAAAATATCATTCAACTCAAGAACATTACCTAATGGCATTTGGAAGGAATTGTAGCCCAATCCTCGAAGCAGCATCATCACACAAATCCTCGTCCATTCCTCTTTCTTGCTCTTGAAACTCGTTGAAATATTTTGTCATAAGTTATGTCTCAATTCCGAATTGTCCACATACCATCGAACACTTGACACATTGTCAGGAGATAAACAAGAGACCACAGAGAGGGAAGCCTCAAATGGGAATGATCCCTCATCCACTCTTACTACAATATTAGTTGCATCTTGCTTGGCCTTCCACTCCTTATTTTATGGACACTCACCAACATGATGTATAATTGATGACACCTAAAACTTTTCACCTCACATATTTTTTTATCCCAACTTAATTGTTCTTACAGTTTTTGTATCCTTTCTTGCTTCCCTTCCTTGTTCTCTTGATGAGGGCTAGGTCTTCCAATCCCTTTCGTTGCTCCACACATGACTTTGTGATTCTGGGAAAGTAGCTAACATGTGATTTTGGCAAGTAGCTAACAATTGTATCTATGCCACTCATGTGAATAGCTGAAATTTTGTTGTGCAAGAGCAATTGTTTAGAGATGCAAGAACTTTGATATAAACCTATTGATTCCCAACATCGGCATGATTTCCACAGTGATGTAGCCAATAGACTTAGATTCATTCATAAGATCTAAAAGCCATGCAAACACACGAGAATGGAAAAATAAATACCTTTTATTTCTTCTCCATTAGTAACCATTACAATCAAAGTTCAACCCCCTCATAACTACTATATGAGATTTTCGAAAATTGCTAATTTTAGAAAATTCTCGCATGACTCTAAAATTGACCAATAACTAAAAGCTAACTAGAGTGGCACTAGTTGTCAACTCACTTTTCTAATTAGGTGCATAAACTAAGAGACATCTGATAATTATAAATTTAAAAAATCCCATAAAAACACTAAAACCCCAATTTGAGGCCTTATATGAAGGAATTTGGCCTCGGAAAAGTGTCGAAATGAGGTTTGATTAAAAGGATCTTATCGATCATTGTAGTGAACTCTTTGAAACGCAACTTCCTATTAAATTTCAGACCCAATAGAAGTAAGAAGTTATGACCCTCAGAAATCCTTGGATCAGAAGGATAGGAACATAATGACATAAACAAACATATTGAACTTCGTCGATTTGCTATTCTGTCTTCATCATTGTGTCTAGAGCGATGTACCCTTCCTGTCCATGCTTAGTTTCACCAATTGTGTCACTATTTGGTCCTCACGTCTCTTGTAGAGATTTTCGTCTTACGTGTAGTGGTAAAAGCAAGTCAAGTTTGGAGATTCGCCATTTCTCCCTATATGCATTGTCATGTTGTCATTTTTGTGTCATTGAGTCTCGGTTGAAATGCTCATCATGCACATATCTCATTTCGCGAAATCTGCTTCCATTTGACCCCGTGTCGCTCATTTGAAGTTTTACCATTATGCATCTTGTTGATCAAATTTCGCCTTTTTGTTGGGTCATTGCCCTTTTATAAATTTTGCCATTTTGTGTCATGTGTTTCCTCAACGTTAGTATCGTCACACCGACATCCAAAAAGTAAAAAGATTCCCCCCTAGGCCTCATCTCTCCAATGTCAGTGATTATAAAAAAAAGAAAGAGAAAGCCCCCTCACAAACCAGAGTATGTACCTAGGCTAAGGGTCCCCAATTCCCTTATTATTAATGAAAAAAGATTGCTCCCTTATGTCCTCTATTCAAAATTTCATTAGTAAAAAGGAGGTTGATTCCCCCATATAATATATTAAAAAGGGGCTTTGGATAGGCAAACCACACAAAAGATGTCGGTGTGTAGTCAGCACTATGACATGGGTTTTTAATGAATTACTAAACAACAAGAAGCATCACGTGGAGACAACCCACTTGTTGGCTGGTAGGTTTCAATTTTGACTGCGTAGTGGTAGAAGGATACCCAAACCCTAACATAACAAAACGCATGTGGCACAAAGAGTTGGACACGCAGGCACCCAGACATACCAACACTCAATCGAGACCGCACAAAGGCAGCGCAGAGGCTAAGAAAAAATAACGCTCCCATTCACAAGTGCGTTGGCACAGCTCGACAAAGATACACCAACAATGCAACAACAGGAAGAAGAATCATATGCGCAGAGCCACCGACAGGTAATGAAGCCACAGGCCACTGGCAGAGCCCGCACAAACCATCGCAACACAGGCATACATGCATGATGAAATGGCGCACATCGCAGGCAAATGCATGGAGGCGGAAACACGTCGAATGACAGTAGATTGACGTTTTAGCAGATAACGTAGACTGGCGGACATAACTCGGCCGGAAAACAAGGCATGAGGCGAGCACCAAGGCTGGCATCACACGCAGGTCAATACGCAAAGTGGATTGTATACTCCCAACACAAAATTGAATAAGTGGTAGTGTGGGTGAATTCATAGGCGTGGGCAGCACATCACACGTGGGCGGCCAATGCAACAATGTTATGTGTAGTCGCAGAATAATAAAGAAAAAATGCAAGAGCGCGGGGGGACTGAATTCATCAGGAGGGGACCCCGCCATTAGAAGTATAAAAAAGAATGAGCAATTTTCTTACACAGATCTGACCCGGGAGTTCCTCGTATGACATTCGGGGATTTTGTTTGGTGCCTTGCGACTTACACAATTCATAGTCGCATACGAGCTGGGTCGAGTACACAGTACAGCAGGATGTTGTGTTTCGATTGCACGCAGGTTAGAGTTAGATCCCACCTCTGGCCCCTTTCGCTAAGTTTGTCTAATGCAAGTGATTATCGTGTCCAATTCGGCTGCATGACAAACAGGTGAATAGCTCAGCGAATGCAATAATCATAATAACAGGCGCCCAAATGTAGATTTCCATGGCACGCAATGCCGAGGGCATCTCCAAAAATAGGCAGTAGAAGAAACGACATGAAATCCCAGTTTTTGTTTTCCTCCACACTGTTATTTCCGATCACAGAAGGTTTGCAATAGACAATACAACACAGTAACTGCAACTGCGCAAACAAAAATTCTCACAGCTGGTATAGTGCAGCAGATGGTCTAGTGTTCGTGGTTTATATGTATTATGGCTTATAATCAATCAAAATTGTTGCAGTTGGCAAGTGAAAAGTTTGGTCACAGGGAATTTCCGGGTTCAATTAATTGTATTGATGAAGCACTCGAGTTCCAAGATTAAATTCTGGTTTGTATTTTACTGGATCATTGATGTGTTTTGGGTACCATAGTAGATAGTTTTCGACTGCCTCATGTTGAACTTTTCTTAAGAAACGCAACAGGAAACTCATATGATCCCCTGTCTAAGCAGTTCATCGACCACCCACGTAAAAGCGAGGACAGAAAAACACCATAGAGCTTTGTAGAAGAAGGCTACAAAACCCACTCAATTTCGATGGCCATACAATCAATCAAATGGAAGTACATTACAGCTACAATCAATCAAGATCAACCGGATTGATTGGGCCAACAAAGTAGAGAGAGATTGCGGGCCTTCTGATGACAATGCGACTGTGTGTGATAATAATATCGCCTCGAAATTTGCTGTAATAAGGCACAGGTTACATGATCACAATCAAGCCTGTTATGAGCAATGCAAGGTCTGCAATGAAACAAGGATTAAAACTTAGTATTAGAGGCACCAAATTAGACTTTTTATTTTTTATCACATTTATTATTTAAATTTTAGTTATATTTTTTATTTAATGTTTTTTTTAATTGGTAATTATTTTAATTTCTAAGTAATTAATTTAATTTATAAAAAGTGTACTTCCGTATTATTTAGACGTTTTATTCTTTGTATCTGTTTTCGTACCCGGGCGTTTCATTTCATATCCAATGATGAACATAGGTTTCTTACGACTCACTCTCTTCATATGCACACAAACATCAAACATCACCAAAAAAATATAAGCAAAACAAAACAATTTCGAGGGTATGCTTGGATACACGATCAAAAGTGATACACGATCAAAAGTGTTAGGATATATACAACAAACTTTTATATAAAAGAGATACTTGTCATGTTTTCAATTAAATGATTTTCAGATAAATAATTAAGTTGGCCTACCCAATTCTTAAGGTTTATGTGGGAAAATTAAAATATTGACATTTAACCCCAAGCTTTATAGTTTTTCATTAAAATTCAATATTCTAAATTGATGGTGGAAAAATAGGCCAATAAATTATGGAATAAATGTTAAATGCTCCAAAATGAAGTGGCATTAGGTCCTAGTTGGACTTGGGGGTGCATAAGTGGACATGTGGGGTCCACATGATAGAAAATTTCTCCTTTAAACACGGATCCATCCCCAAATTCGAGTTGGAGGGAAGATGTAAGATTCATGAAGGAAGAGGAAGAGTCATAGGGATAAAAATAGGTAATGACAGATTCTATGACAACTATGACAAGCATTATGACACTTATGACAAATTCTATGACACCTATGACACTTATGACAAATTCTATGACATCTATGACAATGTAAGAGCTAAAAATAGACCAAGAGGGCACATGAGAGGAGTTACACATCTCCAAAGCATCCAAAAGATTCCCCAATTTGAATTCATGGAGGAGTTGGAGACAAAAGATGAGCCAAGTGTCATGTGGGGTCAATGAAGGGTCACAATCCCCACTAATTCGAATTTAATGAGTAATTAGGAAATAATTTGAGTTCTAAGGAGGGAAAAGAGTCAACTAAAGTTATTAAAAGGAGGCTAAGTTGAAATGGAGCAGCTTTTGGTCATTATTTATTTGCATCTTTGCAATTTGGGAGAGCTTTAGCTTGTCCTTGCATGGTGGATGTTCATCCTCCCTGCCATTGAACCAATTTCGTGGGTGCAAGATTCTTATCCAAGTTGGTTGAAGGAGAGACCATTCAAAGCTCTCAACAAAGATTCATGGCTCGACATTTTGATGCAGGTTTGAGCTCCTTTGAGTTCGATTCACGTTCTCTCTTCTTTCTCTACTATCTTTCTCTCAACACTTTTTCAATGTTCATGTACAAGTGTGATAGTGCACTCCTTATTGAATATAGTTTATGGAGGACTGATATTTTGACCATATGAACATGTTATCTACTGAATAACTCTGTAATAAACTGATCATGAGAGCCACAGCTCGAAACACCAGCCTTTCATATAATAATTCCAAATAATATTGAGATTCGAGCTATTTCCCTCATTGTATTCTCATGGTGATTTTGGGATGATATTGTACATGTTTGATATCAGATATTTTTTGAGTTTTTGTCTATGTTTCGAGCTACATATGGACTTGAATGAAGGACCAAAATGTTGCATGCAAACCCTTGAAGTCTTATTAAAGTTTGTGCAATAAATTCATTGCCCCTAGTCTACCATTTTTTCATAAATTCTATGCTCTACAAGCTGTTATCTTTTGGAAGATCTATCTGACCCTAAACTATGATATAATGTTGCACAAATGTTGTCCTTGATATCCTCTAAAAGAGCCAAGTCTTAGATTAAAATTTTTGGAAGGCCGTACAATGTTTGGGAGGCCAATTAGTAGCTAACCTAGTGGGGTTTTCCACCAATGAATTGACTAGTTTTGTTCCAATTCTTCCCTCCTTGAAAATTGCAGACCATGAATGTTTATAACAGATGCTTGGGTGTCTAAATGTTGTATTAGAGTGTCTGTATCCTTCTAATTCCCTCCATACATAATTCAAAACCATTTGGGATCATTTGGGACAGTTTGGGGTTTCACTAGTCCAAGGTTCGAAAATTGGCCAAATTGGGTAAACTTTCAAATTAGGGATATTACAATACTTTAATTATGTTCCTTCTTGAACTGGATCTTCATAAAGTATCTTTTGAATCTGTATGATGTATCATCTTATGTACTTCTTCAAATTGGTATGCATGATAAATCCTTGATACACATATTTAAACAGAATGCACTCTTAGATATACTCCAAAGTTGCATACATATTTGTCACCTTTACCACTCGTGCATATTTCGATTGATGCTCATGCTTTCTTCATCTCAAAGTGGCTTCTTCATACTTTTGTTGGAATGTTGTATCCACTTTGACTTTGGCTAATATCAATGTTTCATACTGAATCAATTGACATCCTCTTTGACATTGGATGACAGTCAAACACTTGAAATCCTCTTTAGTTGACATCATTGACAATCAATGTTCAACAATCTCCCCACATTGGATGACAGTCAAACACTCGACATCCTCTTCAGTTGACATTAATGACAACCAATTCTCAACGGTTTTGACCCCTTGGCATATGCTATGTAAACAATGTAATATTGTTGATTACTATAATGAACACGGTGAGGAGATCAAGGTCAAGGCCCTACCATGGATATCCCAAGTATATATAAGAAATTAATTATGGTTTAGTGGACCATGCATTGGTCAATCATAATAAAATTGTAAATGTGATGTAAATATGCATGATATTAATAAAGAAAACCGACAATTGACTACTTGCAAGGCAAAAAGAGCACGGGGCATGATTTTTCCAAGGTCAGTGAGGGAGATATTAAAACCCGTGAATCCAATAGATTAAATCCAAGTGTCAAAGAGAGAACTTATGAGCCATCAACTACCAATTTGATTCATGCGCCTCAATCTTTTAATTCTTCCAAGAGGGAGGTTGTTGAAGCGATTATTGCCTTGGGAAAGGGAAGGCATGAGTTTGAACTAACAAGGCATGGGTTTGAACTTTGGGTTTCAGTCACCTTGTAATATTGGGAATTGGGGATTGCTTATTGGGCACTAAAGAGGGAGCTAAAATATGCGCCATTCCTGGCACAAAACTTGGCGCTAATCTTGGTGCTAAAGAGGGAGCTAAACTAGGTGCTATTTAGCACCAATTTTTGAAACAAGGTGCTAAAAACACCAACAAAAGTGCCATCGCATGAATAGTGTTTCCTTTTCCTAGAGAATGAAGAAAAATACACAAAAAATGCGAGTAGACTCAAACAAGGGAGCTAATCACGGGGTTTTGTTGTGGTGTCCCTATATGTATTCTCTAACATTGTGAGGAGGAGAAGATATTAGACATCAGGGGAATGTATTCAAAGCAATCTTATTTTTATCCATTCATGTTTTTGTTTCTTTATGTTTTCTCCCTTGAGAAGCTAGCATGAGGAGAGGATCCTAATACACCACAAGAAAAGGCCATAAATATAATAAATACTAAATAATTAGTTGACTTATCAATTAGATTTGTTTATAACTCATTTATCATTAATTGTTTAACTTCTTTACATATAAAATATGGAAATGTTGTACTTTCTTAAATCATTAGTTGCTTAAGATTTAACTTTTAATTATTATTATTTATATGCTTTTAGCATTGATCTAGAAGCTGCCTTCACATCCCACATTATACTTTTTCTTTGATGTAATTTTTTAGTACCATTGACCTATTTTTTTGGTAATTTGTTCAACGTTGATAAACTTAACTTAATTGATCTTATCTTATATTATGTATGAGCTTGAATGGACAAAAAATAAGTACAATTCTATTTATCAATTAAGTTAAGTTTATAAATGTTTATCGATATAAGAAAATTTGTTATACTATCCACTCACATAATAGCTAGTAAGATGATGTCAATATACTCCAAGAGTGGCAAGTGTAGGTGGGGGATCTTAGTTGATCCCGATGGGAACCATGAAACATCTTGGTGATTTAAAGATCATTATAACCTCATGAATGAACCTTCCTCTCTTAAAAAGGTAATCTTGTGAGAATTCTTCAACAACTCAAAATTGAATCTAAAAGATATGAAAGTGTAGTATTCTTCCATGTGTTAAGGCATCTCAATTCCATAGTTGATTCATTAGCTAACAAAGGGACAAGGTTAAATAAAGGGATACTTAATGTTTGTTGGGAGATTTCCTACCATCCCATCCCCTAAATCATGGTGTTATATGTCATGAGTTGCATGGCCCCCATATACACATGGTGGCAAGGGATAATAATTTCTCCATACGAATTGTCTTAAATGCCTAAGTACTATAGATTTTTTCATGCACATGGACATACAAATTGAAATACCTGTGAATTTATTTGCATGGAATTCAATGGAGGGATTCAATTGCATCTCTTAAGGTCTGGAAAATGGGAGAATTTTCGTCATAAAAAGAAGGGATCGGTTTATGGTAAGATCTGGTCTCATTCCTTATCCCATTACTGTAGGTTGAAATATTTCATACAACATTCTCTAGTGTTGAATTTCACATATTCCCTCGTTATCCAAAGGAAAATTTTGCCATTGATGTATAACATTCAATTTTGGGTGGTTTTTTGGTTGAAAATCCTATAGTTCTCCTTCTCTCTAGTATTATTTCTTCATGATTGCCTATTGGATTCCGTTGTTTCCTCGACATCCGAGGCTATATTTCTATGAGAATTTATTCCTATGCTTGGTGGCTTTGTTGGGGTTCTTCATATTCTAGGCCTATTTGCCTTTGTCCTAGGCTTTGTTTATTGTCAAGAAGTGTAGGGTCATTAGTCTCTTTGGATCACAAGAGATTGTCTACCATAGGTTTGAATCCTCCCTTGGTTTGTTTTCTCCATTGCATTTGGGAATTTTGTTAGGCTTGCTCTTGAGCTATCTAAAACCACCCCAAAGGTAGAGTATAATAGAATGCAATAATTACCTTTTCATAAGGTGTCTCCTATGTGATAACTCAAATTTTCACAAGATTTTGAGAAGGGATAAAAAATCATTACAAGGAATAGCACCTCATTTTTCTCATTGCCTAGAAATGTGCATGCACATGAATAAATTCATCATAATTCTTATGCAGTGGTAATTGAAACATTTTTGCAACAAAAGAGGCAAATACAAGCCCTTGAAATCTAATGATGCCTTCTCCATAACATGTCTAGTAATCTAAGTAGGGATTCCTTCTCTACTGCATCAAGTGTCAGAGTTTCCAAAGGAATATGCTCAATAGAAAAAAAAGGCAGAAGACATAGTGGAAGTAGAGATGGGTTGGGATGGAATGTCTAATATTGAAGCCAACCAAGTAGGAAGAGGACATGAGGAAACTAGCAACATGAATGGGTTCCCATAGTTCTATATATCTGTTGTGTTTTGTATATATGGTTTTTTGATGTCTAGGTAGTGTTTGGCTAGTATATACAAGATGAATAACCTGTATATATCTTTTACAAAGGAAATAAATTTTTGATATTAATTAGGCTTAGTATTTATGATTTTTTTTTAACATGACATGGACATAAATATCATTTAAGATTGTATTTTTGTATTTTTATGTTGAGAGTGCAGCTGCAACAACTTATAAATACAAAATCTATTTGTTCCTACTAAAAAATTGATGTTAATACACTAGCTTATTATATGTTATTATTAAACATGATTTTCTCTTATTGCATAACTGGGAGACAATTGAAGGCGTACACCATGGTTTTGAAAGAATGATGGAAGTTCATTAGTCTAGACCCTTGGTATTTAATTGTTGATTGTGTGCTATTTTTTTAACGTATCTATGGTCGAAATTATTCTTTGATTAATTGAATTATTGTTATATTCTTCCATACTAATGACAACAAGAGTGATTTAGACGAATTAGAGGGTATTAACATTTTTTTAACCTATATGCCCCTTATCACATGTTATATAAATGTTAGAAATTCTTTATTTTATTAAACTTGTGTTCTTTTATTATGTTCCAAGGATGGTTTAGAAGATGAAGAGGGAATTAACAATAGTTCAATCGATTTCTAATGTCAAATTCATTTTGTTATATGTGTAGATATTCTTTCATGCAATGTTGTATATAAAGTTGACAATTCCTTGGGGTGGTATTATACCACTTAATATGGGCTTAAAAAATATAATGGGGTTATTTTTTTATTTAGTTTAAAATTTCATAATTGTGTTATGTACACTGTTATTTTTTCATGCCATGAAATTAATTGAATGTTAGTGCTATAATACAAACACATATTAATAATCAATCTGATCAATATTTAAATTAATGTTAAAATAATAACTACCAATGATGATAATGATGATGACGACGACGATGATATTTTTTAGCATCTACATTGACAAATTGGAGGAATGTTTAGAAGAAGTAGTTTGTGTTGGTACTACTTTAATTGTAATAGTTATCATCCTTCTTCTTTACATTGACAATATTGTTCTTATGGTGAGATGTGTCTTTGATCTCAATCAACAATTAAGAATTCTCAAAGATTTGAGTTCTAGTATTGGTATGTTAGCAATCACTAATAAGAAGAAGGTAATGATAATCAAATCCAAAAATCTCACGTTAATTTCGTGTATGACGATATAATAACAACGAATTTGAGGAAGTAAATTCAAAGAAATATCTTAGAGTTGACCTTCATGACAATCTTAATTGGAACTATAACATTGAGAAAATGATAAATGGAGGATGGAAAGCCCATTTTGGTCTTTAGAATAATTGCAAAAAAATAGATTTCTATCTCTAGGAACAAAAAATCCCCTTTGAGACACGTGTTACTCCAATTATCTTATATAGATGTGAAGTTTGAGATTGAAACATCTCTAAAGAATCTTAGAGGAAAATTGAGCAAATTCAAATTAAAAACAATACACCATATGCGATCCTTCTCTTATAAGTTGGTCTTTCACCCATTGAGAGTAGGACTATAATTAGGTGCCTAATGTACAAACACAAGATAATTAATGTGAAAGAAAAGAGACTTCCTAGGATTGCTTCAATTTCCAATCAAAGTCACTTGTGGCTGAAGATAGGTTAGCACAACAATGCTAATTCTTGGCTAAATCATTTGAGAGTAGAAGAGGAGGTCACTCTACAAAATATTGATAGCATTAAAAGTAATATCACATCTAAATTGAAAAAAACCCTTGGTGCAATGAAGAAATAGATAATAAGAGAAAACTAAAGTACTATGAAGAGGTCATTAACCCCAAACTAGAAGATTTAAAGTATCTTTGTATTATAGCTAACTTAAAGAAGAAAATCAACATTGCTAAAATAAGAGCAAACTCTCATGAGCTCCATAGTGAAATTGGGAACTGTACAATTCTTAAAACATTATGAGATGAAAGAGTTTTCCATCTTTGTGATACTAAGAAGGTGGAGGATGGAAATCACTTTCTTATAGAATGCCCTACATATCCCACATTAAATATCAATTTCAAAAATATCTATAAAAATACTAATCTTCGTAACTTTATCAAAATCATGGATATTTAGGAAAGCTTCTCTCTAACCTTTTCAACCATAGAAACAAAATGTTAAAGGAAGCCAATGAATTTCGTAACATTTTTCTTAAGATCCAATAAACCAAAATTGGTCTTAGTGGATGACAATCATCATCATCATAAATAATTAATTTAATAATAATTAATTTATTAATTATTAATAATTTTAAAATAATAAGGATAATTATTAATCATTTATGGAGAAGAAAGAGTGATGGAATTCCCTATTTCCTCATAGGGGATCTCATCATTACTTTGTCAAGTGAGGAGAAAAAGGGTGTGTCAAGAGTTAGGGATCCATTCATAGAAATGGATGAGGACATAAGTTAGAAACGAGATCTAGTCGATCTAAAACCAAAGAACAAGATCTACACTTGGATGAATAAGAGGTTTGGTCCTGAGCATGTGGAAGCAAGATTGGACAAGTTCCTTGTCCATAGTTCTCTCTTTGTTTCAAGTCTAAAACTATCGACTAAAATCCTCTCTTCAAGTGTCTTGGACCATAAACTAATTCCTCTCTTAATATAAGAAGAACCAAATATGGGACCGATCCCCTTCAGATTTCACCTAGCCTGGGGGAGAAGGAGGAATTCATGGAACTCATTACCAAATCCTGGAATACAGAGATCAAGGGATCCCCTTTGTTTGTATGGTAAGAAAGAATGAGAATCATCAAAAAGGAATTAAAAGCATGGGAAAGGAAGTCATACATACAACCTACCCAAGAAAGAAAGGACAAGCAAGCAGAGTTAGATAAATACCAAATGGAAATGGAGAGAAAAGTAATTACAGAACAAGTTTTGCAAACTGAAGAAAGGATACAATAAAACCTTCATAAATCATTTCATCAAGAAGGAGAATATTGGTGACTCAAATCCCAAAGTCTCTTGTTGAAGGCGGGTGACAGAAACACAACTGACTTCCATAATTAAGCTCAAATGTGTCTACACAAGAAAACTATGTCGGAGATCCAAAGCGTAATAGGGGGAAGAATTCAATATTTTAAAAGAATCAAGGAAGAATCCTATATGCATTTTAGTTCACTAAATCAAGTAGGGAGGGAGAACAATGAAGGGGCCCATCAATAATCACTTTCCAATATCCCACAACACATCACTCTGGCAGATAATTCTAGAATTACTCAAGAAATAATGGAGGAAGAAATCAAGGGTGTAGTATGGGGTATGGATATTGATAAGGATCCGGGACCATATGGATTCAGAATTCAATTTTATAGATTATGTTGGAATATCATCAAGAATGATCTCAAAACAATGTTGATTTATGCATAAAAGAAGCCCAAACTGGGAGGAGCAATTAATTCATCCTTTCTAGCTGTTATCCCAAAGGAATTGTATCCCTCCTCCTTTAATAGGTTTTGACCTATCTCCCTATGTAATGTCTCTTACAAGATTCTTACTAAAATTATCAACTCCAGAATCAAGTCAATCCTCCCCTCTTTAATCTCAGCCAACTAGGGAGGATTCATTCAGAAAAGGAAAAATTTAGACAATATCATTTTGGTGCAAGAGGTTATTCACTCAAGAAGATCTAATCATGAAAAAGGTATGATTATCAAACTGGACATGGCCAATGCATTTGATCGGGTTAATCATTAGATCATTTATCAAGTTCTTGAAAAATTTGGCTTTGCAAGGGATTTTATATCTTGTGTGAAGGCTTGTATAGGGAAACCTTGGATTCCTCCTCTAGTTAATGGGAGATCTACCAACTTCTTTCGGGATACCATAGGTCTGAGACATGGGTGTCCCCTCTCCTTTACATTTTAATGGCAAACTCTTTAAGTAGGGGGCTGGAAGCCACAATGGTTGATGGAATAATCCTAGGAATAAGGATTGCAAGGGGAGTGAGAGAAATCAACCATTCTCAGTTTGTGGATGATACCCTCCTAATTAGGGGAGCTTTTCGGATCATAGCTCAAAGGTTTAAGAAGGTCTTGGAAACTTACTATTTCACCTCAGGAAGCAAAGTCAATAGATTGAAAAGCAATGTTTATGGTTGTAATATAGAACATAGGACCCTCCTGGAAATTACTAGGGATCTAGGCTTTCAAGGGAAATTTAACTGGCAATACTTCAAATATATGCGTATTCTAATAACCAAAGATATTAAAAAAAGTGTGAACTGGTAAGGAATTCTATATAAGATTACAAGAAGAATGAAGCAATGTAGCACTATTTGGTTGAATCTAGTTGGAAGACTCACCCTCATAAAGGTTGTGCTATCGGCTCTTCTACTCTACCTTTAGTTCTTTTAGCACCTACATGAGTTTTAAATTAGCTAAAAAATATTGTGGAAAGGAGGCAAGAACAATGAAGGAAAAATACCCCTTGTTAATTGGAGGACAGTCGAGAGACCTCTCAACAAAGGTGGGTTGTAGATCAGAGATCCAAAACTTAACAATCTAGCATTGGGTGCAAAAATACTGTGGAATATTGTTTTAGAAAGAAAATATTAGGTCAAAGAATTTCTCCATAATAAATTCTTTGGGGGCAACGGACTTAGATGCCTGGACAATCCCCTGAAGAGGAAAAAAACCACTCATATATGGAAATTGTGCACAGAGGCATGGAATTTTTTTCATAAATATTTATATTGGATACTTGGCAAAGGGAGAAAAATCAAACTATGGGAAGACATAATTTTACACGATCCACCTCGTGGATCCATACTTGAGCTGAAGGACCTCCAAAGATGGATGACTAGTCAAGGCATTGACAAGCTCAGACATCTATGTGTTTGGGATTCCATAGAGTATACATTGTGGAAAGGATGGACCCAACTCCTTCCCCCTCCCCCTTTGCGGCCTACTCTAAGCATACTTCTCTATCATTAAAAAGGAAAATCACCACTCAGCAAAACCATGAAGGATGCCAAAGGACGGGGCGAACTCAATGGACAATATTTAGTTAGGAAAGGGTATAAAATTATCCAAAACCTTTAGAGGGATTTGCAACACTCCTCTCTTTGGACATGGGTCTGCAAATAACACTCTCCCTAAAGTTAATATACTTTGTTGGGATACAACACATGGGAAAATCCTCGCAGGAGATAATTTTCAAATGCATGGATTCCCAAGCCCCTCAAGATGTACATTATGTCATACCCAGTAAGAAATGATCAAGCACCTATTCTTAGAATTCTCTTTTCCCGGAGAGGTATGGAAAATTCTTCTGTTGCCTCTTCATCAATCCTTCTCTTTTCCTCAATCAATTAGCACTTTTTTCAAGTATTGGGGGAAGGTTCGAAGGAGTCTGAAGGGTAAAATTATTGGATACATGGAAAACCCATATGTTTTGGGGCCATGGGCCATAATCAAGTCCGCTTGGCCCCCCACGAGATGTTGATAGCTCATGATCTTAGATGATGACACGACAGGACATGGGAAAGTGACGGGTGGAGAAATCTGTGGATACACATAGCCCTCCATGATCGTGATAAATGCTAATTGGAGGAATGATTTTGTGGCTGACAAGTCCAATATCATGGCAATGAATGTTTGCATACTTCTATTATGTAAGAAGGATAGGGATTGTCCTATGCAAATGGTGAAATTAACAATTTATGATTTCGAGGAGTAGGAAGTATTCATTCCTAGAGGTGGAAAGATGTTTTTTATATGGCATAGTGGGTTTGAAGTGTTGTAGAAGGTTGTGGATCTTAATTATTTTCTTGCTAGAACATAATCTGGAGTCAAGGGAAAATAACACGTGATTGTGGAGATCGGTGAATAGTATATTTCGTGGAGGCATGGAAACTAAAGGATAGTGCGAGGAGAAAGTGTTGATGTATATGTAACTTCGAAATGTATTTCACATATATGTATATTGTATTCCTATAGAGATGTTATTATTCCTCTATACGGAAGTGGTTGTATTCCTATAGAGATGTTATTATTCCTCTATACAGAAGTGTCGTCATTTATATTGTAAGTGTCGTAACTTATACTTGATGGGTTATTAGACCACCTTGTTGGGGTCGGCCCTGTATAAGTCATGTGGGTCAAAGGGTTATTAGACCACCCTATTGGGGGTCGACCATGTGGGTCAAAGGGTTATTAGACCACCCTAGTGGGGGTCGGCCCAGTCAGCATTATGTTAAGTGGTTAAGTTGAGGCCGACCTAATTAAATAAAGGTCAAGTCAAGTTAGTGTATAAATAGAGAGTGTGTCTCTCTCATTTTACACATTCTATTCTCTCACTCACACTTTGGAGAGTGGCGCACTTGTGGAGGAGGAGGCTCTGTTGCTAGGAGAAGACTATCTCTTGTATTCTGGTTGTATCATTGCTTTATCTATCTCTGAGGAAGTTATTGGGGTTTTTCACCTTTATGGTTTTCCCCAAGTAAACTCTGTGTCTCTTGTGTGCTTTCATTATTGTGTCCATGATTGATATTCCGTAGATTTGCTGTACATGTTGTTCTTTCAGTTAAGATCCTAGATCAGATTGAAGTAAATTCTGAAAATTTAATAGAAAGACTATTGCATCCCTCATGGGATGATAAGACTCAAAGCAAGTCACCGTCACCTGCGTCGTTTGGTCCATAATCTAAAGACTGTTGCATCCCTCATGGGATGATAAGACTCAAATCAAGTCACTGTCACCTGCGTCATTTGGTCCATAATCTAAAACATGAGTTTCAATCATTAGATTAATAGTTGGACCCATGGAAAATGTTAGAGGAACAAGAGTACATGATGGAGCGTAGTGAGAATGCATACCTGATGGCAGTAATGAGGGTTGAGTTGGAAGCATAGCATCCCAAGAATGAAGAACTGGAAACCATAGTGACAATGATGGAAGCGCAAGTGGCCATGTTGCAACTGGAACTTGGAGGAAAATATGTAGCAGTTGGATCTCCCTCTTGCTCGGTAGAAATGCAGAACAACCCTCGGGTCCAAAGGGACAACTTGTGAATGGCATTTTATGTGTTTTCGTTGTAGTTTTTTGTTGTAGCAATATGTTAGAATATATAGTTTTAGGCATAGAAACTCTAGATATTGTTTATTGTTGAAAGCATTTCAGAACTAGAACTATGAAGTCGTGATGAATTTTGGCATATATGGTGATGGGTGGGTTATGGGACCATTTTTTCTCTCTAATTACGAGGGTTCTCCCCTCTCCTTTTAATATAAAACCCCTAACTGTTTATGTCAAAATAAATAAATTATTTAATAATTGATTTTTTTAATAGAAAAATGTATATTTTATTATTAAGATAAGGTTGTGACCGAATTGTCCAGAGGATAATACAAAATTTATGCAATAGGTATGTTTTGAGTACTTCCCTTGGACGCAGGCGATTTACTTGATTTGGCGGAGCATGAAAAAGTCGACGCAGAGACCACTGCTACCCTCAACGCGACAGCTGCTAGGACCTCTCGTCATGCTCATTTATAGATCCTCGCTCCAATGATTATGATCTTAATGCAGTAAGTCCTTTATGCTCTGAATCGAGTTGTTTGGAATACCTGTTTAATGATGTCTCTCCTGTGCGAATTAATGGCCCCTTGGGAGGCCGACTATCTGCCTTTTAGCATAATTGATTCCAGTTTCCATGCATTTCGAATTGGAAATCCAGACAGACTTTCCTTTCTAAGTCACTTTGGTATTTTTTATTGTGTCTCGTTCAATCCAACTCTCATCGGGATTTGGTTCCTTCTAGACACTCCGGTCTTGTGGGTTATTCGGGCTGTCTCCTGGTCTCAACTGACTACCAGTGAAGGTCAAGGGATCTCTTTCTGGTTCCACAATTCGCAATTTGTTAAGTTTGGTACAACGGCTCACAGACTTTGTGCCACCTCCCGCTGAGGCAACAGAGGAAAAGGGCATCATGGCAAGCGTGGCCATGGTGGTTTAGCAGACAATGGTTATGACAATTCCATCCCACATCATCTGAGAAAAATTCTAGATGATTGGGAAGAAGAAATGGTTTTGTAGCAATTGGTTAGTTAGAGGGCTCGTATCAGGCGAGGGCATTATTGGTTGGTCAAGAATTCATTGGCCTAACTTCTCTCGCAGTCTCAGGATTTCTAGCAGGGAAATTATCTAACCCCCTCTCCTTCCCTTGCTCTAGCTCCAGCTCTTCATTCTTCATCCTTCATCCTTTCCAACTGCTTCTCAGGTTTTCAAGCCGACGGTGTTGCATGGACCTCATCCAGGAAAGTATATTCAACATCCTGTGAACAAAACAAACATAGCTTCAACCAATGGACATAAGCGCAAAGCATGTGGACAACAAAGGCATGGTGAACCTATCCTCATTCTTGAAGACGACACCTCTGCTAGCAAAGTCGGTTCCTAACAATACCTCCATCTCTAAGGACTACCACTGCCCAATCATTGAGGAGCTTCCGGACAATGCAAACACCATTTGCAAGTCCAAGTAACTCTATTGTTTTTTCCTTTCTCTTCCTATTTAGTTGTTAGTTTCATGTTGATAGACACTTGGCATTTGGTCCACGGGACAAGTCAAATTTTTGGTTATTTTTTGTAGTTTTTTGAGGAGCTGCCGCTTGAGGCCTTTTGTAACGATCTTAGACTTAAACTGGTTTAGCATGCCTCTAACTATAGTCCGTTTTGTAGCCTTGGGTTTAGGTAGTCATACTTTGGTTCTCTACTGGTTGTCTTGGCTAGGTGAGCAGCTCAGGTGGGCTCTCTAAATTCTTGTGCATGTACTATTTTTTGTATTTTAATATAAATTTTCTATGGAGATTACAAAAAAATGATTTGAGTACTTCGAAAATTCTCAAAATTCAACATAAGTATTTGATATCTACACTATCCTTAGATTTCTAGAACTCCTACTAATTATTTGGCATGCATATAGTCACAAAAAGATGCCCTACTAGAAATATACTTTATAATACATTTCAACAACCAGAGATTAAAAGTAATCTTTCCCACTAAGGGCTTCTATCTTGCTACCAACCTTAAATAAGACGATTGAATGATAAATGACTACTTCTTTGTAGGGGTTGGATCCTGTTGAATTGTATTTTCCTCCCTTGCTATTAGATGGTACATGCCAAATGATACCATATAAAGAGTTGGAGGAACTGTAGGCTTTAACCCCTCAATAATTGTCCTTTTCTTTGTCTCCAATTTCACAACTTTGTCTTGAAGCATCTCCATTGTCTCCTTTCTTCAATCCTATGGGCATTATTTTCCATGTATCTTTCAAGTTACATTTTCTCATCTTTTGTGACTCTACTTGTAAATTTGTGCTAATTACCTATCTTTGCAATGCATGTGCCTTTAATGCATTTATTCTCTACTAGTCCTTTTTCCATCCTTACCATTTATACACATAAAAAAAGACATTCATGAGCCTCCCCAATATGCCTCTCACACCTCCATATTCCCCTACACATATATGGATTTCACAAATTGCACAACATTTAGAATGGCCATGGGATCTAGACATTATTTTGAATCCAAGGTAGGTTAATCAAGCAACTTCCATTGCATTCATATGACTCCAAACCTAGACAAAAATGCAAATCCACTAAGGCTCTCTAAATTATAAAACTGGGAAACAACAAAGGGATCAAAATATGTAGTAAAGATCCAATTCCATATTATTATGAGCATTAAACGACATCATTGTTCACTCATCCCATCCTTAGAGGGTTGATAAGAGACACCACTAATGACATAAATAATGGATGTACGCGAGAAGAAGGAAACAAGTTTTTTTGTTTACATCTCTCCATTGTCACATGCCACTTCCTCCTTGTGAACAAACGCTTCATCCTCGATGTTAAGATTAATAATTGATTCATGGGAGATGACAATGAGATAGTCCCCCCTCTTTTATTCTTACTATCCTAGATTGAAGATTGCATGCTTCATTTGCTTGCTAGTTTGCAAAGGAGTTAAGTGATCTTAGAACATGATAATAACCTACTAATTCAAAATTTTCTGCCGATATTTTAGCTCTGATAATGAGCCTACTCAACTAAGTGTATTGGGGAAACAGATGCTAAATATATGATAACCCGAGGAATACTTTATCATTAAGATTTGTTTAAGCCATTTTCGCTTTAGAATCATCAACCTTTGCGACAAAGCCTATCAATTCTGCTTGATTATTGGTGGTATCACCTAACCCCCAAGTAAAAGCAATTTCTTGATTTCTTTTAGGATCAAAATGACCCTCCACCCCACACACATCGCTCATAAATTAATAATTGATATAAATAATTAATAAAATAAAATAAATAATTGATATTTATATTTTTAAAGAAACAACTAGATTTTATATTAAAAATAAGGATGTGAACGAACTAAACAACTCAAAGATACACAAATAAAGTTTTAAGATTGAATCCTATAGTTCAAGACTTATCAAAACTTCATAAATATTTCTCAAAACTTTTCCCATCCATTCAAAGTGTGTCTTAAATACAAACCCAACTATTATATTATTGAACATACTGAAATAACAAAAACACTACCTTAAAAAGCACAACTAAGACCTAGATATTTGTGTAGAAGTCAATCCATATAGGATTATTGCATGGTCACCAACCTGGGAATGCACCATCATTTCCACTAAGTTCAGGTCCTGAATTTATCCAAAGCAAAAGATTTATCCATATCAATTTCGGGATTCTGAGCTTATAGCTTGGGTGGTTGCATGATCATTGATTCCTCCTTTATCCAAGGGGTATGGGGTAAAGAGAGCCAATAGAAGCTACATGAAAATAAACATAATGCTATTCACCCTTTCTCTTTAAAAGATGGAGATGATATAATCTAGAGAGTTGAGCATTCAAAGCATCCAATTTTTCCTCTACAATCGCCATTTTTTTCTTCAAGGATCCCATGCAAATATCATAATCATTTTCCTTATCTCACAAAATATATAGTTGAAGGGAATTATGAAAAATATGTATGTCTCTTTCCTGCAATACCATAGAGAATTTATGGCTGGGAACTCTTCCTACCATCCAATCCTTTTGTTCTTAAAAACCACCATTTCACTCGGCAGCTCAATGGGCTAACAATGGTAACTTCTTATCCCCCTTCTCAATTTTAATAAATTAGATGGAATACATCAAGTAAGTTGACCTTGACAATTTTCCATTAGGATGAGAGCACCAAACTTAGAAAAGTTGAAGTAAGAACACCTCAATCCCATGTGAAAGAAATCCAAAATGAGTAACATTCTTATCCCAAATAACATGATATGAAAGGGAAGAGAGACACACCAACAAGATGATTTAACCTCCTTTGCAAACCAAACATCAAAGCCACATCCAATAGAGAGTACAAAAGAGACTCCAAAGGCTTGAGTGTATGGGCTAGTCATGTCTCAAGGTGACCCTCTTTGTTCTTCTCAGGAACAAGAGAAGAAACCATAAACCAAAACCACATAATAACTCAAAATACAACCCTATCTGTAATTATGTTCCCACATGCATTAAGACAGAAATCCAGGTTCAACTAAACTTGCCATCCCATCAAGCAAGATGAAGGGTACTTCACATCTTATGAGTAATACCAATGCATGATGAAAATCGAGGGTGTAGTACCAAATATATCTATTGAATTGACCCTTCATTAAGTTCTTGAATTAAAACTAATAAGGAGAATGGGTTGGAGACAATACCCCCTCTTTTAATCTACAATTTCTTGATCCAAACCAACACCTTCATTTTCTTTGGCGCCTGGTAGTGAATTGTGGCACCTCAATACATGAAAATATTCCAAATAAGTAAATCTTGGAAGTAGAGTTTGAGAATGATTTATGAACCAAACAAGAGGACCATCTTTTAACAATGATAAGGAGCATAGATGATTAATTATAAGAAAGGAGTCTCTAATTACCAAAGCTTGAGTGACTCCATGTTCCTCAAACATCAATAAACATTTAACACTACAAGATCCTTAGCTTTGTTTTTTGTCACAATTCCTAGTCCCTAAGTAAATTCATCTTCTATTTTTCCCATCAGAACCAAATACTATCCTCCCAACCTTGCCATCCCTAGGTTTCATTTGAAACCCTACCAAAGAATACAATAAATTTATTTTATTCCACTCTCCATTTTTGAAACTCTCCTTCATCCATCCAGATTTGCTATGGATAAGAAGGTTAGGGCCTTTACATCTAAGCTTTGATTTTATATGGTCCATTTTGGAGGATGCCTTTTAGCTAGTGTCTCTTTTTTACTTATACTAAGTGGCAATTGATATTAATACTTACTAATATAAATTATAATTATAATAAATAATAAAAACTAATTAATAATTGATTATTAATAATTAAATTAATATAATTAATTAGTTAATTATTAACTAATTGCAATTAATACTTCACATAAGTATCAATGAAATAATGGATGCACATTGTACAATCCACAATGCAACAAACATGTAAAGAACCAATTGGGATGGAACAATGACACCATAGTATTTGAATCTGTATGACGTGTAGAAATATATGTTGTAAAATACAACACATTCAATGAAATACCCAATGCATAGGAAAATATTCAACACATAACTTGAATCTACCTCAATGCAAAGTGAAAGTCATATCGAAATAATCAATGCCAATGCAACTGAAAATGATGCCAACTTGACACAAATGTATGTATGTGACACATAAATCAAAGAAACCAAAACACCAACTTGATTAAGCATCAATATAGGCAACACAATATTTGTTATCTTCAAAGCAAAGGGATGCAAAGTATGACACCCCCAAGAGTGTCATACTCTACGTTGTGAAAACAAAAATGAAAAAATTGTACTTACCATGTGGCACTAATGGTGACCCTATAACAGTGTATTGTAGTAGTTCCATTGATGAGCTTATAGTTTATTCTAAGACTAGGGAAAAACATCTCTCACATCTTAAGAAAGTGTAGGAAGCGTGGGATATCTCTAAACCCCAAAATTACATTTTTTCTATAATCAAGGGAAAACTGCTTGGGAACATTGATTGAAAAGGAGTCTAGTCTTTCTTCAAAAATAGTTTGTGAGGAGGTTTATACGTTGATCATGCCTCAATTTTCAAGTCCTCTATAATAAGGGAAATATTTTTGAGTGGACCCTACAAAGTTAGGAAGCTTCCAAGAACATCAAAATTGTGATATTGAGTGCTCCAATCCTAATCAACTTGGACTTGGAAAAGAGTTTCATGTTGTATTATTTTTTCTTAGAATAAATGATTGTGACCACCATCACCTAGATGAATCAAGAGGGATATGAGTTGCCAGTCTCCTTCATGATTTAAGTATTAAAAGATTATGAATTGAGGTATACCCCAATCGAAAAGCAAGTTTTTTGTTTTTTGTGAATATTGCTGCACATTTCAGAATGTACATCCTTTCGGATCATGTAATGGCTTATGTCCCATTTCCTCTAATTAAGATAATGCTCAATCATCCTCTGATGAATGGGAGATGGGATAACTAGTTGGCCAAGTTTCAAGAGTACGATTTGGAGATCAAACTTTTCAAAGTTGTCAAGTGCCAAGGCCTATAAAGGTTATGGAAATAATAGAGATTTTGGTAGTAGATGAAGAGGCATGATCTGTAAAGGAAGCCAATTAGGATTTACCTTTTTCCAAATGGTGATGGCATAGATATATTGTTTGCTGTATGAAATTAGGGTAGTTTCCATTTGACCTGTCAAGCAAAGAAAGGAAAGATCTAAAGATGAAGGATGTTAGGTATGCTTCAATTTTAGGAATTATTTTCAAACATAATTTTGATGACATGTTATTAAGATGCTTTACCCCTTTTAAGGTTGAGAAAGTCTTAAAAGAAATGCATGAGGCAGTGTGTGGTGGACATTTTTTCCACTTGGTCATCATTCACAAAGTGATTATAGTTTTTTTTAACTAGCCAAATATTTTCACTAACTCATATAAGGTGATAAGAAGTTTTGTGGCATGCCAGAAGTTCACAAGGAGAATGAAAAGAACCTATATTCCCTTAAGACCCATATTCTATGGAGATGTCATTTTCTCAATAGGGTATGGACATCATTTAACCAATGAATCCAAACTTAAGTAAGGGAAATTCATACATGTTGACTATTATAGAGTATTTCACCAAGTGGTGAGAAGTTATTGTGATGAAGCAAGAAAATTGAGCCCAAGTGATTAAATTTTTGGAGGAGAAAATTTTGTCATGATTTGGCATTTAAGAGAATTTAATAATTGACAGTGGATCTATTTTCTTGGTTTCAAATTCACTATGTTTTGTGAAAATTTGATATCATTTTCTACTAGCGTTAGAAATATTATACTCATTGTAATGGCTTGCCAGAGTTGATGAATAAGATGATCATTCAAATCCTAAGGATGATCATTTCTGAAAATCATAGGAAATAGACAAATTTATTGGAAGCATTATGGGTCGATAGAGTGACTTCCAAGGAAAGGACAATACAAGATCCATATATGTTGGTACATGGAAATGATGTAGTATTTCCTATACATCTTGAGATCATTGCCATTGTATAAAAAATAGGAATCATGAATGAAGACAAAGTTACTACTTTGCAAGCTAGGCATTGTTAATTGTTGTAGTTAGAGGAGAAAATGGAAATATCATTAGAGGCCATCCAAAAAATACAAGAAATGACCACTTTGAAATATTTCTAAAAGAGAAAACTTGTGATGTTATGGAACAAAGCGAAGGAAAATCCTTCACTACGTAAAATTTTTGATGCTCTTTAGATTGGGGCATACTATTAGAGAAACATATTGGTTTCAATTCCTATTTACTCAAAAACATGGATGGTACCCCTCTGAAGTGCATGTCAATGGGCACCATCTTAACCACTTTTTCTTGTAAGAGTCTCAACAGGTCGTAAGTCTTATACATAGTCCCAAACTCTTGTAGGTAGCTCCCAAGTTTTCAATTGTATATATATCTTGCTTTTTTTATTAAGAAGATATAACCATCTCTATTTATGCTTTTCCCTTGAAGGGCATTGGATTTATTTTTCTAATTTGTCGATTCTAGTTTTCCTAAGTTAGGCATGTTTGGATTCTCACTAACTTGCTGAGGGTCATTGTCCCTATGTTGGAGTTGCATGTTGATGTGTTTTCTTTTAAATTCAGTGAGAGTCATTGGGCAATGCTTTTATTTTCCCCATAGTTTGAGAAGTGTTACTTTCGAAACCTGTAGAAATATTTTGAGTAAGTCACAATTTTCTACTTGGGGAGAGAGTCATTGCATTCCCAAATATATTTGAGGGAGCCCATATTAAGGATCCAGTTCAAGTCTTTCTTGAGTTTTTGAAGAATCATGTATTAAAGTCTTTCATGGAGTCATTATGATTCCACAGCCTTGAGGTGAAGTAAAGTCTAGCGAACTTGCTTTGATAGTGTACTATGTCTCTCCATCCAACACCATTTACTCTTTCATTAGTGATGTGGAGGAGGGATGCATTAAAAGTTGGCATGATCTCTATAACCCCCCCACTTTACCTCGACCTCATCATTCTTGCAGTATTTACACTATATGGAATGTGGAGGGTGGGAGGAGGACCTTTGATTCCTTTACCATCCTCCCCATCTCTACCTTTGCATTCTTATCTTTCCCAATGCAAGATACAAAGAGTGGTCCACCTTCACTCTTGACCCTCATCCTGATTTCTCCCGTTACCCCCCACACTTCCTTGCAAATGAGTAGACCCCGCATTTCCAGAGTAACAAATGACACATTGACATGATAAGGTTTACTGAATTTTTTATTAGGGATAAGAGAAACATTGAAAAGGACCAATGGACATGTAGAAGATTATTTAAGAACATTAAATTATGGAATATGACTCTTGGATATTTACGCAAGGTTTGGTTAAGTACTAAATGACTTCTACATAGTGTTCAAAGCTTGATAGAAATGATGGTACCTAAAAGAAGATTTTTTTTTCATTAGGGATAATGTCAACTCACTAGCTTCTCATGATAAGTCATTCCACTAGTTGACAACATATTGTTAGCACTTGGACTTTCCTAAAGTTGAAAGGAAGGAAATGAAGATTTGGTCTTTCAGGTAAATAGGCAAGTTGAGTGGTAGGACTTTTCAATTTTAGAGATATAACCATATGGTCCACACATTGATCCCATAGCATTTTAGAATACATTTGAAGGTATGCACATAAAGGGAAATGTTAACCCTCAAAATGACTACATACAACTATGGTAACCAATACTTGGTAGTAGAACCCCCCCCGCCCCCCCCCACTTATATAGTTCAATGATTATTTATTTATAGACCCTAGAGATAATGTAAACATCGATAGTGAAGATGTCAATGGTGACAATGAGACCTCATATCCTCTTGGACACAACTATGACTTTGAACGTTGGGACTTGAAAGGGGACACCCATTCTGCTATGAATTCTAATACTAAGGATATTGAGCATGAGACTAAAAGTGGATAAAATTCGTGAGGATACCAATAAAATATAATGCTATTGTTGCTAAATGTAATGCTTCTTGTACTAATCTCGAAGGCTATTTCCATTTTCTTAGAATCCAATGAATCCATAGTTCATGTTGACTTACACCTTTGACTTTCCTTTCTAATGCTTCCACACCCCTTTCTAATGCTTCCTATACTAATATTGGAGGTCAAGTTGAAGCCCATAAATGTGGAAAGACATGTTACACTTATTTTCCCCTTTCTCAAAGCCCATTGAATCCTTAGTTCATGTTGGTTTGCACCATTGAGTTTCCATGCCTTAGTGATTTCTCATTATTGAAGGACTTGATAACATTCGAGTAACTTGGGGTGGATTCACCCCCACAACCCCTTTCTCAAAATATTGGATGCACTAATGTGTTCATATTCCCACATTATTCGCACAATGAAAAATGTGGAGGGAAGGAGGATGACCTGGGTAAAAACGTGAAGGTGGGTAACACTTCCGTGAGAAACTAGTGCAAAATCGTCTTAGCGGAGGTTATTCGACCGATTAATATTTATTATTCGGCCGAATAACAAGTATTATTCGGTCGAATAATTGTCATTATTCGGCCGAATAATTGTCATTATTCGGCCGAATAATTGTCATTATTCGGCCGAATAATTGTCATTATTCGGCCGAATAATGTAGAATTTATTCGGCCGAATACTTACTAACAGTTCTCCGTTTAGTTTAACGGGGATCCTTGAAATGTGTGCAAAGCACTGCCGGACGGGAAAAATTTCCGGATGGTAGTTTATTCAGCCGAATACTTGTTCGGCCGAACCATTGTTCGGCGGAACAATTGTTCGGGCCGAACAATGGTTCGGCCGAACAATTGTTCGACCGAACAATTGTTCGACCGAACAATTGTTCGACCGAACATCGTTTTTGCATAAAAGCCCGGCCTCGTCTGCCATTTCGCAATAGCTGTCAGGAAATTTCTGGACCTCGCAAGAGGGCCCACTGTCGTTCCTCGCCACCCTGCATGGTATAGTCGACGACGCTTACGTCGATGACGCTCGTTTGCTGTTACTCCACCCCTTCGCCGATCTCCTGCTTGCTCTGTCGTTACTTCCTGTCATAGCAGTTAGAGGCTGTGTTCGTCGACGAGGGTGCCTGGCGGATCCGCGAGTTCGAAATTTGCGTTTGGTTGCTGCTTGACGGATCTGCGTGGAGTTAACAGCTGCCGGGCGAGGGTAAATTAGTTTTATCATTTGTTTTTGGTTTTCAAATTTTATGTTTGATGTATGAACACGTTTTCATCTTTTAATCTCTTTTTGAAATGTGGTAGTGTGTGCAGGTTAGTTCGCTTGTTGAGCTGGGGCTGTTATCGGTGCTTCGTTGGTGTTTTGGTTTTCTGCGCAGGGTTGATAGTTTGTCATTTGAAGGTACGTTTTCACGATGAGTTGTGTCGTTTTGATTTTGTTTTCGTATTTTTATAGTTTTTAGTTGCTAACATAATTTGTTGTTGTGTGAAGGAAATATTTGTCGTTCGGCGAGTTGGTGGTCTTAACCGGTGCGGCGTTGTGGATTGACAATCTCTTCACTGCGTGTTTGGTTTACAGGTATGTATCGTTTCCCGATCTTTTGTATTGACAAAAAATGTTGTCATTTGAATAAAATTAAAAAAAATAGTTGCATTCAGGATTAAAATTAGAATGTTTAGTTTTTTTACATTTAATTTTATGCTCAGAGCAGAGTTCTGGAACTCTGCTCTTGAGAAGAGTTCGGAACTCTGCTCTTGAGCAGAGTTTGGTTTACAGATATCTATCGTTTCCCAATCTTTTATATTGACAAGAAATATTGTTGTCATTAGAAGAAAATTAAAAAAATATTTGCATTCAGGTTTAAAATTAGACTGTTTAGTTTTTTTACATTTAATTATATGTTCATGTTGTCATTCTTTTTACCCTTAAATAGACAGAGTTCTTGAACAGAGTTTGAAGATTCTGTTCATATAGAAAGTCACTTAAAAAGTCATACTGTTGTAAGTCCATTTAATTATATGTTCATGTTGTCATACTTTTTACCCTTAAACAAACAGAGTTCTTGAACTCTGTTCTTGAACAGAGTTTGAAGATTCTGTTCATATAGAAAGTCACTTAAAAAGTCATATTGTTGTAAGTCCTTAATTATTATTTTTTTTATAAATATTAAGGAATGTTTGTTTATTGAGATATATAATGGAATCATATGTGATGGATGAAAAATTTGTAAGGTTACTATACTACTACAATTAACTGCATTATACTTTTTATCTGATTATGAGATGATTATTAATTTTATCTTTATGGTGCAATAGTAGTGCTGCTAGAGTTAGGAGAGGAACTTACAAAAAAAAAAGACTTATACTACTTTAGACACCTCTACATTTGGTATGCAGTTCTTTATGAGATATGTCTTTAAGTTTGTAGAATTAACATGTACAACTTCAATATGTTATGAGTTGACATTTGTGTAAATTTTTTGATCATAAATATAAAGTACAAATCTTATAATAAGTGGATATATATATATATTTCGTGAGATGTTTGTTCATTGAGATATATAATTCAATCATATTTGATGGATGAAAAGTTTTAAGGTTACTATACTACTACAATTAACTGTGTTATAACTTATATTTGATTATGAAATGATTATTAAATATATCTTTACGTTGCAATAGTAGTGATGGTAATGAATTTTAGTTAATTAATTATGCTAGAGTTAGGGAGAGGGACTTACAAAAAAACTCACTTATATTACTTTAGACACCCCTACATTTGGTATGTAGTTCTTTATTAGATATGTCTTTAAGCTTGTAGAATTAACATGTACAATTTCAATATGTTATGAGTTGACATTTGTGTAAATTTAGAAATCATATCAAATGGAAAGAGTGGAGTCTTCAAAGCGAAAGTGTAGGAGGTCATCACATTCATCGGGAATTAGTGTTCCAATTGGTAGTCAAAGGTTGTCGAATTCACCTCGGGGTTCGAGTTTATTGTATGGGTCACAGTCATCTGAATCACCAACAAGTTGATAGGGTTACAAATGATTCTCCTTTATCTTCTGTGGGAGAGCGTCGATCTCAACCTTCTGTTGGTATGAACATTAATGTTTAATCATGTATAATCTGTATTTTTGTGTGTTTTGAATTTTTGGACAAGGTTAACTCTTGACTAAGGCTATATTTGAAGCAGAGCGAGGTTCAGAAGATGTGCGTATTCGACAAAGCGAGAGGAAGATCAAGATAGGATTGTAAGATGATGGAATAGGTGTGGGTGCAGAGCAGGGTCCTGAAGATCCTCCTAGAGCTAGGACGACATATGTTCCACTAGCTAAGGTTTGTACACCCATATCAACTTATCCGTCTGATTTACCTGATGAGCTTCCATGGGAAAGTGTTGTGCAACAAACTATCCTTGAAAGTTGTAGATCCCACTATGACAGGTTGAACAATGATCTTTGTTCTTTGGATCTCCCTCCAGAGAGTCGACAAAGTCTAGAGATTGTTTTGGGGTCATTGCAAAAATTTCTTGATGCATATGAGGAACTCGGACCAACTACGAATGGTTTTGTTCATTTGATGCAGAGGCGAAGGGACCAAGTTATGGGTCCAGACAAGTGGGAGGTTGTGAAGGAGAGAGTGACCAAAGAACAGGCCAATTCAATGTTTAATTTCAAAGAAGGCCTTAAGCGAAAAATGTTGAAAGTGCAATATTTCAAGCATCCTCAAATTGCACATCTAATATATGATCGGTTTCTTGCAGCTTATGGTCGATTGCCATGGAACGATGAGGTTCCTAATTATTTTGCTAGATTTTTCTATGCGGAGTTTTTTTTAGGTATGAAGCCAAATTACACTGATGTTCCTTCTGACTTTTATGGAGTTGGAAAGGGTCGAATATATAATCGGAAAGGTGCTCTTAGAGACCCTACGACTCTTCGGCCTCCACCCGAGATACCTCGTCCACCTAGTGTTGTGGCTTTAAGATCGGAGATGGAGCCCACATCCCAACTTGGGGCAACTGCAAGGGATTCTGTAGGTGATGGTTTAGTGTCAGCTCTTGTTGGAGTAGAAGTGGGATTGGGTCGAGAGAGGGCTCGTGCTACTATTCGTCAAAAGTTTGTTTACAAGATGAATGATGAGGTAGATGGATTGAGCATCGACGATCTCAGGGCTTATGCCAAGTCTTGTCGCAATATAGCTTCAAATGTGTTATCCATTGACACATCGAGTATGGGAGAGGTTTGTTGATTATGCTATGACAATCTATTTGATTTTTTATTATTCATTTTGAATTGAATTTTTTGTTACATAGTAATAAGTATATTAAGCAAATGTATTTTGTTTGCAGTTTTCTAGAATGTTGAATGCACATAATTTTCGAGTCTCCACTAGTCAAAATGAAAAGCATCCTAGTCAAAAATGAAGAGCGTTTTGGAGAGGTATATTAATTATAATATTTATGATTGAACTTGATATTTTTTTTTTTTTGAATTTTAATAAATATCAATGTATCTTATTGTTAATTTGACTTATCAATGCAGGTTTCTTTAGAATCGAACTTTTTAGATGATTTACCATTTCTTGTGAGCTAATGATTTTAATTTTCTTGTTTTGATTTTAAGTTAATTGCTTAATTTATTATATGTATCTACTATGTTTTATTCATTAACAAAATTTAAATTTTAAGGGAGAGACCATATGGAAATTGGGGCTGAAGATGTAGGTTCTCTGATGAATGCGGATATTGGCACCGAGGTAATTTTGTTGAACTTGTAATGATCTCTGATATAAGTTTAATATTTTATATTTTTGGATTTATTTGAAAATTGTTTGCATGCTTTAGGATTCATAAATTACTTTTGTACATGTTGCAGCTTGGCTCTCTTAGATCCTTTGGAGCCAAAGGGAAGGCTCTGGTGGAAAAAAGTGGTGGACATGCATTCAAAGAATTTGATGTACGACTTTTTTAATAATTGAATTGTTTTTTTATGTATAAGTTTAATATCTTAATATCTTGAATTTAGTTTAAAATTGTTTAAATAATTTATGATATTTATAATTTGTTTTTATACGTGTTGTAGGCCGAGTTGAGTCCCAGGGAAGGTCCTAGTGGAAGATAGTGGAAAGATATTAGTCAAGATGGATAGTGGTTCAAACTTTTTTGTTTTTGTTGATATATATTGTAGTTGTTTTGAACATGAAGGGTATTTATTTTTTGATTATACATATATGTACATTGAACTCACATGTTCATGAACTTTTTTTTGGATTATATATGAGTATATGTTAATTATTTCTCATTTGGTAAAATGTTTAGAATATGTTTTGTATGAATGTTTAAAATGTTTTGATAATGTTTATAATATGTTTTGCATGAATGTTTAAAATGTTTTGATAGATGCAATCTAAAGTTAGGAAATGTTGAATGTTGAGAATGAATGTTATGAAGAATGAATGTTGGGAAAGAATGAATGGGGAGGTGTTATGAATGTTTAAAATGTTAATTTAAAAGTTAGGAAATGTTCAATGTTGAGAATGAATGTTATGGTAAGAATCAATGTTGGAAAAAAATGAATGGGAGGTATCAAAAATCTTTAAAATGTTAAGAGTGAATGGAACATTTGATAGGTGCAATTTAAAGTTAGGAAATGTTGAATGTTGAGAATGAATGTTATGGAAGAATGAATGTTGGGAAAGAATGAATGGGCGGTGTTAGGAATGTTTAAAATGTTAATCTAAAGTTAGGAAATGTTTAATGTTGAGAATGAATGTTATGGTAGAATCAATGTTGGAAAAAAAATGAACGGGAGGTGTCAAAAATGTTTAAAATGTTAAGAGTGAATGGAACATTTGATAGGTGCAATTTAAAGTTAGGAAATGTTGAATTTGTAAAAAAATTTCAATTTTGTTATATGTTGAGAATAAATGTTATTAAAATGTTAAGAATGAATATTTGGAACATTTGATAGGTGCAATTTAAATTTTGGAAATGTTGAATTTGTAAAAAAATTTCAATTTTGTTATATGTTGAGAATAAATGTTATTAAAATGTTAAGAATGAACTGCTTGGAACATTTGATAGGTGCAATTTAAAGTTAAGAAATGTTGAATTTGTAAAAAAATTTCAATTTGTTATGTTGAGAATAAATGTTATTAAAATGTTAAGAATGAACATGTTTGGAACATTTGATAGGTGCAATTTAAAGTTTGGAAATGTTGAATTTGTAAAAAAATTTCAATTTGTTATGTTGAGAAATGTTATGGAAAGAATGAATGTTGAGAAAGTGTTGAATCATAAGAATGAAGGTTTAAAATGTTAAGAAATAGGATATTAAAATGTAAAGAAATGAAATGATAAGAATTTTTGATAGAAATATGAAGTTTTAATAGGTTCAAATATTCTAATGTTTTGAATGAAAATCTATGAATTGTTTGATAAAAGTTTCAATATTTTGGTTGTTTGATTCATATGTAAATTTTAAATTTTAATTAATGTTTTTCATATGTTCATTGTTTGATATGATACATTGCATATATGTAAATTTCAAATTTTAACTAATGTTTTTCATATGTTCATTGTTCAGGTACTTTGTAGTTTGTGAATTTCTAAATATTGAAATCATGGCAAATGAGGATAATGATTTTTTGTTTTTCAATCACAAGTGAGGATTTCCGGATTGTGAAGCTTATGCTAAGTTAGAGCAATGAATTTTAGACAACAATTCGATGAATTTTTATCGATTCTGTTGTAAATAATCATTGCTATAATTTAGCATAAGCTTCACAATCCAGGAATTCTTGTTTGTGATTAAAAATAAAATGATTGTTTATCTTCATTTGCCATGATTTCAGTTATGTGAATTTACATGTGAGAGATATATTTATCTTTGTGCAACAATCATTTATTTAGAAACTATATAGATTAACAACTTGTTTTAAAAAACTCATTCAGATCATATTTATGGTGAAGTATATTAAAGAAACATGTTCAATGATTAAAAGAATACAAAATTTAGTAGGTTTTTGGTGATTTCTCATTGGCATCAATCAATCAGAAAGTAAAAATTCAGGGCGGAGTGTGGGGATAGCCACATCCGTTATCTCATCCCTTAAGTGGTCTAATAGACATATGGGGACCCCGAATAAAGTACTTTTGAATTCCCAAATAATTTTTGAATTCATTTTTAAGCATGTTAAATTACAACCATTTAAACTCTTATGTTAGTTGTCATGCAAGATAATATTCATAAAAATTCAATGAAAAAAATATACTGTGCACAACAGTTGTGACACATGGACAAAAAATATATTGTACACAACAATTGACATGGACAAAAACATAGATCAATTCATTTTTGATATATAGTTAAAAACATCGCAATGGAATGCCATCTTCAATTATCCGTTCATGGTCACATATGGATAGTTTCCATTTTTTGGTTTTTAATTGTTTTTTTGATGAAACTTGTACCAACCTTATTCGAGATTTACATACTAATGACTATACTAACAACATATAACATCGGGTTCATAATCTTGAAAGTAGACATAATTTTTAGTCATATGCGTTTGCTGAAAAAAATAGCCTTTTAAAATGATGGATCCTCTTTCGTATGTAAATCCGTTGTCATTGTAGTCCTCCAATAACTTCATTTTTCCTTCAGTGCATTGCATCAAATAATATTTGACATTTTCGTTGTTGTCTAAAGGTGCAATCACAGCGAAAACATCTCCTGCGCAAATTATAATTGGTGTTAGCGTTTTTAAATGAATTAAATTAACTATACTTATGGCGATGGACTAGAATGAACAATTAACTTAAAAGTCAAGTAAGTTTATTACCTTCTCTAACAAGATCTGAAATTCTATCGCCATCAGATGATATTGCTATTTCTTCTGATTCATAACTCTTCTACACTTGCCAGTGGCATTTTTCCTTTTGGATTAATCTCTGTGTGTTTCCAAGCTTTTATGTAGTTGTTTGTTATGTTTTCACAAACTTCTGTAGATTCAACATTTTCAATGCAAATATGACAAAAGCATGATTGCTTTCTACTATCAAATGTAAACATGTTTTGAAATGATTTTGTTTGAATAGAGTGAAGATCTCTAGTCCCATGTATGGTGCTAGCGTCATATGGTATTGATCTATTTATATCTTGGACCCCAACAAGCCAAAAAAACCTACACAATAAATGATGAATCACTTTCAAAGAACAACTTTTAATGTTAGTGTACATGTACTTAAATGTTAGTGTACATTTTTTTAAATTTCAAGAAATAATATAAATTAAAAAAATAGTGTACATACCTGTGCACATCTTTTGATTGTTGATTATAATCATGGCTTAGATTTAATTGACACCATTGGACAACCTCTGCAGCTGAATGAAACCGTGCAGAAGAATAGTTCATTTTGCTATCTTTGAAGTGCTCTTTTTACGCATGCTCCTGCACCATCATGTTCACCTTTTCTATGCCCAGTTTCAAAGAAATTCCAACGATGTTTAATGTTCAACGCTTTATGAAGTCGACATAACCAAAAAAATGATCGTGAAGATTTAAATTGACCCCGCACATCCATCGGACCATATCCAATGCTCATTGAATTTAACTTCGCGTTTTTTTCAGTGAGTCATAGAAAATATTTTTTATACAATGTTGAACAAAATGTGTATCGTGTGTACGATCATCGCTGATATAGAAGTGATATTCTTTAATCACATCTCGATTGTCACATGTGCTTTCAATGCCATCAACATCCTGTTGAGAATGTCTATATACAAACATGGACAAATATCGAAACTTGGTCAGAGTGATAGTATTCACTTTGTATCTCTTTTTGTGTAGCAAATGTATAGTTTTCAGCAAAATCAACCACGGACAAAATTGTTCCGGGTGGAAAAATTTCACAAGACTGTTTGAATTGAAGATATTTCCATCGTGCTCTATGTGAATGCTGGGTGTATTTATAAATTTCGCTTTCAAATTTTTTGAGAAAATCTGTTACGCATATCTTTTCTTCTAGCAAATCAATTCTTTTGGAATGTGAATCACTAGAACCTGTACTATAATTAATGTATTCGTATCTCCTCTAATCAACATTTACATTTGACAACGATTTATCATTATCGATAGGATATTTATTGTGGAATAACACCAGATTTCCACAATGATGACAATGTTTTCCATTGACACATTTCTTTGAATAAAATACTTCATCATGATTTCTCTCACATAAAATTTGAGATATGAATTCACGTATTGTGGGCGGAGGTGGTGAATTTGTCCCAAAACATTTTACCAAATTCAAGAAACGTGTCATAATATAACTGAAATTGCACATGATAACGGCAACAACATGTATCACGTATAATAGTAGGTCTAACATACCATGGTTTTTGTTGCACAAATGTACGTGATTGATATATTAATTCCACGATGATCTTCCTTGAATTTATTGAACAATTGTACTTGTGTCATGTCCATTATATGTTTTTGGTTGGCTTTCATATACATTTCGCGATATTCTTTTGCGTGTCACATCTCTTGAATTTGGTGAAACTCGAGCATGTTCCAACCAATATTCTTGTACAATATCTTTAACACCTGCTCCCAATCTATCTTTGTAAGGTTGTCTACAAATAATTGCCCTAGCAAGTAAGTTCATTATTTTCATTTATTTGCATTATGAATTTGCTATGTTTGTATAATGTCTTTCTTGATGTTCCAACTGCTTTTGCTAGTTCTGTTTTCAAACACTTTTGTTTAGTACTAGCTGAAAGAATTGCTGTATGAATTGCTTTACGTGCAGCACTGATATCTTTTTTCTTGGATTTTCCAAATTTTTTTATTGCATCACCTATATTTTCCATCACATTTTGTTTCAATTTCGACTCTTTTGTCGCTTTGTGAATACCCAATAATGATGTAGCACCTTCTAACTTCTTGGACACTAATAAACATCTCAAAATTTGTGTTTGTCCTGCTATTGAGTAATCCTTGAGAACTTCATCATAAAATTTTGTAGCACGATATCGTGCAATATGTATTGGTAGTTTTTTTCCATATTTGTCACAATCAATGTCTTCTAACATTTCATCATCAATGGTAAAAATACCTATACATCAAGTTAAATTTAATTTAACATATATCCAAAAATAAAATTCATTGTAAAAAAATGAATTTGGAAAATATATGATATATACATACCAGGTCCAATTTCTGGATCTTGAACTTGATCTTCAATATTGAATTCATCGACATTAGCATGTAAATCACTATTTACATCTTCTACAATGGTCTTTTCAATTTCAATTTGTTCTTCTTGTACTTTATTTTCAATTTCCATCTCTTCAACATTATCATGTAAATCTGTATTTATATCTTCAATAGTTCTCTCTTCCGTTTCGACAACCCTTTGTTTTTTAGCAATATATCTGAGTTTTTGTTTCTCTCTATTACCATCATCATCACGTTTACGATTACCTTTTTTTTGACGTTTTCTCTTATTGCCCATGATTGTTTAATCTATAGATGATAAATTAAAGAATCATTACTTTATAATAAAAATAAATAAATTAAGATTTAAAAACATTTACAGAATTTATAAAAACATGAACTGAAATTTACTTCACCTTATAAAATTTTTGTAAGAGTCTTTTGAAGAAGATCTCTTTGGAATTAACTTTTTTTTGAAAAAAATTCTTTGAACAAAAATCTTCTTTGAAAAAAACCTTATTGGAAAGAAATAAGAAACTCCTTGACAATAAATTACCTACCCATTGGAAAATAATAAGAACACCTTGTAAATAAATTTTTTTTGTAAAAATCATTGGAAAAAAAACATTTTTGAAAAAATATCTACAAAAAAAAGCCACTAGAAAAAAGTACTTTGAAAAAAAACTTATTTGTAAACATATCTTGGAAAAAACAATTGTAAAGAAATAACTTATTTGCAAAAATACTGAGTAAATAACTCTTTGAAAAAACTCATTTCAAAGAAATAAGAAGTGCAAAACTACCTTGGAAAAAAAACCCTTTGCAAAATACCTTAGTAACAACTATTTGAAAAAACCCCTTTTAAATAAATAAAAAGTGCAAAACTACTTTGGAAAAAAACCCTTTGCAAAATACCTTAGCAAAACAACTATTTGAAAAAAACCCCTTTCAAATAAATAAGAAGTGTAAAACTGCTTTGGAAAAAAACCATTTGTAAATTACCTTACCAAAACAACTCTTTGAAAAAATCCATTTCAAAGAAATAAGAAGGAAAAATACATTTTTTTTGCAAAAATACTTTGGAATACACACTTTTTAAATACAATCCCTGCAAAGAACCCCCTTGCAAACATGTCTAAGAAAAGAAATATTTTGAAAAAACTCCTTGCAAATATGTCTTAGAAAAAAAACACCTTCAATGTGCCTTTTGGAAAATATATATATATATATATATATATATATACTTTGTAAAAATCTCCTTTTGCAAAAAATGTCTTCTTTGCAAATATGCAATAAGAAAAGAAATATTTTAAAAAAACTCCTTGCAAATATGCCTTAAAAAAAACTCCTTCAATGTGCCTTTTGGAAAAAAAGAAGAAGAAACATACCTTGTAAAAACTTCCTTTTGCAAAAAATGTCTCATTTGAAAACCCTTTCAAAATTAGTTTGACAAAAAATATGCGAAGTTAAAACATGCGAAAATAATGAATCAATTTTAGGTATATTTATATGAGTATAGAAAACATAATTATTTTTTTTCCGGCCGACGAGTTTTTTTTTCCGTTTCATTATTCGGCCGAATAACCTTCGCTATTGACGGTGCCGTTACGGCAAAAGGTTATTCGGCCGAATCATTGTTCGGCCAAATCATTGTTCGGCTCGAATCATTGTTCGGCCGAATATTCTCTGAAACATGAAAGATTCACATTTCTGCAGAATTTTCAGGTTTCTCCATTTTCGAAAGGGAAAAGCCACCTCTTACACAACAAAACGAATGTCGGACTTGATACCAGTAGGTTCATCATTGAATCTATTTTACGTGGGTATAAATTTTGTTGTATATATATAAGAACTGATATTATTTAAGTTTTATTTTCGTAACATATGTCGAGTTAGGATTCAACTCTTTAAAAAAACGGTGAAAAGAAAAATTCATAACTTTGAAAATACAGCACCAAAAAAATGGAAAAAAATGTGGAACTCTTAATTGGCGTGTCTACTTCAAAAGGGTGTTCGTAGATTTTTTACTTTTATAGCGGATTGAGAGAAAAGTGGCGCAACAAAAAAGATGTTGAAAATCGACTGAGTTTCCCCATTGATCGACTTTAAAAAAATATAATAATTAGCATATAGATCCATTGGTTACAAACTTATAGTCAGGCACTAGTACATTGTGTGTAGATTGTCGTAGCATTTTCTGTTTTTGAAAAAAACAAGTCTAACAACGATTTTAGTGGCGCAACAAATCATAACTATTTTGTAGTCTTTTCATTTTATAAAAACACACTGTCAAACATTTGCGAAACCGACATATTAAATCTTAATAAAAAAAAATTGAAAAAATTATGAATAGAAAGCTAACATAATTCTATAAAAGTTTTTTTTTTTACTGCAAAGTGAAATTTTAAACAAAAATATCACTTTTGTTCGCCCGAAGTTGAAAAACATGAAAAAACCAGAATTATTTTCTCACGAGACCCCCCAAAATAGACACCCATCTTCATTTTTTCACCCACCTTCCATTCCCTCCAACATCCTCCCTCCTCCCTACCTCTAGATTCTTGTATTTCTTCATGTGGGATGTAGGATGTAGAGGGTGGTCAAATGTTCATTATTTTCCTTTCTCCCATATCCAGTCTCTGTCCCACTTGCCTCAATAAAAACATGTGGGATTTTTTCCATGAGCCCCAACCCACCCCCCTTGCAGATAGAAAAAGACCGAGAATGACCAATGGTTGATTTGATAGATTGAAAGGGAACTCATTTGGTGATGCATGGCTTGGGTCCCACAACAATTGAACAACAAAATAATTGGGTTGTCAAAGTCACAGTGATCACTAAGCTACTACCCCAAGCATGATGCATGGCATATTCTTGTGCATTACATGAATCAAGTCAATTTCATAGTTTTTTTAGATTTCCTTGGACATGATGAATTCACACTAGATCAACCACCATCTCAACTAGCACATGACAATTTTTGTGGGGTCCATATGATCTTGTGAACAAGGGATCTAAGGGTTCATGGCTATCATCCTTCCCTTCTACAAGTTGACTACAAAATTCAACAAGACCAGGAGAATAAGAATCTCTAATCATGCTCGGTGAAGTTGATTGAGAATTACTTATGGTCATGGTTAAGGGAGAACACCACGAGTTCATAAAAGTTGGGTTGATCAACTCATTGCTACAATTGCAAAATCATAAATGATCTTGGCAACTCGTTGGAGCAATTAGGGCACCTCCAAGATTCTCTCCACTATTTTAATCAAGTATAAATAAGATCTCAACAATGAAGAGAATATTCTTTACAGCTCGCCTCCTTTAAAAAATTATAATTCTATCGTGTTTCCCCTCTCTCTCATATCATCTAACTTCAATTTCCTACTATATTGCTTTCATTAATTTGTGAATCCAAAATACCAATGCCTCAACCAAGCCTTTTCTCTTTTTCTTCATCCAAATATTTCGTTTTATATTTGGTCATTAGAAACTCCATCCATCATTAAATACACACATTTCTACTTCAAATCATTTATTTAAAGTCATTAAGACTTTTCTTGTATTGCTTAAAACAAACAATTTTTTTATAACTTAAAGCAAACAAAGTTCTTAAAACTTTTAAATGATTATATTTTAGGATCATATTATTATTCAAAATTCTTATAACTTAAAGCAAACAAAGTTCTTACAACTTTTAAATGATTATATTTTAGGATCATATTATTATTAGTCCCTGCCTGCCTGCAGAGTTGCAAGGACTATCTAAATCGCTCCGCGAGTGAATATTAATCTCTGCACAGATTTCTATACAACTTATCCTATCTTTTTAAAGCCATTTCTGCCTCTGACCAATTGTTGTATCGGGAGCCTTATTTGGCCTTTTCCTGAGGTTATCCTAAATTTAGGAAGGAAAATCAAAGTTTATGAGTGAGGGGAATGGAGCCTCATATCCACACTCCACTCCGCAGTGTCTAACTGACAATATGAAGACACCTGGGAGACATGCGACAGCATACATGCATGCATGCCAGCGGGCTGATCTCCAAGACCCTGTCATAACCAGTCTCAAGCTCATCCGACTGCCCATGCATGAAATAATTCATTCAAGATCTCATTGCCATGGAAGCGAGCTCCTTCATGTTAATGCATTTTCCAACAATTTGTTCTTCTTTTAGTCTGTAAAAAATTTGATTGAGAAGCTCACGAGCTCTCATTTATGATGTTATTCACGCAGAGCTAGTTCAGTCTGGGCTGTTGTATTCTTTGTATTCTTCAGCGTTTTTCATTTGACACGTCTGCTCTTGGTTAGCTTCAGTGATTCATGTAATGTGTTCTACTGCAAACAAATTTTTGCATAGCGATTTTCAGCCTAAGAGCTTGAATACTACAAGAATCTATATGTTTTCAGACACATGCATTCCATTCCAGGTTGTTCAATTATTTGTGTGATGGTATTTTTTTTACGTTGCTTTTTTGGGTTTCGGCTCTCCACAGTAGGTACTAGTTTTAGGCTTGGCATTCCAATTTCTTCTTCATAAGAAAAGCATAAGTGTCTGTCGCGTCTCACGACCCAGTAGTCTAAAGTTCGTAAGGTTTATACAATGCTGGCTACTCTCCTTCGTAAGCTCTGTCTGCCTGTTTAATGTCGGCTATACTCTCCTCAGTAGGCATGTGTAGAAGCATAAGTGTCTATTCCGAACGTTTAAAGGCTAGTCCCGTCAAGGTTGATGATGATGATGATGTGCACGTGAATCTAGGTAGGCATTTATTTCCCATTGTCTCATTGGCAAAAGTATTTGTTGGGAATGACTTGGATAGTAATGCCACATATACTTGTTCCACCTAGTTTTGAAGCACCAAATTTGGCTTGGCCTTTAAAAGGGGCCTTTCCTTGCACTCTTTCTCTGACTAGCAATAACTAAATCTGAACAAGTATTGAGTTCAACAAACATTCATAATGTGTTTTATTAGTCTGATCACTATCAACTTTGGAAACTGTTTTCCGGAGCATTAGCTACCACTCTTGCACAACATCGGGTCAAACCAAGAATTTACATAGGTTGTATGAAGTCTGGACCTATCCTCGCAGAAAGGCAAGTTATACTAACAAGTAAATTAGATATCTTCCCTTCTTGTATAAATAATTATTCTTTCCAATGTATTATTATGGCTAAGACAATTGGAAAAACACTCATGTTCTAGATAAGCTATAGGATACTTCGCAATGACTGATTTGCAATAAATAATTTCTATTACGAAGTTTTTGATTCAAGAAATTTCTTCAGATAAATAGACAGCTGCCAAAATTGGACAAGTTTCAAAGCATTCTAGTAAATATTAGTAGGATTTAATAGATATCCAGCATAAAGTTTCAGCAACAAATGACTTTCAGACTCAAAGCTTTATGGAGACAGGTGACATTAGATGTATCTATTGAGATCCTAGCTGGTGTTGGTGAAGAAGATGGTATTGCTCGATGGCTCAGCTGATGAACCACCCTTGTTTGAATATGCATGCTTTTCTATATTGTTATTGGTCTATTTAATGATGCCTGTGGATTCTTGTAGATTATACTGTTTGTGAGAACCAGACAAAAGCCTTTCTAGTCTGTTAAAAGGCCACTGTATATTATATTTGTGTTTGGTAGGCTGCGCTTTCCAGTGTGAGGCGATGATATAGTTTCAGTGTTCACTTTTTAATTTTACCCAATGTTTTTCTTATCCATTGTATCAAATGAGTCCTAGCATGACATCTAAAATTTACAATATGAACTAATTAACATACACTGTTACAGGATGTGGCAGTGGAGAAAGCTACACGTAATCGATCGGTGCAGTAGAAGACTAGGCAGGTGTGCATGTTAAACTATGTCAGTATAGGTGTGTCAAGCCCTTTGTTCGTGGCAGTGTGCTCGCATGCTGGATGCCTTTATGGGCAGATGCTGAGATATGCGTGGAGTACGTCGTTCCTGGTGCCTGCTTTTATACTTGGATGCATGCTATACACATGTTTTTATATATGTTTTGTTTTCGATTGAACGGGAGTGGCCTCACGATAATGAGCCAACTCCTGTTGTTGAGTGATTTATGGCTATACTTGCGATGTCATTTGTCACGGGGATGGACGAGGTTACTCGACTCGTAGTTTTGACGTTTCTTTGCCTTGGATTAATGAAAAGAAATTGAAATGGTAAATAGGTTTGACCATAGTTAAAATATTTGGAAAATAAACCAATTGCTGTATCTGAAGGGAATTTTTTGTTTGAAAGATCTACCCTCGATTTGCATTCTTGCTGTGTAAATGAAAAGGGCGGCCTCGGTGGTAGAGGCCAGGCCCTATTATATAATTTACTACTGTTTATTGACAAAATGAAGAGTGGTTGAACTCTGGGAAAGTATTGTGCTCTTGGTCCTAGCTTGTAATAATGTTGTTGTGACTTTGATTGAGCTTTAAACACTTTTGTTGTTCTAGTCGTGGTAGTTCTTTGGGAGTATAAAAGGTCTATCCATAGTTTGAGAATGCATAACCATTATATATTGTGTACGTACCAAGCGGTTGAAAGAGCTCTTGAGATAGTGTTATCGTTATTTGAAGGACTAAAAGATAGGTTGTTATGTTTCCTCATTCTCCGATTACTTATAATATGCTCGCCAACTAAAACAAATGTGGTGGCGTTTGTTAGATTTAGGCATTATGCATTTTTGGTTTTCTACCAATGATATTAGAAGAAAGTGAGCCTTCCTTAGCCTAACTCCTGAACTAAAATAACGTAATAGTTGAGTATACTTGTTGGCGAATCGAAGGGGCAAGAAAAGTTCTTCTTGAAAGGATGATTCACTATCTTAGAGCCATCATCATGTTTATAGCCAATTCATGAGTCTTATTATGATTACAAAACTTGCATTTCCAGGATAAGATGCGAAAATATAACTAATTGTGGGCAAATTGTGTGGCGACTTCGCAAAGTAATCCTTTATTGCACATATCGAACCTTTGCACTAAATTATCTTTATGATGTGCTTGAAATATTTGATGTTGCAATTTGACTTGGCCAAGCGATTCAATTTGTGAAGACTCGTAAATTTTCAAAAATAATCTTTCAAACATATTAGAGCTTTGCACTAAGTTTTATAACGATGGTTGTTTAAATATTTTACCTATTTCTCATTCAATTTCGTTTCACCTTGTCATCTCTTTGTCTCAGTCAAGTGTAAGATCTGCTATTTTAGTCTGCTAAAATATGACTATTTTCTTCTATCGGCTCAATAGCAGTAACGCATGGAGGAGAATGAATGTAAGAACACATTTCTAAATGCTCATGTGAATTACTTGCTGGTCGCACTCCTCGTGGAGATACAGTAGAGGCATCAAGATGCAGGCTGTACAGAAAATGCGTGCATAAGCACTGCCTTTGATTATGCATGTCCATGTGCCTAGTTTTCAAACATTTATTTTTCATAGATTAGGCCATGTTTGCATGGATCATGTGATAGATAGACTTGCTTCCTTCTTATTCTGACTTTTGTTTGATCTTGTACTTTCATATTTATACCCATTCCTTTGGTCGACATGTGATTAGTTTATTTTGTAGTTCTTAATACTTAAATATGTGGTTTTGTAAAAGCTTCCTTATCTTTGCCTTCATTGCTTTTTTGCTTGTGCCTGTACATGGCATATACATAGTTCGTCCATGTGCCATTGCAAAGGTGAGTGGGTTGCTCGTGTTGTTTCATGGATTTAGCTCTTAAACACAATGATGCCCTCCTTGCATTGGTACATTATGGCTTACTACACTTAACACACTAATGGCATTCCAAACCTTTGCCCTTGTTTATTCCACCTCTTACATGATGCCCATGCTTTCTTCTTCTGCTGTGATTAGTTTACACTTGCCAATGGTATCACTTACACATTATTCTTCTTTGTTTGTAATGCTTTGTTTGCTTGTGTGCCTTAGTAGTATTCATGCCAAGTGGCAGCCCTGTGCTTAGTTGGAACCCTACACTTGTCATGGACACAAAATTATAGTATTCATGCCAAGTGGCAGCCCTGTGCTTTGTTGGATCCCTACACTTGTCATGGACACAAAAATTAGAGTATCTAATTTGCACTTTGTAATTGGGCAAATTCATTTACATCTTAATTAATTATTTGTTTAAAAACAAGAGGATTTGCATTTAAAATTTTATGAAATTTTATTAATATTTGTGTTTAAAACTGATTTATCTGAGCTTGAAAAAAATATTAATGAAAAATATTAATATTTGACTTTTGAAGTTATTAATATTGTTTATATATTAATATTTGATTTTTGAAGTTATTAATATTATTTATATATATTAATATTTGAGTTTTGAAGTCATTAATTTTATTCATATTTATGATTGCTTGATTATATATATATATATATTGTAAATATTATAGAAATATATTTAATTTTTTAAAAATAATTGTATAAATATTTGTTATAAAACTATATAATATTTTAATTTTTAGTATATTTAATTCAGTGTTTAATTGTATTTTTAATTTTCTTTAGAAATTTGTAAATATTGGTGTGCATTTATGTCTTTGAATAATTGTAAATTTCAAATCCAACACTAGAAGCTGAATATAGTTATCCCCATTTATGTGTTGTGATTTGTGGGATACTCACAAATATTCGATGTATTTACAAGTGCATTTGCTAGAATTGTATGAAGATTGATATTAAATTTTGGGTCTATTTAATAGAATTGTATAAAGATTGGTATTGAATTTTGGGTGTATTTAAAACTTTATTGGATCCATTTATGTGAAAATGGAAATATGAATGGTTAATCTATGACTCTTGGGTTTTATAGGATTGTATAAAACTGTGTTTATTTATTTATTGCCTTCAAAACTTATTACGTTTTATAGAGCTGTGAGTTTATTTATTTGTTTCATTTATTACTATTTGTATTTAGAACGTGTATTGTGTAGACTAGCTAAAAGAAATTGGACCACTAAACTTGGCAAAGCACATGAATCACAAACAATTTATAAAACTCAACTACATCAGGGACTAAAAGCTCTACTTCTATTTATCTTGTTATCTTAGCTACTCAAAATATTGTGAGAAATGCATCATTTTATGATATTTATTTTGAATGCATTTTTAAGCAAAGTCTTTATTAAGTTTCCTGTGTACACTCATTTGATATGAAATGACAAGTTTTAATTTGCTCTAATCCTTTTTATTTTTATTTCTTTGTGAAAAGTGCAAGTAAGCTTTTGCTTACACAAATTATCGGAGGAGTGGATGTCTTAGTTGAGCACATTCCATCTTTAAAGTTCAATATTTTCATTTTCTTATAGTGTTTTCTGATGTTGCTTGGTACACGTACACTTTACATGTAGTATGTGTTAAATAACTATTTGTTTTTTCAAATGTTTGTTTTGTTGATTAATGATGCTTTGTGATGGAGATTTAGATGAAAGTTTCTCTGTCATACACTTAATCAACATTCATTAGTTGCGTAACATTCATTAGTTGCTTACACAAGGGTTTGACTCATCTTATTCAAGAAAAACTATGCCACCTAAAGTAAGGGATATCATGTACTCAATCAACATTCACTCATTCACTAGTTGCTTACGTAAGAGTTTGACTCATCTTATTCAAGAAAAACCATGCCACCTAAAGTAAGGGAGGAGATTTCCACCCCTACCAAATGTCTATAAGCAGGGTTGGAATTTCATTTCAACTCTGCCCTTCTAACTAATTTTTTTTGACGTTTTGAACTTTTATCTTGCTCCTCACACAACGTTTTAGTGAAAAAATAACCCTTCAACAATGAATTTTTATTAAAAAATACCCTTTAATAATAATGTTTTATTAAAGAATTTAATTTTCAATTAAAAGATATGCTTTAATTTCCAATTAAAAGATAACAACATACCCATTTACCCATGTTTTCGTTGATCACGTGCTTTGAAAATTAAGAGTGGAAAAAACAACCTACTGAGAGTGAGATGATTAAGTGATAAACTTAAGAAACAAATAAAGTGTGGAACCTAGAATCCTTTTCGAAGGTTAATGTCAGGCCACATGTAATGCAACATATGAAATTTTGCAAGGTTAACATGTTGAATCAATGGTGTAATTGAAATTGTGAAATTTTAATTTTCAATTAAAAAATATGTTTTTATTAAGGACTTTAATTTCCAATTAAAAGATAACAATTGACCCATTTACCCATGTTTTTCATTGATCACGCACTCTGAAAATCAAGGGTGGAAGGGTGGAACAAAAAAACCTACTAACAGTGACACAGATAACTCAAACGTAACATGTGTCGGCATTATGCATCTAAAGTACATTAAGTGATAAAGTTAGGAAACAAACAAAAGGTGGAACCTAGAATCCTTTCTAGAGGTTAATGTTAGGCCACATGTAATGCAACATACCAAAATTTTCAAGGTTAACATGTTGCATCAATGGTGTAATTGAAATTGTGACATTTTATTCCAAAGGACTTGAGTTAAAAGGCGATATATATGTAATATGCCCTTTCTAGAGGCAATTCATTAAAAACCACATCAAAATTGAGATTGTACTATGATGTTCTCTCCTTCCTTTGTCAGAAGAATTTTAATAAGGCTATTTTTCTAAGGTATGGATTATTTTGGATTCCTCAACTGTTATTGCACGTGAACTTGTACATACCAAGCTACAACAAATATTTCAGGGAAGTGGATTTGTCTATATATTATCCATGATGCAAATCTTATGGTAAAAATTATTTTCTAGGCACAAGTTTTGCTAATATAGAGCCACTGTTGTGATACATTTTTTCCATTCAAATTGACAACCATGGGATTGAATTTCATTTTCAATGTGTTTTTGTGGGGGGGTCAAAATTTGTACCAACCAGTTCATGGTTCCTTCTTTCTTCTTTGGGCCATTCACTTTCCCTCGGCTATAAATGGATAAGAGAAACCACTGTCAACTTCAAATAATTGTTTCAACCAATTACTAAGACTACAAGAATAAAAAAATGTTATTAAGTTTTAACATATATCAAATAAATCATTTAAAACAATGTGAATAGATAAGTGAAAAGCTTTTAACAGCAAGACCTATAAATTGTAACTTGGAAGTATTGAAAGTGTACAAAGTGGGATTGTGAGCCTCCCACAACAAAATGTTGTTTCCATGCCTTTGTCTAATCACAAGTGTTAGCCCAACTCAATATCAAAATAACAAAAACAATTTCATGTTTAAGAAAAAAACATAATAGTTTCATTAAAATTTGTTTTTAGATTATTATCAAATTAAAAAAATAAATTGAAAATAACATCTTACCAAAATTGCTAGCTCCAAGTCTTGGTAGCAGAGGAGAGCACTTTCACAGTGCCTAGAGAAATGGGTAGTGTGTCTGAAATTCAGTAGGATGCTTGGTAGATTCACTAGGTAATAAATCATTGATGCTTTGGTGGAAGGACATGACCTCATATTAGGACAATGCTAAGACAATATAATAAAGAAATAACAAATAAAATGAAAAAAAATCCATCCCCATTGTGGGCAAACTCACCCACCTACTCTTCAATCAAATGGGAAAGTTTCACTTAAGTGAGAAAGTTTCAGTCTCCATTATTACATATATAATAACATGCCACATAATGCATGAAACTTATATAGTCATACACATATCATAACAAGCTTATTAATAAAAATTAATAACGGTTTGGAAAAATAATTAACCTTCAAAAATACGTCTTAGCAAATTGTTTACCCGTTCTTTGATACATTTGTTAAAACTTTTAACCTAACGATGTGGAAAAATAATTAACCTTCAACAATATGTCCTAGCAAATTGTTTGCCCATTCTTTGATACGGTTTGTTAAAACTTTTAACCAGATAGGTAAAATGCCTCATAACAAATATATACCCGTCAAATTCCATCCCAACCTATAAGTCTTGGTTCTTGGACAGTTCATCTATTTCCTTAAATCCATAAAAAAAATAAAATTCTTAACCAATGAAAAACAATTTTAAGTCTTATCCTCTAACTAATCATGCTTATATACTAACAACTTTTATTATTTTAACTCTTTACTTTTTATTATTATTTTGGAAAATGAACCATCAAGTACGTCGTGTACCATATACGGACCGACCCCTGTCGCTATGTCACTCCATCAAAACCACAACCCCTCTATAAAACCAGATGCACAAACTCATTGTCACTCCAGTACTAAAACAGCACTGGTCCAAGTCCGGCGTACGTTCGAACCCTAGAACAGTCACTAGCGCATATTAGTCGTGTATCAACAGATCTTTCCAATTTTCAACCACATTCTTCATCGGCTTTCCAATTTAAAACCACATTCTTCATCGGCAAAACAATCCAAGTTCAGGTCTTCAGACATTGGCCTCGTTTTGTCTCAGATCGATCAGGTATAGGTTATTTTGTCTGGTTTTTCTTGTGTTTTCGAGCCGCTCGTTTTGACACTCTTTGCCATTTCCCCGTTATTTTAGCCGGAATCCAAGAAGTTTCAGTTCTCTTGCGATATCTTTTTTTTTTCCCTCTTCTTTGAAAACAGTTTCTGTGTATTCGATGATGTTTTGGACCTAGGTAATTATTCTTTCATATATGTAGATAAAAAAAATTCCATTTATTTACTTGGATTCAGGTCTAGTGATAATGTTCGTTAAATCTTTTACAGTTGAAAGTTCAGTATTTTCAGTAATTAGTTGTTCTGTATCCGTATTTTTGTCTCCGTTAGCAATCTGCTGCCTTTTAATTCTTTAAATATTTCATATCTGCATGGTTTCAGTCAGAATTTTGAATTAGAAATCTACCATCTCTATGCCTCAATATGATTGCTTTACATTAGGGCTCTTTTGAACTAATTAAATTATTAATATTCATTTCATTATAGGGAGTATAATGAAATGAATAACGTTGGTCCTATAACGAAATGACAACGTTGGTCCTGGTCTTACATTCATTAAGTCCCTTTTCGATTTTGGTGTAGTTTGCCTCTTATACTTATAATTTGCGTTCTTGATAATAGGTTTTAGGTTTTGAAGATCTGTTGAGGAATGATATTTGCAGTTTTTTTGTCTACCCAGGGATAGAAGGGCTATTGAACCAGTGTGGTTGTTTAGAGGAAAAAAAGTTATGGCAGACCTTGAGCATTTGCTGCTAGAAGCAGCTGGCCGAACATCTACCCACGATGGAAAGCAAAACAACCGAAATCCGTCGAAAAGGAGACTGGAAGATTCTGATTCAGATGATGGCAGTGATTCCAAATACATTGATGACGATGATTCAGATGATGCTGGAGAAAATAGAAAGCCTTCTGGGTCAAGAATGCCCCTGAAAAAGAGATTTGATTCTGGTGACAAGGATGATGATGACAGTGGCCGCCGTGATGACTCAGATAGCGAATTATCCATAGGAAGTGATTTATACAAAGATGATGAAGATAGGGAGCAGCTTGCGAAGTTATCTGAACTAGACCGGGAGTTGATTTTGGCTGAACGAGCAGAAGCAAGGGATAATTATTTAATGCGTAAAAGGGCTCGCCAAAACGAGATTAGAAATCAACAACGGAAAGAAACAGGGCCTCCATCATCGCGGATGCGCTCATCTGTGAAGTCGACCAGGTCGGTGAAAGAAAATGCTTTGAGTGAATTGGTAGCAAGGCGGCAGAAAGCACAGGATTCTGACATTCAGCGAAAACGGAGAGATAATACTGGTTCATCCAGGGGGCGGGATTCCTCACCTGGTAGAAGACAGTCTCGTGCTAGTCCTAGCCTTAGTTTGTCATCGTCTAGTGAAGGAGAACGAAGTGGAAGCAGTGGAGAAGAATCAGAGAGTGATGGTGATGGTCCGGGCTCTGCCGACACTCCCAACTTTGAAGATATCAGAAGCATAACAATAAGGAGATCAAAGCTTGCCAAGTGGTTCATGGAACCCTTCTTTGAAAAAATTATAGTGGGTTGCTTTGTAAGAATTGGGATAGGAATGTCTAGGTCAGGACAGAGTACTTACCGTCTTTGCATGATAAAAAATGTTGATGCAACAGACCCTGATAAGCAATACAAGTTTGAGAATCGCATCACCTATAAGTATTTGAATTGTTTCTGGGGCAGCGAGAGCAGTGCCGCAAGATGGCAGATGGCCAGAGTGTCTGATTCACCTCCACTTGAAAAAGAGTTTACAGATTGGGAACGTGAAGTAGAGCGCAGTGGTGGTCGGATGATTAGTCAAGCAGAAGTTGAGGAAAAAAAAATTGCACTAAAGGAGATAAATAAATTTGTGTATTCTGCAGAAACTGTAAAACAAATGCTTCAGGAAAAGAAGTTGGCTTCTTCAAGGCCATCAAATGTCGCAGCTGAGAAGGACAGGCTTAGAAGAGAGATGGAGCTTGCACAAAGCAGGCATGAAGTTTCAGAAGTCGAGAGAATCAAAGCGAGATTGAAGGAATTAGAAGTCCTTTCTCTTCAGAGCAAAAGCAAGGATGCAAAAGCCTTGATGCTCGCAGAAATGAATAAGAAAAACAAGGCTGAAAATTTCAAGAATGCTTCCGAGATCAAGCCTGTAAACCTTAATCTTAAAGCAGGTGAAGCAGGGTATGATCCTTTCACCCGGCGCTGGACTCAATCTCAAAATTATTACACTACAAAGGGAAAGGTTGCTGAAGACAACACTGGTGCTAACACAGAGGCAAATGCAAGCAAGGCAGAGGGAGCCACAGCATTGGAAACTGTCGATGATGATGGAAAGCTTGTGGACACTGAGGCTCCTGTATCTGAAGATGCAAAGGTGTTTTATTTGCATGATTTTGAACTTCCAATTTCACTTGCTGGACTGCAGAAGTATGGGGGTGCTCAAGGGGCCCATTTAGCTTTTATGGCTAGAAAGCAGAGGATCGAGGCAACTATTGGAGTACAAGTTCCTAGCAATGATGGAAGGCGGCATAGCCTGACCTTAACTGTGAATGATTACAAACGTAGAAGAGGCCTGCTTTGAAATAAATAATGATATTTTGTCTGTTTGTTGGTTTCCCCATTATCGTTGATTAAGTTATTAACAACTGAATGTCATTTAAAAGTAGCACATTATGGATTTTGGCATGCATGAAAACAGCAGTTTGTTGAAAATATAGGCTGTAGACTGAGACATCTAAAGTTCAATGAATTTTTGTTTGTGACAACCATTCTGCTAACAAATGGTATATAATGTTCCAAAATGATTCCCTTTGCTCCAGGTAACTCTTTTCATTGCAACTTATATAGCAGTTGATGAAACATGGCATTTTATGTTTTGAGTGCTGCCTTTTTTTTACATTATTGTAGAAATATGGGGTCTTTTATTTCACATTCATGTAATAAATGCAGGTTTTATTAATTTTTGTTGCTGTAGTATAGTTTGCCTAAATGCTTTTATAAAATTGTGGTTGTTTTGTTGTGCTTTGTTGTTTTTTCCTCCTTTCAATTGATTGTTTCTAGCAACTATCTTTTACATGGTAACTAAATTTGGCCGAATTGGAGAAAAACAAAATTGCAACAAAATTTGATCCAGCCAGATAATTCGGTTATGTTGGGATTCAGTACGGCCAATGAATTGTAGTTCAAACTGAACAAAACCATATCCCATTTTGTAGTTCAAACTGAACAAAACCATATCAGTGCGGCTTATGTGTGAAGACTCGAGGAGACTGCATTTTGTAGTTTGGTCTCTGCTGCCTGCACCTTAAAGGTTTGCCTAGACCTTCATAAATGAAGTAAAATAAAGCATATCAACAGAGCCAACAAATTAAATAAGTAGCTTCTACCAGGTATTTAGTCATATATTCTCTGTTTGCAATGTGCATATTTGCTCAATTAATTTTAATATGAGAAGGGTATTCCTAATGCCTGTGCATACTCTACTCCCCAGAACATCCAGAACATGTTATAGAACCTGCATTATCAAAAGTAAAACACAACACAGACACACACACACATACCCCTACCAAGCATAAGAAAATAGTGTGGACACAACCTTGTAATAATCTCCACAACAAATTTAATGTTCTTCAGAGAAGACCTGCGACTCCAGTTTTTGCTGGTTCTCCTACAGTTCTTAGAGTGTATGATAAGATCACAAATACATTTCTTAATGGGATTGCATCAGAAGGCTTAACAAACCTTTGAGCATAATTGTAGTTTTAAGTTTCGACAATGTGTGATCCAATCCAAGCATTATAAATTTAGATAAAATGTCTTGACTATCTAGATACTACATTTTTTTATTCTTTTAAAAATTTGAAGAAATTGCATGTTTTTTGCATATCTAACATGGAACCTTTCTCCGTCAATGAATATGGGATTTCTGTTTGGCTTCGGCTCCAGCTCTATGAATGCAAGGTTATTGTAAGTCCTTTTTGGGTTCTTTGGATAATTGCTGTTGCTCTGTGCAGTCGAACTGTCAAATCGGGCTTTAAGCGTGTAGTTATTCTGCTTCTGTTAAATTAGTGTCAAGGTACCGGTTTTGGTTCTTCAGGGCCACTGGTGTATGATTGTTTGTTTGAGTTCGTGGGCTCTTGTGTTTTCTTGGCAGAGGTTGGCACTGCCCTTCTCAGTTGGCACTTGTGCCACCCCTTCCTGGAAACAAGGAGAACGGTGATACAGCAGGTATTCGCCACCCTTGCATCTGTCCAGAATCTTTGGATAATTACAGTAGTTTTTTGCATTTGGAGCTTTGAATTGGGCTTCAAGCCTGTAAAAATTTGGTTTCTGGTGGTAGAGCACCAAAGTTTCTGTTTCGGGTCTGCTGCTGTGTTGAGGGTGTTTGTATATTAAATGGATGCGGGAGTTCCAGTGGAGACCTTTTGGAGTTTCGGCATTTTGTCTATTTCAGAGGGTATTAGCTAACCTCCCATGCATCGAGGAAAATAGGGAAACTCTGGGCATTTGCCACCCATTCAGTCCTGTTTGGGATCTTTGGCATTTTGTCTATTTCAGAGGGTATTAGCTAACCTCCCATGCATCGAGGAAAATAGGGAAACTCTGGGCATTTGCTACCCATTCAGTCCTGTTTGGGATCTTTTGGAGTAACCCAACATATTGGGACTTCAAGCATTCAGTGTTTTGGTATATCATCTGCTTGTTGTGTTTTCGAGGGGAATTGTTAACAAGCATTGTGCCATGTATAACTGTCACCCCCTGCCTGTCAGAGGGACATTCAAGAAATCAGTCTTAAGAGGTGATAGGAAGATCTCATAAAAGGCAACAGTACTTCAATTTTCTCTCTCACCACTAAAGCCCACGACATTCTGCTCCAACAGAAAAAACAAATTCAGGATTTCTAGATTTGCTGGAGATTCACAGCAAGTTCTTCAAATATATATATATATATCATTTTTTTGAAAAAGAAGTGGAAACCCAAAACCCTGTTGGCTGGCTTGAGAGTTTTGATAGGGTTTGTCTAAATAATATAGTCAATAGAGTATATATATATATATATATATCATTTTTTTGAAAAAGAAGTGGAAACCCAAAACCCTGTTGGCTTGAGAGTTTTGATAGGGTTTGTCTTAATAATATAGTCAATAGAGGCGATAATTTGAATATATTTTGGTTTGACCGCAAAACTGTGATAAGTCTCAGTAATTCCTCGGCAAGGCACCAATCCAAAGAATGCAAGAACTACACAAGATTTTTGGATGCTCTCTAGAGAACATTGAAGCTTCTCATCATGTTCAGTAACACTTCTATGGAAGGTCTAGTTGGCTAGTGTGAGGCAAGGGAATTTCTGCATCTTCAACAATTTCAAATTGTCAAAGCCAGCATTGTATTCTCTTGTCCACTGTGACAAGACAGAACACTTATAATGCAATACATTCATAAAATCATACTAAAAGATATAATTACCAAGTATTAGAGGGGTTCCAACCTCATCGGACCTCATATAATGAATAGAATTTCACATCCCATCCAAAATTCATCAGAGTTAGCGGTTTTCAGAATTTGAGTTAACTGAACTGTACCAAACAGAAGGACAAGTCCACTAAACCATCAAAAGATGCATCACACCTGAAAACTTCAAAGCATCATTAAGCCAAAAAATTCCCCAAACCATTTTGCAGTAAATCCAATTAAACCCAATACCTAGCTTGTTTATGATGACAGATGACTAACCAAACAATCAGGAAGCTCTGAGTCTTGTTCAAAAATCAGGTAGCCATAAAACCTTGCCTGCAGAAAACAAAGAACAGGCACCTGAAAACTTCAAAGCATCATTAAGCCAAAAAATTCCCCAAACCATATTTTGCAGTAAATCCACTTAAACCCAATACCTAGCTTGTTTATGATGACAGATGACTAACCAAACAATCAGGAGGCTCTCCTCACACATAAGTGTTGAGTCAAGAATAAAATCATGCATGCAAGTAGACAATGGAAATCAAAAGAACCTTCCCTTGCAAGACTTGGTCATTGCCCTCGACTTGCCTACAAAATGACACCCTCAGCCATATAAACACGGGTGTGTGAAAAGAGACGAGCCAGTTTCCTTCGACTATTTATCAGAGTCACATTTGCCATTAAACCATTTATTTATACCGTCAATATGATTTAAATAAAACTTCACGATGCCTTCAACGATGGTACTGTTTGCATTAAAAAAACAAACCCGATCAACTTAAGTACCCCTCCAACAATCCTTTTGTAGAAGCAAGACAGCTGTCAAGTTGGCAGATAATGCAAAGCATTCCTACTTTGCATTGTTCGCCGAACTGAAAAGTTGATTAACGACAACCTTACTGCAATAAAGCAGAAAACACTAGATGCATGGCCATTGTCTTCGAAGAATTTAAAGGTCTATTTCTATTAATGAAATTGACGCTGATGCTTCCCACGTAGCAATAGGGGCTATCCTGAGATAAGGAGGTCATCCTATTATTTACCATCCGGAGACTTTCTCTCACACCAAGCGGAATTACAACACCTCTGATAGAATTATATGCAGTGGTGCAGGCTCTAGAACATTGGTAGCACCATCTCCTTAGTAAGGAGACCATAGTCCATTTCAATCATGGGCCATAAACAAAAATCCAAGAACATAGGGACCTCAAATGGGCATCTTATTTATAGCAATTGCATCTTTTTATACAAGAAAGGGTCATCAAACCGAATTGCTGATTTCTTAAGCAGACCATCTCGACACTATAACCTGACATTTTTGATGGTCAGTGTGCTGATAATGAGAGCTGGAAAAAATTGTATCATTCACATCCAAAGTTTGGGTTGGTGTTTGTTTTCCCTCCAAAATCCACAACTGTTAATCAAGTACCATTTCTGGACAACCACATCCAAGATTTCTCTACACTTTTTCAAAGCTGTGCTTTTCAGCTCGTATGACGTGATAATTTTTGTTCAGGGAAGTTTATTCCTTAATGTCTGCTGGACATTTTGGCATACATAAAACTCTACACCATCTACAAAGGTATTTCTATTGGCTTTCAAGATCATTTGAGAAGAAGATGATCTCTTTGCAGCCAATCAAAATCTTCAAATTGGAAATTGGGGTTGTAGCAGCCCTTTCCTGTCCCAACAAGGCCATGGAAGTCGGTCTCCATTGAGAAGAAGATGATCTCTTTGCAGCCAATCAAAATCTTCAAATTGGAAATTGGGGTTGTAGCAGCCCTTTCCTGTCCCAACAAGGCCATGGAAGTCGGTCTCCATTGACTTTGTCAATGGTTTACCCATCATTAAGTTACAAAAACAGTGTATATTTGTGGCAGTGTGATGGTTTTCAAAAATAGGTCTTTTCATATTATACTCTAGTGAAACTAGCGATTTTTGGCAGGCTCATGGAAGTAAACTTCAGTGTTGACTTTGTTCCAGACTGACACTGATGGTCAAACCAAAGTGGTTAACGAGACTTTAATGCATGCTTTGAGAATCAACCATCAAAAGAATAAACAGAGGGACATGTATCTCCACCTTGTGCAGCAACACTACCATCGTGCACCACACACTTCCACAAGTTAACTCACCTTTCAAAGTTTGTTATAGGGTCCAACCAATAGCATCATTGAGCTACCTAGAGTAGTTGTTTTTGGTAAAGTTCTAGAATGATCTGCATATGTTTGGATTTGTTCTCACCATGTTTGGTTTAATGGACAAGTTCAAAGAGCTTCCAAATTCTCTTGCTTCCATTGGTGGAGAAATCAAGCACATATTTGGGGAGCATGATCCTCTTTTGCCAGAGAGAAAGATACCTCTAGACATATGATCAAGCATCACACTTACTTGAGTTTGGAGCAGTTTATTTTTGGTGTGTTTCATATCCATTTTGAGGGGAGGTTTTTCCCATGTGGTTTTCCTCTTTTACCTTGGTTGATTGGACATAATAAATGTAAAGGTTGACCATAAACCTTTGTTGTTTGGGCCCTAATCTCACATAAGTTAGGCTTAATGGGGGGTGTTGGAATAATTAACCCATCTAGAGTTTGGTTAAACATTATTTCATGCTTCCTAGTGTTTAGTACCATGTTAGTTATTCACCTAAGTGCTTGCTTGGCCCACCTAGTGATAGTTGATCCATTGATGCGTCCTCTTTTTGCTTTTAAAGCAACTTTTATGAGCTAGAGTGCTTTGGCAACTTTTATCCTGATTTATTCAGGTTTAATGAGTTAAAGTCAGCTTTTGTCTACTTTTCTCATGGATAAGGATAAAGCTAGGGCGCTAGGATATATTGGGCAAGTTTTCGCCTTGTTGCCTCGTCACTTTCCACATTTTCTCTTGAAAAGCTTCCAACTTGCTGCCTTTTGGTCACTCACGGCCTTCCTAAGCTTAGTTAGCCAATTCATAACCTCTTGCCTTGATTTGGAGACTGTTTTTGCCTGGATGGGGAATTTTTACTAAATCTAAGCCTGCCAATTGTGAGCATCTCGAATTGCCTTTAAGGCATTTGAATTTCTCTTAAAAAATCTATTATTACAGTACTCTTATTGTTCAATAACAAGATGATGGAATTTTATTCAATTGAGTTATCTTTCTCAAGTGATTATGCTCAAATTTTCTCTCTTCTGTGCATTCTTGTAAAATCATTGTGACGATTTTTCTGTGAACTAGATCCAGACTATGATCAAATTTTCACACCGTATATGGGGGTAGAGTATGCATTACCCATACCGAATACCTGTACCCATGTTCCTTGTTGTACCCTTCCATACCTGAAACTTGGCCGAAGTACTTGAGATGTTTGTCACAGATTAAGGGGATGTTGATTGCAGAGGGGACAGGGTACCCCTGTTTTGGGGACGGTTGGGGATGCCTAGGGACTAGTTTTGTACAGTGTACCCCTATTTTTGGTATACTTGGGGATGCCATGGGACCAATTTTGTATGAGCCCATGCAATTTTTGTACAAGTGACATAAAAGTCAGTAATATTAAATGGTAATAATAAATTCTTAAAGTAAAAGGATAGAAAATGAAAGATAGCATTACCATTAATTGTTTCAGAATGTTTGAAAGTGGTTCCAACCTCATTGGACTTCATATGCAAAAAGTCAAGGTTACAAGAATCCTACTATACTTACTCTTAGACAAGGTTTTGTATAGGGTACCCTGGTTTTTGGGATGCCTGGGGATGCCATGGGACCAGTTTTGTATGAGCCCAAGCAATTTTTGTACAAGTGACATAAAAGTCAGTAATATTAAATAGTAATAATAAATTCTTAAAGTAAAAGGATAGAAAATGAAAGATAACATTACCATTAATTGTTTCAGAATATTTGAAAGTGGTTCCAACCTCATTGGACTTCATATGCAAAAAGTCAAGGTTACAAGAATCCTACTATACTTACTCTTAACACCTCGGACATACCTTCCTTACAATTACATTATTACCTTGTCCAAGCCACCCTTCCTTGGAATGAGTCTGACCTTTTCTATTCCAAAAAAAACACTATGGGATTTGAACCCAAATTATAGCTGAAGGTCGACTACTGGGTCACCTGGATTCTTGACCATTTCCCTGCTTGATGGGATGAATTGGTTTCCTAGGGAGCTGAATCCCAACGACCTTACAATGGGATGTTGAGAGCAAGCAACTTATGATTGAAGAGACCATTGCTTCTAGCTGAAAACTAAAGGCTCTCTACGACCTATATAACCTATAACTGAAGATCCTAATAAATCTTGCCACCACTTAACCTTAAAGTCAAGAATGAAAAGACACGAGCATGGCTCTCTCCAACCATCCATTCCAAATATAAAACCCATCTTGGAGTGAGCCAGGTGTGGTACCTGATCCGCTTGGTGGGCTTATTAACAACATATGGCCAAAAGGGTGGTGAGTTCTCCAAAGGACACGTGGCAATAAATCTTTTACTTGCTTCCTTTTCTCTTTCCCTCTTGTGGGTTCGTAGCCCCCGTTTTTGTTGTGTTTTAGCTTAGAAGGTTTTGCTCCATATTTCATATTACAGACTAGAACATAAGGTTTCTTGGAAAGGTGTAAGAAGGGTGCTAATGTACTCTAAGAAAGTGCCTTAAATTGTGTACAACTATATTTGTAAAAATATTAGATGGATTAATGAAGCGACAGATGGCGCAGTTGGAATCGACTGAAGAATCTGTTGTGGATTCGACACTCATCCCAAAAATAGGAATCAAGGAATTGGAACCCTAACCCTATTTTTTTTATTTTTTTATTTTTTATCAAGGTTCTAACGGTTGTTATCATGGTTGTTTCTATACATTGTAGGGCCATAAAACATGATCAAAAACACCTTTGGGATTGAGTCCATAGAAAACGGAAAACTTGGTAGTTTTTGACAAAAGAATCAAATGAGATGGGATCACTAGTTAACATGTTATTTCGACGAGATTTTGACCTCAATTCCAACGAGATTCTGGTATAGAACTTAGCAGGGGGGTCGATTCTTGTAACTCTACAAAAAGTAGGATTTTAGATCCCTTTCAAAATTCAACATACTTAACAATTTTTAGGATTTTAGTATTGCAACGTTTCCACTGGATTCTATCATGTATGGGGGTGTGGGATTGTTATTTAATCAAGCACATCAACCTATTTATGTACCTTGATGTTGGTGGTGCTTATTGTTGAACTCCTCTGTCATGACATTTACAAAAATGTACCCTTCACTCAAGCAAATCAGTTATTAAGCACATGAATCTTTTTCTACCTGATTTTAACACTTGGATGAGGAAGTTTCTTCAAAATTCTAGGGTGTTGTCTAATGTCCTTGGAGAACCAATTTCGAGATTCAAGGTAGAGGCAATGGCTAGAGCCTAGAGGAGGGGGCACAAGGTGCTATTGATCAATATGATCCCAATATAGGCATGGATTTTGATATGTAATTATTTGTTGTAGCATGAGGTTTTTTGGACTGTATAGGCCAGTTAGCCTCTTTGTTTATGTATATTGGGTCAGATAAGGATTGCACTTGATGTTTTTTTAGTTGTATGCACCCTTGCTATATACATGAGAAACTTTACATATTTGTGTATAACGGTTTGGATTCATATGGATGCACATGAATATATTTTGGATTTAAATTTTCACACACACACACACACACACACACACACACACACACACACACAACATATAATAGCTCCAATGTACCCAAGTCCCATGTTTCAAAAAGTGGCATCCTTGCCCTCGTATCCATCCCCGTACTCGTCCCCGTACCCAAGTTCCTTGGCAACTTAGCAATAAATTAATATCACAATACATCATTCAGAAGGACTCCATCTTTATTTATAGTTAGCTAGCAAACACTAAACGCAACCAAATGTTAACTACCTAGTGGGCCTTTTTTAATGAGGTCATATTACATTTATTAAATGCTCATTACCTAATGGGTCTTATTTAATAATAATTAACATTGTGGACCTAGTCCACATTATGTTAAATGGCCACAATACTTATATATTGTTAACTCTAATGGGTCCATATATTCTATCACATCCCTAGGGAGGATCCCACCATTCTATCCCCCTTTGAGAAATGTTGTCCTCAATGCTTGTAGTGATGATGTAAAACCACAAACCAAGTCTCATTTATGGGTATTAATAGCAACACTAAAGTAGTCCAATAAGCTTATCCATAATCTAGGGTTTAATGTATAGGTGTTGGCCTCAATGTTGGAGTAGTCCTAGAGGCTCATCCATAAGCTTGGGTCCCATGTCCAAGTGCTCATGTTGACTCCCAATCAATGGCATCCAAGCTCGACGAATCACTGCGTGATTTACTTGAAATGCCCACCATGGTCATATGGATCCAAATAAATAGAATCATTCGTTGTTGCAAAAGGTTAGTCGTGGCTTTAAAAAAAATACTACCATTGGAGAATCTACAAACTGAACATTGGTAGTCACAACTTTCTCCTTCTCTCAATGGTGTTCATTTCATATGGAGGAGTATGGTTATCAAAGAGAATTTGAAGTAGTTGTCTTCCCATAAATGATTCACATATCCTCACAAGTCTCCTCTAATTACACCTACCCATCTTTCTCTTTTATATTCCTCTTGAATATTTTTCCAAATTGCCAACCTTTGGATTGTATCACATGCTTTTTGTAATTTTTATATTGTTTCTCAAGATGGAGTAGCTCTATACAGATTGCTTTAGGGTTTGAAAATTCTTTTACTTTGAGTAACCATGGTTTGATATGCTCTTCATAGAAAATTGAAGAAAACTTATAGGACATGCATTTTCCACATAATTTGCATATAACCCCATAGATTTCGCAATGACCAATGCTATTATATCCATGTTAAATGCAATATTCTGCTGTAAGTATGAGAGTTATGATTCGAAAACAAAATTTAGAGAAGCTTACTTTCAATTTATCTCATTTGTACAATGAGGGTTTTGAGGTGGTGACTTGGAATGGCCATAATTTCCTCAATACAACTCAAAAGTATATCATATAATATGTCAAATTGAAGTTGTTGAATTGCTCTTCACTTGGCTTTGGATTGACTTCAATCTGGGCAACCTATGAAACATTTTCACTTTGTAATATTTGGAATAAAGTTGAATTTGTAAAAAAAAAACCTAAGATCGTTGATCTTACATCAATGACATTTTCACTTCTTGAACTCCGATTTGAGCAATTTTTTTTAAATCGCATATTTTTTAAGAGGAATTCATATTTGCAATTTGTTTCTTCAAGCTTTGCACAAAACACTTCCTAAATGGATATGAGTGTCTTTATCCTATTTTTCCCTTTGAAAATCTAAACAAAAAAAGAGAAATAAATACAAATTCTCCCCTTTTTGTCCAATGAATAGCTTTATTATCACTTGTTATGTTTTCAATAGATCTAAATGATCCATAACAATAGATCTAAATGATCCACAACAATAGATCCAAAAAATATTAAAATTTCTCTTTAGTTGATTAAATCCAAAACACCTTTAAGGTAGGGCAACACCATATAATGATCCTTTTATGGTAGGATCAACTTTTCACTTCCTCTTCAAGGGGACAACTTTCCAGTGAGCTAAGCTCCAATGCAATAATATTCCAATATATCATTTATAAGGACTCCATTTTTATTTATAGCTACTTAGCAGACTCTAACCATAACCACATGCTAACTACTTAATACACTTTATTTAATGAGGCCACATTACATTTATTCAATTATACTACCTAATGGACCTTATTGAATGATAACTAACATTCTAGAACTAGTCGACATTATATTAGATGGCCACCAATTCTTAATTAGTGGATCTATACGACTAGGGGGATTCCACCATTGTCAAGGTGGATTACACCATTCTCTACTCGATTGTATTCCACCTAGAATAACTGAAGAAGGGACAAAAGTTGGTTACATTAAATTATCAATTATTTCAAAGTAGAAACGAGGATCTTCATCTTACCAAGGAACCACAATTTGTGCAAATGAAGAAAAACACATGCATAAACTCTGGGGGAAACCCAAGGGATGCTACCCTATATTTATGGATGGATTCCCTAAGAAACCCATTGACATAGACTAGTGCGTCTCACGCAAGGAGATTTGAACCAAGCACTTGCCAACATAAAACTTTGTTGATATTATGTGAAATGATTTTGGGCATTATTTTTCACAACTGGCATTAAAACCATGGAGAATCATGTGAGGGAATTTGATATGCTTCCATTTTCCAAAGTTGGAGAGATTGAAAAGAACAATGCTTTGTATGTGATTGTCTTTGCTACTTGAAAGGGCTGTTGTGAAGCCTTGTTAGTTGATTTTTTTGATGGTGTTTTTCCAACAAAGGGGTTGTATAAGTAGAATCCAATGGTTGTAAACAATGCAGATCTACCTACCAAAAAAAAATTAAACCTACATGGGGAGATTGCAATAGATATTATTTTGTGTATGATTGTGGAAACAAGAATGAAATCTGGTTATTGCATAGATAAGGGTAAGTACTAAGGGTGTCTTTGTTTGTATATGATGTTTCTCACTAATTTTATCTCAGGAGTACCAGTTGTATTGAAAAAAGTTCGTGGCTTTTAGGAGTACCAGTTGTATTGACAAAAGTTCGTGGCTTTTAGGAGTACCAGTTGTATTGACAAAAGTTCGTGGCTTTTGTGTGGTATGCATCCATTGTATGGAGCATTATGTAAGGGTGTTGGCATCCATTGTATAGATTCGTTGCTAAAATTCTTGGCACTATCCTTTTGCAAGTTTGGTGTTATTTAAAATCAACATCCATCGAAATTTCTTGTTGCATTGAGAGTAGTGAGGTGCTGTACAACCTAGTATAGGGAAGATGTCACGTAACGTAATGCAACGTTACATAACATTACCAAGAATAAAAACTAATTAAAAAAATTCATGTCAGCTCATATAATAAAATAAATAAAACTAACATAAATCCATCTTAAACTCGATTTAAGAAAAAAATTTACACCTTCAGAAATTGGATCCCTCTCCGTACTTGATAGATTCGGGTTTAAGATGGATCTATACTAGTTAAAACCAATGACTGAGAAAGTTGGAACAACATGAGTTTTGTGTGTGACAACTAATGTAACAAAACCCTATCTTTGTGAGGCAATGTTATTTGTGTCCTGTTTCATCTTTGTAGAAGGTGATAAATTCGCTTGGTTGGAGAAAAATAATCCCATGATTATTGAAAAAAATATGTTTCCAAGCAACTAGTTTTCAATTAAAAAATGGTTTATATGAGAGTAGTAATATATGCATATTGGTAGGGTTGGGTATAAAAAATCACTGTAAAGAAAAAATGTAGTATAGCTAAAATATAGAAGAAAATAAAATATTTCATAAATACAAAAGATACTTTTGTTTTAAATTTTAGACAATTTCAAAATTATTACAATTTAAAAAATGTAAAATAATATTTATTTTTCATTGCAAGCAACTTGAAACATATCTCAAATTTCAAGCATAACATGTGATAAAACAATTTGGAAATAGAGTTTAATACTACATGAAATAATAGTCACAAATTTGTTTAAAATGACTCTTATGTTGTTTGTCCATTTTTTACTTGGTTTTGATTTGCAAAATCATTTGTGTTTATATTTATTTATATGAAAAAATATAGCCAAAACTTCACTAAATGCGATGATTCACTCTTTTATGATAGTGAAGTTACAAATAGTATAAAACTTATCATTGATATTCCACTCTTATTTTAACAACTACATTTTAAAAGTTCAAAATTTCAAAATTGTAAATATATTTAAGTATTTAGTCAACTATATTGTATATTCACTTGAGAATATCTATACATAAATGCTAATATAAGTGAATCTTACTACTATGATTTATGCTAATTAGAAATATTTTTTTAATCATTTTATTATTTTTTGAGTTTTGGGGGAGAATTCACGTAGTTGGTAAAACCTAATTTATGCTGACAAATATAATTGAACATTAAAAAGCTTGGATTTCATATTCTCAATATCTAATTGTAAAGGAATATATCATTAAATTTAGTTTAAAGGATTAGGAATGCCATTCATGACTTTCTAGGGATGTCATCCATAAGATATCATTATTATTAGAGTTTATAATTACACTGTTTTCTTATATTCTTAATAAAAAGTTATTTTAAAAAAAATAATTTTTATCCTTAAAAAATTATTAAAGTTCAATTCCTTTTTAATGATAAGAGAATAAAATCATATTTCCTAATTCTAACAATATAATAAAAAAAAAATAAAGATTACAAAATAATTCTTATATTATCTTTTATTGCATCTTTAGCTATTTTTAAATCTTTTCAATTAAAGTTCAATTCCTTCTAAATAACCTTTGTTACAAGATATATTCCTAATCTGGTTGCCAACGATAAATAAAAGTCATAAAATTCCTTGTCTTTGTACCAATTAATATTCATCCCACTAATTAAGAGAAAACAAATGAAATCTCCATCCAACTAATCAAGGAAAATGCTAAAAGGATTAAAAAAAGACATAATTCCTAATGTCAATGTCACCGATAAATGAACATCACATAATTCCTTGTCCCAATGTTAACAAATATCCATCCAACTAATCAAAGAAAAGGATAAAGAATATCCATATAACTAATTGAGAAAAACATAAGAATGATTAGTAACAATATGCCATTTTTATGCTTTTCCACTGGAATTCAAACGCTAGAAAGATAAGCAACAAGAAGATGCGTTTTAATCTTTTTTTTAACTAGAGTTCAATTCTTTCCAAATGATCTTTGGATGTTTTTTTATCCTTCTATTCCTTCAAGATGATATTTGTGAAAAAAAAAACATAACTCTTGATCCTAATGCTAACGATAAATAAGCATTACAGAATTCCTAGTCTTAATGTCAATGAACATCTATCGAGATAATCAAGGAAAATGATAGAAGGACAAGGGTTATCTATCCAACTATTATGGAAAAGTTAGAAGGACAAGGAATACTAAGATTTTTTTTAATCCTTTCTATTGGAGTTCAATTGAATCATTCTAAGTGATATTTAGATTCTCTTTCATCCTTTCTACTAGAGTTCAATTCCTTTTACATGAGTGGAGGTTGGGTACAACATAAGACATAATTCCTAATCCTATTTCCAATGATAAATGGAAAGTCATAAATCCCAATCTTAACACCAAAAATAAATGGACAACAATAAAAATAATATTCATCCATCTGTTCAAGGAAAATGCTTGAAGGATGAGGATTAATATCCATCCAACTAATTAAGGAAAATGATAGATGGATAAGGAACCTAACCATTCTTAATCACCACATAAGATAACTCCAATCTATCATTTGATGGGGTGTTATGGAGGGAAGATGTTGACCCAATCATGGCGGAAGAGAGAAGAACAAGCAATCATCGTTCGACATTCATGCAATTAGGGAGCAACTATGGAAGAGGAGACCATTTCCCACCTATTTGAATGGGCATTAGATGAAAGCTTGTTTGGGAGTGTGTAATATCTCTGAACTGATTTGGAGTTCAGATTATGCAAAAATTACAACTTAACAACACAACTTTGACAAGCAGAAAACTAGTTAGAAAAGAACTGGTTAAAGGCACAATTAAATGACTCCATGATTAAGGATTTAGGATATTAAGGTTCTGCCAAATGTATGGGGATGTGTGCGTCAGAAAAACATGTCAAGGACAGGTCCAACTCTGATTCCTATGCACAAAGTACTGGGCCCATTTATGTTTCGAACATTAGCCAGGCTGAATTCTACTCCATTGCTTTATGGGCACACCAACATATGCAAACTAAACTCAGTTTTTACACCTAAATGCAACCAAATGGTGGATATCAGTCCTTAGCACTATAATCGGGAAGTGGACAAAATATTCTGAGAATTTGGGAGGATATGGGGGTGTTTCCAAGCTCTTCCAAATAGGATTAGGAATCTTCGAATCCTCAAGAAAATAATTGGGATAGCTTCATTAGTGTCTCAGGATCCAAAAATGACCCCTAGATCAGAAAACTGACTCATGCTTAGTCGTGAATTGCAGAAATGGTAAAACTAGTTAAATAAAAGTGTATAATGAGCTAGTCTTTGAATTACTTGTTCCAAATTTCCTTAAAGGATTACAAAAATAAGTTCTGAAGCATGTGAGGGTTTTGATAAAAGTTAATGAATAGAATCAGGTCGAAAATGGAGGTAAAAAGCAGATATTAAAGAGTTTATTACATTCAGTTCTTCAGTTGATCTCCAATGCTATAGACTCTACAATATTGAGAGAATAAGCATGAGAAGAGAAGAAGGAGATGAAATTATGTATTGGATCTGATAGGAGGATGAAATCAGGGCCGATATCTACAGATGGAGGTTGCACTGAACTTCATGAGCTTCTCAAGGACACATTCATCAACTGAAACTTCACACGTGCGCTCCTTAACATTGAAACCTCGGCTCTAATTAGAAAGGTTGTATCTTGGTCATCCAGACAACTTTTTCAACAAGAAAAAAGACGTTATTTACTGGAAATGACCCTTCAAATGCAATGGAACAGGTCTCACAACCTAGAAGTGCTGAACCCAGAAGCTCCATTTCGTCCCTTCCACATTGTTCCAACCGAATGAAGGGAATGAGTCGAGATTTCGAATTGGATGCTTGATATTCATTCTTCTGACTCTCAAATCAGCTTGAATGGAATTCAGGATCTGCACATCAGAATATACGTGGCTGCAAGATGATCTTCAATGGATGTACAATAGTCTTCAGTACATGTAAGAGAGAGTGGAAGAGATACTGGAACAATAATGGCTAAGGGGAGCATCACCTCAAAGCAAGGTTGAGGCACATCACTCAACAAGAGAAGCTAAAGCTCTCACATTCAATTAAAAAATGGTCAAAGGATGTGGATTGGAGTTGGAATCATTCTTTTATAGAATTTTAGGGTGACCTGCTGAGCAAGTTGAATAGCTTAGTGACTTGTGAGAACCCTTCCACATGGGCCACCCATGAGTGGATATACTTGCCTTGCTTTTGCCTTACAAGATTTTCTTTCCTTTAGAAACTGTGCCCCCCTTTGTCTCAAGATGTTTCCTGCTTGATTAGAGTTTCCTGCTTTGTAAACTTAGTTCCCTTTTAGAAACCGCACCCTCCTTAACTTTTTCTAGATGTTTCCACTTTTCTGCTTTTGGAATCTTCTTACACCTTGCCCTTTTCCTCCTTTGCTATTTTATTTCCTCTCGTTCTATTTATAAACCTTATCCTCATGAGGGTGCCCTCTTGGCCCACTTGCTCAATATTTAGGAATAATTATTCATAAAGATAATTAAAATTAAATAAAATTATTGTTTATACTAGACTTAGGATAAATTTTATTCTAAGTATACAAAGATGAATACATTTATCTCCTTAGGGGTTATTTTGTCCCCTTCACCCATGAGAACTAAATGAGCCAAAATTGGGGACATGACAGAAAGTTGAAGCACACACAATTCAAGACAGAGCATGGGTTATAGAAAATTATGGATTTTTCCATGTATGGAATCTCATTCTCATGATCACCCCCTTAATGAATAAGATGGACTATGACAATCTCTTCATCGCATTTCATCTCCATATCATGAAACATATGAACAATGTTACTTTGAGGAATTCTATGGAAGTCGTAGTGGAAGAAGTCGAGGGCTCTAGAGGACGAATAGATTTATTTATATTAAAGAAATATATATATATCTATATCTATATCTATATATCTATATCTATATCTATATCTATATCTATATATATATCTATATATATATATATATATTCATGTGGTTCATGGCCTTGGATATTGGTTGTTTGCTACATCCACAGAAACACCCCCGAAATCCAGAGAACATGGGGAAGCCAAGTATTTCTTTGGAGTAAACCATCGGCTCTAATTACAGAGCCTAACTTAGTGGGGACGTTGAGTGACACCTTATTACAATATATACATAGACACCCAGTGAATTGACCTCAAGATCTCCTTCTTGCAAGAAACAACTCTCAACCACCCAAGCTATTTTCGATATATATATAATTATTTATTTCAAATTTGGAACGAAGCCCATAAAATAAATTTTGATGTATACTTATCTTCCTACAATCTAAAAAGAGGGTCCTTCTTCCTCCACAGAGAATTGTAAAATACAAATCTCTATTAACGTACATAATCATCAAATATTAAAATAAAAATCCCAATCTAAAACTCCAAAATATATTACCAAAGAACAAAAATATAAAAATAAAATAACACACACGAAGATGAAGTGATTATACCAGTGTCTAATAATATTTTTGAGTGATGCTCTTCAATTCATGTAACAAAAAAATATTGCCGATATTATCCTCACAGACACCGATAACATAACATATTGTAAAGATTAACACTGTTCATATTAGCGGGTGGTTGCTTTGAACACTCACCTCGGCTACAGTAGACATCTTAGTTAATTACGCCGTAGGCATTCTTTCAGCAAAAGACGATCCATGCCATTGTAGCTGGATTCCTTGTCTGTCGGTCCACTAGATCATTACCATGTGTTTCTCTTGATTCCGTCGATTTAAGTTTATCACGATTCGGGTTTTAGGGTTTCGTTTCTGGTCACTTCGCCGCTTGCCCATTTTAGCACCGCTTATACCTGGTCGACAAGAATCCCGTGGTGGGAGATGACCCCGACCACCCCGTGCCATGGATTCAAAGGATGTGAATTTATCAAATCGCCCACGCTTTCCTGATCGCTGCCTCTGCATTGTAACTTGATATCTGAAATGGAGCTCTATTTGCAGTGTGCAGGCGGCTGTTTTTCTCTTGCAAAAGAAGAAGATGATAAGGAGAACATTCTTCTCCCATTCTCCTCCTTCTCCTCGGAGTCTGCATTGCCATTCCCTCGAGAGAGGCAGGCTTTACAAGACATCACATCCGCCACCATTCATAATGTAAGTATTCACAGATCTCTCTTCTGTAATTTGTGTTTCCCCTGACATTTATCATTTTATTGTTCGACTAATTTATCTATGGCTCTTCTCATTTTGTTTCCCCTGACATTTATCATTTTATTGTTCGCCTTATTTGTCTGTGGCTCTTCTCATTTTCAGGTAAGACCGTAGTTCTCTGCAGAAGAAACGAGGCCGTGTTTAGAATTGGGGGTACACACATCCAGTAAAAAGAGGAAAGAGGGCATCGTTTTGAGCTAGAAAAATCGCCAAAGACATGGAAGATCCGTTCTGAGAAAAAGCTTTAGATAGACAATACGTGGTGTGATTGGCGATCGGGGAAGCAAAGCAGCGCCATTATTTGTAATTGTATCTCTGTAGTGCTTTAGGGGTTTCAACCGCAGAAGAGCTGAGACAGTAGTATTGAATCTTGAATCAACAAGATTTAAAGTTGGGAGGAGGCTGTTTTCAGATGGTATGAATAGGTGGTTTAGTTTTTATTTACAGGCTATTTTCTTATGTGTGCAAATTGTATTGTTTCCTAGCAATTAATTGGAGTCACTCAGCCTAAGCTCCACTTTGACATACACATTCTTTGCTTTTGGTCTAGTTGAGCGGTCCCAGATCTTTCGGTTAATTTTTTTTGGCAAAGTCCATAGTTCATATGGATTCATCACCACGGAAACGGAAAGGAGCAGCAGTAGATCGTGCCAATTTAGAACACACAGCTCATCCATACAATGATGGTGCCTCTTCCACATCATTGGCCTCGCGCCTTTCTTTCCAACAACAGAGGAAGCAGACAAAGGAAAATATGAGGGATGAAGAATTGGGTTCCTTACACTTGCATCCTACACTAGCTTCCATTGCTCCTCAAAGAAAGGGTTGTTTACCAAGGACTTGTTTACCTAATTCACCGGAAAGAGGATTCAAGAGAAAGGTCGGATGTATTGATGCTTCTACCAGGACTAGCAGGAAGTGAAAGCTTGAAAAATATTATTATTTGGGCTTCGAATTGGGACGAGGCAAATTTGGTCAGGTGAGAATATGCAAGAGCAAAGCTACTGGGGAAGAGCTGGCCTGCAAGTCTCTGCCCAAAAAGACTGAATAAAATGTCCATAAGGAATTTGAGATTATGCAGCATCTTTCAGGCCATCCGAGTGTTGTCACACTCAGAGCTGTGTATGAAGATGCAGAATATTTCCATCTTGTGATGGAGTTATGCTCTCGTGGACGCCTGATTGACGAGATGTCTACGAATGGACGCTACTCTGAGCATCAGGCTGTTAAGCTGATCAAGGAATTAATAATGGTTATTAAATACTGCCACGAGTTGTGTGTTGTCCATCGGGATATAAAACCTGAAAATGTTCTCTGAACCAATTCTGGACAGCTGAAGCTAGCTGATTTTGGCTTGTCCATGCGGGTTGCAAAAGATTTATTCATGAACTGCATTGTAATCAACTTTGATTCTTCCCACTAAACATTTATACAAGGTCATTATTTTGATAAACGATATTTTTTTGCATTTCATAGGTCAAACCTTATCTGGTGTGGTAGGAAGCCCTTCATATATTTCCCTTGAATTTTTGGCAGGGACATATTCAGAAAAGGTTGATGTTTGGTGGGGCCGGTGTCCTCCTACATGCTCTCTTGATAGGCATATTACCATTTCGTGGGGAATCTGTTAAATCCATATTTGAAGCAATAAAACTAATACAATTGGATTTTAATTCTGATAAGTGGCAATCCATATCAACACTAGCAAAGGATTTGCTGTCAAGGATGCTTTCAAGGAATGTGGAAAAGAGACTTTCTCCTCATTCAGTATTGAGTGAGTAAAATCGATACATTTCTGAGCATTAAATATTTTCTCCATATGCTATCTTGATGTTCTCTTAAGATGCAATTATACTCATGAATCTTCTGACCATATTTTCTTCTGTGGCTGCAGGCCACCCTTGGATCAAGTTTTACACAGAATCTAATGTAAAGGTTCCAGCAAGCATGTCGAAAAGGAAAAAGCATATCCTCGCTGTCAAGGGTGAATGGTTGGAAGAATCTGTTAGGAACCCATGTCTTTACTTTGTTAGTATATTGTTGTTGGACGCATATGCTTTGTAAGTCGTCCCGTAGTATTTGTTGATCCATAGTTTATATTAGCCCATAGTATTGGACGCATATGTTTTGTAAGTCGTCCCATAGAATTATATGTCCCATGGTTTTGACTCATAATATTGCCGCCTAGATTTAGCCCATGGTTTGTATTAACACATAGTATTGACGCATGGTATTGGCGCCTAGACTTAGTATATAAGTGTGTGTTGAGGCTTATGAAGGCACCGTGAAGTTAATTGTATTGAGCTTGCTCAAAGGAGGTTGCCCCCTCGAAGTAGCCCGCGATCAATATAAAAGTGATTATGAGTTCTATTATTTCTGATATCTCGTGTATTTGCATTAATTAATTATTGCAGGTTCTTCACATCTGGTATCAGAGCACTTTCTTGGGCTTGCTGGGTGAAATTTCTGCCAATTTTTTTTTTTTTTTTCGCATCTGTTGCAAGTTCGGATTTGGGAATAATCCCTATCCGCTTAACTGTGGGAAGTACTTGGGAATAAGCCCTAAAACTCATTATGAGGAGTACCACCGGAACCCTGAAGTAGCTGGCCCATTGAGAGGACCTGCCAGCGAAAAGGGCAACGACCCCTACCTGATTGACTAGTTCCCACCCATGAGGTAAACCAAGAGCTGTCATTTGTGGCAAAGCGGTTATCAGTTTTACCTGAGCTGTGGAGTGAGGGGTACTGCCCCAATACGCAAGCCGTCAGACAGCATTGGTGGTCGAGTGAAACCCCTGAACTGTTAGGAAGTTGCACATACCTGGGGTCCATATCTATTTTCAGTTGAATTGTTGCCGATCACTTCCGCTCCAGATCCAACTGTTTCAGATCTATTCTGAAAGTCGTTCCAGATCCAGTCGCCGTTTCAGATCTAGCCATTTTTTATCCCTTCCGCGCTATTGTGGATCCATCTGTTGCGGATCCCTTCCGCGCCGCTGTTGCCGATCCATTTCTGAAGAAAAAAAAATAAAAAATTTATGTTTTTCGGCTATATCTCCCTTGTTTCAACTCTGTTTTCCCTGAAACTTCACTGACATCCCTGCAATCCCATTCTGCATATTTCATTCCTGAAGAACCTATCCCAAATTCCACTTCCCAAGACCAGAAATCCCACATTTGTCTATTTTTAGGGTTTGCCATAACTCCTTCAATTTTCACCCAAACGCCTTCAACTTTTGCCACCGTGTTCCTTTCCTAATTCTGCTTCTTTGTCCCTCTCTACCAAATTTTCTCATTCTTTCACCCCGCTTCTGAAATCCTCATTTTTAGCTTCCCTGTCCATTAGAAAGTGTCCAAAACCTAGTCAAACCCCAATTACCCATCCGAGTTTTTCCCAAATCCAAATCTTCCTTTACTAAATAAGCTTTTGTTTGTGTTTTTCTATCCATTTCCAAAAAAAAAAAAAAACTCCTGGTTATGGTTGTTACCCGCACAGGAGCAAAAACCATGGAGGAAGCACTTGTAGCCATCCAGACCAAACTCCAAGATCTGGATGAAAAATTTCTCAGCCTCCATCTTCAGCATTCAGCCATGAACAATAACCGACAGCCAGAATCTTTTGCAGCCACCGGGTTCTCTTCTTCCAACAATTTTTGTGGGCCGAAGCTTGATTTTCCTCGCTTCAATGGTACTGATCCGACTGGATGGATATACCGAGTAGAACAATATTTCAGTCTGCATAATACTTTTGATGTTCAGAAAGTTCCACTTGCATCCTTTCATTTGGAACAGGAAGCCCTTCAATGGTACCGTTGGTACATCAAAGCTCATCCCGAGCCAAACTGGACAGATTTTTGCCAACTCCTTTTGCCACGATTTGGTCCTAGTGCTTTTGACGACTTCACAGGATTACTCACTAAACTTCACCAAACTGGCACAGTGAGAGAGTATCAGACGGAATTTGAGAAACTAGCCAATCACACAGAAGGATTGTCTGATGAATTCTATAGGAGTTGTTTTATCAGTGGTCTCAAGGATGAAATCCGCTCAGAGGTCAAAATGTTTTGTCCCAACACAATGTTGGAAGTCCTAGGGTTGGCTAAGCTGGCCGAGGACAAGATCGCAGCTCAACAATGCTCCAAACCCACCTTTGTTCCCTTCAGAAATCTGGGTTCCCAATGACCTCCCATCACGTCTGCTCCTCAACCAACTCCTATCAAGCAATTGTATGAAACATAGATGCAGGCATGCCAAGAAAAAGGGCTTTGTTATAATGATGATGAGAAATTCACTCGGGGACATAGATGTGTTCAACAAAAGCTCTATCTCTTGGATGTGGATTCTCCGCCTGCCTCAGAACTTGATGAAGAAGCTCTAGATACAGTAGATGATCAGGTCAACATTCAACACCCGCCTGTTGACACCCCATCTCAGGACGAACCACCCGAGATCTCTCTCCATGCTGTAACCGGCGTCAGCACCCCACAAACAATGCGAGTCAGGGGATACTTCAAGAAGCTCCCTCTTACCATACTCATTGACTCTGGTAGCACTCATAACTTCATTGATCCTCGGATTGCCAAACAGGCTGATTGTTTTGTCCATCCTTGCTCCAACTTTGAAGTCATGGTTGCCAATGGGGGCACCTTACCTTGCAAGGGGAAGTGTCACAATGTGCGTATCTCTATGGAAGATTATAACCTGCGCTCTCACATGTTTGCCTTGTCCTTAGGTGGATGTGATGTGGTTTTGGGCATTCAATGGTTATGCACACTTGGTCCCATCTTATGGGATTTTGCTGAACTTTGGATGCAGTTTTCAGTCAATGGGGCACAACACAAATTTATGGGCTTACAACCAGGGTCTCTCTGCATCATCAGTTCACATCACCTAGAAAAAATACTTAAGAAGAATTCACATGGTTTCATCGCTCAGCTCCATTCCATTCAGATGCACCCATCAACAGTCTCCACTACTTCCTTGGATAGATATGCAGGTGTCTTTGCTGAACCAATGAGCTTGTTGCCTTCAAGAGACCTTTCCGGTAAGAATTTAGCCGCATCTACCTCTCAGCAGGAAATGATGACTATTTTGCATATAGTACAGAAGTGGCAGCCATCCCTATTGGGGAATTATTTCTGCATCAAGACTGATCTCCAGAGTTTGGAAACTTTCCTGGAACAACGGGTCTCCTCCCCAACACACCTGAAATGGGTTATCCAACTCATGGGTTATGACTATGTGACCACTTACCAGAAGGGTAAGGACAATATGGTGGAAGATGCTCCTCCACGCACATTTGATGACCCAGTTTCTCTTACAGCTATTTCTCTGCTTGTTCCAAATTGGTTGCAATATGTTCAACGAGGCTATCTCTTATATGAACTCCATGCTTCTTCATCAGTAGGGCACTCTGGGTTCCTCAAAACATATGACCAGGAACAATGTAACTTCTTTTGGTAGGGACTCAAAAGGACAATTCAACGGATGGTGGTTGACTGTGATACTTTCCAGGTCAACAAGGGTGAAATGACCCTCCTTTCAGGACTGCTTGAACCCTTGCCCATCCCTCCACAGATTTGGACAACTATTTCTATGGATTTCCTAGAAGCTCTCCAGTGGTATAGTACCACATCTCAAAGGACACCATATGAAGCAGTCTCTAGAAAGGCACCACCAGTTCTTCTTCCATACACCTTCAACAGTTCCCCAGTTTAGGCAATTGTCTCAATTCTTCGAAACCGTGATCAACTTCTTCTCATTCTGCAGGACAATTTTCACATGGCAAGAATTCGACTGAAACAACAAGCCGATCATCACCGTTCTGAGCGCACTTTTCACATCGCTGATATGGTTCTTCTTCATCTACAGCCTTCCATGCAATCCTCCTTGAAACTCCAAAGGCGCCAGTGGCTCGGAATGCAACCCGAGGATGCTACAGGGGACTCACTCCTTCAGATTCTGCATCAATTTCCACATCTAAAGCTTTGAGGACAAAGATTTTTCTAAGGGAGAGGGGATGTTAGGAACCCATGTCTTTACTTTGTTAGTATATTGTTGTTGGACGCATATGCTTTGTAAGTCGTCCCATAGTATTTGTTGATCCATAGTTTATATTAGCCCATAGTATTGGACGCATATGCTTTGTAAGTCGTCCCATAGTATTATATGTCCCATGGTTTTGACTCATAGTATTGGCGCCTAGACTTAGCCCATGGTTTGTATTAACACATAGTATTGACCCATGGTATTGGCACCTAGACTTAGTATATAAGTGTGTGTTGAGGCTTATGAAGGTACCGTGAAGTTAATTGTATTGAGCTTGCTCAAAGGAGCTTTCCCCCTCGAAGTGGCCCGCGATCAATATAAAAGTGATTCCGAGTTCTATTATTTCTGATATCTCGTGTATTTTCATTAATTAATCATTATAGGTTCTTCATAGAATCTCCACTTGCATTATCTCCATGTAAAAGGGAGAGAAGAGCACAATTCACAAATTCAATTCCAACAGAGTATGGAGAAGATGAATATTTCTTTGGGCGTTTGTAGAGTCTTCCACACCCAAAACAACCAGAGATTGATATCTAAGCAATAGTAAAATATGACCTTGTAGATGCTTTTGTAGCTGCTATTTCACAGATAAGATTATCCGAGCCCAAAGGAAGAAGACTTTGTGTTCCAGTACTGTGTTCATCTAACTTAAAAAGCAGCTTGTGTACAACATTTTGAAAGCATACCGTTGTTGACTGCTACTGCTATTTCACATATAAGATTATCTGAGCCGAAAGGAGGCAGACTTTGTGTTCCAGTATAGTGCTCATCTAACTTAAAAAGCAACTTGTGTACAACATTTTGAAAGCATACGATTGCTGACTGTTACCGACTGACAGTGATCATTAATTTTTGACCTTGCGGCTCAAAAGTTGTTGATACTGGAAGAAAGAGTGACTAATAGCATGAGTTGATTGACCCATTCACTGACTAATGGAAGCCGAGAACTAAAAAATATCTGACATGAAATGATTCCATTGTTTGCGCCAGCTTAAGTTGCACCCTGCTATGGTGCCCACCAAATACTAATATCGTTCTGTACAGAATTTCAATGATCTTTTTGGCTATCTATACATGTATTTCCCTTATTAAAGATGGAAAGTAGTTGGAAAAATGCTTATCAGAATTGCATTTTGTATATTACTATTTGCACATATGATTCCCAATAAAGTTGGAAAAATGGAAAATATTAGAATTGCATTTTGTGTTTTACTTGACAATATTTATGCTTTATAGCTTTTTTTATCTTCTTTAGCAATTAATTATGCTTATTGCTGCTTTATAAATTTCTCTGTTTTCTGTGTTCAAGACCTTATTTGAGTTATAGATGTTTTTACACCATGGATGTGCATCTAGCATTTTTCCATGCTGGAATTTACAAGGATTTTAGCAGATTTTGGAGGAAAGTGAATTGGTTAGGCTAATATAACGCAATACATGTCTTTATGGGACATTTGAGAATCTTCAATGCTTCTTTGTATGCGATTTCTTATGAGGTTGCTTGGTGGGATTGGTTTGTTGAGAAGGGGATTGCAAAAAATCCATTATGAAATGCTTCCAACATCTCTTAGAAATCCTCCATTAAATTTTGGAATTGCTTAGTTTTGACCAATTAATCATGTAACACAGTTAAATGGAATTATTATCGAATTGCGACACATACCATTATTCTGTCACTATTGCAACTCAAGCTTTACTTTTATATGAATGCAATTCAACCTTCCCATTTTCGACTTGATTGCCAAGAACAATAATATCAACATTATTACAGAGAAAATAATATCAACATTATTACAGAGAAAATAATATCAACATTATTACATAGATATTCACATCCAGGACACTTAGGCGGTAAGTGATTTATTGTTTTGAGGTATTATCTTAGGTGCATTTAACTAAATTCTTTATTTATTTACCTAATGATTGGTCACTATATACACACATAACATAGGCCCTGAATTCCTAAGATAGTAAGTAGTTACAGTAGTTTAAGGCCTAATTTACCTAGGGAACTCATTGTGCACTTCTTCTATTTATGGTATTAATGAAATACTTTGATAATTGTAGTTACCGTAGAAGGCATAAGCATGTAAGCATCAAAGCAATAAAAAATTGGTCTCGGCACATTTTAGAAGGTCTCGTATACTTGCATAGCCACGATCCACCCATCATTCACTGTGACTTGAAGTGTGACAACATTTTTGTGAATGGAAGCCAAGGAGAGGTGAAAATTGGAGACCTTGGACCGGCAGCGATTCTCCATCTTGCCGATGTAGCTCGTAGTGTTTTTGGTAAGCTCTCAACTCTTATGTTTTCTAGTGTGTGGACACGAGTTATTAGGAAAATTCTTATCCACAGTGATATTTATGTAGGAACTCTTGAATTCATGGCCCCGGAATTTTATGAAGAAGAATACAATGAGTTGGATGACATTTACTCCTTTGGAATGAGCTTGCTGGAAATGATAACTTCTGAGTATCCATACAACGAATGTGCAAGTGTAGTACAAATTTACAAAAGAGTCACCACTGTAAGATATATTCTTATGGCTACTTCCATTTTGTCAGCAAACTGTTTTGACTTGTACTCAATGTATAAGCAAGTGCTTGTTACATTTATGGGATATTTAGGGAATCACTTTTTCCTACTACTGTTTACATTTACATTTGAACTTTTGAGGGCACTCTGGTTGCAATATAAATAAATTCAAATTCTACTTGTTCATTGTTGACATAGGGTAGAAAAACAACTTCCTTGGATAAGGTCAAGGATCCTAGTGTTCGACAATTTGTGGAAAAATGCTTGGAAACAGCATCAAGAACACTGTCTGCAAGGGAGTTGTTGATTGATCCATTTCTTCAAGATGAAGGAAACAATAAAAGTATGGAGTATATCAGACATATAAGTCAGTTCCATTCTCTGGGGCACAACCTCAAGGAGTGTGAAAATATTCCAGATGAGGCAAATGGGGGTTGAAGCTATCCCAAAGTGAGTCCTTCACTGCATCACAGGCTCTCAGATAGAAGGAACTTGAAAGGTGTGGAAGATTTGAAGTTTCCTTTCCACTCAAACGCTATGATAGGAGCCATTATGCATCAAGAATCAGTAGAAGTGCCAAATTATCATGGTTTACAGAACTACATTGAGACTGAAAGTAGAACTTCAAGTGTTGAAGAAGAGGGTCCGAGGAATCCATGATTTTAGAGTGAAGTGTACCAGTAAAGACAACAACACAATCTTCTTAAGACTTCGCATTGGAGATTTAGAAGGTGCCTTAATTTATTATGTTTGACTTTGCTCATTAAATCCATATCTCAAACTGGATATTTTTTGGGAGTACCCTAAATATTTGATTATGATGAGAGCTCTTGAAGAGATTTAACATCCCTTCTCCCTGTTTGTATTTTGCAGGTTGTGCTCGTAATATTCATTTTCCATTTGATATAGAAGCTAACACAACAATGATTGTTGCAAGTGAAATGGTTCCAGAGTTGAACCTACCAAATCAAGACGTGACAACAATTGCTAAAATGATAGATGCATAAATAGAGTCTCTTGTACCAGAATGGAAGCCTCGAGCTTCTTTTGACGATAATTCTAATGATCAGAACTATTCTGTTGTTGTATATAACCTTTTTGATCTACCAAGTGTCCACAGTAACACTTGGGATGCATTTGTACTTCGACGTTTACCATCTGGTAGGAAGTATTGGTTACAGTCTCCAATGAGCATTTGAGAAAAATCTGCTACTGAGCCTGCACGGGGGAATGCTTCTGCTAGATTTCAAGGCTTAATGCATGGAAGAGTTGACAAGGCGCCTTACCCTCAGTCTTGTACAATCAGTACTGAGGATCAATCAGATGAAATTGACATTTTAGGAGAAATTTTGCGAGGTCTAGCATCTGATTCCCAAGGGTTTGGAGAATATTTGCCAGGTCTAGTGTTTGATTCCCAAGGGTTTCGAGAATATTTGCCAGGTTTTGCTTTCAACTCCCAAGGTTTTTGAGAATGTTGGCAGGTCTTATGTTCAAGTCACATTTCTTGCCATGTCTTGAGTTTGAACCGATGCTATACACCACGTCGACATTGTATGAATCATCATCTTTCGCCAAATTAGAACCCACAAGCGAATTTATTTCACGTCTTGCAGTGAAATCAATTGCTTTAAGAGTATTATTATTATTTCTCATTCTATTTGTCCTCATAGAATTTCTTTCCGAATGTTGTTGATAAGAGGATGAAGAATCGTACCTTTCCCTGACCGAAGCCGATCTACTGACCTACTGTGAGAGGGAGGACCTAACATCACTAGAATCGATGTTGTGAACAACCATAGGGTAGGGCGTCGTGCTATGAACGTAGGGCTGCTCATCAAAAGTGACACTTTCTGGTCTTTGGTGCGATGCTTTGTCTAGACTCAAGTGTGTGGAAATGAACACATCAAAAGAAATATGAATATAGGTGGTTGCATGGACATAATTTGAACAAGACAGCTAGAAAATAACAACTAAATTTTGTTTGAAAGAAAGTCATCTAGATAAGACTAGGTTCATACCATTTGAAAATATGCATATTTAAAATGTAATCTCTGCAGTTGCTTGGGGATTTATAGAAATATCAGCTTTCATTTTCAAATTGCAAATATGAAGATGTGAGCTTGATCATTAAAGACAACATGAAAGATAACCTCCCATTGTGAGATTCTTAGACAAAGATTGCTATGACCCAAAAATATTCCAATAATCACCAACCTCGGACAATACTGGAAGGTATATGGAAAATTGATCCATGGAATGCAAACAAATTCTTTGCATTGAAGATTAATATATAAAAAATTGGTTACAAAATATTTCTTGCATTCAACATTACAAGACAAAATAAGTACTTCAATGTAGGTTCTTTGAATTGAAAATGAAATGAAATGGGTTACAAGACACGCCTTGCATTCAACATCCCAAGACGAAGTAAATAATTTGAAGAAAAAAGAAAGCATTCATTCAACATTCAATTTAGCCTAAATACGACATGTGGTTTATAGATGAGAATTCAATAACATAGTTGATGTAATTTTGTAGAATGCAAATATGTTGTAACCAAATTCAAACGAGATTCATCCATTGCATATGAGTTATTTAGCTACTTAATGATATGTGTCATATTTAAAAATATGAAAATTTAATATGTGTCATATTTAAAAATATGAAAATTTACCTCAATTATAAGAAGAGGTTATATATACATAAAAAATTGAAAAGTTATTTGTTGTTCTCATTTAAAGATAATTTTTAGATATTAAGTTCAATGGGAACTTGAGGAGGGGCTTTGAAAAAATATTGGATTTAACTTTTGAAAAATATCATAATTGACAAAGCAAAATATATATTTTTATAGTTTAAAATATTTAGAAACTTGATTGATGAAACAAATTTAACTTCTGAATGCTATTTTTTAATCTCATTTAAAGATACAATTGGTTATAGGCTTAATTAGTTTGGAGTGTGTGGATGAGAAGGATATTATATTTTTCAAAGCATAATAGTATTTATTAAGAAAAATAGATTTGTGCAACACCCTCCTTTGAATTTGTCTACATACTTTCTTGGGTCCATTTGTTCCTTCATGGTATTGTGATCCTTATCATTTACTATTTACTATTGATCAGATATTATAGTTTTTTATTGATTAAATATTTCTTTACTCTAAGTGTGAATGCCATACATGGTTCCACATCCATGCAAAATCAAAATTCCATTTGAAAATGCTCAAGTTCACAATTTTTAAGATGCTTCATCCATAAGATGACCATTTGTCATAAATAATCACTTATGACCATTCTTTTTCTATTTAAATCATTGAAATTCTTAGCAAAATAATGCATTTTGATGCATTAATGATGTTTAAATGATTTCTTTTGCACATTTAAAATGTGTGGTTTGTAGTGGTATGTGGTGTTTATGGCCAATTATAATGCTTGAAACTCAAGATGAATTTTTTCCTCTCACTTGTTTATAGGGGTATCAAACAAGTTCATAACTTTGGATTTTATCTATGGTATGACAACCTTACTAGATATAAATTTATCAGACTTGAAAGTCAAGTAGAAATGATCACATGTGTTGTTCTACCAAAACATGGAAGAAGCTCCAAAAGATCTCTATTGTCCAACCAATCTCTCTCATTCTCCAAATGATCAACCACAAGAAAACAAGGAATGTCTCTAGTGAACTCCTTTGTCACTCTTTGTAAGGATTTCATTTCTTGTTGCTCCAATATCTTACTCCTACCTTTCTCTGGGTGTCTCATTACTCACATCCATCCCAAGAAGTCAAGATAGTTTTAAATATTTTTGTCTACAGTAGCAAGCTTCTCCACCAACCCACAATATCATCCTATACTTCTATGCAAATGTGTAAGCAAATTCCAACACTAACTAAGTTTCGCAAATCCTTTCTTCCTTGCTACAAATGCAATTCTTGTACGATATAATAAGACTAAATCCTTATCCCTCTTTCCAGACCTTCTTTTATGCAGTATTCCTTCATCGCATGCATCAACTTTACACATTGGGGATGAAGTGTAAAGTATTTAAATATTGAGAAAAATTGCAAACACTCAACCTCTGAGTCTATTTGAAAATTGCATTTTGGCTTCATCACATCTACTTTAATTTTCATTTATTTTTCCTTTCGATGTTTCTTTGCACCTTCTGGAGCAATTGTTAGTCTAATCTAACTTACCTTGAAACATAAAAACTTCATCCTTCTCACATATAATTTAAAAACAAAAAACCTTCTCATATAACATACATAAAATGAAATGCACTCGCCCATGAGTGATTTTGAAAAAAAAGGACATACAGAGACATGCAGACCCCATGGAACGGCCTTTCGGTTGTGGCCGTTAAACAGTCGCCCTCTTAGGACCACTACTTTCTTGTGTTCCTCAATTATACCTCGTATCGTGCTACAATTGAAGCTTATCAAGAATATAAGCATACACATATGTAACGAATATCAAACATTCCTGCAAATTTGTGAGATATGTTCAAGGCTTTCTTAGCCATTAAAAAAATATAATGTAATTATTATATTTATATAAAAATAATTTTATTATTGAAAATATATGTATTGAAAGTAATTTATTATTTTGATTATAGAGTATATATTAAAAATATGTTTATAGAGCATAAGGTCTGAATAATCAGAGCAAACGGGTGCGGGCCTCATATGATGATTATAAAAACATATTTTAAAAAATTATGGTATTTGTATTCATTATATTTATATTATTGAAACATATTTTAAAAAGTTATTGTATTTATATTCATTATATTTATATTATTGAAGTTTATTATAAATAACGATATATATATATATATATATATATATATATCTATATCTATATATATCTATATCTATATCTATATCTATATTTATATCTATATCTATCTATCTATATATATATTGCTTTAATATAAATGAAATCATATTACATTAAATTATTGAAATTTTTAATAAAAATATTTTTCCAAAATGGATATATTATATTAAATTATTGAAATTTTCAATAAAAATATTTTTCCAAAATGATAATGTTAACAAAAAAAAATTAAGAAAGCGTTTTTGATACAATAATAGCTACATCCCTAAAAAAAAATTTTTCTCAAATTTTTTTTTCTCAAATTTTATTGAATTATTAAATAATTTTATAGTTAATATTAAAGTAAAAATGTTTAATAATTATTTTTGAAATAATAATTTTATAGTTAATATTTTTAATTTAATAATTTTTTTTTCTCAAATTTTATTGAATTATTAAATAATTTTATAGTTAATATTAAAGTAAAAATGTTTAATAATTATTTTTTAAATAATAATTTTATAGTTAATATTTTTTTATTTAATAATATTTTTTTCTCAAATTTTATTGAATTATTAAATAATTTTATAGTTAATATTAAAGTAAAAATGTTTAAATGAAATAACCCATACATTGATTTTGAAATAAAATTTAAAACAATGAGTCTTTTTTCAAATGGAAAGAAATATGTTAAGAATTCAAATTTGTTTTTTAAAAACTACGAAATCACAAAAGAATCAAATTATTTAAACAATGTTTTTTTGTCAATAAAAATAATAAATCAACTCAAATTTAAATTTACTAATAAAATTCAAATTAGTGGACTGGGCTAATGAGCAAATTATTCTCCACGTGGCCATTTTGGATCATTGTTATCAAAACATACACTAGAAGGTATCCTCTTTTTTGAAGAATTCAAGGATTTTATCAAAATCTATGAATGATCTCTAGTATTTTAGGCCCACAGATCACCTTTAGTGTGTTTTGAAAGGGCAATTTTATAATTTTTGTTTATGTATTGAGAGACTATATGTTTTCTTATGTAAAGACTTATGTCTAAGCTTATGAAAAGATGGATTTCTAGTGATGTGCAAAATATAGAATATCTTTAAAGAATTTAAGGATTTTATCAAAATTGATGAAGGATCTCTCATATTTCAGGCCTACAAATCACCTTGAGTGTGTTTTGAAAGGGTAACTTTAGAACTTTTGCTTATGTATTGAGAAACTATATATTTTCTTATGTAAAAATTTATGTATAAGTTTATGAAAAAATGGATTTATAGTGATGTGCGAAATAGAAGAACTTTTATATATATTTGTTTTTATAATTTTGATTATAATGATGTGTAAAATAAAAAAACCTATTGTTTATATAACTTTGATTCAATCTTATATAACTTTAATTCAATCTTATATAGCAAATTATAGACTTTTTTTCACCTAAAAATACAAAAATAAATATCAATATAAGATAAAAATATGATCTATCTTTCGTTTTTACAAAAACGATTATTGTAAGCCCATATCTTTCGTTTTTCCAAAAACGATTATTGTAAGCCCACACTACTAGTATGAGCGGGTGGCTACATTTAACGCGCACCTCAGCTGCACAACCCATATGCCACACTCTTCGTATTAGCGGGTGGCTACATTTAACGCGCACCTCAGCTGCACAAGCCTATCTATTTATCTATACTACCTACAAATCCTTCTCTAATCAGATTATAGAAATTTGGATCTGTGTGCCTTGCCAGCATTACAATGGCGCTCAACCACAGAATCGGTTTGTCTATTTACCGATCCGGGTCCGCGCCTGTACGAATTTTAGAATTGATTTCCTTCGAAGGTCTGTCCAAATTTCCACTCAGAGGGAACCACGTCGTAAGAAGTAACCGTTCGGCCACCGCTAGAGGTGACTTGAAAAGAGAGAGCCTGTCCCTTGAGAATGGAATTGCACTGCCAATTCTGTCCCCAGTTTCTCGTCAGAGACATCCACCCCGTCTTCGACCCTTTCACCTTCATGTCTGCCACCATTCCGTCTGCGGCCACGTTGGTAACCAGGATCAGGTAGAACCAGTAGTTTCCCTTGATGGTGAACTTCATTCCTCCTTCCTTTTTACATGTCACTCTGCATATCAACATAACAGTGTATTATATTTATATGTTTTTCCTAAATTACAGGAAGATGAGAGAATGGTACGATTCAGATTGATTTTATGGTAATAATAGCAATCAAACCTAGCTGGTAATCATAGCAATCAAACATAGCTGGTAACTTTTTATGGATAACTGGTATGGTAATAGTAGCAATCAAATATAGCTGGTAACTTTTATAGATAATTGGTATGGTAATCGTAGCAATCAAACATAGCTGGTAATTTTTCATGGATAACTGGTAACTGATGCGATGATACATGAATAATGAATGGAAAACAAACTTGTTCGTAACATTTAACTTGTAAACTATCTCACTATCCCAATAACTATACTAATTTAAAGTAAAGAAGCTAAACTGAATACTTAGTACCTTCTGTATTGCACTGGCACGATACCGGCCTCCCAGATGCCGATCTGTTGGAATGCAGGCATCGCCATGTCGAAGTGCTCTCGGGGAGGATTGCACCACCCGCCATCGTCATTTGGGAGGGCGTAATTAGGCGGACAGAAATTGGTAGCCGTGACGACAATAGAGGGGCTACCCGGTAAACACCATTGCGGATCATCAACACACTTAATTTCAAAGCACGCGCCGCAGGATGCCCCACTGTTGAAGAGGGCCGTGCTTAGAGCAGCGGTGGCGGTCCCATATCCTTGACTGTATAAGTCACCGTACCCACAAGCACCAGCTGCAACATAAAACATTAAGTATGTCAACCGTGACTGCAGTCATTTAAAAAATTAAAAAAGAGAAAAATGATTAGTACCCATGGTTCCTGAAGCATCTGTTCCTCCATAGAAAGTAGCATGAGCAGAGTTCCATCCGCCATTGTAATCATCAGCTGCAACCAGCTTAACGGCAGCTAATGTTATCACGACTGCTACTGAAACACAGCGAGATGTCGACATCGATTGACTGATCTGCATCCTGCAAAGATGCAAACATAGTCACAACAAAATGGACAGTGAAGCAGATGAGTGGGGCAGTCAGCAGTGCATCCAAATCAAATCAGAAAATCAGATTTGTGATAGTAGTAAAGAAAGCAGTCCCTGTTTATATTTATAGGATGCAGTATGCTTTAGCGGTTATGGCGAGCTTTGAGTGAGGCGGAGATCTGCAAAGGCGACGATTGCTCAGGCAGACCCCACGGACCGGCCTTTCGGTTGTGGCCGTTAAACACTCTGACTCCGCCGCAGTTTCTTTGTCGTCTATTTGCTTTCATTTTTATTTGGTGCCGTTCGTTTTGTTCATCTCCCAAACTGATGCATCCAGCGAAGGAAAGGGAGCAAAGATTCGGTCGATGATGAGGGCGTAAGGTGCTTATTTGAGCGAACTACAATTGTCAATGCACGGAAGGGTGAAAGAACTATATGTCTAGAGAACTACAATTGTCAATGCACGGAAGGGTGAAAGAACTATATGTCTAGAGTCATATTAGCTTACCACCTTACGTCACCCTAGCTCTGCAATGGAGCTTTACACGAAATAAAGGTGAGGTTCTCTTCATGCCCTTGTTTGTACATACAAAACCTAAAGAGGTTGTTTGCATGGCTTTCTTGGTATATAATATACATTATGAGTTTCTCTATGTCCCTTTGTTTTTTTTTCTTCATTATGATCTGATACTAATTTTTCTCATTAATATTATTATTTATAAAAAAAAATTATATTGGAAAATGCTAATGAGGTTTTTATACATTTATTGGTGATGTTAAATGTAATGTCATCAGTTTGACTCCATTTAAATCCTTGAGCCAACCAAGTCAAGCCAAGTGTTAATGAGAGAACCCATTAACCCTCAACTACCCATGTTGAATTTTGTACCCAATCATTGATTTCTCTCAAGAGTTGGTTGAGGTGGTTAATGTCTTGGGGAATGAGAGGTATGGTTGTCCAAATTTAGGTATGGGCAAGCCACTTTGCATGGGAAATCTCATTTTGCTTAAGATATAACTAGGATTTGGAGGAAGGTTTGATTATGCTTAAAAATTATTACAATAGTAAGTAATGAACTCTCAATTAAAATTATGATACGATCTTACTCACTAAAAAATTTACAAATAATTTTGACTTAAATACAACCTTCATTCTTTGAACATGCTTCTTCTTTTCCCAAATTATTCATTTCTTTGATACTATAGTGCTCCTTCATTTCCTCCCAAACTCTCTTATTCTTCTCTCTCCCCTTAATGCCATTCTTCGTCACAACCTTCTTATTTAATTGATTACCTTGAAAGATCAACTATCAGAATACGTCGTTTCGTCTTCCATGTAAAAATGGTTTTGAACTATTCATTCAAAATTTTATTTTTATTTTTTAATTACAAAATTGAAGAGAAATTATTTCCTAAAGGATCCATTTTGAAACATATCTATAGATTGTTAAGTGCTTGGTAAACTTATTTTTCTTTTTCAAAGTTGTTTTGTCTTTTTCTTCTTTGCTAGTTACCTTATGTTTCTCTCGTGCCTTTTTTCGGCAACTATCTAAGCTTTGAGTGCAATCACTACTTGCATAACGGACAAGTGGTTGACGTTGGGCTTCTTGTTCCCCCTTGTGTAGATCGTTTTGGCCACGTTGAGCTTTAGGTTTACAAAAATATTTTCATTTTATTTTGTCTTCCTTTTGTTTGAAGAAGTTTCACGTGGCATTTGGTAACTCGTGAGTAGACCTAGTTGAAAGGGTCAAGTTTAATTTACATATTTCAAAGAGATTAGGACTTTGTTGAAAGTGTCACTTTGATTAATATATTTTAAGGAGGCTTATGAAATATAAAAGAGGGAATCATTTTCCATGCAAGGGTGGTGGCTTGGGCTTCAATCCTGAGAGCATTGTCTGCTCAAGAGATTTTTGATAGGGAGAGCTTGAGCAACCAAATCACATATATGATTTGATGGGTTCATAAATAGAGAGCATTGTTTGTTCAATAGATTTTGGATATGGAGAGCTTAAGGAATTAAACCACATATATGATGAATAGGTTCATAAATGGGGTGAAAAAAATAGTGTGAAAACAAACAATGTATAGGTGCATCAAAATCAACTTTGGTTTATTGATTTATATGTTTATTTCTTATTTGGTTGGATGGATATATTTATATTTCAAACAAATATTTGTATTCTTTGAGGCGAGTGAGGAAGTACGAGTATTATAGATAACTGATCTAATAACGCTTCATCACTCACTTCAAACGTTTCATTACTCACCTCAAGGAGCATAAGAAATTCGTCGAACGTATAAGGCCTTAACTGAATTAATTGTTGATTATTATTATTGAGTGGATTCCTTATTGGTACATTATGATGCTTAATTTGGGATCCACTGTGATCTCCTCATTGGGTGTGTGAATTTTTTCATTTTTTTTAAATCCAAGAATTTCCCATGCTTGAAGGATGGATATATAATCTAGTCCGAACCAACCTAAATGTAAACAAATTATCGGATGGGAAAGTAACAACACCCATGTTCAACCCTTACCATAAATTTGAGTGCATAGTTTTAAATAACTAAAAAATAAGATAATGTACGGAAAACTTCGATTTTAATGCCCTACCCACATACTGCTCGTTACATTATTCTTTGATATCTTTATGCTTTCTATTTTCATGTGCTTCGTTTTGTTCGTCTTGGGGAGAGGAAGGAATAAGGAGACCATGAACAAAGGTTTGATTGATTGAGTGATTATAGTATCACAAAAGAACGATTGAGAATTTTCAAGGCACGAGACGGAAAGGACAAGTGTTTATCCAATCAAGAAGATAAAAGAAGTAGCTTTAGTTATTATATATATTTTCTTGTTACGAATGGGACTACCTAAATTGATGCATGTTCCATACATTTATATAATGGACGTTATCATATTGATTGATTATAATATAAACATATAAAAAACATATATAATGAAAATTATTTTATTAAATGTTTATCTTGATATGTAATTAATAAATTTACAAAGCAATGTGTATTAAGATTATCCATATGTTTGTTTGATATGAAAGTTTTATTTATTATAATTTAAAATTATAATATCGGTTAATCATTATTATAATTAATTTTTACATTTAATATGGTGATAATATTTATATTAGTTTGATGTTAATGATATGATGTTATAATGTTGTTAATTTCCAAAAACTTTACAATGAATAATAGGTCATTATTAACTATTTATTAATTAAAATAAAATATCAAATAACTTTCAAGTATGAAAAATTTATATCAACTACACTATTTTTAATTTTATATTCCTCTTTAAATTAAAAAATAAAGTGTGATGGAGAGATCTTTGTCCACAACAACACAACTTCAATTTCATCGTCAAATGCATCTACTAAATCAATTAAAACTTATGCAAACAATGCACAAAACTTCTCTAAGTTTCTCGATATAATTCGATATATAAAGCATTAAAATATAGATTAAGTGCTTCTTTGTTATTTTCCAGAATTACTTTTTTCATTATCGTGAAAAATTAAAAAAGCATGGTGTGATATTTATTATTATTACGAATACATGTTTCTTGTGCGTTTTAATAAACCCAAAACACAAGTATGCATTAATCCATGTAAAAGATAAATACACGTTTAGCTTGTATTTACTCTTATAGTTAATGAAGAGATGGCACTTTTATATTTATTGGTGTGCTTTTTTATTTTTTAAGAAGGAATTTTCATATTTGAAGGATGGGTCTATAATCGGAAATTGAGAAAAATCTTAAATGTCTCATGGGTCACTTTAATTCCCTTAAGGCTAGCTCTCACCCTCAACCCTTGACCTGCAGGAATTGAACACGTCATCTGTAGTGACTTAACCTCCACAAATACCAATTTCCCTTTTGTGTGAATACAAAAATGTAGACTACATCAAGCAGATCCCATTGTCTTTTTAGTTGTGACCAAACAAATATTTGAATGCATCTAACTATGCGAGGTTTTGAGCCATTTTAGCAAGAAATCCAGTTCAAATTGAGAAGGAATTTGAAATAGCCCAATGGGAGTTGGGAGTTAGAGAATTCGTCACCTTATTAGACAATTCACACAGATTCACTCCCTGCCCCTCATTGTCCTCTAATTATCTTTTCTATTTTAGTTGTTTGTTTGTCCATCTCCGGATAGTTGTGGCCGGTCAAATATTCACACCTTGCCCCATGGGCCTCTAATTAACTTTTCTATATTTAGTTGTTTGTTTGTCAATCTCTCAAACTTGAGACATTGTGGACATTGAAGGCGAGGGAATACGAAGACAATGAGGAATATTTTGATTGATTGATTGGTGATGGGGTATGCTGCGAGGGATAGAACAAACGACAAAACTGGTCTAAAATAAATGGAACCAGAATTTGTCCATACTATGCGAGAGAGGGAAGGGATGTCTTTTAGTTTTCTGTTTTGGCATGCAGTGTTGGAATTTGATGGGCAAAATGCCTGTCATGGACCATTTTGCCCATCAAATAAAACAAAGAAAACCAAAAAACGTTCATAAATAGTGTGAAAACCAGCAAAATTGATGGGTAACATTTTTTGAAATTCCTACCCATTTCTGTTTTTTTTAAAGAAATGATGCTATTTTTCCAACATATTTTTTATTTAGCGTTAGGTATGTGTTATTTTTCCCACACTATGGGTCAGCAATTATTTTTTTTATGTAAGCACGATGTTGACCCAAGCTTTTGGGAAGGTAATATTTGGGAAAACAACATGTCATTCATTCTTTCATGGTTGAGTTATTCGGTAGATTAATGTTGATAATTGTTGACATGAAACTATATAATATGATGTTGTTTATGGGTAATTGTTAGTATTTGAGTACATTAATGTTGATAATTGTAATTTCTATGAAATTATGTAGAAATCACCACGTTGTTTATGGGTAGTTGTTGAGATTTAAAAAAATTAATATGTAGTGGAGATTATGTGGTATGCACTTTTTAATAGTGAAGTTGATCACAATCTTTGTGATGTAATTTGTTTATTATAATAATTGGAATTTGATTGAGTGAAAAAAACCATCTTCATAATCATTACATTTTTCATTACTTTCAAAAAAAATGTAATGAGCTTTGTATGCTTTATAATTAATGTTCAAATACTTCAAAGAGATGTAATGAGCTTTATGAGTATCACAAATAAAGCCAAGATCATGAAGATGGTAACTGTAACTATTATGTTTTTATATAATAAATTCTATATATTTATTTATTATAAATATTCCATGTATTATCCAAAAATATTATTTATGTATTATAACGTTTAACTAAAAGCATTCATGGGTAATGGATGAAATTGTTCATTGTTTAAATTTTATCTAATAATATTGATTATATATTAACTATGGAATTAGATATATTATAATATGGTATGATAATCTAATATGCATAGTACCCTCTCTAAAAAGATAAGGTGCAATGTCATCCACAAAATAGTGGGAGTGAGTAGATGGGTGGAAGGGTATTTAGATTAAACACTTTGTAGAAATTCATTTTGGAGATCGACATAAAATTGAAGGTAATTATCTTTATTTTTTTTAATATGAATTTTTTTTAATAGATGTATACAATATTTGATTTAAATTTATGTATTTTAATATTATAAAATAATAATTTTTTTTAATTATATATAGTGAAAACATTAATCCATTAATTATAAATTATATAAACATAGTTATGAATAATATCTCATCACATAGAATAAAATCAAATGGACGCTTGATAAATGAAAGAAGATTATTTAATAATACACCTAAGTTAGTATATCCCCAGATGAGGTCAAGTAGGGGAGAGGAGTCTAGTGGATGTCCCTTGCATGTGCTCCACATGGTGGACTATCCACTGAAGATAAGCCAAAACGATGCGAGGTGATAGCTTGAGGGAGGACAAGACAATTTTCCAACTTGCTCCATGCCACTTAAGCTCAAAAGCGACAGTTTTGACAACAAGGAGGTTTAGGTGAGCAACTACTCTGATCACTATGGTTCAAATATGGATATTGCATTAGTGCATGGGCATTGAAGGTGCTTTCATTATCATGATGGGCATGTAAAAGGATAGGGGAAGCAGGAACAAGTGGCCCTCAAACCCAATACCCTCTTCAATTTTAGACTAGATGTTAACAAGTGAGAACTAACATCTCTTGAGTCTTACTCTACTCCTTTTTCATTGCTTTTCGTGGAGATTTCTTGCTTTGGCAATCTATCTTGGGGATTTTCCTCAACAAACATCGAAGCATGGAGAATACCTTGTGCTCCGTTGGGGTGCACTCCATTAGCAGTTGGTTGGACACACTTCCTATCATTCTGTAATTCATGGCCCCTATCCATGCCTTACGAATTCTCTGGAGCTTTCCTTCATGGTCAGAAGGGGAAAAGGAAAAAGAATCCACAAGGGAAGTAGCAGTTGCTCTCATCCCAAGGCATAAAGAGAGGTAGGGGAAGCCGATGAGGTTTACTATCAATAGGTTCCTATGGAGATTCAAGCCAAACTTGCTTAGGTGGAGTCTTGGGTTAAAACTAAGTAACACTACACCAAGTTAGGGGATATCGAGGATGAAATGAGAATATGGGTTCGAGACTCGGGGAATACTTTAACCCGGGAAACAAAGTATTAGCACATGGTTACTCTATACTTGGAAACACAATATTTACTGGGAAAGGTACTACTAGATACCAAGGAAGAGTGAAACAAGCTTCTTGTGTAGATGGATGACCTCCAAGACTAGAACAAGAAACTGGATCATGCCAAGCTCAACTATCATCAGGGCTACCACAACTATGGACTTTGAAGCAGTTGTTCCAGAATCGATTTCAGATTCCACCCAAGGGAGAATGTGCCTCTCATTCATATTTTCGATGATGATACACTAGTCTAATATCTAGTCTTGTCTTGCAACATAACTCTTCTTTATTTTTCAATTATCATAGCTATACTTAGATGCTCTTAGTTTTTGTTAATAGTACTTATAGAACTAATCAAACTCTTCCTACTTTAAATGATAAACTCCTATTTTATCTACGACATCATTTATCATGAGCATACTCTCTAAATTTTGTTGTTGAAGAAACAAAGTCGATACATTCTATTTAATAATTTTTTAAAAAAAGTTTACATATTGAAATGATTTCTTAGACTTGCTAAGTATTGTTATTTTACTTTGGAGTTTGAATTTTATTGATTTATTAATTTATAATTCTATAATTAATTTTAAAATAAAGATTTAAACATAAAATATTGCATTTATATTTATATTTATGTAAATATAAAATAATAGATGAGGATAAACATTAAAATTAAAATAGCTTAAGATAACTATTGTTATTTTACTTTGAAATTTGAATTTAATTGATTTATTAACTTATAATTCTATAATTAATCTTCAAAGATGTAAACATAAAATATTACATTTACATTTATATTTATGTAAATCTAAAATAATAAATAAGAATAAAAATTAAAATTAAAAACTAAATTAAAATAGCTTAAGATAGTTGGAACATTTTTAAGAACACTTATAGACCATAAAGTGCAAATAAATAAATTATCTAACTATTTGTTCTTCATGAGTATTTGTAATCACTCAATCTAAAAAATAATATACTTACTACTTCACTTCAAATTCTAAAATAATATAAACACCCATCTCCACCACAACATAACTCTTTAACTCATATAACAGAACTCTTTAAGATCAAACTAGCAGAGTTAAGTTGCTTATGGCTAGTAAAGATCATTAACCAGATAAAATTAAATATTTAAAAAATATTGCCCATCTTATTCTCGCACATAACGATTACAAGCCATATTGTAAAGATTAACTTACAATATATTTCCACCCAGACACACATATATATATACCACACTCTTCGTATGAGCGGGTGGCTACATTTAACGCGCACCTCAGCTGCACATGCCACAGTTTTTGTCATAGCGGGTGACTACATTTAACGCGCACCTCAGCTGCACAAGCCTATCTATTTATGCATACAAATCCTTATCTTCTAAGATATATAAATATTCATCCGTGTGCCTTGCCAGCATTACCTCGCGGGCAAATTCCGGAACGAAAATGGCGCTCAACTACAGAATCGGTTTGTCTATTTAGCGATCCGAGTCCGCGCCAGTACTAGTGCTAGAATTGATTTCCTTCGAAGGTCTGTCCAAATTGCCAGTCAGAGGGAACAATGCTGTAAGAAGTAACCGTTCGGCCACCGCTGGAGGTGACCCGAAGGGAGAGAGCCTGCCCCTTGAGAATGGAATTGCACTGCCAATTCTGTCCCCAGTTTCTCGTCAGCGGCAGCCACCCCGTCTTCGATCCCTTCACCTTCACGTCTGCCACCACTCCGTTTCCGCCCACGTTGGTAACCAGGATCAGGTAGAACCAGTAGTTTCCGTTAATGGTGAACCTCATTCCTCCTTCCTTCACACACGCCACTCTGCAGACATTGCATTTTATCCACACAATTATTCAACATTTCACTGTTTAAACATGGATCTATTCTAATTTAAAGCAGAGAAGCTGAGTACCTTCTGTATTGGACTGGCACGATTCCGGCCTTCCAGATGCCGATCTGTTGGAATGCAGGCATCGCCATGTCGAAGTGCTCTCGGGGAGGATTGCACCACCCGCCATTGTCATTTGGAAGGGCGTAATTAGGCGGGCAGAAATTAGTAGCCGTGATGACAATAGAAGGACTACCCGGCAAACACCATTGAGGATCATCAACACACTTTATTTCAAAGCATGCGCCGCACAATGCCCCACTGTTAAAGAGAGCAGTGCTCAGAGCAGCGGTGGCGGTCCCATAACCTTGGCTGTATAAGTTACCGTACCCACAAGCACCAGCTGCAACATTAAAAACATTAAACACATATCCATGAGAAATGAAAGATATCAATATGAACCAATATCAATATAAACCAATATCAAAATCAATCATATCAATATTTGTTATTTCGAAGAATCAAGATAGGGTCGAAAGAAATAAAAAATGGTAAAAAACCAGTATCACAAGTTAAACAAAAATAAAATTTAAATCAGAATAGGTAAGATATCAACATTCTTAAATGGATTAGCAAAAAAACATCATGATTAACCAAAAAAAAATCATGTAAAAAGAAACACAGCAATGATTAATACCCATCGTTCCTGAAGCATCTGCTCCTCCATAGAAGGTGGCGTGAGCATAGTTCCATCCGCCATTGTAACCGTCAGCAGCAACCAACTTAATGGCTAAGATTATCGCAACTGCTACTAAAACGCAGCGAGATGTCAACATCGATCGAGTGATCTGCATCCTGCAAACGTAGTTACTGCAAAATGGAGAGTGAAACAGATGAGTGGGGCAGTCACCAGTGCATCCAAATCAAATCAGATTTGTGATAATAGTAAAGAAGGCAGTTCCTATTTATATTACAGGAAGTGATTTGCGTTAATGGTTGTGGCGAGTTTTGCGTGAATGAAGGGAGACGGAGATCCGTAAAGGCTACGATGCCACAGGCAGACCCCACGGACGGGCCTTTCCGCTATGGCCGTTAAACACTGGGGCTCTGCCGCAGTCTCTTTGTCGTCTATTTCCTTTCATTTCTTTTTTTAATTGATGCTGTTTGTTTTGTGTTCATGTGACTCCCAAACTTATGCATCAAGCTAAAGAAAGGGAGCAAAGATTTGGATAACGTGGTTATCTGAGCGAACTGGAATTGTCGACGCACGGAAGGGAAGGGAATCCAACATATTATATCTCTATCATCCAAAGAAAGTAGACAAAAGCATTGACAAGCTTTGATGCTTTTTCACTGTTGCGAGAACTGTAATTAAGGGTTTAGCCTCGCCATCGAATCATTTTCTTATTGTGTCCTTTAGTCATTATCCCATATACCTCTTATCTCGTTAGAGTTGTAGTTTTATCTTTATACTTATTCCATGGCGCACAAAAAAAATCGTTCATGGGAAGGCCTTCTCAGTTTTAGTTTTATCTTTATACTTATTCCATGGAGCACAAAAAAAATCGTTCATGGGAAGGCCTTCCCATCCATTCAGACTTTCTTTATCATACGAACGAGCATCATAAAGTGGTGCATGCATATATATATAAAAAGAAAAGTGGTAACATGAATAATATATATATAAATATAGTTCATGGGAAGCCTTCTCATCCATTCAGATTTTCTTTATCATACGAACGAGCATCATAAAGTGATATATAGGCCTTCTCATCCATTCAGATTTTCTTTATCATAAGAACGACTATCATATATATATATATATATATTGGTAATTTAAATAAAAAATAAATAAATTATATATATATATATATATATATATGGAAATGATGTTTAAAAAAGAAAAATAGAATATTTATATAATTATAACTATATATTATTTATATATTAGTGGACGTGTGCAAGAATATGAGAGTTTTAATGTGGCAAGATGGAGAGATGGTGGTCGGGACAAAGGGAAATCTTAAGGACACTTGACAATAAAGATGACGAAGTGAGTTCAAGTTTGTCTCGTGGGGCATGTTTGTGAATCTAATTGACATCTTCTCCAAGTGTATGAGCCGAAGCTTTAGCTTTGGGTGACTTAGTGGAGCAATTATGGAAATTTGTGGCATGCATGCATATAGTGGGAAGGGAGCACAACCCTAGAGCTGGAATTGTTGGATGTTGGAGAGGCATGTGCATGAGGATAAGTGGGGCACTAAGGGGAGTTGTGATCCTCTTGGGCTGTGGAGTCGAGTGTTGAGAAGGATGGAAACTCGCGGTTGTAAAGCTAGCAGAGAGGTGAAAGGGAAGGAAGGAATGAGGCTAAAAAGGCCAAGCTGGAAAAAAATGAAAGCGGCCTAGGAAGCTCACTTCTTCAAAAGTAGGGTGTCGAAATAAATACAAGAAGAAATGAATGGAATTAAGAACATATGGACCGAACTAGAGGATGTTAAGCAAGAGGAAGACTAGGAGGTGGATGAGGACTAGATCTAGGATCTTGGGGTGACGAGGGGCCGTCTTGCCTTGTATGAAAGGACAATGGCAATTTACTGGGTGATGAAAGGGATCGTGGCTCGGGTTTTGATGGCACATGAGCAGAAGGTGAGGGGCAATGTGAAGCCCATCCGTTGCTGGAAAGAACACAACGAGGATTGTTGTTTGATGCATACGAAAGTAGACATTATGGCTCATAAAATGGGCATCTAGCTTGTTCCCAAGCTACGAGGTGAATGAAATCAAAGATCAATTGCGGTGATAGCGGGGACGTCTGGCAACGCGAGCGGTGACAAAGTCTCTGGAGCTCGCGACCTCGGGTAGTTTGATAATTTTTTCTATGTTTTTTTATGAAAGGATGTTTGATAGAATAGTAGATTATATGTATTTTTCGGTCTGTAGGAGTCGAACTTTGGTCATGAGTAGTTGTCTAAAACATTTAAAGCAGATGGTGACAATAGTGGAGCCATGTTTTCTCCTTCAAGGGAGAGGGTTTTTTATTTTTGTAGATAGCTCAGTAGGCTTAGTAAATATCCCTATTTTCTCCTTCAAGGGGGAGGGTTTTTTATTTTTGTAAATAGCCCAATCGGCTTAGTAGTTTGATCAAATGAGAAACACACAATTTATGATCTTGATTTGGTATATATGGCTTGTAAATTTCTTCTTTATATTGTAATATGAAATCATACTTACTAAAACACTATTTGTTATTTATATATTATTTAGTGTTATTAAAATATAAATAAAATTATAATACTTTGAAACATCTAAGTTTTTAGCACTTTTAATCAATAAAAATTCTTTATCCAACATTTAGATACATATATTTATTATCTAGTTAAAAAAGAAAAAATGATTGAACTTAGTAAAAAAACATACTTGCATTTTAAATTTATATATATATATTTATTATCTAATTAAAAAATTAATTAAACCAAACACACAAACTTAACTTGCAAATTTAAATTTTAAGATGGTAAACATTAATGCATACTTACGAGGCTATTACAAATTAGAATGAGAGCACAATATTTCTAAAGTCATCAAAGCTTATAGCCTTTTAACGGACTTTGTTGTTGGATAACTTATGATGAAGAATATATGAAGAAGATAAAAAGAAACATAAAGACGAATAATGGCAGAAAAGGATTCATATTAATAAGCAATTAAGTTATCTTGTATACGTTATGTATATATTACAAAAAGATCATAATTATAATTGTACAACAGTTAGGTTAACTAACAAACCATGATTAGTCTTTAATACTTGTAACGTTTTAATGGACCTTTCCTGCAATAGAGTTAAGATTCTTTGCATGACCTTATTTTAATGGACCTTTCCGTACATTATAATTCATGCCATTATTTTAATGAACCTTTCTCTGGATTAGAGTTGTTTTAATGGTTCATATTAGATTTGATGAGGTTGTTTCTATGCCTTTATTTTAAAATAATAGACTTGTGAGTTTGTCTGCCTCTCCTTGTTTCTTTTTCCTAATTGTGGATTAAAACTATTTCTCATCATTAATACCATTACTTATATAGGAATTCTCATATTTGAAAATTCTTCCTTCTGTCTTTGTTGGTGATATTATTGAAGGGCATCCCTATTTTTCTCCCTTACAAAATTGTGTTGCTAGATCTACGGTATCTTAGTTTCTAGCTTGTTTGAAATACTACAGATTGGATTAGCATGGTCGTGTCCTTTATAGGGACTTAGTTTGTTAATTGTATGTGATATGGCATTGTAGGTGCACCTTTAGTTACCGTAAAAGGAAGAGTGAGCTTGGTGATATTATTGAAGGGCATCCCTATTTTTCTCCTTTACAAAATTGTGTTGCTAGATACGTTATCTTAGTTTCTAGCTTGTTTGAAATACTACAGAGTGGGTTAGCATGGTCGTGTCCTTTATAGGGACTTAGTTTGTTAATTGTATGTGATATGGCATTGTAGGTGCACCTTTAATTACCGTAAAAGGAAGAGTGAGCCTTTACTTGTGGTAAAAGTGTGGAAAAAGAACTATTATGTTGCACTATTACTAAGTTGGTCTTTTGTTGTTTCTTTGTGGGCAAAGTGTCCTATCACTAAGCTTGTTTTCTGTTGTTTCTGTGTGGGAAAAGTGTCCTATGATCATATACTTATCACCAAATCATTTTTCTGGGGATTTCTTGTGTATTTATATCAAATCACACTCTTGGAGCATTGTAGTTAAGCTAGAGGAGTAATAGGCACATGTGTTTTTGTCCAAACCTTGTTATATGCCCAATCCTTGTTAGTTTTGGCCTCAATTCAAACAAGTTTTTTTCAAGGATTTGAATATATTGTCCTTTTCCTTTTATCCCATCATCTTCCATGTAATGCCTTTGATAGTGTTAGTATATATTGTCCTTTTCCTTTTATCCCATCATCTTCCATGTAATGTCTTTGATAGTGTTAGTGTACATGTTTCTTCCAGAATCAACGTTAAGTGGTCGATTTGTCACTTGCATCAAATGACTCATTTCATTTCTCACTTTAAAAAGTGTTATCCTATTTAATCTTATGGATACAACTTAATGATGACCACATGTTGCGATATCACCTTTGACATGGGTTTAAGTTCCATCTAGAGATAACATGTTCCTTGTGTGGAACCTTTGACAACAGTTCCACGCGTATTGTTGTGCCTAAAAAAATTTGGAGGCACCAGTTAAGATGATGGTTGTGCTTGCACCTCATACTTTTGCGATGGAGGCATTAGTTTAGGTTAACCATATGACCAAGGACCCCAATTAGAATACATTTTATTTGGATCCAATCACTATTTTTAGTGCCATGTCACTGACGGATTTTCAAGAATATTTCCTAATGGTGGAAATTTAACTATTTAGATGCCCATGACCTCTTTAGTGTGATATATTGCATTTAGAGGGACCGGCCTAGTGAGTCCCTCAATAAGATATATTGATACACTTATCACTATCCTTGTTTTTTAAGCCATTGAAGGGACATAAAACTACCCTTCCGACCACTATACAATCTTGTGCTCCAATGCAAAAAGGAAGTGGGTGAATCCATGAAATAGGTAACACCTTTTGACGAGGTGGATGGAGATGGATTGGTTTTTGTGACCCTCAATTGAGATATTTTAGAGCCCTCAATCGAGATATTAAGAGCTTGATCAACAGCCTAAAGAAAACCCTCGAACAACGTAACTTGGCGAGCAAGCCAAACCCTTGATTGAGCCCTACGTCTCAATCAAACTCCTTTCACTTATATAAACAAAAATAAATATCATTATGCAACTCAATCGAGTTATGAAATTTAACCCAAAAAATCCCTTGATAGGACCTTTTAAAATACCCCGATTGAGCTAAATTTCTCAACCAAGGGTTTAAAATCATGAATTCCAACCTTCTTACTACATGATTTTATGCAATTGCATCTCACGGGTGGCGAAACCCCGTCATCTCATTCATCTTAGGTGGAGGAGTTATTATATTTTTTTATTTAATTTATTTTAATATTTGTACTGATTTTTTTTCCACGATTTCAAATGCACTCAAAGAAAAATCAATAGCATAAAAAATACATAACCAAACAATTATAAAATATGTGTGGGATCCCTGTCGATCTTTCCTCTTCAAAATGGTATTTTTGGTTTTTCGATTTTTGTCAATAGTTGGAAAAACATTAATGGGAACATAAAGGTGTATAAAATGTTATTCAAATAATAATTGAGTCAACTTCGAAAATTAATAAAAAAATATATTTTTCCAAAACAAAAGTGGAATCTACTAAAATTTGTAACTTAAGACAAGTATTTAATTAAATGCAAATTTGACACATTAAATGATATAAATATTTAAAAAAAAAACGTTCAAAAACAACATATTTCTCTACAAATTGTTTTTTTTTGCAGATCAAAATTCACAAGGCATACATGAGTTTTGAGGGCTTGAATTTAAAAAATATATAAAATGTCAAATTTTCATTTCCACATTTCAATTAAAGTTTTACCCATTTTCATGGAGTCATCCAAGTACCCAATTACTAATTGTCCTTTGAGGAAAGCTAAGTACGATAAATCGTTTGTCTCATAAGTAGTCTAAAATGGGCCTTCTAAGAGATAAAATAAAATATTAGGAATTAGTTATTTTGTGGGGGAGACATATTTATAGCTTACATCTTGCACTACAATCTATGTAACTATGGTTGAATTAAATTGAAAATATGTCTAGAAATATGATTACTTTTAATACATAAATGTACTAAAGTAATGCACTGATAAAATAAAATTATATATATATATATATATATATATATATAGCCGGTGGGTTAGCTCGAGTGGTTGAGAGCTGTCAATTGCAAGCAGAAGGTTTCAGGGTCAAATCCCCATGGCTATGCGTAAAACGACCTCAGTCAATATCCCCATCGGGTTAGGCTTCGTAATCTGAGCCAACGGTTTACCTCGTCTACCATCCATAAAATATGGGAAAGTATTAGGTGGGTTTCCCCGCGAGATATTCCTTCATATATATATACCAGGGTGACATGTGCGAGGGAGCATTCTTGATCTAGATGGAAAACATATATGATATTTCTCTTGGGGATTGGGGAGAGCCACAAACAATCAAGCTGAAAGCTACGCTCTATACTTGGGTTTAGAATTCATCGTGGCTGTAGGCCTTAAAAAAATTATGGTTGTCAGAGACTGCTTGTTTACCATTTCTCAAGCCACAATAGGTGTCTCGTTAGATGACAAAATTGTTGGGCGATTGCAATCCCGTATTGTATCTCTGGGAAGCCAAATTAAGGATCTTCGAATCTTTGATAGGTTCATATTCGAAGACGTAATAATAGCCAAGATGATATGCAAGCAAACCTTGCCATGGTCACTCTTGGTAAAGGGCGATTAGTAAAAAATGGGGGTCACCAATATCCTAGGTGGCTCCCCTAGAAATATTTTCAAATTTCGAATTCATACCTCCTACCCATTCACATGTTTTTCATTTGGCAATGGATTAATTGTTTGAGCATGGGAATTAAAGTGGCCATATATCCACACATGGGAGAAGACTCTCAAAGAACTCTTATGTTTAATGCAATTGCTTAGTAAATTGATATGAATCTATGGCTCCAATTTGGGACTTTTTTCTGCCTGTGTGAACTGGTTTTTCTAGGGTAGTCACTCCGGTAGGGATCCTGTGTATTGGCCCTTAGTCATTGATTGGTTGAGAGGTGAGTTCTATGAAGCTCTTGCTAAGTGGTGTTAGAGCGCAACTACTTTGTGGTTGCTGGTTTTGGGCCTGGATTAGAGATTTTCTTTTGTGGGCCTTGGTGGGATTTATCGGTTTCGCTCTCTGGAGGTGTGCTCTATGTTGGGGGAAGTAGACGCACACAAGGGTCCTCCTGCATGGTTTGGTAATGTCAAGACACATTTGAAGTTGGTGGTGTTTGGTCATTTAGTCCCTAGCTATGTTGATTCAAGGAAAGGCTTAAGGCTTAGCGAGGAAAGGGTTTCAAGTCCCCACCCATCAATCCAACCACAAAAGGTAATATTTAATCATTATGGGGTTCTAAATTTCACCCCATGGGCATAATACGAAATTCATGAACCATAAAAAAATGCATGTGCAAATACATAATTAAAAACACAATGGAAATAATTATATCCATGTAATATCCCTAGCTCTTGACCCCCTATTATTGTAAGAGATTATAATTGATGTAAACATGTATCTGTACTAGTTCATGCAAGGAGCTCAAGGCCAAGGCCTTGCCAATGAACTTTGAAGCATTTTGATTTGGTAGCTGTAGCATGCAAATTAAAATGCAGTGACATCATAAGTAATATGTAAATTGTAAATGTTGAAAAATAAAATAACCTAGGGATGAATGTGGAAGTCAACTAAAAAGAGAGGTAATGGTATCCACTAGGGGGAGAGCCTAATGGCTAGTAAAGCCTTAGAAACCCAATTAAGGATGATAGGTGTAATCATGGTACCAATGTATTTGGAGAATATTAAAGGTCGATGAAGCCATAAGAATCTAATTAATGACAAGAGAGTATCATCACGGTATCCTTGGGTATTGAAAGGCAAGCAAATTGTTAATGTTTTCTTGTGAACTAGAGTGAGGTATTATTAATTATCCCTTAAGCATCATGAGACAACACATCATTTGCATAAGAAAGTGAATAGTCTCGTGTTCACTTATAAATCTGACCTACTATTACGATCATGAACTAATTATTATTATGAGTACATAACTATTATTATCGGTCATCTCGGCTTCAGCGAGAGAACACCCCAATGAAAGAACGATCTCTTTAAGTAAAGGTTGATTTCCACTTTATGAGCAACTCTAATATTTTATTCGCCTTAGGGGAAAGGCAAATGCAATTTCAATTTATTTATTAAGCTAATAATTACTAATATTCTTTCTAGGATTTCCCTGGTGTCTTAGTGAAAAGGGAGGAATTTTTATTTAATTGATATTTTTTAGTGGAAAAAACGTACTTTTCTATTCATTTGGTGAATCAAAAAGTACAGAATATGTTCTTGTAATAGTCTAAAATCCGACTGTCATAATCACAAAAAGCATATCAAGTATAGTCTATCATTCTTCATTACATAATCATAAAGATACTAAGCCCACAGTGGCAATAGTAACTAGTAATGGCTACCTAATAAGAAACATCACATTCTAAAAAGATTGAGCATAGCCACACCAAAGAGGGATTTTTCCTGAAATTCCTCCCAATATAGGATCCCTACTTCACCATCAAATGCTTGTTTGGATAATTTGTCAACCATAAAATTTTGTTCCTTGAAAAATATGTTCAAAGCTTATAAAAGAAAAAGATCCTATATCCTCTTGTATTCGATTGCACCAATGAATTGTGGAAGTGACATTCACATTGAATTCACCTTTTGCCCATTTAATTGTGACTCTGGAATCCCCAAAAACTGTAAGTGTGACAATGCCAAATATATGGGCCACCTTACATAAGCACCAAAGAGCCAACAATTCACCATTTATTGGCACCAACATCCTCAATCACATGCTAATGTTATTCTCAGGAGGCCTTGTGTATTTGGTGGAGGAAACCTTCTTAGCTTTGGATACCTAGAAGATTCCTTCAGGTCCTATGATTTAGGTCTCTTGCATTGACCATGTCCAAGGAACTAATGTCACAAGCCCTTCATACATAGCACAATGGATACCCCTATGAAGTCATGCATGGTGCTTTGAGGCATTGCTCATGGATATGTATGCCTCGATGTATTGTTTAGCACCAAAGACATGGTCTTCATCCCTAGAATGTCATTCCCAACATACTAGGACACCTACATAAGGATATTTCTTTGTTCGTATCACTCCATTCGAGGTCTCAAGATCCATCCCACTATTCAAAAACCGTTGATTGTGCCCATATCCAAATTTTATCACAAATATCCACTTTAAAGGGTTTAATTTATGGTTCGTGGTCTTAATAATCACTCATTATGTCAATAATCTTATGTTAGGGCATAATTCCATCAATTTCTTCCCCAACCATGGTCCAATACCGATCCTTAGTGCAAAAAACTGCATATTGCCACCCATATCCCACTTTAAGGATAACGATCTCTTACAGAGTTCATGTTCTCCTATGTGACATTTTGAGTCATTTCTCTTAGCTCAAGCTTCCTAAAACCTTCCTTTAGATCTTAAGTCTTGTGATTCCTCCCACAACTATGTCCAAGGTTCTAAGACACATATCTAGTGTCACACGTTATATCAATACTCAAACTCCAATAGTAACGTTGGGAGTTCATGAGTGTGTTTTAAAGCCCCCCTTAGGGCTTAAGACCCATGTTTCCTCCTATGACACTATAGAAAACCATGAGATCCATATATACTAGGAAAAACCTCATAATGGCTTGATTTCCTCACTTAGGGGTAAATAATACCCCTAAGAGGCCATGCATAGTGGTTCGAGGTGTTTCTTTTGGTCTTGGATGCCAAAAATATCTTATTATGGTTTAAGGGTTGGGTTTTCCCGCTCAAACATGACAAGGGACTTGAAACCCATATATAGTGCTTAAAACCCCTTATTGACGTTTATACCCCCAATATTAGGCCAAGGATACCCTCAATAGGTCTTATGTGGTGTTTCAAGGTATACTTGTTAATATAATATTCCTGGAGGTTTCTCCTAATGTCAAAGGCCTGGGTTTGCTCTTGTAATCATGCTTATGCCCCGAAGACATATACCTAGTTCTATTTCCTCTAATTCTCCCCTATATCCCTATTATAAGGCCATGGATATTCTCAAAAAGTAACATGTGTTGGTTTAACACATCATTATTATCGCTACATGCCTAGAAGCTTCATTTATCCCAATGACTAGGTTTCTTGTCTTAACTAGGTCAAGGGAATGTAGACCTATCACTATTGCTCAAAACCTTATAATGGCATCAATTTCCAGACATAGAGGCAAAGAATACTCTTACGAACACATGTGTGATGATTATCCTTCTTGGTCTTATATTCCTAAAACCTTTTTTTAGGTCCCAAGGTAATGGTTTCCCCCCTCAATCATGTTTAGGAGAAATTTAATAAGATGAATAAAAGTATAATAATCAAATTTCAATCCAAATAAATTTTATTACTATTTTATAACAGTAATAAATTAAAAATGATTGACTTTAATTTATGTGTCAATATTAAAAATCATATGAATTTATTTGCTTAAATAATATTAAAAGGGAATGATTGAATTGACTTAGTTACAAACTAATTATTTATGAACTTGTTCTTCTTGTGGTGCAAAGTCTCATAAATTAATCATGTGAATTTATTTGTTTAAATAACATACACATAAATAATTGAATTTTACACATAAATAATTGAATTTGTTGTGATTGCGATGTAAAACCTCATATATTAGTCTTGAGCATTTATTTGAATGAAAAAAAATGAATTAAGTTATTTACAAAATAATTATTTCTGAAGTTGTTGTGTTTATGATGTGAATTAGCATAATTAAATCATATTTGTACATGTCCATGCAACAAATAAGCACTTAACACCGCTATATGGCACTTGCCAACGTGGTATTTCTCTAGCCTTAGGATTCCTTTAGCCTAAGGTCATTATTGCTGCTAAAAACCTAATAATTATACTTTCCATCAGGAAATTTAATAAGATTAAAAAAATTCTCAATTGAATTTATTCAAATTTCAAATTTCAAGTAATAATTTTTATTACTACTTTATAATAATAATAAATTGAAAATTGTTGTTTTTTATTATTTTCCATTATTTGTTTAAATAGTATAAAAATAAATTGATCTTGATCATTTATTCGAATGAATAGACATAAGATAAATAATTTAATTGAGATATTTACAAAATAATTGTTTGTGAAGTTGTAGTGTTTATGGTGCAAATCCTCGCAATTAAATCCTACTTGTACATGCCCATGTTGAAAATAATAACTTAGCACTACTTCATGGTACTTGCCAACAAGGCATTTCTCTTAACATAAAAAGGAAAAGCGCAATTTCCAATAATATTAATAAACAATATTAACACCATATTAACACCACAACATATAAGTGGTGCCAATACCACCACATTAACACCACAAAATATAAGTGGTGCTAAAACCACTGCATTAACACCACAAAACTATAAGTGGTGCTACTACCACCACTTTAGCACCACAAAACATAAGTGGTGCTAAGAGATGGATTTCTTGTTGTGTTCTGAAAGTCCATTTGAGAAAGCGTATATGAGCGGCACACAGGTTTTTGTGAAGGACTATGATGGCAACATTAACGGTGAACGTGAGATTTTTGGAACACATTTTCCTGCTTTCGTGAAGAAATAGTAGAGACCCTCACATTTGACTTGAAATCAGGCGACGTTGTTGGTTGTCTTGCATATGAAATTGACAAGGGGAGAAAGATGAGGAAGTAGCGACAGGTATTATAACAGAACGTGGAAGAATATGTGACCTGAAATCACGTGACGCTCTAGATTCCCTTGCATATGAAAATGACAAAAGAGGACATAGATTCCCAACCTGCCCGCTGTCAATTCGAAGGGTGCAACGTAGTGTTGGCAAATGCAAAAGAATATCACAGGAGGCATAAACTCTGTGAAATGCATTCCAAATCCCCCAAAGTCATTGTTCTCGGCACCGAGCAACGCTTCTGTCAGCAGTGTAGTAGGTAACTAGCTAGGAGATGATTGCACCTCAATTTTTTTTGTCTGAGTAGGTCAACATGACTTCATACATACTAGTATAATCTGATAATACATATGAATAACTGGGTGTTGATGTGGTGCCTATCTAGAATCCATGGCATAGCAGAATTTGACGACGCAAAGAGAAGTTGCAGGAGAAGGTTGGCTAGACACAATGAACGATGGAGGAAGAACTCGTTAGAGTAACTGGCCAACTCCGGCAACCAAGGTAATTTTAATATATGTAAATTTGAATTTTATGTTACTGTAAGGCGAAGAAGGCGAAGATGTGCATGCATTCAAGCACAAGTTAATGAGTTGACAATCTCATACTTGTTGAATACTTTAGAAGATAATTCTCTGATTTAGCCTTGTGAAACTTTCAGATAATGAGTGTGCAAAAACCTCCATTGTTTATTCTCTAGGTTTGCATCTTTTTTATAATTGATCAATTTCTCAGTGATCTCACAACATTCAGCTTTGGCTACATTCCACTTAGATTTTATTTTATGAAGCCTGGAGCTTTGGAGTCCTAGCATAGAACTTATCAAATAACCTAGAGTTGCTTCTGAAGTTATACTAATCCCAGGGAAAATTTTATTATTCATAAATTTTAGCAATTGTAGACTTATTCCCCAATCAAATAGATTGAACACAATGTAGGCTGGGATACACATCACCTTGTGCAATTTTACTAATCCAAAATTGCCAAGGAAACTTCCTGGAAACCAATCATCAATATGGATTTGTGCTATTTTACAAATGCAAAAGTGCCAAGGAAACTGATGCAGGGAATTTTTCCTTCCTGCAAGTTCTAACTTCTTCGCTTCTGCGATGTCAATGCACTACTGACATCAAAGTATCCATACACATCCATGCTTGACTCATTCACAATATTTCATGGTCAACTAAATTTCATAATATTTCATGAGCACCATTCACCTAATGTAAAACATAATTTTAAAACCCTCTTACCTTCAATGCCTAATCTCCACCTTCTCCCAAGTATTTTAACGCCTGATGAGATGTGATTATATTGGATTTTACGCTCCCAACCATTGTTGTTTGGACTACAATTTCAATGTGGCCGGAACAAGAAATGGAAAGACTTCCAAATCCTATGCGGTCCACCTTTAAAACAGAGGTTGTTCTTTGTTTTTTTTTTACAGAATCGATTTCATTCCAAATTGACAACAGTTTCCTCTAGATCCAAATCCAGATCCAACTCTGCTGGGTGGTCCATTTAATTATGTGTCTTATGTCCTCAACGCATTCACTCTCAATTCTAACTTTTACTACTTGATGGATCCAACAGCTATAATGATTATTTGACCAAAGCTTCACTACCAATGATTCCAGCTTGGCGTTTCAATTCAACGCTGATTTGGGGTTTCAATAGCAGACTCTTGAACACTTGATTTCTCTAAGGCGATTTTCCCTAATCGAATTCCAGAGCATGAGTGCCCTAATTACCTATAAGTTGGGCACTATTAACCCATTTTTGATGCTAAACAACAGTTCATATTCTCTTAAAATATTTCAACGCCCATTATAAACTGGAATGCATAATATCAAAGGATTCGACCATGATTTGCCTCTATAGAAATTGCTCACACAGTGTTGATCAATTGGCTTGAATCCCTTCTGAATGGTTTGCTGGATTACTCTGTCACGGGTTAGGTGATTACACATTTCCATAGGGTAAATTTCCTTCAATGCAGATTTGAATTTCAGATGACCATGCCAACGCCAAATCAAACCACAATCTGTAATTGTTCATTAATGCATTCTTAACACCTTAGACTTTTTTATCATGTCTCCCATAAATCGACTCCTCAGATCGGTTTCCCTTATTCCAATAAAAAAAACAGCTCTCTCTCTCTCAAGGTTGACCACGATTATTCAATAGAATCATATCTCTATGGAGTATTTCATACAATCAATCAGGCCTTGATCTCATCTCCTTTCAATTGGAAACATCTTCCTTCAAACATCTCCTTCCCAAATCAAGTTCGGATTAGATTGTTTTTTAACACAGGTTCAAACCCTCCTACAGGAGCTTGAATATTTTTGCAATTACCATCTATTGTAATTTCGTACAATTTCCAACCATATGTTTTAGACAAATTACCATTTACATCATGCCAAGCCATTCAACACAATTGACACAGAGATATAGATGATACAAATACAGAGTATTCGGCCTGTTGCACATGCTTATCTATTAATCCAAATAAAAATACAGAGTATTCAGCCTATTGCACAATATGGGTGCGCAGCCTTGACCCTCTTCTCCTATCCTACTACTTGACCTCTCCTCCTTTTTCTGGCCCGTAGGCTTACATAAAAGATGATCAATACAACCCTAACAACCTTGTACATATCTGCAAATGACTCCTACCATTTCTATAACCAATTCCTGAAATAGGACGATCCTATCTCTATTTGATGACTCAGTCATTTGGTATTGACTCAACACTCATCTCATCATTCGATTAGATCCTTCTTAGAATTTACTAGATCTATGCTTACTAACTAAGAGGATTTACAATGTTTTTACAAGAGACCACTCATTGGCTAGTATCATGACCCTAAGGTCTGACCAAATTTTAGAGGTTTTAAATGAGAGCGGGATGCTCCTGCATCAGAAACTTCGTGTGAACCAATCATCAATATGTATTTTCTGGTAATACAGATAGTATATTTTCCTTGTGCTGATAGAGTTAGATTAACTTTTTTGGAACAAGAGGATCAACACCACAAAAACTAAAAGATGCCAATTAGTATGGTCTGGTTTGCCCCCCATTCTGAATCAATAACACAAATTAAAAGGTGCCAATTGGTCTAGTCTGCTCCTCGTCCTGAATCCAACAGCTTTGAATTAACCTGATGCATTTAGACAACTCGTGCATTTTCTCCTCCATCACGATCAAAATCATGTTTTCTCTCGTCTCTTTGGATGTTTCTGGTTTTGAAAACTCTTCGCCTGAATCCAACAACTTTGATTAACCTTTTAGATTAAGATTGATGCATTTAGGGTACTGATAAAAAGAAAGTTATTTTTTTTAACTATGTTATTTTCCATCATAATCGGTGAAGATTTCAAAGCTTTTTCTTTTTTAACTTAGGCTTTGGTGTAATTGTAAATTTGTAACCATTTTATCATCACTTTTGAACAAGAGTATTCACAAGACGTATGATTTCATATTGACAAAATAGTTAAAATTAGCTGTTATAAAGATTCTGATCAGATTTGGATTTTCCACTGCAGGTTGGCAAACAAAATGCATGTGTAGACAACGAGATATATTTATGGGCATGGCACCTTTTATAATCCCTGCATCTAAATTTGGGCATCTGTACAACCAGTTTTGTACATATAACATCACTGAGCTTCCTCATTTGCATGTCTGCAATTCTCATTTGCATTATCTATGCATGTCCATACATCTATGCTGCAAGCTAATGTCATGGACATTGCTACTTGCAGCTCTTATTATTGAATGGATTCCTTTTTGTTACATTATGATACTTGATCCCTAATTAGGTGTTTGAATTTTTTCCTTTTTTAAAATCCAAGAATTTTCCATGCTCGAAGGATGGATATATAATCTAGTCCGGACCCACCTAAATTTGGACAAATTATCCCATGGGAAAGTGAGAACACCCATGTTCAACCCTCACCATAAATTTGAGTGCGTGAATAGCTTTAAATAATTAAAAAAAAAAATCATGTACGAAAAACTTCGATTTTAATGCCCCTACCCACATACTGCTTGTTACATTATTCTTTGATATCTTTATGCTTTCTATTTTCATGTGCTTCGTTTTGCTCGTCTTGGGGAGAGGAAGGAATAAGGAAACCATGAACAAAGGTTTGATTGATTGAGTGATTATAGTACCACACAAGAACGATTGAGAATTTTCAAGGCACGAGAGGGAAAGGACAAGTGTTTATCTAATTAAGAAGATCAAAGAAGTAGCTTTAGTTATTATATATATTTTCTTGTTACAAAAGGGACTACCTAGCATGTTCCATACATTTATATAATGGATGTTATCATATTGATTGATTATAATATAAGAATATAAAAAACATATACAATGAAAATGATTTTATTAAATGTTTATCTTGATATGTAATTAATAAATTTACAAAGTAGTGTGTATTAAGATTATCCATATGTTTGATATGAAAGTTTTATTTATTATAATTCAAAATTATAATATTTGTTAATTATTATTATAATTAAATTTTGCATTTAATATGGTGATAATATTTATATTAATGATATGATGTTATAATGTTGTTTATTTTCAAAAACTTTACTTACCTTCATCATAATAGGTCATTATTAACTATTTATTAATTAAAATAAAATATCAAATAACTTTCAAGTATGAAAAATTTATATCAACTACACTATTTCTAATTTTGTATTCTTCTTTAAATAAAAAAATAGTGTGATGGAGAGATCTTTGTTCACAACAACACAACTTCAATTTCATCGTCAAATGCATCTACTAAATCGATTGAACCTTATGCAAATAATGCACAAAAGTTCTCTAAATTTCTCTATATAAAGCACTAAAATATAGATTAAGTGCTTCTTTGTTGTTTGAATTACTTTTTTTATTGTCGTGAAACATTAAAAGAACATGGTGTGATATTTATTATTATTAGGAATATATGTTTCTTGTGGGTTTTAATAAACCCAAAACACAAGTATGCATTAATCCATGTAAAAGATAAATACACTTTTAGTTTGTATTTACTCTTATAATTAATGAAGAGATGCACTTTTATATTTGCTTGTGTGTTTTTTAAGAAGGAATTTTCATATTTAAAGGATGGGTCTATAATGTGAAAATGAGAACAATCTTAAATGTCTAATGGGTCACTTTAATTCCCTTAAGGCTAGCTCCCATCCTCAACCCTTGACTTATAGGAATTGAACCGTGGGTAATTTGTAGTGACTTAACCTCCACAAATACCAATTGCCCTTTTGTGTGAATAAACAAATGTAGACTACATCAAGCAGATCCCACTATCCTTTCAGTTGTGACCAATCAAAGATTCGAATGCCTAACTATGCGAAGTTTTGAGCCATTTTAGCAAGAAATCCAATTAAGATTGAGAAGGAATTTGAAATAACCCAATGAAAGTTAGAGAATTCGTCGCCTTGTTAAACAATTCACAAAGATTCACTCCCCGCCCCTCATTATCCTCTAATTATCTTTTCTATTTTAGTTGTTTGTTTGTCCATCTCCAGACAGTTGTGGCTTGTCAAAGATTCACACCCTGCCCCATGGGCCTCTAATTAACTTTTATATTTTTAGTTGTGTGTTTGTCCATCTCCTGAACTTGAGACTGACACGTCCCCTCCCATCATTCCCAACCACAGAGGGAACATGACTGTAACATGGGGGTGTCCGATTCTTCCCTAAAGGCATAAGACTGAATTTTACCATTTAAATCAAATGCATACTGAAATTACACAACGGAATTAAAAACATATTAACACACACACAGACTGGAATGCATCAGCATATCTATCCCAAGCAGATGATGAATACATAGAATCAATCCCATTCTCATGCTATGCACAAACTTCATATCAACCATATTAAGACAATCATTTCATTATCATGAATAATAAACATTCAAAACAGAGCACAGAATTATCATAATTTAAACCACAGAGAATACTTATTTTTAAGATGAAACTGTCCAACAACTGGCTATGTGAGAGCAACGTTCCACCTAACCATAGGTCTTTGTCCATCCTGTGTTCTTTCAGCTGAGAGACCACCCCTGAGCTGGGATGTGTATCCACTAAGGATGAACTAGATAGGTCACTCACAGCCATGATCTCACACACACGGTCATGCTAAGCCAACGCACAGTTGGGTTTATCAAGCATGCAAGAGACAAATGAGGAGGATTCTAAGCCAGTGAGCTCAACCACAGAGCTACAGACATCTCAAGCTAAATTCAGGCAATACAATCCTCTGTTCAAACATTCACACTTGGATTTCTCACAATTCTGTCATCAAATAACTCAATCCCGTAATTGGATTTATGGGCTATAAAAACTAAGTTTTCCAATGGATTTCAGGGTATCTAATACTCTCAATTTCACCCCAAGGTTCGTATCTATGGATCCCCCATTGGATTTTACCGTCAATACGAAATTCTGGGTGTTTATGGCACTTCAAAACGTGGGTTCTTGCAAAGATGCAATTTCTAGTTTTTCTCACTGCTGGGCATGTGTAATGGATGAACATTGAAGCTTGGATCTTCAACAATGGAATGAGAATGAGGAAAAACGAATTCCCATGAGGTAGAGTGACTTGTGGGTCAAGAAAACAGAGCCCATACTCTACCATACGAATTTATGGGCTGCCCATGCTCCATTGAAGCCATGGACTGATTTCTTCAACAACTTTCTTACACATAATTAAATGTGAGCAAATAAAGTCAAATGGGTTCTCAAGATGACATTTGGTAGCGTATGGTTCAATCCCACAACTCCCTCACCTCTCCCTAGTGGATACACATGGCCCCTTCTCATTAGTTGCTTCCATAGCCAGTTTTGGTATTTTATTGCATGATGTTTATTTACATCATTTTTACAATGTTTCATGGCTAAATAGCACATGGATAACATAATATATAATACTTGCCTTTTTAAATAAAATTCGAGCATCCACTAGCGAGGCCTTGGCCTTGAGCTCCACGCTAGGAAAACATACATCACATGTATACAATATTTACATTAAAAGCTAATATATCCTAAGGGTCAAAATGGGGTATTACAGAGACATTGTGGACATTGAAGGCGAGGGAATATCGAGACAATGAAGAATATTTTGATTGATTGATTGGTGATGGGGTATGCTCTGAGGGATAGAACAAACGACGATCTAAAATAATTTGTCCATACTATGCGAGAGAGGGAAGGGATGTCTTTTAGTTTTCTGTTTTTCCATGTACGTTTCTGTTTGTTGAAAGCAAGGACGCTATTTTTCCAACATCTTGATTTATTTGCTTTAGGTATGTGTTATTTTTCCAAGCTTATGGGTCGGCAATTATTTCTTCTGATGTAAGCATGGTGTTGATGCAAGCTTTTGGGAAGGTAATTTTTGGGAAAACATCATGTCATTCATTCTTTTATGGTTGAGTTATTCGGTACATTAATGTTGATGGTTGTTGCCATGAAACTATATAATATGACGTTGTTTATGAGTAATTGTTAGTATTTGGGTACATTAATGTTGATAGTTGAAACTATATAATATGACGTTGTTTATGTGTAATTGTTAGTATTTGGGTACATTAATGTTGATAGTTGTAATTTCTATGAAAATATGTAAAAACCACCACGTTGTTTATGTTTATGGTTTGTTGTTGATATTTAGAAAAAATAATTTGTAGTAGAGATTTTGTGGTATGCACTCTTTAATAGTGAAGTTGATCGCAATCTTTGTGATGTAATTTGTTTGGTGTAATAATTGAGATTTGGTTGAGTGAGAAAAACCATATTCATAGTAATTAAATTTTTCATTATTGTTTTGTTATGCATTATCATGTTCAAATGCTTCACAGAGATGTAATGAGCTTTGTTTTATTTTTATGTAATAATATTGATTATATATTAATTATGGAATTAGATATATTATAATGTGGTATGATAATGTTATATGCATAGTACTTTCTGTAAAAAGATAAAGTGCAATGTCATCCACAAAATTAGTGGGAGTGAGTGGTTAGGTGGAAGGGTATTTAGATTAAACATTTTGTAGAAATTTATTTTGAAAATAGACATAAAATTGAAGGTAATAATCTTTATTTTTTTAACTATGAAATGTTTTTATAAATGTATACCATATTTAATGTAAGTGTATGTGTTTCAATATTATAAAATAATAATTTAATTAATTGTTTTTTAAATAATTTTATTTAATTATATATGATGAAAATAGTAAATTCATTAATTATAAATTATATAAATATAGTTATGAATAATATTTCATCATAGAGAATAACATAAAATAGCTTAATATAATTGGAACATTTTTAAGAACATTTATAAGCCACAAAGTACAATAAATAAGTTATTATGTCTTTGACATTAAGTTTACGTGTAGCGCTATTAATCGGCGCTTTGGATGAAATATTTGGCGGACTATGGCCAAAAGCTTAAAGACAATATTTTTATTATTAAAACTTTTTAATAAATAAATGTTTTTTCTATCTTCTTATTGGCTCCAGACTCATATGACGTATGCCTCAGTCTTCCCTTCCAGGGAGCCGGCGGCGTGCTTACCTCAACGTATCTTGCTTCTAGATTTGTTATTAGAGCTCGCATGTGAGACCATGTCCTCATCTTCATATTCTCTTAAAATATTTCAACGCCCATTATAAACTGGAATGCATAATATCAAAGGATTTGACCATGATTTGCCTCTATAGAAATTGCCCACACAGTGTTGATCAATTGGCTTGAATCCCTTCTGAATGGTTCATTGGATTACTCTGTCACGGGTTAGGTGATTACACATTTCAATAGGGTAAATTTCCTTCAACGTAGATTTGAATTTCAGATGACCATGCCAACGCTAAATCAAACCACAATCTGTAATTGTTCATTAATGCATTCTTAACAACTTAGAATTTTATCATGTCTCCCATAAATCGACTCCTCAGATCGGTTTCCCTTATTCCAATAAAAAAAACAGCTCTCTCTCTCTCTCTCTCTCTCAGGGTTGACCACGATTATTCAATAGAATCATATCTCTATGGAGTACTTCATACAATCAATCAGGCCTCGATCTCATCTCCTTTCAATTGGAAACATCTTCCTTCAAACATCTCCTTCCCAAATCAAGTTCAGATTCGATTGTTTTTTAACACAGGTTCAAACCCTCCTACAAGAGATTGAATATTTTTGCAATTACCATCTATTGTAATTTCGTACAATTTCCAACGATATGTTTTAGACAAATTACCATTTACATCATGCCAAGCCATTCAACACAATTGACACAGAGATATAGATGATACAAATATAGAGTATTCGGCCTGTTGCACATGCTTATCTATTAATCCAAATAAAAATACAGAGTATTCAGCCTATTGCACAATATGGGTGCGCAGCCTTGACCCTCTTCTCCTATCCTACTACTCGACCTCTCCTCCTTTTTCTGGCCTGTAGGCTTACATAAAAGATGATCAATACAACCCTAACAACCTCGTACATATCTGCAACTGACTCCTACCATTTCTATAACCAATTCCTAAAATAGGACGATCCTATCTCTATTTGATGACTCAGTCATTTGGTATTGACTCAACACTCATCTCATCATTCGATTAGATCCTTCTTAGAATTTACTAGATCTATGCTTACTAACTAAGAGGATTTACAATGTTTTTACAAGAGACCACTCATTGGCTAGTATCACGACCCTAAGGTCTGACCAAATTTTAGAGGTTTTAAATGAGAGCGGGATGCTCCTGCATTAGAAACTTCGTGTGAACCAATCATGAATATGGATTTTCTAGTAATACAGATAGTATATTTTCCTTGTGCTGATAGAGTTAGATTAACTTTTCTGGAACAAGAGGATCAACACCACAAAAACTAAAAGATGCCAATTAGTATGGTCTGGTTTGCCCCCCATTCTGAATCAATAACACAAATTAAAAGGTGTCAATTGGTCTAGTCTACTCCTCGTCCTGAATCCAGCAGCTTTGAATTAACCTGATGCATTTAGACAACTCGTGCATTTTCTCCTCCATCACGATCAAAATCATGTTTTCTCTTGTCTCATTGGATGTTTCGGGTTTTGAAAACTCTTCGCCTGAATCCAACAACTTTGATTAAGATTTTAGATTAAGATTGATGCATTTAGGGTACTGATAAAAAGAAAGTTATTTTTTTTAACTATGTTATTTTCCATCATAATCGGTGAAGATTTCAAAGCTTTTTCTTTTTTAACTTAGGCTTTGGTGTAATTGTAAATTTGTAACCATTTTATCATCACTTTTGAACAAGAGTGTTCACAAGACATATGATTTCATATTGACAAAATAGTTAAAGTTAATTGTTATAAAGATTCTGATCAGATTTGGATTTTCCACTGCAGGTTGGCAAACAAAATGCATGTGTAGATAGAGAGATATATTTATGGGCATGGCACCTGTTATAATCCCTGTATCTAAACTTGGGCATCTGTACAACCAGTTTTGTACATATAACATCAGTGAGCTTCCTCATTTGCATGTCTGCAATTCTCATTTGCATTATCTATGCATGTCCATGCATCTATGCTGCAAGCTAATGTCATGGACATTGCTACTTGCAGCTCTTGTTATTGAATGAATTCATTTTTATTATATTATGATGCTTGATACCTAATTAGGTGTATAATTTTTTTAATTTTTTTTTTAAATCCAAAAATTTTCCATGCTCGAAGGATGGATATATAATCTAGTCCGGACCCACCTAAATGTGGACAAATTATCCCATGGGAAAGTGAGAACACCCATGTTCAACCCTCACCATAAATTTGAGTGCGTGAATAGCTTTAAATAATTAAAAAAAAAGATTATGTACGGACAACTTCGATTTTAATGCCCCTACCCACATACTGCTCGTTACATTATTCTTTGATATCTTTATGCTTTCTATTTTCATGTGCTTCGTTTTGCTCGTCTTGGGGAGAGGAAGGAACAAGAAACCGTGAACAAAGGTTTGATTGATTGAGTGATTATAGTACCACAAAAGAACGATCGAGAATTTTCAAGGCACGAGAGGGAAAGGACAAGTGTTTATCTAATCAAGACGATAAAAGAAGTAGCTTTAGTTATTATATTTATTTTCTTGTTACAAAAGGGACTACCTAGCATGTTCCATACATTTATATAATGGACGTTATCATATTGATTGATTATAATATAAGAATATAAAAAACATATATAATGAAAATGATTTTATTAAATGTTCATCTTGATATGTAACTAATAAGTTTACAAAGTAGTGTGTATTAAGATTATCCATATGTTTGATATGAAAGTTTTATTTATTATAATTCAAAATTATAATATTTGTTAATTATTATTATAATTAAATTTTGCATTTAATATGGTGATAATATTTATATTAATAATATGATGTTATATTGTTGTTTATTTTCAAAAACTTTACTTACATTCATCATAATAGGTCATTATTAATTATTTATTAATTAAAATAAAATATCAAATAACTTTCAATATGAAAAATTTATATCAACTACACTATTTCTAATTTTGTATTCCTCTTTAAATAAAAAAATAGTGTGATGGAGAGATCTTTGTCCACAACAACATAACTTCAATTTCATCGTCAAATGCATCTACTAAATCGATTGAACCTTATGCAAATAATGCACAAAACTTCTCTAAATTTCTCTATATAAAGCACTAAAATATAGATCAAGTGCTTCTTTGTTGTTTGAATTACTTTTTTCATTGTCGTGAAACATTAAAAGAACTTGGTGTGATATTTATTATTATTAGGAATACATGTTTCCTGTGGGTTTTAATAAACCCAAAACACAAGTATGCATTAATCCATGTAAAAGATAAATACACTTTTAGTTTGTATTTAGTCTTATAATTAATGAAGAGATGCACTTTTATATTTGCTTGTGTGTTTTTAAGAAGGAATTTTCATATTTACAGGATGGGTTTATAATGTGAAAATGAGAACAATCTTAAATGTTTTATGGGTCACTTTAATTCCCTTAAGGCTAGCTCCCATCCTTAACCCTTGACCTATAGGAATTGAACCGTGGGTAATTTGTAGTGACTTAACCTCCAAAAATACCAATTGCCCTTTTGTGTGAATAAACAAATGTAGACTACATTAAGCAGATCCCACTATCCTTTCAGTTATGACCAATCAAAGATTCGAATGCCTAACCATGCGAAGTTTTGAGCCATTTTAGCAAGAAATCCAATTCAGATTGAGAAGGAATTTGAAATAACCCAATGAAAGTTAGAGAATTCGTCGCCTTGTTAAACAATTCACAAAGATTCACTCCCCATAGAATCAATCCCATTCTCATGCTATGCACAAACTTCATATCAACCATATTAAGACAATCATTTCATTATCGTGAATAATAAACATTCAGAATAGAGCACAGAATGATCATAATTTAAACCACATAGAATACTTATCTTTAAGATGAAACTGTCCAACAACTGGCTATGTGAGAGCAACGTTCCACCTAACCATAGGTCTCTGTCCAGCCTGTGTTCTTTCAGCTGAGAGACCACCCCCGAGCTGGGATGTGTATCCACTAAGGATGAACTAGATAGGTCACTCACAGCCATGATCTCACACACACGGTCATGCTAAGCCAACGCATAGTTGGGTTTATCAAGCATGCAAGAGACAAATGAGGAGGATGCTAAGCCAGTGAGCTCAACCACAGAGCTACAGACATCTCAAGCTAAATTCAGGCAATACAATCCTCTGTTCAAACACTCACACTTGGATTTCTCACAATTCTGTCATCAAATAACTCAATCCCGTAATTGGATTTATGGGCTATTATAAAAACTAAGTTTTCCAATGGATTTCAGGGTATCTAATACTCTCAATTTCACCCCAAGGTTTGTATCTATGGATCCCCCATTGGATTTTACTGTCAATACGAAATTCTGGGTGTTTATGGCACTTCAAAACGTGGGTTCTTGCAAAGATGCAATTTCTAGTTTTTCTCACTACTAGGCATGTGTAATGGATGAAAACTGAAGCTTGGATCTTCAACAATGGAATGGGAATGAGGAAAAACAAATTCCCATGAGGTAGAGTGACTTGTGGGTTAAAAAAATAGAGCCCATACTTTGCCATACGAATTTATGGGTTGCCCATGCTCCATTGAAGCCATGGACTGATTTCTTCAACAACTTTCTTACACATAATTAAATGTCAGCAAAGAAAGTCAAATGGGTTCTCAAGATGACATTTGGCAGCGTATGGTTCAATCCCACAACTCCCTCACCACTCCCTAGTGGATACACATGGCCCCTTCTCATTAGTTGCTTCCATAGCCAGTTTTGGTATTTTATTGCATGATGTTTATTTATATCATTTTTACAATGTTTCATGGCTAAATAGCACATGGGTAACATAATATATAATACTTGTCTTTTTAAATAAAATTTGAGCATCCACTAGCGAGGCCTTGGCCTTGAGCTCCATGCTAGGAAAACATACATCACATGTATACAATATTTACATTAAAAGCTAATATATCCTAAGGGTCAAAATGGGGTATTACAGAGACATTGTGGACATTGAAGGCGAGGGAATATCGAGACAATGAAGAATATTTTGATTGATTGATTGGTGATGGTGTATGCTCCGAGGGATAGAACAAACGACGAAACCGATCTAAAATAAATGGAACCAGAATTTGTCCATACTATGCGAGAGAGGGAAGGGATGTCTTTTAGTTTTCTGTTTTTCCATGTACGTTTCTGTTTGTTGAAAGCAAGGATGCTATTTTTCCAACATCTTGATTTATTTGCTTTAGGTATGTGTTATTTTTCCAAGCTTATGGGTCGGCAATTATTTCTTCTTATGTAAGCATGGTGTTGATGCAAGCTTTTGGGAAGGTAATATTTGGGAAAACATCATGTCATTCATTCTTTCATGGTTGAGTTATTCGGCTCATTAATGTTGATGGTTGTTGCCATGAAACTATATAATATGACGTTGTTTATGAGTAATTGTTAGTATTTGGGTACATTAATGTTGATAGTTGAAACTATATAATATGACGTTGTTTATGTGTAATTGTTAATATTTGGGTACATTAATGTTGATAGTTGTAATTTCTATGAAAGTATGTAAAAACCACCACGTTGTTTATGGGTTGTTGTTGATATTTAGAAAAAATAATTTGTAGTAGAGATTTTGTGGTATGCACTCTTTAATAGTGAAGTTGATCGCAATCTTTGTGATGTAATTTGTTTGGAGTAATAATTGAGATTTGGTTGAGTGAGAAAAACCATATTCATAGTAATTAAATTTTTCATTATTGTTTTGTTATGCATTATCATGTTCAAATGCTTCACAGAGATGTAATGAGCTTTGTTTTATTTTTATGTAATAATATTGATTATATATTAATTATGGAATTAGATATATTATAATGTGGTATGATAATGTTATATGCATAGTACTTTCTGTAAAAAGATAAGGTGCAATGTCATCCACAAAATTAGTGGGAGTGAGTGGTCAGGTGGAAGGGTATTTAGATTAAACATTTTGTAGAAATTTATTTTGAAAATAGACATAAAATTGAAGGTAATAATCTTTTTTTTTTAACCATGAAATGTTTTTATAAATGTATACCATATTTCATGTAAGTATATGTGTTTCAATATTTTTTTTGACAGAAGCGGCTAGTTTTTGTATTAAAAAACAGTGGCAGAGCCACCAGCAAGATTACATCTCCAAAACTGTAATAATCCTATCAGTCTTCCAAACATTAAATACATTTGCCTGTGTCTTACCAAAATCAGGACTTTAGAAAATTTAACAAAGGAAAATAAACAGAGAAAGTCAGAAGATAGACTGAAATTAGCGTTGTTTTGCCCTTGAGGAGGGGTTGGCATCAGCTTGATTCTTGCCCAGTTCAGGTTTCCCAGCGACCCGTAGCCTCGCCAGAGTAAATTCCATATTTTGCAGCCTGAGGTCCATACTTTCGATGGCTGCTGCGACCTTAGTCTCCAATGCCTCCAATGCTGCCGCAAATTCTGCTTGAGTGCTGCCAATCTCCTCGTCCATTCTTTCGAGCCGACGCCCACCATGCTCGTCCATTTTCTGCATAAACTCCCCCTATCGTCTTACCCGACGACGCAGAACCCTGATTTCGGCTTCCAGTTCCAGTAGTGGGTCTGGGGAGGAAGCTGCCGAATCCCCAGAGTCGGCCATATCACCAAGCGTACACCAGTTAATTCCAAGAGGATATAGGAGGAAGGATTCGTAGAAATCCAAATGTCTATGCCACCTTGGAGCGGCCACCTTCAGCGCTAGATAAACTTTCCTTTTTGAAACGGGACGGTGAAGAGTGTTATTAACAGTACTGAAGTCTTTTCCATGGCGTAAATGGAGCATAATTGCCAACATATTGGAGCATGTTGAGGAGCCTTTCATCCGCCTTCGAAGATCTACATTACCGGTACCCGTGCAATTCAATAAATAACTGCTCTCATTTCTGAAAGAGGAAACCACATGAGTATCATTACCTTGGATGTCCTCATAACAGAACGCGGGTCCTGAAAGCCCAATGGCTTTGATGATTAATGAATTTAAACCAATTTGCTCAGATGGAAATAACTCCACACGCCTGAAGGTGGAGGGATGTGAGATTTTCGGATTTTGAAGGATCTTTCTGCATGACTGCTCCTGGTCCATAGTACTGCGTATGATACAATCCGTCATCAGTGAGGACGGAAGCGACATCATCCTGAAAATGGGTAAGCGAGCGATCTGGTGGGTGTTAAAATGCATGATGGAGTATGTGTTAGACTTCGCGTGAGGGAGGTCCACGCAGCGATCGGAGAAGGTCCCCATCCGGCAGCAGGATCTCGAGACACCTGGCCTATGATCCATGCTCTTTAATCCCTTCAAGCTATTTATTGGTCCCTCAGCATTACGGAATGGAGACCAAGTTGTATTCATTATTGACTTTAAGGACCCCTTTCCCAAGGGGTATCGCTTCATTAGCCGCCTTGTCTGCCTGTTCATTGTTCTTACATAAGACATGGTAAAACTTGATGTCTCGGAAAAGAGGGATAAGTAGGACGATTCTTCGGAGTATTTGACGAAGGCGGATAGAAGAGGGCAAATTCAGAGATTTTATGCTGTGAATGATCATCCTAGAATCCCCAACAACCGTTAGGACCTGAATACCTTGACGAAGAGCTTGATTCAGACCTTGCCACAGGGCCAGAGCTTCAGCCATATTATTGGATTCGATTCCCAAGTTCTAGGAGTAAGTGAAAATTCGTTCTCCATCGGGGTTTAAGAGAACCCCTCCCCCTCCTGCCTCCCCTTTATGTGTTTCAATATTATAAAATAATAATTTAATTAATTGTTTTTTAACTAATTTTATTTAATTATATATGATGAAAACAGTAAATTCATTAATTATAAATTATATAAACCTAGTTATGAATAATATTTCATCATAGAGAATAACATAAAATAGCTTAATATAATTGGAACATTTTTAAGAACACTTATAAGCCACAAAGTACAATAAATAAGTTATTATGTCTTTGACATTAAGTTTACGTGTAGCGCTATTAATCGGCGTTTGGGATGAAATATTTAACGGACTATGGCCAAAAGCTTAAAGACAATATTTTTATTATTAAAACTTTTTAATAAATAAATGTTTTTTCTATCTTCTTATTGGCTCCAGACTCATATGATGTATGCCTCGGTCTTCCCTTCCAGGGAGCCGGCGGCGTGCTTACCTCAGCGTATCTTGCTTCCAGATTTGTTATTAGAGCTCGCATGTGAGACCATGTCCTCACCTTCATTCGTACGCTGCTGTTCCCTGCGTTGAAACTATTTGGAAGCAATGGAGAAGCAACCCCTCTGTTCAGAGCCCTTACTCTAAATTCATTCAATCTGGAGGTTTGAGGTTTGTCTCTATGTTAAAGGCATGGGAAGCTTCCGCAGACTGTATGTCACATAGCTTCCGCAGACTGTATGTCACATGGATCCAGCGAAGATGGCAGAGGAAACGCGTTCATTAAGGTTTTTATTAAACTTAGGGACTCGTTGGTGTCAATGCAAGAAGCATCTGGAATTCTGAGACGAGATCTAGACCGTTTGTTGAGCATTCATTGAGGCCAAGAAGATTCTTGCAAGTAAACGATGACAAAGGACATGTGTGGCCGATTGGCAGCAATGGATCCCCAATCAAGCTCTTCCAAGCCCCGGGAGCCTGAGGCGCAGGTGCTGCCACCTTCAGAGCTGTTGCTGAAGAGAATCGATGAATTGGAAGTGAGTCATGCGCACTTGAAAGAATAAATGGCTAAGTTGCTTGACTGTCATGAGGCCGAGGCCGAGGTTGCAGCAGAAGCCAAAGCTGAAGCCGAAGTTGTAGCCGGTGTCAATGTCGGTACTGGTACTGGTACTCTAAACTCACAGCCTCGGAAAGTGAATGGCAGTCTATTCACCTAGAAGGGATCAGTATGAATCTTCTCAACGAAGTCATAGAGTAGCGTCATCTTCATTGCCACAGTGATCGCATTTGGTATCACCACAGCGAATGTCGGTATCACCACAACCAACGCGATTGACGATAGTCAAGAGGGACAATTTCGATGCTCGACAGAGAATAGGGAAAACGCCAACCCCAGAGGCGGCGAGCATCTTCATCATGCCATATCATAAGCTTCTCGCGGCCATCACAGCCAAACAATTCCTCTCCATGTATGTGTGACGTTTTTGGCAGGCCCTGCTAGCCATCTGCGCCAGGCTTTCTACGCTTTGACTTCAAAGTTTAGGGGCTGGTTCTCGTAGGGGAGAAAGAGGCCGAAGTTGTAATAAAAATAACTTGTGCAGAGAATATTAGAAAAAGGTGAAACCCCAACGCAGCTTCAGATCCTTCCTACTGTAACAGAGATATCTGCTTTCTGTTCTGTTTCGGAAACAAAGATAAAGACCACATTGCTATGTAGTTCAGGGAATTGGAACAAATGGTGGAAGGGAGTTTGAACAAGGGTATAATTCTTAACTTGGGTGATTTAAAGTGGCTTGTAGAGCAGCCCAAGGCAGGAGGAGCATCGATAGGGTTGTCAGTCTCATCTTCTATGCAACAAGTTGTTATGAAATTGAGCCAATTATTAGCTCGATATGGAGGAACTGGTCGTCTATGGATGATTGCGATTGCGACGTGTGAAACATACCCGCGTTGTCAAGTATATCATCCTTCTATGGAGAATGATTGGGACCTGCAGCCTCTACCTATTGTTTCCAAACCCACTCCAGTATTGTTTCCTAGGTTTCTTCTGCTTTGCAAGTTCTGCTCCTAGTCCCATCCGGTTGCTCAGATTTATCCCGTCCTGGGGAGACGGCTGGCCACAAAGAATGAAAATCGGTTAGTATCTATAAATGCATATGTTATTTGTTATCTCAAATCACTTGAAATTCTTGTTGAATTATGATTTTTCAAGTTATTTTAGATAAGATTATAGTTTTTTTCGAGTAAGGTAATTACTGAGTAAATTACAACAATTAAACTTTATATATACATTTTTTCTCTTCCTGTTCAACCACCATATATGAGAAAATCTGACTTACCTGAAGTTGCAGAAATATTAAATATGATCAGCTTTCCACTGGCTAGGGGGAGTAGCATCGATATCTACGGAAAAAAAACGTTTAACCAAATCACAGTAAGCATTCATAAACAGAATCAATACCAAAAGGACCCAACAGGAAATTCTTGTCCAATAATTCCGTAATGGTTTAGAGAAGAAAAATAAAAAAACATAACCCTCCTATGTTTTCTTAGGGTGCAAGTGGAGGATTTGGACTTCAAATTGGCAAACAGGAAAGTCAAAAGCTTTCACATGGTTTAATCTTGGGAGTGTAACTTGGAATATTTTCCTGCAAAAAAGGTACAAAACAAATATTTAAACCACAACCCATTCAAAATTTTCAAAAGTTAAGATTATATCTTTCAATTTAACATTATTGTTGAAACATAATATACAGATGAAAGAGATTATATCTTTCAATTTAAAGTGTTACGAAATGCCTAACTGATCGAATACAACCCTCCACACATAGTTGAATCCAATACCATTGTTCAACATATACATAAGTAAACATCAAACTGCACCAATGAGTATTATTTAATCACCATATATATAAATATCCATGTGCCCATAACCTTTTCATAACATACATGGATAAATGGCAATCTACCTGCATATGTGTTTTGACCAAATTCTTGTAAATATAAGTACTTAAAGATGGCTCCCTGTCTGAAATAGTCCTACTCCTTACATTTCCGCTTGGCAAAGAAACATTAGAGCTTTGTTCTAAGTTATTGGATTTCCTTTCCGTCAAATTGTTTATGATATCAAATTGGACAAATCTTCAGCAGTACCATTATAGCTCCTTCCTAAATTGTTGGATTCCCTTAGCCAAATTTGGTTCTCACATCAAATTGGACAATTTTTCAAGAGTGCCGACAAGTAGATGGCAACCGGGAGTAGGGTGAGGCCCTTTGAAATAAGGAACAGGTGTTCCAAGCACAATTTTGTTGACATAAATAAATTGTCCGACCTGTAATTTATGTATGTTATTTAAACAAATATTTAGATTATATAATTGTCTCAACCTAAGTGATGTTCCTTTTCAAGCTTTAATTAAATTTTGACTTAACCAAATATGCTTTTTGAATTTTAATTAAATTTTGATAGCACTTTACAAATTTGGACAATGCGTTTTGAATTTTAGTTAAAATTTGATATTATTTTACAAATTTGGGTAATGCTGCATTCCTAAATATCTTAATTTAGTTTGTATTATTCTTAAAGTTAATAATATATATTATATGTTTATTCAAATCCATGTTTATATCACATTTTTGTTGATGCTCACAACTAATATATTTTTTAATTTAAATTTTATGGTTTAAAAATTAATTTTTATCACATTTTAATTTTTTTTTCTCAATAGTGTATTATGAAAGCTTTTTTATTTTTATAATATTTTTTTTATTCGTGTTCTCTTCCATATTTAATCACCTTTATAGTAGTGTATTATGAAAGCTTTTTTATTTTTATAATATTTTTTTTTGATTCGTGTTCTCTTCCATATTTAATCACCTTTCTATTTTTTTTTATGTGTTTTTAAAATTTTAAAATTTTTTTATTGTGTTTTTTATATATAATTTTTTCAATAATTTAAATATTTTTATATATTGTATTGTTTTGAAATTTAAATATTTATTTATTTTCTTAAAACATAAAAGTTAAGGATAATCTTGATAAAACATAAAAGTTTTAAATGCTATTTTGATAAAACCATGTATATGGATGAAGTATTTTCAATATTTATTTAATTTAGTTATATACATTTTTACTTCTGTTTATTGTAATTTTGTGGTTTCTATTTTTTATTTTGCAAAATCTCTAACTTTATTTTAATGGCCATTTTGATGGTAGAAATATATACAATATCATCAAAAACATCTAGAGCTCGAGTTTAACAATTGTAACAATCATTTTTAAAAGATTTTCATAATCATGTGGAAAAATCAAATTTTTTTAGTTCAAAATTTTAGAGCTTTTAGAATACCACATTTTGAATCTTTATATATAGCTATTTTCAATTTTTATATAATCATTTTCAAAATTTTTTATTGTTTTATAATAAATATCAATATCTTTTTTTTTATTATATTTAGTTTTTGTTTTTAAAATATATTGTAAAGTCAATAAACCTACATATATTTGATATTTTTTGAATCTTTATATATAGCAAATTTCAATTTTTATATAATCATTTTTAATTTTTGTTATTGTTTTACAATAAATATCAATATCTTTATTTTTTTTATTATATTTATTCTGGTTATTAAAATATATTGTAAAGTCAATAAACCTACATAGATTTGATACTTTGAAATAGTCTCCATCTAGTAAATAGATCATATTTACTTTATGTAGAAAGTTTTATAAGCCCTATTTTTAACTTTTTTTTTTCTTTCAATATCCATGTATCTTTTTTAAACTAAATTTTAATCAATGCTCAAATATCATGTATTTAATTTATTTATTATATTAATAAGATCATTATTAAGTTTTTGTTTTTTCTTCTCACTTGATTTAGATTTTAATTATTAAAATTTAGATAAAGCAAAACATATATTAAAATTTGTCTTTTATTGAAAGCCTATTTTTAGCTAAATTCTAATCAATGCTCAAAATTCAAATACCATATTCTCCTCATTAATTTTATGGATAAGTATAGGTGGCAAGAATCCAATTCTTATCATAACATGGGTTTCTTTGATGGAGCTTGCAGAAATAATCAATGTGGTTTGGGAGGCATTTTGAGCCTGTCTGGAATTAAGTATAGCTTTCAAGCAAATGGAGAGATAGGTTCGAACAACATAGCAGAAGTTTTAGCCCTACGTGTCCTATTAATGTTTGCTATTGAGAAAAACGTGGAAAAGCTACAGATTTATGGAGATTCAGAAATATGGATCAATCATATGAACAAAGGAAATTCTTTCAACAACCATGTGCTACAGAACCTTGGAAGCAATATATCTAATATGGTTTCTCTGTTAAAGGATGTATCTTTTGCTCACGTGTATAGAACCTAGACTACTCAAGATGATAGCTTATCCAAAGCGGGTTTAAATATGGAAGAAGGATAGTGCATGAAGACAACTTATGTCGAAGAGTCTAGTGAAATTAGCTCTATCTGATAAGGGAAACTATATGTAAAGCTTATCTTAAGCTAGGTATTAGTTTTTTGGCACTATCTGGAAGACAGTTATGGCACTTAGTGCAGACATATTTTATTTGATATTGTGCTAGACAACACTTGTGGAATGTATTTTGCTCTTAACAATCAATATATGATTTTTTTATTTAAAAAAAAACAATGTTATTGATGGCAATTATGATTTTCAAGAGAGTAAAAACATCTTAATATGGATAATTTATAGTATTGTAAACATGGTGTAATATCAATAAACATAAATATTTATGCTAGATGCAATTTTTTCATTTAACCATATTTATCATCATAAAAAGTAAATATAGATAGAGTTTATAAAAATGAATTGATAAATCAAATTATATATAGTTCAGTCTTTTTGGGTATAGCAAACTTGGATACTAAAGCATGGACTAAAAAAATGAAGATTATTTTTTTATACTTTTATTTGAATTTTGATACAAATTTTAATGATAAATATTGCCAATTTTGAATTAGATTTATTGTATTGATCTCGATTTTGAGATATTAATACTAATTATAAAAAGTAACTTGGTATGCTTCAATAATTAAAACACAACATTCATGCACCATTATATCCGTTTGCTAATAATCCATGAAGAAGATTCAAACTTAGTTATAGATATTAATACTAATCTTAAATGAATTCTTACTATTCATTTACTAAAATTACTTTATAAATGTCAATTTTGGACTAATGTGACTACGGTTAATTAAAGAAAGGAAAGCTACCTTTGAAATGGTTTCCTCTTGATTCTACCTGCATCATATAAAATAATGGTTACCTTGAGCTTTACCAAATTAAAGTCAATATTATGAACACACATCATTACTCAATTTGTTTGTGTTGATGTATACAAGAGAATTGTATTGTTAAATTTTGAGTAATTTCTTTTACTTTATTTTTTAATAGTTTTCAGTGTCCTTACAAACATATATACAAACTTTCCAGCTTCAAACAAATAGAGCAAGTGGCAATATCAAAAACATTGCCACCTTGTGGCTCTTGTTTGATTATTTGTTCTTCATAAATATTTGTAATCACTCAATCTAGAAAACACATACTTATTACTTTACTTCAAATTCTAAAATAATATAAACACCCATCTCCACCACAACATAACTCTTTAACTCATGTAATAAGATCAAACTAGCAGACTTAAGTTGCTTATGGCCAGTAAAGATCATTGACCATAGAAAATTAAATATTTAAAAAATATTGCCCATCTTATTCTTGCACATAACGATTACAAGCCTCGTACATTTTGCGCTTTTAAGGAATCGAATAAGATCTCTGCAACGAGAGCATCCATGGTGGAACTTTGGCGGTTTAAGGTAGCCACGATGGCGGATGGGAATGGGCTATGGAGGAACATTCCTTGAGCATTTTTCGACTTGGAGTCAAGCTGGTTCAACCTGAACTAGCCTAGTACCTACCAAGTATAAAAAAAGAGGGAATATGGTGTTCGGTGTTGTTTTTGATTTGTTTATTCTATAGTCTGTATTACTGTTCGGTCATTGGGTTGACGGTCTTTGGTACCTATCCCTGTCGAATGTTGGCCATTTTATCTGTGGTTTAGCGGATTTTTGACCCTAATTTTATATGGGCTACATTTGTCCTCCCTGCCAGGTTCTTGTCAGCTGGAGGTTTTGTATGTTATTGACGGGGCTGGCTGGTTGCTGGTTTTCCTAATCCGGTTCTATACTAGCTACGGGTTGGGCCGGTTGCTAGTCTTCCTTATCTGTTTTTGTTTGCTATCGACAGGGGTGGCCAGTGGTTGGTCTTACTGAAATGGTCTTGCTGGCATGTGACCTGGAGCAGACCGGAGTTTGGGGTCGTTCACATGGTTTTGTTTAGGAGCCTACAGACATTTTGCCATCAATAGTGGACATATGCCAGTTTTTTCTCCTTTTTTCGACATCTGCCAGGTTCCTTGGGGGTTTGGTCCTTGATGGGACGGCAAAATAATATCAGGCGTCTTTCCCCATCGGCGGTTTGTGAGGGTTTACTACCATACTCTTCGGTGGAAAAACAGAGGTCCGTGACTTGTCCTGGGGAGAACACTGCTAAGTTTGCTCCCGTTACGGAGGTTGCTCAGAAGAAGACCTCTGGTTGGCATCAACGTTTCAAGGGTGAGAAGGCGAGGAAACGGAGGTTGGCAAAGGCGTTGAAGGTGCAGGAGGGTTTGGCACGGTTTCATATTCCACAGGACATGAATCTATCCCTCATCGAAATGTTGAGTTATAGGGTTGTGGTCGACCGCTTGGAATTCATGAGTGGTGACCAAAAAGAGTTGGTGGAATGGGTTAGAAGAAACTGGTTACCTATTGTGGGAGACATGCCGCGGGTTATGCAGCTACTGAATGGATGGTTAATGTTCGTTTTTACAAAGATTGAGCATGTGGGCATCATACTTAAACGTTTTTGGTGTTTCAAAGAGGGTTCCTTATGCCTGAAAAGATGGCATGTAGCATTTGACCCTCTGCGGGAAAAACTGAGTATTTGTCACCTATGGCTCCTCATCCCTGGTCTCCCAATTGAACTTTGGTCTGAAGACATCCTGATGGGTATCGCAAACTCGGTGGGTCATTTCGTTCGCTTAGACAATGCTTCCCTCCATAGTTTTGATCGGCGATCGGCTTGTGTGATGGTAGAGTTTGAAATGGCAAAAGGGTTGCCTGCGGAGGTGGAGTTGGTCTGGGGGTCTAGGATATGGTGACAGAGATTGGATTATTTCCACATTCCTTTTCGCTATCATATCTGTCAGCAGACCGGACATGTCCAGGCTAGCTGTCCGGAGACTATAGTTCAGGAGCATTGGTGGCTTTCCTCAGAATCTGCGGACTCTCCATCAAATGACTCAGCCAACACAGAAGGAGACTCTAATGAAGGCGCTGCTCTTCTAGGTAAGAATCCTCGTGGTATTGGCTCTCCTATCCTTATATTCTTGAGGAATACTTGATGTTGGAAAAAGTTGCGAAGCATATCCTTGATAAGAGAATCGCCTCTGGTGATATTGTGCTAAATTTGGGGTTTGATAAAGACACTTCTCCCACTTTTCAGTCTGATTTACAGTCAATTAAGTCTAAAACTTGTCGGGGCTATTTGGGGATATTTCTGTGGTTGAAGATGAAGTCAACGAATCCTCTGTTAATAGATTTGATACCCATCTGGATGTGTTGGATGGTGAGGATTCACTGGCTCCTGGCCAGGTATCTGGATGTATTGAGTTAGGGTCTAGGGTTAATTCTGGTCCATTGCATTCGCCTGTCTTAAAACGGGGCCCTTATACTTTGGATGACTCTAGTTATAAGCCTTCGCCTGATGTGTTTACCCCGTTAGCCATTTATTCTAAAAATCCTTCACACAATCCACTGGTTCAGTCTGTCATTTCGTCCCGTTTTCAAAATGTTACTATTAGGAAGGCTAAGAATTCTGCCAGGAATAGGAAGAATAAGGAAGAGGAGGTGAACCCTCTTACTGTTCTTGTTTCCGAGCGAATTCGATTGAATGATATATTGGCTGATAAAATGGTGGATTCTGGGAGGTTGGATGATGAAGTGGGGGACTTTCCACTTTCTGGGGGGATCATTCCTGGGGAGAAGTTGACTGCTATATCTGGGGGCCTTAGAGCTTGTTCCCCCCATGACAGGGTTTCTTAATGTCTATATGCTCACTCAATATACGTGGTTTGGGTAGAGTTGGTCGAGTAAGGGCTCTATCTGACCTAATAGCTACTTCTCGACCTAGTATTTTGCTGTTACAAGAGTCAATGTGTGATGATCTCTCTGCCATTTCAAAAATTGCGGGGATTCTGCTTGGGTGGGAAATATCGGCGGTTGGTTCTAATGGTCTGTTGGGGGGTCTGGTTGCTGCTTGGGACCCTCGTGTCTACTCTTTTAGTGTTTTTCAGACATCTTGGGGAATTTTATTGGAAGGGACATGCAAAGCATCTGATCTTTCTCTTTCAATTCTAAATTGTTACGCACCATATAAGAACAGGGAGATCTTTTGGCTTGGTTTACAGTCATCCAAGATTTTGAATCTACATAATCTTGTGATTGCGGGGGATCTTAATTTTACAAGATTGGCTCAAGAAGTCTGGGGGGCTAAGGATAAAATGGATGTCTTGGCGTCTTTCTTCTTAGATTTTCTTATTGACAATAATCTTATTGATATTTGCACAGGGGTGTTGGGCCCAACATGGTCAAATGGGCGAGATGGGTGTGAAGGCATTCACAAACGTCTTGATAAGTTTTTGGTGAATTCGTAATTATTGGAAAGATGCTGTCGGTATCGTTCTTGGGTAGTTGAGTCCAAGCTTTCGGACCACTGGCCCATCTTTCTTCAGTTGGAGGATAAGTTTTTGGACACTAAGTTCCCATTTAAATTCGACAGTTCATGGTTGTCTATTCCGGAGTTTGACTGTTTGGTCAGAAATATTTGGACAAGGAACACCTCTGATTTAGAGTTGAATCCTGTGGATCTATTGTGCCATAAGTTGAAAGTCCTAAAAGGTGAAGTATCTAGATGGATTCATCAGAAGAAACAGAGTGATAGGGGTCTTTTGTTGGATGTGGACTCGAAGCTACAAAGTCTGTATAGGCTTAACTCCATGAAGCCATTGGTTGATTCTGATCTTGAGCTGTTGAAAAAGCTAGAAGCAGAAAAGGAAAGGATTTATAATATGGAAGAGAAGGAATGGAGATTAAAAAGTCGGGCTTTATGGGTAAAATCAGGTGATAAGAATACTAGATTCTTTCATTCCTATGCTTCAGCTCGCAGAAATAATAATATGATATGGAAATTGGCTGATGAGGATGGCTCATTGGTGTCAGGGGCCCAGTGTCTTCAGTCACAAGCTTTCAAATATTTTCATAGGGTCTATTCAGATGATAATATATGTGACTTGTCCTCTCAACTCAAAGTGGCGAGATTATATCCTCGTTTTTTTGACAGGGAGGATGCTGTTTCCTTATGTTCGGAGGTCTCGATTGAAGAAGTGGAAAGAACCCTAAAACTGTTTGCAAAAGAAAAAAGCCCAGGGCCAGATGGCTGGACTGTTGAGTTATTTTTACACTTCCTGGACATAATGGGGGATGACATTGTCAGGATGGTGGAATTTACTAGATTACAAGGCTATTTATCTGGAGCATTGAATTCTACATTTATTACCCTCATTTCGAAAGTAAATGATCCGCAGATGTTGGCTGATTTCAGACCTATAGCACTATGTAACTTTGCTTATAAAATTGTCTCAAAAATTATTGTTGGTCGTCTCAAGCCTGTGTTTTCAAAGTTTATCACTCGGGAACAATTTGGGTTTTTAGAAGACCGACAGATCCATGATGCTGTTGGCTAACACAAGAAATGCTTCATACTATTAAGTGCAAAAAACAGAAAGCAATGCTGCTTAAAATGGACCTTGAGAAAGCATATGACTGGGTAAATTGAGATTTTCTGAGGATTCTTCTGATACAGATCGGTGTGCCAGCATTAGCTATTAACTGATACAGATCGGTGTGACAGTGAATATTGCTATTCTGGTGAATGGAGCTCCTACAAATTTCTTCAGTTGTTCTAGAGGTATTCGTCAAGGTTGCTCGATGCCTCCTCTTCTATTTCTTCTAATTATTGATGGATTAAGTTGGCTGATCAAACAGGCACATGAACAAGGGAACTTTAAGGGTATTAAAATTTCAAAAGAGCTCTTTTTGACCCACATACTGTTCATTGACGACGTGCTTATTGCTGGGACTGGGACTGCGGCTGAATGGAGAAGGCTCTCTGATATTATTGAGCTCTTTTGTAAAGCCTCGGGCATGAAGGTTAGTTTATCAAAGTCCTGTCTATATCATAATTTGGTCGATGCTGATATCATATTAGACATAGTATCTTTTCTCCCATACAGTTGTAATTTGATGATTAATGGTTTTACTTATTTGGGCTTCCGTCTCAAACCTAATGGATATCTGGTGAAAGATTGGGAGTGGTTGATAAAGAGATTTGAAGCTCGTATATCACACTGGACATATAGGCTTCTTTCCATTGGTGGAAAACTTACCCTTGCAAAATCTGTGTTGATGGGGATTCCTATTTATTGGTTTTCTATTCTTCCTGTTCCGAGCTCAATTATTAACTCTCTGAGGAGACTTATTTACAATTTCCTGTATACGGGTGGATTGAAACGAGCTAGTGTGTCAATGGTTGGATGGGAGAGGCTTTCACTTCCATATAAATCTGGTGGCTGGGGTTTGAAGGACTTGCATGTTTTTAGTGATGTTTTAAGACTTAAGAGTATGAGGCGGGCTATATACAGTGGTTCTCTTTGGTCCCGGGTTATTTTCCATAAATACATCAATATTAAAATATCTTTCTGGCTCAGAAATCCAAAGAAAAAGATTAGGGGTGTTTCTCCGGTTTGGAGAGGTTTTATGAAGATATACTGTTGGTTTGCGCAATATCTTTGCTGGAAAGTTGGCAATGGATCCGAGGTATCTATTGGTGTGGATCCTGTTCTGGGTATTAAGGACCATTACCAGCTTTCAAATGAGTTGGTCACTTTTTTAAGAAGCTCTCGTTTTGTTACTTTGAATTCTATTGTTAAGAATGCTGATTCGGGATATTGGTTAGATGCTGGGGATTTAAACATGCCGCCAGGGTTGATAAATGAATGGGACTGTTATGTACAGAGATTGAATGCTGCAGGTATTCGTCTCCATGCAGATGAGGATATGGTCATGTGGGAAGGAAATGAGGTCTCAAGTCACATTTCTGCTAAATCTGCATATGATTGTCTTATCCGTAGAAGGTGTATCTATCCTAATAAATGGTGGTATTGTAAGTTATGGCAATGGCAAGTGCCCTTAAAATTGAAATGCTTTTCCTGGTTCTTATTATGCGATAGATTGAAGACCTAGGACAATTTGATGTATATGGGATGGATCGGCCCTAGTTGTTGTATCCTTTGTAAGATACAACAGGAGAATATTAATCATCTTTTTATTGACTGTTCTTTTACTGCGGAGATCTGGGACAAATTCTATCAGCTTTTTGGTATTGTACATCGATGGTGTGGTCCATCTGTGGATGCATGTCTTCAGGATTGGATGAGAGTTGAAAAACAACACCAAATGTTGCCACTATTTATCAGCTAGTCTATCTGGCATTACTGGAACAAGGCGACATTTGAAGATCAGTTGCCAAATTTACAGGGTGTTGTCAACAGCACTTTGGTTCTCTACTCACAGTATCAGTCGGAAATATCTGTCCCGGCTCCAAGGAATATTGGGGAGCAACGTTTTACTTATAAGGTGCCATTACTTTTTTTCGATGGGGCCGCAAACATGGGTGAATGTGGTGCAGGAGGCATTATATTTATAAATCAACATCATTACTTTTCGCTCCGGTTAAAGTGTGGCAGGGGCTCAAATATGAAGGCAAAGCTCATGGCTTTGTGGTGTGTTGCATGTGTGGCAAATATTTTTGGTTTAGTAGATGTGAAGATATATGGGGATTCCCGGGTGACTATCAAATGGGCTTGTGGAGAATATTTGGTTGGTGCAGGTGTATTAAAGATGAACTTGGGCTGCTGGCATCGGTTTCTTTGGAACATATTTATAGGGAACATAACGCTTTGGCGGATAGTTGATCTAAGTTGGCTCTTGAAGGTGAAGAAGACATCCTGTTTTCGGCAGAATTCTATGAGGAACAACAAATAGCTTATGGGTCCTATAATTTGATGATATAATGATGACCTAGTTCTGAATTTTCATGGCTTTATTGATGTAATTTTGTAATATCTCGGGTATCCGTTGATGGGATAGCCTTGATGACAATACAGTTGTATTTAGACCTTATCATGTACTGTTTGATTCAAATATTGAATAACAATAGTACGTTTTTTTCGCAGAAAAAAAAAAAACGATTACAAACCATATTGTAAATATTAACTTACAATATATTCGCCCCCCCCCCCCACCCCACACATATATATGTACCACACTCTTCGTATTAGCGGGTGGCTACATTTAACGCGCAGCTGCACAAGCCGTATGCCACAATCTTCGTACGGGTGACTACATTTAACGCGCACCTCAGTTGCACAAGCATATCTAATTATGCATACAAATCCTTATCTTCTAAGATGTAGAAATATTCATCCGTGGGACCGTGTGCCTTGCCAGCATTACCTCGCACGCAAATTCCGGAACGAAAATGGCGCTCAACTACAGAATCGGTTTGTCGATGTAGCGATCCGAGTCCGCGCCAGTACTAGTGCTAGAATTGATTTCCCTCGAAGGTCTGTCCAAATTGCCAGTTAGAGGGAACAATGTTGTAAGAAGTCACCGTTCGGCCACTGCTGGAGGTGACTTGAAGGGAGAGAGCCTGCCCCTTAAGAATGGTATTGCACTGCCAATTCTGTCCCCAGTTTCTCGTCTTCGATCCCTTCACCTTCACGTCTGCCACCACTCCGTTTCCGCCCACGTTGGTAACCAGGATCAGGTAGAACCAGTAGTTTCCGTTAATGGTGAACCTCATTCCTCCTTCCTTCACACACGCCACTCTGCAGACATTGCATTGTATGCAGTACACAATTATTAATCAACATTTCACAATTTAGAAGTGGGATATTTTCTAACTTAAAGTAGAGAAGATGAGTACCTTCTGTATTGGACTGGCACAATTCCGGCATTCCAGATGCCGATCTGTTGGAATGCAGGCATCGCCATGTCGAAGTGCTCTCGGGGAGGATTGCACCACCCGCCATTGTCATTTGGGAGGGCGTAATTAGGCGGGCAGAAATTAGTAGCCGTGATGACAATAGAAGGACTACCCGGCAAACACCATTGAGGATCATCAACACACTTTATTTCAAAGCATGCGCCGCACAATGCCCCACTGTTGAAGAGAGCAGTGCTCAGAGCAGCGGTGGCGGTCCCATAACCTTGGCTGTATAAGTTACCGTACCCACAAGCACCAGCTGCAACATTAAACACATTTCGATAAACATTAATCATGGCGAGATTGACAGAAGTCGCATATAAAAAATAAACAGTAATGATTAGTACCCATGGTTCCTGAAGCATCTGCTCCTCCATAGAAAGTAGCGTGAGCATAGTTCCATCCGCCATTGTAATCACCAGCAGCAACCAACTTAATGGCAGCTAATGTTATCACGATTGCTACTAAAACACAGCGAGATGTCGACATCGATGGACTGATCTGCATCCTGCAAACGTAGTTACTGCAAAATGGAGAGTGAAGCAGATGAGTGGGGCAGTCACCAGTGCATCCAAATCAAATCAGATTTGTGATAATAGTAAAGAAGGCAGTTCCTATTTATATTTACAGGATGTGATTTGCATTAATGGTTGTGGCGAGTCTTGCGTGAATGAAGGGAGACGGAGATCCGTAAAGGCGACGATGCCACTGCATGCAGACCCACGGACCGGCCTTTCCGTTATGGCCGTCGAACACTGGGGCTCTGCCGCAGTCTATTTTCTTTCATTTTTATTTTTATTATTTTTATTTGATGCTGTTTGTTTTGTGTTCATGTGACTCCCAAACTTATACATCAAGCGAAAGAAAGGGAGCAAAGATTTGGATAACGTGGTTATCTGAGCGAACTGAAATTGTCGACGCACGGAAGGAAGGGAATCCAACATATTATATCTCTATCATCCAAAGAAAGTAGACAAAAGTATTGACAAGCTTTGATGCTTTTTTTCACTGCTGTGAGAACTGTAACTAAGGGTTTAGCCTCGCCATCGAATCACTTTCTTATTTACTTTGTGTCCTTTAGTCATTATCCCATATACCTCTTATCTCACTAGTGTTGTAGTTTTATCTTTATACTTATTCAATTGAGCACAGAAAATATCGTTCTGGGAAGGCCTTCTCATCCATTCAGACTTTCTTTATCATACGAACGAGCATCATCGTAAAGTGGTGTGTATATAAATATCGTTTGGGAAGGCCTTCTCATCCATTCAGACTTTCTTTATCATACGAACGAGCATCATTTTATATATATATATAGTGAGGAAATGATATTTGAAAAAGAAAAAGAAAAAATAAAAAGAAAAGAAAATATTTATATAATTATAACTATATTTTATTTATATATTAGTACGAAGTGAGTTTCACTTTGTCGGGTGGGGAATGTTTGTGAATCTAAATGAGAGTTTCTTTAAGTGTATCAGCCAAAGCTTTAGCTTTGAGCGAGTTAGTGGAGCAATTATGGAAATTTATGGGATGCATGTATATAGTGGGAAGGAAGGGCAATCCTAGAGTTGGAATTGCTTGATGTTGGAGAGGCCTTTGCACGAGGATGAGTGGGACACTAAGGGGAGTTGTGATCCTCTTGGGCTGTGGAGTCGGGTGTTGAGAAGGATGGAAACTCGTTGTTGTAAAGCTAGCAGAGAGGTGACTGGGAAGGAAGGAGTGAGGATTAAAAAAGCCAACTAGGAAAAAAATGAAAGCGGCATAGGCGGCTCACTTCTTCAAAAGTATGGTGTCGAAAGAAATAGAAGAAGAAATGGATGGAATTCAGAAGAACCTATGGGCCGAACTAGAGGATGTTAAGCAAGAGGAAGACTAGGAGGTGGAGGAGGACTAGATCTAGGATCCTAGGGCGACGAGGGGCCGTCTTGCCTTGTATGAAAGGATAATGGCAATTTACTAGGTGATGGAAGGGCTCTTGTCTCGGGTTTTGATGGCGCATGAGGAGAAGGTGAGGGGCGATGTGGAGCCCATCCGTTGCTGGAAAGAACACAACGCAGATTGTTGTTTGATGCATAGGAAAGTAGACATTATGGCTCATAAAATGGGCATCTAGCTTGTTCCCAAGCTACCAGGCAAATGAAATCAAAGATCAACTGCGGCGATAGAGGGGACGCCGAGCAACGTGAGCGGTGACAAAGTCTCTGAAGCTCGGGACCTCGAGTAGTTTGATAAATTTTCTATGTTTTATGATGAAAGGATGTTTGATATAATGGTAGATTATATGTCTTTTTCGGTCTGTAGGAGTCGAACTTTGGTCACGAGTAGTTGTCTAAAACATTTAAAGCACATGGTGACAATAGTGAAGCCCTGTTTTCTCCTTCGAGGGAGGGGGCTTTGTATTTTTGTAAATAACCTAGTGAGCTTAGTAGTTTGATGGGATGAGAAACATACAATTTATGATCTTGATTTGGTATATATGGCTTGTAAATTTCTTCTTTATACTGTAATATGAAATCATACTTACTAAAAAAACCTATATGTTATTTATATATTATTTAGTGTTATTAAAATATAAATAAAATTATAATACTTTGAAGCATCCAAGTTTTTAGCTCACTTTTAATGAATAGAAATTCTTTATCCAACATTTACATACATACATTTTTTTCTAATTAAAAAAAATAATTAAACCAACCAAACAAACTTGCAAATTTAAATTTTAAGATGGTAAGCATTAATGCATACTTATGAGGCTATTACAAATTCCTATAAAGAATGAGAGCACAACATTTCTAAAGTCATAAAAGCTTATATCCCTTTAACGGACTTTGTTGTTAGATAACATATCATCAAGAATAGATGAAGAATAGATGAAGAAGATAAAGAGAAACATAAAGACAAACAAAGGCAGAAAAGACTTCATATTAATGAGCAATTAAGCTATCTTGCATATGTTCATAGATGCACATATATATTACAAAAATACCATAACTATCATGTGTAACCGTATAACAGTTAGGTTAACTAACAAACTATGATTAGTCTTTAACACTTGTAGCCCTTTAATGTACATTTCCCTGCAATAGAGTTGAATTTTTTTGCATGCCCTTGTTTTAATGGACCTTTTTGTGCATTATAATTCATGCCATTGTTTTAATGAACCTTTCCTTGCATTAGAGTTGTCTTAATGGACCTCCATATTAGATTTGATGAGGTTGTTTCTATGCCTTTATTTTAAAATAATACACTTGTGAGCTTGTCTACCTGTTCTTGTTTATTTTTCATAATTATGGATTAAAACTATTTCTCATCATTAATACCATTACTTATATAAGAATTCTCATATTTGAAAATTCTTCCTTTTGTCTTTGTTGATGATATTATTGAAGGTCATCCATATTTTTCTCCCTTACAAAAATGTGTTGCTAGATACATTATCTTAGTTTCTTGCTTGTTTGAAATACTACAGAGTGGATTAGCATGGTCGTGTCCTTTATATGGATTTAGTTTGTTAATTGTATGTGATATGGCATTGTAGGTGCACCTTTAATTACCGTAAAAGGAAGAGTGAGCCTTTACTTGTGGTAAAAGTGTGGTAAAAGAACTATTATGTTGCACTATCAAAGAGTGAGCCTTTACTTGGGCAAAGTGTCCTGCTTGTCTTTTGTTGTTTCTTTGTGGGCAAAGTGTCCTGCTTGTCTTTTGTTGTTTCTTTGTGGGCAAAGTGTCCTATGATCATATACTTATAACCAAATCATTTTCTGGAAATCATTTTCTAGGGATTTCTTGTGTATTCATATCAAATCATACTCATGGAGCATTGTAGCTAAGCTAGAGGAGTAATAGGCACATGTGTTTGTGTCCAAACCCTGTTATATGCCCAGTCCTTGTTAGTTTTGGCCTTAATTTAAACAAGTTTTTTTCAAGGATTCGAATATATTGTACTTTTCCTTTTATCCCATCATCTTCCATGTAGTGCCTTTGATAGTGTTAGTGTACATGTTTCTTCCAGAATCAACGTTAAGTGGTCGATTTGTCACTTGTATCAAATGACTCATTTCAATTCCCACTTTCAAAAGTGTTATCCTATTTACTCTTCTGGATACAACTTAATAATGACCACATGTTGTGATATCACATTTGACATGGGTTTAAGTTCCATCTACAAATAACATGTTCCTTTTGTGGAACCTCCGACAACAGTTCCAGGAGTATTGTTGTGCCTATAAAATTTTGGAGGCACAAGTTAGGAAGATGGTTGTGTTTGCACCTCATACTTTTGAGATGGAGGCATTAGTTTAGGTTAACCATATGACCAAGGACCCCAATTAGAAGATATTTTATGTGATCCAATCATTATTTTTAGTCCCATGTCATTGAAGGATTTTCAAGAATATTTCCTAATTGTGGCAATTTAACTATTTAGATTCCCATGATCTCTTTAGTGTGATATATTGCGTTTAGAGGGAACCGTCCTAGTGGAGTCTCTTAATAAGATAGATTGATACACTTATCACTATCCTTGCTTTTTTAAGCCATTGAACTTTGGACGTAACTACCCATCCGACCACTATACAATCTTGTGCTCGAATGCAAAAAGGAAGTGGGTGAATCCATGAAATAGGTAACACCTTTTGATAAGGTGGGTGGAGGTGGATTGATTTTTATGACCCTCAATTGAGATATTTTAGATCCCTCAATCGAGATATTAAGAGCTTGATCAACAGCCTAAACAAGCCCTCGAACAAAGTAACTTGGCAAGCAAACCAAACTTTTGATTGAGCCCTACATCTGGAAATCGAACTCCTTTCACTTATATAAACAAAAATAAATATCATTATGCAACTCAATAGAGTTATGAAATTTAACCCAAAAAATCCCTTGATAGCACCTTTTAAAATACCCCGATTGAGCTACATTGCTCGACCAAGGGTTTAAAATCATGAATTCCAGACTTCTTACTACAAGATTTTTTGCAATTGCATCTCATGGGTGGTGAAACGTGGGTGAAACCCCTTCATCTCATTTATCTTAGGTGGAGGAGTTATTATATTTTTTTATTTAATTTATTTTAAGATTTGTACTGAATTGTTTTCCACAATTTCAAATGCACTCAAAGAAAAAACAATAGCATAAAAAATACATAACCAAACAATTATAAAATATGTGTGGGATCCTTGTCAATCTTTCCTCTTCAAAATGCTATTTATGGTTTTCCGATTTTTGTCAATAGTTGGAAAAATATTAATGGGAACATAAAGGTGTATAAAATGTTATTCAAATAATAATTGATGAACTTCGAAAATTAATAAAAAATATATTTTTGCAAAACAAAAGTGGAGTCTACTAAAATTTGTAACTTCATACAAGTATTTAATTAAATGCAAATTTTACACATTAAATGATATAAATATTTTTTTAAAAATCGTTCAAAAGGCAACACATTTCTGTACAATTTTTTTTTTTTGCACACAAGGCATACATGAGTTTTGAGGGCTTGAATTTAAAAAAGATGTAAAATGTCAAATTTTCATTTCTACATTTCATTAAAAAGTTTTACCCATTTTCATGGAGTCATCCAAGAACCCAATTACTAATTGTCCTTAGGGGAAATCTGAGTACGATAAATCATTTGTCTCATAAGTAGTCTAAAATGGGCCTCCTAAGAGATATAATAAAATATTATGAATTACCATTTTGTGGGGAAGACATATTTACAACTTACATCTTGCACTACAATCTATCAGTAACTATGGTTAAATTAAATTGAAAATATGTCTAGAAATAAAATCAATAAAAAATTCTCTTTGATATGACTAGAAATATGATTACTTTTAATACATAAATGTACTAAAGTAATGTACTCATAAAATAAAATTATATATATGGTGGGTTAGCTCGAGTGGTTGAGAGTTGTCAATTGCAAGTAGAAGGTCTCAGGGTCAAATTCTCGTGGCTATGCGTAAAAGGGCCTCACTTGATGTCCCCACCAGGTTAGGCTTCATAATCTGAGCCGATTGTTTACCTCGTCTACCATCCATAAAGTATGGGGAAGTATTAGGTGGGTTTCCCCACGCGATATTCCTTCAAATATATATATACACCAGTGCGCCATGTGTGAGGGAGCATTCTTGATCTCGATGTAAAACATATATTATCTTTCTCTTGGGGATTAGGGAAAGCCACAAACAATCAAGTCTAAAGCTATGCTCTATACTTAGGTTTAAAATTCATCGTGACTATAGGCCTTAAAAATTTTATACTTCTCGGAGACTCCTTGTTTACCATTTCTCAAGCCAAAATAGGTGTCTCGTTAGATGACATAATTATTGGGCGATTGCAATCCCGTATTGTATCTCTGGGAAGCCAAATTGAGGGTCTTCGAATCTCTGATAGGTTCATATTTGAAGAAGTAATAATAGCCAAGTTGATATGCAAGCAAACCTTTCCACGATCACTGTTAATAAAGGGCGATTAGTCGAAAATGGGGGTCACCGATATCCTAGGTGGCTCCCTTAGAATTTTTTTCAAATTTCAAATTCATACCTCCTACCCATTCACATGTTTTCCATTTGGAGATGGATTAGTTGTTCGAGCATGGGAATTAAAGTGGCCAACTCTCCACTCATGGGAGAAGACTCTCAAAGAACTGTTATGTTTAATGCAATTGCTTAGAAAAATTATATGAATATATGGCTCCAATTTGGGACTTTTCTGCCTATGTGAACTGGTTTTTCCAAGGTAGTCACTCTGGTAGGGATCCTGTGTATTGTCACTTAGTCATTGATTGGTTGAGAGGTGAGTTCTATGAAGCTCTTGTTAAGTGGTGTTAGAGAGAAAATACATTGTGCTTGTTGGTTTTGGGCCTGGATTATATATTTTCTTTTGTGGGACTTGGTGGGATTATAGGTTTCGCTCTCTGGAGGTGTGGTCTATGTTGGGGGAAGTAGACGCACATAAGGGTCCTCCTGCATGGTTTGGTAATGTCAAGATGAAATTGAAGTTGGTGGTGTTTGGTAATTTAGTCCCCAGCTATGCAGATTCAAGGAAAGGCTTAACGAGGAAAGGGTGTCAAGTCCCCACCCATCAATCCAACCAAAGAAGGTGATATTTAACAATTATGGGGTTCTAAATTTCACCCCACGGGCATAATACGAAATCCATGAACCATAAAAAAATGCATGTCCAAATACATAATTAAAAACATAACGGAAATAATTATATCCATGTAATATCCCTCGCTCTTCACCCCCTATTATTGTAAGAGATTATAATTGATGTAAACATGTATATGTACTAGTTCATGCAAGAAGCTCAAGGCCAAGGCCCTATCAATGAACTTTGAAGCATTTTGATTTGGTAGTAGTAGCATGTGCAAATTAAAATGCAGTGACATCATGAGTAATATGTACAAATTGTAAGGGGAGGCAGGAGCGGGGGGGATTATTTACGATCCCGGAGGAAGAAAGGTAGTCGAGTTTGCTTGGGGACTTGGAACAAGAACAAATAATGAAGCAGAATGGATGGCGATGTACCACTCACTCGAACTAGTCTCTTCTTTAAATGTGAGTAAGTTACAGGTATTTGGAGATTCCAGGCATGTTATCCAGCATATGAACAACACCTCTCCAAGAGAAGCAAAGAACAAAAATCTTCGAAAAAGAATCAAATCCCTCTCTCTTCCCACTGATACAAATTATCTTCACATTCTTAGAAATCTCAACTCGGTAGCAGATGAACTCGCTAATGAGGGAGCCTCCTTGGGGCAAGGCCAAATAGTGCAAAACAAGGAACTTGGATATGCATTCATCCCCTAGCATTATCAAATATGGACTCTTTATTAAGTTGGGATATAACACACTCCCAAAGGTTAATAAGTCGTATCCCATGAAGGCGCACGCGTCAAGGTGGACTCCCCGATGCAACAAGCTGGCACGTCAAGGCCATGTGCCTCCCCATCTGCCTTTAACACTCTCACGCTCCAGCATTTATAGCTGTGAGGCGGTTTGCAAGAATAAGCTCGAACCTATGGCGCATTACAACAGCACTCCGTTCGGCTCTGAGTTTCAGCGTCTTTCTGTGGCAGACTTGGAGTTTCAGCAGCAAGGAGAACCTCGCGATCCCAGAGCCATGGAAGGCGTTCGACAGGCCATCGCTACCCTCAGCCAGATAACATCGGAGGTCAAGGTTTATCTGTCAAGGACTTACTCGGCGGTGTGTTCAATCTCTGACCAGAACAAGGAGCAAATTCTGGAATTCAAATACGTCCACTCTCGGCTCTCCTGTGTGGAATCCCGGCTTGATGACATAGAAAGGAATACAGTCGAAATCCTGGGGAAAATGGATAGTATCAGAGAGGATTTCTCAATCTTCATTAACAAAACCCACTGCAGCCAGGTACATGAATCCCCGTCTGTCAACCAAGGAATGAAGGAAGCTGCGTCCCCCCTGCAGCAGACTAACGGATAATGTCATTTCTGTTTTTAGGAGGTCGACCCACAGGTTTCACATAATCTTTTTTGAATGTACTTCTGTATTTTGCTCTGTAATCAGTTTGTTAAGGTCTACACTAGTAGAATGACTGGAAATTTCAGGAAAATTAGGAAGAGAGACACAGAAAATCAAACTCATTGTCAATTCTGCAGCTTACCCCTTTGTGAAGCAGAATCATGGCAAATTTTTGTACTGCATGGCTGTACACAGCCTTTTTAATATATATATATAATCCCCTGTTTCTGTTAAAAAAAAAATATGTACAAATTGTAAATGTTGAAAAATAAAATAAACTAGGGCTGAATGTGGAAGGAAACTAAAAACAGGGGTAATGGTATCCACTAGGGGGAGAGCTTAATGGCTAGTAAATCCTTAGAAACCCAATTAAGGATGAAGAGTGTAATCATGGTACCAATGTATTTGGAGAAGATTAAAGTCTAATGAAGCCATAAGAATCTAATTAATGACAAGTGAGTATCGTCACGGTATCCCTGGGTACTGAAAGGTAAGCAAATTGTTAATGTTTGCTTGCGATCTAGAGCGACTTATTATTAATTATCCCTTAAGCATCAGGAGACAACACATCACTTGCATAAGAAAGCGAATAGTCCCTTTTTCACTTATAAATCTAACCTACTATTACGATTATGAACTATTATGAGTACATAACTATTATTATCATTTATCTTGGCTTCAGAAATAGAACTCCCTAATGAAAGAACGATCTCTTTAAATAAAGGTTGATTTCCACTTTATGAGAAACTCTAACATTTTATTCTCCTTAGGGGAAAGGGAAAGGAAATTTCAATTTATTTATTAAGATAATAATTACGAATATTCTTTCTAGGATTTCCCTAAATTTTAGTGAAAAGGGAGGAATTTTTATCTAATTAATATTTTTCAGTGGAAAAAAAATTCCTTTTGCTATTCATTTGGTGAATCAAAAAGTACAGAATCTGTTCTTGTAACAGTCTATAATTTGACTGTCACAATCACAAAAAAATCATCAAGTATAGTCTATCATTCTTCATTACACAATCAGAAAGATATTAAGCCCACAGTGGCAATAGTAAGTAGTAATGGCTACCTAATAAGAGACATCACATTCTAAAAAGATTGAGTGTACCCACACCAAAGAGGGATTTTTGCTGAAATTCCTCCCAATATAAGATCCCTACTTCACCATCAAATGCTTGTTTGGATAATTTGTCAGCCATAAAATTTTGTTCCTTGAAAAATATGTTCAAAGCTGATAAAAGAAAAATATCTTATATCCTCTTGTATCAGATTGCACCAATGAATTATGGAAGTAACATTCAAGTTGAATTCACCTTTTTCCCATTTAATTGTGACTCTAGAATCCCCAAAAACTATAAGTGTGACAATGCCAAGTATACGAGCCACCTTACATAAGCACCAAAGAGTTAACAGTTCACCTTTCATATTTTTTCCACATCCACAATTTTGTTAGGAACCCATGTCTTTCCTTTGTTAGTATATTGTTGTTGGACGCATATGCTTTGTAAGTCGTCCCGTAGTAATTGTTGATCCATAGTTTGTGTTATTGTTGTTTGGCGCATATGCTTTGTAAGTTGCCTGTAGTATTGTTGATCCATAGTTTGTATTGGCCCATGGTTTTGACCCATAGTATTGGTGCCTAGACTTAGTATATAAGTGTGTGTTGAGGCCTATGAAGGCACCGTGAAGTTATTTGTATTGAGCTTGCTAAACAGAGGTTTCCCCCACGAAGTGGCCTGCGATCAATAAAAGTGATTTTGAGTTCTATTATTTCTGTTATCTCGTGTATTTTCATTAATTAACTATTGCAAGTTTTTCACATCTGGTATTAGAGCACTTTCTTGGGCTCGTTGGGTGGAATTTCTGTCAAATTTTTTTTTTTTCGCATCTGTTGCAAGTTCGGATCTGGGAATAATCCCTATCCGCTTAACTGTGGAAAGTACTTGGGCATAATCCCTAAAACTCATTGTGAGGAGTACCACAGGTACCCCAAAGTAGTTGGCCCATTGAGAGGACCTGCCAGCGGAAAGGGCAATGACCCCTACCTAATTGACTAGTTCCCACCCGTGAGGTAAACCAAGAGCTATCGTTTGTGGCAAAGCGGTTATCAGTTTTACTTGAGCCATGGAGTGAGGTGTACTGCCCCAATACGCAAGTCGTCAGACAACATTGGTGGCCGAGTGAAACCCCTGAACTGTTGGGTAGCCGCACATACCTAGGGTCCATATCTATTTTCAGCTGAACTGTTGCCGATCACTTCCACGCAGTTTCAGATCCAGTCATTTCAGATCCATTCTGAAAGCCGTTCCAGATCCAGCCATTTCAGATCTATTTCAGATCCAGTCGTTCTCGATCCATTCGATGCCATTTCAGATCCCTCTGTTTCCGATCACTTCCGCGCCTTTGCAGATCTATCTATTTCAGATCCCTTTTGCGTCGTTGCAGATCCATTCCTGAAAATAAATAAATAAATTCTGTGTTTTGGCCATATCTCGCTTGTTTTCATTCTGTTTCCCTTGAAACTTCCCTGACACCCCTGTAATTCCATTCTGCATATTTCATTCCTGAGCACCCTATCCCAAATTTCACTTCCCAAAGCCCGAAATCCCACATTTGTCTATTTTTAGGGTTTGCCATAACTTCTTCGGATTTCACCCAATCGCCTTCAAATTTTACCACAGAGTTCCTTTCCTAATTTTGCTTCTTTGTCCCTCTGCCAAATTTTTTCATTCTTTCACCTTGCTTCTGAAATCCTCATTTTCTGCTTCCCTGCCCATTCGATAGTGTCCAAAACCTAGTCAAACCCAAATTACCCTTCCAATTTTTTCCCAAATCCAGATTTTCCTTTATTGAAACAGTTTTTGTTTTTGTTTTTCTACCCACTCAACAAAACAAAAAAAACTCCTAGTTATGGTTGTCACCTGTGCAGGAGAAAAAAACATAGAAGAAGCACTTGTAGCCATCCAAGCCAAACTCCAGGATCTAGATGAAAAAATTCTCAGCCTCCATCTTGAGCATTCATCCATGAACAACAAACAACAGTCCAAGTCTTCATCAGAAAATGGGTTCTCTTCTTCCAACAATTTCTGTGGTCCGAAGCTTGATTTTCCTCGCTTCAATGGTACTGATCCGAATGGATGGATCTATTTGTTGGTTGTGGAGCCAGATCTTCTAGTCCCATAGATGATATTGTATCGGCCGTGTTTGTACCCCAGTTTTATATGATATGTAAGTGGACTGTACAGTCACCCCAACGGGGGGGTGTGGGGGGGCATCGCCCCCCCACGGGGTTCCAGGGGGGACCATCCCCCTGGCTGGGGGGTTCGGGGGCAATGCCCTTGAAGAAAATTTTTGGGGTTGTTTTCGCCAGCTGTTTTGCGAGCCCATGGTTTTGGGTATCCCGTGGTATTTTCCCATTCTATTTCCCTTATAAAATAAAGACATTGTAATACGGCTAGGGATGATGATGTATTAGGTTTTATGCATTGTAAAGATCTCTGAGATCAGGAGAGAGACTATGAAACAGAGAAGAGGAAGTGAAGCGGTTGTGCTACAGGTTGTATCCCTTCACCTTGCTGGATGGTAATAATAATAAGGACTGGCAAATTCAGTGTGGACGTAGCCCAAGTTGGGTGAACCACGATATATCTGTGTCTCTCTTGTAAAGTGTATGTGTGATTATATTTGCATTTCTGTTTATTGTTATTGCTCTGCGATCCTGTTTTTCTAACACTATCGTGCAGAATAGTATTTTAGTCTGCATAATACTTTTGATGTCAACAAAGTTCCACTTGCATCCTTTCATTTGGAACAGGAAGCTCTTCAATGGTACCGTTGGTAAATCAAGGCCCATGAAGAGCCAAAATGGACATATTTTTGCCAGCTCCTTTTGCAACAATTTGGTCCTAGTGCTTTTGATGACTTCACAGGAGCCCTCACTAAACTTCGCCAAATTGGCACTGTGAGAGAGTACTAAACTGAATTTGAGAAACTAGCCAACCACACCGAAGGATTGCCTGATGACTTCTACCAAAGTTGTTTTATCAGTGGTCTAAAGGATGCAATCCGCTCTGAGGTCAAAATGTTCTGTCCCAACACAATGATGGAAGCCCTGGGTTTGGCTAAGTTGGCAGAAGACAAGATTGCATCCCAACAACGCTCCAAACCCACTTTTGTTCCCTTCCGAAATATGGGCTCTCAACGACCTCCCATCCCGTCAGCTCCTTGACCAACTCCTATCAAGCATTTGTCTGAATCCAAGATGCAGGCACGCAGAGAAAAAGGGCTTTGTTATAATTGTGATGAGAAATTCACTTGGGGGCATAGATGTGTTCAACAAAAGCTCTATCTATTGGATATGGATTCTCCGCCTGCCTCTGAAATTGGTGAAGAAGCTCCAGATACAATGGATACTCAGGTCAACATTCCAGAGCTGCCTATTGACCCTCCGTCTCAGGATGACCAGCCAGAGATATCTCTCCATGCTTTAGCCGGAATCACCACCCCCCAAACCATGGGGGTCAGGGGTTACTTCAAGAAGCTTCCTCTTACAATACTCATTGATTCTAGTAGCACTCATAATTTCATTGACCCTGGGATCGCCAAATAGGCTGATTGTTTTATCCATCCTTGCTCCAACTTTGAAGTCATGGTTGCTAATGGGGGCACCTTACCTAGCAAAGGGAAGTGTCGTAATGTGTGTATCTCTATGGGATATTATAACCTGCACTCTGACATGTTTAACTTGACCTTAGGCGGATGTGATGTGGTTTTGGGCGCTCAATGGCTACGCACACTTGGCCCCATCTTATGGGATTTTGCTGAACTTTGGACGCAGTTTCCCCCCAATGGAGAAAAACACACATTGATAGGCTTACAACCAGGGTCTCTCAGCATCATCAGTTCACATTGCATGGAAAAACTCCTTAAGAAGAATTCACATGGTGTCATCGCTCAGATCCATTCCATTCAGATGCAACCATCAGCGATCTCCACTACTCTTTTGGATCTACAACAAATTCTGGATCTATATACAGGTGTCTTTGCTGAACCTGTGGGATTGCCACCTTTAAGGCCAGAGGACCATTGTATTCAGCTCCTTCCTAGAAGCGTTCCTCCCAACATCAGGCCCTATCGCTACCCATTTCACCAAAAAACAGAGATTGAAATGCTCGTTTGGGAATTACTGAAGCAAGGTATTATTCGCCCAAGCACTAGTTCCTTTTCTTCACCAGTTCTTCTTGTCCGCAAAAAAGATGGGTCATGGTGCCTCTACATTGACTTCCGAGCACTTAATAACCTCACTATCAAGGATAAGTTTCCAATTCCTGTTGTTGATGAGCTTCATGGTGCTCAATTTTCTCCAAGTTGGATCTTCATTCTAGGTATCATCAAATTCAGGTTCATGAGGATGATATCCCTAAAACAGCTTTTTGCACACATGATGGCCACTATGAGTTTTCGGTCATGCCCTTTGGCCTCACTAATTCTCCTTCCACATTCCAGGCCTTAATGAATAAAATATTCCGGCCGTACTTGTAGAAATTCATTCTAGTATTCTTTGATGATATCCTCATCTACAGTAAAACATGGGCTGAACATCTCCAACATCTTGATCTTGTAATGAAACTTTTCTCTCACCATCATCTCCACGCCAAACAGTCTAAATGTGTTTTTGGAAAGAGGGAAGTTGAGTATCTCGGGCACATTATCTCAGCACAAGGGGTTCGCGAGGATTCTGCCAAAATCACTGCCATGAACAATTGGCCACATCCTAAGACACTCAAGAGCCTTCGTGGTTTTTTGGGGTTGACTAGCTACTACCGCAAGTTTGTCAAGGATTATGGAAAAATTGCAGCTCCATTAACTACTCTATTAAAAAAGGATGCTTTTACATGGACACATGCTACTGAGTGTGCATTTGCCAAACTAAAACAATCTATGTGTACTGCACCTGTTCTAGCTATGCATGATTTTTCCAAGCCCTTCACTATTGAGAGTGATGCTTGCGACAATGGACTTGGTGCTATTCTCCTTCAAGATGAACACCCCATTGCGTTCACCAGCAAATCCCTTTCAGGTAAGAATTTAGCTGCCTCTACATATGAGAAGGAAATGATGGCTATTTTGCATGCAGTACAGAAGTGGCGACCATACCTATTAGGGAATCATTTCTGCATCAAGACTGATCACCAGAGTCTGAAATATTTTCAAGAACACCGTGTATCCTCCCCAGCACAACATAAATGGGTTATCAAACTCATGGGTTGTGAATATGAAATCACTTACAATAAGGGTAAGGACAATATTGTGGCGAATGCTCTTTCTCGCACATTTGATGACCAAGGTTCTCTTTCAGCTATTCTTATGCCTGTTCCAAATTGGTTGCAATCTATTCAACAGGGCTATGTTAATGACTCTTCATTATCTCAAATCATTCAACGCTTGGCCAACAACCTTTTTGTTGTACCACATTACTTTTGGGATGGTGCTTCCCTAAGATACAAGGGTCGTCTGGTGCTTCCCCAGAGCACAGATCTTCAATAGGTTGTCTTCTATGAACTCCATGCTTCTCCATCGGCAGGGCACTCTGGGTTCCTCAAAACGTATGAGCAGGCACGACGTAACTTCTTTTGGCAGGGCATAAAAAGGAAAATTCAATAGATGGTGGCTGAATGTGATACCTGCCAGCGCAATAAGGGTGACATGACACCCCTTCCGGGATTGCTCGAACCCTTGCCCATACCTACACAGATGTGGACAGATATTTCTATGGATTTCATTGAAGGGATCCCTAAATCTAGAGGGAAGAGTGATTTTGGTTGTGGTTGATTGCCTCTCCAAATATAGTCATTTTTGTGCTCTCAGCCATCCCTATACAGCCTCCTCAGTCGCTCAAATTTTCCTGGACCAGATCTTTCGTCTTCATGGAATCCCTTCTTCGATTGTCTATGGACAGATATTTCTATGGATTTCATTGAAGGGCTCCCTAAATCTAGAGGGAAGAGTGATTTTGGTTGTGGTTGATTGCCTCTCCAAATATAGTCATTTTTGTGCTCTCAGCCATCCCTATACAGCCTCCTCAGTCGCTCAAATTTTCCTGGACCAGATCTTTCGTCTTCATGGAATCCCTTCTTCGATTGTCTTGGATCCTGATGCGACTTTCACCAGTCATTTTTGGACATAACTATTTCGCCACACTGGCACCAAACTTAAGATGAGTTCAGGGTATCACCCAGAAACAGAAGGCCAGACTGAAATTATCAATAAATGCTTGGAAACTTATCTTCGTTGCTTCACCTCTGAACAACAACATCAGTGGGAAAAGTGGCTCCCTCTCACTGAATGGTGGTACAATACATCTTACCACACTGCCTCTAAAATTACCCCATATGAAGCAGTCTATGGTCAGGCCCAGTTCTTCTTCCATACACCCCCAGCAGTTCACCAGTTCAGGCAGTTGACACAATCCTTCGAAACCGCGATCAGATTCTTCGCATTTTGCGAGACAATCTTAACATGGCAAGAAATCGCATGCAACAACAAGCCGATCAACACCTTTCTGAGTGCACTTTTCAAGCAGGTGATATGGTTTTTCTTCGTCTCCAGCCGTACAAGCAATCCTCCCTGAAACTCAAACGGCATCATAATCTCGCTCCAAAGTTCTATGGGCCATATCGGATTCTTCAGAAGATTGGGTCCGTTGCTTATAAATTGGAACTTCCTCCTTCTTCCCGCATTCATCCAGTATTTCATGTCTCTTGTTTAAAGAAAGTTCTTGGCACCAACATCAGAGGACAAACTATTTTACCCAAACTAGATAATGAAGGATCCATACTTTTGGAGACGGAGGCCATCCTCAGTAAGCGCACTCATCAGCTTCGCTCTCGCTCTATCATAGAGGTCTTAATTCAGTGGCACTCCATGTAACCAGAAGATGCTACATGGGAACCACTCCTTCAGATTCAACAAGATTTTCCACATCTAAAGCTTTGAGGACAAAGCTTTTTCTAAGGGGGAGGGGATGTTAGGAACCCAAGTCTTTCCTTTGTTAGTATATTGTTGTTGGACGCATATGCTTTGTAAGTCGTCCCGTAGTAATTGTTGATCCATAGTTTGTGTTATTGTTGTTTGGCGCATATGCTTTGTAAGTCGCCCGTAGTATTGTTGATCCATAGTTTGTATTGGCCCATGGTTTTGACCCATAGTATTGGCGCCTAGACTTAGTATATAAGTGTGTGTTGAGGCCTATGAAGGCACCGTGAAGTTATTTGTATTGAGCTTGCTCAAAGGAGGCTTCCCCCTCGAAGTGGCCTACGATCAATAAAATTGATTTTGAGTTCTGTTATTTCTGTTATCTCATGTATTTTCATTAATTAACTATTGCAGGCTCTTCACAAATTTATTCTGAGATTATACCTGTGAAAATCATTTATAATGAGAACTGCACTAGCTGCACAGTACCCATATTTAGCAGCACCATCAAAATAACCAAGTGCACCCTGATAATGAGTAATTTTTGAAAATTCTGGGTCTTTTTACATCAACTATCCATGTACTGTAGTCTTTAATTAGATTAATGATTTGTATACAAATAACATCAACATCTGGATTCAGATCTTCAAATATAATCAAATTCCTAACACTCACTTATATCATCAATTTAATCGTTCTAATATAATTATTGGAAACGTTGTCTCCATAAAAATTATTACTTCATACTATATGAATGACCTAAATATAAATATATATAAAATAAAAAATGGAAAAGGAGGTTGGTTAAGGTTTTTGTTAGGATCCTCATAAAATAAAACGATCTCCATTAATTAAGAGATTCGGTTAAGAGGATACAAGGCACACACTATGTTAGGGTGTGTGGAGGAAATCCATTGGGAACCGACTCCATCCTCTGTTTGGGTGGGTTCATGCGTAGTGAGTGGAAGGACAAAAAGTAGCGGTCTCAGGCTTACAATGGAAGGGGAGGGACAACTTCAGTTGAAGGCAAACGTCTCCACCTTTATGGAAAGACAACCCTAGTTTTGCATGGGCATTACCGTTGATGCGTTTTTATGAAACTTTAAATAGTTGCATATTCTTTATTGTTGTGTTTCTTTGATTTAAAGAGGCAGACACAGTAAAGAGATCTGACCTAACTCTTAGATCTTATCCTGCATTGAGCATTATATATATATATACATATATATAATTTGGTTTAAACATATTGAAGACAGAGAGAACGCTCTCTGGATAAGAGTTGTAACCTTTGTTTGCAATCTTGTTTAATCATTGAGAAGAGAGGAACGACATTTAGAGATCAGATACCTTGTGCACATTTTCTATGTTTGTGGTGTGAAGAGGTGTCTAATTTGAAAGAGGATGAAGGCTATAGTATTATTATTTATTTATAATTTATTACACAGATAAGTGTTTATATCTTAGAATTTGGGATGGACTATCATCTATACTTTTCTTAGATTGAAGACATACTCAAACACTTTTATTTTACATATTAACTATATATTTATTTACTTAGCAAAGTGGAGCGACCTCTTTGTGGGAGAAGTGTGGATTGAATTCCACTTGTCACATTTGATTTATTGTTTAGATTCCCTCTCCATCATTTTGCAATCATTTTGTTATTTAAGAAGAGTGGGACGACCCTTTCTATAAAGAATTGATTCCCAATCTTAATACAGATCTTTCCGTAAAAAGAGTTATGTGCTATGCCTGGTTAAAGGTTGTATGTTTAGTTAATTTAGCTCTTGCTCTAAAGATCCAACAAATACAGTGATTATAATATGCAGAGTGAGCTGCGTTTAATGTATTTAAATGTTTGGAGTAAGGGTCGAGTTATTTGTTCGCTTGTAATGTCCCCATCCAAATAAATCACTAGAAGGGAAAATTCCACCAATCTACTAGTTCCCTAGGTTGGGGTGGAAACTTAGATTTGGAATAAGGGAGCTAATAAACCCCAAATGGACATTAGCTTGACATAAATTTATTAAAAGGGGCTAAATAAATATTTTCAATAGGAAAAGAAGGTGGCACTTGGTCACGAAGGCACATTGGTGGTGTGGGACCCACACAAAGCAAGATTCTTCATGCCACATGGCATCCTGCTCTCACCCATTCAAATCCAAAGTGGATTGTAATGTTCTTGGGGGAGTTGGAAGGTCATTATACTTGGCATGACTCAATGAGGGTCAAATTTTAGTGGAAGAGTAACTCCCGTGGAAGAGGAAGACACATCTTAGAGATATTGAGACACTTGGGATAGATTCCCTAGCTTCTATGACAACAATGATGAAGATGCTATGACATTTATGACAAGGATCAGACCTGATTGCTGACATCTGACCTATATGAAATGTCAGGGCTAAAAATATCCCCCAAGAGGGCGCACAAGGAATTTATGGAAGCCAAGATGCTTCCCCATTTGAATGGATGGAAGATGGAGACTAGGAATTGATGGACAAGTGGCACACATTGGAATCTCTTCCCAACTCGATTTGGAATGAAGCTTTTGGAAGGAATTCGAACCATGGAGGACTTGGAAATTTTATAAAAGACAAGAACAAAGAAGGATATGGGATTTTTATCATTTCTCATTTGCTAATTTGGAGATCATAGCTTGTCCATGCAAGTTGAGTGTTTATTCTACTTGCCTTAGCACCAATTTCAAGGGTGAAATATTCCCATCCTAATTGGAAATTGGAGAGGCCATTCAGACCTTTCATTTGGAGCTACAATGAATTCATTTGTTTCAGGTTGAATCTATAGGGCTGCTCATGATATTTTCTTCTTCAACTTTCTCCCACCTCTCTCTCACCTTTCTCTTCATATTCTTGCTTTTGGAGGAAGGGCGCACATGGTGAGATGCTTATCTCTTTGGGGGAGTCCAAGGGGCCCAATTTATTTTTAATCTCATATATTCAATCTATATTTAATTCTCAGAAGTAACTCAGGTCTAAACTCCAAGTGAAACTATGCAAAAATGCCAAACTATGTATGAATGGTGCCATTTTCCCCTATATCTTGTTGTGAGAGCTTGAAGTTGTTTGGTTTCGATTTGTATCAGTCATTCTCTGTGATTTTATTGTTGTATGGAGAGACATTAATGTACTGAATAAGTTTCATACAGATTATACAAATCCTTGGAACATTTAACTTAGAATTCATAGCTAGTTGTGGATTTTTTCTATCATTTCCCCCTATGTGAAGACATGTCTACAAATCTCTGATTTATGGGAGTTGCAGCAGACTTTAGGAACTGATTAATGATGAAATTTGGTGCCCAATGCAGTATTATAACTAATCCATGTCTCTATTCTGAAATTTGGGAGGTTCGTACCGCATTTGGAAAGCCATTAGTGACCTCTACCCTAGTGGGTTTGAACTTCGAAATTACTAGTAAATTCCCTATTTTATCCTGATTGCAAATTAATGTTGCAGAAGTATTTTGAGAGTGTCCAAGAACCTATAAGCATAATTTTTATGTCCTAATACCTTTAAAGTACCTTCATACCCAATTCTAAATCCTTAGGAACCATTTGGGAGCACTTGGGCCATCACTAGTCCAAGGTTCGAATTGACCAAACAATTGCAATTTTTCCAATTTTTCCAAATTATTAAAAAGGGACACTACAAGTGGTATAAAAGCATGGTCCTTGGAATTGGTTTGGGTGACCATTTCTGAGGTCAAGAATTCATCACCCACCCTTAGACATAGAAACTGAAAGTACCTTTGGTGAAGAGGAAAAAGAAGGAGAAGAATTGCACTCTGTTGAAACTATGGCTAAGTATGAGAAAGGAACTTCAGATATGGAAGAGAAAGAGGAGTTTAGGAAATTCATGAAACCATTTTTTGAAGACATGACAAGGAAGATAATGCAAGGGTTCTAATTGATGGCTAGTCAAATTGGTAACAAATTGGCAATAGGAGGCAACACTAGTTCCCCTAGTGAGGAAAATAATGCATTTGGTAGAAGCATTTTGTCAAGGACAGGGCCTCATAATCGAACCAATGAATTTCAGAGGTCAATAAGAGACACCACACCCAATTTTCTTAAGACTAAAGAGGACCTTCACACCCAACATGGAACGCAAGAATTTCTAGCAGAATGGAAACAATTGAGTGAAGATTGTAGGAGGACCCTGCCATTTGATCAATTATTTACTATCTCAAACAAGCTCAAGATGAGGGGAGGAAATATAACTCCTTTCCAAAACAAAGAATTAAATTATTCCATAGGTAAAATGCCCCTTCCTACCTTTGATGGCTCATATCAAAGTTCTGCAAATACTTGGATACAAAATTTAGATGTATATTTTCAGCTGAATCCAATGGTTGAAGAGGATGCTCTAAAAATGGATATTTTGCATCTTGAAGGAGAAAACAATGATTGGTGGTTCCATGGGATTAACACATTGGGACATGATCAGTTCACAACATATGAAGAATTTGTTAACAAGTTATTGGAAAGATTCGAGCAAAAAGACCCTGAAATGCCTTTCAAGGAACTAGCACAGTTGAAGCAAATTGGAACCCCTCATGAGTACATGTTGGAATTTAAAAAAATATCAATTAAGGTGGATGATATATCTATGGTTCGATTGGTATTTATCTTTACTGAAGGTTTGGATGAACCTTTGAAGGGTTTAGTTAAATCCCACAAACCTACTTCATTGAAAGATGCCACAAACTTGGCAAGAGATCTGCAAAATGTGTTACCCAAGACAAGGTTTCCTCCCAAGCCCAACTTTCTTTCCAAGTTCATATTTGACAAGAAGCCATGGAAAAAATATGCATTTGGAAAGGACAAGAAAGAGGGACCAAGCAAGGAAGAACTCAGAAGAAAGAGACTATGTTACGTGTGCTTCCAACCATGGGTACCAGGGCGTAAATGTGCTAAGGGGAAAGTACAATGCATTGAAGTATTTTCTGATGATGATGAAGGTGAAGGGGACATGGAGGAAGAATAACATATTTCATACCAAGAAGAGGGATATGCCACAACAGAAGAATATCATCCATCACCTGACAAAGGGAGAATGACAGTACTTTCAGGAGTGCCTTGTTTTCACATCATTCGATGCAAAGGAGTGGTACAAGGGAAAGAGTTTCGGTATTGCTAGATGGAAGAGAAACTCATAAATTCATTTATGCAACCATGGTGGAGAGAAGAAAGTTACCTACTGAACCATTTGATGGGTTCACAGTCATCATTCCAGATCACAATACTATGGAGTGCAAAACATGGATTCCAAAGCTACAACTCACCATAGGTAATTACACATTTTCTGATAGCTTTTATGTGGTTGATGTTGCTGATACAAATGTGGTCTTGGGAGTCCAATGGTTGTACTCTATAGGGGAACATACAGTAAAATACCAAATACTTGAAATGAAATTCAAAGATTCAGAAGGAAAACAAAGGTTGGTGAGAGGAATGCACACATGTCCGAATCAAGTGGTGTCTTGCCACAGTATGAGGTCCATATTGAGGCATGGGGATATTGAATGGGGTTCTGAATGTTTCATCACTTCCCCAAGACAAACATAAATATTCCGGAACATCCAAAGGAGATAAAGCAACTACTACACAAATATGAAAGGGTTTTTGGAGACCTTCCAACTGGAAGGCCACCTGATAGAGGAGTTGAGCACACCATTGCTTTGTAGGTGGGTACTTCACCTATACAAATACCACCATATAGACACCCAAAAAGGTTCAAAGATGAGATTGAGAAGTCTATTCAAGATCTCTTTGAATTGGGACTCATTAGAACAAGCTCTAGTCCCTATGCTTCTTCAGTTGTTTTGGTGAAGAAAAATGATGGAACCTTAAGGATGTGCATTGATTTTAGAGCTCTAAACAATAAGACAATTAAGAATAGATATCCCATCCCTAGAATAGATGAGCTCATGGATGAGCTATTTTGAGAAAAATTATTCTCCAAAATTGATCTTAGATCTGGTTACCATCAGATTCGAATGAAGGAGGAGGATGTGCAAAAAACTGCTTTCAGATGTCACTATGGCCATTTCAAATTTCTTTTCATGCCTTTTGGTTTGACAAATGTTCTAGCCACCTTCCAATCATGCATGAAAAAAATATTTTTCAAGTAGCTCTGTAAGTTTGTTTTGGTTTTCTTTGATGATATTTTGATTTACAGTAAGACATGGGGGGAACATTTGCACCATTTAGAAGTTGTATTGAAAATTCTGGACAAACAATCTTTGTTTGCTAAGTTGTCCAAGTGTGAATTTGGGTTGAAAGAAGTTTTGTATCTTGGGCACGTCATTTGGAAAGATGGAGTAAAGGTGCACTTGGAGAAAATAAAGGCTATTCTTGAATGGCCATTAGCCAAAAATATCACAGAATTGAGAGGCTTCATTGGAATACACACTTACTATAGGAAGTTTGTGAAGGGGTTCTCCAAATTAACTGCTCCACTTACTGATTTGACCAAGAAGGATGCTTTCAAATGGGATGAAGAGGCTGAAAAGTATTTCCAAAGAATGAAAGAGATAATGATTAGTTGTCTAGTACTTGCATTACCAGATTCGTCTAAACCTTTTGTTTTGGAATGTGATGCATTGGGAGAATGAATAGGGGCGGTCCTAAAGAAAAATAAACACCCCATAGATTTTGAGAGCAAAAAATTGCAGCCACATGAGAAACTCTACTCCATATATAAAAAATAAATGTTAGCCATCATGCATGCCTTGGCCAAGTTTAGAAATTATCTGGTGGGGAACAAGTTTGTGGTCAAAACTAATCATAACAATTTAAAGCATTTTCTCACACAAAAGGATCTAATTGAAAGGCAACAAAAATGGGTAAGTAAGGTCCAAACTTTTGATTTTGAAATTGAATATGTAAAAGGGAAGAATAATATTGTAGCAGATGCATTATCTAGGAGACCTTCATTTTCCCTTATGAACATTTCGAAAGATTGGAAAGATATGCTAATAGTTGAGTATGCCAAAAATAGTTTTGCTTGTGATGTGTTAGATGGGGTCAAAGGAGATGATAGATACAATATTTTGAATGGACTGATATACTATAAGGATCGAATATACTTAGTTCATGGTTCGAATCTAAACCACAAGATTTTGAAGGAAGCTCATGATTCTCCTTTAGCAGGCCATACTAGTTTCTTCAAAACATACAGCCAATTAAGGCAAAGGTTCTCTTGGAAAAGGGCTGAAGGAAGGTGTTCTAAATTATGTGAATGCAAGATATGTCAGCAAAACAAAGTTGAACAAACTCATCCTCCTGGTCTTTTGCAACCATTTCCCATTCCAAAACAAACATGGGAAAGTATCTCATTGGATTTCATCACAAGTTTTCCCAAGGCTTTGGGTAAGGATTGTATTTATGTTGTGGTGGATAGACTCACCAAATTTGCTCATTTCTTTGCTATTACATCATATTTTATTGCTGCACAAGTGGTTGATCTATTCTTTAGAGAAATTTTCAGATTGCATGGACTTCCCAAGAACATTGTGAGTGATAGGGATAGCAGATTTATGAGTGCCTTTTGGAAAGAAATTTTCAAGTTGGTGGGAAATCAATTGACTCCAAGCACAAGCTATCATCCTCAAACTGATGGCCAAACAGAAAGAGTTAACTAATGGTTGGAGGGGTACTTGAGGAACTATGTTGGTGAGTGTCAAAAAGCATGGGTTAAATGGCTACACTTGGGTGATTTTTGCTACAATACTACTTTCCATATGTCCATTGGAATGTCTCATTTCAAAGCACTTTATGGTTATGAAGCACTCACCTTTGTTGAGCACATATTTGGTGATAGTATAGCCCCAAAAGCTAAGGATTGGGTGGAGGACAGTCAAGAGATTTTGAAGCTTCTAAAAGACAATTTGCATGTTGCCCAAAATCAACAAAAACAGTATGTGGATCAACATAGGGGAGAAAGAAATTTTCAAGTGAATGGTTTAGTTTATTTAAGGCTGTAGACATATAAACAAACCTCCTTAAAATGGAAAGGATCAGAAAATTTCAAACCAAGGTATTATGGTCCATACAAGATAGTTCGAAAAATTGGGGAGGTAGCCTATGAGTTAGAACTTCCGGAAGGTAGCAAAATCCACAATGTATTTCATGTCTCATGCCTTAAGAAGTATATTGGTAAGAAAATTTCTATTTCAAAAAATCTCCCTCCATTAGATGATGATATACAACTCATACTTATTCCAGAAATTTTTTTTGAAGACAAGAGAAAGCAAATTGAGGAGCAAAACCATAAGAGAATATTTGGTACAATGAAAAGATTTTCCAAGTGAGGTTGCCACATGGGAAGAGGAATTTTTTTTGCAGAATCCTAATTTATAATTGCTTGAGTTCAAGCAATATTGGGTGGGGAGGACTGTAATGTCCCCATCCAAATAAATCACTAGAAGGGAAAATTCCACCAATCTACTAGTTCCCTAGGTTGGGGTGGAAACATTTAGATTTGGAATAAGGGAGCTAATAAACCCCAAATGGACATTAGATTGAAATAAATTTATTAAAAGGGGATAAATAAATATTTACAATAGGAAAATAAGGTGGCACTTGGTCATGAAGGCACATTGGTGGTGTGGGACCCACACAAAGCAAGATTCCTCATGCCACATGGCATCCTACTCTCACCCATTCAAATCCAAGGTGGAGTATAATGTTCTTGGGGGAGTTGGAAGGTCATTATACTTGGAATGAATCAATGAGGCTCTAATTTGAGTGGAAGAGTAACTCCCATGGAAGAGGAAGAGGCATCTTAGAGATATTGAGACACTTGGGCTAGATTCCATAGCTTCTATGACAAAAATGATGAAGATGATATGACACTTATGACCAGGATCAGACCTAATTGCTGACATTTGACCTATATGACATGTCAGGGCTAAAAATAGACTCCAAGAGGGCGCACAAGGGAGTTATGGCAGCCAAGATGCTTCCCCATTCAAATGGATGGAAGATGGAGACTAGGAATTTATGGACAAGTGGTACCCATTGGAATCTCTTCCCAACTCCAGTTGGCATGAAGCTTTTGGAAGGAATTCGAACCATGGAGGACTTGGAAATTTTATAAAATACAAGAACAAAGAAGGAGATGGTATTTTTATTATTTCCTATTTGGTAATTTGGATATCATAGCTTGTCCATGCAAGTTGAGTATTTATTCTACTTGCCTTAGCACCAATTTCGAGGGTGAAAGATTCCCATCCTAATTGGAAATTGGAGAGGCCATTCATAACTTTCATTTGGAGATACAATGGAGTCAATTGTTGTAGGTTGAAGCTACATGGATACTCGTGATATTTTCTTCTTCAACTTGCTCCCACCTCTCTCTCACATTTCTCTTCATATTCTTTCTCTTGGAGGAAGGGTACACATGGTGAGATGCTGATATCTTTGGGGGAGTCCAAGTGGCCCCATTTATTTGTAATATGATATATTCACTCTGTATTTAATGCTCAGAAGTACCTCAGGTTGAAACTGCAAGTGAAACTATGTAAAAATGCCAAACTTTGTATGAATGGTGCCATTTTCCCCTATATCTTGTTGTGAGAGCTTGAAGTTGTTTGGTTTTGATTTGTATCAGCCATTATCTATGATTTTATTGTTTTATGCAGAGACATTAATGCACCGAAGAATTTGCATACACATTATACAACTCCTTGGAACATTTATCTCATAATTCATAGCTAGTTGTGGAGTTTTTCTATCATTTCCCCCTATGTGAAGACATGTCTACAAATATCTGATTTATGGGAGTTGCAGCAGCCTTTAGGAATTGATTAATAATGACATTAGGTGCCCATTGAATTCAAATAACTAATACATGTCTCTTTTCTGAAATTTGGGAGGGTCTTACTGCATTTGGAGAGCCATTAGTGACCTCTACCCTAGGGGTTTGAACCTCGAAATTACTAGTAAATTCCCTATTTTTTCCTGATTGCAAATGAATGTTGAAGAAGTATTTTGAGAGTGTCCAAGAACCTATCAGCCTCATTTTTATGTTCTAATACCTTTCAAGTACCTTCAGACCCAATTCGAAAGCCTTAGGAACCATTTGGGAGAACTTGGGTCATCACTAGTCCAAGTTTTGAATTGACCAAAAAATTGCAATTTTTCCAATTTTTCCAAATTATTAAAAAGGGACACTACATCGCTTGTTAAGAGATGAGGGATCTCTTAATTAATATAGATTTAAATTACAATATTTTAAGTATGCTATGCTCTTGTGGCTAGTAAAGATGAAGTTGACCTTTGTTTGCTAGAAATCCTATTAGTAGTTGTGGGATTAAATCATACTTTGCACCTTAAATCTAGTGGATACCTAGTCCATCTTGGGGGTGAGAGCCTCTCAGTTGAAACATGGCCTCTCTTTCAACTAATGCTCACACTAGTCCTACATCAAAAATCATGACACCCTCAAGAAGAACATTTCCCTTTATAATACCCCATTTTGAATCTGAGAATGTATTGGCTTGATATGTAATGTTGTAAACATGCAAGGTAAGATTCCTAGTGTGGATCTCAAGGCCAATGCCCCGCTTGTGATTGCTCGGCTTGTAAAGGAGAGTATTTTATATTTTGTGGAAATTTGCTAGTAAGCCATGGAAGCAAAATCTTCGCATACCCCATAACCCAAAATATTGATTTTGAGAGGGCAGGTTGAGAAGCCACCAACCCATTTCTTTATTCCTGGCCTTCTTTGTAGGCTGGTGCATAGTATCCTTTTTTTGTCAAATAGATATAAGCACTATCACAATAAAAAACCAATAACTATTTTCATTGTGTGTCTCTGTTTCTTAGAGTTAGGTGTTCAAGTACCTGATCTTTTATCCCATAAGTATTTAGTTGGAAATTCTCAAAAGATTCAGAAACTCCATCAACCTACACAAAGATAAAAAAATAGTCGAGGTTCTTATAAAACCAGTGCCATATCCTTAACATTTCCATGATATAATTTGCTACTTTTGGCATAAAGCATGATATGAGATGAAATGAAGCATACTAAGAAAATAGATGAAACAGTTTGCATCACGTGAGAATGGGTTTTCATTGCCTTGTGGCTCATCAGAGACATTGCTTGGCCCTTTCCCTTACTTTTCCTTTGGTCTAATTTCCTCTGCTAACGACATTTAAGTCTCTGAGGGGCAATAATAGCACGAGTATGCCATCCATATTTGGAAGTCGGAGTTTCCATTTATTACAGATTCCGCTAACTCTCTCAAGATGTAAATCACCAAAACAAAGTTTAAAATTTTGAAAAATGCGTTTCTAAAATCTGCAACTCTAATTTGGGGGTAGGGGGTCGTCCTAGGAATGAATACAAAAACGAGGTATGTGTAGGAGCTAGGACATGACTTCTTCATTGACATATTTGAATTCCTAAAATCCACCACATTTCTCTATAAAGAAAATAGAAATCCAATTTTGCACATGGATGAAACTTGGCGTGCTGCTTCCCGTTGCATAGTTTTAACCTTTGTGTCAAGGTGTCGTTGCATGGTTTGAACCTTTGTTTCAAGGTGGTCAGTTGGGTGCATGGACTCAACGAGGAAATTTAGGGTTAAAGTGTTAAATTCGTTCTTGGATGGTGTCTTGGTGGCTTTGGTGGGAGTCATCTCTATTCTTCCATGGTGACCAAGTAGAAACAAAAAATGGGACAAACAATTCGGGGATTTAACCTCAATGAATGTGCAATCAAAATTTTTACGAACATGATGATTATATATACAATTTCCCAAATGAAATTCAAAGTGGTGATAAATTTGAAACAAAAAGTAGCATTGAAGGGCAACATAACTATTTTTTTGGCATTGAATTTCTTAAATTTCAATAACATTTACAATTTCAACTATTATGTTGGGAAATTTGAATACAGATAAAACAATCTGTAGCATAGAAATGCACTATATTGGGATTGAATCAAGACAAAAAAATCCGTAACTTTTGAAGAGAAAAGGTTTCTTTCCCTAGTCTTATCTACGCTATTGGTGGAGTATTTCACGTCACACTTACACTTCCTTATCTAGTGGGGTTCTTACTTCATATTCTCGGTATAACCTAAATTGATGGATGTAAAATCAAACGTTCTTTTATTTATTATGCAAAAAGAGTAAAATTAGATTTCGTATGTGTTTCTATGGTCTTGCCAGTTAACATACATCAGCAACTTTAAGTATAACTAACAAAAGAAAATAAAGAAAAAAATGCCACTTGCTTTAGTATTATCCTCCATACAATGAATGTCCAGAAGTGCCACAGAATGAAGTCACCGCTCATAGGCCAGATCGACACCGCATCCCTTCTTAAATGGATTCTTGTTGGTCACTATAATTGCCTATTAATTTCAAGTTAATAAATAAAGTGCTCAGTATAAATTGTCAACCCAAGGAAGTCTGGTTATCTCAAAGGTAATCAAGAAAATTCTATGCATAAGCATTTCAGTAACTGACCAGATAAATGAAAGACACCCAATCTACCTAGTTTCTAAATCTATGCTCTACTAACTGCTCAATCCAACTTCAATCACCAAATTGACTATTAAGGATTAATAAAGTTCACACTCCTTCTATGTTATTATTTCTAGGATTAACTGCTCAAGAATAATTTAGCTAAATTTATTTTGCAACACTTTAAATCTAAAACATCAACATCAACTAGATTCAATCATAACTGCAACGTTCAACTGTAAAAGGAATCAACCCTTCTTCTACTCTGTAATTCTATGTATGATCTACCTGTTTCAACACTTCATGAAAGGGATTTAACAATCGTAATACACAGTATCGGAGCACATCTGTAACAATAATACTAAATAACACACTTGCAGAAAGAAATAATACACTACTCAGTTGACTGTTTTAGCAATCAGCTAATGAAGGGAAATATTATTCTTAATTCTCACACCATTTAGTAAACCAAAAGGTATTCTAATCAATAACTTCTATGCCTAATAACCAAACTGTTGCAGCAAATCGAAAGTGAATCTAATTGCAATTTCACACCGCAAAGAACTAAAAGATCAAAGGGAACAACAACTAACTAATCTCGGCATCTCTGTGAGAAGGTGGGCCCTTGCCTTCTAACAGAGATGCCGCTAGTGGCTACCAAAACTCAATACACAATAATAAGGAAAATGTTGCTTCTTTCATTGATAATGGATCTCAAATTACAAATTTCTTCACTCCCGTTACCAGTTATCCCAAAATGCCTAACCTTATGTATGATCTTATATTCCCATATATACTTAGACAAGACAGTTCAGGTTCATTTAATTCAGGAAGCCTGAAGATTGGATATCTTCAGGCTACTGAATATACCATTCAGAAAATAGAAATAGTTACAATAGTTGCTACATTAAAATGAATTATGTTCATAATCAATTGCGCTTTCACAGTTGGAACTGATCCAACGCTGAATGAGTCTCAATTGGACACGCGGGAGAATAACCGGGGTTGTTTCAGCAACAATCCAAACCGAGCCCTGGAGATATGCAACTGTTTTCAAGTGCTTCTGCACCCACGTGTATTAGCAAGCTGATAATATACATGGATTTCCCGAGATCTTCAATCACTTCTCATCAATTCATCACAAGTCAGCATAATGAGGAATAAAATCCATAATCACAAGCATTATTAAGCATTAATATAACAAAGCAATAATGAATTATACCTATTCGAATCCATGCCTGTCCTTGGGAAATATAATGACTTGATTGCAAATAAAAGGAAAAAACAGGGAAAAAGGGATTAATGGAAGTAAGCAAAAAGGGCCATTTCTGGCACCCAACATCTCCCCCCAACTATCCAATTGCATGTACCCATGCAAAAACCTCCAGCTAATCTGAATAAGAGTCTGACTCAAAACTTCTCCTGTGGAGGTTGGTGAAGTTAAAGGAAGATTCAGGTTTCTCACCTTTATTCAAAAACCCATTGCATGCAATTAAGTTAGCCCAACAATTCTTTTCTTATTTCTTGGTCAATTTGTATATGCTCTTATATTGCCTCTCAGGCATCTATATAAGTGGAAATCTAAATTTAAATCCTAACCAGCTTGGTCCACACGTCTCCATACATTTAACATTTTCTGGCACCCGAGACAAAGTGTACTTGAAATTTTCAAAACAGTAGGGATCTTTTGCTCTTAGGGATATGGAAGAGGCTTCCCACCTATGCTTACTGCCTTCCAAGGAATAAGGCTCCTACCGAGAGATCATTTTGACACAAGTAGAGATAACCTCTTGCTGAAATGCCATTAATTGACTCACCTTTTGAGGACTCACGGGTGATTGAGGTTCACCTCGAATCCAAAGAGTGGAATTTTCCTCACTCTTTTGAAGAGTCTGAGAAGCATTCCACCAATTCATTTGATTGGTGACGAAAGAGTTAAATTCCCTCAGATGAATGTCTCCTATTTGAGGGGCAGGGTTAGATTGGAAGTCCATGAAGCTTTCCATTTCATGTAGATATAGTTCACAAAATAAGTTATGCCCAAGAAAATCGCTCTGAGTAAAGGCATCCAAGAACTGGGGAGTTGTCATAATTTGATAGGGATTTCCTTCCTTCATAGATCTTAGTTTGAACAGAGTCATCTGTTCAAAAAGAAATACAGAATAGGAGGGTGATGGAGCTCCGCGGCTTAATAATTCCTAAATTAGGGTGTACATTTTCTCCTTCTCCTTCAGCATAGGCTTGATCTTCCTTAATTCTTTCATCTCTTTCTGCAGACTTTCCCAGGGAAATTTCTGGAAAATGAGTTCCTCGGCCCACCTTTCTCTAAGCACTTTCATGGCCTTCATATGCTCATGAAGAGGGACCATTCCTTCCTCGAACAGGGAAACACGATATCTCCATTTGATTATTTTGAGCTTCATCAATGAAAGGTCCTTTTCCATCTCTTGTGTCCTCTTCATCCTTTGTATCCAACTCAATTATCTCGTGAGGTTCCTAAGCTCTTTCTTTATCCTCCATTTTCACGGCCAAAGGTAGGTTATGAGTTTGAACAGCTCCTTCTTGCCCCACCAATTCAGGGGTCACATCAATTTATTTTTGTACCGTTGTTTTAGCATCGTCTTCATGACCTAGCATTTCGGGGACCTTAGCAATTTTCTTCTGTGCCACTGTTTCAACAACTTCTTCTTGACTCACTGGTTCAAGGATTGCATCGATTTCTTCATATGCCACTAATTTTTGTGGTCCAACAACTTCTTTTTGGATTGTTGGTTCCTGTGTTTTAGCATCCACTTTTTGAATCATTGGTTCTGAGGCCTCGAAAACTTCTTCTTGTGCTATTGGTTCTTGTGTTTCAGTAACTTTTTCTTGTGTTGTTGGTTCTTGTGTTTCAACATCTTTTTCTTGGGGTGTTTCAGCATTTTCTAGGTGCTGAGGCAATGTTTCTTCTAATTCTTGCAATCCCTGCTCAAGGGTCAACAATTTCTATGTAATGACATTCTCAGGTTCTTTACCCAGTGATCCTTGATTATCTAAAGTTGGAGGGGTTGTTTCCATATTTCGATAGTGCTCATCCCCCACCATTGGCCTTGCTTGTGATGTCCCAATCTCCTCCTGTCTCAATTGTCCAAGTTTCTAGGCTGATGATCCCATGATTGTGACCTTATACCCCGATCTTTCAAAGATATCCCCACATTCTAGGCATACAAATTCATCATGCTCCACATCCTCTGCTTCATAAGGAATATTTTCCACTTGGTCGGCTACTTCAGCTAATGCGCTTAGTCTATGAACTGCATGCTTCCTTAATACTTCCTTCAATCCTTGCAGCTCCTCCCTAAACACTTGTACCTCCTGTTTCAGTAGATCATTCTCTAAGAGCAGGGTTTCTATTTGAATTTGACCCTCTCCTGCAACAGGTTCTTGTGGGTCGGCATACTTTGGGATTGAATTTGAGCTACCCTCTGGTTCTTGTGTTTCAAGGGGTGATCGAGGTTTTAATGGGATCTCAATATCTACCTCGGTTTCTTTGTTTCCTCTACTGCAACAGTAGCTCGGGTCCTTGCTTTCTTTGATGGACTGGGTGACTGTTTCTGGGTATATGACCTCTTCTTATTTCTCCTTGGCGTAGGGAGAGTGGAACCTTATGCGATTATTTCGACTTCCTTTGAAGAAAAGAAAATATAATCATCATTTCGAGATGATTCTTCTCTCAAATGATTGGTTCCTTCTCCTGGTTCAAAAAAAAATTCGACCTCTTGAATTATAACTCTTTCTTGTTCAGAAAAGGACTCGATTTCTTGAATTACTCTAGTCTCGGCTTTAACCTTCTCCCTCTCTTATCCCACATTAATTTATGCTTGGTGGACTGGACTTCCTATAGGCCCTTGGGGGTCTATGTTTTGGAGACCTTCTACTGTTACAACATCCTCTAAACCCCTTCCTTGATCATTTTCAGCTTCTTCAACTTCCCTATCACTCCCCCCAAGTTCATTTGATAGGATTTGATCATCATTCTCCTCATTATTATCTCCTTCCTCTATAGCTGCATGGTCCACTACTGTCCCAACAACGAATTGCTCCCAAATTTGATGTCTTTGCTCAAGGGATCCCAGTATTAATAATTTGATAAGGCCATGGTTAGTGATGGAGACTTGAGGATGTTGGGATCCTCTTGCATAGTGTGACATGTTTTGTAGGGTCCTCTTAAGGTTAGAAGGCATATTAATCAGTGTGCTATGGCGCAGGTGAGAAAGAAAAACAAAATCATATGTATATACGACTCGGTACCTACCTTCACAGGTGATATATTTTTTCAGGAATATTGCAACCTGATCCCATGGCCGAGGTAAAATTTCCAACATTGTTCCTCGTCCCCTTGGTTGAACACTTTCCCCTGCTGCAAGGAAGTCCTCAATTTCATTTAGGTTGGGCCTCTTCCTTCCAAACCACTTCTTCCCAATCCTGGGAATCCCTGCCACCTCTGCTATTACTCGTTCTGAGGCTTCAATCCTCAAACCCCTAACTATTGAATGGTTTCCCCTCATATTCATGGCAAACTGTAATTCCATTTCCTCATGGAACCCACTCAATCTCTCAAAATATGTCGTCCATCCAACCTCTTCGAATACGCTGAAGACTTCTCCATTCCGACACAGTGCATCCATTGTTTTAGGCTCATGGAGGATTGCGAAAACCCCCATAATTCCTTTCTTCTGTAACTTCAGACAATGCAAGCAAAAAATTCCTAATTCAGACACCGGAGTTGCAACATAGAGACAAAAATGAACAATGGAGTTTTCGTTGGCTATTTTGGGAAAGTTGGTGCAATTATGGAATGGGATCGTGCTAAAAGTTGTTACGTGGATTGGACAAGATGGCGGAAGTCAAAAGGTATGGGAAAGGGTAATGACATGTCCCTCCTACTGAGCAAATCAGATAAAATTTGCTGATAGGATATACAAACGTAATATAATCGTGATTACTCTGCCAAATTATGCCTAGTCATACTGGTGATTAGAACTCATACCTATGTACTTACCATGATGAATCATCAGCCTCCAAGGTGGCTTGCCTTTGTTGTCAACTCAATTGATGAAGACATTCCTTCACACGCGGATTCATTTTTGAAAAATTGTAACAGGCGCAATACTAATTACCAAACTGGCAAGGTAAGATTACTACCAATTCCGTCGGAATCTTCCTCGGATAGATTTGAGAAGCATATTTTAAACAGTTTAGCAGGAAGATTGATAGTGTTCCGGTAGAGATTTGGTGGAGTTTCAGCAAAAAGCAGAAGAGTTCATGAAGCTTTGACCAAAGGTGTAGCGGAGTTTCAACAGAAAAATTAGCAAGGATCAGCCAAAAATGGGAATATGAATGAAGTTTAACCGAAAATGTGATGGAGTTTTAATGGAAAGGTTGGCAGGGTTTCGACAGAAAGTGGAAAGATGGGGGAGTTTCAGAAAAAACAGAGAAATTGATGGAGTTTTGGAAAAAACGGAGAAATTGGCGGAGTTTAGGCAAAAAGCGGAGAATTGGCTTAGTTTCAGCAGAAATCAGAGAAATTGGTGGAGTTTCGTCAAAAATGGAGAAATTGATGGAGTTTCGGCAGAAAGCGAAGAAATTAGTGGAGTTTTAGCCAATGATAAGATCTAGCAATGTCCGACGAACTTGACAGAAATCCATAATTCTTCTTTTCCCATCCTTATGAGTGATTATTCAGCATCTGCAGAGGATCGCTTATGATTTTCACAATTGATTGGCCCGTTATGATTGCTCAATTCCAATTGGATCACTCGAATCTATTCCTGCGTACAAGTTTCCTAACCAAACCAATCAAAGCTTAACTAAAAAAAAACTACCAAGCAATCTACGAAATAAAAAAAAACAAACAGATTTATTTATATACAACTTCTTGTGGAAATGTGCAAAATATTAAGGAGTAACAGAAACAGGAGAGGACTCTTGTTATTGTACCAACTGATAGTTCGGATCAGCGGCAACGTGAGAGGTGAATGCATCCTTTGAGAGTGGTTTATGATAGAGCCGCAACCGATGGCCATTATCAAATAGTGGAGTTTGATTCTCATCAATCGTGGTCAATCGAACAGTCCCATTGTCAAATACGGCATCCACTTTGTAAGGTCCAAACCATGTGGTGCGTAGTTTACCTTTAAAATATTTCTTGAACCATGAAACGTATAATAAGGCCCAATCTCCTTCATGGAACATCCTCTTATTAATGAATTTGTCATTCCATTTAGAGCATTGTTGTTGAAACACTGAAGTCTGATGTACAGTAGCTGCATGCTTCTCATTGAGTTCATTCAGTTGATTGAGCTGGTCCTTTTGAGCTTCTGTCAGATCCAAATTTGCTTGTAACGTTGTTCTCAAAGCTTTGATTTCAAATTCAATAGGGAAGACAACATATTTCCCGTACACCAACTCATAGGGAGAGAATCCTGTGGTGTTACGCCATGTATTTCGATATGCCCATAGTGCTTCAGGGAGTCTTTCAGCCCCATCTCTGCGATGACTCTTCACAATATTCATAAGGATAGATTCAATTACTTTATTCGTGCTTTCCACTTGTCCATTTGCCTGTGGATGATAAGGTGAAGTTATCCTATGCTGGATATGATATTTCTTCAAAATAGCTTCCATTTTATGAGATACAAACTAGGATCCCCAATCTGTTTCTATTTCCTTAGGTACCCCAAAGTGAGTAAAAATTTATTCATACAGGAAATATATAACAACTTGATCAGTAGCTCTCACTAGGGTTGTGGCCTCCACCCATTTAGTCATGTAATCTGTACAAAACATAATGTAAAATTTCTATCTTGAAGGAGGGTTGATATGTCCTACAAAATACAGGGCCCATTTATCGAAAGGTTCCACCACCAACTGTGGTTGAAGTGGCATTTCGTCCAATCTATTGGGTTGACCCATCCTTTGGAAGCTATCACAGGCTTGCACATAACTTTTTGCATCTTGAAACAGAGTAGCCCAGAAATAGCCCATTCTTAACACCTTATGTCCAGTTCTTTTGTCGGCAAAATGTCCTCCACAAGGTTCATCATGACATGCTTTCAGGTTGCTGTGGATCTCATCTTCCCTTACTCCATCTGATTTCCAATTCTAGGCCTGTGTAAAAGAGATATCCTTCTATCCAACAATACCTGGCACTTTGCTCCACGATCCTTCTTCTTTCCCTTTTTGAGAGGTGAGATGGAAGCTTCCCTACAACAAGATAATTAACAATGTCTGCATACCACAGTGAGTGAACTGAAACTGCGAATATATTTTCATCGGGAAAAGAATCCTCAACTGGAGAATTATCATCATTGTTTGTTAGTCGAGAAAGAAAATCAACAACAACATTTTCTTTTCTTGGTCTATCAATAATAGTGATATCAAATTCTTGCAGTAATAGTAACCACCTAGTCACTTGAGCATTAGTAACAAGTTTATTCATCAAATATTTAATAGTCGAGTGATCAGTATGGATGAAAGTAGAATACCCGGTGATATAATGTCGGAACTTATTGATGGCATAAATGACAACAAGGAATTATTTCTCAATTATTGTGTAATTAAGTTCAGCAAGGGCCAAATTCTTACTAACATAATAGATAGCATATGGACTATGGCCTTCCTGCTATCCCAGCACAACCCCAATGGCAGTATCTAAAGCATCCGAAGAAATATGGAAAGGTAAGGCCCAATTAGGCCCACGCAGAATAGGTGATGTAGATAACCTCTTCTTTAATTCTACAAACACTATTTGACATGCATCTGTCCAATCAAATTGTACATCTTTCATTAGCAAGGTAAATAGAGGAGATGCTGGCTTAGAAAAAAAATTCAATGAAACGTTTATAATAACTAGCATGTCCAAGAAAACTACGTACCTCTTTTTGCATTCCAGGAATGGGAATGTTCAAAATTACCTTAATTTTGGTAGGGTCTACTTGTATTCCTGCAACAGATATAAAATGTCCAAGGACTATACCTTCACTCATCATCAAATGACATTTTTCGGTACTGAGATATAGGTGAGTTTGATCACAGCGTTTCAAAACATTTTCCAAATTTTGCAGAGCCTCATCAAAGCTGCCATCATAAGGTGTAAAATCATCCATAAAAATTTCCATACAATCATTAACGATCTCATAAAAAATTCCAATCACAGCTCGTTGGAATGTGGTCGGTGCATTGCATAACCCAAAAGGAAGAACCCTATATGCAAAAGTGCCACAAGGACATGTAAAAGTAGTCTTATCTTGATCCTCAGAGGAAATCTGAATCTGGTTATACCAACTAAAACCATCTAAAATGGAGAAGAATTTTTTTCCAGATAGGGTATCCAAGACCTGATCGATAAATGGAAAAGGGAAATGGTATTTTTGTATCCTTATTCATCTCTCGATAGTCCACACAGATGCGCCATTTGCCATTTTTCTTAGGGAAAATCACTAATGGAGAAACCCATTTGCTGTCTGAAATGGGGTAAATAAACCCAACCTTTAGAAGATTGTGAATTTCCTCCTTCACGATGTCCCTCAAATTTGGATTCATTATGCACTGAGGTTGACATATGGGCCTACAATCATTATTAGTATAGATGTGGTGAGTACACGACTCAGAGGGAATACCTCTCATGTCTTTGTATTCCCACACAAAGGCTCCCTTATATTGTTTTAGCAATGCAATTCAACGCTCCAATTCATCGGGTGCAAGGTTGGGACTAACGTTAAGGGTCTTTCCAGGCTCGATCTCTATCGGGACACTCCTTAAATTTTCAAGTATAGGAATAGTTTCAACACTCTTAGCTAAGGATTCCTCGGTGAGTTATTCTTGCTCAAGTTCATTAAAGGTACTGTCCAGGATTTGATATGCATGTTTGGTAACCGACATTGGTTCGCTGATGAAACTGCAGATGGTATCATCCTCAGTTTCATTTTTAAAGGTCAAGTCCCTTCCTATGGTCAGCAGGGGCTAAGTATTTTCTTCCTCCTCCAAGTCTACCCATAATGGAGTATCAACATCTAAAATTGGTCTGGATGGAGGATATAAGGTCAGGCTTTTAGTATCTCTCCCATTAGATATTGTCATAGACCCTGATCTACAGTTGATGTATGCATCTGTTGTTTCCAACCAAGGCCTTCCCAGAATTAGTGGATGTCCCCCCAACTGATATTTAGGTTGTAAGACAAGAAAATCTGTAGGGTATTCCCATGAATAGATAGAAACTACCAAGTCATCCAAAATTCCCTCAGGTCTAATCATGGATCTATCAGCCAATTATAATACCGTGGGGGTTGGTCTGAGGTTGGTAAGTCCTAATTTATTTACAGTTTCAATGGTCATCATATTTATTGTTGCTCCCAATTCAACTAGCACATTAGGAATCTTGGTATACCCAATATGAATTGTAATAGTGGGATAGCCTGGATCATCATATTTAACTAAGGGAACCTTTCCCATCATTAACTTAGATAATTTCCCAACCACATGAACTGTAAGAGGATCTTTAGGTTTCATACCTGGTTTTGTCACACACAGATCTTTAACAGTTTTAGCATAGATGGGTACATCATGAAGGGCTTGTAACAATGGAATTTTAACATACAGATTTTTTAGTTCACCTAGAAGAATGAAGCAAGGTTGCTCTACTTCTTTTTGTAAGGCCATTCGCTCAGGATATGGTGGATTTCTCGAAATATGTACAGGGGTAGTTTCAGTATGTGGTTCAACAAGTGTTTCAGGCGGTGTTTCGACATCCTCAATAATGGGGATTGCTGTACCGACTGAGTTCTCAAATTGTTTATTCATTATTTCTTCGGTCACATGGGATAGAACATCCTCAATGACAATAGGTTCTACTATACTCTTGGATAGTACATGTAATTCATTGCATGGAATGAGAGTAATAGAATAAGCTGGCATGTTTGATGTTTCAAATTGATGCACTGCCTTATTGAGCAGGAAGTTGAGGTCGAAGTGGTGCATTAATTGGTGCCGCGTTATTAGGGAGTTGTAGCTGTGGCTGCTGATACTATGGGTGAGGAGCTTGATTGTGAGCAAACTGATTCCATGGATAAGGATTTCTCTAACCAGGAGACCAAGGGGCTTATTGGTTTGAGTGATGTTCCTATGGAATCCAAGGAGTAGGATATTGCATTGTAGGTTGAGTTGATGGATACCACTGAGTGTTGGGATAGGAATATTGTTAAGGACACTAATTATTCATATTATTCCAAGAATTGAAAGATGTAGGATCTGGATTCATACCTGGAGCATGAGGTTGCCAAGGCTTCTTTTGTGAGATGAAGTAAGCTTGCTCCACATCCACAGTGGATTCTTGGAGGACTGCTTTGACTTTTGGCAATGAAGGGAACTCTTTAGTATTGTGATCCAATTCACACAGGCCACATATGTTAGAAAAACAGGATCGCAGAGCAATAACAATAAACAGAAATGCAAATATAATCACACATACACATTACAAGAGAGACACAGATATATCGTGGTTCACCCAACTTGGGCTACGTCCACACTGAATTTGCCAGTCCTTATTATGATTACCATCCAGCAAGTCGAAGGGATACAACCTGCAGCACAACCGCTGCACTTCCTCTTCTCTGTTTCACAGTCTCTCTCCTGATCTCAAAGATCTTTACAATGCATAAAACCTAATACATCAAAAACCCTAGCCGTATTACAATGTCTTTCTTTTATAAGGAAAATACAATGGGAAAATACCACGGAATACCCAAAACCATGGGCCCGCAAAACAGCTGGCGAAAACAGCCCCAAAAATTTTCTTCGGGGGCGCTGCCCCCGAAACCCCCAGCCAGGGGGGATGGGCCCCCCTGGAACCCCGTGGGGGGGTGATGCCCCCCCACACCCCCCCGCTGGGGTGAGTGTACAATCCACCTACATATCATATAGAACTGGGGTACAAACATGGCTGATACAATATCATCTATGAGACTAGAAGATCTGGCTCCACAACCAACAACATACCTCCACCTTGTCAAGCGGGACGAATTCCCTCAATGGGTGGTTCTTTCTGCATTTAGCACAAAATACATCAAGTGCCAAATCTTCTTTTGTCTACCTCTTCTTTGCTCTCAAAGCATCCAACTGTGAGGAAATAGAACTCATCATATCCATTTTAAATTTTTCAAAAAGATTACCTATCTCTGCCCGAGTAGCCCCCCCACTGGCTGACTTTTATGCCCTTGTAAGGACATCTCAGTCTCTGGTGCTGGTTCTAGATGATCCCCTAGAGTATATTTGACATAGATCTATGATATGATCAAAAGGTTCTCTTAAGATATCCCCTTTTCCTAGCAGATTAAGCATGTCCAGGCAATCTTCTCTAATTCCTCATAGTAGAATAATTTCGAGGACATCTTTTCCAATATCAGCATGACCAGATCTCTGCAAATTTTGTAAAATTCTTTCTACAAAATCCTCCAAACTTTTCTCCTCTTTTTGGACCATTTTAAACAATTCTTCCCTCCTATCCTTAGTTCTGCAATAATATTGCTATTTAGCAAGGAAAACTTGTTTCATTTGGTCCCATGCTGTAACAGTCTAACCACCCAAACTCATAAACCAACATAGGGCATTTCTCTTTAAGGTAGCAGGAAATAGTTTCAACTTTTGTGCACTGGAGGTGTAATCATAACTCCGACAGAGGATATCAAGTTCAAAAAGAAATTCATCTAGATCTTCAGTGGACTTACCATAAAAATTTGGCAAGACCGAACTTGAAATATTCTTCATGGGAGCCACCCGGGTCTCTATCGAATAGGGAATTCAAGTGTAGCAATAGTTTCTCCATGCTGATTATTCCCATTATCACCTATTTCCTCTTCATGATCATTAGGGTGCTCTTGATGCTCTCCATGTTCTTCATTATTCATGTTTTCTTCATTCCTTTGTTCTTCTCTCCTTCTCTCTTCCTCCAGTTCTTGTCGATAATCCAACCACTCCTCCTTAGTTACTTCTCGTCCGTTGATTCGATAAATCTCCTTTGGATTCCTTGTACCCGCAACACTTCCCTTATCTTCTGGAGTTCGCTTCTCCTAAATGGGAGTTGAAGCTTCTGTTGCCTTCTCCATGGTTGATATTGATGATTCAAGCTTGGGTAGAATGGAGCTTCCTCTTCCTGGATATTTTCGCAGTAATCTGGTAGAGGAATCATCTTTGGTGATCAATTCATCAATAAATGCTGCTCTTCCTAAACCATGGTTACTTCCACGACCTCTTCCACCTGCAAATTTAGTGCTTCTGGGGGTTTCCCGTCCTTTTCTTCTTGTATTTATGCAAGCTTAAATTTCATACTTGATTCTCGGGGTAGAAACCTGTTTGGTTTGTTGAAGGATGAGCAACTCTTCACTATGTCTTATCGTCCCTGCAACCCCAAAAATCAAGATAGCTAAAGAAATCAAATTACAGCTACAATCTATGTCTACCAAGTACCTTCCCTGACAATGACGCCAAAATGTTGGTCACTATAATTGCCTATTAATTTTAAGTTAATAAAAATAGTGCTCAATATAAATTGTCAACCTAGAGAAGTCTGGTTATTTCAAAGGTAATCAAGCAAAGCCTATGCGTAAACATTTCAGTAACTGATTAGATAAATGAAAGACACCCAATCTAACTAGTTTCTAAATCTATGCTCTGCTAACTGCTCAATCCAACTTCAATCACCAAATTGACTATTTAGGATTAAGAAAGTTCACACTCCTTCTATGTTATTATTTCCAGGATTAACTGTTCAAGAATAATTTAGCTAAATTGCTTTTGCAAGAAGTTAAATCCTAAAACATTAGCATCAAAGAGATTCAATCATAACTGCAATGTTCAACCATAAAAGGAATCAACCCTTCTTATACTCTGTAATTCTATGTATGATCTACTTGTTTCAACACTTCATGAAAGGGATTTAACAACAGTAATACGCAGTAGTAGAGCAGAACTGTAACAGTAATAATAAATAACACACTTGCAGAGAGAAATAATACACTCCTCATTCAACTGTTTCAACAATCAGCTAACGAAGGGAAATCCTATTCTTAATGCTCACACCATTTAGTAAACCAAAAGGAATTCTAATCAATAAGTTCTATGCCTAATAACCAAACTGTTGCAGCAAATCGAAATTGAATCTAATTGCAATTCCACACCACACGGAACTAAAAGATAAAAGGAAACAACAACTAACTAAGATCGGCACCTCTGCGAGAAGGTGGGCCCTTTCCTTCTAACAGAGATGCCGCTAGAGGCTACCAAAACTCAATACACAATAATTAGGAAAATGTTTCTTCTTTCATTGATAATGGATCTCAATTACAAATTTCTTCACTCCTGTTACAAGTTCTCCCAAAACAATTCTAACATTTTGTATGATCTCGTCTTCCCATATATACTTAGACAAGACGGTTCAGGTTCCTTTAATTCAGGTAGCCATGAATATCGGAGATCTTCAGGCTTCCAAATATACAATTCAGAAAATAGAAACAGTTATAACAGTTGTTACATTAAAATGAATTATGTTCATAATCAATTGCGCTTTCACAACTGGATCTGATCCAACGTTGAACGAGTCTCAGCTAGTCGCGTGGGAGGATAACCTGGTTTGTTTCAGCAACAATCCAAGCCAAGCCCTGGATATATGCAACTGTCGCCAAGTGCTTCTGCACCCACGTGTATCAACAAGCTTATATACCTGGATTCCCTTAGGTCTTCAATCACTTCTCATCAATTCATCACAAGTCAGCATAATGAGGAATAAAAATCCATAATCACAAGCATTCTTAAGCATTAATATAACAAAGCAATAATGAATTATATATGTTTGAATCCATGCCTGTCCTTGGGAAAGATAATGACTTGGTTGCAAATAAAAGGAAGAAACAGGGAAAAAAGGCTTAATGGAAGTAAGCAAAAAGGGCCATTTCTGGCACCCAACACTTCTCGAAGACAACACATTCCGATAGCTAAAGAGACTACTATATAAACTTGAAATATTCCCTTTAGTTTACTTTTTTTTTATACTTGATTTCTTTATATAACTGGCATTGATCTACCATAAAGAAGCATTGAGGTAAGGAATTTGAGACCATCTAAATAAAGGAATCTTTGATCCAATGGTGTTTATTTTTCCTCTTAAGACATAATAAACCTTTATTAAACCTTCATTGTGGATGCTTTGCTAAATATAATATGATAAGTTTTATTATTCTATTGGAAATGCAAAATATTTTTATTATCAGGTAGAACCTAGCAACAACAACATCAAGAAAGGAAGCACCTAAGGAACTAGATTAATTAATGTTCAATCATAGCTCACACAAATAAATGAACAACATATATGCAGTATATACCTTAAGACAACCTGAAACAACCACTTTATACTATCCCTTGAACCAACAAACTACTCAAACTTATATAGGCATCAGTCTCTCGATCTAGGAAAGAACTACTTGATAAAACAATAATGGACAAACGAGTTCCAGTTTCAAGCTTTCAAGTTCAGTCTAGCAAGCAAGCTCATTGCCCCTAAATAGTGTCAGGGAGTAAGCACCAACAATTAGCCCTTCTACTATTTATATGATGAGTAGGACGCAGTCACTCAACCTGAGGAAGGACAGTTTAAAAGAACAATGCATTCCCTCATGACGAAGGGCGAGGTACGTTCTAACTCACCTGGCACATAAAGCTGAAGAGTATTATAATTTCAATACTGAAAGGTGGCCTTAAGAGACTTGGCACAAAAATGACCACATTATAGCCACACTTTTGACTGAAGTTACAAAGTAAATTATCTAGTAAACGAAGAAGTTGATCCAAACAATTTTAGTTGCTCCCATGCTTCCCGACTCCTCAATAAGTATATGCCTAATATCTTAAATAAAATCAAAATTAAAAAACAAACAAACTATCTTAAAAGTTTAATAATGGGAGCACTTCTTTGCACCTCTTTCATGTATACAATAATATTTCATACAAGCGCTAAGCCCTTTTTAGTTCAACTATGAGCGATCAATTTCTCGAAAATCTAGGAGTATGGGGATTTTAACTTTTACATACCCAAAAATATTAAAATTATTTGTATATATGCATAATCTTGATGTAATGTATCCATCAAGGATGATGGATAATTTGTCTAATAATCAAATTACTTTTTTACACCATGAATGCTTGACCATATTCGTCATCCGCTGTTCACTCACATGATAGGGTCATCCACTAATGACTTTTGGCATGAAATTGTTGCTGTGCAGCCATCCATTTTGATTGGATTATTGTTTAAAAATGCACAGAAGACAATCCCTTACACCTTTCACCCCAATAAATTTATGTAAATTCAAATGATATCTCCATTAGTTTCTCGATTGAATAAAATATTGTTTAAAAATACACAATGCACTCTTAATTTGAAATAGCAATAAGTCAATTGCAGACAGTGAAAAAGCTCTATACTTTATAGTATATAAAATTGTCTAAAGATTACAATCTTTCTGTAAACTAACCTGAGAATAAGCCATCCAAATAACATGCAGAACGCTTACAACCATAACCAAACCCACATTAGATCCCAAAAATATCCATGTTCTTACCCCAATCCCAAGTCTAGGAGATGCCAAAGAATTAAGATGCAAAATATAAGAAACAAGTAAAGTTTAATACCTCCCTTGAAGTGGAGATAAAAAAAGAAAAAAAGAAAAAAAGGGGACAGCTGCTATATAATCCTCCTACCCTGAAGCAACTAACACCGGAACAATGGAAGGGATCATGAATCCCGCATCAAGAGATCTTCATGAAACTTAAAAAAAATGCAGCCCTCACAAACTTAGAGACCACGCCTAGACATACGATCAACCTCCATATTGTTTGCACGCAATATATGGTGGAAGCGAATCCCCTGCAATTCCGAAAGTATCCTACGCATCTGTGACATCCAAGGAGAAAGAAAAATGGCATGGATATCCCCTAAGTTGTTGGCCCAATTGATAATAATCATGGGGTCCCCGATGACGTGAAGAAGATCAATCTTGATCGTAGCGGCAAAATAAAGCACCATCCATAGTGCTACCAATTATGCCCTGGTATTAGATCCAATACCACAATTCATCCATAAAAAATAGCTTCTTCAAGCATCCATTTTGATGATATCTCCTGTCCCACACTTAGTGCCCGACACCTGTGAGGCACCATTGAAATATGCTATAACACCCGTCTTTGGTAATAGGGTTGGTTGGATTAGAGTAATTTTTTGCTTGTTATAAATTATTCTCCCTGAATATTCATGAAATCCAACCACAACAATACCAGCACATCTAAAGGGGATAGTGAGCTTGTTTTCAAATAACAAGAAATTCCTAGATTTCCATGTTTCCCAAATGATGTAGGTTGTTAGCTCTTCTAGCCCTCTGTTAGATGCAAACCATTTTTTAACACATTCTTGTGGTGAAGATCCAATCCACAATCCAATAGAAGGGAAGGATATTCTGACATACTCCCATACCTGTGTAAAATATTGACAGTCCATAAACAAATGGGTCACTTAATCATCTACCATTTTACAGAGAATGCATCTGTTTGGACCATGAAAACCTTTTTTCTGCAGATTTTGCCAAGTAAAGAGTCTATCTTCAAGTGTCAACCAAATGAAAATTTTTAACTTAAGTGACAGCTAAGACTATATAAAGATTCACTGGTGACAACTAAGACTGTATAAAGATTCACTCACCAATTTCAAATGTACTTTAACATGGCAAGATCGACCATAGAACACCATGACATATACAACTAAGTCTCAATTAACAATCGCCTAACATTTACATGTTATAATTATCAAACTTTAACTTTTTGCTTTTTCAAACAACATCTCTTACCTTGACATGTACAACTCTTGATTAACAATCCCCTAACATTTGCATGTTATAATTATCAAACTTTAACTTTCTGCTTTTTCAAACCGTCTCTCACACCTTGGCAAGGACTTGCTGCTCCGCAGCCCTTCTTGTTACATTATAGTTTAATAGTGTGGTAGCGGATATTCTAACAATGTGGTAGAATATATTATATTATAGTCAATTATAATATTTTAACAATGTCCTATGCTATATTCTTAAAGTAATTACGATTTGAAATTTTGAATTTAAATTTTACTTTAGTCTTAATAAGAGCATATATTCAAATTACTGCTGAGAAGATTATAGGAATTTCAATTTTTTTTTGGCAAATTTAAACAAAGTTTTCTCATACGTCCATCACAAAATATATCCAATGCCAGATAGCTACCAAAAAGCACAGGTTAGAAAAGATGATATGTTCCTCAGCCACATTTTCATAACTCCAAAAACCATGATTAATTATAGTTTCTCCAATGATGCTCCAACCACTCCATGAATCTTAAGGCCCATTTAAGACCTCAAAATTCCCCTAATTTATAAGAAGTACAGTATAGATAAAACTTGTCCTTGGAATGGCTTGAAACATGATATTTCCAACCTAAGAAATGAAAGTAAGATCCTCTTTCTAGGATACTTCAATGCCAACCAAGCTATTATCTTAAGCAATGATTCTAACCCCAATCCTCAATGTCTAGATGAGGACATTGTTTTAGCTAGTAGATACAAAAGCAACTCTGAATCCTTGGTTGAGAGTTTGTTTAGTGCCGAGCTAATCAAGCTTTGTACTTCTCTGTGAAGAACCTGCAACAATTAATTAATGAGAATACGCGAGATAGTAGAAATAGCAAAACTCCGAATCACTTTTATTGATTGCAAGCCACCGTCGAGGGGGAAACCTCCTTTGAGCAAGCTCAATACAAATAACTTCACGGTACCCTCATTGGTCTCAACACAAACTTATATATTAAGTCTAGGCACCAATACCATGTGTCAATACAAACCATGGGCCAATACAAACTATGGATCAACAATTACTACGGGATGACTTACAAAGCATATGCGTCCAACAACAATAATACAAACTATGGATCAACAATTACTACAGGACGACTTACAAATCATATGTGTCCAACAACAGTATACTAACAAAGTAAATAGAAGGGTTGAAATGGGTTCCTAACATCCCCTATCCCTTAGAAAAACCTTTGTCCTCAAAGCTTTAGATGTGGAAATTGATGCAGAATCTGAAGGAGTGGTTCCCCTGTAGCATCCTTGGCTTGCATACGGGCCACTGACGCCTTTTGAGTTTCAGGGAGGGTTTCTTGGAAGGCTATAGACGAAGAAGAACCATATCAGCTGCGTGAAATTCTTGATCATGGTTTCGAAGAACCGAGTCAATTGCCTGAATTGGGGAGCTACTGAGGGTGTATGGAAGAAGAACTGGTGGTGCCTGTCCATAGACTACTTCATATGGTGTCCTTTTAGATGTGGTATTGTACCACTGGAGCGCTTCTAGGAAATCCATAGAAATAGTTGTCCAAATCTTTGTAGGGATGGGCAAGGGTTTGAGCAATCCCGAAAGGAGTGTCGTTTCACCCTTGTTGACCTGGAAAGTATCACAGTCAACCCCCATCTGTTGAACTATCATTTCCAGTCCCTGCCAAAATAAGTTACATTGTTCTCAGTCATACATTTTGAGGAACCCAGAGTGCCCTGCCGATGAAGAAGCATGGAGTTCATAGAAGAGATAGCCCTATTGAATAGATTGCAACCAATTTGGAACAAGCAAAGAAATTATTGTAAGAGGAACTGGGTCATCAAATGTGTGAGAATGAGCATCTGCCACCATATTGTCCTTACCCTTCTTGTAAGTGATCGCATAGGCATAACCCATGAGTTGGATAACCCATTTCAGGTGTGCTAGGGAGGAGACTGATTGTTCCAGGAAATTTTCCAGACTCTGGATATCAGTCTTGATGCAGAAATGATTCCCTAATAGGTATGGCTTCCACTTCTATACTACATGCAAAATATCCAATAGTTCCTACTGAGATGTAGATGCGGCTAAAGTCTTATTGGAAAGGTCTATTAAAGGAGACAAGCCCACTGGTTCAACAAAGACACCTGCATATCTATCCAAGGAAGTAGGGGAGATCATTGATGGGTGAATCTAAATGGAATGGAGTTGAGCGATGACACCATGTGAATTCTTCTTAAGGATATTTTCTAGGCGATGTGAACTCATGATGCGGAGAGACCCTTGTTGCAAGCCCGTAAATTTGTGTTGTTTCCCATTGACTGAAAACTGCATCCAAAGTTCAGCAAAATCCCATAAGATGGGACCAAGTGTGAGTAACCATTGAACGCCCAAAACTACATCACATCCACCTAGGGACAGGGCAAACATGTCATAGCACAGGTTATAATCTTCCAGAGAGATATGCACATTGTGACACTCCCCCTTGCAAGGTAAGGTGCCCCCATTGGCAACCATGACTTCAAAGTTGGAGCAAGGATGGACAAAACAATCAGCCTGTTTGGCGATCCGAGGGTCAATGAAGTTATGAGTGGTACCAGAATAAATGAGTATTGTAAGAGGAAGCTTCTTGAAGTAACCCTTGACTCGCATTGTTTGGGGGGGTGGTGACGCCGGATAGAGCATGGAGAGATATCTCTGATTGGTCATCCTGAGATGGGGGGTCAATAGGCGTCTCTTGAATGTCGACCTGGGAATCCATTGTATCCAGATCTTCATCACCTATTTTAGAGGCAGGCGGAGAATCCATGTCCAAGAGATAGAGATTTTACTGAACACATCTCTATCCCTGAGTGAATTTCTCATCACAATTATAACAAATCCCTTTTTCTCTGCATGCCTGCATCTCTGTTTCAGACAAATGCTTGATAGGAGTTGGTCGAGGAGCTAGCGGGATGGGAGGTCATTGAGAACCCATATTTCGGAAGGGAACAAAAGTGGGTTTGGAGCGTTGTTGAGCTGCAATATTGTCTTCTGCCAACTTAGCCAACTCCAGGGCTTCCATCATTGTGTTGGGACAGAACATTTTGACCTCTGAGCGGATTTCATCCTTAAGACCACTGATAAAACAACTCCTATAGAATTCATCAGACAATCCTTCTGTGTGATTGGCTAGTTTCTGAATTTTTGTCTGATACTCTCTCACAGTGCCAATTTGACGAAGTTTAGTGAGTGCTCTAGTGAAGTCATCAAAAGCACTAGGACCAAATCGTTGCAAAAGGAGTTGGAAAAAATCTGTCTTTTTTGGCTCGTCATGAGCCTTGATGTACCAACAGTACCATTCAAGGGCTTCTTGTTCCAAATGAAAGGATGCAAGTGGAACTTTTTGGACATCAAAAGTATTATACAGACTGAAATACTATTCTGCATGATAGATCCATCCAGTCGGATCAGTACCATTAAAGCGAGAAAATTCAAGCTTCGAACCACGAAAATTGCTGGAAGAAGAAAACCCATTGTCTAATGAAGACTCGGACTGTCGTTTGTTGTTCATGGCTGAATGCTCAAGATGGAGGCCGAGAAATTTTTCATCTAGATCATGGAGTTTGGTTTGGATGGCTGCAAGTGCTTCCTCCATCGTTTTTGTTCCTGTGTGGGTGACAACCATAACCAGAAGTTTTTTTTTTGGAATGGATAGAAAAACACAAACAGAAGCTTATTTAGTAAAGGAAAATTTGGATTTGGGAAAAACTAGGATGGGTAATTGGGGTTTGACTAGGTTTTGGACACTTTGGAATGGATAGGGAAGCAAAAAATGAGGATTTCAGAAGCGGGGTGAAAGAATGGGAAAATTTGCCAGAGAGGGATAAAGAAGCAGAAATAGGGAATGGACACGGTGGCAAAATTTGAGGGTGATTGGGTGAAAATCGAAGGAGTTATGGCAAACCCTAAAAATAGACAAATATGGGATTTCTGGCTTTGGGAAGTGGAATTTGGGATAGGGTCCTCAGGAGTGAAATATGCAGAATGGGATTGCAGGGGTGTCAGTGAAGTTTAAGGGAAAACAGAGTTAAAACAAGGGAGATATGGCGAAAAAACAGTTTTTTTTTTTCCAGAATGGATCTGAAACGGCTGTCTGAATGGATCAGAAACAGCGGGATCTGGAACGTCTCAGAATGGATCGAAAACGGAAAGATCTGGAACGACTCAGAATGGATCGAAAACTGTTGGATCTGAAACAACTTTTAGAATGGATCAAAACCGGCTTTCGGAATGGATCTGCAACAACGCGGAAGTGATCGACAACAGAGGGATCTGCAATGGTGCGAAAGTGATCGGTAACAATTCATCTGAAAATAGATATGGACCCCAGGTATGTTCAGATTCCCATCATTTTAGGGGATTCACTCGGCCACCAATCTTGTCTGACGGCTTGCGTATTGGGGTAGTATCCCTCACTCCACGGCTCAGGTAAAAATGATAACCGCTTTGCCACAAACGACAGCGCTTGGTTTACCTCACGAGTGAGAACTAGTCAATCAGGTAAGGTTCGTTTCCCTTTTCGCTGGTAGGTCATCTCAATGGGCCAACTACTTCAGGGTTCCTGTGGTACTCCTCACAATGAGTTTTAGGGCTTATGCCCAAGTACTTCCCACAGTTAAGCGGATAGGGATTATTCCCAGATCCGAAGTTGCAACAGATGGGAAAAAAAAATTGGCATAAATTTCACCCAGCAAACCCAAGAAAGTGCTCTGATACCAGATGTGAAGAACCTGTAACAATTAATTAATGAGAATACGCGAGATAGAAGAAATAACAAAACTCATAATCGCTTTTATTGATCGTAGGCCACTTCGAGGGGGCAACCTCCTTTGAGCAAGCTCAATACAAATAACTTCACGGTACCTTCATTGGTCTCAACACAAACTTATATACTAAGTCTAGGCGTTAATACCATGGGTCAATACCATGTTTCAATACAAACCATGGGCCAATACAAACTGTGGATCAACAATTACTATGGGACGACTTACTAAGCATATGCGTCCAACAACAATAATACAAACTATGGATCAACAATTACTACGGGATGAGTTACAAAGCATATGCATCCAACAACAGTATACTAACAAATTAAATAGAAGGGTTGACATGGGTTCCTAACATTCTCAATATCTAATAGTTTGCAATGGTCTTGTGAAGTGGCAAAAATCCAACCAAAGTGACTACTATCCATGGTTTGGGTAGTAGTGTCGTAGATTACATGATATCTAATATCCACGTATAAAACTAAATAGTAAATTTTGACATCTTAAATGACCAAGAGCCCGACTCTAACCATAGACCTTTAACCATAACTCTAAACTTTGACAAGCACATGAGCCCCATAACATAGAATTATAATAACCAAAAGTACTTGATCTTCGATAAAACTAAAATTGATATATTTTTAAGGGATTTAAATAATGAATTAAATATATTATTAACTAAGGACGATATTGATTACCTCTGTCATAATTTTACCACAACCCTCTACTTCGATTAACAAATTCTCTATCACAGTGCCATGTAAAAAGGAGAATAGAACGACCAACACTTGTTATGATAAAGAGTGCAAGCATACTAGAAAATCCATTCAAGTATTATTCTAATGAGTCCTTGAAAACCGATGAGATATATAAGTACAAATCTCTAATTAAAAGGAAAAAAAGGTGTTATATAAATAGAAAACAAGTGAATCTTTTGCACATTTATAAGTTAGAAACTAATAAATTCTAAGCCATAGAGCTAGAGAAAATAATTTGATTATCATGATGGATTGGATTCCTACCTTCAAAATATTTAAGAATCCCTTGATGTGGGGAACAACATTCAAACCCTTTTTACAGAGGAAGATGTTTTCTCTTTAAAATACATAGAGTTTGGGTTAAGTGACTTGCAAAAGGGAAATATAAGTACATTGAAGGATACCAAGAAAAAATATTAAAATTTGTGGTCTATCATCATCCTCCACATTTATGGGCTCTTGAATTTAACAATCAAGCAGGGTGCCACTAAACCCTGGACATAAAGCCTCATTGTTCCTAGTCTTAAAATTGGAGATAAAAATAATCCATCGAATTATAGGACCATTATGATTATCCCTCTTTTAGTGAAATTATATGGAATTATTCTAGAAAAGAATATCAACATATGGCTAGAATGTCATGGAATGAGCTAAAGGCCAAGCAGGATTTCAAGGGTATCATCCAATTGTGGAACACCTTGTTACTCATAGGATTATGGTTGATGAGTATCTCAATAATAAAATCAATCTTCTGTGCTGCTTTGTTGACTTTAGAAAATCATTTGGCATAGTTCCTAGAACTAAAATTTGGAATAGATTAGAAAAGCTAGAAGTCTCATTTCGAGTTGAAAGATGTTGTGGTAAGGTTGTACGAGAAGGTTATTTCCAAGTTTAAGAACTCTAAGGGTTGATAAGAAGAAATTAAAATTGTAATATATGAGTCAAGTAAGTTTGTCCCCTATCCCCTGCCCTTTTTTATATTTAAATCGATAAGCTAAAGGTTTGTTTGGAAGAGGTGGGTCGAGCTGGCATGAGTTTAGCTAGTATAGTCACCATCATTCTTCTCTATGCTAATGATAATGTTCTTATGTTGTGGAATCCCTATGATCTTGACATGCAACTAAAAATTCCCGAGGAGTTTGCTTTAGAATGGGTATGATTGTTAATATTGACAAAACAAAGGTTATGATAATCAAATCCCGAAAGATCACTTGTGATAATTTCATGTATGACAAAAACAACTTGAATGGAGTGACTTCATACAAATATCTCAGTATTGATATTCATCATAAGCTTAACTGCAACTATAGCATTGGGAAAATGATTAATGGAGGGTGAAAAGTTTAGTATGGACTTGAAAACAATGGTGAATTGGCAATCCTATGGCTTTAGGATAAGAAGAAACTCCTCGTTGAGACTCTCATCACTCTTGTTATTTTATATGGATGTGAAGTTTGGGGTTGCATCATCTCTATAGAATCATGGAGAAGGATAGAGAAAATACAAAATCATTTTATAACCTATAATCTCAAAAGTAAAGGCAATACCCCCTATCATATCCTCCTTATAGAAGCGAGTATCTCCTTGATTGAGAGCATGGCTATGACTAGGTACCTAATGTATACGAACAAGACAAACAACATGGGAGACAAGAGGTTTTCTAATATTGCTTCATACTCTAATCAAAGCCACCTATGACTTATGTGAGGTTTGCATAAAAACACCAAGCCTTGGCTAAATATAGGAAGGGGTCGCTATGTAGAATAGTGATAATGTCGAAAGTATTATTACATCTAAATTGAAGGAGAAGATGTTGTAAGTTAGAGGATAAGAGAAAATTAAGATTTTATAAGGAAGTGATCAACCCTAATCTAGAAGATCAAAAATATTCTTATGTTTTAGCTAGCTTAAAAAGAGTGTTGAACATTGTTAAAATAAGAACAAACTCTCATGAGCTCCTTAGTGAAATATGGAAACAATTCTTAAAAAGTCATGCCATGAAAGAAATATTTGTGACACCAAGACGGTTGAAAATGAAAATCATTTTCTCATAGAATGTCTTATTTAGACCCACATTAAAAGGCAATTTCAAAATATTGGTTACAATATTTACCTTTCTAACATTTTCACTCGTCACAAATATGGTGATTTAGGAATGCTTCTCTTAAAACTTTTCAAGCATAGATATAAGATTCTAAAGAAAACCAAATGACTTCTTAGGTTTAATAAATCAAAACGATTTCAATAAAGATTCATAACTACTTTCATCATCATAAGAATTTATTATTAATGTGATCCCATATGATAAAGTACAAAATTTTATTACTTAATAAATAAATATTTTTTCCCAAACTAAATATAAATAGAAAATAATAAATATTTAAAATTTCAGAAAACATTTCATATCTATATTTTTCAAAACATGAAATACGTTATAAAAAATTTATAATGATAAATATTATTCCAAAGTAAAAATAATTTGAACTAGACACGATTACAATACACGCTGACTAACACAGTGCCCACTCTGGTCCTCTGGTTCTCGGCCCACATGACATATTGTAAAGATTAACATACAAAATCTATCATATATATATATATATACCCACGCTGCGCGTAGTAGCGGGTGGCTGCTTTGAACGCGCACCTCGGCTGCACTCGCCTATCTATCTATGCATTCAAATCCTTAGTTACAGAAATTATTCAGTAACAGTTGTCGCTTATCTATCTATCGCCACCAGTAGTAGTGCTAGAATTGATTTCCTTCGAAGGTCTGTCCAAATTGCCAGTCAGACGGAACAATGTTGTAAGAAGTCACCGTTCGGCCAGCGCTAGAGGTGACTTGAAGGGAGAGAGCATGCCCCTTGAGAATGGTGTTGCACTGCCAGTTCTGTCCCCAGTTCCTCGTCAGAGGCAGCCACCCCGTCTTCGACCCCTTCACCTTCACGTCGGCCACCACTCCGTCTCCGCCCACGTTGGTAACCAGGATCAGGTAGAACCAGTAGTTTCCGTTAATGGTGAACCTCATTCCTCCTTCCTTCACACACGCCACTCTGCAGACATTGCATTTTATCCCCACAATTATTCAACATTTCACAATTTAGAAGTGGGATCTTTAATAATTTAAAGCAGAGAAGCTGAGTACCTTCTGTATTGGACTGGCACGATTCCGGCCTTCCAGATGCCGATCTGTTGGAACGCAGGCATCGCCATGTCGAAGTGCTCTCGGGGAGGATTGCACCACCCGCCATCGTCATTTGCGAGGGCGTAATTGGGCGGACAGAAATTAGTGGCCGTGATGACAATAGAGGGGCTGCCCGGCAGACACCATTGCGGATCATCAACACACTTAATCTCAAAACACGCGCCGCAGGATGACCCACTATTGAAGAGAGCAGTACTCAGAGCAGCAGTGGCGGTGCCATATCCTTGACTGTATAAGTTACCGTATCCACAAGCACCAGCTGCAACATTATACAGAAATCAATAAACATTAATCATGGGGAAGCTTGGTAGCACTGGTGCTTTCATAAGAAAACAAAAAAATGATTAGTACCCATGGTTCCTGAAGCATCTGCTCCTCCATAGAAAGTAGCGTGAGCATAGTTCCATCCGCCATTGTAATCATCAGCAGCAACCAACTTAATGACTAAGATTATCACGACTGCTACTAAAACACACCGAGATATCGACATCGATGGACTGATCTGCAACCTGCAAACGTAGTCACTGAAAAATAGACAGTGAGGCGGATGAGTCCAGGCAGTCACCAGTGCAGCCAAATCAAATCAGACTTGTGATAATAGTAAAGAAGGCAGTTCCTATTTATATTTACAGGATGTGGTAACGCATTAACGGTTGTGGCAAGTTTTGCGTGAATAAAGAGATGCAGAGATCTGCAAAAGCTACGACGTCACAGTCACCCCCACAGTCTCTGCCGCTATAAGTTTGAAATTATTCTGTTTGTTTTGGCCTCCTCCCAATCTTGTGCATGAAGCGAAGAAAAGGGATTACTATTTAGATTTCTCGATTAGGTCTTTAATGCTTTTCTTTTTCACTTTAGTTGGATTGAACTTTACCAGTGATAACACGTTTAGTGGAACCAGTATTTTCTGGCCTCCTTTAGTAATTATTCCTTACCATATACCTTTTATCTTGATGGAATAGATACTTTATCTTTAAGCTTACTTCATGGAGAAGAGTAGCATACAAATATCTAAGAAATATCATACTCGTAGCTTTCTTTTGTCCTTTGTCGTTACAACTTTCTTATCTAAATAACTCACAAATATTTTGTTTGAGATTACTGAGATGATTTCGAGATGTTCTTACGTAAAGTACAATGAAATTTATGTATATGTTATAATAAAAGTTCTTGTTCTCTTAGGATAACTTGTTCATATATATATATTGATATACAAGGAGTGGAATTTTGGTATATAATAAAATATATTAAAAATAAATTATGTTGTGGAATTTTGGTATATAATAAAATATATTGAAAATAAATTATGTTTTTGGAATGGTGATTCTTAAATTCAAAATATGGTTTAATTTGTAAAAGCATTTAACAAATATCTATCTCAATAATGTGTGGTTAATTTAAGTAATTTTTAATATAAATAAATTAAGATATCAAATCAATATTGTGTTTTGTCATTATTATTAACAAACATTATTTATAAAAAAAAAATGAAAACAAAATATTATTGTTAACAAACACTTTTCAACAAAGAAAGACAACATATAACAATGTACACATCTAAGCAACCACTATTTATCTCATAATAACTCGTAGAAAAGCATCATGATCACCCAAGGTTACATTAGAAAAAAAACACATAGAATGAGAGGAAAAGTAAGTGGAAGATTAGTTTTATTATCAATTTGTAAAGAAAAATTCAAAGCACAAGAGCATACATCTTGGAAATTACCAATTATAATCTTCCTTTTATGTTAACTAATATATTTTATAACCTAAGAAGTTGGCATCAATTAGCTTTGGTCACTACCTCTAAGGAGGCTAGTTAGTTGATGTGGTAAAAAATAATCATTTCATCAATAATTGCAAAACTATGTTATATAACCATAGCATTTCTTACTAAAATTGGGTTGTGTTCACACCCAACATTTAATTTTAGTAGCCTCCTAGTTGCACAAGCTTAATTGGTCAAAATTGTATATCTAAAAATTCATGGGGCTTGGCTAGTAAAGACAATATATATGCCCATCTTCTTTGTTGTCAATTTTTCTTCTCTATCTACTTCGATATGTCTTTGGATCACAAAAATAGTCAATTTCTGATTGGATGGATCTTTGGTAAAATTGAGCTTTTTTCGTTAGGATTGGATGAATTTGTTACTCCAACCTTCTTCAAAAATTGAACTTATTCAAAGGTCTAGAAAAAAAAATTCTACCTCATGAAGAAAGTGTTCGGGTGTGTGCAAGCTAATGAGGGTATCTTTTGACACGTTAGATGCAATAGAAAACTGAAAAATCAGACATCCATCAACTTACATGGATTTTTTGAGACACATGCACAATGAATCTTGCGATCAGTAAAAAATATGAAACGTAGGAAATTGAATGATGTTTCCGAATATATAATTTTTTTCTATTGAAAATGTTCTTAACTATCCAAAGTTTGATAATTTGTAACATGCACTCGTTATTTTTTGGACAAATTATAAGGTATATGTTTTTGTGGGTGCATCCTTTGAGCGCCTAAACCATGGAATCGACTTATGAAAACTGGTAGACATATAGAGAATAGGCATTACTAGTGCACCGTTATTCCCGCCTCCCCCCCCCCCGAAAAAATTAATTATCTAAGTGATCAAACCTCGAAAACAGTATGCCAATTGTGAGTGCAGCCTTCAAAGGTATTAATGCAACTATTTTGAAACGGGTTTTTTTATAGCATGTAGAGGTCGATGTCCTTTAGTGCACCATACATTTTTTTTTCAAAATGGTTGAGAAACGGAAGAGTTATGGACGAAACACTAACAATGTGGTTTTTGAGTTAACATGTCATGAAACAAGAAAAATATATATATATATATAAGAAAAATGCTATTTGTGTCTAAAATTTCATAAAAAATGATGGTGTGTAGCATACTGTAACCAACAGCTAAACAAAGGCACACTTAAAAAATTGAATATAATTCTCAATTAGCCATGTATATCATATTCCAAGGCACAGGAATGGTAAATCCGAAGCAAATTCCAAATCAAACACCTAGGAATAGGAATGGAACGCTAGATCGTGTGGAGGTTCGGGCATAGTGTTAAGTAACGTGCTCGTGTTTTGTTTAAATTTAAATTTTAAAGCCCGCCAAAACACAACGCGCACATGTTTTATATTTACATAACATGTGCATGTTTTGCAGTTACATAACTCATGCGTGTTTTGTAACAATATATTTTTTTTTGCTGAAAGGGGGTTATAATTTTATTTTTTGTCGATTATAACATTAAGAATAATTCTTGGTGCTAAGGGGTTGGAGGTAGAAAAAGGGGCTGGGAGGTGGTAAGGGGTTATAGGTAGAGAAATGGGGGTGAGGAGTGGTAACGAGTTAGAGGTAGAGAAAAGGGGGGGTGTTAAAGGGTTAAAGGGAAGAATTTATCACTAGAAGGGTGGGATAACTCCCTCCAAACAATGTCATCGATACAAATCCACAAAACAGGATCAGGGTGGGAAACAAATTTTAAAATGCAACCAAAACAATATGCGTGTCAGGCTTTTTCTTAAATTAGATATTAGTGCAAATATATAACCCTCTGGTTTTCTTTCCTGTTTTGAATGAAAAGATATTGTTTTCATTGCAAGTATTGGATTTAAGAGCATTTTCTAGTGTCAAGCCAACCTTGCATTTTCAGAAACAGATATAAGATAAGATTCAATGAACCCCCCTGAATGTTAATATTTGATATATTATTCCAAAATGAATAGAAGATAGGCCATGCACAACACAACTCGAAGAAATTTACGTATGTCAACTTCCCAATATTGTTATAGTTCTACCCTTAACCCCTAATCCCTAAGAAGGTTGAAGCTATAAAGAAACAACTCTCTAGTATTCATCCTGAAGTTCTTTTGTTTATGTCTAAGATAAAGAATCTCTCAATTCGTGAGATGGAACATATGGATCTTAACATGATTTATACAATCTATGTTTTATGAGAAACTGACCTTAGAACTTCTTAGAGAAATGACAATAAATCCTTCATTCTACATTTTTTAGCAAAAGAATATCAATTTATTATGACACAATGTAGTTATTACATGTGGAGGCAGAGGTTTCCTATGGAAGGCGAGTGTAGGGTTGAGCAGAGGAAAGATGTCGGAAAATGGGCTATTATATTAACTTTTCAAGTGGGAAAATGAATTACAGGTGGAAATATGGCGGCTGAGAGGATTCTGTGATTATCATTCCATAAAAATGGTATTCTCCCTGTATTCGGTCATCTGGTTGGTTGAAAGGCTTGCCTAAAAATCTGTAAATTGAAATTTTTTATTTCTTTGCTAAAAATTGAAAGGGACTTTCAAGTCACCTGCAAAACGCTCCTTTGTTGAAGTATGTAAGTTCTTCCAAAAACACAAGTGTATCATATGTTTCCATCTATACCGGAATTTATTCTCCTTGGAGCTTAATGTGGGAATATCAATAGGGAACGAGTCTCTCCAAAAAAAATTATGTCTACATCCACAAGTAACTAGGCCAAGTTAATGGAAATGAATCCCTGGACTACTATGGGTTTTTAAACCCTTTCTGAAGATCACCTTACATTACAACCTTGTACATGAGGTTTGATGTATTCAGTTAATGATTTGGTTCCATTATTTTCAATAAACCTTGATGTAGTAGATATTCCAGAGCTATTTCCCCCAAAATTCAATATTCGTATCGTTTCACATGCTTTGAAAGACTGTAATTTTTCTAATTTGATACACACAATCCATCGAAAAATGGTTGCGTAATTTATCACTTGAAGAGCAAGATAACTCCTCCAAACAATGTCGTCGACAGAAATCCATGAAAAGGGGTCAGGGTGGGAAACGAATTTTAAAATACAACCTAACCCCCACCACCCCCCATATCTCTCTCTACCTCCTCTACGTAACCCTTACTAACCCCTAACCTATAACCCATCTCTCTAACTCTTACTAACCCCTCTATGTATCTACCTCTAACCCTTTAACACCCCCCCTCTCATTCTACCTCTAAGCCATTACCACCCCCCAATTCCTTTGGATATATTTTTCACCAAACCAAACAATATAGTTGTAAGGTTAAATATAGCGATAAAAGTGTAATGTTAAATATCGCGACAAAATTGTGATGTTAAATATCGTGGAAGAATTGTGACGTTGCATATCGCCTATGCATTTAAGTGAACATATAACACGTGCACGTTCTATTCAACCAAAGCGCATGCATGTTATTTTTTCCTACGCCCCTAACCCCCCAAACCCACTAATACACCCCCTACAACTCTGAAAAAACCCCACATTAATTTATATTTACCCCCCCAACTCACTAGCACCCCCTTCTCTCTCTCTCTCTCTCTCTCTCTCTCTCTCTCTCTCTCCCCTCTCCACTCCCTAAACCTTACTAACTCCTCATCTCACTCTTTTTCCCTTGCTCCACTTACCCCCAATATCCTAACACCCCCCTCTATATCTACCTCTAACCCCTTAACAATCCCCCTCCGCCACTATCTCTAACCCCTTAACGATCCCCTGACCCCCCTATCTCTCTCTCTCTCTCCCCTCCTTTCCCTAACCCTTACTAACCCCTTCTCTCAAACTCTTTCTCCCCTGCAGGGAGAGGAGGGGGTAAGTGCCCTCTGTCTCTACATCTAACCCCTTAACACCCCCTAAAGTCTATCCCTTTACCTCTCTCTCTCTCTAACCCAAACACTCATGCTTGTCATCTATACCCCCCTTTCTCCCTAATCAACCCTCTCTCTCTCTCTTGCCATCCCCCCCCCCCCCTCTCTCTCTCTCTCTCTCTCTAACTCTTACTTACCCCCTATGTCTCTACCTCTAATGCCTTAACAATACCCCTCCACCTCTACCTCTAACCCTTTTCCACCCCCTATAGTCTCTCCCTTTACCTCTCTCTCTCTCTCTCTAACCAAAACACGGATGCGCCTCACCTATATCCCCCTTTCTCCCTAATCCCCATTCTCATCCCCAAACCCCTAGCCTTCTCTCTCTCTACCCCTTTCCACCCCCCAATCTCTCTTTCTCTCTCTCTACCCCCTATATATCTCTCTCCCCCTAGATATTACTTACCCCTAATCTCCTAACATACCCCTATGTCTCTACCTCTAACCCCTTAACAATCCCCCTATGTCTCTACCTCTAACCCCTTAAATTATCTCCCTTTACCTCTCTCTCTCTCTAACCCAAACACTCATGCTCCACACCTATATCCTCCTTTATCCCTAATCCCCCTTCTCATCCCCAAGCCCCTTGCCTTATCTCTCTCTCTACCCCTTGCCACCCCCCAATCTCTCTCTCTCTCTCTCTCTCTCTCTCTCTCTCTCTCTCTAGTAACCCCCTATATCTATCTCTCCCCCTAACTCTTACTTACCCCCAATATCATAACACCCCCCTGTGTCTCTACTTCTAACCCCTTAACAATCCCCCTCTGTCTCTACCTCTAACCCCTTATCACCCCCTAAAGTTGCTCCCTTTACCTCTCTATCTCTCTCTCTAACCCAAACACTCATGGTCCTCACCTATGTCCCCTTTTATCCCTAATACTCCTTCTCATCCCCAAACCCCTAGCCTTCTCTCTCTCTCTCTCTCTCTCTCTCTCTCTCACCCCCTATATCTCTCTCTCCCCCTAACTCTTACTTACCCCCAATCTCCTAACACCCCCCCTTTGTCTCTATCTCTAACCCCTTACCACCTCCTAAAGTCTCTCCATTTACCTCTCTCTCTCTATAACCCAAACAATCATGCTCCTCGCCTATATCCCCCTAATCCCCCTTCTCATCCCTAAACCCCTATCCTTCTCTCTCTCTACCCCTTGCCAACCCCTAATCTCTCTATCTCTCTAACTCTTACTAACCCCTATATCTCTCTCTCCCCTAACTCTTACTGACCCCCAATCTCCTAACACCCCCCCTCTGTCTCTACCTCTAACCCCTTAACAATCCCCCTCCATCTCTACCTCTAACCCCTTACCACCCTCTAAAGTCTCTCCCTTTACCTCTCTCTCTCTCTAACCCAAACACTCATGCTCATCACCTATATACCCATTTCTCCCTAATCCCCTTCTCATCCCCAAACCCCTATCAAATATGCACAAGATTCCAAAAAACCCTAGTTTTTGCATTCATGTGCATCTGTAAGAATCCAAACCATTGTCCATAGGTATGCACAAGAATCTAAAAAACTTCATGCCGCAACTATATATGCATGCCAAAAATCTCCCTATATTCATGTGCATCCATTTGTATCTAAACCATTGTGCTATAGACATGTACAAGAGTCCAAGAAACCCTAGTTTGTACTCTAAACCCCTATCCTAGAAATCCTATCCTAAAACATAGAGCGAAGCCTATAAACCCTAGTTTGTAGCCTAAACATCTATATTTGAATCTCGAACGTCTCAAACATGTATAGTTAAATCTTGAATGTCTCGAACATATGTGTTTGGAATCTACCTAGAATATATAACCTTGAATTAGATTATTTATATTATTATTAAAAAACCTAAGGGCAATGGGAACATACAAGTTTGGTGTTCCTCAAACGTTGAACATCAATTTTAGTATCCCTTTGAACTCAATGGGATCCACCAAACTTGGAGATATTCAAAACACAAAGTTTCCCTTGAACCCAGTCTAGATCACTAGATCAACTTCATTATTGTCCAATGAGACAATTATCACACTTTTTTCGTTTAATGAGTTTGGAGCGTACATATGCAAAGCTTCAATACAAGTCATTAATAAGTCGAAGGGATGGTAGAAATTACCCTTTCAAAATATGAGTATAGTAAGGTACTTTGCAATTATTGAACATAGGGCTCAACTTTGCAAATTCCTTCACCAGGAACTTGTGTCTAGTGTTCCCACGTGGAAAATTCCTAGACACACTTGCAGGACCTACCGAAATCCAGTTTTGTTGCACGGTTGGAATTCTATGCCCCCGGTAGGGATTGAACCATTTTCCTTGGAAGCATTTAGGGTGCGAGTTGTAACGGGTCATAGAATGGTCACCGTGGCTCAGATCGAAAAACCATCAAATCCATTGGATTCAGGACATCAGTATAGTTCTAGGGGTGCCCCTCTCCTCCAGGCCCATGGCCCATTGATCATATTTTAGGTCGATTTTGGAAACTAGGGGGTTTTGCTCAATAAGGGACTATGCAACTTTTGCACATAGGTGTCAACTTTACAAAATCCTCTACCGGGAGCTTATGGCTAGTGTTCCCATGTGGAACCCTCCTAGACACACTTGCAGGACCTACCAGAACCCGGTTTTGTTGCACGGTTGGAATTCTATGCCGTCAGTCAGTGTTCAACAAGTGTCCACAAAATCCTTTGGGGTGCAAGTTGGAACGGGCCATAGAATGATGACTGTTGCTCGAATTGACAAACCATCAACTCCGTTGGATTCAGGACATTGGGATAGTGCTATGGGTTCCCCTCTGCTCTAGTTCCATGGCCTAAAGATCAACTTTTAGGTCAATTTTGGAAGCTAGGGTTTCACTAAGTAAGATACTTTACAATTATTGCATATAGGGGTCAACTTTGAAAATTCATCGACTGAGAAATTGTGGCTAGTGTTGCCATGTGGAACATTCCTAGAAAAACTTGCAGGACCTCCCGGAAACTGGATTTGTTGCATGGTTGGAATTCTATTCACCCGGTCGGTATTCAATAGGTGTCCCTGAAATCCTTTGTGGTGCAAGTTGGAACGGGCCATAGAATGATGACCGTTGTTCGGATCGACAAACCATTGAATACATTAGATTTGGGACATCGGGATAGTGCTAGGGGTGCCCCTCTCTTCCAGGTCCATGTCCCATTGATCATATTTTAGGTCAATTTCATAAACTAGGGCTTTACTCAGTAAGGGACTATGCAATTTTGCACTTAGGTGTCAACTTTGCAAAATCCTCGACCAAGAGATTATGGCTAGCATTCCCAAATGGAACCTTCCTAGACACACTTGCAAGACCTCCTGGAACCCGGATTTCTTGCACGGTTGGAATTATATTTCCCCGGTGGGTATTCAACAAGTGTCCCTGAAATCCTTTGGGTTGTGAGTTAGAATGGGCTATAGAATTATGAGCGTTATTCAGATCGAAAAAATTTCATATCCATTGGATTCAAGACATCGAGATAGTTCTAGGGGTGCCCCTCTCCTCCGGATCCATGGCCCATTGATCATCTTCTAGGTCGATTTTGGAAACTATGATTTTGCTCAGTAAGGGAATATGCAATTTTTGCACACAGGGGTAAACTTTGCAAAATCCTCGACCACGAACTTATGGCTAGCATTCCCATGTGGAAATTTTCTAGACACACTTACAGGATCTCCAGGAACCCGGTTTTGTTGCACGGTTGGAATTCTATGCCCCCGATCGGTATTCAACAAGTGTCCCTGAAAGCCTTTGGGGTGCAAGTTGGAACGGGCCATAGAAAGATGATCATTGCTCGAATCGACAAACTGTCAACTCCGTTGGATTCAGGACATCAGGATAGTGATATGGGTGCCACTCTCCTTCAGGTCCATGTCCCAGAGATCATCTTTTAGGTCGATTTTAGAAACTAGGGTTTCTCTCAATAAGGGACTTTGCAATTATTGCACATAGGGTTCAACTTTGCAACTTCTTTGACCGAGAACTTGTGGCTAGCACTCCCACATGGAACCTTCCTAGAAACACTTACAGGACCTCCTGAAACCCAGTTTTGTTGCAGGGTTGGAATTCTATGCCCTTGGTAAGGATTGAATAGGTGTCCCTGAAAGCCTTTAGGCTGCGAGTTGTAACGGGCCATATAATGGTGACCGTGGCTCAGATCGACGAACCGTCGACTCCGTTGGATTTAGGACATCAAATTGATGCTAGGGTTACACCTCTTCTCTAGGTCCAAGGCCTAGATATTTCCTTATAGGATGATTTTGGAAACTAGGCTTTCACTTAGTAAGGGTCTATGCATTTTTTGCACAAAGGGGTCAACTTTGCAATATTTTGATTTTGATTGTATAACTAGACATTCAAAGAGTGGCACTCAAACCCGCCACATTCAATCTTAATAGATTGCTATGTCCTTATTGTGCCACGTCATTTGACATGTCCTTAGTGTTCCACTATATTTGCATTTTGAGCAATTAATGTTTTTTTTAAGAATTCAAAGTTCCAAATAAAAAAGGGAGGTGGTGTTTCATCGATGATACCTCTCTAATCCTTTCTAGCTTTGTCACTTTCCTTGACTTGTCCTTATGGTTTCTTAGGACCCACTTGCAAAAAATATGTTTTCGAGCTTTCTAATCTCTTTCATTTTAATTGGACAAGTATTCAAGTGATTTGTAATTTTTTATGGGGTATACAATTATTCATTTATGTGGGACACACAGGTGCATCACTTAGGTGTGTCAACTTTGTGCATCCTTTATGTTTGTTAGGTTCTTACGTGGGTAAGGAGCTTATGTGTTTCACTTGGTTGGGTCAGTTGCTTGGGTGTGTTGGGTGCTTATGTGTGTTAGGTATGTTGCAAAGTGACTTAGGTAGTTAGGGTTAGGATCATTACTAGGTTGTGTGTTGGGGTTTTGGGGGCTAGTAGGTTATCCAAAAATGGTATTGTGGTATATGGATTAGTGTTATAATCATTGCGGGGGTCAAGGTAAAAGATAAGTACCTATGTGGGAAAAACAAGTGTGTTTCATATGTGTTCCATCTATGTGCATCCTTTAATATGTCCAATAGGTGCTTAGGTAGGTTAGGTATTCATGTGCTTGAGTTAGATTGGCTTGTTCCTTATGTGTGTCACTTGAGTACATTGGGTGCTTACGTGACTAAGGTGAAACATGAGATACATTAGGTGGTTATGATTAACAGTGTTAGTGTGTTATGATAAAAAGGATCCGAGTGTAGTTGGTGAGTTGTGAGTGGGGCTTATGATAAAGGGATTATTGATTTAGGGGTCAAGGGTCGTTTTAATAGGATAGTGTCACATTCAACTTATGTGCATACCCATGTTTATTTTGTTATATGAGTGTTGTTAAGTCAGTAAATTTTCCTTCATTTTTGAGTTATTTTCTCCAATTTTGGTTTGTTTTTGAATCCACCTCAATTAAATTTTTGGTTTTGAGTTTTAGTTTTTGTCTTCTTAGAAACTTTATGAGTGATTGAATAAAGTTTTGAGTCCAGTATTTTTCAGATTTTATTTGATTTTGATGACTTTTTATATTGTAAATGGGGTCAATGAAAGTCATATTTTCAAAGATTGAATCATTAATGTGTTGAGAGAGCAGTCATAATCATTCCTTAAATCAAGTAGCTTTTAAAACCTCCGACAAATTAGCAGAAAGTGAAAAAAATGCTAAATTTTGGCATAGCAGCTATTCCTGTAGCGCTGGGCAAAATTTTAACAAAGAGCGCGCTACAGGAATATCGTGGTTTGAGTTTTTTGCAATTTTCGATCTGTTTTCAATCATGATGCAGTATGGGAGTGTCTAATCGCCTTGGGTGAGTGTTTTAACACGTGGTGGCTGCAGTTTAAGCATGATTTTAGATGGTGATTAGTCACGAAGCAGAACAAGCTTCATCATTGCAGGGTATGCGGAATCAGTTGCACACAAAACCAGCAAATCCCGGTTTAGCTGTCAAATGTCTCCTGTTACACACATTATTACAGAGGAGTAGTGTTCGTGAAGGAGAGCTCACTGCTAAAACGGTGGATTGTGTTGCTGAAGAGAGGAGACAGGTGTGTTTATCGCCAGCGAAAATTAGGGCTTTTTGATTCATTCACCAGTGGCTAAAGAAACGACATGAGGACACCTGTGCTTGAAGGAGAACATCATTGACACCCCAAATTGAAGACATTAAGCCACAATGGACGAGTAATTGGCAGGTATTCTGTTATAACCCTTATAGCTGGAAAATTTGGGTTTTTTGTCGCTGCACGAGTTTCTGGAGAAATTGGTTGCTGAAGAAGATATATTAGATCGTAAAATAAGGAATTCATCACTGAAATGGCTATCTGAAAGCCGGTCGAAGAAGCATGCATGAAATGTTGTTCTCATAACCTAATATACAGAGTATAGCATCGAAAGGACTCACTGAGCTTTCTGTAGTGCTCAGTTTTCACACAGAAGGGATTTTGGCTAGTTGGTGCAGGTGTTACACAGAAGGGGTTTGTTAATTTGTACAAGTGGTTTAAACATCGCTGAGAATTGTTATAACCTGTAAAGTTACTTGCTCAGAAAACATTGATTTAAAGGATTGTCCAGGAGTGTGCAGAAAACAGCTTATAAAACATTTTTGAAACCTGAAACTAGACTGTGCTTGTTCCCTGAAAAGAAGGATATGAGAAAACAGGTAGCAGATGAAGGACAGAATGACAGTCAGCCTCAGGTAATTCCACAGCATAATAAAGTCAAGTTCTCATTATTTGAAGACAAAAAGGAATTGCTGGAAAAGAAGTCATCACCTATAGCAGATTCTCAAGAAGAGAAGAAAGTTGATATCAAAGTGATTCCTGTAGCTAAAGGAGAAGTCCATAATCAACCAAGAAGCCCCATCACAGTCCTCTCAGATGATGAGGGGTATATGTTAAAAGAAGAGCAGTTTATTCCTGAGATTGAGGTTAAAACTGAGATTAAAGAAAATCAAGTTATAGAGGATAAAACCACAAAGCCTAGGAAGAAAATCAAAAAGCTGGAAGTGGTAGAGTTAGCATCTATACAACACCAAGGGAAGGAATTAAAAATGATGGATGAAGCTGCTCTGTGTATGGATGAGCTCAACGCCCCATGGTTTCACTCAGATATGGTGTCACAGTGGGTTACAGTTTCTTTTGATAGGAATGATAAAGAAAGAGAAAAATGCTTTTCAACAGGGTATTTGGTACAGAATTCTGCTCTATTTTCTCCTGTTTGAGTGATTGAATTCAAATGCATACCACAAGCTGATGGAGAGGAATTTCTGAAAACCAAAGGAGGTTTTTGTTCCTAAGATACTCATCTACAAAAACCTCTCTTGGTTTTGCAACAGCTGTCAAGGTTTGAAAGATTCGGTTTAATCTTTGCAGCCTATTTTTCAGGGATGTTAAATATTTAATATTTTTCCTGTTTTAGTGTTCATCTTGCGGGGCAGATTCTGATTGATTGGAGATGAATTTTGAAAAACCAAGAGAGGTTTTTGTCCATCATGGACCCATTAACAAAAACCTCTCTTAGTTTTTACACAGGTGTCACCAATTGAGAGATATGGAAGCTTCTTTGACACCTATTTTCCAGAAATTCGCCACATTTGCCAGGAATCCGATTTGCTATTTTTAGTCAATTAGTTGAGTTAGTTAGTTAATGTAACTGCTAGGAAGTTTGAATTTCGACCTAATGAGGGGGAAATAGAATGGGGTCTTTGTAATGATAAAAGAGGGACAAAAAGTCATTGTAAGGGTTCGAATTTTTGGAGAGCTAGAGGAGGTCTGCAAACTGTGCTTTCATCCAGACTTGTTCACTGCTAAGTATTGCAAACTCTCATATTGCATTTTTGATGAAATTATGAATATATGACTCCTTATTCCACTTCTGATATGTGTTGGCTTCATTTTAAACTTATACAGTTTCTTGATTGACAAATTCATTTCTGGTTTTAGGTATAATTTCCAGTGGTGCTTGTCTTTTATTGTATGAACTTCATTGCAATCTTTTGTTGGATTCCTGAGATATATATGCATCTTCATGGATATATGTATATGAATTAGTTTTTACTTATCTGTTGAATGTATTCCCTTATGCTCTTGAAGTTTCTAACCAAAACCTACAAAACAAAACCCTAAAAACCTAGTTTGGATTGATTTTATTTTTGAGATTGTGTTGGCTTGTTACCCTAGCCTTAGTAACAATTTCTGACACAAACAAGTGTTATCACAATAAAATTTAACCTACTTATATGGGCTGCATGAGTGCATCACATGTGTATGAAAGTCTAGATGCATAGCCTATGTGTGTTTGTCCCACTTGTTAAGTTTTTATGTGGGTTAGGAGTTTATGTACATCACTTAGTTGTATTAGTTTCTTATTTTGTAGGTTAAGTGTGTTAGTACATTGTGTTGATTAGGTGCATCACTCAAATCATTTCACATGCATATTCATATAATTCGATTGTGGTCAAGAACATGTTGTAAATGTGCATTGTTGTGGATACAATTTAACATTATATATGCAATTGGATCATTGTCAAGAACATTGTAAATGTGCATTGTTGTATTTATGCATTTTCTCAACATTATAACTAATATCTCCATGCAATCGTCCAAGCTATAAAAAAATGGGAGCATTACGCATATAAACATTATTGGCCATACATGTATGATCACACATAAGACCGAACTGTGAAGATGTCAAGAGACAATCTGAAATATATAATATATCATGGAAGTCATATAATACAAAAATAGAAGGCCCTTAGATGGCCTTTCAATGTACATGTATCAAAAAGGTTAATGATGTAAATGTAAACAAAGGTACTTTTGTCCAAGATCACACATCAAAACTCTAACTTCCTCTTGTAAACAAAAGTATGTATGTCATAGACTACACATCAAAACTCTAACTTTTTCTTGTTTTTTCCAGACTGTGGTGCTTCTTTCCTCTGTCTATGACTGTTGTGCATCTCTGGCGACTGCAAGTCAAAGATCATATTTCTTGATTAGGTAATTGAACTAATATTGAATCACTAACAAACTTAAAAAATTTAAAATACGACTCAATTGATTATAACAAACACTCACTGAATCCATCTGAGAAATAGAGGCATGTGGTGTCCTCCTAGCCGAAAGCCTCTCTGCAATGATGCTCTGCAAATAAAATATCCTCTTTCAATTAGCTCAACAATTATCAACATGTATGTGTGATAAAGTACTAACCAATTTTATAATTGATGAACATGTCTCACGAAAAAAATATGCTCTGGGACATGAGACTAAGTGTCATCTATAGCGAGCGGAGGCATAGGTTGAACATGAACCTAGATCACATGTTGTACTGGACTAGACTAGGGCTACATTCACCAAATAGTAAAATGGTTAAAGACATCATGCATGTGGATACACAATATAAATGAACTGTACATGTACAAATATTCAAGTAGATAACTCTGGGTGGCTTGTTCCCATTGTACATGCAACCTGAACAAAAGCATCAACAACCCTGCTAATGCCTGGCATGGAGGACTCTCTAGCCTGATGCTGTAAACATGCAAAAAAAAAACATTAATAAAAACAAGTTATGGAGTGAATTGAAATCTAACCAACAACTATCATTGAAGGCTATGTAAATTATCGTGGAATGAGTAAGTCCACCAACTCTTTTTACGGAAGAGGATCATCTAGTGTAGACAAGACCCTTCTCTACGTTTGGACTGCGGGGAGATCCAAACCAAAGCAGTGGTGGTTGAGTTGAATTAATGTATGCAGTCACAGAGTGTTGTCATAGTTAGACATGGACATGAATACATGAAATAATATGTATTGAAAAACTAACATGTTGTAATACTTACCTCTTCTTGGGACATCTCTCCCACATGGGAGGGATCACTACTACCAAATTCTTGCCCCTCTGCAGAGCCAGATAACAAGGTATGCAAGTTTAAAGATTATAAATGTTACCAATCTATAAAGGAGTATCACTAAGAAAAAATAATTTGAACAAGATTTAGTCATTAACCATGTACTTACATTCCTAAAAAACTCATACAAGCCCGTTGTGGGGAATTCGCTCAAATCAATGTCTCCTGCATCATGCTGAGAATGCGGTGCCTGCAACTTCAAATATTGTAGATATTATACTATCTAAGAAATTAATCAACTAACATGTATTAACGAATGGACATGTATTAACAAAATGACATGTTGAAAATATGACCTCGGTGTTGGTTGTTGCCGCCTCAAATATGAAAATACCAGGTACACTACCTCCCGCTGCAGAGGCAACAAGCTTCTGCAAGATTAAAAGTTGTACATATTCACAATCTTTTAATGTGTACAATATGGAAAAAATAATTTGAAGAAAAAAATAATGTTTTAACTATGTCCTTACCTGACCAGAAGTCATCGTAGAGGTGCCACGTGTTTTTCCACGACAATAGTAGCTTTGGCCACACGTCGTACACATGTGTGGCTCATGTGATGTCAATATATCCCCATTGGTGGATGGTCCTATGTCGCCAAAATCCGATGGTTGTACCCCACCAAAGGAAGAGGTCCCTTCCTGTTCAATAGTTGTACGGTGGCGTACAATGACCTGAGTGTTGGTTGTGGAGCTAGATCTTCCAGTCTCATAGATGATATTGTCTTAGTCGTGCACCCCGGAGGACTGTACACCCATTTTTCATTTTTAGGGGTTTGGGGGCAATGCCCCCAAGTCACGGGGGTGCAGGGGCAGAGCCCCTAAGAAAAAAATTTGGGGTTGTTTTCGCCAGCTTTTTTGCGGGCCCATGGTTTTGGGTATCCCGTGGTATTTTTTCCATTGTATTTTCCCTATAAAAGAAAGACATTGTAATACGGCTAGGATTGATGTATTAGGTTTTATGCATTATAAATATCTCTAAGATCAGGAGAGAACTGTGAGACAGTGAAGAGGAAGTGCAGCAGCTATGCTACAGGTTGTATCCCTTCACCTTGCTGGATGGTAATAATAATAAGGACTGGCAAATTCAGTGTGGATGTAGCCCAAGTTGGGTGAACCAAGATATATCTGTGTCTCTCTTGTAATGTGTATGTGTGATTATATTTGCATTTATGTTTATTGTTATTGCTCTGCGATCCTGTCTTTCTAACAATTGGTATCAGAGCCAAAGGTCTATTTGGCAGATAAACCCGTAGGAAGCTAGGGTTTCTGGTTTGAGTGGGAGCAATGGCGGAAGAAGGAAAGTTTAAGGTCGAGAAGTTTAACGGCCAAAACTTCCAGTTATGGAAGATGCAAATGGAGGACTATCTGTACTAGAAGGATCTATTCCTACTGTTGGGAGGAAGAGAAAAGCAACCAGTGGCCATGAAGGACGAAGAATGGGAGGTTCTTGACAGAAAGGCTCTGGGAACAATACGGTTGAGCCTAGCTTCGTCGGTGGCTTTCAATATCTCAAAAGAAATGACAATGGAGGGTTTGATGAGCGCACTGGGTAAGCTGTATGAAAAACCCTCGGCCTCCAACAAGGTATTTCTAATAAAGCGTTTATTTAATATGAATATGTCTGAAGGTGGATCTATTACTGATCATTTAAATGTGTTTAATACAGTTACAAATCAACTAAGTTCTGTAAGTGTGAACTTTGATGATGAGGTTAGGGCTCTTCTAATCTTGTGTTCATTGCCAGAAATCTGGAATAGCTTGGTCATGGCTGTAAGTAACTCTGTCTCTGGTTCAAACATCTTGAAATTTGATGATGTTATTGGTGTTATTCTTAGCGAGGAAATGCGAAGAAAAAGCACAGATGAGACATCAGGTAATGCGTTGACCATGGAAAGCAGGGGAAGACAAAAGGAGAGAGGAAAGAGCCAAGGTAATCGTAGCAAGTCTAAAATGGGAAGATCCAAGTCCAGGCTAGGAAAAATAGAGTGTTGGAACTGTGGAAAGAAAGGACATCTGAAGAAAGACTGCAAATCTCTAAAAAAGAAAGGAGATGCACAGAAGGAAACTACCCAGGAAGCAAATGTAGCAGGTGATGTGTTACAAGATACTTTGATTCTTGCATTAGATAATACTAGTGATTATTGGGTAGTAGATTCAGGAGCTTCATGTCATGATACACCCCATAGGAAATACTTTCATGAGTATGTTCCTGATGATTTTGGAAATGTTTTATTGGGTGATGATGAGCCATGTAAAATTGTTGGAATGGGTAAGGTATGGATAAAAGTTAAGAATGAAACTGACTGGCTGTTGAAAGATGTTAGGCATATTCCTGCTATGAAAAGAAATCTGATCTCAACAGGGCAGTTGGGAGATGGCGGCTGTCTATCTACATTTGGAGAAAAGTGGTGGAAGATCACTAAAGGATCAATGGTGATAGCAAAAGGAGACAGGATAGGTACGCTGTATTTATGTCCTCATAATACTGACCATTCTATCTCTTTAGCTTCCACAGGAACAGATACAGCATTGTGGCATCATAGGCTTGGCCAAATGAGTGAGAAGGGGATGCAGATTCTCCACTCAAGGAAGTTGCTGCCAGATTTGAAACAAGTAAGTTTGGAATTTTGTGAGAACTGTGTTTATGGAAAACATAAGAGAATCAGATTTCTCAGGGTTGGGAAACAGAAGAAGAATGAAAAGTTAGAGCTAGTGCATACAGATGTATGAGGACCGGCTCAGGTACAATCTCTTGGTGGCTCTCATTATTATGTTACATTTATTGATGATGCAACTAGGAAAACTTGGGTTTATTGCATTAGACAGAAATCTGATGTATTTGCTACTTTTAAGAAGTGGTAAGCTTTGGTTGAGAATGAGACAGGGAAAAGGTTGAGGTGTCTCAGATATGATAATGGAGATGAGTACTGCAGCAAGGAGTTTGATAGTTACTGTTCATACCATGGGATTCATAGAGAGAAGACAGTCCAAGGAACACCACAAGAAAATGGTGTGTCATAAAGGATGAACAGAATGATCATGGAGCGTGCAAGGTGTATGAGACTGCATGCAGGGTTGCCCTTACAGTTTTGGGCGGATGTTGTAAATACTGCAATTTATTTAATAAACAGAGGACCTTCAAGTGCTTTGGATGGTGGTATTCCAGAGGAGGCATGGACAAATAAAAAGGTAAACTACTCATTTCTGAGAACGTTTGGTTGTGAAGCATTTGTCCATATTGATAAAGAAAATAGAACAAAGCTTGAAGCTAAATCCAAGAAATGTACCTTTATTGGATATGGGGTTAATGAGTTTGGTTATCGCTTATGGGATTATGAAAATAACAAAATCATCAGGAGTAGAGATGTGATATTCAATGAAAAGGTCATGTATAAAGATCAGTTGCAGGGAAAGAAACAGGAAAAGGAAAACACAGAGTACACAGTACTTGATGAAATTCAAGAAAATGAAGTTCCAAAGGTGCCAGAAAATCAAGAACAACAGCAAGTACCTAAAACTCCTCCAACTACAAGAAGATCTACCAGGTTAAGTAGACTCCCTGAACGATACTCTCCTTCAATGTATTATTTGTTGATGATTAATGCTGGTCAACCAAAATTTTATGAAGAAGCAATGCAAGTGGAAACTAGAAAGAAGTGGGAGCAAGGCATGAATGAGGAGATGGACTCATTGGTAGGAAACCAGACTTGGGATCTGGTTCAATTGCCTGTTGGTAAAAGAGCATTGCAAAACAAATGGATTTACAGGTTGAAGGAAGAAGAAGGATGTAAGAAGCGGTACAAGGCCAGACTTGTTGTAAAGGGGTTTGCACAGAAGAAAGGTATTGATTTTGATGAAATATTTTCTCTTGTTGTTAAGATGACTTCAATTAGGACTATCTTAAGTCTAGTGGCGGTAAAAGATTTGCATCTTGAACAGTTAGATGTAAAAACAACCTTTCTCCATGGGGATTTGGAGGAAGAGATATATATGCAGCAGCCACAAGGGTATGAGGTCAAAGGTAAGGAGAACTTGGTATGCAGGTTGAAAAAGAGTTTGTATGGCTTGAAGCAAGCTCCAAGGTAGTGGTATTTAAAATTTGACAGGTTTATGACAGAACAAGGTTATAGTAGATGTCATTCTGACCACTGCGTTTATTTCAAGAAGCTAGTAATGAAAGATATGTTATCTTGTTATTGTATGCGGATGACATGCTTGTTGCAGGGTCTAACATGCAGGATATAAATGTACTCAAAGGGAAGGTAGCTAATTCATTTGCGATGAAGGATTTGGGTGTTGCAAAGCAAATCCTTGGTATGAGAATAACAAGAGATGGGAAAAATCGCAAATTGACATTGTCTCAGGGTGAGTACATACAAAAGGTGTTAGAGAGGTTCAGAATGCAGAATGCAAAACCAGTTAGTACACCTTTGGCCAGCCATTTCAGTCTAAGGAAATGTGTCCCAAGACACAGGAAGAGACAGATTACATGTCCAAGATTCCCTATCAATCAGCAGTTGGCAGCTTGATGTATGCCATGTTGTGCACAAGACCAGATATTGCACAAGCAGTGGGAGTTGTGAGCAGATATATGAACAATCCAGGTAAAGAACATTGGAAGGCAGTACAGTGGATTCTCAGGTATTTGAGAGGTACTACCACTCAGGCATTATGTTTTGGAGGTTCAGACACTGTCCTACAGGGATATGTTGATGCAGATATGGCAAGTGATAAGGATAGCAGGAGGAGCACCACAGGGTATGTGTTTACTGTAGGTGGAACAACAGTAAGTTGGATTTCGAGATTGCAGAAGGTTGTTGCACTTTCAACAACGGAAGCAGAGTATGTTGTTGTTACAAAGGCTAGTAAAGAGATGATTTGGTTGCAAAGGTTTGTGGAGGAAGTGGGTAAGAAGCAGAAGGATAGCAAGCTATATAGTGACAGCCAGAGTGTCATTCATCTTGAAAAGAACTCAGCATTCCATTCCAGGACTAAACATATACATCTCAAGTACCATTTCATACACTCTGTTCTGGAAGATGAACTGTTGAAGATGGAAAAGATACATACTAGCCAGAATCCTGTAGACATGTTCACAAAGGTAGTGACCAGAGAGAAACTGAGTTCTTTCTCGGTTTCAGATGGCCTTCTAGCATGAAGGTGAAGAGGAGAAATTTGCCAAGTCCAAGTTCAGCAACGTTGAAGTTGCTGTGATCAATCTCCGAGTGGGAGATTGTTGGTTGTGGAGCCAGATCTTCTAGTCTCATAGATGATATTGTCTTAGTCGTGCGCCCCGGAGGACTGTACACCCATTCTGCATTTTTAGGGGTTCAGGGAAACGTCTCGAAAAAGGGGGTTTGGGGGTGGAGCCCCCGTGAACGGGGGTTCGGGGGAAACGTCCCCAAGAAAAAAAATTAGGGTTGTTTTCGCCAGCTGTTTTGCGGGCCCATGGTTTTGGGTATCCCGTGGTATTTTTCCCATTGTATTTTCCCTATAAAAGAAAGACATTGTAATACAGCTAGGATTGATGTATTAGGTTTTATGCATTGTAAATATCTCTAAGATCGGGAGAGAGACTGTGAGACAGTGAAGAGGAAGTGCAGCAGATGTGCTGCAGGTTGTATCCCTTCACCTTGCTGGACGGTAATAATAATAAGGACTGGAAAATTCAGTGTGGACGTAGCCCAAGTTGGGTGAACCACGATATATCTGTGTCTCTCTTGTAATGTGTATGTGTGATTGTATTTGCATTTATGTTTATTGTTATTGCTCTGCGATCCTGTTTTTCTAACACTGAGCTAGCATCAGAAATTCCTCCTATGTATGGGGTATCATCGTATGTGCAGGAGGGACGTCTCGCCTCGGTAGCTCGCTACAAGGTGGAGGTATCGATCGATTGGCATCTCTATGCCTAGCATTGGGATGGTTTTGGGGAATCCCCATACCAGCGCCCTGGAGCCCCAACATATTGAAATAGTTGACGTATTTACCCATCATAAACTCAACATAAAGTTTTTGAAGGAAGTATAGTGTTACTTCCCTGTTGTTGTGTGGGGGAATTTCAAATACCATATACCATCGATCCATCCAGTTATCTCTAATTGGTGGAAAGACACGCCACTCAATTGAAATATGTGCTCTAGTAGTCTCTGGAATGCCAACTATCCCAGGAACTCTAAAAATTGAATATATTTGCTCTTTAGTTATTTTTTAATTTTTTCACCTGAATGTAACTCAATCCATTGGCATATTCTTTATGTTTTCTTTCTATGTACGATGCTATGTTGTACAATGCATTGTTTTAGCGACTGATATTATCCACAATAGCATCTAGTGATGCAGCCAATGAGCGGCGGAGTTCATCTCCACCCGTCCAAGCTGTATCGATCTCTCTCAATATCTTTGCATTCTGATTCATAATAGCCACTGCAATCATAAATACAAAAAATAATATCATTAGAAAAATACATATGGTATAATGACATCTCTAAGCAATGGAAAATGTAAAACTAGTGTACAACAAATAACAACATGAACTGTTTATAATTTGAAATTTAAAATTGAACAAATTATACACATAAGACTAAACATTTAACATTTTTCCATCTTAAATTCATGTCGTATGTGTGTATTAATTTCAATTGCCAAATACATACATTAAATGTCCTAAGTGTATATATGTTGATTAGGAATCTTCTCTACCTTATTTTTAGGCTTGGATTATGAAGTTTCATCAAAACTTTAGGGTGTCAAGACTAATTCCCTTGGAGGACCAGCTCCGAGATTCCGGGTAGAGGCAAGGGATAGAGCCTAGAACAGAGGGCACATGGTTCTATTTATGAAAAAAATCCCAATATAGGCAAGGATTTTGATATATGTAATTATTTGTTGTGGCGTGAAGTTTTTTGCACTCTATATACCATTTAGCATCTTTGTTTATATGTAATTTGGGGCATATATGGATTTCACCTCATGTTATTTTCGTTGCATGCACTATTTCTATATACACATGAGAAACTTTGCATATTTGTTTATAGTGGTTTGGGATCTAGAATTCAACAGAATTAACAGTTTTCAATATGTTAGGAATGCAAGGTTTCCATTGGATTATATCATGTATGATATTACGGGATTGACATGTAATCAAACACATCAACCTCCCTATGATTCTTGATGTTGGTAGAGCCTATTGTTGAACTCCTCTGTCTTGACCTTAACCAAAATGCACCCTTCACTCAAGTGTAAACATTTATTAAGAATGGGAAGCTTATCTACCCTATCTTAAAACTTGGATTAGGAAGTTTCATCAAAACTATAAGGTGTTGACTAATGTCCTTGGAGAACCAACTTCAATATTCTGGGTAGAGGCAAGGGCTAGAGCCTAGAGGAGGGGTAAACAATTCTATTGATGGATAAAATCCCAATATTGGTAAGGATTTTGATATGTTATTATTTGTTGTGGCATTAAGTTTTTTGGACTCTATAGGCCATTAGCGTCTTTGTTTATGTATTTTGGGGAAGATATCAATTGTACTTGAAAAAAAATTTAGTTGTAAGCAACCTTGCTATATACATGAGAATATTTGGATATTTGTGAATATTGGTTTGGATTCACAAGGATGCTTGAATATATATATATATGTGTATCTATTGAAACTAATTTGATTTTTACAAGTTAATTGGGGTTTTAATTTGTTTTGGGCATACATATGTTTGGAGTTATGGTCTAAATTTCTTTTAGGGCATACAAATCTAAAAATTTATGGATTTATTGATTTTAGGGCATAAAAAAACAAGAAATATAGAAATTAGAAGGGTGGAATTTGATTTAAATACCTGAGGTTGAAGAAATTGGTTCCCAAGGTGGAAGATTTAGGATCTATAATTCAAATGCGTTCACCACTACTCGTTTCGTCATCGTCCCTGCTTGGTTGCTGTCGTGGAGGAAATGACGGGCTCATCCCGTTTTAGGCATAAAACATGTTTTAAAAAACGCGTACGCCTTTATCATCTCATAATGTGTACGTGTTTTTAGCTCATAACGTGTATGCATTTTTAGCTCATAATGCATACGTGTTTTATAACTACATAACGTGTACTCATTCTGTTTAAATATCCTACTTGGCCTTCAACGTGGCAGGCTTGAGACTAGGTATGGTAGGGTTGGGATTGTTTGGGATCAATTATCTTTTATGGAACTTGAATCTACCATTGCATCTAAAAGGTCCCTCAACTTTGTGCACTCACCCATCCACCCTCTTTTTTTACAAATAAGAAGATTCTCATTCAGAGTTGCATGTTGGAAAATCCCTATTGTACCTTTGATGTATTTTTTCTACTTCAATTGAATCCTTGCTCCACATTTCTCAACAAATCTACCTATTATGCAAGTTCTTCCTTGTTCCCTTAACATTAACATCACTAATTGGTTATCTGCATCTATGTTGTAACTAGCCTCCTCTAACTATGTATGATTCTTGATAACTTCCCAAGAATATGCTTTTTGCAATATCCTTTCCACCTTAATCATATTACATATAGTTGGAATACTTGTGTCTATCCTATATCATATAATTGTGTGGTTACCACTTTGATTGCATGGAACACTTGATTAGCTTGCCCTATTTGGTAGCTCATGGACTGCAACCTCAACCAGAAATCATGCTCTAAAGCATCTTTTCTATTTTTTTCATTCAACGAGATTCTCTTGGTGTCCCTTACTACCAAGGCAATCACAACATCTAATTAATTGATTCACCTATCATTCTTCTTGACCTCGTGTTGAATTTTCTCAAGTCATATTATAAACATTTGCTTTAAAGTATCATTTAGTGGCATAGTCTTATCATCCTTCTTAGGCAAACAACTTCTATATGGTTATATGGTTAGATCTATCCCAAAGTGCACCAAATTATTCAAATATGAAATTCATCCATGATTCTTCAAACTCAAATCTACCCCAAACAAAAGTCAAATTCTACGAAACAACAATCGACTTTGATTAAGTAGTATGCTCTAAATACAATGGTAATGTCATAGATCCACTAATATATGATTAAGTTTTGTATAAACGAATAATAACCATCCATATCAAAATTTACAAATCTAAGTAAAAACGTGATTAAAAAGTAGATGTAAAACTCTAAACTCCTCGACCTTAAAAATAAGGTTATAAATATTAATCTACTTAAAAACTAACGCCAAAAGAATTTCAATAAATATTGTTGATCTTTATGAAAAGGAAAAGGAGATAAATAGATCTCCTAGATGTGAGAATAAAACATTTATTTGAAATCTCACAAGTCTAATATTGCGCCCGTAAACAATGTTATTACAACCATCACAATGAAAATCTATACAATGAAACATATGATCACTCTTGAATCATTACATCAACACATTCTAACAATGATCATCGAGATTAATTATGATTTTTTCAGCATTTCAAGGGAAGCTTCATGCCACGGTTAATTGTGTTTGCAGACCTTGAATAGATGTAAGTCGAGTGTTGTGGATCCAAGAGAAGAGCAATATGTAAGTAATATGATACTTTTGTTAAGTTTTTGTTGATTGTATTTATGGTCATATTTATTGGAAAAAACCTCTAAAACATTTATAATGTAAAAAATATTTTTAAAATAGTTTGATGAAGTATATTATAATTAATTTTTTTAAGTGATATATATATATATATTGTATTGGATTAAATAACTTCACTAGATTCTTATGTGTAATGTGTGATACTTGATTATATTAAAGGTTTTAGTTGTTATTATTGTGAAATAAATATTATCTTTATATAAAATAATATTAATTTATATTTTTAAATTAATTAAATAAAATTATTATTTATAATTTTACAATATTATATTTTTTATAAATGATATATGTTTTTGTTTTAATAAAATATATTTATAATATAAATTAATTAATTAAAATTATTATTTATAATTTTAAGATATTATTTCTTTATAAATGATGCATGTTTTTGCTTTAATAAAGTCAAAAAGATTATGCATTTATCCATGTAAAATATATTTTAACATTTATAAGATACTCAAATAACTTTTACTTTTATTAAACAACAGTCCATGTATCAAAGTGCTTTTTTCCTATTTACTTTGTCATTAATTTAAATATATTGAAATTACTCATAAATTTTAATGTTTATTCATTTTATTAGATAGAAAATATTTATTTTAGGATAGTATCAAAGTGCTTTTTTCCTATTTACTTTGTCATTAATTTAAATATATTGAAATCATTCGATAAATTTTAATGTTTATATAGAAAACATTTATTTTTAAGATAGTAAAAAAGATTATTTTTAAAAGGTAAATGTATACTAATATAGTTATTTAACTTGTGGTGGAATACTGAAGGGTTATAAGTTAAGTGCTTACTTGTTCTTCATATTTAGTTGAAGTAACTTGTGATCGAATACTGATCGGTCATAAGTTAAGTGCTTACTTGTTCTCCATACTTGGTTGTAATCACTTTTTGTTTATGTTTTAGTTATTTGTTGTCTTCTTTAATTAAATGGTTTGTTTATCACTACTTGTTATCCATATATGATAAAATCAATCTAGACACTACCCTTCTCCCATCTTCCTTTAATCTAGAAAAAACATAAATAATAATACACCTCAGATTCTAAGACATAAACACCTATAACTATAAATATAATTTTTTTAAAACATAACTTTATTAATTTTATTTATTAATTTATTAAACTGTACTTCAGATACGCTGAATCACCCAGCAGATTTAAAGAGCTGTGCATATAAAACTCAGAAAACTGAATCACAAGCATCGTCATGAAAAATTCAAACTTTCGGACTGCATTCACAAGCATCGTCATGAAAGCTCACCTCGACTGCAGGACATTTATGTATACAAATCGTTTTTATATAACATAGAGAAAATATTGTTCCGTGTGCCTGCCATTTTCGCAGGCAAATCCAGCAACGACAATGGCCGTGCTCAACTACAACTACAGAATCAGTTTGTCTATTTAGTGATCCCGGTCCCAGCCAGTACAAATGTTAGAATTGATTTCCTTCGAAGGTCTGTCCAAATTGCCAGTCAGAAGGAGCTACGTTGTAAGAAGTAACTGTTCGGCCACCGCTGGAGGTGACTTGAAAGGAGAGAGGCTGCCCTTTCAGAATTGTATTGCACTGCCAGTTCTGTCCCCAATTCCTCGTCAGAGACAGCCACCCAGTATTCGGCCCCTTCACCTTCACGTCTGCCACCACTCCGTCTCCGCCCACGTTTGTAACCAGGATGAGGTAGAAGTAGTAGTTTCCATTAATGGTGAACCTCAATCCTCCTTCCTTCACACACGCCACTCTGCAGATATTGCATTGTATGCACACAATTATTCAACATTTCACAGTTTAGAAGTGGGATCTTTTCTAACTTAAAGCAGAGAAGATGAGTACCTTCTGTATTGGACTGGCACAATTCCGGCCTTCCAGATGCCGATCTGTTGGAATGCAGGCATCGCCATGTCGAAGTGCTCTCGGGGAGGATTGCACCAGCCGCCATTGTCATTTGAGAGGGCGTAATTGGGAGGACAGAAATTAGTGGCCGTGATGACAATAGAAGGGCTGCCCGGCAAACACCATTGCGGATCATCAACACACTTAATCTCAAAGCACGCGCCGCAGGATGCCCCACTGTTGAAGAGAGCAGTGCTCAGAGCAGCGTTGGCGGTCCCATATCCTTGACTGTATAAGTTACCGTACCCACAAGCACCAGCTGCAACATTGAACACATATCGATAAGCATTAATCATGGCGAGATTGACAGAAGGTAAAAAAATAAAAATAAGGACACAAAGAAATGATTAGTACCCATGGTTCCTGAAGCATCTGCTCCTCCATAGAAAGTGGCGTGAGCAGAGTTCCATCCGCCATTGTAATCATCAGCAGCAACCAACTTAATGGCAGCTAATGTTATCACGATTGCTACTAAAACACAGCGAGATGTCGACATCGATGGACTGATCTGCATCCTGCGAACGTAGTTACTGCAAAATGGAGAGTGAAGCAGATGAGTGGGGCAGTCACCAGTGCATCCAAATCAAATCAAATTTGTGATATTAGTAGAGAAGGCAGTTTCTATTTATATTGATTGGATGTACTTGTTGTATGCATTAACGGTTGTGGCGAATTTTGAGTGAATGAAGACAGGCGGAGATCTGCAAAGGCGAGGATGCCACAGGCAGGCCCCACGGAGCGGCCTTTCGGTTGTGACGGTTAAACACTTGCACTGTGGGATTCTGTCCGTATATCCTTTCTTTCCGTTTTCATTTGATGCTGTTTGTTCTTTGTTCTGTTCTCCCAAACTCAAACATATATAAAAAAATAAAAAATAAAAAAGGGGAATAATATCACTGAGCCAAGGGATAAGGTAGGGTAGCCTCCCCGCAGGAAAGGATCGATTTCTCCCAGGGTTTTTAACCTGGGTTTTGTTTACTCACACTCTTAACCCTTTATTTTAATAAATCCAGTGAAACCACAAACAAGCGAATGAGAATGATCAATGCAGGAGAAGCAAGAAAAGGAATAAGAATTGTCAATGCACACGAGAGGAAGGAAAAGGAAAAGTAAAAGTGCTGAACAGTAACTTATAGGTTTATCCAGGTCGACAAAGGTATTGAGTGCCTTTCATGTTTTTCACTTTTTTTAATAAACATCGATCCATTTTACTTTTAGTAGGACCATTACTTTGTGTCCTTATGTCATTATCTTTTTTTTTAAGGAACTTTTTTAAGGAAGAAAAAAAATATATTATTGTTATTTATATGAATCAAATGATACAATATTGTTTATGTCTATATAAGACTATACCAGATCATTATAAAAAATTTCCACAAAATCATAATATCAAGTGGTTATCTATTTTCTAGGATTTATAAAAAAGACACTCGTCACAAAGGTTGTTCTAATGGATAGAGAACAGTCCTATAACTTGTAGAAGGAGAACAAACTACAACTGAAAATAGAAAATGACACTAATCCAGAGTATGTAAAATACTCAATAAAACCAGGCATAAATCTCACATGTTCTTCCCAGTTTAAGTATCCTTCCTCGCCATCCAAAGCTTGTTTGGAAAGCTTATTTGCCAAGCAATTATGTTGTCTATAAATATGTTCTAGGATCACATTGCTGAAGCGTGCTAAAGTTGACTTGATTCCATTACCCAAATGAAGAAGAGATATGACTTTCAACTTGAATTCACCTTGTGCCCATTTGATAGTCACTTTGGAATCTCCAAATACTTTCAATCCATCGATCCCAAAAATACTAGCTACTTGTAGATATAAGTTTCTTGATAAAGGTGTTCTTCACCTTTATCAAGAAACTTATATTTACAAATGGGGAACATTATATATATGTGTGTTAATTGAATATAGATTAGGTAGTTGGGTGTTGGTATTTCTTTCAATGGATGTAGCTCTCTAACAAATAGCAAAATCATTATTTAATATATATATATAAAATAAATCTAGAATAGATTATTTAGATTTTTTTATTATATATATTTATTTAAATGTTTAAATTTTTATCGTTGAAATTGTATTTTTGAATATATAAATAAATTTAATATTTTAAATTATTTTTATTACATTTAAATTGTTTAGTTTCAACAACTTGTACTTGTTTTGAATTTTGACTTAAATTCAAATAAAAATGATAAAAAACTATAATCTCAATCAATCTAAATGGTAACATGTTTAAATTAATGCATCTTATAAAAAAAGTAATTATATATTTCATAAGAAAGTAAAAGTGGAAGTGTATATTAAAATGGCAAGCATGTGAAATCTCTACCTGGTAGAGTAAAAACCATAAGGTATACCAAGTATCTAGGGTACATGCATTAGTGTGTTTATTTTGATATTTAAAATAAATTGTGACATAGTGAGTATTAGACATAGATGTGCACCCAAATGTCATTGGTATCTTGAGGGAAGCCTTCCACCGCCAAGGAGATTGTGGGGGTTGCAGGTGCCTTCGATTCCATTGAAAATGAGATGTGCACATGACAATAGGGTTGGTAGGTATGGGGAAGGGGGTGCTTTTTAACCCAAGAAAATCTTCTTGAGAAAAGCTATGCATGCAACCAAGCAAAAGCAATGAACTTGTGGCAGCCTACTGGCAGGGTTTGAGGTGGGCCAAAAGCTTGGAAATCTAGATACTAATTATAATAGGGGACTTTATGGTAATAATGAGACATCTAATCTCAACATCGAAACCAAAATATATGATCCTAGCAAGGATGATTGAGAAAATTCGTCGATAGATTAATAATTTTTGTAAAGTCAAGTTTCTATCGTGTGTTAACTGTTAAGAGTTCTAAACAAAGAGGCGGATTTTCAAGCTAATAAGGCTTGTAACCTTTCAAAGGGAGCCATAAGCATTAATGAAGAATCAATTCATCAAAGCCAAGATTAGGGTCCAGAGGATTTGCAATTATCAGCATAGATTTCGTTGCAAAATCCTAAGAACATCTGGCATTTAACCTTGAATATAAATGACATTCAAATCTTAATAAGCCTAAAATATCTGCATAAGTACACTCAACATGATGGAATTCAATTACCGCAATCATGCCTTAGGTACGAACCTTCATCAAGGTTATCAACGGAGTGTTCTCGAAATTCAATATCGATATTGAAGTTTCTTCGTTCTCTGAGTTGATTTCTTGAAGACTTATACAGAGGGAAGCAGGTGACAATGATAGAGGTGTTAAAAATGTGACAACTAATTAACCAAAGATGGTTTCACAAAATTGGGTATTGGTTTACAAAACCTGAGAAGTTTGTCTAACCATTGGTTGGTTGGAAGTTATTCTAACCGGTGGGTAGTTTTCCTAACTTGTAACTTCTCAATCAAATGTATTTATATGTGCTTTGAGAGGAGTATAGTAGCATGGAGTGTATGGATGAGAAAATTCCTATTGTAATCTCCATTATTGAAAGGAATAAGACATCGATACTTTGCCTTGTGGATGTTCCCCCACGTTGGGGTTTTACCACGTTACATTCTTGAGTTTTATGTGTTCTATTTTTGCCTAGATTTTTCCTGTTCATTAGTTTAATACAACCTCTTAATACCAACAAGTGGTATCAAAGCCAAGAGAGAGCCAGAGAGAACCACCATCCAAGAGTCACCATTCCTGTGTAAGGGAGTCCGCAGAGCCATCATCATTTTCATGGAAGAGCCAGCCCGTGAGCCTGTGGAGGAGCCTATAAGCTATGGAGGAGTCTCATTTAAGCTGTGGAGGAAGAGACCACGTTGTCGATGGTGCCCTCGTAAAGAGCTACCCAGACGCAGAGGAAGAACCCACGCTGTCGGTGGTTCCATCGTGGAGAGCCGCCATTGGTGAGAGAGAACTGTCGTTGTGAAGCTGGAGGGAACCGTCAAGGAACCCGCGTGAAGCCCGAGAGAGAGCCACAGAGGCCTGTGAGGGAGCCTGTGGAAGAGCCGTTGAGGCCAAGAGGAGCCGCCATTCCTGTCCGCAGGTGATCCAACCATCATTTCTGAGGAAGGTGAAGCTGCTGGTGTAGAGAAGACGCCCGCAAGAATACTGCGTGAAGCAAAGGTCGTCGAGCAGAGGCTAAGCAGTGAATAAAAGTTTCACGGCTATTAACAGCTGGAGGTATTTTTTGGTTTATGAATTTTTCTGTGAAAAGATTCTGGATATATATTTTTTCTGGAAGTCTGTGTTAAAAAAAAATTGATGGCAAAAATGTCTAATTCTAAATTCGAAATAGAGAAGTTTAATGGAAAAAATAACTTTGAATTGTGGAAACTTAAGGTGGGAGATTTTTTATTCAAAAAGGGTTGCAGAAGGCCTTAGATGCAAGAAAAAACAACCCGTAAGTATGACAGATGATGAATGGGAGGAACTAGATGCCAAAGCACTTAGCACAATTCGATTATGTTTTGTGGATGATGTCTTGTTTAATATCGTTGGAGAAAATATAGTAGCAAGTTGGAAAGCTTGTATATGACGAAGTCTTTGACAAACAGAATTTACTTGAAGAGGCAGCTATACGGCATGAAAATGAAAGAAGGTATGAAGATTGCAGATCATTTGAATGTATTTAATACTCTTATTTTCCAGTTGAGTAGTATGGATGTTAAGATTGATGATGAAGACAAGGCAGTAAATATTTTAGTTACTTTACCTGAATCTTGGGGTCATGTAGTATCTTCCATTAGTCTTAGCACAACTGAAACTTTGGAATTTGACAATGTGGTTGGAGCTTTGTTGTCTGGGGAGTTAAGAAATAAAGCTAGTATTGAGTCCTTTACACCAGAAGCTTTGTTTGTTAGAGGTCGTTCCAAAGAAAGAGAAGAAAAATCAAGAGGTTCTTCCATATCTAAATCAAAGGGAAAAAAGAGCAAACTCAAATGTTGGTACTACAACAAGAATGGTCATCTCAAGAAGGACTGTTGGAAAAGACAAGAATCCAAAAAGGGAGACTCCAAATCTGGGGAAAATTCAGTTGAAATTGATTCAGGTATGATTGACGAGGTTTTGTCCATTTGTAATGTTTCTGAATATAATGAAGAATGGTTCTTAGATTATGGTGCTTCGCACCATGTCTGTCCTCATAAAGAATGGTTTACTTCTTATCAAACAATTAATGATGTTGTAGTTCTTTTGGGAAACAATTATTCATGTAAGACTATTGGGGTTGGAAGTATTAAAATTAAAATGTTTGATGGAGCTATAAGAACACTAATCGATGTTAGACATGTGCATGAATTAAAGAAAAACTTAATCTCTTTGGGAGTGTTGGATTCTTGTGATCATAATTTTATAGGTTTAAGTGGGGTACTAAAAGTATCTAAGGGTGCTTTAGTGGTCATGAAGGCATTGAAAATAGAAAACCTTTACAAACTAGTTGGAAGAACTCAAGTTAATGAAACCACATTAGTATCTGAGGAGGCATCAGAATCCACTCGATTATGGCATCGACGTCTTGGTCATATCAGTGAGAGAGGACTATAGGTATTAATGAATCGTAAATTACTTCCAAATCTAAAATCTTTAAATTTGATGTTTTGTAGACATTGTATATTTGGGAAACAGTGTAGACAAAAATTCAAAGTAGGGATTCATGCAAGTAAAGGTGTTCTTGACTACATTCATTCTAATGTATGGGGTCCATCTCCTATTGTTTCCTATGGAGGAGCAAAATATTTTGTGTTGTTTGTGGATGATTTTTCAAGGAAAGTTTGGGTCTATCTTTTAAAAAGAAAGGATGATGTGTTTGATACTTTCAAACGTTTTAAAATTATGGTTGAAAAAAGAAATGACAAGACAATCAAATGTTTAAGAACGGATAATGGAGGTGAGTTTACTTCTTTAGAGTTTGAAAAGTATTGCAAATAAGAAGGGATCGTAAGACATAAAAAAAAATGTATACACTCCCTGGAAAAATGGCATTGTAGAACGCATGAACATGACTCTTCTAGAGAGAGCAAGGAGCATGCTCGGCGATGCTAATTTGGGTCAAGAGTTGTGGGAAGAAGCAGTTTCTATTGCTTGTTATTTAATAAATCGGTCACCCTCAATTGCAATAAATTGTAAAATTCCGGAAGAGGTATGGACAAGTCAGCCTTGTAGTTATTCAAATTTGAAATTTTTTTGTTGTGAAGCTTATGCACTTACTCCTAAAAATCAACGTTCTAAGTTAGACCCCAGATCAAAGAAATGCATCTTTGTTGGTTATGATGATGTAATGAAAGGATATAGGTTGTGGGATCCTACTGCTCGAAAAATCGTCATTAGCAGAGATGTAATTTTTTATGAGTCTTCTCTCCTTAAATCAGAAAATGTAAAAGTTGATGTGGAACAGGAACAGGTACCGTCAAAACAACTAGTTCAATTGAAGTTCCCATCTTCTCATGACTCAAAGAAACAATAAGAAGTTTATGGTGATAAAGAAATCATAGAAGATGAAGAAATTGTGGAAACTCCACAACCTACACCAAGAAGATCTACAAGGGAGAGAAATACTCCTAAAAGGTATACCGATTTTGTTTCATCTGTTGCTTTATTCACTAATGATGGAGAACCTTCTTGTTTTCAGGAATCCATTGATTTTGTTGACAATGCTAAATGGAAGATGGAAATGAAAGAAGAAATGGATTCTCTAAATAAGAACGAGACATGGAACTTGGTTGAACTCCCCAAATATAGAAAAGTTGTTGGATGTAAGTGGATCTTCAAGTTGAAGAAAGGTATTGATGGTGAGATTGAAAGATACAAAGCCATATTGGTAGCGAAAGGGTATTCTCAAATGGAAGGTATTGATTATCATGAGATCTTTTCACCTGTTGTCAAGCTTGTATCTATTCATATTGTGTTAGCACTAGTTGCAATACTTGCTTTGGAGTTAGAGCAACTAGATGTTAAAACAACATTTTTACATGGAGACTTAGATGAGGAGATTTTTATGGAACAACCAGAGGTTTTTATGTAGCATCGTAAAGAAAAAATAATTTGCAAGCTCAAAAAATCATTGTATGGCCTAAAACAGTCACCCAGGCAATGGTACAACAAGTTTGATTCTTTCATGGTGAGCCACGGTTATACTAGAAGTGAGTATGATCATTGTTTGTACTTCAAAAGGTTGGATGACATATTCATTATCTTAGTATTGTATGTTGATGATATGCTTATTGTGAGTAAAAGCATGGATAAGATTGACAGGTTGAAGGCTCATATGACTAGGGCATTCGATATGAAAGATCTTCGAGCTGCAAAACAAATTTTGGGTATTGAAATACAAAGACAAAAGAAATGGTAAGCTTAGTTTTTCACGGGAAAAGTATGTTGAGAAAATACTCGTAAGATTCAGAATGAATAAGGTAAAACCTGTGAATTTGTTCCTTTGGATTCCCATTTTAAGCTTTCTTTAGGTTTATGTCCTAGTAGTGATCAAGAAAAGGATTATATGTCTTGTGTTCGATATGCCAATGAAGTAGGATGTTTAATGTATGTGATGGTGTGTACTAGACCTGATATTTCACATGTAGTAGGTGTTGTCAGTAATACATGGCAAATCCGGGAAAAGAACATTGGAATGCAGTGAAATGGGTGCTTCAGTATCTAAGAGGCACAAGTGACTATTGTATCACCTTTAATAATAACAATGATTTTGTATGCGGTTTTGTTGATTCATATTTTGCAGGTGATTTGTACAAGAGAAGGTCTACTTCAGGTTATGTCTTTACTCTTGCAGGTGTAGCTATAAGTTGGATGTCAAAGCTTTAGGAAACAGTTGCTTTATCCACTACAGAGAATGAATACATTGTTGTCTTACATGCTTGCAAAAAGGAAATTTGGCTGAAAGGTCTACTTGTAGAAATTGGAAGGTTGCATAACAATGTGCCTATTTTCTGTGATAGCCAAAGTGCTATACATTTGGCTACAAATCATGTTTCCCATAGTAAGACCAAACATATTGATGTAAAGTATCATTTTGTAAGACAAGACATTGGTGAAGGTGGGGTAGATTTAAAAAAGATTCATATTCAAGAAAATTATGCATATATGTTTACAAAACCAGTGTTATTAGAGAATCTATGGTGGTGTGTGGCTTCTTTTGGCTTGAAAAAGAGGTGATAAATAGTCTTGGGCAGAGTATTAGATAACTTGTTGTGAAGGTGGAGATTGTTAAAAATGTGACAACTAATTAACCAAAGATGGTTTCACAAAACTGGGTATTGGTTTATAAAACCTGGGTAATTTGTCTAACCATTGGTTGGTTGGAAGTTATTCTAACCAGTGGGAAATTCTCCTAACTTGTAACTTCTGGATCAAATGTATTTATATGTGGTTTGAGAGGAGTACGGTAGCGTGGAGTGTATGGATGAGAAAATGCCTATTGTAATATCCATTATTGAAAGGAATAAGACATCCATACTTTGCCTTGTGGATGTTTCCCCAAGTTGGGGTTTTACCACGTTACATTCCCGAGTTTTATGTGTTCTATTTTTGTCCATTTTTCTTGTTTATTAGTTCAATACTGACTCTTAATACCAACAAGAGGCATATAATTTCAATCGAGGATTTGGAAACTAAGTTGTTGAAATTCGACAAGTGTATTGTGCTAATTGTATTAGAGCTATGAACAGTTTTGTTGTAAGTTTTGGTTGGAGGAACGTGTATCTTGATGTGTTGCATTATATCCAGTCTATTAGCAATAAACAAAAAGTGAGCAGGAAGTATAGAAGCATTGGTGGAATCTATGGTCTTGTAGGAATTCTCTATTTTGGGAAATCCTGTCAATCAATAGGATACTTGTAGCGATCTAAGGATTGGGAATTTAGAGAAGAATTGGCGAAGAACCATCTCATAATTATTTTGGAGTGGTCTGAGAAACGAGAGCTTGGAGAAGAACTGTTCAAGAGTAATCTCATAATCATTGTGGAGGTAAGTTTTGAAAATGGTTTGGTCACCTTTAATGATTTGGGATATAATCTCGAGCTAGAGTTGCAATTTGCCTTTTTTTTATCGAATTTGAGGAAATACAAAAGTTAAGGTTGATATATGTTACAGTTCGTAGTTTGTTTGCAATTTGTTCAAGTTTAAGAATTCATGCAATTATCGGTTTAGTGTAATTGGGATACAAATATTTGGTTCTTTGTGATTTAGTGCAACACCTTGTTTCAATTTTGGTATATTTGGAGAACACAAAGAAGCTAGAGTTTATATATATCACAAAGTGCACTCTATTTGCAAGAAAAATAAATTATAATTTTAGAGTAATTCCTTGTGCTTTGGATTTGGTGGGGATAAGTTTTGTTGCAGTTTAGCCTCTATTGTGAGGTTGAGCGTTGGTTCCTTGGTTTAAAATGGCTTCTCCTTCTAGAAACCTTGATGGTAAGGAGGTAATACCCAATGAAGATATGAATAATCCAGTGCAACAGGAGCTCCAAAAAATTGAAAATTGGCAAAAGCAATGGGAGAGCAAGTATTTTCAAGATCAAATAATTTCTAAGAGTAAAATCATTCTCCTGCAGGCTCACTTGAAACATGTGTATTAGAAATTGATCATGGTAGAAGTGGAGATAGAATTTTGGAAGGGTAAAATTGTAGCCAAGGAAGAAAAAAATAACCAGGCCCAGGAGACAGTTGAGAGTAAAGATCAGGAGTAGAATGTAAGCATGGACTGGGAAATTCAACAAACAACTCTAGAAATGTTTTATGATTTACATTCAAAGGAAAAGTATGAGTTAGGAGAAGCCAGTACTCCTCATGGATTACCCTTTTCAAATTAGGATGTAAAAGCGTTTGCAAAATTAGACTAAGTTTCATCCTCTTGTTTTGTTATGCAATGTAAATGTTTATTTGTGTTAGGCCAGTTTCTTTGAATATACACTTGCAGGTATTATAGAATCAAGGATGAAAGCAACGTTTTTGTAAATTGTAATTTTGTGAAAATCCTAGTAGTTATATTTTATACCATGCTTAAATAAGAAAGAGCTAGATTGTAAACACAATTCATCTGGTCAGGTCGTGACCTTTTTTTTATAATATAAATAGTACTTGTTTTTGTGAAAAAAAAGAGATGGGCATATGATAGTTTGAATTTGTTGGGAGACAACATAGTTAATGTTTGGAGAGGGATAATCTCTCCCTTGGATTTGAAGGACATGGGCACATTCATGGCAAGCAAGTGTGATCTGAGGGAGGAAATGAACCAACACACTCGATGGGATGAAGAGGTGATGTTGGAGGACAAAGAAAACTAGAATGGTGTCAGCAAGGATTGGTGTGATCAGACCCAGGGAGTGTTTGGATTAAATCTTTGTGGATATTTGTGGAGTTCATCTTTTTGAAGGAAAGGGGGTTGCAATGGCGAGCATAGTTTACCACTTCAATGAAGTTATTTCTAGAGAGTTGAGGTGTGTTTTCTCTATCAAGATGAAAGGCCTGAATAAGGTGGAAAGTGGTCTCAACATCCTCAATCTTGTAGCATTCGTGGCTCCTCGGCAGAGGGAACATAGTAGGAAGGATTGGAGTGGATGCTCCACGCATGAGAGGAATTCTGTAGACCGAAAGAAAGCTTTTAAAAGAGGAGGTCCCTCACATGGATGGAGCCATTCTTGGTTCAAGAGAAAGAGAGGGAACCTTAGTGAAAAGAGGCCATCCATCCCTACTGGATGATCAACATGATACTTGTGCAGGTCCTAATGCAGCAAGAATTCTTTCAATGGGAAACATTCAAGGAGTTTGTGGCATAACTAGGGGTGATTTGGACAACATCCACAAGAATATAGATGATTTAGTGGAAGCAACAAATGTTGGTTATCAACGAGCAGGAGATAGCAACTACAAGCGAGGCGAGTAAGCTCAAGCTCTGAAGGAGTTTTTTCTTTCTTTGGTTACAATGTTGGTTAGGTTGTCTAGTTTTTATGACTAAAATGTATACATAGTTTCTTTGTATGGGCTTGTATGTATCCCTTTACTACTGACAGGATCTCCCAAGCTTGGTTTCTTGTTCATAGGAAAGCTTTGGATCCACCTTAAAAAGTTTTTTTGTTTGATTTGGTTTGACTGCTCTCTTAGGGAGCAATAAAATCACAGTTTTTTACAATATTACTTGTTTTTTGTTTGATAATAGAAGGCTCCCATATTACTTATAAAAAAAACATATATGTGCACTACTTCAGGGTAAATAAAATAACTGAAATTTCGTTATATATATATATATATCTTCCGTATGGAAAATATCTAACACTCTAAATAAAGAGTGATCATAAACTGTCCTTGAAGGACTATCATAGCATATGCATAAAGTACAGAAGTTAAAATTTCAGTCCCATACTATTACAGCATTTTGGCATCATCTCCGAAAATGAATCAAAGTCAAGAATTTGTTCTGACTCCTCTCCATAATCCAAACAATTTCCATACCAACATTATATTCATATAGACACAATACATAAAGGAAAGAGTAATTGTATCTACACTATCCCTAAAAAACGATCACTGCAAAAAATGAACATTCATGTTGCTAATTTTCCTGGAATGCTAGCTGAGAGAGAGGCTGAAATTCCACTCTTATTTCTCCTGGTGGAATCAATAGCGATATATATATATATATTCACTGGTACATACAGTACCATGGGCACCATGCCATCATTAACTATTTTGAAAAAATCTTACATAGATTTGGGGTTTCTTAGATAAGCACTATGAAGAGGAAAAATGATATCCTACAGTTACTTAGTGAATGGATAGGTGTGAAAATATTCTACAGACTACCAGAACATCAAATATTAAAAGGAATTAGCCCACAAGGGAGATATGCATATGTACGTCGGGATGGATGACGAAGGGTAGGCTGAGTAGAATGGTGGTGTTTCCAGTCACCTCGTTGTATATATGTACGCAACGCAACAATACGCATATTCGTATATATGTACGCAAAGCGACAGATTCATAATGAATTTGTTCATTCAGGGAGGAGATACGCCTTCCACATCCTTGCAACTTCGGATTACAATCTCCATTTCATTCTTTTTAAACGAAATTACTTCACCACAGTGCCTTCTTGGAGCCTACCCAACAAGTCAAAACAGAATTAAATTAAATGGTAAGATAGAAGAAGAAGAAAATATGAGTTACCCGAGTCCAATCAAGTTGCATATCATATCAACATTGTTGACCTTTGAATCCATGGAAAGGAAGTGGATGCCTAATAAGCATGGACTTACGTTTGATCCGGAGCTTCTGCCAACTGAACTAATAAATTAACCAAAAAATGCAAAACCATAGTTATCATAAACAACACACTTACACATGTTTCTCTATACATAACGTACATTTCTTGCACATTCCAAACCAAAGGTCAACTATCGAATCCTATCTAGACATTCAACATCGAAACACACAATTTGCAAATTTTAAACCACATGTCAACAATTGAATCCGAAGACACAATCCAAATATTTCAAAGCAGGTTGAAAGACCACACGCAAGACAGTTCTCATCCCTTCCAACAACATACATTAAAAAAATCAAATATTTTTTCCTTTGAAAAAGGAAATATCATAGATATCTTAATCAACAGTGGGCACATGAATTCACACAAGTTTAGCAACACACACATTGTACGTTTCTTGCAAATTCCAAACCAGATGTCAAGAAATGAGTCCTATCAATATATTTGGAATTCGAACACACAATACAATTGTTTTGTCATAAAATTTCTAAAACGTAGCACACAATAAACCACACCTAAACACCACGTGCTAGACAACCCTTGACTCTCCCAAAACATACATTAAACACATTAAAGCACAAATTCTCCCTCAATCCCCGTAGGCAAGGAGTGGATCGGCAAACAAGGAATCCAACAACTGTGTCCATAGACAATTTTTCATTGAGAAAATGCCTACGGCGTAATTAATATATATGCATTGAAATCGATGACTATACACATCTATATTTGGATACACTAGTGTTCATTAAATTTCTTAAATTTATTTATTGTACCAGCATGTTTAAATATTACCAAACCCATTATGTGTAGTGGCATTTGACATCATCAACACACTACAATGTTCGGGCACATGCCATGCCCTCAAGATTGTCAGTTTAGAATGCACTACTTTGCAATGCATTTATTTAAATGAGTGCATTGTTGGTGTTAAAGGATATAGCATAGTTTCTAGTGCATCAAATTTGGTGCACCTAATTAAAATAGTCTCATTGTAAGGCACCAAATTTAACTTACAACATTGAATAAATATTACAAATTATAATTTAGTAATTATTGTTTCTTTTATATTTATATTTTACTAATGATATTTCTATGTGAATCATGGACAACCACAACACCAAGATATCAAAATGTATAACTCCATTCATGTTCAGGAATCCCAAGAGAGGGAGAGGAACTTGGTTCCTGATCCTATTACTGCTCAAACTCATCTCCTTTTTATATATGTTAACATCACCATTTTTTTTAGGAGGCTAAATCCCTCAAGGGAAACACATAGTTATAGTGTCATTTTATCCATCACTAGGATCATGGAAAAGAGGCCTTCAAAGTTGTTTCCAATCTGTGGTACCAACCCATAGAGGAGAATATTTATTTAATTATTGTGCTATCTAGTATATAGGAGGGAGAATGATTTACTCTATATCCTTGATGTTCCCTATAATGTTGTAGGAAAGAGCAAACTTGCATATGTGGAGAGATATGTTATTCTATACATTACTAACCCTAGTGACTTCCAAATATTGGAGGTCAATTATGCATACATTCTTTGGGAGTCGAGGAAGTTAGGTGCCCATATCTTATGATTATGGCACTAGCACACCATACAATTGATGGGAAATGTATTAGTTACCCAATGATGTATTATGTGAAGAGTTTGATAAAACTATGCTAGAAAAAATTGTTAACAAAATCTAAGACGTAAAAATAACAATGGCACACAAACATAGTACACAAAAATCTACCCTGGAATCCCTTAACTTGGAAAACTAGTCTAACTAAGAGTCACGCCTCTCTATCTCATTGTATTAACTTCACCATTCATAGTAAAATATTTAGGTATTCCATAGCATCCTAAACCCTAATTCATTAAATCAAATTTTATTACAACCCTAATTCCTTAACCATAATCAATTTACAATGGGTCAAAAAACCATTAGACCGAAAAAGTACAAAATAAACCCAAAATAGACCAAAATTTTATTTCAATGGTTCTACCCCGAAAACCCTTTGTAATGAGATGAGACTAAGTCTATTAGGAAATAGTACAACACATGTCCAACATCATCCCACTTGTTGTATTCTTTTGAAAATATGGATCAAGCGAAAGGCATCCATGAGTTGTTAAGGGAAATTATGTCAATTGATTCTCTACACCGAGAGAAACTCTTAGTACCAATAAACTTTGTCATTGAGTCTGCAACATTCTTCAAAATTTCAACCTTATCTAGCAACACTCTATTGTGTTCAACCATGCCTCTAACAAAAATGTATTGCACATCAATATGGTTTGTTTGGAAATGATAAGTAGTGTTCTTTGCAATTAGGGGAACTTTGAGGTCTAAAATGAACCTCCTAAGGAATGTAATAAAATAAGAATTTTGAATTTTGAAGGGAAAGAAAAAAAACTACTTTTTCATATCTTCAATTTATATCCTTATAGGTTTACTCAAATTTTAAGTGGTAAGCGTAATTAAATTCCAAATCCAACATCCACAGTGCATATCTTTGATCGACCTACTGTGAGACAAACTCAAAATACAATTAAAAACATATTTAGCATGTTTTTTTATTATATTTTCAATTTATATCGTGATGGGTCAATCAAAAGTGTGCAATGTGGGTAATCATTGGATGTGTTGTTTAATTATGTATCCAATGAGAGGCTACACTTGAAATTTAAGTAAACCTATAAGTAGATAAGTTAAAAATACAAGAAAATAAAATAGTTTTTTTAATTTCCCTCCAGCACTATGTATCCTTATGGTTAATAGCATGATCTTGTATCCTTTTGGTTCTTTTAAAGTTGATTTTGTTAGAAAATATTTTGTTTTGAGGCCCATTTTTTTGTTAAAGTTGCACTTGAGTTGTCACAACATATGCTCATTGCTTTCTAAATAATACCAATACCTGAACACGATATTTGCAATAATACAACTTACTTAATTCCATTAGTGTCTGCCACATGCTCATCTTCTCTAATTGGAAATACAACTACAACATGCATCTTGCTCATCCAAATGATTTCTCCACTAAATAGGTTGTAGACATAACCACTTGTAGATCTTCTACAATCAAGATCTCTGGCCCCATTTTTATCCACAAATACCTATATCTCTCTCTCTTTAAGTCCAACGTCTTCATTGGTAGTTGATTCAATAATATAAAGTTCCATGCAAATATCTAAAGACCCTCTTTACAACTATTTGATGTTCCTTCACTAGATTTGACATATACCTGCTCAAAATTCCCACTGCATCGGAAATATCTAATCTAGTACAAATCATAGCATACACCAAACTTCCAATAACACCTACATAGGGAACACGAGACATGTATTCTACCTCATCTTGTGTGTGGGGAAATTGATCTACATATAACTTTACACTTATAGGAATAGGGAACTTTACCAATTTGTATTCCTACTTATCTGGATTATTTAAAGAACGAAATGAAGGCATCAATACAAATTGGAAACATACATGCAAATATTTTATAGAGATAATAGTAGTATAAGAAAACCCAAATTATATTAATGAATGGAATGGAAAAACATTGTGTTAGAATATTCACACCATCATTTTTATATTTTGCATGCCTGCATGCAAATTTGCATGTTGCATGCCACTGCATGCATCCAGTCATCATCATGGTGGTCTCCCCAGCACCTAGAGCTTGCTTCTAGCTCTCCAGAGCCTGTCTATTGCCCCCATTTTGCCTCCTACCTACCTGATGTGCCCTTCTTGACTGTTATGCATGACAAGTGCGCCTTTCTCACCTACCACACTCAGTTAGTGTGCCTTTACTCACCTACCTTCAGTTATCACTCAGTTAGGGTGCCTTATCTCACCTACCGGGAGTTATCACTCAGTTAGTGCATGGATTGAGTAGTTGTTCCACTGATTGCTCATCCTAACTACCTGTAGCTCCTAGTTAGCTAGTTTTGGAGTGCCACTAGACCCTATGACAGCCTCATGCGCCCCCCTTGGAGTCTCCATTCCCTGATTTATGCCTAGATGGTTCTATTAGACTCAGTTGGACACACTTGACTGACTCTTACCATTTATGACTGATACTATTGATTGTATGATGTATACATAGTTATCCAAGCTAGACTTTGAGCTCAGATTCAAATTCCCTACTTGGATAATTCGAATCCTATATAATGCATCATCATAGATTATTGTATCACATTCTTTACATTCATTATTCATTGTATGATACTGTTATTGTTCATTATTCTGTGTTTATGGGTGATTATTGAGTGCACGCTTCTCTTCTTCTTTGCAACATTCTTGAGAGTTTGATTGTGAGTTTGTTACAGTTGCTAGATCCCTTGCAGATTATCACATGGTATCAGAGCAGTCAGCAGCTATTCGAATTGCATCCATTGCAGCAGCAGTAGTTGCAACATTTCTTTGAGCAGCTATCTTTCACTTGAGCACCATAAGCCTCTGAGTTTCCATAGCAAATCCTGGTGCTATTACTTAAATTCATTGGAGAAATCCAGTGAGTTCTATCCAGGTGTGAAGGACTTAGTCTATGTGCTCAATATTCAAAAGGTAGTGTTCAGTCAAAGTGTAGCATTCTCCATCAGCAAAAACTCTTCTTGTTTTGCAGGTTTATTCACCCATTCGAATTCTTCTTCAACTATTCGACCTTCTCTGTTCAAATGGATCTAAAGCTCACATCTTCCAACTATGTTGAGTGGAAGTCCAAGATGGCTCTCTTCATGAGAACCAAGAGCTTCATCGGAATACTCAATGGAACGATGGTAGAACCTCTCAGTGCAGTTGAAAAATCCAAGTACTTGGATGGGCTTGATGAAGCAATTGGCCTCCTCCTTCTCTCAATTTCTGAAGATCTTCACTTCCATGTCATCGATCTTACATCTCCTAAAGAGGTTTGGGACAAGCTCGAATCTCTTTTTGGACAGAAAGATGATATGAAAGGACACAAATTGGAGAATGAACTCATCTCTTTGAGTCCTGACAGCTTCGAATCAATCAATGCCTTCCTCACCAAGTTCAAAAGCTTGATATCACAGTTGAAAATATAGGAAATAGTGAAAGAAGACAAGCAGCTTATTCTTGCCATTCTCTCAAAGTTGGGGCCAAACTTCTCAGTTTTTGTCTCTATTTTCCAGTCAGCTAAGATGTCCATTCCAAAATGGAAGTTTCCCTCACTTGAGGACTTCATCCAATCTCTCACACAAGAGGAAGAGAAGTTAATCTCCATCGGAATAATCAAACCCAAGTTGGATTCGTCCCTTACAGCTGCTGAGGCCAAAAGGGCGAATGGTAAAGACAAGCAAAAGATTTATGATAAGAGATCGAATGATACAGGGCCTACAGATACTCCATATCAGCTAGATGGGGCTTCGAACTCAAGGAAGACTAAGAATTCTTAGAAGAAAAGATCCAAGTGCACATATTGTCTTATAGGTTTCCATCCTAAGAATACTTGCATGAAGAAGACTATAGATTTGATGGCTCAGTTACTTGAGAAGAACAATTTTCCTATACCTGCATGTACAAGGAAGAAAGATCCTGATATTGAACCTTCTAGATCTGAAGACAAAGAAATATGTCATGCCCTCATGGAAAGAGCATCAACAGATTCTTCCTTCATCATAGATTCAGGAGCATCAAGACACATGTCTTCCTCCAAAGATCTCTTCTCCAGTTTCGAAAGCTCAGTTGGCCCTTCCATCAGTTTGGGCAATGATTCAGAAGTCTCCTCTCAGGGGATTGGAAGAATCGATCTTGATCATGGTTACTTTTCTGATGTGCTTTATGTTCCTTCTCTTGCAGCTAATGTCCTTTCAGTATATCAAATGACTCATACTGGAGAGCCCAAAAGAGCGATCTTTACTCCATATGAAGTCGAGGTACAACACATGGTTTCAGGGGAAATCATTGCAAAAGGAGTTGCAAATCATGAGACAAAACTCTATGAGTTTTCGCACTTCTTACCTCTCTCAAAGGAGTCTTCTCTTCACTCTCATACTCATGAAGAGAGTAGACTATCTCATCTCAACCGCAAGCTAGCTCGGAATGTGGTTGATGGTCTTCTAAGTGGCAAGTTTGCTCACGGCACCTTCGAAGGTTGTCTAAAGGGAAAAGATACATCAAAAGAGATTGAGAAAAAGAGGACTCTTGAAGAAGTGTGAATGCTAGATCCAGATCCACAAGAACATGAAGATCTAGCACCTATTTTTCCAACTCCTATTTCAAAATGGGCCTCCACTACTGCATCCTCCTTTGATCTTAATGAAGATCCATCATCATCTATTCCTAGTTCTTCTGATATTGATTACAGTCATGATGGTTCAAATGAGGGCTACATGCATATTCTGGAAAAGTTTCATGACATCAACATTTTTGGATATGTTCCTCCTTCGAGTGATGATGAGCCAGTTATACTTGCTTCTCCTCATGAGATTTCAAATTCAGAGTTTGCATGTGATGATGATTCAGTTTTACTTGCTTCTCCTCATGAGATTTCAGATTCAGAGTTTGGATGTGATGATGCATCTTCACATGATATTTCAGATTCAGAATCTGAAGATGGAGATGATGATAAAGGAATGCTAGACCCAGATCCACAAGAACCTGAAGGTCTAGAAATTGATGATAAAGATGAGCGAATGGGAGATCCAGATCCACAAGAACCTGAATATCTCTCACCTATTTGTCCTCTTCCTCGATGGGCAGCCACTGCTCCCCGATCAGCCAGATCATATTTTCAGCATGGAAGGTTTCATCCTTCTCACATTATCGATCCTCTTCCTCGATGGGCATCCACTTCTCCCCAATCAGCCAGATCAGATTTTGAGCATGACTAGAGGTTTCATCCTTCTTACTTTACTGATCCTCTTCTTAGATGGGCAACCGTTGCTCCCCAATTTTCCAGATCAGAGTTTTCACATGTAATGATTCATCCTTGTGAAATTCCGGGTTCATTTCGGATCTATCGATCCTTCGAATTTGAGAAAGAAGGACACTTACCTCCTTTAGGGATGAGATATGATATGCTTCATTAGCATCCTTCGATCTATTTTGAGGGAGGTATTTCTTCCCACTTGGTTTTCCCTCTTTCCTCACTTAGTTTATTTAGATTGATTGTACGGGGTGACCTTTGGTCTTAGTCATCAGGGCCCTATTTTACTGTTTTCAGTTATTATCTCATATTATAGCTTGTGGGGGGGTGTTGGAATATTCACACCATCATTTTTATATTTTGCATGCCTGCATGCAAATTTGCATGTTGCATGCTTTGCATGCCACTGCATGCATCCAGTCATCATCATGGTGGTCTCCCCAGCACCTAGAGCTTGCTTCTAGCTCTCCAGAGCCTGTCTATAGCGCCCATTTTTCCTCCTACCTACCCGATGCGCCCTTCTTGACTATTCTGCATGGCAAGTGCACCTTTCTCACCTACCACACTCAGTTAGTGCGCCTTTACTCACCTACCTTCAGTTATCACTCAGTTAGGGTGCCTTATCTCACCTACTAGGAGTTATCACTCAGTTAGTGCATGGATTGAGTAGTTCTTCCAATGATTGCTCATCCTAACTACCTGTAGCTTCTAGTTAGCTAGTTTTGGAGTGCCACTTGACCCTATGACAGCCTCATGCGCCCCCCTTGGAGTCTACATTCCCTGATTTATGCCTAGATGGTTATGTTAGACTCAGTTGGACACACTTGACTGACTCTTACCATTTATGACTGATACTACTAACTGGATGATGTCTCTATAGTTATCCAAGCTATACTTTGAGCTCATATTCGAATGCCCTACTTGGCTAATTCGAATCCTATATGATGCATCATCATAGATTATTGTATCACATTCTTTACATTCATTATTCATTGTATGGTATTGTTATTGTTCATTATTCTGTGTTTATGAGTGATTATTGAGTGCATGCTTCTCTTCTTCTTTGCAACATTCTTGAGAGTTTGATTGTGAGTTTGTTACAGTTGCTAGATCCCTTGCAGATTATCACACATTGTACACTGCAAAGCAATTAAAACTAGATCGGATGGTGGTAGCTTATCTCTAAAGAGAGATGTGACGGCTACACTCATTTGCAAGAGTTGATTATAAAGAGGCCAAAATGGAATTTTTTCATAAGTATAAAGATACAGAACCCTAAACATCTATAAACCTAACCCTAGGATATGAAGCGACAAAAGGAATTGTGGGCCTCGAGGTAACTAGTTGATATGGAAAATTTTGCATATGATATCCACTTAGGGCGCAAGATAGCTCATTTGAAAGAACTAACTAAGAATTGAAACCTTTGATTGGGGCCAGGGAATGCCATGGAAACCCATAGCCCATAAATTGGACAAAAAACATTGTTTAGGGTCTCAAAATGGCCCTAGAAGTTTGGGACCCGAAAGGTTGTAGAAAATTCCCAAGAAAATGGAGAACCATTGTAACTTGGTAGCACATGTGGGTGGCCACCAGTATCCACCTAGATCACCTAAATATTAAATTTTAATTGCTGCACTCTATGTAGATGATTTCGTCATTACTAGTAGTAATATAGATCTAATATTGGATTTAAAAAAAAATTGGTTGATACCTTTGAAATGACTGAGCTTAGTCTTTTACATTTCTTTTTGGGAATTCAAGTGCTACAAAGGAATAATGGAATCTTTATTTCTCAACCTAAGTATGTAATGGATATTTTGCAAAGACTCAAGATGAATGACTATAAATCATATACTACATCTTTTCAATCAAGAGTAAAGTTAATAAAGGAATATGATGAACCCTGAGTCAAAGTGACTCCCTATTGACAGTTAGTCGGAAGCAAAATTTATTTAACTCGTAGTTGAGCTAATATATCCCACATATTTCCTTTATTGTTAGTGTGGTTTCTGTTCGGGTACACAGGGTACTACCAAAGGATCGAACACCAAGAGCAACCACTTCACACAAATAGATCACAGATCAACACATCAATGTTTTGACGTTGTTTAAACCCTCTTGAGGGAAACACTCCACGGCCCCGGCCAAATAGCTTCTACGGGACAATTTATTATGCAAAGAAAGAAAGTTACAAATGAGTTTCTCATAATCGATCAACTAAACAATGACCCACCATGCTCTTTAAATAGAGATCATGGACCAATCGGGTCTTAAGCCACGGATCAAGGTTAGGTATGATCTAAGAGAAGTTGAGCCGTCGGATCACTCTATGTCCGGAACATATCGTGACCATCGGATTAAGTATTTACAAATGCATACTAAAGAAACACACTATCCCTAACGGATATATTACACAAGTTTATCTTAACTAACTCCTAAGTGTCTAAATATCCTAACATCCCCCCTTAAGAACAACTTGAGATAGGATTGAAGGATTTACAAAAGTGACATTATTAGGAGAAGGAAGGAAGCATTAGAGCCTATCCCCCCTTAATAAAAAGTTCCTGAACTCCTAACATAGATCGGAGTTTAGAAAACTTCGCTTCTGTAAGAGAATTGGTGAAAATGTCTACAACTTGATCATCTATAGGGCAAAAGAGCACTTCAGGAACATTATCATGAACAAGATTTATGATGAAGTGCATATGTAGCTCAATGTGTTTGCTGCGTTGATGTAGAACTGGAACTTTCGCAAGCTTGATGGCACTTTGATTGTCGCACCAAAGTGGAGTAGGCTGCTGTCGTTCGAATCCAAACTCTGAAAGGATTTGTCGAAGCCATAAAGCTTCCTGACTGGCATTAACTGCGGCTCGATATTCTGCCTCTGCTAAAGAAAGAGTAAGAGCTTGTTGTTTCTTACAAGCCCAAGTGATATGTCCAGATCCCGAACTGAAAACATAACCTGCAGTAGACTTTCGATCATCAGGATCGCCGGCCCAATCTGAATCAGTGAAACCAACCAACAAAGGTGTCCCCCCTGTACTGTGATGAATCTCAAACTAAACTGTACCTCGAACATATCGAAGTATTCTTTTAGCTGCTTTCTAGTGACTTTCATGAGGTGTCTGCATATAACGGGAAACATGACCAACAGCAAAGGAAAGGTCAGGACGGGAATGAGTCAAGTATAAGAGACTACCAACAAGCTGACGATACAAGGTGGCATCGACGTCAGGTGAAGTACAAGTGGAAGAAAGTTTGACTCTAAACTGGAAGGGAGAAGGGGCTAGTGTACAATCTTCCATGTGAAAACGATGAAGAAGGTCACAAGCATACATAGATTGAGAAAGAAAGATTCCTTCTTTGGTTTGCAGGACTTGGAGACCAAGAAAATAATGCAAATGTCCTAATTCTAACATTTCAAAATTCTGTTTAAGACTGGATTTCACATGGGTTATAAGCTTAGGGTCACTACCAATAAGAATAAGGTCATCAACATATAGAACAAGTATGATGAGATGGATTCGTACTTTCTTGGTATAGACATTGGGGTCAGAATGGTATCTAGAAAAACTAGTGTCAAGGAGAAAGTTATCCATTTTGGCATACCAAGCTCTAAGAGCTTGCTTAAGGCCATATAAGGATTTCTTAAGGCAACAGACAAGGCTAGAGTTATTTTGAACATATCCAGGAGGTTGTTCCATGTAAATTTCCTCTTGTAAATCACCATGTAAGAAGGCGGACTTGACATCCATTTGATGGACTTCCCAGTTATGTAAGGCTGCAAGGGAAAGAACAAGGCGAATGGAGTTCATTTTTGCTACGGGAGCAAAGGTTTCATTGTAATCAATCCCTTCAACTTGGGAAAAACCTTTGGCAACTAACCTTGCCTTAAGTCTTTTAACACTTCCATCTGATGCATACTTAGTTCTGTAGACCCATTTACATTTGACAATTTTTCTTCCTTTTGGAAGAGGTACAAGATCCCAAGTATCGTTCGCCATTAAGGAACAATATTCTTCATCCATGGCTGCATCCCAATCTGTATTTCCTGAAGCTTCTGCAAAAGTTTCTGGATCATGATTCTCGGAAACTTGAGCCAAAAGAGAAGAGGCTCGCTGAAACTGAGAACGTGCTCGACGTTGATCTCTAGGATCACCGACAAGATCACTAGCTGCTTCACATGTTGAACGGACTCATCGAGGAAGCACTTGTGCTGGTGCAATGGAGGAACATGAGCAAGCGGAGGTGGATTTTCATCCTCACTGTCATCATCAGAACCTAGAGTTAGAAACCTGTCAAAGAAGTTGGAAGAAGAAGAAGAAGGCACAAATGCCGAATCAGGATCACAGGCCAAAGATGGCACAATCGCCGAGTTAGGCTCGCAGGCCAAGAGATTTTCATCAAATTTAACATCTCTTCTAATGATTATATCATGAGAATGTGGTTGAAGAAGTCTATAACCTTTTACATCTTCAGAATATCCAACAAATATCCACTTTTCACTTTTAGGCTGCAATGCTTTCCGTTTTTCATCCGGAATGTGAGCCCATGCTTCACTACCAAACACATGGAGGTGACTTACATCAGGTTTAGTTTTACTCCATGCTTCTTCTGGTGTTATACCTTGTAATTCTTTAGTGGGGGTGCGATTAACTATGTAATTTGCACAATTTATGGCTTCGGCCCAAAATTGAAGACTTAGTCCCTTAGATTGGATCATACAATTAGCCATTTCTTTTAAAGTGTGGTTCTTCCGCTCAGCTACACCATTTTGTTGTCATGTATATGGAACAGTGTGTTGTTGTTGGATGCCTTGTTTAGTGCAGAAAGTAGTGAACTTTTTGTTAACATATTCTCCTCCATTGTCAGATCTTAACTTAATAATTTGATGACCAGATTGCTTTTCAACAAGGGCCTTGTAGTCCAAGAACATGTTAAATACTTCGCTCTTAAGTTTTAGGAAATAAACCCAATTGCGTCTAGTGTAATCATCAATGAAAGTTAAGAAATATTTGAAACCGAAAAAGGAAGAAGATGGAAGAGAACCACACAAGTCACTATGCACAAGCTCCAAGGGAACCGAGGCATGCCAAGAGGCACGTTTGTCAAAACTGTCCCGATGATGTTTTCCGAGTACACAACCGGAGCAAATACCATCCCTGCAAGATACCATCGAAAGACCTGTCACCATATTTTCTTTACATAGTTGTTGCAATGAGCGATAATTTAAGTGACCAAATCGTTCATGCCAAAGTTTGCTCAAGTTATCACTATAAGCAACAAAAACTGAAGGGAAAGGTGATGACCCAAAGTTGTTAAACTTGTACAACCTGGTAATATCATCAACAATTCCGGTAGCTAGGACCTGATGAGGATCTTTAAAATCCTTGATTACAACTTGGTGAGGTGTAAAGGTCACAGTTTTACCTTCACCAGAATGAGTGATCTAATAGATTAATAACAAATTGTAAGAAATTATTGGAACACATAGTACATCACTAAAATGACCATTATCTACTGGAACTGTTCCAGCTCCTACAACACTTAGAGATCTATCATCACCAACAAATATTTGTTTGGTGTTACATTCATGCATAGTAGAAAAGATGGTTTGATCCTTAGCCATATGATAAGATGCTCCAAAATCAATGAGCCATTCATTTGAAGTAGAAGAAGAAGATGCATTATAAGAATAACCAGAAGCACAAAGTGCATGTCCATGAGAGGCAGATTCTAAAGGCGAATCTAGGCTGATGTGGTGCTTCTTCATTGCTGCTTCCAAGGCTGCCATCTTCTTGAAACACTTAGATTCATCATGATTATCTTTCCCGCAATAGTTGCAATGACGCTCAGTCTTCTTGCCTTTTAGCTTGGATCCTTTGTCATTTTTTAAAGAAGGAGCTGACTGAGAAGGTTTTGGACCCTTGTTTGACTTATTATTGCGAAAATTTTGTTTCTTGGGAGGCTTGGGCTTTTCTTTCTGTTGGGACAATAAGGCTTTCCCAAATGTATCTACATTGTTGATTATTCCAAGATGAATGAGTTTATCTTGCTCTCTAATCAAGGAATCACAAAAGGATTCAAGACTAGGCTCTTGATAGCTAGCTGCATTCAAGGATTCTTTCATGGAATAAAATGTAGATACAAAAACAGAATATGCAGGTCCAAGTTTGGAAAGAATATGATAAATGCATTGTTTGTCTTCCCTCTTAATATTACATTCTGCACATAAGAGTTTAAGAGTTTTGTACTTAGATAAATAATCTTGAATGCATGAAAAGTCACTTGGATTTAAAGAAATCAACTCATTTTCGAGTTGGTAACCTCGAATTTCATTGTGTTTACCAAACACAGATTCCAACTTGTCCCAAGCAGCATCAGGTTCATCAATTCCAGATATGTGGAATCGTAAATCAGTAAAAATTGACATCCCAATCAATCCACGAGCTTCGTCACATCTATTTGCCCATTTTATTTTCTTATCATCATCAGTGGGTTCTGTTTCTTTCCCTAAGGTGATTCTGAAAAGTCCCCTAGTTCATAGAACATCCTCCATAAGAGATTTTCATGAGAAATAGTTGGAACTGTTAAGTAGAATATCACAAGGGGTGGCCATATTTGTAAATTAATGGCTGTAAAAGCAGAAACCAATAGTATGGATGTGAAGAGATCGAAAAAATAGGCAGTTTCAAAAAAACGACACTGAAAACTGACTCTATATGATGAAGTTATGCTTGAACAAAGAAATTGTTGAAGATGTCCCCAATAGTGACGTGGCAGCTAGAGAATGTCCAGCAAAAAAAAGAACCCCCCTCTTCACAAGATGAACCTTTGACAATCACTTTACAAGAAAGTTGTTTTAAGTGAACCACTTTTATAAAATAAGTGATTTCACTTTTACAATGATATTACTTTTAAATAGTGCAACAATAAAAAATAACTTAAGTGACTCACTTGTATTTTTATTTTTTATTATTTAAGTGAGATGCACTTTTACAATAAAGTAACTTGAAAATAGAAATTGCATGCACTTTTTCTTTTTAAAAGTAACTTCCTAAGACTTGAACTCAAGACATAATAAGGAATAAAGCAACTTTGAACCAAGTGAGTTAGATTAAAAGGTATGTAAAATATGGGAATGAAGAAGAGGCCTTTTTTTTTTTTTTTTACTCTTCTTGCTCAGTTTGCGTGCTTACCCTTTTTCCTGCAAAACACACCATAAATTGAAACAAAAAAATATTTTTCCACACTTCTGGAGTTAGATCTCGTTAGCTTGCCCGGAAAGTCTACGTTTTCTCTCTGCTTCTGATTTGCCGAGATCGCGTAAGGTGCACGGCAAAGAGCATACGCAGCCGAGAAAAACCCTTTCTCTTTCTGTTTCTGATTTGCCGAGATCGCTCAAGATGCACGACAAAGAATATACGCAGACAGGAAAGCAACAATCCGAACCCAAAAAAAGTCTAACAGTAAAAAATGATAAAATATGAGATTTTTTTCTTTTAAAAATAGAAAATAAAAAAATGCATCACTGTAACATTATACCTTCAGATCTGATGAAATACGCGTTTCTGGAGCAACCGAGAACCCTTTTCGATCAAACGAAAACTATTTCCCAATGGAAACAATGCTCCAGACGCAATGGAACACCTCCCACAGCCCAGAAATGCACAGAAATACCAGAACCATAAACTCTTTCGAGTTTCGGCAACAACAGTTCAAGATCTAGATCATAACCGGAAGCGGCTCTTCATAAAAGCTCTGATAACATGTTCGAGTACACAGGGTACTACCAAAGGACCGAACACCAAGAGCAACCACTTCACACAAACAAATCACAGATCAACACACCGATGTTTTGACATGGTTTAAACCCTCTTGAGGGAAACACTCCACGGCCCCGGCCAAATAGCTTCTACGGGACAATTTATTATGCAAAGAAAGAAAGTTACAAATGAGCTTCTCATAATCGATCAACTAAACAATGACCCTCCATGCTCTTTAAATAGAGATCGTGGACCAATCGGGTGTTAAACCACGGATCAAGGTTAGGTATGATCTAAGAGAAGTTGAGCCGTCGGATCACTCTATGTCAGGAACATATCGTGACCGTCAGATTAAGTATTTACAAATGCATACTAAAGAAACACACTATCCCTAATGGATATATTACACAAGTTGATCTTAACTAACTCCTAAGTGTCTAAATATCCTAATAGTTTCTCGATTTATGCAGGATCCTTGAGAAAGCCACTAGAAGTTCACAAAGAGAATTGATCATTATCTCAAGGGCACCTATCAACTTGGTGTAAAATATTGCACACATGCCACCAAACCACTTATTGGTTACACTTAATTGAATTGGGTAGGGGATGAAAATGACAAGAAATCAACATCTAGCTATGTGTTTCATCTTGGTTCATAACCCTTGGTTTGGTTGTGCAAGAAGTAGAGGGTGGTCTCTCTTTTGACCATGGGAGTAGAATACCATAGAGCAGTGAATGTTGGCATAGAGGTGGTCTAGATTCAATATCTCTTGGGAGAGACTGCTTTTTTAATCATTGCAACAAGTCTTATCTTTTGTTATAGCCAACATGCAATACAATTTTCTAATAATCCCATTGCACATAGTAATATGAAGCATGTGTCGATTCATGTGCACTACTCAAGATAGTTGATTCAAGAATTTGTTGTCAAGATTGGCTAATACAGAATTGAGGATCGACTTGTTGATGCTTTTATGAAGACCTTACTGGAAGCTAAGTTTGGAAAAATTATCCCTATGCTTGTGGGGGGTGTATTGTAATTTCACCTCATGAATATCCAAATCATTGTGTTGATTGGGTGGTGTTGGAACAATAGGCCTTGCTAATTCATCACATCTCTGGATCTTCTTGAGACAGAAAGTTTACAGGAGATTTTCGATTAGAAGAATTGATTGAATGGTTGATTAGTTGGTCAACCGATGGGATGGCTAGGATCTTGACTAGTTAGACTAACTAAATGGTGGAGGAATCAACCAATCAAATGGTTGGTCAGGGAATAAGAACAAAATTTTTGACTATGGCACAAACATGGGAAATTTCAAGGAGGTCGATATGTGTTATGGCCCAAGTATGTCGACACATTCTTCCTCACTTTAAGGGAGTTGGTTACATCTCTTATCTATAAAAGGATGATCCTATGGATCGTGTAATATGTGTGAAAGAAGTGAACATGATATGAGAGCAATGCATTTTGATGTATTGTCACTCTATTCTTAAGTGTTGAAATGGTGTCTTTACACACCACCTCTTCTTGGAATTTCTTAACTTGTTGATTTATATTCTCTTATAATTCCCTAGGTTTCCCCAACATTGATCATGGACCCATGATAAACTTGCTCTATCAAATGAGATGAACCCTTAGCAACAAAGGCGTCCCCCTGAAGCCAATAATCAAGCTTTGATACCACATTTAAGTTTTAAACCTGTAAAGAGAAACAATGCATACAAATTCTTAATAAAAATGGAGATTGATCAATTCCACACACACAATACATAAATATGTACCCTAGAAACCCTTAACCAACAAAACCAACAAAAATTAGAATTGCACCTCTCACATTCTCATTCTATTTTCTTAACCATTCACAATACAATATTTAGGTATTCCACAACATCCAAAACGTTAATCTGTTAAATTGGATTAGGGGCTGGTGCAATGTAATGATACCCACTTATGACGCGTTACTTGCAATGGCATGCTAGAAAAACGAAAATTTGATCATTAAAATGAATTATTAAATGTACCTACATAACTTTTTAGAATTAGGTGTAAAAAGATGAAACGTTGACAATCGAATCACCTTCCGGAATATAGAACTTTTATTTATGGAAAATTTGTATAACCACCCCAAAATTTCGTTATTCTAAGATTGGTATGTTATTTTTTCTCTAAAACATAATGCATATGTTAGTGTTGGTCCACTGGTTTTTTATGTAAATTGTCAAATTATGTGGAAAAAAATATGTAGAGGCATAGGCAACAGGCAGATCTTGTGCAGAGATATTTTTCCAAAATTTTAGAAGTTAATTTTATATTTTTTTTAAATTAAAAAAGTCAGTGAATCCCTAAAATGACATGGTCGAGCGTTGGTCCACCCTATCATGGTCTTAACATAATCAATCAACTTTCTTTTTTTTAGTTTGTAGGTATTCTTATACCCTTTTCTGTTTTCAAAATAGATGAGCCACTCAAAAGTTATAGCTGAAATAAACGACTTATGTTTTATACAAATTTGACATGAGTGCAATTAAAAATAGAAAACAATAACATATTTATTCAAAAAATATATAGTTAGAATCTGCACACATAGCTCGACAAGTGTATGCGGTTTCATCATAGTGCACAAGTGGAGCATATGCGGAACTAAGGGTGAAAAACATGAAGTTTTGGTGTGTTTTGTTATAAATCAGTCCTAGCCTCAACGTTTGGAAATCCAAACCTAGTACTAAACCTGCAAAGGCGCCAAAAAAATTGAATTTAAAAACGAATACACGCACAACCATACTTGCGTTCTACATTGAAATGAGAAAGAGAGCAGAGCCACAACTGCAATGAATACCCATTAACCCATCCAAAATGGATGAGATGCCAATTCTAGTGCATGTCTAGTGGAGTGGACGTGAAAGATGTCGCAGTACTAAAGGAGAACAACTTTAGCGAGGTGGTGAGAAACCCGTTATGTGTTGGTCGAGTTTTATGCACCGTGGTGTGGCCGTTGCCAACACTTGGTTCCGAAGTATGTCGTGGCTACTAATGAGTTAAAGGGGGGGTCCATCCTGGCAAAAGTGGACGTCCCTGAAGCAAACGATTTGGCACAGAAATTCGAAGTTCAATTATTTTCGACCATCTTGTTTGTTTTAACGATAGAGTTGTGTTACAAACGGGTGACAACTAGTCCTTTGGGTGATTGTGTAACTATCTAACCGAATAACCAAATTAGTCAGTTATGAGCAACTGTGTAAGAAATGTTATTTCTTCTTCTATTCCCGTAGAAGGTAAAGTTTGATGAGAGTCAGAGGAGAAAAATATTATAATCTTCATGTTCTGAATAATAAGAAAATCGATACCATTGCTCCGTGGATGTTTCCCTCTCGAGGGTTTTACCACGTAAATCTCTGTGTACATTTTATGTTTTTTCCATTATTTTCTTTCTCGTTTAATTTCTTCCGCTGCATTTTTTTTTTGTGGTCGCTTGATCCAACAAGTGGTATCAGAGCAAGGTAGGAGACCACAGAAAACAAGTTTGCTGAAAAATATCATCACTATATCTGTCGTGCGGAGGGATGAGAAATTCACAATTTATTTTTTAGTTGGTTTAAAGCGGGGGTGAAAATTCAAGATTTCACGGGTCTAACATATAGAGAAGCCCAATAATTTATAGGGATACTTACAGATTTTATGGAATCTTGGAATTTTCGCGCCCTCTACTTATGGTGAGGAGCGATGATGCGAAAGAGGTAAAGGAGGTAATATATCTTGGTCAATGCGAAGATGGTAATCCGTTGGTTAATGCGAAGATGGTAATATCTGGTCAAAGCATGTTAATACCTTTGAAATAAATCTTTCTAATATTTGTTAATTTAAAAAGCATATAAATATCGTGGATTATGTATAAAAAGTGGATCGTATAAAAGGTGGAGTTTAAATTATATGAGTTGTGAGTTATAAGGTGAAGTCTTTATATTATTAATATATTTTTTGGTATTTGAAATTAAACTATTAAATTAGTTGATCCACTATTTTTTAAAAAGGGTTTGGTATATTTTATTTAAAATTTTGGTCTTTTATAAACCTTTGATCTGGTTCCTTGAGAAAATGGCAAAAATACAGAGTGTTAAGTTTGAAATTGAGAAGTTTAATGGGAGCAATAATTTCGAGTTATGGAAGGTCAAGTTGTGGGATATGCTCATGCAACAAGGAGTGGCAAAGGCACTGGCAGGGAAGATAAAGAAACATGTGGATATATCAGATGAAGACTGGGAGGATATGGATGAAAGAGCTCTCAGTTTTATTCGTATGTGCTTGGTCGATGATGTTTTATTTAAAACCGTGTCTGAAACTACAGCAGCAGGTTGCTGGAAAAAATTGGAAATCATGTACATGAATAAATCCTTGACGAATAAAATCCTCTTGAAGCGGCAGTTATTTACCTTGCGTATGAAAGAAGGTACAAAAATTTCAGATCATCTGAATACATTCAATACTCTTATTTGTCAGTTGTCTAGCATGGATGATAAAATTCAATCTAAAGACAAGGCGATTTTACTGTTGTGCTCTCTGCCTAAGTCTTGGGTACATTTTGTAACCTCTATCAATTTAAGTTATACCGAGTCTATTACCTTTGATGATGTTGTGGGAGCCTTGATTTCTGAGCAAACTCGAAAGAAATCTAGTCTTGAAACCTCAACATCAGAAGCAATGGTGGCCAGAGGAAGAACTAGTGAAAGAGGACAATATTCAAGGGGCGCATCAAGATCAAAGTCGAAGGGAAAAAGGAGTAAATTGAAGTTTTGGTATTGCAATAAAACAGGGCACCTTAAGAAATATTGTTGGAAACGGAAGCAAGCATCTAAGGAGGAGGACTCTATAAAGGAGGAAAACATAGCCGAGAAGGATTCAGGTATGATCGATGAGGCATTATCTACATCTAATGTCTCACAATACCATTATGATTGGTTAATTGATTCTGGAGCATCCCATCACATGTGTCTTCATAGAAATTGGTATTCCACATACCAATCTATAGATGACGGGGTAGTTTATATGGGAAATAATGTTTCATGTGAAACTGTTGGGATATGGAGTATCAGAATAAAAATGTATGATAGGACTGTTAGGACACTAACAGATGTGAGGCATGTACCTGAACTTAGGAAGAAATCGATATCAATGGGATTTCTAGATGTTGTCGGTTACACATTTACAGTTCTAGGTGGAGTTATGAAGATATCGAAAGGTATCTTGGTTGTCATGAAGGAAAACAGATTCAAGAACCTATATAAACTTGAAGGGAGGATGGAAATCGATCATGCAACAGTAGCATCAGTTGATGTAGCAAACTCCACTCGTTTGTGGCATCAGCGATTAGGTCTTATGAGCGAAAAAGGAATGAAGGTACTTGTTGATCGAAAGTTGCTTCCTAGTTTAAAATCTGTAGATTTTGAAGTTTTGTGAGCATTGTATTTATGGTAAACAAGATAGACACAAATTTAAATCTGGAAAACACACCAGTAAAGGTATCCTGGACTATATTCATTATGATCTATGGGGTCCATCTCCTAAAATATCTTATGAGGGATCATCATATTTCGTCACGTTTATAGATGATTACTCGAGGAAAATATGGATCTATTTATTAAAGAGAAAAGCTGATGTTTTCAATATATTTAAGTCATTCAGAGCTTCGGTTGAAAAGAGCACTAGCAGGTTCATTAAATTTCTTAGAACAGATAATGGAACCGAATTTACTTCTAAAGAGTTTGATAATTATTGCAAGAAGGATGGGATCGAGAGAAATAAAACCATTGTTTACACTCTGCGGCAGAACGGTGTTGTTGAACGCATGAACAAGACTCTTCTTGAAAGAGCAAGGAGTATGCTCAGTAATGCAAAGTTGCAACACGAATTGTGGGGAGAGGCATTGCTTACAGCTTGTTACCTGGTCAACCGATCACCATCAACAACAATTGACTGCAAAATTCCAGAATAGGTATGGACAGGTCATCCATGTGATTATTCTAATCTTAGAGTATTTGGTTGTGAAGCCGATGCACTTATTCCGAAAAATCAACGTTCCAAACTAGATCCTAAATCAAGCAAATTGATATTTGTTGAATATGGTGATGGTATTAAGAGATATAGATTGTGGAATCCTACTGCCCACAAAATCATCATAAACAGAGATGTAATATTTGATGAACTCTCTATCAAATTTAGATGTAAGTAATGATTTGAAACAGGCTAATGTACCACATTTACAACAAATTCAGTTTGATACTCAGTCATCTACGAGGAGGAATCATGAGTATGTCCACGAGGAGGATATTCATGAGGAAAATTCTCAGGAGGATGAGCAGACGAAAACATATCAAGAAATAGAGGAAATGCCACAGCAAACTCTACGAAGATCTACACGGGCAGAACTTTTCCAAAGAGGTATGATGATTTTGTCACTTCCGTTGCTTTAATTTCTAGTGAAGGAGAACCTAACAGTTATCAGGAATCATTAGAAGTGTCTAACAGTGACAAATGGAAACTTGCAATGAAAGAAGAAATGGATTCTTTGGCACAGAACAAAACATGGGATCTTGTGGAACTTCCTAAGAGTAGGAAATTGGTTGGTTGCAAATGGGTGTACAAATTGAAGAAAGTAGCTAATGACATTGTTCCAAAGTACCAAGGCCAAACTGGTTGCAAAAGGGTTTTCTCAGAAAGTAGGTATTGACTTTCATGAGATTTTTTCACCAGTTGTGAAACTTGTTTCTATTAAACTTCTATTAGCACTAGTTGCCTTATATGAGTTGGAGTTAGAGCAGCTAGATGTCAAGACAACTTTCTTACATGGATATTTAGATGAGGAAATTTTCATGAAACAACCAGAAGGGTTCGTTCAGAATCGCAACAAGAGGTTTGTTTGCAAGCTCAAGAAATCATTGTATGGCCTGAAGTAGTCTCCCAGACAATGGTACAAGAAGTTTGATTCTTTCATGTTCAGCGATAATTTTACCAGAAGTGAGTATGATCATTGTGTGTACTATAAAAAGTTGGAAAATGATGTGTTCATTATTTTGGTATTATATGTTGATAATATGCTTGTCTCAAGCAAAACTATGCTTGAAATTAGCAGGTTAAAGGCTTAGTTGGCTAGGACGTTTGATATGAAATATCTAGGAGCATCAAATCAGATCTTGGGCATGCAGATACATAGAGATAGAAAAAATGGCAAGCTGTGGTTATCACAATGTGGAGAAAATACTTCAAAGATTCGGTATGAATAAGGTGAAACCAGTTAATATCCCTTGAGCTTCTGATTTCAAGCTTTCTTCAAGTTTGAGTCCTAGTAGTGATGAAGAAAAGCAGTATATGTCTCGTGTACCATATGCTAATGCACTAGGAAGTTTGATGTATGCAATGATAAGTACAAGACTAGATATTTCACATGCAGTTGGTGTTGTCATTAGATACACGGAAAATCCAAAAAAAGAGCATTGGGAAACAGTGAAATGGGTGCTTCGGTATCTTAAAGGCACAAGCAATTATTGTATCACCTTTGATGGTTGCAACGATGAATTCTATGGTTATGTTGATTCTGATTTTGCAGGTGACTTGGAGAAGAGAAGATCCACTTCTGGTTATGTCTTTACTCTTGCAGGTGGAGCTATTAGTTGGATGTCAAAGCTTCAGAATATTGTTGCTTTATCCACTACAGAGCCAGAGTACATATGTGCTTCACATGATTTCAAAGAGGCAATCTAGTTAAAAGGTTTGTTGGGTGAATTAGGAAATGTTCAGAACACTATAAAAATTTTATGTGATAGTCAAAGTGTTATTCATTTGGCTAAAAATCCAGCTTCTCACAGTAAGACAAAACACATTCATGTAAAATACCATTTTGTAAGGCATGTTATTGATGAAGGTGGAATGGTTCTTGAAAATTTCCACACTCAAAAGAATAGTGCAAACATGTTCACGAAACCAGTTACTTTAGAGAAGCTATGGTGGTGCTTAGCTTCTCTCGGCTTCCGGGAAAGGTGATGAACAAAGCAATGAGCAAGGTGTCAGGTAAATTGTTTTCAAGGTGGAGATTGTTGGAAACAGGGGACAACCAGTTCTTCCGGTGATTGTATAATTGTCTAACCGAATAACCAAATTAGTCACTTATGAGTAACTGTGTAAGAAATGTTATTTCTTCTTCTATTCCCATAGAAGGTAAAGTTTGATGAGAGTCATAGGAGAAAAATGTTGTAATCTTCATTTTATGAATTATAAGAGAACCGATACCATTACTCCGTGGACGTTTCCCTATCGAGGGTTTTACCATGTAAATCTTTGTGTACATTTTATGTGTTTGCCATTATTTGCTTTCTCATTTAATTTCTTCCACATTTTATTTTATGTGGCTGCGCTTGATCCAACAAGTTGACAAGCAATATACCGGCTAAATAACAAAAGAAGCAATTGTTGAAGTCTGCCTGCTTGATGCAGCTGAGGAGATTTTTTGTCATAGAGGTTGCTGAAAACTAACAGCAAGAGGACGAAATGATGAATTAGTGTGTTTGTTAAATAAGTGATTTTATGATAGATAATTCTCAAATCTCATAATAATAATAATAATAATAAATTAGTTTTAATTAATTGAAATATATTTTTTTAATTTATTGTTAATTTGTAAAAAAATTATTTATTGTTAGTAGTTTATTAAAGTACCATGTATCAACTTTACATTAGTGGATTACAAACTCAGAAATTAACTGAAACCAGGATGGACAGCCATTACTCAGATGAGGCGCCACAATCACAGTTTGAGTGGGTGTTAAATTGTTAATGCTGGTTGGATACAAAGTGCAGCTGATAGTAAAATCGATAGGAAATCGACCCTCTTACTAGATAAGAAGCCTCATCATAATATAGCTAGTGAGTTCATACCAAAATTTCAAGGTGAAAGGTCACCATGTTTTGCTTAAAATGGAATTCTTCATTTCATCAACAGACTGACATATTGCCCAGCTCTCTTCCATCTAATCTCCGCCAACTCTGGCACTATGGTTACGTCAGTCTGATCATCCAAGTTGAGAAGCAACGCAAATTTTGTCAGGTGGGAAGCTTCGTGTCACAGCTAATTGTGTTTGCAGAGCTTCAGAAAGAACAGATGTAAGCCGATTGTAGATCCAATGGAACTCTATGCCAAAAGGCAGGCGTGCCATTAGCAATTGTTTTGTATGTGCATGTGTGACAAGCTCAAGAATTAGATAATGACACGGAAGATACTGAGATCAAAGATGTAGATGAAGAGAATCGTTGTATAAGAAGAAAGTATATGGATTTTTATCAGATGTATCATTATCTTTCGGTGATATTTTTGTAACTTTAAGTGTCAATTCTTTGTAACGTAAAATTGATTTTTAAGATTGGATGAGGTGTGTTGCAGGTGAAAAAGAATTATTTTTAGGTGATATTTTTGTATCTTTAAATAGCCAGCAATACTTTGTATTTTAAAAGTGATTTTTAAGATTGTATGATGAGTTGTGTGTATTTTTTTTAAATCATAATTGTATTAATCAAAATAGAGTTACATTCTTTGATAAAATATATCCAATATTTTCAGTCACTTTCAGACCTTAACTCTTTTTGATATTTAACTTTTATAAGCTCAAATCATATTCTATCTTCTTTAAGGAAATGATAATAGCTATTTTGCAATTCCAAAAAATATCTACGGCCAATAAAGAAAACACTCCAAGTCTCCGAACATTATGAATTGCTTGTCATATTCTATCATTACAGGGCTAATATTTAATATCTTCTTCTTCTTACAAAAAATTCAAAACTTTAATGTTTTTTCTCCAGTTGAAAAGCTAAATGTACTTGTCCGACTTTCTAGCTATATGCACAAAACTTCAAAATACATGTGAGTCTCGGAAAAAACCGGTCTAGTTCATCCAAATATAGACGAAAACAGTGTCATTTTACAAACAAAATAAAATGATCATGAAAAATCAGGTATTACTGAAAGGAGCATGAAAATATCTTTGATTTCCACCATTTGACAATTTAGAAATGAACCATTCACCTGCTTGCATATAAATTCCTGCTTTTCCTAATTCATCTACCTTTAAATTTCGTTCTCTCTGTGTATGCTTTATAAATACATTTTTCATTGAAATTTTTAATCTTTTAGTTTCATAAAAAAAAGACTTCAAATACAAGTTATATATTTTGTTTTTGCCATTTATCCAGTTTGTGAGTTCCCAAATATCTGAATGTCTTCTAAACCTTTTTCCACTACCATCACAAACAATAACCTTTTAAGGTTTAGCTCTGCATAGTTAAACAATAAACCCCAGCTCCACAACCTTTGGCTCATTTGAAGCAGCTCTATCAAAATATGCTCATGGAATATTTTTATTTATCTCTTCATTGCTCACCTTTCTGATTCGGATCTTTCTCTTGTCCTAGTGTTGTAGTTGAAAGAGAATATAAATATATAAAATATAGCGTTGACTTGGAAATATTTTATTTTATATTTAGATATTTTTATAAAAAAATTAATAAACATTATGGTTGGGTTTTTAGATTGGCATTAATATTAAATCAAATCTTGTACTTAGTGTTTTCCTCAAGTGAAGTAAACATAAATTATATATACATGTATTTATATATAATATATAAAAGGAATATCATTGTAAAATTATGTATATATGTATTTATTATCGAAACTGGGTTTTATATATGAATTTGGTATATATATGATTTATTGTCGGAATTGAGTCTCATACACCAATTTGATATATGTATTTATTGTGGCGAATTTTGAGTGAATGAAGACAGGCGGAGATCTGCAAAGGCGAGGATGCCACAGGCAGGCCCCACGGAGCGGCCTTTCGGTTGTGACGGTTAAACACTTGCACTGTGGGATTCTGTCCGTATATCCTTTCTTTCCGTTTTCATTTGATGCTGTTTGTTCTTTGTTCTGTTCTCCCAAACTCAAACATCAAAAAACAAGAAAGGGAATAATATGACTGAGCCAAGCTCTTTGGTTAATGAGGGGATAAGGTGGTTATTTTAATAGATATTTGTGTTTTCACAACGGTTGCAACCACAAACGAGCGAATGAGAATAGTCAACGCACAGGAGAGGAAGGAAAAGGAATGAGAATGGCCAATGCTCATGTGACGAAGGAAAAGGAAAAGTAAAAGGGACAGTGCTGACGAGTAGCTTATATGTTTATCAAGGTAGACAAAGGTATTCATGGTGGTTTTCATGCGTGTTTTTCACTTTTTTTGGAATACAATATCTATCCATTTTACCTTTAGTAGGACCACTACTTTGTGTCCTTTGTTATTATCAAATATACCTTTATCCAGAAACCTTTTTTATGTCTACAAATAGCGAACATCATAAAATGTAACTCATTTTTTATATATAATAAAATAGTTATTTTTATATTTGGAAATTATATATATATATATATAAAGTTTAGAATATAAAAATAATTAGTTTATTTTATATATATATTTTTGGTGATTATCATAAATATGAATTTAACTATGTTTTAATGGTAATTTTGATGGTAGAAATTGATTCAACACCATCACAAACTAAGAGACACCCAAAATTTAGAGTTTGAGAGTTGTAACCAATATTTTTCAAAATTTATGTGTTTTTTCAAAATTGTAGCGGAAAAGCAAAATTTTCAGATTTGCAAAAGTAAAAGTAATATATATCATTTAAATTTTTTGACAATAATAATATAATAGAAAAATTATATATATATATATATATATATATATATAGAGAAAAATAGAGAAGAAAAAGATGCTAAGTTTAAAAAAGAGTTAGAGGCCATGCTTGAAAATAAATTCGCAAACATGCTCAATAACAAATTTGCAGTAATACTTGAAAATGCTCTTGCTGCCATAATCGATAATAAATTTGCATCCCTTGAAGACAAGATCCAACAACAAATAAACAACAAGTTTAAAATGGTGGAGAATAAGATTCAGTTAATAGAGGATAGATTAGAGGAAATGGAAAAACAAAGCCAAGGAGTCAAAGAATCAACCCAAGAAGGAGATGTTCATACATCAGAGAATTTCAAATGGATGGACATGTTTAAAGAGTTAGAAGAAAAAGTAAACAAAAACTTGACCCTAAATAATCTTAAAGGTAACGTCCTCGTAATTTTTGGCTTAAAAGAGAAGTAGTCAAGGAAGAACTATATAATAGATTACACATTGAAACAACTTGCTTAACAGAAGCAAAGAGATTAGAGAAAGTAATTGAGAATAAAGACAAGTTGATTCAGATTAAAGTTAGCTTCATTGACCATAAGTATAGTATTCTAAGCAAAACCTCAAATTTAAAAGGCTTGGGAATATTTATAGATGAGTATCTCATCCCAGAAGCTAAATTAAGAAAGGAGGTCCAAAAGGTAAAAGAAGCTAGGAATGAAGGAAAATGGGCATTGATTAGAAATAGAAAATTTATTATCCGAGATAGAAACCAAAAAAGTAACCATGAATAGCAATTAGACACACTATGGATCCTCTCTTGGAACTGTCGAGGTTTTCCCTGGAACAAATACCCCAAGCTAAGTTGGATCCCAAATGAAATTGATATTATTTGTATGGTTGAAACCTAGGAGCATGAAGACTCTGGAGTCCCTAACATAAAGGGATTTTTTCTATGGTCGACTTGGAACAAGTGATCTTCTCGTAGAGGCATCGAAGTTATACCCTGTTACATCAAAGAACACATCTTTCCAAATGCTAGGCTCTATAAGAAAGACCCCCACAACCAGTATATGTGGATAGAGTAAGTTGACATTAATAATAAGAAAACCTACATTGCCATATGTTATTTTTCCCCTAGTAACTCTAACTTTTATAAGAAAAACAACATAGATAAAAATTGTCCTTTCATTGGTTTAGAAAATTATATTAATAATCTAAGAAACGATGGAAATATTCTCTTAATGGGGGACTTCAATGCTTGTACTTTGAGTAACCAAGCTATTCTTCTAAGCAATTATTCCAACCCTAATCCTCTTTGGTTAGATGAAGATCCTGCACTAGAAAATCAGTACAAAAGAAGCTCTGCAGATCTAGGTGAAACCTTGTTCGGCTCTGAGCTAATCAAGCTTTGTAGTGCTCAATACCTTTTAACTTGTAATGGGATAAAGAAGTGGCCAAATTCTAGGCAGGTGACTTGCATTCACGGGCTTGGTAGCAGTGTGGTAAATTATGTAATATCTAATACCTCTTTATATAACAGTGTGTTAAATCTAGACATTCTGCTCGACCATGAACCTGACTCGGATCATAGACCTCTAGTTGTAACGTTCAATTTTACCATGCATAGAGGGACCACAAAAGACAATTCTCATAGTCAAAAGCATTTTATTTTAGATAGAAAGAAGGACGATCTTTTCATAAATTATTCAAAAAATAACTTGTTCCCTCTTTCTAGTACGGACAATATAGAAGTTCTTTACCATAATTTCACCATGGCCCTCTCTTCCTCCATTAGTAAGTTCTCCATCGAAATTTCGGGTAAAAGAATAATAGGAAAACTAACCCCTGGTATGATAATGACTGCAAGAATGCTAGAAGAGCCATCAAGGAAGCGACGGAGAGTCTCTAAAAATTGACAAGATAAATAAATACAAAGCCTAATTAAAATAAAAAAGAGGCATTATATAGATAAAAAGCAGGAGCACCTTTTACACCTCTCTAAGGTGGCTCCTAAGAAGTTCTGGAGACAAATCCTAACTAGTAAAACTAAAGAGAACAATAAGATAACTTTCAAAGATTGGGATTCCTATCTTCAAAAGCTCTACAAATCCTCAAATGCTATTAACAACACTCAAAACCTTCTTGCATTAACAAAAGTTTTCTCATTAGAGGACATTGACTTTGGTATCAAGCGCCTAGAAAATTGGAAAGCTAAAGACATTGAAGGTTATCAAGGTGAAATCCTGAAAATTGGAGGAACTGTTCTCATTCCTTACATCCAAAAGCTCTTCAATTTGGTTGTCACATAAGGTTTCCCTATTCCTTGGACTCAGAGCCTCATCATCCCTATGTTTAAAAGTGGCGATGAAAATAACCCCTCTAATTATCAAACCATTATGATTAGCCCTCTCTTAGCCAAGTTTTATGGTATCATTCTAGAAAAGAAAATCAATGTTTGGCTTGAAGGTGAAGGTAAGCGAGCTAAAGGTCAAGTAGGTTTTAGAAGACATCACTCTACCACAGATCACCTCATTACTCTTAGAATAATTGCGGAAGAGTGTCGCAATATTTAATCCAATCTATTTTGTTGCTTCATGGACTTTAGGAAAGCTTTTGATACTGTGCCCAAAAGTAACTTGTGGAATAGATTAGAAGAGCTAAAGGTTCCTTTAGAGTTGATAGCTATCGCGATAAAGTTGTACGAGAAATTCAATGCCAAATTTAAGAGTTCTAAGGGGTGGTCTAAACATATTAATTATAATATTGGATTAAAACAAGGATGCCCCCTCTCCCCTACCCTTTTTGGCATTTACATCGATAAACTAGAAAGTTGTTTAGAAGAGGCAAGTTGCGCAGGAACAAACTTAGCTGGAATAGTCATAATCCTCCTTCTCTATGCCAATCATATTGTTCTTTTGGCAAGCAGTCCCTCTAACCTTGATATCAATTACGGATTCTCAAGGATTTATGCTCTCACATGGGTATGTCTGTTAACACTAACAAAACCAAACTTATGAGTATCAAGTCTAAGAAAGACACCTATGCTAATTTTTTTTATGAATATAACAACTTGGAGTAAGTGCCCTCTTACAAGTATCTCGGAATTGATATCCATCACAAGCTCAATTGGAACTATAGCATTTCAAAGAAAGGATTAATGGAGGGTGGAACTCTTATTTTGGCCTAGAAACAATTGCAAATCAACAAATCTAGTGATGTGGGATAAAAAGAAGTTCATTTTTGAAACTTTCGTCACTCTCGTTATCTTGTATGGTTGTGAAGTTTGGGGGTGTAGCATCTATCGAGAGTCCTAGAGAAAGATAGAGCAAATTCAAAAACGTTTATCACGTATAATCTCAAAATTAAGAGCAACACGCCCTATCCTTTTCTCCTTATGGAAGTGGGTCTATCCCCCATTGAAAGCATAGCTATGTATAGATACTTGATGTACAATAATAAGATAAATGGCATGGCAAACCATAGACTCCCTAAAATTGCTTTAAATTCTAGTCAAGGCAATCTTCGGTTGAAGAGAGATTGGTACAAAGACGCCATGGCTTGGTTAATTCATTGGGGATTGATGAAAACATCGCTTTGCAAGATATCAACAACCTAAACAAAAATATCACATACAAGTTCAAAGCTAGAATGTGAGACGAGAAATCTAGTTAGAAGGTAAATAAAGTTAAGATATTACAAGGAAGTCATTAATCCTAATCTGGAAGACCAAACGTACCTCTCTATCTTAACAAGTTCAAAGAAGAATATTAATATAGCCAAGATAAGAACGAACTGCCATGAGCTTCATAGCGAAACAGGACGATGGACAATTCCTAAAACACCATGGAAAGAAAGGATCTGCCATCTATGTGAGTCCATGAGCATTAAGGACGAATCTCACTTTCTTTTAGATTTCCCTATGTACACCCACAATCGATCACAGTTTCCTAATCTTTGCTACAACTCTAATCTCCATGATCTTCTAACTTGTCAAAATTATGGGAACCTAGAAACACTTCTTTCTCAGCTTTTCCTTCATAGGAATCAAATTTTACAAAAAACCAAGTAATTTATTTATCTTCCCTTAAGGTCCTATAGACCAAAAGGTCTCAGTGGAAGTTAATCATCATCATCATCATCATCATATATATTGGGTGATCATCATAAAAGTAGTATATGTCATTTATATTTTTTTTAATATTTATCAAACACAGAGAGAGATCCAATTTATTGAGGTGTAATATTTTTTTAATCTTAAATTTTTTACATGTACATAAAAGATTTTTTTAATAACTTTTTATTTGGTTTTAAATTTTTTATTTTAAGAGTGGACATGGATTTTTTTAATTACTTTTTATTTGGTTGTAATTTTTCTTTCTATAAGCAGACATGACTATTTTTAATTACCTTTTTTATAATAGCATACTATTAAGTTATGTTACAACATCTCCCTGGGCTAGGCAGGGTGCTTAATATGTTTATTATATCCAAATTGTTTAGCCTCAATAACTTATATTTGCAATTGTTTTGAATTTTTTACTTGATTTTGAATAAAAATTATAAGAAAAATATAACCCTAAAATATCCAAATCTTAACATGTTTAAATTAACACATCCTATAAAAGAAGTACTTATATATTTTATAAAAGAAATTAAAGGTGGAAGGGTATATTCAAATGGCAAACCTGTGAAATCTCTACTTGGTACACTAAAAATAATGAGGTATATCACTATCTAGGGCACGTGCATTGGTGTGTTTATTTTAAGGTAACATCCAAGACAGACACCAAATTGGTGTATGAGAACCCTTGTTTGTGGGACAAGGGACCCCTCCCCGCAACGAGTTGACTACTAAAGTCTAAGGAGGTGTACATGTGATAATTTGCAAGATATCTAGCAACTATGGCAACTCACAATCAAACTCTCAAGATTATTTGCAAAGAAAAAGAGAAGGAGACACTCAATAATCACTCATAAACAAATAATAATAGAAAAGATATCAGTAGCATACAATGAATAAGAATGTAGTGAATGTGTTACAATGGACTGCAAAGCGGCATGATATAGGATTTGAATTAGCCAAGTAGGGCATTCGAATTTCTAATCTCAAAGTCTAGCATGAATAACTACGGAGACATCAACTAGTTAGCAGTATCAGTCATGAGTGGTAAGAGTCAGACAAGTGTGTCTAACTGAGTCTAACAGAACTAACTATCCATAAATCAAGGAATGGGGACTCTAAGTGGAGTGCATGAGGCTGTCTAACTCAAAGTCTAGCTTGGATAAAAATGAAGACATTATCCAGTCAATAGTATCATTCATAAATGGTGATAGTCAGTCAAGTGTGTCTAACTGAGTCTAACATAATCATCTAGTCATAAATCAAGGAATGGAGACTCCAAGGAGGGCGCATGAGGCTGTCAAATAGTCAAGTGGAACTCCAGAACTAGCTAACTAGAAGCTACAAACAGTCAGCATGAGAAATCAGTGGAAGAACTACTCAATCAATGCACTAACTGAATGATAACTCCCAGTAGGTGAGATAAGGTGCCCCAACTGAGTGATAACTGGTGGTAGGTGAGTAAGTGCACTCTAACTGACAGTGGTAGGTGAGAAAGGCGCACTAGCTAAGCAGATAAGGCAAGGAGGGCACATTAGGTAGGTAGGAGGCCAAATGAGGGCTAAAGACAAGCTCTGGAGAGATAGAAGCAAGCTCTAGGTGTTGAGGAGACAACCATGATGATGACTAGATTCATGCAGTGGCATGCAAATGGATGCAGCATGCAAAATACAAAAATGATGGTGTGAATATTCCAACACCCCCCTGCAAGCTATACTATGAGGTAATAACTGAAATCTGAAAAATAGGGCCCTGGTGACTAAGACCAAAGGTCGCCCCGTACAATCAATCTAAATAAACTAAGTGAGGAAAGAGGGAAAACCCAGTGGGAAGAAATCCCTCCCTCAAAATAGACTGAAGGATGCTAAAGTAGCATATCATCTCTCACCCCTGAAGGAGGTAAGTGTCCTTCTTTTCTGAAGAAGGATCAATCGATCTGAAACGGATCAGCAATGTGAGAAGGATGAAACCTTCCATCCTGAAAATCTGATCTAGCTCTTCTATGATCATGTGAATCACCAACTAAATCATCGATAGATCGGAGTGTAGTGGCTGCCCATCGAGGAAGAGGAGAAATATCAGGTGAGAGATCTTCAGGTTCTTGTGGATCTAGATCTCCCATTCGCTCATCTTCATCATCAGTTGCTAGACCTTCAGGTTCTTGTGGATCTGGGTCTAGCATTCTCCCATCTTCATCTTCAAATTTTGAATCTGAAATATCATGTGAAGATGCATGTATAGCTGGCTCATCATCATATCCAAACTCTGAATCTAAAAACTCATGTGATGATGCTTTGCTCTCTTGATCATCAATCAAAGGAGGAGGTATCTTCCTTTTGGGAAGAAGTGGATCATGCTGCAAAAACATAATATGAAGATCATCATGAAGCATGTGATTTGAACCAACTAAAGTAAAATCAAAACCATGAATGTGTAGATAGTTCATTGATATCTCCTTCGAATCAACATAGGTGAGATCATAACCAAAGAAACTATGACATGATGATAGTAGATCTTCAACAAGATCACTGGTGAATGCAATAGTGGTGGTGGCCCATGAACCAATAGGTGCTAGATCTTCAAGTTCTTGTGGATATGGATCTAACATTCTCTCAAAAAGAGTTATCTCCCTCTTGGGAAGAAATGAATCATGCTCCAAAAACATGTGCTTGAGTTCTCCAACAATGGATGTAAGCAAATCAAATCCAAGACTTGGAAGAAGGTTTCTCATGATCTCCTTTGAACCAACAAGGGTGAAATCAAAACCAAAATCACAGAAAGGTGCATGAGTCATGAACCCAAGCGAATGATAGAGTCTTCCATCATCAATGAAACTCTGAAAACATGTGTCAATGAACAAATAGGAATCCAAGGAAAGCATATGATGAGGGAGAGCGAATGCATTACCTTCCAAATCTGATTTTACCTTCAAAGTACTCAGTAGGTCATCATCTTGCACATCAACAGGTGCATCAACTCCATGAAAGTGTATGTAGTTCTTTGATATCTCCTTTGAACCAGCAGGGGTGAGATAAGAACCAAATGAACCATATAATGGTGATGGCTTGAACCTCAAATCAGATCCAAGATTTTGGGGATGGTTTTTTATGATCTTCTTTGAACCAATAGTGGTGAGATCAAAACCAAAATCACAAGGATATGTATGAGACTTGAATCCAAGCGAATGGTAGAGTCTTCTATCTTCGGTGAAGTTCTGAAGGCATGTGCCAATGACCAAGTAGGAGTCCATAGAAAGATTTTGATCAAGGAGGGCGAATGCATTGCCTCCCAAATCTTCCAAGATGCTCAATAGGTCATTATTTCGCACATCAGCAAGCTCACAGGGAGTAGAGATTTCAAAGATCTCTTCAAATTCTAGAGTAGTAGCTGATATCTTTTGCTCAGAAATCAGATAGGAAGATGGAACAACTGAAACCATATCTTGTACTTCGTCTTCTTTCACTATCTCATATCTTTTCAATGGTGATATCAAGCTTTGGAACTTGGGAAAGGCATTGATAGTCTCGAAGCTGTCTGAACTCACTGTCTCCAATTTGTGACCTTTCATATCATCTTTCAGTCCAAAAAGAGATTCAAGCTTGTCCCAAACCTCTTTAGGAGATGTAATATCGATGACATGGAAGTGTAGATCTTTAGAAATTGAGAGAAGGAGGAGGCCAATAGCTTTGTCAAGCCTATCCAAGTACTTGGACTTTTCAACTGCACTGAGAGGTTCTACCATCGTTCTATTGAGTATTTGGGTGAAGCTCTTGGATCTCATATAGAGAGCCATCTGGGATTTCCACTCAACATAGTTGGAAGATGTAAGCTTTAGATCCATCTAAACAGAGAAAGTCGAATGTTGAAGAAGATTCTAAACGGGTGAATAAACCTGCAAAACAAGAAGAGTTGTGCTGATGGAGAATGCTACACTTCAACTGAACACTACCTTAAGGACACTTGACACATAGACTAAGTCCTTCACACCTGGCTAGACCTCATTGGATTTCTCCAATGAATTCAAGTAATGTTTGGGTACATAGGGTACTCCCAAAAGACCGAATACCTAGAGCAACCACTTCACACAAACAGATCACAGATCAATACACCGATGTTTTGACGTGATTTAAACCCTTGAGAGGGAAACACTCCATGGCCCCGGCCAAATAGCTTCTACGGAGCAATTTATTATGCAAAGAAAGAAAGTTACAAATGAGCTTCTCATAATCGACCAACTAGAAAATGACCCTCCATGCTCTTTAAATAGAGATCATGGACCAAACGGGTGTTAAGCCACAGATCAAGGTTAGGTATGATCTAAGAGAAGTTGAGTCGTCGGATCACTCTATGTCTAGAACATATCGTGACCGCCGGATTAAATATTTACAAATGCATACTAATGCATACTAAAGAAACACACTTTTCCTAACGGATATATTACACAAGTTGATCTTAACTAACTCCTACATGTCTAAATATCCTAACATCCCCCCTTAAGAACAACTTGGGATAGGATTGAAGGATTTACAAAAGTGACACTATTAGGAGAAGGAAGGAGGAATTAGAGCCTATCCCCCCTTAATGAGAGGTTCCTGAACTCCTAACATAGATCAAAGTTTAGAAAACTTCGCTTCTGTAAGAGACTTGGTGAAGATGTCTGCAACTTGATCATCTATAGGACAAAAGAGCACTTCAAGAACACGATCATGAACAAGATTTCTGATGAAGTGCATATGGAGCTCAATGTGTTTGTTGTGTTGGTATAGAACTCGATCTTTGGCAAGCTTGATGGCACTTTGATTGTCGCACCAAAGTGGAGCACGCTACTGCTACTTGAATCCAAACTCTGAAAGGATCCGTCGAAGCCATAAAGCTTCCTGACAGGCATTAACTACGGCTCGATATTCTGCCTCTGCTGAAGAAAGAGCAAGAGCTTGTTGTTTCTTACAATCCCCAAGTGACAGGTCCAGATCCCATACTGAAAACATAACCTGCAGTAGACTTTTGATCATCAAGATCGTCGGCCCAATCTAAATCAATGAAACCAACCAACAAAGGTTTCCCCCCTATATTGTAATGAGTCCCAAATTGAATTGTTCCTCGAATATATCGAAGTATTCTTTTAGTTGCTTTCCAATGACTTTCATGAGGTGTTTGCATATAATGGGCAACACGACCAACGGCAAAGGAAAGGTCAGGACGGGAATGAGTCAAGTATAGGAGACTACCAACAATCTAACGATACAAGGTGGCATCTACTTCAGGTGAAGTACAAGTGGCAGAAAGTTTGACTCCAGACTGGAAGGGAGAAGGGGCTGGTGTACAATCTTCCATGTGAAAGCGACGAAGAAGGTCACAAGCATACTTAGACTGATGAATAAAGATTCCTTATTTGGTTTGCAGGACTTGGAGACCAAGAAAATAATGCAAATGTCCTAAGTCTGACATTTCAAAAATTTTCTTAAGACTGGACTTCACATGGGTTATAAGCTTAGGGTCACTACCAGTAAGAATAAGCTCATCCATCTTGGAATAATTAACAATGCAGATACATCTGGGAAAGCCTTATTCTTACTAGTAGTGACCCTAAGCTTACAACCCATGTGAAGTCCAATCTTAAGAAAAATTTTGAAATGTCAAACTTAGGACATTTGCATTATCTTCTTGGTCTCCAAGTCCTACAAACCAAAGAAGGAATCTTTCTTTCTAAGTCTAAGTATGCTTGTGACCTTCTTCGTCGCTTTCACATGGAAGATTGTACACCAGCGCCTTCTCCCTGCCAGTCTGGAGTCAAACTTTCTGCCACTTGTACTTCACCTGAAGTAGATTCCACCTTGTATCGTCAACTTGTTGGTAGTCTCCTATACTTGACTCATTCCTGTCCTGACCTTTCCTTTTCCATTGGTCGTGTTTCCCGTTATATGAAAACACCTCATGAAAGTCACTGGATAGCAGCTAAAAGAATACTTCGATATATTCGAGGAACAATTCAGTTTGGGATTCATTACAGTACAAGGGGGAAACCTTTGTTGGTTGGTTTCACTAATTCAGATTGGGCCGGCGATCCTGATGATCGAAATTCTACTGCAGGTTATGTTTTCAATCTGGGATCTGGACCTGTCACTTGGGCTTGTAAGAAACAATAAGTTCTTGCTCTTTCTTCAGCAGAGGCAGAATATCGAGTTGCAATTAATGCCAGTCAGGAAGCTTTATGGCTTCGACAGATCCTTTCAGAGTTTGGATTCGAGCAGCAGCAGCCTACTCCACTTTGGTGTGACAATCAAAGTGCCATCAAGCTTTCCAAAGATCCAGTCCTACACCAATGCAACAAACACATTGAGCTACATATGCACTTCATCAGAAATATTGTTCATGATCGTGTTCTTGAAGTGCTCTTTTGTCCTACAGATGATCAAGTTACAGACATCTTCACCAAGTCTCTTACAGAAGCGTAGTTTTTTAAACTTCGATCTATGTTAGGAGTTCAGGAACTTGTCATTAAGGGGGGATAGGTTCTAATACCATGTAAGGTTTGTCGTTACACCAAAACTTGCAGATGTTGATGAACATTTGAAACCAAGCACAAGGTCATATTACCAGGAGTGGCGGTTAGTCCACATTTTTATATTCCCAGAGGTGCGGTGGTTATACCATGCGGTTGTACCAATACTCCAACACCCCTCCTCCGACGTAGCTCAGGGGAATTGAACCTAAGACCTCAGCTCCGATACCATGATGTTCGGGTACACAGGGTACTCCCAAAATACTGAACACCTACAGCAACCACTTCACACAAACATATCACAGATCGATAGACCGATGTTTTGATGTGGTTTAAACCCTCGAGAGGGAAACACTCCACAGCCCCGACCAAATAGCTTCTACGGAGCAATTTATTATGCAAAGAAAGAAAGTAAGTTACAAATGAGATTCTCATAATCGACCAACTAGACAATGACCCTCCATGCTCTTTAAATAGAGATCATGGACCAATCGGGTGTTAAGCCACAGATCATGGTTACGTATGATCTAAGAGAAGTTGAGCCATCGGATCACTCTATGTCTAGAACATATCGTGACCATCGGATTAAATATTTACAAATGCATACTAATGCATACTAAAGAAACACACTTTTCCTAACGGATATATTACACAAGTTGATCTTAACTAACTCCTAAGTGTCTAAATATCCTAACAAGTAATAGCACCAGGATTTGTTGTGGAAACTCAGAGGCTTCTGGTGCACAAGTGAAAAGATAGCTGCTCAAAGAAATGTTGCAACTGCTGTTGTTGCAATGGTTGCAATTCGAATAGCTACTTCCTGCTCTGATACCATGTGATAATTTGCAAGAGATCTAGCAACTGTAGCAACTCACAATCAAACTCTCAAGATTACTTGCAAAGAAGAAGAGAAGGAAACACTCAATAATCACTCATAAACACAGAATAATAGACAAGATATCAGTATCATACAATGAATAAGAATGTAGTGAATGTGTTACAATGGACTGCAAAGTAGCATGATATAGGATTCGAATTAGCCAAGTAGGGCATTCGAATCTCTGATCTCAGAGTCTAGCATGAATAACTACGGAGACATCAACTAGTCAGCAATATCAGTCGTGAGTGGTCAGAGTCAGTCAAGTGTGTCTAACTAAGTCTAACAGAACTAACTATCCGTAAATCAAGGAATGGAGACTCTAAGTGGAGTGCATGAGGTTGTCTAACTCAAAGTCTAGCTTGGATAAAAATGAAGACATCATCCAGTCAATAGTATCAGTCATAAATGGTAATAGTCAGTCAAGTGTGTCTAACTGAGTCTAACAGAACCATCTATGCATAAATCAAGGAATGGAGACTCCAAGGAGGGTGCATGAGGCTGTCAAATAGTCAAGTGGAACTACAAAACTATCTAACTAGAAGCTACAAGCAGTCAGCATGAGCAATCAGTGGAAGAACTACTCAATCAATGCACTAACTGAATGCTAAATCTCAGTAAGTGAGATAAGGCACCCCAACTGAGTGATAACTGGTGGTAGGTGAGTAAGTGCACTCTAACTAACAGTGGTAGGTGGAAAGGTGCACTAGCTAAGCAGATAAGGCAAGGAGGGCGCATTAGGTAGGTAGGAGGCCAAATGAGGGCTAAAGACAGGCTCTGGAGAGCTAGAAGCAACCTCTAGGTGTTGGGGAGACAACCATGATGATGACTGGATGCATGCAAATGCTTGCAGCATGCAAAATACAAAAATGATGGTGTGAATATTCCAACAGTACATACCCTACCCCCCTCCAGATTTGAACCTCGTGATATTTAAAATAAATTGTTGCATGGTATGTATTAAACACATATGTGCACCCGAATGCGGGTGGTAATGGGGAGGGCGACCATCCCACCACCGGACATGTTTAACTAGCAAGGGACACATGGGAAGCAGGAGGTTGCAGGTACCTTAACTCCCACTTGAATTCAAAGCACATCCACATGCAAAAATTCAATTCCATTGACAATGAGATGGGTGCGTGATAGTTCGAGTTCATTGGGAGACGACGTAGTAAAGTGGGGAGAGGGATAATCCCTCCCTTATCTCTAAAGTACATAGGTGCATTCATAGTGATCAAGTGTTCCCCAAGTGAGGAAATGAACTAGCATGCTCGACGCGATGAAGAGGTGATATTGGAGGATGAAGAAAACTAGAATGGGGTCAGCAAGGACTAGTGTGATGAGACCCGAGGAGCGTGTGTCTTAACTCTCCATGGAGTTCATCTTTGTGAAGGAAAGGGAGATGCAATGGAGAGTGTAGGTTTCCACTTCGACGAAGTTATTACCAAAGAATTGTGGTATGTTTTCCCTATCGGGATGAAAGGCGTGAATAGGGTGAAAAGTGGTCTCAGTGGTGTCTCGGCGTCCTCAATCTTGTAGCACTCATGGCTCCTCGGTAGAGGGCACAGAACAAGTTGGATGGGAGTGGATGCTCCAGGCATGAGAGGAATTTTGAAGAGTGAAAGAAAGATTTTAAAAGAGGAGGTCCCTCCCCATATCATGATGGGGGTGTTCTTGGTTCAAGAGTAGGACAGGGACCCCAAGCGAACAGAGGCCATCCATCCCTACTTGATGATCAAGATTATACTTTCCTAGGTCCTAAGGTAGAAGGAATTCTTTGAACGGGAAACACTTAGGGTGCTTGTGGCATAAGGGATGATTTGGCCAACATCCAGAAGAATATAGACAATTTAGTGGAAGCAGCAAATTCTAGTTATTAGCAGGAAGGAGATAGAGGCTATAGTCTATGGGAGGGAGATGGCGATTCAAATCCTAAGAGAGGTAGGTAAGCTCAATCTCTAAAGGTGTTTTTTCTTTCCTCTAGTTAGAATGTTCGTTAGGTTGTCTATTTTAATGACTACAGTATATAAATGGTTTCCCTATATCAATAGGTCTTGACAAAATGTATGGCTTGTATGTCTCCCTTTACTATTGACAAACTCTCCCAGGCTTGGTTTCTTGTTCATAGGTAAGCTCTGGATCCACCTTAGAAAAAAAAATGTTTTAGTTGGTTTGACTACTCTCTTATGGAGTAGGGAAATCGTAGTTTTGGACTACATTACTTGTTTTTTGTTTGATAATAGAAGCATTCCATCTTACTTATAAAAAAAACATATATGTGCACTACTTGAGTAAAGAAAATAATTGAAATTTTGTAAGAATGATTACTTTAAAAAAAAATTCAATCATGCTTACTACACACACACACATGCACACTATACCATGGGCACCATGCCATCATTAACTATTTTGAAGAAATCTTACATAGATCTGGGTTTTCTTAGATAAGCACTATGAAGAGGATATTAAAGTAACAGGACTACATCTAGTCAAAAAATCTGATCCTAAAATCATCCTTGATATTATCTAACCTATCCAAAGACAAAACTTCTTGCAAACCTTAAATTTTTATTGGAAAGATGTGTTGCTTATGCTGAAATACACAAAGACTTGATGTTGTACCAAATATCTGAAAACCTTGAAAAATATTGCACCTCTGAAATCCATAATGCATCCTGGACTAGAGAAAAATATTTTGTGTTTTTGCCTTATGATCCTTTGGTTAAACCTAGATCCCAGAGAGCCTCTACAGCTCTAATGTCACCATCAGAGAAAGAATTCTATGAAAAGGAAATCAAGGATATTTTATCCAAGGGTCTGATAGAACCATCCCAAATCCCTTGGGCTTGTTATGCCTTTTTAGTCAACAAGCACTCAGAAATCAAGAGAGGTATTCCTAGATTGGTTGTTAACTACAAGCCTCTGAATGAAACCCTCCAACATATTAGATATCCTCCCCCTGATAAGTCAAGTATTTTACAGACAATTGTTGGTTGCACAATTTTCAGTAAGTTTGATTTAAAGTCAAGCTTTTACCAAATAGGATTTGAAGCCAAAGATCGCTTCAAAACTACTTTTGTTGTCCCTCATGGTCAATATCAATTGAAAGTTCTTCCATTTGGAATTAATAATGCACCTTTTGAATTTCAGAAACAAATGGAAGACATTTTTAGAGAAAATAAGTGGGCGCTCATTTATATTGATGATATTTTGATTTGTTCAATAAATTTGCAGGAGCACCTAAAGCATCTACAAGAATTTTACCAGTTGGTCTACAAGCATGGCATAGTCCTTTCCAAAATCATGATGGAAATTGGAAAGATAGAAATTGAATTTCTTGGTTTCAGAATTAATAAATCCCAAGAGATCCTTCAAGATAATGTGTTGAAATTTTTCACCCACTTTCCAAACCAAATTCTGGAAAAAGTCCAACTCTAGCACTTCTTAGGAAGCTTGAATTATAACAGGCCATTCTATAAAGGATTTGCATATGATCTACATATTTTGCAACAACGCCTGAAGAAGAAACCTCCAAAATGGGTCCCACCATTATAGAAGCTATAAAAGGAATCAAAGAAAAGGCTAAGCATCTTCCTGCTCTCTCCCCCCCACAAGGTGTTGGAGACCTTTTTATAGAGATTGAAGCCTCCAATAAAGCATGGGGAGGCGTTCTGATAAAAAAAACATGGAGATAGAGAAGAGATATGTGGCTATACCTCTGGCTCCTTTAAGAATACAGAGCTAAACTACCCCTCAATCCAAAAAGAGATTTGTGTTGTTAAAAAGGCAGTAAATCATTTCAAATTATATTTAAAGCCTGTAAATTTCTTGATTAAAATAGATTTAAAGATCATGCCTAGAATATTTAAGAATGAAAGTTTGATGGCAGAAAATAATTCTAGGATTTTGAAATGATGTGGCTTCAAATTTTTTATTTTGATATTGTTTGCAAGCCTGGTCATTGTAACTGTGTTGCTGACATGTTGACCAAAGAAGAGTCCCAACCCATCCTCAATGTGTTCAATGCAGGACCTTCAGATGATGGTCCATCAAATAAAAGAGCAGGCATTAAACATTCTATGCATAAATCCCAAGGAAAAAGGGTTTATAGAGACCCCATGAGTTCTCCATAGCATCTGGCATTTCTAGAATATGCCAACATGAAATAAGCAAACAAACAATTGGCTATCTCATTAATAAAGCAAATCCATTCTTCTCCAATGAATATTGAGATTCTGGAGAGATGGGAGAAAACAACATTTCTAAACTTTAGAAATTCCAATTACAGGTTGTCAGAAATAGAATATATCTTCCTTGATACAGTTGATGTTGATGGGAGAAAAAATTTCTATGTTGGTATTGGCCCTGGATATTTAACATGCACTAGCTATCATTTGATATAACAGTTATGCATAGAACAAGGAGAGATTATCATTTGTGGTGATCCCTCCTTTTTGGTTAAACAAAAATGGTCAAGATGGACATAAGTTTTCCTTGATAAGTTATGTCCTAGGAAAGATTGGATTCAAAGGAGAGCTAATTTTATTCTACACCTCCAAGCTAATATGATCGTGGCACACCATAACCATATGTGGTTCAAATTCAAGTTAAAACATGTTGGCGGGAAATAATCTCCCCTAGATCCACCTGTTCGTATGATGCAGAAATTTATTCACAAAGATAAGGATGGACGAGTTCCAAGGAACCTAACTAAAGAAGTCCAATGTAACTATGAGGTTGAGTCATGCTTTGAAGGAGAATTCTGCTACTCCCCCAATGAAGTCATGCTCGAGTCAGATGTTGAAAGATGTTTTTCTTACTGCTTGTTTCCCGATGTTGAATTCTCTATCCCTTCATCTGACAATGATGACAACGATGATGGATTTGATGGTTTTGGTTATGTTTGATCTTGGGGATGGAAAATCCGGATGTATTTTTCTAGTGGGATATGATCCCTATGATTGATGTGAAATCGTTGTGGGAAGCTAATAGTAGCTCCACTTTGTAAAGTTTGATTCTCTTGTAAGTATGGGTCTGCAAGTACTTTGATTCCTTCACATAGCTTGGATGACTTATCTGAAATAGGGTATGATTTGATCTACTGCCATAAGAGCGAATCTTAGTGTTTACTTGCATTTGTCAGTTTGGTGTCACTGGATTACCAGAAAATTTTGTATAAATAAAGCCTCCCTCTGCTCATTCGGGCATCCGGGAGTTGAGCAGTTTGGATTTAGAGTCAGTAAAATTCGAGTGTTGTGTATCCTCTAAGCCCACGCATTATGCGATCTGGATTACAAAAAACAGTGATCTCAAGTGTAAAAGGAAGACAATAGTGTATTCTCTCCCTCTCCACCTAGTGCGATCTGTAGGGATCAAAAGCTTATTGATATTTTGATGTTGTCTGTGATGATCTTAGCAGTTCGAAGACGATTAGACTTTTGAGTGTAATGTATTTCTTTCAAGCCATCCAGTAAGCACCATAAGTCGAGAGGTTTCCACATAATTCCTTGGGTCGAACCATTCTTATTTCCAAGGTGTGATGCACTTCGAAATGTACTACTATCGAGGCTAACTTTGTATTTGAAATTCAGATTTTGTATGTGAGATTGAGAGTTTGAAGTTGGGTCGGTCCCTTGGAGTCTCTTTTTCGAGGCTAACTTTGTGTGTTAAATTTAGAGTATGTATGTGAGATTGGGAGTTTTAAGCCAAGCCAGTCCTTGGAGTCTCCTGGTATCATAGCAAGATGTTATCCTTTCCCTCAAAAAAAATCATTGGCATCAAATACATATAACCACACTAGTGCATAGTGATATTAAGGCACTGCAATAGGGTTAAAAAAAAAATACCAAAGCATGTTTGAATTTTGTAAAACATGGGTTTTTATTAAATAAATGTTTATGTGGTATTCGCTAAGCATATAATTGTGATGGTGTGTCTTTATACAAAGTGTGTGTTGCTTTAGGATTTATGGTGCATATGAAAGATTTAAATGCCCAGATGCTTATTAATCATATCAAGCAAATGATCTAGGTTTTAATATTAAAAAAATGCTTAGTGATGTGTTATGCACATATAATCACACCAATATGTCAAAATATAAGTCGCACCATCATAGCATAAAATAGAAACAATAAATTATCAAACCATTTTTCATTCTTATCATCCACTAGTGCTTCCAACACTTCATGTACCAATGCTCTTGCTCATCCTATGATCACCCCATTTTCCCATGCCTTCAAATTTTCAAATCTCATCAACAATCTTCATCAATAGCATTTTTCAAGTTGATTTTAGAATTTTCACCCCCACCCCCCTCCCCCAAATTGGTTTTTTTTGTTTCCACAAAAACTATGTCTATGTGACAAAGACCTTGTAATTTCTTTGTTATATTTTAATTTACATTTTCACAGTTTTGATTTTCCAATTTCAATTGTAAATTCCCATTTTTTCATCTTTTTGAAAAACAATGTCAATGGTGTGCCTCTCTATAGATTCATGCACTATGGGATGGTACGTTTACAGGCCACACCAATTGCGGTGCTCTATATCATTTGAAGTGCACAGATAATTTGAACATGATTGATAGTCTAATTTATTGTGATATAAAGTGAAGTGAGGAATTTTATGGATCATTGTGTATGAACTGAAACAAACACACACGCACACCGCACAACATAGTTACTATGTGCCTTGCAATTATAGTACATGGATGGATGATTTAGTGAACCATTGTTAGTTCTATATTATCAAATTAGTGTACCTCCATGCCAATTTTGGATGTCCTTATGAAATGCATTGTGTTAATGTGGATTAGTAACATTATTATCTAGTGTGCCTATGATTTATTTGATGCACAATGATAAACACAAGATAACAATGTCCCATGATACTAGTTTTTTTTGGAGGATGCTATTACATGTGCAAATATTCTTTAGTGCAAGGACAAAGATGAGTGCTAACACTGCTACTAAGTAGCAATGCTACATATTAATACATGTGAATCGAAGTCAATGACTATGCACATCTATATTTAGATACACTAGTGTGTTTATTAAAGTTTTTAAATTTATTTCTCACACCAACCTGTTTAGAGATTACCCATCCCACTGTGCATGGTGGCATATGACATCATCAACACACTACACTATTGGGGCACATGCCATGCGCTCAAGATTCTCAATTTCGAATGCACTACTATACAATGCATTTATTTAAACCAATGCATTGATGTCGATGTTAAAGGCTATAGCATAGTTTCTAGTGCATCAAAGTTGGTGCACCTAATTAAAATAGGATCACTCTAGTATTTTACACATTTTTAAGGCACTAAATTTAACTTACAACATTCAATGAATATTACAAACTATAGTTTAGTAAAGATTGTTTATTTTATATCTCTATTTTACTAATGAGATTTCTATATGAATCATGGAAAACCACAACACCAAGATATCAATATGTATAAATTCATTCATGTTCAAGAAGCCCAAGAGAGGGAGAGGAATTTGGTTCCTAATCCTATTACTGCTTAGACTCACCTCCTTCTTATATATGTTAGCATCACCATGTTTTTAGAGGAGAATAAATTCCTCAAGGGAAACACAGAGTTATAGTGTCGTTTTATCCATCGCTGGGATCATGTAAAATAGGCCTTCAAAGTTGTTTCCAATTTGTGGTACCGCTTTTTTCTATGGAGAAGAAGACGGCGATGAGAAGGGGGAAGGTACAAACTAGGGCTTAGAGCAACCGATAGAAAGAAGGTAGCACGAAAACTAGCAGAGCAGCGACGCAGAGGCCTCTAGATGGGAGCAGAGACGGGGGGATCCAGACCCCTCCCACACAGATAAAGGAAAGGGGACACAGACGGAAATGGAGATGGACTCCTTGTTTGGGACGGGAGGAGAAGGCACGAGTGGGAGTGCAGACGATCAAGGAAAGATAAGAGAGGGCAGAAAACTAGGACAATGCATGCCAAAGACTGCCACAATCCCCTCCGTCAAAATAAAATCAGAAGGATTAAGAGTGCATATCCAATATATGAAGGATCACACGCTGATAGGAAAATTCATGGGAATGTGGCCAGCTGAGAAGGCCCTCACCTAGTGCTATGAATATTATATGTATGTTAATTAAAGTTATTAATTATTAAGTTAAAGGGTGTAACCCTTCACTATACACGCTCAAGCCTATAAAAGCGAGCCTCATTGTAAATTATTAATCATCTTCTTATCTATTAAAAATATCTATATAAGTTTGCCTATCAATGGCTTATTTGATTTACCAGGTCTTTTGGTAACTATTATTGTATGAGCGAATAGTTTTTCGTTGCATTTGGTATCAGAGCCTTTTCGGCCCTCCCTGATTCCGGCTACTGGCTACTTCATCAGAGTTTCTCTGAATCACGATTTTTAATCGACGAGAGGCCCTTGGCCACAACCCTCATCTCCTTCACTCCCTTTCACTCATATCCCTCCCACCAATGCTCTTACTCCCCCTCTCCTCCGCTGCACTCCTCCATCAACCTCCCACGCTCTCCCAACTCTCCCTCCTTACGTTCCCACCTCCTTGCGCATTCCTTCCTCCCGGGCTCCTCCCATCCCTCTGCGCCTACGTCCCTACTCCGTCTGCCCTCCCCTCAGCCTCCATCACTACCCTGCCCTCTATGCCACCGCCACCACTCCATGCTACTCCCTCCACCACCACGTCGGCAACCTCTTGCACCCGCTCCACCTCCCTTCACCGCCTTCTCCATCTCCATCTCACGCCCTCCACGTCCTCCCGCGTCCACCCATCTCCGCGCCATTACAACCTCCCTCCTTCACTGATCCTCGCGCAGCCCCCCCTCCCTGCGCCTACCTTCTCCACGCTGCCTAATTCCACCATTCCTTGCTCCGACAGCCCCCTCCCAGCCTCTCACCCCCGCATCACACCACAACTCCACCTCCCTTGAGTCCCGCGTTCACCTCGTCGGCCTAGCCCAGCCACCGTTGCTACCATCCCGCTCCTCTGCTCTCATCCCTATCCTCCAACGCCACTTCACCTCCGCCTCTACTCGCCCTCCACCACAACCTACAATCCCCACCAGCTTCCATCCACCACCACTTCGGCCCCCATTCCCCGGCCATCCATCTCCCATCGAAACCCTAAATTTCATTTTTTTAAATCAAATATTAAACTTTATAATAGCATTATTATATTGTTTAAATATTTTTTATATTTGAAAATATATATATATATATATATATAGTTTATAAAATATTAATAATATTATTATTAATTAATTAATTAATAATTATTATTATTAAAAAATTATTATTATTATTATTTTTTTTTTGGAAAAAAAAAAGATCAATTATCATTGAAGGAAGCCAAGGACCAGTTGTCATCGTCAAGAAGACATTAAGACAAAGCCAAGAAAAACAAAAACCAGAAGTCCAAGCAAGACTCCTTATTGTCAAAGAAGTCGAAGAACACTTATCACCGAAGAAATCAAAGTCAAGGAAATTTATTTATCATTGAAAAAGTCAAAGTAAAGGAAGGCTTATCAAGAAGTCGAGACGCGTTAACGACAAGGACGACCAAGTTTAAGAAAGACTCATCAAAGAAATCAAAGAAGATCATTCCACTGTCGAAGAAGACAGAAACCATGGAAGCCGATTTGCGAGAGAAATTAGAAGCCAAGTTAAAGCGTTATCAAAAAGAAAATGAAGAATTACGAGACATTAATACACAATTAGAAATAAGGATTGAACTACATAAGATACAAGAACGGTTCAATGAACAAACAATGTCCAACCAAAAAAATCACATAGAAAAACTATGTGCGCAAATCAAGGAATTAAAAGATGAGAATGATTTCAATCAGAGGTTGAAAAATCAAGATATAAAGAAGGAAATAAATAATTACGAAGCAGAAATAATACGCTTGAACAAAATCGTTAGCAACAAAGATGAAGAACTAATGCAGTTACGACATAAATTAGAAATTCAAGAATCAGAGGTCGGCCAGTGTCGACAACAGATAAAAGTTCTTCAACAACAAAATGACGACTCTAAAAAGACACATAAGTCAGAGATCGCGAAGAGTAATAAAGCATTATCTAACAATGCTGAAGAAATTTTTAGATTAAGAAATCATAACAAGACACTAGTCACAAAAATTAAGAAGTTGAAAAATAGTCGGAAGACAGAACAATCTATGGAAGACATTGAAATAAAACTTCTAGACAAGCAGGAAGAAAATAGCTGCATCAGAAGTCATAATGAAGATCTTAAGGAACAACTTAAGAAGTCTGAAGATGACAGAAAATCGCAAGTCGAACTAATCAAGAAGCTTCAAAATGATAACAGGCAGTTAGGAAACAAGTTGGAAAAGATACAGAATGAAACATTAAAACCTCAAGAGACTAAAATAAAAGTCCCGGCTCAAATCAATGCTCAAAAGACGACACTCGTAAAATAAAATGACATTGTGAAAGTTCCCTATCGACACCCCAACCATAAAAACCGATATTTGAAAAAGTGGGAAATGTCGAAAGACAATGGTACTAATGTGATCAAATCTCCTGACGACACATCAGTAGGGAATCCCATCAGTCCACAACAAATCAATTTGGGATGGATTGATCCGTCGATGTATCGGAATTTATGCTCTACACTTAGCAGTTCGTATCGATATGTTTCATCAGCCATGACATCGCTAAGAACAATGCGACAAAATTATAAGGCTTTGAGGGAAAAGCCTCTCTAAGAGAGTGGCAATGCTATGAATATTATATGTATGTTAATTAAAGTTATTAATTATTAAGTGAAAGGGTGTAACCCTTCACTATACACGCTCAAGCCTATAAAAGCAAGCCTCATTGTAAATTATTAATCATCTTCTTATCTATTAAAAATATCTATATAAGTTCGCCTATCAATGGCTTATTTGATTTACCAGGTCTTTTGGTAACTATTATTGTATGAGCGAATAGTTTTTCGCTGCACCTAGTGGATAAATGGTATGTGGAAACCAAAGGGTCACTATGACCTACAACTTGGTGCGAAGATATTTTTCACTGTGATATTCTTCAATATTGAGGACCGAAACAGAATAATGGATGGAGGCCCCTATTTCTTTAACTCTATGGGATTGTTCTTAAGACCATGGATAGACAGGCTCAACACTGATAAAGAGTATTTAATTGTAGCCCTGATTTGGATAAGGTTGTATTCTTTACCAGTAGAATATTGGAGGGAAGAAATACTTGAAGATCTGGGAAATACAGTAGGATCCTTCATCAAAGCATCTGAGCAAACTAAATCCATGAGATACACATCCTATGCATGGATATGCATGTATATGGACCTGTCAAAAGACCTGTCGGAAGAAATAGACCTCTCTCATGGGAAGATGAGGAATGGAGACAACTGCTTGATTATGAAAATGTCACATTACTTTGCCAGCGATGTCACGAACACGGACACTTATTCAGGGATTGCCCCAAAAATACAACACCGGTGCAGAACAGGAATAAATATGACAAAGATGTCGAGGCATACACCAAAGTTAGTAGAAAAAATAGGCATGCTAAGAGAGGACCAGGCCCGAAAATCCATTAAGAACCCCAAACAGCTAATACGTTCGAGGTTTTAAATCAGGATTCGGAGAATATTAAGGTGGCAGACAACAAGGGGGAGAAAGGGGAAATGGGCCTCCCTAAAGTAGGGGAGAAAGAATTCAGGGATAGCACAGATGATCCAGGAGAGAAGGAGGATGAGGAAATGCAATTTGAAGAGGCGGAGGACCTACATATAGGGGAACTAGACTTAGAAGAAATAGAAAACGCCTGCACAAACCTGGAAAAGGGATATATAACATCTCAGCAAGTGTGCCTACTGAGAGATTCTATTCTCAAAATGAATCCCACTAAGAACCTAGGAGTGGCATCAGACAACCTAAAAGAGAGCGAAGACAAAAGAAAGGGCATGGGGGAGAAGAGAGGTAGAAGAAAAACAGACGGAGAATCAGAGATGTGGGAGAAAAGCTGGTGGCATTGGGACAATACCCGACCATAAAAGAATCTTTTCAAGCCATTACCAAAAACCTATAATGAAACTTGTGTCATGGAACAAAAGAGGCTTGAACAGCCTAATGAAAAGAAGGATTATGAGGTGGAAAGTAGACAATGAGAAACCAACAATATTGATGCTGCAAGAAACTAAATGCTCTGAGGAAGAATTGAAACTAATGGGGAGAAAGATCTGGAAAAACAGTGAAGTAATGGCAATAGACGCGACAAGAATGGTAGGAGGTATAGCAATATGGTGGAACCCACAAGAGGTAATCTTTCAAATTTTGTAGCCTCTAAATGCATAATCTCTATTGAATTTCATTTCATAGGAACTAGTGTAAGAGGAGTATTATCCATATGGCCCTTCTCAAGCGACTTTGAAGGAGGATTTCTTCAATTCGATGGAATACCTACACACTTGGGTGGGGGGGGGGGGGATTGGATAGTAGGGGGGATTTCAACCTAATCAGAATTCTAGAAGAAAAAAGGGGAGGACTAAGGACTTTAAACAAATTTAGTCGCATATTTGGGGAGATAATTGAAAACCTACAGCTAGTAGACATCAAAACTTCTAATAGCATGCATACCTCGAACAACAAAATAACCAGAGAAAGAAAAATTGAGGCAAGACTTGATAGATTTTTGGTATCAGAGTCTATATTGATGAGTGGTGGAGACATGTCAGCTCTTTTACTACCAACAGTGGGATCATACCATTGGTTGGTCATCCTAACATGGGGAAGAATTGGAAAACACCTAAGAATACCCTTCCGGTTTGAATAAGTTTGGCTCACCCATCCAGATTTCTCATAAAATATTAAGAAATGGTGGGACGAATTTGATTCACCAGCAGGATCCATAATGTAAAAGTTTCAACAAAAACTTAAATTTATCAAAGAAAAAGTTGAAAAATGGAACAAAGAAATGTTTGGAAATATATTTCAGGAAAAAAAGGAAAATAGAAAACCAGATGGAGAATGTGCAAAGAGAGATCATGGAGAAGGGATATAGAGAGGAAATAAGAAATAGGGAAGCAAACCTTATAGAACAATTGGGAATAAGAGAAAACCAAGAGGAACTACTATGGAAGCAAAAATCCAGGAATGGGTGGCTCGAGGAGGGTGATCAGAACATGAGATTTTTTCAACGGTCAGCGATCTAGTATAGACAACATAATCGAATTGTTTGTTTGAGGACAAAGGGAGGAAACGTTGTGGAGACCTAGGAGGATATAGAGAAGGAACTACAACGGCACTTTAGGGACCTTTGGGAGAACAAATCTATGATAGGATTCATTTTATTGATAAAGTGACACAAAACATACCGACCTTGATTACTCTGGAACATAATTGGCTTCCGATGAGGCCGATCAAGATGCCTAAGCTCAGAGAAGCAGTGCACTACATGGAAAAAATAAAGGCACCAGGCCCGAAAGGGTTTACTACTATTTTTTTCATTTGTGTTGGGAAGCGATGAAGGAGGAGATGCTGGAAATTATGGAAGACTCTAGAAGATATGGGAGAGTGTTACAGGAATTCAACTCAACCTTCTTAATGCTAATACCAAAATAAAATGGTGTGTATCATCCTAACAAATACAGACCTATATCTTTTTTTAATGTCGTACAATGGGGGATCCATTATGCCCATTTTTGTTTGTAATCATGGCTGAAGGACTAGGCCGATCCATAAAAGCAGGGTTCCAAAATAATAGTATTCGGGGCTTAAATATTCATGGAGAAGCTCATAGCCACTCACACCAATAATTTGTTGACGACACCATGCTAATGGGGCAATCCTCTGTTCAGGAAGCACATGCAATAAAGCAAGTGTTGGAATAATTTTTGCAAGCTAGCAGGATCCAAGTGAATAAAGATAAATCCCATGTATTTTTTCTTAATACCCCAATAGCTACTAGAAGAAATGTTCTTAGAATTTTAGAATTTCAATTGGGACACTTCCCGTCGAAGTATCTGGGAGCTCCCCTATCAGACTCAGTAATAAAGAAGGTTTCATGGAAAGAGTTACTAGATAAAATGCAAGCAAAACTATCTAAATGGACTTTGAGACCCCTTAATCTTCCAGGAAGTTTGGTCATGGTGCAATCGGTACTACAATCCTTACCGATGTACCTCTTCTCGGTCTTAGCAGCTCCCAAGGCAGTGATAAAAAAATAAGAGATCTCCAAAGATCCTTCTTGTGGGGATGATCAAGTGACAATAAAAAATGGTCTTTGGTAGGATGGAAGATGGTATGTACCCCTAAATTGTTGGGAGGGTTAGGGATCAGAGACCCGGTGTTAAGCAATGAAGTGTTGGGAGCCAAGATATGGTTGAACTGGGTCACTTACACTAATGAACTGTGGGATAAGACGTGGCAAGAAAAGTATGTGAAGAACTGGGGAAAAATCAATCTAATTCGCTATGATGAAGACAAACCAGGATCGCATATTTGGAGAGCAACACAGGAAAATAGAAAGATAGTCCAAAAACACAGTTTCTGGGAAATATGATATGGAGCTTTAGACTACTTCTTCAAAGACTCATGACAACAACTTCCTACTCTGACTGACACCATCAAGGTACCAATTTTGCAGGAAAATATGGAAGAGAATGTTATATTAAGGGTGAAGGAGATGTGGGAGGAAGATTACCCTAATGGACCCTATCAAAGGTGGTGAGAGAACGTGTGGTGGAAAAGTTGGATCCCACAGGAGAGTGTCTAGGATCTAATGGATAATATCCAGAAGCGGGAAATTAAAATTAATAGGGAATGGGACAAGATGCAATGGAGTCACTCTCAGACAAGATCCTTTAACATCAAAGAAGCAACCTTTCTCAATGCAGGTTACGACCAAATACCAAATGACCTCAAATGGGGAAAAATTTGGAAAGCCAAACTGTGGCCAAAGTTTGCACTTTTTATCTGGCTCCTTATAAGTAGACGAATTCTAACATGGGAAGACCTCTTGAAGAGAGGATTCATTGGCCCTTCCTGATGCAGCATGTGCAATACAGAAGGAGAAACAACATATCACCTACTAGAAGGCTGCAAATTCGCCTCAGCACTATGGGAGAAGGGAAAAATGACATTTCGCAGACAACTCAGAATCGACAAAAACCCAATGAAATTGATAATGGAATGGAAAGAGAAACCATACGAGAATCCAATACTGAACTGTATCTGGGAACTCTTCCCAGGATTCTTGGTATGGGAAATATGGAAAGAGAGGAATAGACATATTTTTGAACGAAAAAGTAGAAAGGAAGAAGAAATATGGATAAAAGTGAAGAGGAATATCCAAGAAACACTGAAGTTATCAAAGTGGGAGTCCAAAGATGCTCAAGCTAAGATAGATGAAAGAAGAATTTTACAGGACTGGGGAATCCACGCCATCCCAGAAACCATATAAATTAGACGACAAATAAATGGGAATATTAGCAGTCCAAAGAATTAACAAAGACTGTCAGAAGGGTCCTATAAATTGAACTTCGATGGAGCATCGAAGGGAAAATCGGGACTAGCAAGTTTCGGGGGGGTGGGAATTAGAAATCACCATGGAGAATGGAGAATTAGTGAGCTTGTTATGGAGCAATATGGGGAAAGATACCAGTAACATGGCAGAGCTAGATGGGTTGATCAGTGGGACATGTTGGGTGATAAGATAGGGCTGGAAACCAACAGTAATAGAAGGGGATTCCCATATCATAATCAATGTGGATACATGACTACAATCAGGGACGCCATTCAATAAAGTAGGCAGGAACTGGCACTTAGAAGAAATCCTTAACCAGCTTGCATACATACTAAGGAGTGTGCCAGCAGTAGTCTTTAGGAATGTCAAGAGGAAGGAAAATATGTTAGCAGATTACGTGGCAAAACATGGAATCAGAGAAAGAGACACCATAAAATAGCTACAGTGGGAAGTGACAGAGGAAGAATAGCTCCAAACAAGATGTCAACTCCTAGCATCCAGAGACATGGAAATCTCGGATGCGGGTGAGAATAGGGACAGGTGTCCACATGCATGGCGGAAAGTGGTACAATAAGGACAAGGGAGGGTGTCCTGAGAGGACATTACACCTAGCGACAGGTTGAGGGATTAATATCCCATGCATGCAAGGAGGGTGTCCGACGGTGAAGAAGGTGACGGAGGAATTCGGCATTTAAAAGGACGTGACAACCTGGGATCATATCGCATGAAGTAGAAGGGAATGAGACTGTAGAATTAATGGTGAGGTTCAAGGAGTATAACAATGGAGGTATAACCAACGGGTACAAGGACAAGATGGGACAACAGATAAAGAGCAACATTAAATGCTACCATGATTACAACAAAGAAGCAATGATGATGGCCCAGAATGATATCAATGCAGGAGAGCGAACAGACTATCGTATAAAACACCAGGTCGAGAAGTCCAAAGCATTGAAGCCAATTGAGGTGTTGTATGTGCAGAGAAGGTTGGACGAGGTTACGATGGCTCCCCGCTAGCGTATGAGAGAGCGTCGAGGGGGGAGAAGGCACAGTCAGAGGAGGGAGGAGAATGTTGAATCCCACGAAGAACAAATGGAAGGGATCGTGCCCCATATGGAGGAACCCATCACAATCATGGAGGAAGAAGAGAAACATAAGCAGATAGAAGAGCACGGCATGGAAGCGAATTTAAACCCCTACTAGATAATGAGGAAGATGTCGGCGTGCACAATGATGGAAAGATCTAGTTTTGGCGACCTAGTCACACGGGTCCTCTCCAACCTCAAAGAAGACATGATGCGCAACCTGGTTTATATGGAAGGATTTCTTGAATTGGCCAAAGTACCCTTCGGTTCAAGAAGTGCAAAGACTGATTCGTCTCCATTTGAACTAGCGACGTCCCCAGAACGGGAGGAGAATCTTCCAAAGGGAGGACCGTCGTCTGCTACAAGAGAAGGGTAAGAGTCTGGTCATGATGGTCATCTTTTTTTGTGTGTTTTGTTGTGTCTTGAGATAACTTTGGGAGGGATGTTTTGGGAAAGAATGTGTAATGGTCGTGTGCCAGTCCTTTGGGCTGCCATGTTTTGGACGGGTGTCTAGTCGAGGAAAGGGAATGTTTTGGGAGATATAAAATCCATGTAATGCATTTTGGGTGTTATCACCTATTTTGTACAAATAGTTGAAACCTTATTGAGCCGCCAGTGTTGAAACACATCAATGTTCACTTCCAGAGTATCTGGGTTTCAGATTGTAGCAGTTAGCCAATTTTGGCTAGCCAGTTTTTGTTTTTAGTCGATATGACCATGGCCCCATGGGGGTTTGTAATAAAGTGTACTAGTAGGATTTTGAGTGTCTCGGTCCCCCATGACTTGATTAAGCAACTAAGGTATTCCAAGGAGTTTTTTCCCTTGTCAATTATACTTTGCCTATAGCCGAGCTATAATCGATGAGATTTTCTCCCGCTTCCTCCAAAGCTAGAATGCCCGATTTTGAAAATTTTAGCCATGGGGGGTTATTAGAGTCCAACTAATGTATATAAGCCCACTAGACACTATTAGAATAGGTTTTGGTCATGTCTTAAGTCTCTAGGACCCTCAGAAAAAATTTCGAAAAAATTTTACCGGGTCCGTCGAATTTGGGTTTTTATTTTTTTTTTTAATTTTAATAAATTTCTCTATAGTTTAAATAGAGAAATTTCAATTTGTAATATGTCAGTCATCCGGGATCCGATTTCAGTGATTGAAGGCTCCAGACTTAAGCCAAAAATCATTCATAATCCCCGGACCAACTAACCCTAAGTTTGAGACAATTATTTGGCCTCATAATTAATATTTTCTCAAAAAATCAAAAAATGAGAAATATTAATTAAAATATTCAAAAAATAATAAATTGGAGATAATTTAAATCTCTCCAAAAAAGGCCAAATTGAATAAAGTAAAAGTCAAAATGACATGGCAAAAAGCATTTATGATTATTGGAATCTCCACTGACCTGATTCAGATCAGTTTCGGAGCACTGGGAGTGATCTACAGTTGAGAAATTCGCCCACCTTCATGCAGATTCGTTTTTGTGATTTGGCAATTGATTAATGGGTTGTTGGATTTTGAAATCAATGCATGTGGGGCTCCTTCCTCAAATTATGGGCTCCAAACTCAAACTTAATGTTGAGTTAAGACTCCAAGCTCGATTTGGTTGGTGTTGACATGGTTTTGATTGGATTATGATGGAGTTTTTGGCTCTCTTCATGCCAAATTCGAATTAAGGTTTTAGGCTAGTGTTTTGCTATTTAAGAGAAGCCATTTGGGCTTTCTTTTCATGGAGAATTATTGTAAACTTACTCTGCGGATATTGTAATAGCTATTGGCTATCATTGGAAATAAAGTTGGCTTTGGAGGCAATTTGTGTACACTTCTATTGGTTCATGAGTTACTAATTTACTTTGAGGTAATATCTGTAATGTGTTCTTAATTTATGCAATTTCAAAGTTTGATTTAAATACATGCTTAGATCTCTTTCTTAAGAGCGTAGGGCAAGCATTTGATGGTCCCAATTTGTTTGCTAGGCTTAGGCTTGAATAGTATAAAGAGTGCAACTTGTAATCGGTCTTACTACCTTGTCTCCTTATGCATTTTTGTCTAACTCTCTATATTTGATCAAGCTTTGTTTGTGTAAGTTTTTTTGTGCATTGCAGATCTTCAAAACGGTTGAGATGAGATGAACTCGGTTGTATCTCCCTCTTCTCCACCAACAAAAATCTTTTACTAATAGTGTGTTTGCAGGATACTTCCAAGGAGCAAGATCTTAAGATTGGCATCAAAGCAGAGAGGGTTTCCTCTCCCATCAACAAAATTTTCATCATTCAAACTTGGTTACAAAAGGGTTCTTTCTTCAAACCCCTCTTATTTGCTCTCTTTGTTTCCTTTTTCTCATTGGTTTGCTAATTCTCTTCCTCCATTCGTCTTACTCTCTTCACCTCCCCTTCCTTCCCATTGTCTTTGCCCTAGATCTACCTTCACCCTTTCGTTTTCCCTCTTTCTTTCTCTCTTTCCCCATCCTCGTTTCTTACCATCTCCTCCTCTCCTCCTCTTTCCAAAAGAGCTCCTTCCTCCATTCGTCCACCTTTAAAGGGAGCCCTAAAACACTCAAAAGATTAAAAACGAATTGTTAAAGTTAGTCAAATTTTGTTAGAGTTTTAGCTTCTCTTTTTGCAAGATAGCTTGTCATGATTAGATCTTAGGTTTTACTTGCATCTTGTAGATCAATTTCATGCATTGAAAAGTAAGTGGTAAAGGCATTCTAGATTTCTTTTTTCACACTAGTATAGTTTGCAATTTTAACCCTAGTTGCAAGTTTAAAAGATAGAATTTTTTCCACAAAAAATTTCTCAAAATTTTTATGATTTAGATCTCTTTCCCATTGCATTTTAGGAGTTTGTTGTTCGCTGGTCCGTTTCATCATAGTTAAGGTTTTCTGTCAAAATCTCACGCATTTCACATTTTAGAGTTAAATTTTTAAATCTAGACTTAACTAGCTTCAAGTTTGTTTTATTTTCCTAATGGTTAATGGGTGCATTGTTGAGTTGTTTTGAACTTGTGTAGGTGCTTTTTGAGAGAAAGATATTTGTTAGATCTTGAAGCAAAGAATCAAAGAAAAATCAAGTGAAAGCCATAAGGAGTGATTGAATATACAAAATATTTTTATCCTTTGTAAAAGCAAGCAAAAACTTGCTTCTTCTTTAATTTTTGCAAGTATTATCTATCTCTCAAAAGTCCTTCAAGGTTTTAAAACCCAAGGCAATTGTAATAGGATTAATAAAAGTTCAAGTGGAGGAGGCCTCCACTTTTTTGGTTTTCTTCCCCATTTGGGGAAGAGTGTTGTGATTGGTTAGATTAGATCTTTCAATTGCTGCTTTAGAGTAGTCTTTTATTTTCATCTTGTATTTCTCTTCCAAAGCCTTTGACCGGAAGTTGTATCCTTGGGATTTCATCTCAAGGGCAGGACCACATAATTTTGTGGTTACTCTTCCTTCCCCGTCGGTTTCCTTCGTAGAGCTTTCAGCTAGCTGGAGGTTCTCAAGTGCAGGCGGTTCTAGTGGTTGACCTTGTTCGGAGGTTGATCCCACCTTAGAGTAAAACTGTTGATAGAACACTAAGTCTTTTTAGCATTATTTCATTCCGCAAATAGCATGCTAGTTGTCTCTTACTTTATTTGAGCTATCACATGGTTTAATTCTACAAAGCTTCATAATTGTTTGTCACAACTGCTTCTATTTTCTTAAACTAAACAAAGCCTCTTGAACTTGGCCAAATCCAAGTCAAGAGCACTCTCTGTTGGAGAGCATTGTTAGATTTGCACTTTCCCCTTGCATTAGGCATTTTAAAGTAGGAAGTCTCTTGAACTGTGATCTTAAGACTAAGTCAAGAGCACTCTCTGTCGGAGAGTTGAATAAGTGATCTTAATAATAAAACATTTCAATCCACTTTTTATTAATTTATTTTGGTCGTTTTTCCAACACCCGTATGCTCTGCCAACCGGAAACGGTTGGGCTAGTGCTCAGAAAGGTGAAGGACTTGATAAGCTTACAAGTGATAACATAATTAAAATTTTACCCAAAACCAAAACCACTATCAAATCACTGAGGTGCTTCCTGAAACAGGTGGTGCCGGGAATCCACTGTCAGACTCGAGGGTGGTCAAGCCGTAAGTACACTTGTCCTCTTTGCAATCTGGGTGCTCCCGACATACCATCTAAGAGGTTGCCAGTATTTGTTCATGGTTAAGGTTCCACTCTTTTGATATTCTTGGTCTTAGCCCTAATAATCAAGATCATTTAAAATATTCAATAAACCAAGATTAATCACAGGACGATCTCACGAACATTACCACTTTGAATTCTTGTATAAAGCAACCCAAGCACTTAAGACTTTTTTTACTCCATAAGGCACTAGTCCTTGGCATCTTTCTATTTTGCTTATTATCTATCTGGAGCATTTATATTTCCATGGTTGTCTTGCTTTAATTTTATCAAAGTGGTTATATCTCGAATCTCTTGTCTCATATCGCAATGTGGATTGCTTATCTTGTGTTTATTTCATAAAATGTGATCTATCATCTAAAAACACTAAACAACACTCATCCACATCACCCCATACAAAAAACACTTAAAACACAAGAGCCTTAGTGAAACTCTTTTTTAGGGACTACCCCCCTTGGCTTCATTAATAGTTAGCCTAAACGGAGAAGCTGGGATTCAGGTGACAATACCTGGCTCATTGCTTTTCCCCAAGGCCACACCTCTCCCCACTTTCCAGTGAGGGAGACAGCTTTTGAAAGATTTCCGCTGCTGGTGGTGTGCAATCTAGAGGACAACATTGGGGAACTTTCTGAAGCCATTTATGTCTATCACTTTTGAATTTTAATGTATATGAGGTCTTGGGAGTGGGGAAAGATACATAAGCAAATAGGTGGGAAACCTGGGGAAAAAGAAGGTCTGAAAAGAAAGAGGTATGATAAGACCATTTTTGTAATACTATGTACAGATACTGTTACTGATTTTTAATAAAATTTTACTATACTTACTCACCAAAAAACAATTGTGGTACCAACCCATAAAGGAGAACATTTATTTTATCATTAGGAAATATAGAAGGGGGAATTATTTACTCCATTTATTTGATGTGCCCTACGATCTTGTAGGAAAGATCCAACTTGCATATGTGGAGAGATATGTTAGTCTAGACATTACTAACCCTAGTGACTTCCAAATATTGGAGGTCAACTATGCTTACATTCTTTGGGAGATGAGGAGGTTAGGTGCCCATGTCTTATGATTATGGAACTAGCACGCCATACCATTGATGGGAAATGCATTAGTTACCCTATGATGTATTATGTGAAGAGTTTGATAAACCTATGCTATAAAAAATTGCTAACAAAATCTAAGACATAAAAATAACAATGGAACACAAACATAGTACACAAAAATTTACATTGGAAGCCCTTAACTTGGAAAACTAATCTAACTAAGAGTTGCCCCTCTCTATCTCATTGTATTAACTTCACCATTCATAGTACAATATTTAATTATTCTATAGCATCCCAAACCCTAATTCATTAAATCATATTTTACTACAACCCTAATTCCTTAACCATAATCAATTTACAATGGGTCAAAAAGCCATTAGACCAAAAAATATAGCCATGAATTAAAAAACCCATATTGTCGTTAACAAAAACCTTAAAATCAACCGCTGAATTGAAAACTAATGCTATTGGTATCACAATTTTTTTCAAAAGTTAAAATTACAAATTGTTTGCAACTACTATTGTTGCAACAAACTATTAAAATTATATTTATTTAATTTTAGTAAAACTTGCATATTAAACCCAAATTATTTAATAAATTATTTTCACCATTCTTTCCATATAAAATCAAAGAAATTATGATAATATTCATAATCAAATCATATATTAAACTGGAAAAAAAAGTACAAATGATTCATATAAAAATTCAAACACTTCTTTAGAGATTCCATACAAACATCATATTAATCAAAAATATATTAAATGTTTCATGTACAATTATTCAAACTAACTCATGTATTTCGACGCCCCATCAGAATCTACATTATCTCCAGATGAAGGACTGGATGAAGATGTAGATGTCCCATATTCTTCTCTATCATCAATGAGTGATCTAAGTCCACATGTATTCCCAACATTTGATATGTCAAATTCCTTCTGGATTTGGGGCTTGGTTTAGCAGACTCCTATATTGCAATGATTTCTCATCCCAACAACCTCTTAATAATCCATGTATTCATGGAGTGAAGAATGCCTTTCTTTTTCAACTAGCAGTCATAAACAAGTATATCAACATCCTCTAAATTTAAGATGTCAATGCGGCAACGATTTATATTTTGACCCTTTCTATTTCTCTTTCTGCAAACCTTTTTCTCAACCACCATCTTTAGCTTGCACATGCCATCAAATGGGTGTGTATTTGTTGCATACCAATGTACTTCAACTAGTAAAGCTTCTTCATTTTCTTTATTGACCTTTGTAAATTTTTCAATTCAGAATGGATAATCACGTGGATCATCTGGAGCCAAACTGCAATCATGCAACCCTCCTCAATATCTTGTATTGATCCCCTATAAAGGTCTTCCATCGCTTTAGGTTGTGCATATGATATTCTGGATCCAATATACATTTCTCTTTCCTCTTCTTGAGAAGACTCAACACCTTGAAGTTCAACATTTGTTTCCTCATTTTCATTTAATATACTTTGTGGCCAACTAAATGGAGTCTTCAAAAATATGTATCCATTTGTAGGGTTTGAAATTATGTCTATCTTCTCCATGAAAAAATACTCCCACCAAATAGAATCAACAATATCAAAGTACTCAAAACTCGAATGTATGGAGATAATGGAGAACTCGGTTCTGAATGAAACCCTCGGTGCAAGGGTTTGAAAAAGTCGGCGCTTCTGAGCTCCCGGTAGCTAGGTCTGGCAGCGGTAGGAGTGCCAAGGACACAGCTCTGACAAATCTGTCGAATCTGGGCAGGGGCCCTCTCCCCAGGAAACCAAAGATGGGGGCTAGAAACCGCACGAGGCCGCAGTCGTCAAACGACATGGAAAGAAAACCTACTGCTAATCTAAGTGAATCTAAGAAAGGGTCCAAGCGGAGAATGGGGCCGAGCGACTGCCTCCCCAAAACTCTGAAAATTCCAGCTATGCAGATCGAATTGGAGAAGATCTGTGAGCGGATAGAGGAATGGCGGGAAAAATCCCTAATAGGAAATTTTTGTGGGGGTTTAGCCCAGAGAACGGGATCTTGTGAACTGGATCAACACTACCTGGAAACCCAAAGGGCATTACAATCTGCAATTGGGAGCCAAGGGTTTTTTCACCATTATATTCTTTAATATTGCGGATCGGGACAAAATTTTGGAAGGTGGCCCCTATTTCTTATTCTCGGATGGACTGTATCTTAGACCATGGAAGGAAAGGTTTAATCCGGAGACTGAGGATGTTACAGTTGCCCCTAACTGGATTAGGATTTTCTCCCTGCCATGTGAATACTGGGACCTGGAGATTCTGCAGGATATTGGCAACACTCTTGGCGAATTTGTTAAAGTTGTAAACCAGACTAAACAACAAAGATATATTGCGTATGCTCGGATATGTGTCTACATGGATCTGTCGAAAGAGATTCCTGAGGTGATAAGTCTAAATTGGGAGGATGAGGAATGGATTCAGCCTTTAGATTATGAGCAGCTACCATTTCGTTGTTGCCAGTGTCACGAATATGGTCATCTAGGCAGAAATTTCGCTCAAGCAAAGCATCCTTCCTCTTCCCCTAAAAGTGGTCAGGTCGGTGAAACGAACAAGGAAGGGTTTACGCAGGTTCGTAACATGCAGAGAAATAAATCGGCAGGATAGAACAAGGCTGTTAAGGAGAATTTTGGAAAAGGAATTGAAACTACCAATCCTTTCCAGATCCTGGAAGAACAACAACAAGAAAGGGAGAATGGAAAGAATAAGGGTAAAGAGAAATCAAACCACATGGAGGGCGTAATCGAGGAAGTTGAGCAGTGCCATGAATTGGAAAATCAAGTGGAGCCTGTGGTAGAAGACGGAGAAGAGGAAATGGAGTTAGGTGAACTCAATCTTGATGAGATCGAGAGAGAATGTGAAAAGAAAGGGAAAGGATATGTCACTCGACAGCAACTAGAACTTCTCCAAGCGGCGATCATTAGTGCTAAATTTCCTAGACAATTAAGAATAGCCTCAGATTCGCAAAAGGGAAGCAAGAGGAAGTATCCTAAGGAAGATCTAAAAAGAGGCAGGAAGACAAATAAACAAAGGATTGTAGAGATAGGAGTGAAGTTAATCGAGTCTGGCCAGTATCCTACAATACTGGCAAAGGATTGCAGAGATAGGAGTGAAGTTAATCGAGTCTGGCCAGTATCCTACAATACTGGAAGCCTTCTCTGAAGTCAACAAGGTTAATCAATGAAGCTAATATCTTGGAATATTAGAGGGTGCAATCACCACAGGGAAATAAAAACCCTGGCTAGAAATATTAAATAGGAAAAACTGGATATCCTCTTTATCCAAGAGACTAAGTGTAGTTCTTATTTTCTGGAGCAGGTGAAACATAAAATATGGAGAGGCAGTGAATTTATGGCTATTGATGCTTCAGGGTTGGTGGGTGGTTTGGCGGTCTTCTGGGAGCCTGACTCCCTGTGTCTTTTGGGTTGGTGGGCTAACCGCTTCTCCCTGAGTGCTAATTTTACTAATCGGGTTTCTGGATCCTCTGGTCAGCTAGTGAATATCTATGGCCTAACTGGTTTCCCACAGAAAAATGCTTTTCTTCAACACTTATCGTGGCTGAGAGACCAAGCCTCTAAAGGATCGTGGATTATAGGGGGAGATTTCAATATTATCTCGTCTCTTGAAGAAAAAAAAAAGGGGGCAGGAGGGTCCTGTTTAAATTCCAGAAAGACTTTGGAGATTTCATCACCCAAAACCCCTTCATCAATATTGAGGCTGGAAACGGCCTATATACCTGGAACAACAAACGGGGGGGAACTCATCTAGTGGCCTCTAGAATTGACCGGTTCCTGACCATGGAAGATCTAGTAACATATGGGGGGGAGGCCCACGCTGTTGTCCTTCCTTCAGCTGGCTCTGATCATTGGCCACTTTGCCTCCAACGGGAATGGGCCAATGCCTCTCTTTTCAAACCTTTTAGGTTCGAGCAATTTTGGTTAGAACATAAGGATTTCAAAGAGCTGGTGGGTCAGTGGTGGCAGGAAATTGTTCCACCTAGGGGGACCGGGATGTTTCAGTTCCGACAAAAATTAAAGGCTCTCAAAGCCAAAATAAAAGCTTGGAACAAAGCAAACTTTGGGCACATTTTTCAGGACAAAGTGAAGGTTGTAGCAGAACTTGAGCTTTTGCATAGAAGAGGAATGGAAGAAGGGTGGACAAATGAGCTCAAGGAGCATGAATATAATTTGATCATTCAATTGGAGGCCAGAGAAAAACAGGAAGAGATTTACTGGAGGAAAAAATCTAGGAATCAGTGGCTCCAAGAAGGGGATAGGAATACAAAAATTTTCCACAAAGCTGTGATCCACAATCGCCACAAATCCAAAATTTATAAGCTTCACAAAGCTGATGCAAGCCTTGCTGATTCTAAGCAGGAAATTGAAGATGAACTTGTTCACCACTTTGAAGATATTCTTAAGGAGGATCGAGTGGATCGAAGCAATGTTATCGCCCGGATTAGCATACATATTCCCAGACTGGTCACTAACGAGCATAATGACCTCCTGAACAAACTTGTTACCCTGTAGGAGGTTGAAGAAGCCATGCAGCAGATGGATTTAGGTAAAGCTCCAGGCCCAGATGGTTTCACCACCATTTTTTCCATTTCTTCTGGGATTTAATTAAACAAGAAGTTGCGCATATTGTGGAGGAATCTCGAAGAAGCGGTGGAGTCCTAAAGGGCTTTAATGCCACTTTTTTTACATTAATACCCAAGGAGGAGGGGGCAAAGGTGCCGATCAAGTTTCGCCCGATTGCCTTATGTAATGTTATCTACAAAATTATTACTAAGGTGGCTGCTAACCGTTTGAAACCTTTGCTCCCTATTTTGATCAGCCCTGAGCAATCTGGCTTTGTTGATGACCCACCAACAATTTGTTGATGATACTATGTTAATGGGGCACCCTTCAATCCAAGAAGCCCATGCCTTTAAGAAAATCCTAAAACTTTTTGCTAAGGCCTCTGGGCTCGAAGTTAATCCTGACAAGTCTCGGGTTTTCTTTTTCAACACTCCCAGTGTTACTCAGCGCAACATTCTTTGCATCCTCAATTTTTCCAAAGGCTCCCTTCCTACCAAATTCCGAGGGGCTCAGCTTTCAGAGGGAAACCTTTGAGGGATTTCTTAGCAAGACCTTCTGAACCATATAAAGAGCAGACTCAACAGCTGGAATAATAGACCCTTAAAATTTCCCAACCGGCTAACGTTGGTCAAATCATTCCTGGAGGCTATGTTGATTTACCTTTTTTCCCTGCTGCCTGCACCTAAATCAGTTCTCCGAGAGATTAGAGGCATCCAATGCAACTTCTTATGGGGTGGTAGGGAGTCCAATTCAAAATTCACTTTGATCAGATGGGATATCTTATGTCAGCCTAAGGAAAAGGAAGGCCTGGGGCTTAGAGATCCAGAGGTGGTCAGTGACATTCAGGGCTCCAAGTTGTGGTGGCATTGGTGTAACCACAACAATGAGCCATGGGCGAAGATTTGGCAAGTCAAGTATGCCAGGAACCACCAAACCAATCAGTTCATCAGGTACAATGTTGATACTATGGGCTCTCACATTTGGACGAAGGCTCTAAGAGGGAGAAAGTTGGTCGAGGATCACATCTTCTGGGAAATAGGGGATGGTGAGCTGGCCAATTTCTGGGATGATTCATGGAATCAATTCCCTAAAATAGGGAATGATCATAGGTGGAAAAGTATTAGAAACCATGGTCTGACTGAAGGAAAAATCAAGGTTTGTCATTTTTGGTCCAATCAGCCCACGGATACTTGTAGATCCTGGGTAGACCAATAGTGGTGGACTGGCATAATTAATGAAGATGATGGTAGAGCTTTTGGGGAAGTGCTCCAAGAACGATACATTCGCAAAAGAACCGGTCCAAATAAGCTTCGATGGGGATATCGGCAGAAAGGGGTTTTTAGCATAAAGGAAGCATATGATTTGCATACGAACAGGGAAGCAGCTAATGAAGCTCCATGGGGAAAATTATGGAAATTGAATTCCTGGCCAAAAACTGCTATTTTCTGTTGGTTGACTATCTAGAAAAGAGTCCTAACAGGGGAAAACCTTAAGAAATGAGGAATACAAGTCCCCTCATGTTGCCCCTTATGCAATAATAATGAGGAAACTCTCAGCCACTTGCTGCATGAGTGTGAATTCTCCTCTTTTATGTGGGACGGAGGTGCAATGATTTTCCAAAAAAGTGATCGGGCTCATGGACACCCTAATCTTATGCTTCGCAACTGGAATGCCCAAACCTTTAGTAATCCAATTTTAGCTTTGATTTGGCATATGTTTCCAGGGATTGTCTGCTAGAACCTTTGGAAAGAATGAAATGGGAGGATATTCAGGGACAAAAAACATTGTAAAGAGGAGGTGTGGGAGACAGTGGTTCACAACATTCAGGAAACAATGAGGAGTAGACAGTGGACTGACGAGGACAAAAATCTCACGGAGGGGGACTTGCTTATTGCCAAGGGATGGGGTCTTGGCAGGGAGGACATGCTTGGGTTGCGAAGGCGGGACAGGATCTGCAAACCCACCAGTCCCAATTTTTGGTCTCCACCTGGGTAGATGGAATTTAAAATAAATTTTGATGGGTCGTCGTGTGGAAATCCCGGGGTTGCTGGTTACGACGGGGTATGTAGAAATGCGAATGGGACGATTCTACGGGTTTTCTTTGGATACCTTGGACATGATACGAATAACTCAGCAGAGCTTGATGGTCTTATCCAAGGTCTGCAGTTGGTTATTCAGGGTGGATTATTCCCAGCCACTATAGAGGGAGATTCGAAAATCATTATCCACATGGATAAAGGACTGGCGCGGGGGAAGTCGACTGAACACGTGACAGCCAGCTAGAGGCTTTCTCATCGTCTGGATATCCTGAGTCGCCTCGTCCGTACCAACAGTCAGTTAACTTTCCACCACGTCCGACGGGAGGCTAACAAGGTTGCTGACTATCTAGCAAATTTGGGTGTTGATAGGGGTGGCGGCCGCACATCAGGACACATGGAAGATTTTAGGAACGAATTTTGGGCCCCCAAGTGCTTCCAACTGGCCATTGAGGACTTTGGTAGAAGCCAACTGGTGGAGGGTGATCAACACGTGTCCCAGGGAAGTGACAGGCGTGAAGCGGAGGTCACTCTGATGATGAATGGATGATGAGTTCTTTAAGGCAGAGAAGTGATCATTCCCACAGGTTGGTTATTATGGGAATGAGGTGAAGTACGATTTCAGGCTTTTCGCGATCCAGGTGATGGATTTGTACCTACTCCAATCTTTTCTCATCATGGCCTTAATTATTCTTTGTAATGGTGAGGGTACGTTCCAAGTCCTGGTCAGATATTCAGGGGACTTGGCCATTTATGTCCTGGACTATCTCATCATGAGCAGTCGACCTTTATATGGATGCTCCTTTTTGTGCTGGACTCATTCCTGGCCCGAGGGTGATAAAAATTGTCTCTGTGTCTCAGTTGTTAGTTTTTTTAGAGTTCCTTCCAGGGGGTGGTTTGCGCAATCGCGTCCCCTTGATTTCCGTTTTCCCTCTGTTTTGCGCGCTATAATGGCCCCTAAGCGTGAAACTAGTGATTCCTCTGGGATGGGTTCTATTCACACTTCCCTAAAAGGTAAAGAGAAGGTAAGTTTTAGGTGGCGTGGCTCGGGCAGGGTAACGAGGGCTCAAGTCCGAGCTCAATCTGTTGCCTCATTCTTTCGTGAACGTATCCCGGATCCCATCAAGGAAGACATTGAGGTTATTGAAAAAACCTATGGAATGAATTCCAAGCCCTACCGTTTGAGGAAGTCAAGAATGAGGTGGAGGATTGGGTCACCGATTCGGGTACTACCGCGGGGTGATCCTCGGCCTACGACAGAATGGTGATGGTTTACTGGTTCACTAAGAACCTGTTAGCTCATGTGGCGATGGGAGGTAACGCGAAGCGTCAAGGTGATGAAGAACTAGTCAAGGCATGGAAAGCTCACAACACTGACAACCGATTAATGCACTGTAAAATTGATGCTATTGCGAAGAATATGGGCCCCTCTTTCTCGTATCCGGGCCTGGATGCTCAGGGGAATTGGGTCTCCAGCAGCAAATCGCCTAAGCAAGGATTGCCCCAACCAACGACTGTTGTTATTCCGGACGGGAATCTCTCCCAGAAGAAGGTGGTGGACATAAAGATGCCAGAGAAAGGTGTTGAAGGACCTCCATCTCTGCCGCTAAAAGGTCTTGGGATTTAGGTTTTTCTTGTTTTCAATTTTGTGTATCTCTGTCTGTAATTAGGAATATGTGTAGTAGGCAGTGTTCAGTGAAAGTTATAATTCGGGATAGGGGTAATGTTTACTATTATGAGAATTTTGTCGGTTCGGTGAGGAGGTCTGGCTTCATGGATGCTCGCTCTGCAAAGTTGTAGCTCTGATACTGCATATGTCTGTAGTGTTTTGGGTGTCGGAGTCGTAACTCAGCAACGCTGTAAGCACAACATGTATCTCTTTTTTAAGCAGTAATATAATGTTTTATTTACAAAAAAAACAATATCAAAGTACTCATATGTATCTTTCATAGACTTTTTTATTTCTTCAAAACATGGAGAAGAATCGACGTCTCTGTCATGTTGACATGCATTATGAATCTCGACAACTGTTACAATAACAATAACTTTGAAGCATACATTTGACGACTTGGGATGAATTTCAGAAATGTGGAACCTGATTCGGGCCCCCATTCTACACTAGTTGAATACTTCTTGCCCCATATTAGTGTTTTTCCATCAGTCTTTTTTATACAAAATTGATGTTGAAATCTAATGTCATTAATTTTTTCAATGCACCCTTCATCTCCATACGATCCCAAAATAAATATTTGCACACCAATAGTTTATTCCAATGTATGTACAAGAGGCTTTGGACTATATGTTTTTCTGATAAATTCAATTAATGATGGTAGGATCCATACATTCTTCCTCCTCAATGTGATTGGAAAACGACTAAATATTTGATCAATATGGTCATGTGTATGCCCAACAAGAAGGAAACCAACTTTTACCTTTTGAAAAATTCTCAATTCAACAAGCATGTTTAGATAACCAAACACAATCTGATTTTTGTTTTCCCAAGTAGTGTTGTCCAATTGCAGATATATAATTTTAGGAAGATCACCAAACCAATGAGTAAGGACATGTTGAATTATGGTGATGGTCATATTTGCATCAGTATGGATATTTGGAGCTATAAAGTAAACCCGTGGAGACATCCGACCATTAAAAACCATACAACCAATCAAGTGAAACTGAATAAAATTTTCCTCCTTTAAACTCTTTGGTATACGGACAAAATGCGGAAAAAGTGTTTTTTTCTAATCCATGCCATCAATTATCAGACCCATATACTTATGTGGAGCATCATAGCACTTCTTGCGATGTTTGTACAAATTGTTTCATTCACTTGATTTTTTATTGCAATGTGCTTGAAGTGCATTGATAATGGAATCTACAAATAACATAAAATTAAAATATTGATATTGAGTTTTCATAATTGATATTAATCCAAGAACAAATCATTTTGTAAAGACATACATATCTCTATCCCTTCTGATTTATCCCTTCTATGTTTAAGAGAAGCACATGTACTACAAATCCCCATCCTTGACCTCTTAGGAATGCAGACGTTGTTGAACCTATTTTTCCATACTCTTGTAAAATATGCATGTTTGATGAAATTGTCATTTCCTTCAGCACCTTCAACATATTGCTTGTATAAGTTGTAGATTTTATGCCTTGTGAAATTATCTGGAAGGTGCATTATTTCTCTATTTGGCACACTCTCTCCATGCTCGGAAAAAAATTCATGTATCCATGACATTGCAATTTGTGTTGATGTCCCAGTGATTTGTCCATAATAATATTCAGAATAAAATGTAGGATCCTTTTCTAGTCTTGTATGGACTCTTGATAGTGGAATATTACCAATTGAATGAATTCTTTTGAATGGCTTTTTGTAAAGCAAAATATTTCCAATGCAATAATCATAACCTATCTTTGTACAAATCATGCACCCCACTAAATATGAATTTTACATATTTTGTTCATTGACAGATATGCCTTCCTTTTCTCCAAGGCATAATTGTAGTCTATACCTTTCAAAAAAATCTTTTGAAAACACTCACTCAAAATCAAATTAGTAATAGAACTCAGACTTGTGAGCAATTATTTCCTAGACCTTGTATAACTTGAATGCTTTGGATTGATATAAAAAGGTCTAGTCCTACACTTAATTCTACTCATTGTTGCATTTTGTCTCTACATTTCCTAGACCATTATGTTTGCAATAGCATCCTCATTAGAATTAATGTCTTCATCACAATAAGGAATACCACCCCCTCGTTGAAAATATCATCACCAAATTCAATAGGAAAATGATTATCCTCATCACTAACAAGTTTATCACTTGGAGGAAAATCATTATCTCCATTGCTGTCGCCTTCTTCAACAAAATCATCATTGATGCCTTTGAAATCATCACTTGAAAGATAATCATTATCATTGTTATTGGTGTCTTCATCCTCACCACAATCATCATTGGTGCTTTTAAAATCCTTGCTTGGAGGAAAATCATGAGACTCATCATTATTGGCCCCTTCATCCTCACCAGTATCATCATTAATCCCATTAAAATCCTTGCTTGAAGGAAAATCATGAGATTCATTATTATTGGTCCCTTCATCCTTACCAACATCATCATCACTCCCATTAAAATCCTCGCTTGGAGGAAAATCATGAGATTCATGTAACATCCCTATTTTGACCCTATGGCATTAAAATCGTAAATGATGTAATATTGTTATAAAATTGTGGTGAGGAGCTCAAGGCCAAGGCCCCGCCATCGATTTATTGATGTATATGGTTTACTTGCTAGCCAGGCACAATGGAATTGCAATTATCATGTAATATGCATTTTAATAAAATACCCACAACTAGCTATGCAATGCAACAAGAGATGGGGGCATGATTTTACAAGGAATTGGGAGGGAAATATTCAAACCCTTGAGCCAATCAAGTCAAGCCAAATGTCAATGAGATAACCAATCAAACCCTCAACTACCCATGTTGACTTTTGTACCCAATCATTCATTTCTCCCAAGAGTTGGTTGAGGTAGTTAATGCCATGGGGAATGGGAGGTATGGCTGTCCAAATTCGAGTATGGGCAAGTCACCCTTCATGGAAAATCGTGTTTGGCTTCTTGGGCAAGAAAAGAGCCATGAATTGCTTCCCAAGCCATTATCCATAAACCAATTTTTCCTCTCTCACGTTTTTGGAGCTGCCTGGGCATTTTTCCCTCCATGTTTTTCCTCTGTTTCCTTTTTTTCAATTGGGAAGAGGGCGTTTTTGTGTTGTAGAGCTGCTAGAAGAAGAGGGATCTCGATTTGGGGTTTCAATGAGGCTGTTTTGGCAATTTGAAATGCTCATAACCTGTGGGAGAAATAAGGTTTACTCCATGTGGTCGAATCCCCCTTTCCATGGTCCATTTTGGTGTGCCCACGATTTGGGGAAAACCCATGGCAATCTTGTTTGTAAATCCCATTGTTGGAAATGTGTATCCATGACCAGTTTTTGAGTTTGTTGTGTGTAAGTGAATGTTGGGATTGAGATGGGTGTCTATTGTTTGGGCTATGCATGAGCTTGAATGTCCCCTTTTCCTTGTAAGAATCATGCCCAGCTCAAGGGTGGCAGTTGTGTTGAGAGATTGGTGAACACAACTGGCCTATGGTTGGGTGGAACTTTGCAGTGACATAGCTAGTTGCTTGGGACAATTGCACAATGAAGATAAGTATTCTCTATGCGTATTTACTTCTGCAATGTTATAATTTGATGGCTATTTCTAATATGATGAATGTATATGAAAGATGTGTGTGGATGATGTTCTTATTCCGTTGTGCATGTTTAATTGATTTGCATCCCCACATATCTATTTTATGGCTGTGAATCTAATGAATGGGATGAGTTTATGTGAAATTCAAGAGATTGGCATCATGTTCCCTTCCAGGAATTGGGTCTGCGAGAGGGGATGTTGCATTCGTCATCATTGGTCCCTTCATCTCACCATCATCATCATTTGTCTGATTAAAATACTCACATGGAGGAAAATTGTCACCATTATTGGTTTCTTTAACCTCACCAAAATCATCATAAGTCCCATTAAAATCCACACTTGGAGGAAATTCATCATCGGTCCCATTAAATTCCTCATTTCGAGGAAATTCATCATCATTCCCATTAAAATCCTTGCTTGGAGTAAAATCCTCATCTTTATTGGTTCCTTCATCTTCACCAAAATCATCATCGATCCCATTAAAATCCTCGATTGGAGGAAAATCACCATCGGTCCCATTAAAATTCTCGCTTGGAGGAAAATCATCATTGGTGCCTCTAAAATCATTGCTTGGAGGAAAATTATCATTGGTGCCTCTAAAATCATCGCTTCGAGTAAAATCATCATTGGTTCCTTTGAAATCATCACTTAGATTAAAATCATCATCAGTGCCTTTGAGATCATCACTTGGAGGAAATCATCATCAGTGCCTTTAAAATCCTCACTTGGAGGAAAATTGTCATCATCTTGCTTAGTTTCTTTAGAATCCCCCCTTGGAGGAAGGTATTCATCATCCCCATCGGTGTCTTTAAAATCATCAGACGTAGGAAAATCATCATTGTTTCCTTCAAAATATTTAGAGCTAGGAATTTCTTAATTCAATCAACACGCTTAACCACATTGCTTGCATTGTCAATATCCTGTCTAGATGAAAAATACAACTCTTCATTGACATTCAAGGCATTTCCATGATATTCTCCAATAGCAAAAGAAGCATGCAAAGAAGATGTTGATGCTTTAGAAATTGAATTTAATTATGATGAGACCATGACTTCTCACTCAAAAATAGAATGATAGCCCAATCTCAATAAGTTTGAGAAAGAGATTTTCCCTCACTTCTCCAAAAAAATAGAATAGTGCAATTGTGTCATCCCCCAACAATCTTTTAGCTAGGAAAATAAAATACACTCCCTCCAAAATATTCCAAAAATTTTTCCTCCAAAATTAAATTCCACATTTATGCCCCATGAACATAAAACTAGTAAAATTAAACATAATCTATGGTATATATAAACATATTCATTTTGTATTTTTCGCTTTTAGCGAGCATATATTAAATGTAATGTCCCTATTCAAATAAATCTCAAAAGAGAAAATTCCACCAATCTACTAGTTTCCGAGGTTGGGGTGGAAACATTAGATTTGGAATAAGGAGACTATAAAACCCCAAATGGATATTAGATTGACATAAATATATTAAAAGGGGTCAAATAAATATTTATGATAGGAAAATAAGGCGGCACTTGGTCATGGAGACACATTGGTGGTGTGGGACCCACACAAAGCTAGATTCCTCATGCCACATGGCATTCTATTCTCACCCTTCGAATCCAAGGTGGAGTCTAATGATCTTGGGGAGTTGGAAGTTCAATATTCTTGGCATGACTCAATGAAGGTCGAATTGGAGTGGAAGAGTGACTCCCATGGAAAAGGAAGAGGCATTTGAGATATATTGAGACACTTGGGCTAGATTCCCTAGTTTCTATGACAACAATGATGAAGATGATATGACACTTATGACACAAATCATACATGAATTCTGACATCTGACAGATATGACATGTCAGGGATAAAAATAGCCTCCAATAAGTCTCACAGGGGAGTTAGGGCAGTCAAAGAGACACCCATTCGAATTGAGGCAAGATGGAGACTATGAATTGTTGGACAAGTGGCAAACATTGGAATCTCTTCCCAACTTTAGTTGGCATGAGGATTTTGGAAGGAATCAAACCCATGGAGGACTTGAGAAGTTTATAAAAGAAAATAACAAAGAAGGAGAGTGGATTTTGATCATCTCTCATTTTTCATATTGGAGAGCATAGCTTGTCCATGCTTGTGGAGTGTTTACTCTGTTGGATTATCCAGCAATACTGAGAGGGGGGGTGAATCAGTATTTCCTTATTTTTATTTTATTAGAACAATTAGTACAAGACACACAATGAATCAAACAAGTTAGAACATGGGATTTTATCATGGAAACCTCAAAGAGCAAACCACAAACTCAAACTCATTAATACGATGAATTTTTTCAAAAACAAATTATCTGCTACTACATAAGGGATGCAACAACACCCCAATTTTTCCTACTGCTACAACACCCCAGATCTTCTGCCTGCTATTACAGACAAGGATGCAATGACACCCTACTTTATGCTTTTACTGGAAGGAGGCTACGACCCCCTGTAGGTTTCCTGCCTGCCCTAGCACCACCCTTACACCCTAATTTGATCTTGTCGATATTCCAGATCTCCCTCTTTCGACTATGTCATAAATTCTTCTTCATCTTGTTGATCTCTGTCTTCTTATGCTGATGCTTGATATGGACTTCTGAGATACTCTCTTCCCTTTTCATATTTATGTTTATATATTCTTATTTTTCATTTAACCATTGCACCTTTACAAAATGAACTCATGATCTTTCATCCTGGTGCCTCTTCAAATCTCTGCTATTAATTTTTAATTTATATCCCTGTAATATCATTGTTTGTTAAATTAATTAGTTAATTTAAAATTTTTTATCATCCTTCAGGCTTGCTGGCTTCATTCACCTATGGGCTATCTTGTATCTCCAGGCAGTGAGCTACTCCTTTCATGCGGGCTCATCTTCCATCTACTGGCAGCGGGCTTCCTCAAACCCATGCATGTGGGCTTCCTACGGGCTTAACCTAATCCCTTGTGGGCATTTAATCTCCTGTGGAATTTTGCTTTAGCCCCTGTGGGCTTACCCTTATCTCCTATGGGAATCCCCTAAGCACCTGCGGGCTTAGATTCATCCCCAGTGGGCTTCTTCCAGGCCCTTTGTGGGCATCTTTAGCCCTTGCGGGCTTATTCCTTAAGCTCTTGTGAGCTTCCTTAGCCCTCTTTGCAGGCATGTTAAGCCCCCCTTTTAGCGTACATATTCACTTGCTTGCGGGAATATAGGCCTATGGGCACTCCCCTTAGCCCTTGCAAGAATCACATATACCCTATGGGATTAACTAAGCCCCCTTGCGGGCATTCTTAACCCTTGCCCATTTTCAACACTTAACCCCTTTTCAACACTTAACCATTTTTTCTTTTATCCTTAATATGCAAAATAATATTTTTCTAATTTTTGGCAGATTGATTTCTTCCTCATGTGGTCACCATAAGAAAAACTAAGACCATGGCTAGATAGCCACTTCTATAATGAACAAGAGACTATGTCAATTGATGAACCTATTGACATGCATACATCATCTGGCTGGAATTTGAAAATAGCCTTCCAAACTGTTGTTTTGACACTTAGACAAGTTTTGCTCTCTCCTAGACTTGGTCCAATTTTCCTAAACCATTGTTTTGGCAGGTCCATAACTTCTTCCTCAGGAACTTTCAAGTAAATGTGAAAACATGGTTAGGTAGACAAAACACCCATCTACAAGATGACCATATGGTGTGGGCATTTTCTTCAACCCACACACTATGGCGGGCATTTCCTTAGACCAATTTTGACTAATTTGACCAAAAAACCTTCTTTTGGGAGACCTGCATCTTCTTCTTCAAGGAGTTTTTTTCTGAGAACTAGGGCCATGGTCAAATAGATACTTCAACAAACTATGGCATGGCAGTTCATGGCAGGAATTTTCTTCTTTTTATGAATTATGGTGGACATTTTCATAAGGCAGCTACTTTAGGGCAGTTTTTCATCACTTAGTCAAATTCCCAAAATTATCATATCTTTAGGGCAGTTTTTCATCACTTAGTCAAATTCCCAAAATTATCATATCTTTAGGGAAGTTTTTCATGAGACATTAGGACACCAACATGTGTCTTCACAACCTCATCACACATGCCACATCAACACTTCTTTTGTCATTAATGACCTCCTTTGACATCAATGACAACCATACTCAACATACTCTACTTGCCTTAGTACCAATTTCGAGGGTGAAAGATTCCCATCCTAATTGGAAATTGGAGAGGCCAATCAGAACTTTCATTTGGAGCTTAAATGGATTCGTTTGTTTCAGGTTGAAGCTACCAGGCTACTCGTGACATTCTCATCCTCAACTTGCTTCCACACCTTTCTCACTTTTATCTTCATATTTTGGCTCTTAGAGGAAGGACACACTTGGTGAGATGTTGTTCTCTTTGGGGGATCTCTTGTGGCCCCATTTATTTGTAATCTAATGTATTTAATCTGTATTTTCTACTCAGAAGATCCTCAGGTCGAAATACCAATTGAAACTATGTCAAAATACCAAACAATGTGTAAATGGTGCCATTTTCCTCATATCTTGTTATGAAAGCTTGAAGTTGCTTTATTTCGACTTGTATCATCTCATCTCTATGATTTGTATGATGTATGGAGATTAATTAATGTCTTGAAGAAGTTTCATATACATTACTTAAGCCTTTGGAGCATAAATATCGAATTTCATAGCAAGTAGTGAAGTTTCCTATCATTTCCCCCTATGTGAAGACATGTCCACAAACCTCTGATTTATGGAAGTTGCAGCAGCCTTTAGGAACTGATTAATGATTCATTTAGGTGACCATTGAAGTCCTTTAACTAATACATGTCTCTGTTCTGAAATTTGGGAGGGTCGTACTGCATTTGGGAAGCCATCTTTGTCCCCTACCCTTGGGGGTTTGAACCTCGAATTTACTAATAAGTTTCCCTATTTTCTCTTGATTGTAAATGAGTGTTGCAGAAGTCTTTTGAGAGTGTCCAGGCATCCATCAGAATCATTTTTATTTCTTAATACCTCTCAAACACATTCAGACTTAATTTGGAAGCATTTGAGTCATTACTAGTCTAAGGGTCGAATTGGCCAAAAATTGCAAATTTTCCTAATTTTTACAAATTCATTAAAAGGGACACTACATTAAAATATTTGTTTAATTATTATGCATTAACGTTTTACATTTTTTCATCTCACATTCATAAAACTAGTTAAGTTAAACATACTCTATGGTAAATAAACTCACTTTTAATGTTTTTTTATCCCATATCATAAAACCAATTAAATTAAACATATTCTATGCTATATAAACTAGTATAAACTCACTCTTGTTTTATAATTTTCAACTTTGTGACTATCCATTAAAGAATTTGGAGCAATTTACTCGCACTTTGAAAGTTAGTTATTTTACTTTTTTTTTAGTAATTTTCTTAAATTTGTAGTTTTTTTGGCATAGCTTTTTGTTTTTAGATAGATTTTTCATTTTACAGTTTTATTAATCTCGCATCCATAAAACCAGTCAAGTTAAATGTAACGTAGGCTAAAAACAAATTGATTTGTATTTTTCACCTTTTGTGAGCTTTGATTAAAGACTTTGGCACAATATACGAGGGGCTTTCAAGACCACCAAGGAGATTCAAGAGAGGAATTTTTAGTGTTGACAACGTTAGTTATCTTTTCAATTTTTATTTTTCTTAACATACATTTTTTTAAAGTTAAATATTTTTTAAACCTTAACCAGGGAGTGGCTAACACAAATGGACACCCCGTTTAGATAGCATCCCATTGGGCCTATCCAAAGGGGACAGCCCCTTTGGGAACCCACTAGAATGGAATCATTCCAATGGGCACCCAAAGGAAGTCCGATCTAATGGGCGCCCAAAGGGGTGCCCCTTTGGGAACCTATTTGAGTGGGCACGCTCCAATGGGCACCCAAAGGGGTGCCCCTTTGGGCGCTTGTTGGAGTGGCACACCACTCCATCGGGCAACCAAATGGATGGCCACAGGCCACCCCATTGGAGTGGTGTGATTCTCATAATCGCATCACTCCAATGGGGCCACTCCATCGGGCGATCGTTGGAGTGAGATTTCTCCTCGCTCCAATAAGCGCCCAAAGGGGAACTAGACTTGCTCCAACAAGCGCCCAAAGGGGCGTGCTAGCGCGGGAATTTCTTTGGTAACTCAATGGAGTGGAGGCCTCTTTGCATATCATCCAATGGGAGGTTATCTAAATGGGATGTCCCTTTGGTTAGCATTCAACAAGAGGCTACCCAAAAGGGGCACTCTTTTGGGAGGCCGAGAGAATGAAGTTCGCTCCCCCTATATAATTTAATATATATATATATATTAAAAAAATAACAATAACAATAACAATATATATATATATATATATATATATTAAAATATATATATATATATATATTGTTATTGTTATTTTTTTATCTATATTTTAAAATGTATTTATGTTTAGTTTTCTTGTACAAGAGAAATGGCATCAAAAAAAGTATCGGTCAAAATTTATGGAGCAAGAGTTACAACGATGACATCTAAAAAAGTAGTTGGGTCGTCTGAGAATGTCAAAGGTGATCTTGAAGGTCGAAACATTATCGATCCAGAAACTAGGAATCGTAGGGATCGGAAATATTCAATAGAGGAAAAACAAAATGAATTGTTCTTGGTATGTGAAGGGAAAGTATATAAAGATCCATAAAATATTGCTTATATTGTGTCGAGTTTGAATATATTGAATCAAATTATAAACTAGTAGGCTTGGTGCAAGATATGCGTTTGGTGTCATGTACATATAATTTTTATGTCCTCGTGAAACAAGGCAAGACGTATCAAAAAATACGATATTGTTTAAAGGTATCAAGTTATAAGATGAAAGAATGTTTCACAAATTTCTATGCAAAAATCGTGCAACATATTGAGAACAGTAATGTAAGTTTTGATACTTTGCTAATTATTAATATTTTTATTTACTACAAGTAGGACGATATGCCAATCTAAAAAATTTAATACCATTAATATTTTTTATTTTTTGCAGCATTTTGTCAAGTCACTTTCTGAAATGTTGGGCGGAATTTATTCTACAGAGGAAAATCCTATAGATATCAATAATGATTATCATGACAAGGAAGGAGGAGTAAAGAAGAAGACTCGCAACAAGTTTTAAATGTTCAAACAACAAACGTACAACCATAAAAAGAAAAGAAAGGAAATGAAAAACAATCAAATCAAGTTAGAAAGGTTAATGAAAAGATTCATGCCATTGAGGTTGTTACTCCTACAAGGAAGAATAAGAAACAATATGGACAAAAAATAACAAGGGTTGAGGATGTTTCCATTCTTAACATTGATACAGTTGTTACTAATCTAGATGAAACTCCTTCAGGACATAAGAGAAAGAGATCTAATTTTGTCGAATCCAATGTTAGCTTTGAATTAAACAATGAAAATTATAGGGCTAGTAGGGATATCATTACTCTAGATGATGGTGTTGTCAAGTCATCACAAAATACCATTCGAGAACTATTGAGACGGGGTGGCCTATGGTTTCCCCTTTGGGTTGTTCACGGGTTGTTGATGATCTCCATGGTTCTGGCATCAGGAAAACATTATGCAGATCATTCTCGTGGATGGGTTCACGGCCCAAAGATAATGGCCCCGTCGTAGCCCTTGATTGTGTGTCTTATGGCTTGGATGCTTAACCTCGTCCAATCATGTGTTGATTGGAGTGGTAGTAGGCTAGAGGTCACATTGCATACTCCATGTGGGAGTGCTCCATATCGGGAGTCGTCATCTATTCTTCTAGAGTGAGATGACTTGTGTATGTTATAAGGTGATCTTATCTCTTTGTATATTAAAAAAAATCTAATATAATGTTGAATTTGACAATTGGCTCTAAGAAGTGTCCAGGACTTCTTAGAGTATGGTCAAATCAACATAAGAGCTCTATTGAGGAATGTGATCACATGTGAGGATATATCAACGAGGAGAGCTTTTCTATGATGAATAAATAACCAAGTAGTCAAGAAAATCCATTGAATAAGTCCCAGAGAAAGTGGAAGGAAAGAAAGAGCACAACTGCCCTAACAAAAGGGGTAAATTGACCCTAGAAGACAAAATGACAAGTCGGCTTGAAAGATAAATAAAAGATAAATAAAGAATAAATAAAATTACAAGTCGGCCTCAAGAGTAAAAATCAAGTCAGTTGAAGAATATAAATAGAAGTGTTCTCACACTTCATTTTACACATTCAAGCAAGCTCATCTCTCTCAATTGGTGCGCACTTCTCAAGGAGGACAAGTAAAATTCACTATAAGCGTAATTTTGGGGTTTCTCTTATTCTCTTGGAATATTATCTACCCTCACTATGGTTTCATGTGGAAGAAGAGCACACTCTTGTGCTAGGGCTTAATCTTTATGATTGGTATTGTTCTTGTGTTGGATTAATTTCTTCTAAGAAAAGTTTGTTGGGTTTTCTCCCGATATGGTTTCCCAGGATAAATCTTTGTCTTGTGTGCATGGTTATATTTTAGTGATCCTTGTTTTATTTTCCACTGCAAATGAGTGATGCCATAATTATGGGATGAAATGAATTATGAAATTAAAGTTGAAATAGATTAAAATTATAATTCTAAGTTAAAATTCAACATGGGAACCCATTGGAGTGGACTTGTTCCAACAAGCACCCAAAGGGGCGCCCCTTTAGCCACTCAATTAAGTGGAGGCCACTTTGGATAGCATCTAATGGCAAGTTATCCAAAGGGGGCGTCCATTTGGGAACTCAAGGAAATAGGGCTTCCTGGAGTGCCCAAAGGGATGCTCCCTTTGGTTAGCGTCCAACGGGAGGCTAGCCAAAAGGGGCGCTCTTTTGGGCGCCCGAGAGAACGGAGGCTGCTCCCCCTGCAAAAATTTTAAAAAATGAAAAATGTGTTTTTAATGTTATGTTTTTGTATCTATATTTTAAAATGTGTTTGTGTTTATTTTTTCTTGTACAAGAAAAATGGCATAAAAATATCTATCAACATTTTTGGAGCAAGAGCTACAATGATGACATCTTAAAAAGTAGTTGGGTCGTCGTCGAAGGTGATGTTAAAGGTACACTATTGATCCAAAAACTAGGGATCGTAGAGAATGGAAATATTCAACAGAGGAAAACAAAATGATTTTTTCTTGGTATGTGGAGGACAAGAATATGAACGATCCAGAAAGTATGTACTTATATTGTGTCGAGTTTGAATATATTGAATCAAATTATAAACTAGTGGGCATGGTGAAAGATATGTGTTTGATGCTAGGTACATATACTACTTATGTCCTAGTGAAACAAGGAAAGATGTATCATAAAATCTAATATTGTTTGAAGATATCAGGTTATAATATGCAAGAATGTTTCACATATTTCTGTGCAGAAATTGTGCAACATATTGAGAACGGGAATGTATGTTTTGATACTTTGCTAATTATTAATATTTTTATTTATTACAAGTAGGACGATATGTCAATCTAAAATTGTTAATACGTTTTTTTTTTTTTTTTTTTTGCAGCATTTTTCCATATCAGTTTCCAAAATGTTGGGCGGAATTTATTCCAAAAAGGAAAATCATATAGATATCATTAATGGCTATCATGACATAGCAGCAGGAGCAAAGAAGAAGAAACAACAAGTGTCAAATGTTCAATAGCACAAGTACAACCACAAAAATAAAAGAAAGGAAAGGAAAAGCAATCAAATTAGGTTTAAAAGGTTACATTTAAAAGGATTGCAATCCCAAATGAATATAACGAACGGATTCATGCCAATGAGGTTGTTACTCCTACAAGTAAGAATAAGAAACAACCTTGACAAAAAAGAACAAGGGTTGAGGATGTTTCCATTCATAACATTGATACAGTTGTTATTAATTAAGATGGAACTCCTTTAGGACATAAGAGGAAGAGATCTAATTTTGTTGAATCCAATGTTAGCTCCAAATTAAACAGGGAAAAATTTGGGGCTAGTAGGGAGATCATTAGTCTGGGTGATGATCTAGATGATGGTGTTGTCAAGTCATCACAAAATTCCATTTGAGAACAATTAAAGAGGGACAACTTGGTTAACAATGGGTATACATTTCAGTTAAATGTGAAGAAACTCTATAGACCCACATAAAACCAAGATCAAATTTAAATTACAAATCCACATCGCTTTCATATTCACAACTTTAAAGCATTGATGAGGTACAATCCCTATGCACATGTGGTTGACTACCTAGTTCTTGTTGACCCAAAAGAGGTTCCTACTAGGCATGCATTTGATCAATCAAAATGTTTTTATTATAAATATTATGTGATTGGGGGAAATATTTTTTCATAGGCTATAAGAGAATTGATACAGGAATATCCCAATAACCATGTTTTTGAAACAGTGAAATGTGTCATTTATGCTAGTTTAACATATGTAGAAGCAAAACTATTAGCATGGGATCATAACATAAATAGTGAATATAGGATGTCCATGACATTCATTCAAAGGTTGAGATTTTTTAACAATGAATTTGAACAAATATGTGGCGGGGATAAATCAAAGGTTGATGCAAGTTTTTGGAAACAATGTTGTATGCGAATAGGTTTCTTGATTAAAGAGGATAATGTGAAGGGAAAAAATGTCAAAGGAAGTGATGCATTTAGAGTTGTAGATAGTTATTTCTAGTTGGCATTTAGAATGGGGAAAATATGGGATTTTATTGATGAGATATTCAGCTTGTGGGAGAATATTGGCATTAAAAATCAGAAAGTTAAAAAGTTTAAATCCGTTCCATGGAGCATTGGTAAGACAGGTCTTGACATCAAGAACTTGCCATAAGATATCAGTATAACGCCTTGGAGACCATTGCAAGGAATGAAGGATGAAGCACTTATCACTTCAATATTATCACGTGTAAAGTCATGTGAATTATCAATGGAGAAAATGTACAATGAATTTGAGAAGTAATTTTATTGGATTTTTTATGTTTTATAAAAATTATCTTTTAGGTTTAACATGTTTTATGTCTTAATTATTTTTTATTATTATTAGATATGATTGTTAACATTATTTATTTGTAAATCATCTAGTCACGAGATTTACATGAGAATACAAGAGAAAATTATTATAATGTTGAACGAAAAGAGTTGGGATGATATCAAATGCAACTATCCAGAGTCGAGCTCCATAGAAAACTAAAAGAGTTTTTGTTGCATTCAAAAAGGTATGTTGGTTTATGATACATTATATTTTATTTATTTGTAAGTTAATTTATTTCTTTTTTATTAATTATAGATATAATATTTGTTTTCAAAGATGCCAAAGAAGTCTATAGGTGGAGTACCCAAATTCATATTCAAATAGCTAAAATGGAACAGGAAAGAAGACAGTGTCTTGCAAATGTTGAACTTGATAATGCACTTGATCATTACATTTGGAATGGGATCGGCATTGTACAATATCAAGTTATATTAGGTGACTATGAAAACATTGCAAATATTGTTCCTAAAAAAGGAATACTCCTTAGTCATTGCAAATATCCCTCATGGTTACAATATCCAAAACATTACTTATGATTGTGAGCCTTATACTCACCAATCATTCAATAAAATGGTTACAAGATTTGTGTATGTCACAACATCACCACTTTGGAGATTTGTTGTTTTCCATTCAAATGCACTAGGAGAAGAAATGCTATCATCTTCAAGGGTAAAGCAAATGCAAGGAAACAACTTTATCGGTAAGATATTTGTAGTGTATTATTTAGCGTTTAACTTTGGAAATCAATTTTATTTATTAATAAGTTAATTGTATCATTATTTATTTATATTACAGGCACGAGTCTAATATTCGTAGCTCCAAAAGTCAAGATGCATTCATGAGTGATATTGAAAACATACATCTTGCAAGATGAACAAAGGATAATACTTATGATTCACTTGTTATGAAGGAAAAGAGTGAAGGAAAACATAGTCAAATATTGACCTATAATGTCGTGGTCACAAAACTAACATATGAGGAAAAGGATTTGAAATGAGATATTGTACACATTTACCAAAAACTTCAAGCATTGATTAATTATCTCATAGATACATTTTCAAGAGAAGGAGATTGGGTTTTAGATTTATTCTCAAGTTTATGAAAGATTTATGATATTACATATGAAATCATACTTCAAGTTATATTATTTTATATTCTTCAATATCATTTTTAATGTATGTTATTTTATGCTATTTGATGTAATTTTTTTTCATTTGGTGATTAGGTACAACAATAGTATGCTCCTTGTAAAAATGAAGAAATTGCATATCCATTGAAAACGATCCACTACAATGAAAATTTATTAAGCAAAGAATTAATGATGTTAAAGTTCTTGCAGATGAAATGCAAGAAGTTGGTTTGAAGAAAGGAGATTTTAGTGAATCACGTGTGGCGAAAGTGTCTAAAGAGCCTCAACCACCAGAAAAAGGGTTGTTTGGAAAGGATTATTTTGAACAACTTGCAGAATTAGAAGACCCAATAGAAGAGCACAATGAAGTCCAAGAAAAAAGCCAAACTCTAGAAAATGATAATATTGATGAAGAATTTGGCATACATGATATGATTGATTAGTTTATTGTCCTTTAGGAAAATGTTATATTTGACAAATTTTTTAGAAGATATATTTGTAATATTTTGACTTTAAGATTTATATTAAGAACAACTTTCTATATATTGTTATGAATATTTTTAATATGCTCTTTACCAATATATAGTTTATTTTGTGTGTTGAGTTTAAGTGAAATAGCACTTTCATGAAAAATAATATCAAATATTATCATTTTTATGCATGAAAACTCTTAAAATAGGCTAAAAAATGGTTAAAATGTTTTTTTTTATTTTCTCTATTTTTTATCAATTTTGCTCTTAAAAATGTCTTATTTGTGTTGAAAGTTTAAAGGAAAAAATTCCAAAATGCATATGTTTTTCATTATAACTAGCTTCTAAATGTACATTTGTTTGTTACGTGTTAAAAAGTAGTAGTATTTAGGTATAGTCGTCAAAACATGTATCAAAGTAAACTTTAAAAATGTTAAAAACTATTGTTTTTATATTTGTATTTGAAATATATAACATTCTAATTAATCAATAATGCATAGTTAGATGTCAATTATCGCTAGCAAATTCAGTTAAGGCGTGGGTATCGTCAGCAGGGCAACCTAGGTTCTATTCCCCTTAGGGGTCACCTAGTTGGGAGAAGACACCCAAAATCCAACCAGTTGAGGGTTGGTGTGGCCCAGGCCGGGTGCGATCCCCAAGTGATTTTGACGGCTTAGATGCCCCTAGGTCATGCTTTTTTAGACCAAAGGCCACTCCCTCAAGTTAGGGAGATTCTAGCAAACAAAAATAATAATAATACATAGTTAGATTAAAATTTCAAACATTGAAAAAATATATGATATATAAAAAAAACTAACATGACAATTTTTTTAAATTTTCTTTATCCACATTGTTTATAAAAAAAACTCAGCTAAAAAGATTAGACATTATAGACAAAAATGAAAAAAAATGAATAAAAACACATTTGAAAATAAAAATGTTATACTTTATGACTAGGAAGATTCAAAATCTCAAACAAATACCTAGAAAAAACCGTTGCTAATGGAAGCAATATTTTTTTAATTGGAGGTAAAAACCACTACTAAATGTGACTTCCAAAAAAACGAGAACTTGTACGATGTCACGTCCCCTTCCATCAATCCCACTCAAAGAAGGGAACATGACACTTAAGTCTAGGCTTCTAGCCCCATGATCATTTTTCAAATACATAACAAGTAAAAATACATGTGCAAATGTATAATTCAAATAATCACAGTGGAAGACAAAATCTATTGTACATCTAGCATGCAATTGCCATCATAACTAAAACATGCCTCAATTAAAAACATTGCATAATGAAATACAATAGAATACTTATCTTGATATGAAGTTGTCTCGAGCAACTGGCTATGCAACTGCAACATTCCACCCAACCATAGGCCAGTGGTGCTCATCAATCTCTCAACACCACTGCCACCCCCGAGCTGGCCATGATTTCCACAGGGAAAAGGGAACAACAACTAACACATAGCCAAGTCTATACACATCTCAGTCAATCCAGTCTACAATTGGGTTTATCAGGTTGTTAAGGAAGTAAGGAGGAAGAATTTCTAAGCTAATGAGCTCAACCACAGATTTATTGGTACCTCTACAAGATCTAACTAACTTGGCACCCACAATACCTACACACCCAACACAAGGAAGTATTCCCTTCATTGCTACACAGTCCCTTAGGCCATACCTTTCCTTCTAGTGCTCTTCAAGGTATGCATAAAAAAGTCGCCAAAGCCCTTTTTTTTTTTATGAGGTGACACTCTTCACTAGGTTTATCAATCCAATTCTAATCCTCTTCCACTTTTAATATCTTACACACACAGTTCAATCCGAAACAAGGGATACACATAAGCCAATTCACAGCTATCTTCACACACACACAACAATTACAAAAGTTGGGAATGGAAAAAATAATTTTCAACTGTGGGATGCACAAAACAAGATGTCCATGGATTTCTCAAATCGTGGCACCCAAAAACGAGTTGTGAGAAGGAAAAATCGACCACAGGGAAGAAAACAATTTCTCCCACAGGTATATGAATATTCAAATGGCCAAAAACAGACTCTATGGACCCCCCCCCAAATCAGACTCACTTCCTCCCAGTCATTCTACAACCCCAAAAATGCCATTTTCCCAACTAGAAATCAAGGAAACACGGGAAAAATGAGGAAAAACGCCCCACAAGTTAGAACTGCGTGAGAGAGCCAAACTGGTTGATGAATAATGGCTTGGGAAGCAAATCCGTGGGTGTTTTATTGCCCAAGGATCCAAACACAATTTTACAAAATTGGTGGCTTTCCTGTACATGGAATTTGGTCAGCCATGCCTCTCCATTTCCCAAAACAATAACTACCTCAACCACCTCTTGGAAGAAATAAATGATTGGGTGTATAAGTCAAAATGGGTAGTTAATCATTTATGGGTTCTCTTATTGACACTTGGCTTGACACTATTGGTTCAAGGGTTTGAATATTTTCCCTCCCTATTCCTTGTAAAAATCATGCCCACATACTCTGGTTGCATTGCATAGCTAGTTGTGGGTATTTTATTAAAATACATATTTACATTATATTTGTAATTTATATTGTGTATGGCTAGCACGCAAACCATATGCATCGATTTTTAATTGTCGATAAATAAAACGCTAAATCGATGGCGGAACCTTGGCCTTGAGCTCCTCACCACGATTTTTATAACGATTTTTGCATCATTTACATGTTTAAGGTAACGGGGTCAAAATCGAGGTATTACATACAAGCTCTCGCCTTATAATATATTGGGTTAAGATCACCATTTTTATAAATATTTGTACATATCTCTATCTTACAAAATCTAATTTCTCCAAAACTAAAAATAAATTATAAACCTGAGATCTCCTTAAAACCCTTATAAAGCTTTGTTTTTGGATTTGTTTTGTTAACTGCACTTGAACCTATTAAAAAATCACCAATTCTAATCCTCCATTGATGAATTTTTGCAATATTTTCTTCCTTTTCATCCTCCGACTAATCCCATGAAATTTGGATTTGGAGTTGGTAAGAAATAGTTATATTCGAATTACCAAAACTTGAAATCTCCTTAAAACCCTTATAAAGCTATAAAGCTTTGTTTTTGGATTTGTTTTGTTAACTGCACTTGAACCTATTAAAAATCACCAATTCTAATCCTCCATTGATGAATTTTTTGCAATATTTTCTTCCTTTTCATCCTCCGACTAATCCCATGAAATTTGGAGTTGGTAAGAAAAAGATATATTCGAATTACCAAAACCTGTTTATTTGCTATTTTAAAAAAGCAAACATGTACAAACTATCACTTCAGTAATGTATCATTAAAAGGCTTCAAATTTGGAAATAAGACATATGTAATGCCACCAATGTCATTCAATTTTGACCTAAAATATTCAAATACGATTGTTGCACCGAGAGAAACGAGGTGCTCTACGGCCCAGTATGGGGGAGATGTTGTAACGTTTGTTACTAACAAAATCATTAAAAAAATTCATATCGACTCATAAAATAAAAAAATTATGGAAAGTATTTAAAAACAATCCATGTTGGTTCATAAAATAAAATATTATGAAAAGTAATTAAAAAATAGATGTTCGCTTATAAAATAAAATCTTAAAACTTAAACCCGGATCCATCAATCAAGAGAGATCAAATTTCTTGAGTTTAAATTTAAAAAAAAAAAAAATACATCTCAAGAAATTGGATCCCTCTCAGTGCTTCATAAATAGGTTTCAAATTTAAAAATAAGACATATGTAATGCCACCGATGTATTCAATTTTAACCTAAAATGTTCAAATATGATTGTTTTATCAAAATGGCCAGTTTATACATAGTTTAAGGACCCTATCTTCGATTATGTCACTTTAGATCTCATTATTAAGCCTTACTTTTTATCGATCTATATCATATGTTTGTTTCTTCAAAATGTAAGCATTTTTCAACATACGTGGCATTGCCATTTTATGTAAAAGCATAAAAAATAGTCAATGTTATTGTTTATGTATTATTAACCTAAATTTAAAGTAAATTTTTTTAATATATAAATCTAAAAAAATAAAAAGTAAAAACATTAATAAAACAAAGAAAAACACAAATAAAAACATTAATAAAAACAAAGAAAAACACAAATAAAAGAAGACAAAAGAAAATAAAAAAGAGAATGTTGATTTTTATAAATTCTGGTCAATTCATTGAGTTAAGGTGTGGGCTTCGTGATTTGAGTGAGTTAATTGGGAGGAGACACTCAAAATCCAACCAATTTAATGATTATGTGGCCCAAACAAGATGTGCAAACAAACAAAAAAATAGGATTTTTCCTTAAATTATAGGTTCACTAATCTTCAACCATATATGGATATTTTTTTCAAACCAATCCATAAGGATTTCTTCAACCACGGCGTTTAAATCTCAGGCTAGGCTGTGCCAAGGCTTCCAACACTAAAGCAGAGTTGATGGCATTTTGGTGTCTTCTAAAATTTGTCATTTTCCATGGCATCGTTGCTCTACGGGCTTTTGAGGACTCCTTGGCTATTGTTGGCTGGTTTTCTAGCATTTCTAAGCTTCAGGTTTTAACCTTAGAATCTTGGTGCTTTAGATTCAAGGACCTCCAATCTAGTTTTGAGTGCCTTCAAGTTCATCACATTCATAGGGAATTCTATATGGAAGCGGATGCACTCTCTAAAAGAGCTATATCCTGGACTGTTGTACTTTGAGGAATTTATAGAAGGAACCTTAATTAGTGAAGGGCTGTAAATTTTTTTTAAATGAGCTAAGCCTCTCCTCTGACTTGAAGTCATGTATTGATTGTTCCTTTTTAAGTTGTGGGGACGTACCTATTTTCTTTGATTCTAATAGAATGCAAGCAAATGAGGAATAGATTTTTTCAACACCTTATTTTTGGCATTTTCCAACGAAGTTGCTCAATTCTTTAAATAGCTTCATCACATGCAATATCATGGGTGAATACCTGCTCACTTTTGGCATTTTCTAATGGAGTTCCTCAATCATTTATGTAGGCTTCATCACATACAATATCATGGGCAATTACCATGGAACACCCAAAACCATGAACTTGTAAACCACCAAAGTAAACCCATCTTTAACTCTTTTGCCAAACAAGTTTAACCCAAGAATGAATTGTAATTTGATCATAATATAAATGAGCTTACCACCTTGTTAAATATGCTTACCACGAATAGACATAAGGTAGAGTGTATGTAATGTGTATCATTATGTGATGGGTAGACTAGAAGAAGCGTCCATGGTCGTTTGACTCTACTGAAAGTAGACACCATTGACAACACATGGAGATTTCATGGAGAAACCCTTGCATGGCGAGACCTCTAATAGACATCCATCAGTAATGAAGTGTTGGATGTAGCTAATTTTTGCCTCACATGTTACCTCATGGTTAGTTGAAAGTTTCATATAAAAGCTCAAAAAAAGGTATAAATTATATGTTATAGTTTTCTAATCATCCAAAAAGCTTAGCTAAATCAAGAAGAATCAAGTGCAATATTTTTTCCAACATAATTTTCAAGGCAAGACATTGTCCTCCTTTTGTATTTTTCAAACATAAGAAGACCAAAAAACCTTAGCACCTCGAGAGATACCAAGTCCAAGTGAAGCCTCCAAGAGAGAGAACAAGCTCACTCTTCTAGGTCACATCCCTACACAAGAGTGAGTAACAATAAACATGCAAGTGATAGGATCATCTACAACATATTCTCCGTAAGAGCAAACCCTAGTCACAAGAGAAAAATCCAAACCAAAAGGTCGTCTTTCCCTTTCATAGCTTCCCCTAGGGTTTCCTCATGAACCCTAGCAAATATCTCCAAGAAGACAAGTACAAAGAGAAAGATACAAATGATTATATGAATGGAAAGACCCCACCTTCCTCTATTTATGTGAGAGGCAAGGTAGGCCAATAATACTATTAGCCACAAACATTTATAAAGCAACCTACATGAGCCCTTGTAGGCCACACAAATGAGATGTCCACTCTAGAGTACATGTGTCATGCTCTCATGGCGATGTCCTGCACAATAATGTCTCCAAGGTGATGTGCTATGCAAGGCAATTCCACACCACTCCATCATGATACTCCACTGACTCAATCAATCCTCTCAAGTAGTGTACTCCATTGGGTCAACTACCCCTTGCAAGGTCATTGTCAAAGCCCCAGGTGTCCCCAAGCCATCTCCAATCCTCGAACAAGTAACCAAGCTGCCACATGCCAACCAAGGCTTGAATCCCTCCTCCATGATGCAAAACACTCCACATCCCCTAAAGGGCACTCTCCAAGTAAGTGGCTCCTCCACAAGGCCTCAATGAAGGGCATTCATCAAACTACCAAGAGATCTCCAATGCCTAAGGGAAGAAAGCCAAGCTAGCACCATCTTAAAATCAAGCATCCATTAAGCAATCTATATCAACTATGCATATCCATTAGAGACAATCTATCATGCTACAATCCATCTTGGACTATCCAGAGGCTAGTCATACACCATATACCCCAAATCTCATGAAGCACCCTCAAACATGGTGTAAACACTTTTGAAGTAACCCAAAAAACCAATACATGCCAATGTTTCTAACTCGTAATTCAATCTTGTATGACCCTTGCTCAATTCTACAACTAGCAATTTCCATCTTACCTCACTATCCCTTCGAAATCCAAAGATCGAATTGTATAACCATGTAATTGAGCTAGATCATCATCATGTAGTTAAACTATATTACCCACCCCAAGTCAAATTGCCATCGTTAATAAGAAATGCCAAAAGTCTACTTACGTGTTCTTGCTTCTACATCATCTCATTTTTTACCTTTACCAGTTACTCTACCTCTAGCTCTTACTCCTCTTCCTCTGCCTTCTATTCAAATTCTCCTCTACTTAAAGAAATTCTCCTCTACTTAAAGAGCAATCTAATATGCTTCTTCAACACACTAAAACTAACTAGATGACTCATCTCATCTTAAATTTGAAATTTAATTCCATTAACATACCTGGCAACCCTATGCTATTCTCGCTCTTTGATGCTTGACCTGATTAAAAATCTGAAGCTTTTTATTTATACGCCCTCACTGAAGTATCTCTTTGACTTAGATTCTAACCATGTGTGCGCAATGTTTGCTTATAATCCATTGGTAAGAATTTCTCTTTTGAGTTTACTTACCATTTTATTAGAAGTCGGCACTTTCTCCTTTTTGTCTTTGACTCTTTCTTGTTTGCAAAAAACTCCACTATAAGGTAGCATGACCTTTAAATTTAGTTGTAAAAAAACTAATTCTATGGAGATCTTCTCTCTTTTTATACTCAAAATATATTTCTACTTCTCCTATCCAATTAGTTAAAGTGCAAGCCTTTAAACTACCATCATCAATAGAAATTTCACTTAGAGTATTATCTCTGTCCCTTAGGGGTCTAAGAAATTGCATTCCTAGGTCTGTTTCTTAATCAATCTACTCTTCTATGGTTTCAGGTTCTTATTCTGTCTTTTCATCAGCTTTTCTTTTCCAGCATGGACAACATGCCCAACTTCTTCATTGTCACCGGAAAGTCTGGTTTCATTTTCTTCTATTCTTCTCCTCTTCTCTTGCATGTCTTGATTCATGAATCTTCTTCTTTGTGGCATAATGTCTACAACACAATGGAAATCTTCTTCTCTGTTTCTAGCAGTCTCCTTTTGCTGGAAAGTTTACTTTGTTCACAGCAGCCTCAACAATCCACTAATTCTTCGATCACAGGAGCAACCTTTAGCCTCAGGATCCCATATTTTGGCTCTGAAACGACTTGATGCAGTACCCCTAGCAGAACTAGAGTACAGAGTAACCCGATGGAAGCAAAATACAGAGAATGAGGAAAAATTCAAATAAATTTGTTTTATTCAAATATAAAGAGGGCAATTACATTCAAGGATGTATACTTGAAACAGGGTCGATGAGACTCTATCTTATTCAACTGTGAGATCTCAGTCTTCCTCTACTTCGTACAATTGACACTTACAGGAACCTCCAATTCGTAATGTCATTTGACCTGCGACCTATTGTACACCTTCACAGAGTTTTGCGTGGAGTATACCTCAATCTATATGTTTCTCTGGAAAAGGAAATAATATTTTTGTAACTAGCACAGTCAGGTCGGTGAACAGCTATAGGTCACAAGTTAAGTGCCATGAACAAGTTATCTGTTACTTGTTCTTTATGCTTAGTTATAATCACCGGTTGTATATGCCAGCCTTAGTTACTTGTTACCTTCTTTAGTTAAATGGGCTATCACTACATTTTTTAGTTAAATCTGTTGTCTGTCACTACATGTTATCCATGCATGAGCTAAGAGTTAGTTATCCATGCATCAGCTACCAATTATTTTTTATATTTCTTTTTTTTATTATTATTTATTTCGAATTTTGAATAACAACCATAAAAAAAAACAATATAGACAAGGTCCCACCTCTTTCAATTTAAGAAAAGCATAAATGATAGTCTACCCCAAACTTTAGTCAAAAATTATTTCATGAATTAAATGCAGCATGCCAATAAAGAGTTTAGCAGAGCTGTCTAAATTAGCACAGGTCATGATTTAAGAGGACCAATAGCATTCTCAGAAAAACCGATCATATCTCAAACTTTCTTATAAGTAGCTAATAAAGGTCAATTACTAAATTAACTTTAAACTGTGAATTTGAAAGTTTATGAAGGATATTTTCCAAGTAGGGATGCTAGGAAATTAATGTACAGTAATATTAGCATAGATATATATTAAACCAGGATCTATCAAGTATTTAGGGGATCAAATTTTTTGAGTTGTAAATTTTAAGAGGAAAAAATTTAGACCTCAATAAATTTGATCCCTCTTCATCCTTGATAGATCCAAGTTTAAAATGGATATATGCTGGCTTTTATTTTTTTAAACTTTGTATAAAATTTAAAACTGAGTAAAAATATGTTTTTTTTTATATGGATTATAGTTGGCACATCAAACTTTATCCATGTTAAGTAACAACATCTCCCTCATATGGTTACTCTTCTTGCACTCAACATAGATCCTTATTAAAGTTGGATTTATCAAGTACTTAGAGGGATCCAAGTTGTTCAGATGTAAATTTAATTTTGATATGTAAAAAATTGAAGATAAATTGATATATCACAATTTAAGATAGATGGATCTATGCTTGGTTTAATTTTTTAATTTTATGAGTCTACATGTTATTTTTTTGCAATATAGATTATAGTGACCAAAAACTTTCAATTTATTATACTTTTAATTTATTTTACATGATAAAATTCAAAATAATATTGAAGAAGATGAATAAAAATTATGCAATAAAAAAAGTTATAAAAAATGTATTTTACCATTATTTTTATTTATAAAAACAATAAATAATTTGAAAATTACATAACAATTGATAATTTTTATATTTTTATGATAATTATGGAGGAAGACAAAACTACTTATCAATAACTAAAACCTCATTTTACTTAGGTGCAAGGAAACTCATAACATTTAATACAAGACCTCTAGACATCTAGCAAAAATTAAACTCATTACACTTAATACAATTGCATGTACTTATTGAAATTCATATTTAATTTAAATAATATAAAAAGTTTTAATTTAAAAGTTACTAAATTAATGCTATTCTTATTTTTTTACTAAAATATATTTATTATGTTTATTAAATTATTAAAAAAATTGAATATGATTTTATTTTAAATTTTCTACAAAATTTATATAAAAATAAATAAAATTCAAGTACTTAGATTAATCAAATTTATTCGAAAAAATAAAAATTAAATCAAAATAATTATAAAAATAAAAATAAAAACCCTAATAAGTTGGATTTATTCGCTATTACATTTTATTATTTAAAATCGAAAACAAATTGTCCATTAAATCTGTTTTTTTAAATGAGAAATGACCTTATTCTGACTTAAAAATGTTATTCTTCAATTAAAAAGAGCACAATACAAACTTACGTGTGAACAAAGCTGGGCTCAACATTCGGTCAATAGATTCGACTTTTGATTTTGAATTGTGATGGGCATCATCACGGATTATACGAAGCACCAGCAAATATGTTTTCAGGCTGGATGGTTATCCAGTTTACACTCAGGATTCAATTTATACAATACCAAAATAAAAATTAAATTCAAAAAAAAGGTAAGGTTTATCATTATAAATTTTAAAATCAGTAACTAGTACAGTTATTTAACTTGTGGTAAGTGAACATCGATAGATTACAAATTAGGTTAGATGCCATGAACAAGTTATTGCGTCTACAACCCAGTTTGACGGAGATCTTGTAAGTCGAGTGTTTGTCGATATTGTTGACCATAAATAAAATGTAATAATTAAAAGTTAAAAGTAATAATATGAGGGAGATCTTGTGAGTCAAGTGTTTGTCGATATCGACCATAAATAAAATGTAATATAATAAAAAGTAAAAAGTAATAATATGAGGGAGATCTCGTGAGTCTTTGTGGATATTGCCGATCATAAATGAAATGTAATAATAAAAAGTAAAAAGTAATAATATGAGGGAGATCTTGTGAGTAGAGTGTTTGTCACAGAGTAGAGTGTTTGTCGATATTGTCGGCCATAAATAAAATATAATAATAAAAAATAAAAAGTAATAATATGAGGGAGATCTTGTAAAAGCTTCTTGAGTGCAATATCTGAGAAGAGGTTTGTATCTCGGGAGATTTGATCCCTCTCGGCGCTTGATAGAACCTAGGATTTGGATCTAGTTTATTCGTTCTCCATGTTTAATTGTAATCACTTATTGTCTATGCCTCACCTAAATGTTACCTTCTTTAGTTGGATTATCTGTCACTACTTGTTATCCATGCATGTTCATATACATACCTATTAAATTCTAAATAATAAAGAAAAAATGAAAAACAATGCAAAGTTTCGTTAGATGAAATGCATGAGCCAACCGAATAATTAACCAAACGAATCCAAATTTCCTTATTAATTCTCCTGATTTGGCCGAAATTGGTGACTCTTTTACTTTCAGCACAGTGAAGTGTAACCAGCAATGAGGTGGCACAAGAATGAGGTGGTAACGTGAAAATCACTGGAAAGAATTAGGATTTTTTTTAATGTACAATAAAACAAATTTAAAAAAAAATAACTGACGATCATACCGTGTTCGCTTGTTTGAAGTTTGTCGGCTAATCTCGTCTGTTTTGAATCGTTGAAATTCGATTCGATAAATCAGGTTGCCAGCCTTGAATCCTGTTACATAAATCAGGTCACGGGGTCGATACCTGGCAAAAATGTACAATAAAATGCCCACATGAGTTGATAGACCAAATCAGGTCACGGGGTCGATACCTGGAAAAAATGTACAGATAAAATGCCTACAGCTGGTAGACCAAATCAGGTCACGGGGTCGATACCTGGTATAAATGTACAGATGAAATGCCCACAGCTGGTAGATCAAATCAGGTCACGGGGTCGATACCTTTGGGACTGTGGAACTGTTAAGTTTTTGGAGTGCGTTTGTATTTTAATCAATTAAATATAAATAAAATTATACAATATACAATGTTAGTATATAATTTAGTTATTCTTGTAAAATATATCAGTTAAGTGTGAGAACTTTATTATTAATGTAAAATTTGAGTTGTTTAGTGGTTATGAACATGTGTTTTCTTTTTGAAGGTTTTAGGTTCAAATCTAGAGAGGAGTAGGATATGAACACCTTGTTAGACTTGGTATTTTTTTTAGCATTCCATTAGAACCCAAACCATGCTACATTATGACAACTTAGCCATAAACAACATTGTACCATTGAATGTTCAAACACTTTCAGTTTGCCTTAGCATAGATAACATATAATCTATCACAATGCAAGATGATCACCAAGGCTACCAGAACATGCAGAGTCATCGTACACCCTAAAGCCAAGTTTGCCCCGCACATTCGAACATGGCTCTAATATCATTTGTTAAGGGGCTTTCAACTTAAGCCTAGTTATCGCACGACATCAATGTGATTTTACTAGTTGGTCACATGATCATCCACCACTTCTATCCCTTGAACTACGCATAATTTACATGTCCTCACCAAACCCAAACAAAACACCTTAGAGTGTGCAACGTGTCGAAATGCTCATTTCATCATATCACCATCACCACCCAACAATTGACAATGTTACACCATTGCATCTCTGGAGCTAGCTATACTTGAACAACCGAATACCCAATGTGAGATTGTGCTATGATCCATAAAGACCAATACTTAATAGTCCCTAAAGATCATACCCTTTCTTCACCAAGCATTCACATAATTCAATACATTCATCAATATTATTGCCTTAGTATGGATAACATACAATCCACCAATCATTCACATACATTAAATACATTCATCAATATTATTGCCTTAGCATGGATTACACACAATCCATCACATTTTCAAATCATGTCATCTTCCACCAAGGACTACTATGTAACACTTTGTCATTGACTACCCTACTCGATTAGACATCCTTGGTCCTCCTAGCCTACACACTAGTACACTATCTTAACCACCTTGCCACTGCCACATATAAGACAATCACCAAAGCTACCAAAACATGTAAACGCACCATACACACATCATCTTCTTCTTATTTTTCCATTGAAGGTTCAAGTTCCACACATTTTCTTTGGTCTACGTCCTCTCGGCAATCATCAATAACTCCCCAACTATCACTTAGGAAGTTATACCATTCAACGGATCGAGAACCTTCCTAATGTGTCTAAGGCCCAACCACCTTGTTGAAGACTCCAACTAACACATCTAAACTCAAATCTACAACACTTAGACTTAACCCTAACCAATAAACCGAATAAAAATGGTTTTATCAATCCACCTACATACTCATCGTACACCCTTAACCAAATTTGTTCTAACATACCCTGTGTTGACATCTCAACTAGAAATGAGCATATGGAAGGATACTTTTGTGGCCAGAACAGTTAGAACGAACGACTTACTTTTCTACACTAGAGTGTGTATTCTCGTAAACATAAACGCATAATAAGCATAAAGTGTTTAGATTAGACAAAAGTACATAATGAGAATATGTATTTAGACTCAGATTCTAAATGTCAAAGGATATAATTGGAATCACCACAATATATAAAATGCTCAGAATAAAGTATATATTCTCCATTGTGACCCACAACAACATTCATGTCAAAGGTTATAATTGGAATCACCACATATATATAAAATGCTCAGAATAAAGCATATATTCTCCATTGTGACCCACAACAACATTCCCTTCTGCAATTCATTTCAGGAAAAACAAAAGTGCAGTGTCCATGAATTGCTTAACATATTTTTTTCATGTCAAAGGTTATAACTGGAATCACCACAATATATATATTCTCTATTGTGACCCACAACAGCATTCCCTTATGCAATTCATTTCATGAAAAACAAAAGTGCAGTGTCCATGAATTGCTTGACATATTTTTTTATTATCTACCCGCATGCCCAAACTGTTACTATCTGCGGGTGGCTGTGCTGAACGCGCCTATGCTGCAATTGCTTTTCTGTATATATATTCTTTGGTCATATTTTAATCAGAAGGCATCAGCATCGCAGTAAAAGTGAGCCCAAGAAATTTATGTAGGATGCGTTTTGAGCTAGAATTGCTTTCCCTGGAAGGTCTGTCCGAATCGCCAGTCAGAGGGAGCCACATTATAAGAATTAATGGCGTGGCCACTGCTGGAAGTAACCCGAAAGGAGAGAGACTGCCCCATGATATCCGTATTGCATTGCCAGTTTTGTCCCCAGTTCCGCGTCAGAGGCAGCCAGTCCGTGTTCGATCCCTTCACCATGACCTCTGAAACATCCCCAGCTCCGCCCACGTTTGTAACCAGGATCAGGTAGAAGTAACGATTTCCGTGAATGGTGAATCGTATTCCACCTTCTTTCTTACACCGGACTCTGGAGGGAATCAGCAATCGAGATAAGGATGAGGATTTAATAAATTGTTTTTGATTGGTTACGAAATAGGTTAACGGCAAGATCCAGAGACATTCCGGAGGAGTTCGAAGTCTTCTCCTTAAGGATGAGCCAATTATTTAGTTATTTCAAATAACATCATTTTCCTTAAATAATCATAATAAGTAAACTTCCATTTACAAATAACAACCCATAATAACTATATCCTCAATACCAATTTCAATACCAGTTTTACAATTCAATTATGATAAGTTTTACCCTTCAAAAAAATATTTGATAAACTAAACTGAATAACTTACCTTCTATATTTAACTGACACGATTCCGGCCTCCGAGACGCCAATCTTTTGAAAAGCCCGCTTGGCCATGTCGAAATGCTCGAGAGGAGGATTGCACCAGCCGCCATTGTCGTTGGAGAGAGCGTAATTGGGCGGGCAGAAATTAGTTGCCGTGATCACAACAGACGGGCTGCCTGGCAGACACCATTGTGGATCCTCAACACACCGTATCTCAAAGCACGCGCCGCAGGCCGAGCCACTGTCGAACAGAGCAGTGCTGAGTGCAGCAGTATTGGTCCCATATCCTTGAATGTATAAGTTCCCAAACCCACAAGCACCAGCTGCAACATCAAACACATCAATTAATCAATATGAATAGACATTCAGGGGAAGCTTATAAGCACCCACTGGGTGTCAAGCTGCTATCATGAAAAAAACTCAGAGGTCTCGGCTTAATTAGTACCCATAATGGTTCCTGCAACATCTCCTCCTTCATAGAAGGTGGCGTGAGCAGAGTTCCAATCGTCAGCAGCAACCAGCTTATGAGCAAAGAAAAACGCTACTACTATTAAAACACACCGAGCTGTAGATTTCCATGGTGTCTGCATCCTGCAAACAGCACTGCCAAATGAACACTGAAGCAGCTGGCTGGTTCGGTCTGTACTGCATCCAGATCAAATCAGACTTGTGATAATGCTTAGGAAGGCAATTCCTTTATATATAATTTCCTGTGTGTTGACTGTTATTTGAGAGAAAATAAATGAAAAGCCGAGAACGCCACAGGGAGACCCCACGGACTGGCCTTTCGATTGTGGTTGTTATACGCTCACACTGTACTCCTTCGGTCTGTCATCTAATTATTGTATTCCTCCATTTTCAATTTGGTTTATTTATTCCAAAAAGAAAAAGAAAAAAGTATTATCCAATGATGTTCAATACCAAACTTGTACATCAAGGAAAGGGAATAATTTATAATACCATTCAAACAAAGATGTAATTTGGAACTCATACCATTCAATCCAAACAAAGATGTAATTTGGACAGGGGGAACATTCAATCCAAACAAAGATGTAATTTGGACCGGGGGAACTTGAATTTAGTAGGACCATTATATTCTTTTGTCCTTTTAGTTCGTATCCCATATACCTTCTTTACTTGCTGCCATGATAACTTTACCTTTACCCTTTTGGTTCTCATTCATATACCCTCTTTACTTGTTACCATGAAGAACCTTACCTTTAACATTACTTCGTGGAGAGGACCAGCATCCCAAGAAAAATAATACCAAATATTCCTAGCAAATTTTGTAAGGTGTGTCACGAGGAGGCATTCACTCTTTATCAAAAGATAATGAATACATGGATGATACCAACTCAAAGTTGCAATCAGAACTTTTCTTTTGCAGGGGATGATACCTTTTCAAAGATGCAATCAAAGTTCTTATTTTTAAGGGAATTCTCGATGTTGCTTTTGTTTTTTTGCTCTTAGATTTTTGTTTATTATCATTGTGCTTTAAACTTGAACTTTATGGATTATCATTACCCTTGAGAATCAGGACTTATGAGCATTGGTTAGAAAGGAGGTTTGGCAAGCAATCATGGACTTGCTTCTCTGCTATTTCTCTATCTTTTATGGATATTGGATATTGTTGGTCATGATACATTGCCAAGTTGTGGAAGAATCTTGTCCAAAGTCATGTTAGTCTCAAGGCATTTAGTGTCATCTTCATCACTCTTGTTTTCTGAATCCTCATCAGTTTTGGTGTATCACTAAATATGTAATACAATTGCGAAAAGGAGAATGAGATAAGTTTAGTGCATATTTGATTTAGATTTGGAATGCCTTTCCTTGTAGGGTGGTTTGGACTCCTACAAACAACAAATGAAAGGGTTCTTTTGTAGCTCTTATGCATGAGGTTTATGAAGTAGGTAATATTAGATCACGTGATTTCATATTGGGATGTTTGAAATTCTAAAAAAAAATGGATTTAATATATTGCTTACTATATGGGGGTATAGGGATATTTTTAATATACTAAAATTATATAAATATTGTGTGGGTAAGTTAGAATTGGGTATCGAGAGGTTGAAATAGGTATCAAGAGGTTTGAATGAGTGTAATTTTGCATGTGAAGATGGTGTGGATCCCACACTATGTGCAATTGAATTAGTGTTTATATATTGTATGATCTAACGATTTGAAGGTGGTGTAAATTTGGTTGTGTGAAGATATACTTGTATTTGAATAGGTATGCTCTCTGTGTGAAGGTGGTGTGAATTCTATTTTGACATTTATGTGTGGAGCCAAGCTATGTTTAAGAGTTTGTTCCACATCTCAAAATATCTACTCCCACCAAGATTTCATATTTCACCCTATAATATTTCAAGGCTTATAAGGGTTGTGTCATGTCACCATAATAATAAAAAGGGGGTTATAAAATGTAATGGAAAAAATGGGTCAAAAGGATATCCAGTAAAATTAGGGGTGCTTTAATTGGAAAGATGTATTGTGACGAGGGTTCAACAAAAGGATTTTTAGAAGCATTCAATAATATTTAATGAAATTAGAGATATTACTTAATATACCATGAATGCGAGTGTTATTTCATAGGCTGAATGAGTGAAGCCCCCGAACTCTTACGTGGAATAAGCAATTTTCCTTCAAACACAAATGAGGGCAAAAAGAAATTGGTGAAGGTTGCCTCTACTTGACATTCTCTTACTTCCAACTCTTATGTAGCTACAACTAGTTCAGAGGAGGAGCAATGAGCTCTCTATTGGACTCTGAGCCCTTATATATGAACAAACATAGAATATCTTACATAGATGTGTAAAAACCCGAGGAAAAACTTGCACAAATAAGACATTAACATTATTTGGATTGTAACACACCCTATGTTACATAGGAATTAAAAACATACTAATAATTTTTTTAAATAAAATATAACATACATAATGGGTATATAAATTCTTATAACAAATGCATAACAATTAACATATCAGCGGAAACATAGTAGATCCATATAACAGATCAATCATACCTTACACCAAGCCAAACCATGATCCAGGTGGATATCGGTGGCGGCCCACCTCTTCCAACTGGCTCAAAACAGTCTTCTGGCAATTTTGGTAAATTACTATTTTTAGTAGTTTTTCGGGTCCTGAACTTCCGGAGCCATTTTGAGGCCCTAAACGACATTTTTTGGCAATTTGGAGGACCAAATGGTTGCCAATGACATTCATTTAGGCCCAGTCGAAAGTTGTAAATCTCGGATAGACCTTTCCAACGGGCTACCGAGTGCCCCAAACGGAGATCGTATGCAAAAGTTATGACCCCGGGAAGTTGACTGTTCATCTAACCACCTTGGGGCCGCAAACTTTATGACGGTTCATCTTCTAAGGTTAGGTTTTTGGATGTTTGGGATTCTTTCCCTCATGCTTATGATAAATAGGCCCTTTCGGCCTCTCTTTGTATTCATCTTGGCACGAATGAGCATAGCGGCCACATCTCTTCTCAGAGATAGCTACCACCATTCTAGCTATTGTATTTTACAGTCTGTTCTATTTCCGCTATTTAATAGAATATGTGTTTACTGTATCACTGTGTTATTTGCAATATATCTCTGTATATGATTCTGTATATGCTATCTTTTGTTTCTTTCCCACATAAATCTGGATCAGTGGTATCAGAGCGGTCTGCTCTTTGATTGTTTCTCGGTGCATGTCCCCGACGAGGTCAGGATACAGAGAGCTGGGTGTCGAACTAGTTTCACTTGGGAAAGACCACTCTCACCGCCCCAAACGGCCTCCCATGGCGGAAGAAAAGAGAGACGACAGAGCAGTAGATCCTATCAAGTTGTTGCTCGAGGAAGCCCTCGCGCGATAGAGGAACGAGATGATGGATAATTTCGCCCAGATCCTTCAACGCAAGCCAACAGCTGCAAATGCACCCTCAACAAGCAGCCATTTCGGAGATACAACTCCCTTCAAGGTACAAGTTAATTTTGATATCCCTTTATTTGAAGGCCAAATCGATGCCGATGCCCTAGATAAATGGTTGAATCTACTAGAAGGGTATTTCTCTGTCCACCGATTTTTCGACAGGGAAAAGATCATATTTGCGCTCCTTAAGGCCGTCCCCCATGTCAAAAATTGGTGGGAAACTTATTGTGAGCAAAACTCATCAGACGAGTCTGGATTGTTTGAATATTCCAATCCCACTTGGACCTCTTTTATAGATGCCGTCAAGGAACAATATTACCCTGTTCGAAACTATGATGACCAGTACACAAAATGGACCATTCTGCATCAAGAGAGGGACCAAACGGTATCGGAGTACACCAACAAATTTCATACCTTGCGCACAAAGCTAGGTATCAAGGACTCCGAGCGGCACCTAGTACTGAAATATCGCAGTGGCCTACACCGGTACATCCGGACAGAGATGGATTTCCTGGAAATCTCTTCACTCGGTTCCGCCTATCGATATGCTGTCAAAATTGAGCAGAAATTTCAGCAAAAGACCAAGCGTGACTTCGGACCTGCGCAAAAGCAGGGCAAGGGAAACTCTGGCTCGCAGAACATGGGGCAGGAAAAGGACAACCAGTCCCAACCACAGGCGAAGAAGGGTAAAGAAAAGGCAAAGAAGGACACCAGGAAGTGGTGCGAGTTCCACAAAAGCCCCTGGCACAACACTGATGATTATCGCTCAAAACAGTCATTGGTGGCTGAGATCAAAGCTTCAAAATCAGATCCCAGTTCCGATTCTGACTCGGAACCTAATTTCATAGCCGCGCGAAAAGGGAAGCAGATCATTGATGCAGAACCCAATGCCATTGTTGCCACCACACAGATTCAGCCAGAGGAGCCTAAAGAGTCGGAGGCAGAGGAGCGCCTTTTCCACTCACAGATGTGGGTGAAGGGAATTCCCCTACACTTTGTTGTGGACAGTGGCAGCCAGAAGAACCTGATCTCAGAAGAAGTCATCAAGAGATTGGAGCTACCAATAACGCCGCACCCACAACCATACACCATTGGATGGCTAAGCCAAGGACGAAGGATCCTTGTCAGTCACCAATGTCGCCTACCATATGGCATCAAGCTCTTCAAAGATGAGGTATTGTGTGATGTGGCCCCACTTGAAGTATGTGATGTTCTTTTAGGACAACCATATATGTGGAAGCGTCATGTTGTATATGAATCACGACCTCGCAGTGTCATTGTCACTTTGGGAGGACAACTCTATCGGATACCAGAGATAGTTGCACCTACCCCAAACGAGCAGGGAAGGAAGATAATCTCCCACACTGGGAAATTTTCCCTATTCGCAATTACCACTAAAGGTGAACATCAGATCGCAGAGACATCCACAACTTCTACAGATTATCCTTCTACTCAGCAGAAACAAGAAAAACACAAAGTTAGTGCAGCATCGCCTATTCGGGTACCTCTACAGTGCAAGGCCACGCATTCAAGGGGCCCCTCCAAAAAGAAAGCATCCACACCGGTGCATGCCAAGGATACCACAACAACCAAAACTGTTGAACAACTCCAACGCATCCATCAACAACAATTACAACCCTCTGAAGATGTCAAAGTAAGGCAACCTTTCCACTTCTGCAAATGTCGCACCAAGAGCTCAACTCGACACACAGCTCGACATGTGATAAGGGATTTAACGCAATGGAGACCATTGCTTCCTAAGGAGGGAGGATTGATCCAGGTGGATATCGGTGGCGGCCCACCTCTTCCAATTGGCTCAAAACAGTCTTCTGGCAATTTTGGTAAATTACTATTTTTAGTAGTTTTTCGGGTCTTGAACTTCCAGAGCCATTTTGAGGCCCTAAACGACATTTTTTGGCGATTTGGGGGGCCAAATGGTTTCCAACAATACACATTTGGGCCTAGTCGAAAGTTGTAAATCTCGGATAGACCTTTCCAACGGGCTACCGAGTGCCCCAAACGGAGATCGTATGCAAAAGTTATGACCCCAGGAAGTTGACTGTTCAACTAACCACCTTGGGGCCGCAAACTTTATGACGGTTCATCTTCTAGGGTTAGGTTTTTGGATGTTTGGGATTCTTTCCCTCATGCTTATGATAAATAGGCCCTTTCGGCCTCTCCTTGTATTCATCTTGGCACGAATGAGCATAGCAGCCACATCTCTTCTCAGAGATAGCTACCACCATTCTAGCTATTGTATTTTACAGTCTGTTCTATTTCCGCTATTTAATAGAATATGTGTTTACTGTATCACTGTGTTATTTGCAATATATCTCTGTATATGATTTTGTATATGCTATCTTTTGTTTCGTTCCCACATAAATCTGGATCAAACCATGTTTCACCAAACAATCTGATTTAGTATTGCTTTAAACATAATAACTGTGACATAAAAACTATCACACAAGAGCTGAGACATAAGAGGTGTGACCCAAGAGCTGTGACACAAGATAACTATGACACAAAAGTTGTGACCCAAGATCTGTGACATGAGAGTTGTGACACAAGATAACTGTGACACAAATGAACTACAACGGAGATGAACTATGACGGAAATGTACTGCGACGGAAAATGAACTATGACAGGAACCACTGTGACAGACATGAACTTCGCATTAGGAACTTCCATGGAAATTGCCCAGTATGTTTTCATAATGGGAACAAGGTAATTATAATTTCATACTTAAACATTGCTCAAGTTATTTGTTTTCCATTTTATTAAGACAAAGGAAAATTATTATTTCAACATAATTATTTTAAGCTTACTGCCCAGTAAGAACCGCGTGATAAGAATTGTCTTAAGAAGTGCGAAGTGGGTTTTCCAAAAATAAAATATGATAAACATTTACCATTCATTCCAATGCATAGAATGAACTGCAATTTGATCCAAAACAATGGAACATAATCGAACTAAAGTTATATATATATATATATAAACAATCCTCAAGTATTGTATTTTCAATTTAAGACAAGGAATAATATGTATTCCAACATGTTCCTTACTACGCAATAAGAACTACGAAGTGGGGTTTCTATAAATTAATTAGGAAAACATTTTCCAATCTTTCTCAAACATAAAAGGTAAATGACATATTATTTACTATTTCAATCCATTGAATTTGTATGTAAACCTTACAATTCCAATACTTGTAAATTAAAAACAAATACCACTAATAATTGGCCCATGTTTTTTTTAAATTCAACTTATATTCGTTGCAAGGCATAATAAACATGGTCTAGCACATGGTGGATGTAAATAAGGCAAACAAAATTGCTTTCAAACATATCATTCGATCCTTTAGGAATTATTTTCTTCCAACTATATGAAAAGTAAGAGTTTAAACCTTTCTAAATAATTTGTATAAACATTTCATTTAACTCAAGCAACTCATGAATTCCTTCTTTTTCGTACAAATCCAGAAATTTAAACAGAAAACCATGGCAAATTTTTATCATGAATTAATATTGAAAATTAAAAACACCATTCTCATTAATTAAACTTATTTGTTAAACACTTGAATTAGGAAATTGGTTGTGTGGCTTCCACGCTCCACCCAACCGTAGGTAATTCTGCTCCTTAATCTCTCAACATAACACCACCCCCGACCTGAGACTTGTGCATTCACCAGACAGACTTCTCTCCAATTCCCAGACTCTTTCAGAATTAACACTTGGCAATCAGGAAAATTGGGTTGAATCTAATTTCATGCCAAATAGTGCACTTAATCTCCTTGATTTCCTTCTGACTGCACAACAGTGAAACACATCACTGCCATATGTGCTCATATCCACCAAATCATCTTCTTACACCATTTTCCACTTCACTAGATTAACTAGAGACAAAATGGATAGAGTTGCAGCAGAAAATTATCAGCAATTTGGCTCACAAGTTCAAGAATTCATATCAGTTTTTGTTCTATGATAATAATTATCTCCCATGTTCTCTCAAACACACCCAGGCATGGGGAATTTTTCTCAGAGTTCAATCCTCGCCCCCCTTCGCACAGAATGGTGGTGAATTACTTTTCCCCTGCATGCAGAAGTTTGTGCATGCAACTTGGAACCACGTGGGCTCTCTCTCTCAGACCATTTGTTTATTTATTATTATATTTTTTATATATATCCACTTGGAGAAATGCCAACACCTGTTATTCTGAAGAATCGGGATATGGCCAGAATTACAATCATTACATAGTCAAAGTCGGCTCCCAATGAGCATGTGTCACAAAGCAAGATTTGAACCCGGGTGGGGAGGATAACAACATTCCTTCCAACCAACCGATTTACACTCAATTGACATTATATATATATATATATATATATATATATATATATATATATATATATAAACATAAACCACCCAAAATCCCACTTAATCATAATTAAATAATAATTATGATTTTAAAAATATAATATAAAGTCATTTAAATGGGATTATGGCTTAGGATAAACTTTAGGGACTTAAATATTTAACATGGTCTACCACCTAAGACATCTAACATCCTTATCGTCTCTGGTGAATACACAAGTCCCCAATCTTTTCAGCGTATGGCCTCAGCACAGCCAGTTGTGGATTTTTTTTAGTATTAATATTTACAAAATGCAATATGTTCAGCCTTGCGGACATTCATAAATTGTAGTACATCTTGGCACAACTAGACTAGGGGTTCCAAACCAAGGGTGTTACATGGATTCTACTAAATGAAGTTGGCAAACACATGATAGACTTAGAAATGATGGGGGTAGAAAAAACAAGATACTATTTACCAAAGAGGAAGGTGATTACAATGGAGCACCAATGGCTATGAGAAAGTAGTCCCTTGATCCTCTTCTTCACTAGCTTCATCCTTTGATTCATATTATCTTCTCTTTCTTAGCGAGCTAATGTGATCTTGATGCATTCAAATCCTCTCTATCAAGTGGAGCAATGTATCTCTCTATTGTGAAGCATCATAATGATGGGTAAAACTCAAGATATAGAACCATTACCCAAGCCTTGTATTTATAAGTTTTCTAGTGCATAAATCTTCTTAGAGAAGCTCTTGAGGACAATCGCACTCATATTAGGATGCTCTCTTGCAATAGTCTCCTTGATTCATGCATTCCAAAACCTATTCATGGACATGTTATTGTTTTGTGTGTCATTTGACAACTGCATAGTCACTTTTAGAACTTGATGTGGTTAATAGTTTCTCTCAATAAACTAACGTGGGCAATGGTGTAAAGAAAAATATCAAGGATAATTAACTCGACATAACATTTGTTTTATACATATGCACAGGTGATCTGAGGCTTGCAGAAACTTGGTTACCTTTCGATACACACCCGGAAGAGCACTAGAAAGCGTGGGTACGCTCGAGGGACTCTGTAGCAGAGAAGAGGTACCATCCTTGTGTTGGGTGGGGCAGGTCTTGTGGGTTCCATAGTTGTCTGAAGTCAATACGGGATACATGTGGAGCTAAAGGAAGATGCTCATGCAGATAAGTATTTAGTTTATCTTGCATCTTCTTGCTTATTTAATGTGAATATACATGTGTATATGATTCGGCTATGGTTTTGAAACTCTTGTTAAGAGATGAATCCTATAAAAATGGATTTGACATATGAATTGACTCAATGTTTGAGTATAGGTATTGTTGGATGCAAGGACCTTGAAGGCATTTTAAGGATGCAATGGACATGTGGTTGTCCTAAAAGACTTAGTATGAGCAACCAAAGATTGGAAAGAGATCCAATGGACGTTGATGAAGAGATAAGAAAGGGCAAGACAAGCATTCACCTTAAAGTGAAAGAGGCTAAGGAGCATGGAACTACAGTGGTGGTGTAGCTCCGAATTGGAACAAGACTAAGAGGGGGGAACTCTTGCTCTTCTCTTTCCTTCTGACCGATGCATCTTAGAAACAGAAACTTGTTGAATGCATGTCATGACTGAAAGTATATTGTGTTTATCTGCTTGAAATAAGTTGTGAATGCTGAAATAGTTAATTCACTGTGAAATGATGAACATGAATGAGTTCATGTGTATGTTGGGAAAGCATGAAAAGTGTGGAAGTCTCATGGATAGAGCATGGGATCTCCATGTCAATTGGGCAAATAATTGACTGATTTGTAATGTTTATGTTATGCTTGGCCTAACAAGAATTGCAATGATGAATTTCACAGGTGAGGAATTAAACTCAATTGGTTGCAGTTGTTACAAGACAAGTGGTGCTAGCAAGCAATGTGTGGGAAGTTGTGCACACTGACCATGGCAGCAGACCAAAAGCATTCTGGAAGCAATTAGCAGTAGAAAGGACAGTGGATCAATGAAGAGGCATCCATCCAATCAGTCCATTAAGAAACGTTCCAGGTGGGAAGACTCAAAGGAAATTGAACAGGTAAAGAAAAAGCAGCCACTGAAATGTTGGGAATGTGGAGGAAATCATTGCCTCCACAACTGCCCAACAAAGGACAACAAGAAGGATTGCAGCCATAAAGTTTCCAGACTTGTAGATCCGCTGAAAGGTAAAGATAAGGAAAGGATTGTTGTGGAGCAATGCCCACCTACAGAGCTAGAATATCAAAGCTAGCAGGAGCAACTTGTGGAAGCCAAGGACTTGGTCCTAAAAACCCAAAGTAAAAGATGAAATGCAGGACAGACCTGCCACATTTTGTGAATTTTGGACATGTGTGAACAATGTGTAAGCATTCCTAAGTGTTGGAACACCAAGGACGGTGTTATTCCAAGGGGGAGGGGATTGTAATACCCCTAGTTTTGACTTGGAATGTATTATCCAAACTTATGTAAATGATGTAAATATGCTAGTGTGAATTCCTAGTGCGGAGCTCAAGGCCAAGGCCTGACTAGTGAATGGATAGGCATGTATGATGTTATATTTTATTTGGACTGTTTGGTTAGATTTTATGCCGATTTAGAATATTATGTTAAAATTATGTTCAATAATAATTAAAATGTCCAAGACTAGTTGTGTAAAGAGCACCAAATGGGCTATGATTCCACTAGAGGGGAAGAGGAAGGGGGCCTATGGAAAACCAAATCCTATGTTGCCATGTGTCGACCTTAGAACTCATCCAAAATCTGTCATGTGTCTTAAATAAGTCAATTACCTTCCCTTGACTATTAAATACAATCATTGATTGCACATGTGAGGTTGGTGGGAAAAGTCACTGAATGTAGTTATTGAAGCATGGGGGTTGTGACAGTTATGTCAGCTGTCAGCAGTCATATTTCTTCTATGGTCAAAAAGCATGTCAGTTGTCTTTTCACCCTTACATCATATCCTTAGAGTCAACACTCTTTTGATCATTATTCCGTTTCTCATTTATCTCTCATGCAAGCTGCTACACTACGTAGAGTTATTCCATTCTTATTCATGTCTATTACTAGACTGTGTGTTAAACCCATAAATTCGAATTAGAGGACAAAGTTGCATTTTTGGAAGGGAAACTAGTTGGATGTAGGTGAGCAGAGAGGTTGGGAAAGCTTGGAACCTTACCCATGGAATTTTGTTGCTCGTAGGTGCTTGAGAAGTCACAAATCAAGGCTACAGGTGGTTCTATAGCAGCCATATCAGGTTGGACTTCTTCTATGCATACACTAGAAGCACCCAGCAAGATGGATTGCCCAAGAGAACCATGGATCGGTGAAGGGGATGCCTGAGCTAGAAGGGTGTTGTGTGGGGCAGGTATTATGGAAGCCAAGGCTGTGAGGGCTAAGTGAAACCCTTGTAGAGCTCTGTATGAGCATTTGGCTAAGCAGAGAGAGTAGAATGGGTTTGGGCTGAGAGATAGAATCTTGTAGGTGTTTCCTTCGCCCTGGTGACCTCATAGCCCAGCTTGGGGGTGGCCTCCCAACAGAAAGAGTATATGTTGGATGGAGTACCTATGGTTGGGTGGAAAAAACTCTTACACAGCCAGTTGCTTGGATCTGCATTGGATAAAGATAAGTATTCTTATGCGTTTGATTCTGAGATGTTTTATTTCATGCCTGTAATGTTTATGCTTGCATTTGCTTGCTAGATGTGTGTGGATAGATTTGAATTTCGATGTGCATGTTTATTTATGTTCTGCACACATTCTGTTTGTTGAAAATTGTATTATGGACTTGGGGCGAATTTGTAGAGCCCTGGTTTGGCCAACGTCCCCTCCCGATGGTCGGATTGGGTGAGGGGGACGTGACAACTTGTTAGCCCTTCTAGAATGAATTGAAAGTTGTGAATCTCTTGTTTATGCAAAGAAGACAACAAGTGGTAGAATGTTGGGAATGTTATATTCTTTGCATGTAAATCGACTAGCAAAGCCGATAGTCGAATGGTATAACAACTGGAGTCGAAGGTGACAGACAATGGAAGTCTAGTCGACCAACCGACCAAAATAGTTGTTTGGTCGAAGGAAAACGACTGGTCGACAGGAAGTCGAATGAATGACCAAATCTCAATGGGCAAACGACCAAAGTTGACCCCGTCAAGTCGAGTATAATAGAATAACCAAAAGTGGTTATGATGTTATGGATTGTCATTAATGAGCAATTGGTTGTATTGCATCTATAAATAAGACGTAATGGCTATGCATGTGATGAAGTAGTGTGTAGCATGATCATGTAATGAAGTGTGATTTGTAGTCTAGCAAATCAAGGTTGTAAACACATGTTATGATTATTTGATCAATAGATGAGTGAAAGCTCACTGGTTTGTTGGTTTTCCTCTAGAAGAGAGGTCTCTAAGGTCATTTATGTGTAATGGGTTGATGTGTTGTGTGCCATTGTCTATGTTATAATTGTGCTTAACTATAATAATCAATTTGCAAACCTATTGTAATTTGTATTAGAACCAACAATGGGCATATAGTCAAAGAATGTTCATTGGCATTCAAATGCAAGATTCACTAAAGGGGACTAGGATAATAGTGCAAAAAATTTATAAAGTCCAAGGGTGTTTGGATGAGGAGAATGTACAGCATTGGGATGATATTAGGTTAGGGGATAGTGAAGGTATTAAAATGAAGTAATCACAGCTTTAGTGTACCTCAGTAGCATCAACAAAGGAGAAACATAGCCCAGTTGAAAAGAATGAAGAGATGATTAGTCAAGATGCCACTATCGAGCAACCCAAAAAAATTAACTCGAAAGAGGATGCTACAATTCAAGGTAAGCATAACTTAGTTCTTGATCCTCTATGTGGTCTTTCTGCTTTAGTTAAAAAAGGGGGGCATCCACCCTTCTAATATCAGGTTCCTAAATGGTCCTCTAGGATATGGAGGGTTAGTGAAGGAACAATGGAGCGGGACAAGCAATTGTTTTAATAGGGTTGGCTTGGGTAGCTTAGGGACACTACATGACCTCTCTAATATATCCTCAACCTAGGACTATTCAGAATCTATGGGAACAAGGCATTTCGATATAGGGGAAGATTGTTCTACAGGGGAAGGAACCCATGATATCCTCATAGATGCATGAAAGGGGATGGATATAATATCGATAGGTCAATTCATGGTGGTTTGGCCTTAACGGATAATAAAAATAGAAAGGCAGGGCTAAGGGGTAGAAGATCTCACATGTCCATCACCCAGGAGAAGGTTAATCTAGAGGTTCAAGTGGGAAAGCAATTATCAATTGTGGTAGTCCTTAGAGCAAGCCAACCCTTGGGCTTTGGTTTGTAGTGATAATTGTGACTCTTAATTGCATGGGATTGGGTTACCCCACAAAGAAACAAGCCCTAAAAAGGCTTGTGAAGACTCAAAAACATGATATTCTATTGTTATAGGAATCTATGGGAGAGGTCATTGGTATTTATGTTGATCTGAGGAAAATTATACATGGGTGGGAATTTATTTTTACAGATGCTAGGGGCAGATCAAGTGGTTTAATTTTGGGATGGAGGATAAGAAGTATTAGATGTTCTAACTTGTGGACTTTTGACTTAGGGCTATGTATGACTGTATATTTTAGTGAGCTAGAAAAGGAATTTATAGTTATAAATATATATGGACCCTACTCAAACAAGGTGCCATTTATGGGAAAGATTCCTCAAGTCAACACATCTAGATCATCATCAAACTATTGTTGGGGGGATATAAAATTTGCCTTGGGAAACACTAAGATATGGGGGGATTCTATTGTTATGGACCCTCTTATAGTTTTTTTCACCATGCATATAGAAGAGTGGGTTGCTTGATATCCAAACTATAAAAATTAGACTAACCTGGAGAAACAAGAGAGTTGGGGGTGGAAGAATATCGAAAATGATATACAAATTTCTTGTATCAAAATGTTTCATAAATGACAATCTGGAGATTAAGAAATGGATTGGAACAAGAGGTGACTCTGATCACTTTCCTATCTTGTTGGAAATCGACTCAAGGGGAAAGAAGCATCACAATCCATTCAAGTTTAACATCAGATGGATGGAGGATGTCTTTTATTAAACAAGTAAAGAATCAATGGAGAATTTATGATGTGAATGGGAGAGAATCTCCTACTATCCAATTTGCATCAAATCTCATCAGGGTGAAACAAGCTTCAACACCTTGGGCTCATGAAAGAAGAATTAGATATGCCAAGGAATTTCTAGAGGTGGAAATGTTATTAGAGAGTTTGTATTTTCAAGATTTAGTTAAGTATTCTATTGAAGAACACAAGGAGGAATCATTACCCTAGAAAAAAGGAAGAGGAAACAATTAGATAAAAAAAAGAAGCAGACTAGAGACTTAAAAGCAGGGCTTTATGGTTGGAGAAGGGTGACAATAATAATAATAATAAAAAATCATCATGTGGCAAATCGGAAGATAAATACCATCTAGAGTATGGAAGGAAATAATGGTAATGTGGTCACAAGTCATGCAGATTTGGCTAGTGAAGGGGTTAATTACTTTAAAGGTATTTTCAAGGAAGATGATAGGGAAACCATAGTAGAGGTAGCCAACATGGCAACCTAATTTTCTAGCTTAATTTATGAGGGAGGATAATGACAATATGCCATGACTTGTTTCTAAAGAATTCTAAAATCTTTTCAAAATGACAAAGTCCTAGACAATATGGGTGGTCCATGGAATTTTTCATTGGTTTTTATGAACTATTAGAGGAGAACCTTCTAAGGGTAGTAAAGAAGTCAAGAATCATGGGAAGGTCTTGGCAACATGTAACTCAATCTTCATGACTTTAATTCCCAAGATTGATAATACTCATAATTTTGAGGACTATAGACCCATACCATTATTCAACTGCATATATAAAATAATCTCAAAGGTCATAGCTAGAAGGATAAATCATCGTTCTCCAAGACTATATCTCGGGAACAATTTGGTTTTTCCGTTGGTAAACAAATTCATGAGGCAATGGGTGTTGTGCATGAGGTTTTTCACACGATCAAATAAAAAAGTTTACAAGCTACGGTTCTTAAAGTGGATTTCTCGAAAGCATATGATAGAGTTGGTTATATTTACAATTAATGTTCATACATATTGATTTTAGCATTAACACGGTAAAATAGATCATGAGTTGTGCTTCAACTCTCTTTTGCAGTGCTAATTAATCAGAAGGCCTCAGTGTTTTTCAAACCAAGAAGAGGCATAAGACAAGGATGTCCTTTGATTCCTTTGTTAATCATTCTGGTAGCAAAGGGTTTAAGTAGAGCGATTTTGAAAGCCAAATTATCTAGGAACATTAAAAATATATGGATCGGTAGAATACTAAGCTTAACCCACTTTTTTATGATATTATAATTTTTTGTGATGGATAACATAAAGATGCTCAAAATATTCATGAAATCATATGCCTTTATTGCATGCCTTCAGGGATGATGATTAATTTAAGTAAGTCAACAATCTCTTATGTGAATGTAAGCGATGAAGATAAATGATATTCTCACAATTATTCCCCTTTATACAAACAAAATTGCAATCTAGTATTAAATATTTAGGCCTTTACTTAAAGCCAAATGATTATACCAAGAGGGATTGGGGCTAGATGATCTCTAAAGTGGAAAAGAGATTGACTCGGTGGTACGACAAGTGGCTATCTAAGGGGTGGTGGATTGGTTTTAATCAAATTTGTGTTTATATTGGGTGTCTATATCTTTCATTCTTAATGGCATACTGGAAAAGGTGAGAAGGATGAGCTTCATCTTCCTTTGGGCTGGGAAAAAAGGAAACATTTTCCTTAAGTATCTTGAAGAAAAATTGTAGTATCAAAAAAATTGGGGGTTGGGGGATAAAGAGTATTCATCATTTTGTTAGATCTCTAGCTGCAGAGGGAGTGTGGAGACTCTTGGAAGAAAGAGGTTTATGGTGCAAGGTAGTGAGGCAAAATTATATAGAACCTCTATTAGTAGAAGATTGGATCGGGCCTCCTACAAAGTCTCACCAAAATGCTTCAGTGATATGGAAGGTTGTGGTCCTGGCCTTCCTTTGATTGGAAATTGGTTGGTGTGGAAAGTGGGGGATGGTACTAGAGGTCGATTGGGACATGATCCATGGGTAGGGTGCAAGGAAAACTACAAGCTTCCTAGATGAATGGTGGAGGTTCTAAGGGCAAAGGGTATGTTCTTTTATATCAAATAAGAGACCTAGATCCGTCATCAATTATGAATCAAGAATGAATGGCGGCATAAAGGATGGGTTTTAATGATGTTGAAGGTCATATCTGGAATGATTACTGTCAATTTCTGAGCAATCATGTGAGAATTTAAGATGTTGAAGATTCATTAATTTGGTCTAAAATTCTGTGTGGAAGATACTAGCCAAAAGTATGTTACAAAGCGTTGGGAGAGGTGGATAGGCTTGAGGAACAGTGCTAGTGGTTCAAAGGAGATTGGAAATATAAATGTCCCCTCAAAGCAAAGAAAGGTGGTTTCCTATTAATCAGAAGGTACCCACATACGATGTCATGCAAAAGAAGAGTTGACAAGGGCTTGGGAAATGCCCTCTGTGTAAGAAGTTGATAAAGATATTCATCACTTACTCATCCGTTGTACATACACAGGGGCAGCATGGAAGGTCATTGAGGAGGTCAAAATGTGGTGGAAGCTCTTACCAACTAGAGCCGGAACAATATCACTGATATGATAAGAACCCTACCTCATGTTGTAGCATGGGAAATATGGATATCTAGAAATTCAAGTCTCTTTAAAGGTAGTTTTCTTCCTTATCACCACTGTGCTTCTCAAAGTTTAGCTATACTTTCTCACTTTAAGCAAGACTATGTTGTTAAACCACCAAGAGTAGTGCATCAAGAGGTATTGACAAAGAAGGGGCATGGGCATATTTCAATGGTGCTGCACAAGGTAACCCTCTTATAGGTGTTGGTGTGGAAAGTTCTTAGGGAGGACTCTCTTAATTAGAATGGAGGACTCTTTCCAACTGTTGGTGTGGAAAGTCCTTAGGGAGGACTGTCCCTTAATTAGGAGGAATAAGAATGGAGGACTGTCTAATTAAATGGTTGTGAAACAGTTTACATTGCTGCATCCTTTTTTATTGTTTTCTATATTTTTTTAAGAAAAAAACAGAATGACTGTTTTAGCAGGCTTATTGTAAGGATAGCTAAAAACTATTTGAGCATCTTTCAGAATGTTTTATATTCTAGAGAGGTTTAGCTATGTGAATGTATTTTTCACACGTACCTGATATGTATGATTGGCTGTTAAAGCCACTAAAAAGGCGATTTTGTTGGAATTAATAAAATTGTGATTTTTTTCGAGGAAAAATAAAGGTTTGGTGCTGTTTGGTGCTGTATTACCACACTAGACAGATTAGAGTTGCAGAAACGATCATAACTGAATACATATTTATCAAACCATTATATGCAGGATATTCACCACTTTTCATCACCAGTACAACTGCCAAATTGATAACATCTTGGCACTATTGAGTGATTCTACTTTCATGGTCAAGACTCCACGATGTCTACTAGCATTGTCTATTTAACAATTGATATTGAAAATCCTTGAAATGAACTATTTCTTCCCACTGAAATGAAAAATCATACAAAACTTTTATTTTAAAAGGTTGCTTATTTCTTAGTGACTTATAAATAGTGCTATGTCCAAGAAAATCCTCCAATTATTGACTTTGGTACAATCCCACTTTTGCACGATCGCCTAATTATCTCAAGGCTTAGTAATTACCAAATAAACAAATAAAAAGAATTCACAATGAAACATCATTCAGCGATCTTTATTTGCAACAACAATATTTCTGCTAGTCAAATCCCCCATTGACCTTCAAAATATTTTCAATCGATTATACAGTTTTTTTATGTACAATAATTGAACTTTGAATTTTCAATATTTGTCAAGTAAATCAATATTTCAGCTGGTCAAATTTCCCCCCCCCCCCCCACCATTGACCTTCAAAATAGTTTCAATCGATTATACAGTTTTTATGTACAATAATTGAACTTTGAATTTTCAATATTTGTCAAGTAAATCATTCAACCATTTAATTTGTGTCAATTACAGGCATAAGTACAGCACTCTATGCAAAAGACCTGAACACTCCTAGAAGCGCCTTGTTTTCCAGTGGAGCAATCAGATGCAAAAATTCTGCAATGCTAGTAATTTACAGTGGCTTTGATAGCATCTAAGACCTGCAAAATATAAAGACAAGTTCGAAATCAGCAATGTCAAAATACCTCCATGGTCATAAAGCATCCTTTTGCCTTAATACATGTCATATTTGATTCAGTTAACAGACCTTATTCTTTGTGGGCATGTAGAAGGGCTCAAAAACCAATGGGAATGGAGTATCTAGACCACAAACCCTTGCAACTGGTGCTTCTAACTGCAACCATGAAAATAGCATTAGTCAGAAGATCCTCCAATGGTTCAAAGATCATAAATCTTGTTATGTGTTCCGAAACAGGAGATCAAATAAACTTTAATTTGATTCAAAAATGAGAAATTTAAATCTTATAATATACCCTTAGAAAACAGCGTTCCACAACAGAGGCAGCAATTTCTGCTCCAAACCCACCAGTAACAGGAGCCTCATGACTAACCTGCGACAAATTATTGCCAAACATTTATCAAAAAAATTTACTTGGAAATCAAAAGTTTACACCAAGCTAAACACAAAAAATACTATGCTTGGTTCCATTTAACATGAAAAATATCCACTCACAAGAAGCCGCCCAGTCTTTCTCACAGATGCCTCAACTGTCTCCTTGTCCCATGGAATCAAGGTTCGCAAGTCTATTAACTCACAGGAAATTCCCTCCTGATAAGATTTAAAAGTGTATTGTGAGAGTACATAATGCATATTAGTTGAGCACAAGCCAGAGACAACGTTACCAGTTCAGCTTGTAAATACCTTACTGGCATCCAGACAAGCTTGTTCCATAATTGCAAGCTGAGCTCCCCATCCTACTAATGTGATATCCGTCCCTTCCCGAATCACCTGCATCATCAGATTTATTGATGATTCCATCTAGACCAGAACCAATATGGAGTAGAAAACATGTAAAGCCAAAATTCTTACTTCTGCCTGCGACAAGGGCAATGTATAATCATGGTCAGGGACTTCTTCTACTGCCAGACGATAAAGCCACTGCAGACAATTAATAATCAAAGAGTGTTAGTACAAATAGTGAAAACAGCAAGTTCTGTGATTTTAACAAGAATTGAAAGACATAACTATTTTAAAGCGATATACAACAGTTGCACAGCAACAATCTTTTGTTTCTCTCAGCTTTGTAAAGAGAGATAAACTTTGATAGTTAAAAGAGGAACAAAAGCAAGTTGTCAACCCTAGAATAAGTGTATTATCAGGGGCTTTTCAAAGAATAACCCAATCTCTCCATGATGTGAAATAGTGACACAATCTAAGGATTCTCTTTTTCTATATTTTTCACTAGAAGTCCAAGGGGCTGCCCTAATAAGTGCTATTTCGTTGTTATGTTAGCAATATCATCTAACAGTTAACTCAATATGCAAATTGCACTCTTCAAGAAATATAATTTTTGTACTTGAAAAGAAAAATTCAGTTCAACATTTTGCTGTTTTGGTAAAAGAAAAAGTTTACCTTTGGCTCAAAAAAGATCACCGGATTTGGATCACGTATTGATGCAAGTAGTAAACCTTTTGCTTGCATTGGGCTCCGTGGTATAACAACCTTCAAAACAAAATGAGACAGATCCGAAAACAAAAATATAGCATTTTAATCAAATCCTACTCAATTCGATTGTCCATTATTCAAATAATATTTCCAATATCATTTTTCTGAGGCTATAGTCAGGCTCTACATGTATATATATCCACAACAAATTCATGTAATTTTCTTCATCAATAAGTTTAAATGTTTCATATTTAAACCCGGAAACATGGAAGGTAGATACAAAGTGAAACGCTTGGTCAAAACTTGAATGGCATAATAAAGAAGAATTACCTTGATACCTGGCGCATGACAAAAGAAGGCCTCTGGTGATTGTGAGTGATAGTGGCCACCATGGCCAACAGCACCATAAGGAGCTCTTATAGTAAGTCCTGTAGAGGTACCAAATTCAGAAACAAGTTTTAGGTTCATAGAATGCACCTAGAAACTCAAGAAGGGCTGAATTGTTTAGGTTCATAGAATGCCCTAAACAACCAATCATATGCAGGTGACATAAGGGCTGAAGCATCTAACATACTCAAGAAGGAAACAATATACCTCCACAGTTAAATTGATTTCCACTTCGATATCGATACTTTGCAGCTTCATTCACAATCTACAGAAAGCAAGGGCAAGTGTTCAATGGAAACTATGCCAGTATGCCCTTACAGTCAATAGCATTAAAAAATTAGATAAACAGTACGCAGTGCCTATAATTATTCGTTTTCCATTTCCTTTCCACAATAGTTTTTTAAGTGAAGTTGTAAACTAATAGTCATGACTCATGATACATAAAACTTTACAGTCAAGTTGACGCACAGGACATAGGAGGTGAATATAAATGTTAAAAGGGAAACTAAACCTCTATAATGAAAGAAAATTGGGATTCATCACATGTCAATGGTCATACAACCCAATTCTGGGGATTGCCATTGCTAATTTAGATATAACAGTTATTGGCAATAGTTTCAAACATAAGAAATCAAAATAAACATCGCTTCACTAGCATGCAAATACTCAACCTAATTGTTTCTGGAATAGAAGGTTGTGCCCCATTATATGGTAAGCCCAAAGGCAATGAAGAGTGGCTGAAGAAAAACACTTATTAGATTAAAACATAATCTTAAATTCTTAACATCATTAGCTCAATTCACACCAATAACTAGACAATAAATGCATCTATAAAGGTGTTTACTATGCCATGGAAAGGAATGAGAGAACCTAGATCGGATGTCTCGATCTCATATTTTGGATAGAACTACATATTTCCTGAGCCATTTAACCCCCCAGGGGAGAGTACTGGAAGAAATAAGGGGTAAAAAGGATTTTAAAGATAAAATTTCTACAGAAACAGGGGTCAAAGTGTTGGATTTTGTGCAACTTCGAAAGATATTATTATTGTATTTTATTGTACTTGATTGTACCTCCTAAGGGAGATGAACTTGATGTAATTAATTATGTAAACCCTTGAAAGAATCAATGTAAACCTTGGGATGAAAAGCAAGCAAAAGAAAAATTAAAATTAATTTATTTATTGCTCCCCAAGAGAAGTCGGCCCAATTAGGGAAAAGTCCAGTTTGGCACTTGTATAAATATGAGGTTAGTTCACCTCATTATTCACTCATCCACTTCATACAAGTTCACATCACTTGGAAAGAGAGGTTCGCACCTGCAGAAGTAGAAGACTATTTTGGGGTTTCTATCTTTGGAAAGCATTTCCATCTTTTCTCTCTCATTATTGTACTTTGTTCTCGGAATTATCATCTCTATACAAAGGTTGTTGGGTTTTCTCCCGATTGGGTTTCCCAAGATAAACTCTTGCGTTATTGTTTTGTGCTTTGTCTTTCTTCTAGTGATCCTATATATGCATTTGAATTATTATGCTATGAATGTATAAAAAACTAACATGGTATCAGAGCGGTACTAGAAGAAGCCATTGTCGGAACACTGTCGAAACTAGGGTTTCATCTTTCAAAGTCTTCATTCAACTTTTTGGAAGAAAAAGAACATTGGGAATTTCGCTCTAAGGAGGGTGCATCTTTTGGTGAAGACAAAATTCAATTCTGAGAATTTTCAATTTTTGACCTAATTTTGCAGCTGCAGCAGAAATTAAGGGTTTCAATTTCTGACCTATTTTCTCCACAATTTTGGCTCAGCCCTACCTCTACTCAACTTGCCTTGCTAGGGCGCATCTACCTGTGGATTCAGTTTTCCAAAATTCCAACTTTCGTTTTTGACCTAGCTCCTGCTAGGGTTTCTGATCTAGATCTGCAGTCAAGATGATTGGAACGAAGGTTGAAGATCGCCTGGAAGGGGCCTCCAACTTCATCTCTTGGAAGTCTAGGGTTCTTCTCTTACTAGAAGAAAATCATCTCTTGCATATTGTCAATGAGAAGGTCCCAGAACCAGAAGCCGAAGAAGACAAATCTCGCTGGAGGAAGAATGATTCTAGAGCAAGAAGGATTTTGGTGGACTCGGTTAAAGATAACTTGGTTCCTCAAATCTCAAGTAAGAAGACTGCTAGAAAGATGTTCAAAACCATAGAGAAGTTGTTTGAACATAGTAGTATCAATGTGACACTCACATTGAGGAACCAGCTATCAAATATGAAGATGTCCAAGTCTAAATCCACTGCCTCATATTTCATGAGGATCACAAAACTAAGGGACAAGCTTAGTAACAGTGGAGATCCCATTGATGATAAGGAGATTGTCATTACTACTCTAAATGGTCTCCCACCATCTTGGGAGTCTTTCATTCAAAGTATAAGCAGTAGATCCAAGCTACCCAAATTTGATCAACTATGGGCAAATTGCACTCAGGAAGAGACAAGAATAGAAGTAAGACAGAGACTTCATGGCACTCAACCTGAGGAGAATCAAGCATTCGTATCCCATGCCAAGAAAGGCAAGGGAAGGGGAAGAAAGTTTTACAAACACAAGCAACAAGATAGGAGATCTAGTCCTCCTCCAGATCAGATGAAGGAGAAGAAGGATTCGTCTCAGATATAATGCTACAGGTGTAAGGCATATGGTCTTTATGCCAGTAATTGTCGAAGTTCAATCAAAAGGAAGCATGAAGCCTCAACTATTGCTGTAGAAGAAGACCATCATCACAAGAAGTCAAGGAATGATGATTGTTCGGAGTTCTTCTTCTAGGAGATATGAAGATCCAAACTGCAAGAATAGAGATCTCTCATGGTTCCCACAAGAAGGCAGTGGGAGCCCACACACAAAAACAATAAGAGATAAGTATTTGATTTTCTAGCTTACATGGATCTGTGTTGTCTTATATGTCTTAATTATATGCAGATCTATCAGGAAGTATGTTGAGCAGTTGATATAGTTTACCTTGTTTTATTTATTTGAGCTACACAACATTTCATGAACACATGTTGGAGCTAGTCTAGATGATATTTCCTTCTTGCATGCTTAGAGTAGTGCACACTCTTGATGGCATGTTCTAGTGGAGATAGCAGACAACCAAATAGTTCCCAGATGTGTTTGGAAAACATGTTTATGATTGTTGTGCTAAAGTATTAGCCGAGGTGTCTGTGTAAACTATTGTCATTACATTGATTATGCAATGTCACTAATCATCAGTCGGGATTTGACTTGTAGGGAAAAGACCATGTGATATGGCCTACAAGAAAAGGATGATGTGACTTGTTCTAAATGAACAAGTGGTGGACACATGAATCCCGTTGATGTTCAACAGGAAGCTTCCAGGAATACGACTCTCAGCCTAGAAGAATGACCTTGGAGGAAGCTTTCACAGAAGTAAAACCAAAAGTGGGCCACCTTCGGATATTTGGTTGTCCAGTCAATATACATGTGCCCAAGGAGAAGAGAACGAAGTTAGAACCTTCTGGAAAGAAGGGAACTTTCATGGGATACAGTGTGTCTTCAAAGGCTTACAGAATCTACATCCCAGGATCCAGACAAATTGAAGTCAGCAGGGATGTGACTTTTGAAGAAGAGATGGCTGTCAGGAAAGGCAGAGGATCAAACATGGAGATCGATGATGAAGAAATGCTAGAACCAAAGGAGATGAGATCATCTCCCCCTCTAGTTCAAGAGGGAGCTAGCAAAAGAGGATGAACCCATCGATTCCATTGATCTAGTTGAGCCAGTTGATGTTCCCAGAGATATTGCAGTAGGCCTGAAGAGGCCTAGATGGGCACGATAGACTTTGCATAGAGCAAATGGGAGTGTTGAAAAACACAAGGCTAGATTTGTTGCCAAAGGGTTCTCTCGGAAAGAGGGAGTCGATTATGATGAGACATTTTCTCCTGTATACTTCCACCAGATCGATCATTGCTAGTATTTCAGCCATGGAGTGGAAGTTGCATCAGAGTGATGCAGACCCCAACCTTTACTACAAGGTTGTGGATGATGAGCCACTAATTTTGGTACTATATGTTGATGACCTGTTTCTCACCGGAAATGAGAAACTTATTGTATGGTGAAGAAGAAACTCGCCTCTGAGTTCGAAATGAAGGATCTTGGATTGATACATTAATTCTTGGGATTAGAAGTATGGCAGAGGAAGAAGGAGATTTTCCTAGGTCAAGGAAAATACACCATAGATATTTTGAAGAGATTCGGAATGTTGGACTGAAAGTCCATGGCTACTCCGATGGATGCAAATTTGAAGAAGCTGAGGGATTTTGCTTCAGATTCAGATTTGATTGATCCTACTATATATCGCCAGCTGATTGGGTCATTGATGTATCCAGACCAGATATATGTTTTGCTGTGAATGCTCTCAGTCAGTTTATGTGTGAGCCGAGGCAGATTCACTGAATTGCTGCAAAACATGTGCTCAGATACTTGCGTGGCACTATGGGATATGGTCTGAGATATGCTTCAGAATGTGACCTGAGATTGCAGGGGTTTACAGACTCAGATCGGGTCAGATGTGTTGCGGATAGGAAGAGTACTTCCGGATGTTGCTTCAATTGGGTTCTGCAGTGATTTCCTGGTGCAGCAGGAAGCAAAACTCAGTAGCACTCAGTACTGCAGAGGCCGAGTATATGGCACTAGTACAGTAGCCCGAGATACAGTATGGCTTCGTAAACTCCTAGCAGGATTGTTTGGCCAAATTCCAGAGCCAACCGTGATTCACTGTGATAACGAGAGCTATGTGCAGATGTCAGTGAATCCTATATTTCACGATAGGTCGAAGCATATAGAGATTCAATATCACTTCATTTGTGATATGGTGCAGAAAGGTGCGGTCGAGTTGCAATATATTTCGACAGATGACCAGACTGCAGATGTTCTCACCAAGCCTCTTTCCAAGATGAAGTTCAAATACTTTCGCGAAAGACTTGGAGTAGAAGAGAACGTGTCCCTCCTTGAGAGGGAGAGATGACATAGAGATGCTTACCATGCTTTCACCCAGGTGCCCTTACTCGTCCAGGTGCTCAACCAGGTATGGGAGAAATCCCATTGGCAGATGAGTCGGACAGGCAATAGATGGTCGGGTTCACCCAGGTGCCTCTACTTGTGTAGGTGCTCATCCAGGTATGAGAGAAATCCCATCGACAGATGATTCGGACAGGCAGTAGATGGTCGGGTTCACACAGGTGCCTATGCTCGTCCAGGTTCTCAACCAGGTATGGGAGAAATCCCATTGACAGATGAGACGGACAAGTAGTAGATGGTTGTGTGATGATTGCATAGGTACCTCTACTCGTTCAGGTTCTCAGCCAGGTATGGGAGCACCCCATCGGCAGATGAGACGAACAGGTAGTAGATGGTCGTGCACATTTGCTCGTCCAGGTTCTCAGCTAGGTATGGGAGGATCCCATCGGCAGACGAGACGGACAGGTAGCAGATGGTATAGCAGATGGTAAAGCCTATCTCTCAGACATCCAGGTAGGATGGAGAGACTCTCTTGGACTCGCCGAAAGACTGGTGGAGTTGATGCATGATGACACTTCTCGGAGGACTAAGACTGTGTTGACAATCTTCAGTATGTATAGAGATGATGGAGACAGTATAGATGTACAAATGAAACCCAGATGACTGTGATGTTGATGAAGACCAAAGAATACCTTCCTTGTTGAGAGGGAGTGTTGGATTTTGTGCAACTTTGGAAGATATTATTATTGTATTTTATTGTACTTGATTGTACCTCCTAAGGGAGATGAACTTGATGTAATTAATTATGTAAACCCTTGAAAAAATCAATGTAAACCTTGGGATGAAAAGCAAGCAAAAGAAAAATTATAATTAATTTACTTATTGCTCCCCAAGAAAAGTCGGCCCAGTTAGGGAAAAGTCCAGTTTGGCACTTGTATAAATAAGAGGTTAGTTCACCTCATTATTCACTCATCCACTTCACACAAGTTCGCATCACTTAGAGAGAGAGGTTCGCACCTGCAAAAGGAAACGACTATTTTGGGGTTTCTATCTTTGGAAAGCATTTCCATCTTTTCTCTCTCATTATTGTACTATGTTCTCGGAATCATCATCTCTATACAAAGGTTGCTGGGTTTTCTCCCGATTGGGTTTCCCAGGATAAACTCTTGTGTTATTGTTTTGTGCTTTGTCTTTCTTCTAGTAATCCTATATATGCATTTGAATTATTATGCTATGAATGTATGAAAAACTAACACAAAGGGGTTTTAGATTGATTCCTTTAAATGTACACAGAAGGGCTTTAAAATTAATAATTGTCCTTGCAAGCACATGTTTTGAGCGAATACATTTAGTAGACACCCTATGTTTGGCTCCAGTATGATAACATACTTGTCAATAGATTAGCTTTTTCACATCCAATGAAGACAGCTTGTGACATGACAATCCTCTCACATACTGGAATCCATCCATTTTGCACCATAATTTGGCTCATTTGTTATTTTGATATTTGTACAAGCAGAATATGAGGCTGTTTTCTAAGAAAACCTACATGATTGTTGGTACATATAAAAATCAGTGTTTAAAATTCAATGCCTGGATTAGAGATTCTCTAAGATTTAATCAGTGACAGAAGAGAGAACATTGAATAGAAAAGATTACCAATGACAAGACTCACTTCCCTTTTGAATAGTCTACAAACCCATTACAAGCCATCCAATATAAATCTACAAGAATGCAAAGAGCAAGTTTTTGAGAGGAAGGAAGAAACTAAATGGTGGTTGATAGAAATTTCTTTACACATTTCATCCCATTTTAAATAATAGGATCAGTTTCATCCCTGGGAAGATTCAAACTTCAAATTGGAATTCTTGAGAAAGGCAGATTTCTACCATTTTAGTTAGTGACAACAAACAAATGACCACTGGATAATAGGATATAAGCATATATATGTAAAAGAAGAAAAGTTGAACATGTTAAAGGAGGTCCCAATGCAGGGTCAAAACATAACCCAACAGCCATGTACTTCTGCTTGCTGAAATAACATTCTAAGTTACATTCTCTCAGATTATGGGGAACTTAGCTGAAGTCCTGCAACAGTGATTTAAACCTTTCACTGTTTTTTTGTGTGCCAAATTTAGCAATCCAAATGTACATACACAAATGAATAATTTACCTGGTCAAATGCAGGGTAAATGTAATCTGCAAATTGAATTTCCACTATTGCCCGATTTCCCTACACCAAAACACAAACAGGGCAAAATCAGAAATCGGCATTCGCATAGCATCTAGTTTCAAACATTGACAGTAACAAAAATCAGCAGAGAAGTTGATGACCATTAATCATTTCTGTTCATGCCTACATGTGACATACATCATGAATCACGACGACACCTGAGGAAATTAATTAGTTTAATGAAGTAATCAAATATTGATAATAACAATCTCTAATAAGTGCCTCCAATAAACTGAAAGGAATATGAATGTTTTAGATCTTGAAAATGCCAAGAGGTCATGTACTAGATTAATTATCAGGCATGAGATGATGATGCAAAAGATGCAGCACTTACCATTGCAGCCAATCCAATTCCAAATCCAACAATGCCCTGCACATCAGCTGTCACATAGTTAGATTTATGTAATTGTTTACATTATGTCCCTAGTACCTAGGAAAACTTAATGACACTTGATCGAAATCTGTTAGTAAAGCAAGAACAAACACATTTAACACAAACAAATTAAAAATAAACAGAAGAAATACCTGCTCACAAAGGGGGGTGTTGAAAACTCGATGTTTACCAAATCGCTCTGTTAATCCAGTTGTGCAACGGAAGACCCCACCAAAGCTCACATCCTCCCCAAACACATAAGATCTGTATGTTTGGAAGTTAATTAAAAATTCTCAAACTGAAAAAGAAAAGAGTTCAATGTTTCTACCTTTGCCTAATAAACTGCACATGTCAATTTCACTAACAGTGTTTGCTTCCAGGGACCCTCAAAGATAAGGAAGGCAATAGTATATTGGAATCCCGGAGAACAGAACATGCATAAATGAATGCAGTTGAAATATGCCCAAAATTGTGTCTCGAACATCAGTTATCACTTATGACAATCATGGCCTTATATGTACCAGAAGATAATTCATGAAGACAATTTGCCAGAAGTAGGAAAGGAAGGGAAGGAGATTTTGTAGTCGTAGAAGCTATTCCAGAACACCATAACATAAAACATACAGGCCACATGGGAGAGATGGGAAGGCTGAACAAGCAAGCATAATCACCCAGCAACTAATCAATAGGGTGCACTAGCTCTGTGGACGCCCCTGTTGGCATAAGGATCATGCTGGATTGGGTCTTTATATGTTGCCATGGACCAGTCCAGTCCTCACAGATAATGTGAGATAGGAAAAAATGAAAGAAAAGAGATTTGCAGTCGTAAAAGCTATTACAAGACACCACAATGAATGGTCAATTTTTTTCTGTGAATCAGAATTGCTGAATGAAAGAGGTTCAATTTTCTCCTCATAAGATGTTTTATTGGTAAAACTAACCCGCGCCCATTTAAAACCCAGGTCTGATATGCACCTCACGACTGTGAAGCTCAAGGTTGCAAATCAATATTAGATACATTGGCAATTTGCGTGAACTTGAAATATGCGTCCTCCAAGTTTTGGAGCTTTGAGGTACATACAACACCCTGGTTTAGATGGCTCTGGGCCACGGTCCATACTCAATGCACCATCACACAATCACACAGGCACAGACAGAGAGTAGCTTACAATTTCCACTGAAAGGAGGGAATAACAGCCATTTATAGGAACACTTTCACCATTTATGATGACATGAACTAAGAGAAATTTCTACAATGAGGGGTTTGTAGAACTGAAAACAAGAGAACTGCCTGACAAAAATATGCAAGCAGGGTAAAGCAATATCAATAATCATATTTCTGTTGTGAAATCGGAGAGGAAATAAAAAGAATTTGTAAAAAATGGATTAGGATAAGCAAACTACTTACCGAGGATCGGTTTCGAGAGCAATGTGGAGGGCCTGATTTACGGCCGTAAATAGATTAATTCGCTTCCCCTCTGATTGAATTATCGACGAATTCACAGATGGGATTGAAGATGAAGACGACAGCGTGCTCATCGCCCTCCTCCACCCCAGTTTCCTCGCAATCGTCGCCATTGCTGTTGCTTCTCCTCAACAACCTGGGTTCGCCTCTCTTGCACTGAAATAATTCAATCCACCAACACCTGCCTACCCAAACCTGCAATGCTGAGCAAGATATTTAATCTTCGGGCTCTCTTGCACTGAAATAATTCAATCCACCAAGACCTGCCTACCCAAACCTGCACTGCTGAGCAAGATATTTAATCTGCAGGCTCCCTCGCATAATTGTTTTTTGGGGATAAATCTGTTGAGCTGTGCTCATGACGTGTAGATGAAGTTGGATTGGTGTTATATATATATATATATATATATTATTTATTATTTATTATTTATTATTTATTATTTATTGTCATGGGAGCATTGCCGTAATCTAAACAGCTTTGTAATACATTTGATTTTCAATGAATGACATCCTAAAACTTTATCGCATTAAAATTTGGGTGTCTTTGTTTCCAATCTAAATGAGTATCTTTCCAATCTGACTTTATCGCGTTAAAATTTGGGTGTCTTTGTTTCCAATCTAAATGAGTATCTTTCCAATCTAAGGAAAGATAATGATTTATAGCAGGATGAAATTTGGAATTATAAAAAATAAAGAAATAATAAGAAGTATGGTAAGGCCTTTGGAGCATAGGCTAAGCTAATTTATAAAGATTTCTTACATGTTTAAAGTGATTTTGGTTAGAGATAATGTTTCCATTACTGCAATGTGTTTGGTTTAGAGTTGGTTTGAAATTTTGTAGGAGATTGTTGAGATATTCTCTTAACTAATATCTTCAAGATAGGAATAAGTTTGGTTGTGTTGTATGTAATGTAATTGGGTGTAATACAATACTATTTTTAGTGTGTATTTTTGTGTGCTATGGTTACTCTCATCATTTCTATGTATCTTCTTTAACAATCCATGAATTCTCATGATTTCCTTGAAGAATAAATTCATGTAATAGCTCACATCACCAATCTTTATACAAGGAGAAAAATGTGTGAAACCTATCAACCTCAATAAATATTGAATCATTTATGAATTTTGTTCTTAGCAATCAAAGCAATAAACAAAGATCATGGTAGTATATTTACATACATATTTGGTGTGGACAACGATATGTACATTGATATGTTGTGACTGAGTTATGTTTCCATTTAGTAAAGTTTACAACGCTTCACAAACCTACTAACCTTCTTATTCATATTGGGCAAATGAAAATTTGTTCTCTTGTCTTGTTGCACCTCAAATTTATTCCTAAAAGTCAATATCCAATTGTCAAATCAAATTTGCTCTCATTGATCTTTGGTCCATATCTTTAGAAAACATATATGCATACATGTAGAAATCTCCTTTAGTTTCTTGTATACATGCTAGAAATAGAGATTTTCAAATTGTACCCTTATCTCATTGATTATGTCCATAATATGAATGAATAGTAAGTTTTCTAACCTGTAATTTTATGTGTGTCATTATATAATGATCTTAGAATCACCCATTATCCAAAGAGTAGTTATACCTCTTTATGCTGCAATTTTAAACAACCACCATAGTGTTATTAGTTCATTTCCCATGCTTTGTTATTACTCCATTTCCCCATAATTGCTTTAAATACAATACAATGATTTTATTTAAAAGATAGAATGCCTTCAACTATATGTAAAATAAGTAAGTATTGAACTACAACATGTAACTACCCTTCTCATACATAGCATTTATAGATGGTATTGTACAACAAGGATAAAAAGTCAAGGGGTTTATGAAAGTGTCAATCCATAGGCAAAATATAAGAGCACTTATCAGCATAATATATAAAGTTGTATAACGTGTCAAAATAGAGTAACATCATTCCTTGCAGAAGAATGTAGAAGGATAAAAAGTCAAGGGGTTTATGAAAGTGTCAATCCATAGGCAAAATATAAGAGCACTTATCAGCATAATATATAAAGTTGTATAACGTGTCAAAATAGAGTAACATTCTTATAGCTATTACAAAAGCAGCATGTGGCTTGTTCAGAAAATGTTGAGTTCTCTAAATGAGGTCTTTGTCTCTCATCCATTTAACCACCAGCAAAGAGTGCGAAAGACCTACAAGTGAGGAAGGTTCATATGTATCAGCTATGTATTTTTCCCAATAAGTGATTATGCAAATAATTGTTTATAGTCATACAAGGGTCAATATCGTCATTCATAAAGAACATTGTAATGTTTAAATATAAAGTATTATAAGTCCTATAGTAATGCAAAAAGAATGAGTGCAACAAAAATGAATGGGCAAAACTTACAGTGCCAACAACAACATATCCAACTATAAGTGGAGGAGAAGCAAGGTAGTTTGGCCAATTCTTGTTTCCAAGTAGCACAACAAGCCCACCCCGAACAAAAGGTAAAGACGTCGTGTAAGTAGGATTTTACAATTTTCATGATGTTCATAAACATGAAATCAAATTGAGACTTCTTCGGATAGAAAGCAAGTAGAGACTTACATTGTTGATCACAGTAAACATGATCAAAGTTGCTTCACTAATATATGTGAGAAATTGACCAGTATCCTAATTTAGAGAGGTTGAATACAAAATATAAAACATTAGGTTAGAAAGGGATGTGATCCATTATTCGAAAGTGAAAATTTGTGAATTCAATCAAACAAAATAGGACTATAAGCCCCATTACCTGTCTGGGTGTCTCCAATGTTTGCATAAATATTACCAAGCATCCCATAAATTTGTGTCATTTCCATCTCATGATGATAGCTGATAAAAGTCAGTATAATTTAATTCCCAAAGATATCATCTATTTTACTACTGGACTTGAAACATTCAGAATAAACATAAAATTTGGTCCCTAGGAGAGATCATAAGGAAATAAAATTATGAAGAGACTAATAACTAACAAACTTTGCACTGACTTTACGAGATTACAATGACAATAGAGTAAGGGGTTTGATAGAACGTTGGTGGGAAGTTTGCTTACATGTCCCCAGAGAGGGTTGCATGGTTGCACTTAGGAATCCACATGATAACTTTCAACAATGTTCTCATCACCCATACTTGGAAGTTGGAACTCTTGCAAACCTTTATATATAATTGTGTTGGTTTCTTTTTTTAGAAGAAGAAAAATAATAGTTATAGCCATATTACATTCTGAGTAAATAATTCTTCATTAGATGAAATGGAAGTGGATGCTTAACATCTATGGAATAGCATACTTAACCTATGCAATTGATGTTTAAATAAGAAATAAAATATAAATACAGAAGTAAATTCACAGCTGGTAAGTCAATAACGTTTGGTCAATCACATCACCAATGCATTTGAATACACAGGTGGACATGTAGGAGGGTGATATTCACATATTATTGAGATGAATATGCTTAAATGTATTTGTATAGGCGTTCATTACAATTACAAATATCTCTATGGCACTGAATGAGGTTTCAAATAACTATAATGCTTTTTATGTTTCATTGGAATGCAACTAAACAATTGTTCTAAGTGAAAAAGATAACAATGTGTAATATCAACACAACATACCAGTTTGTAGTAGCAAACAACACGATTAGCAAAACACATTGAGTAGCAAACAACATGATTGGATGTGAGTTTGGTAGTTTGAGAAGATCATCATATTTTTGTAAGTAGATAAAAACATTAAAATTCATGCAAAGAAGATTGTCCTATAGGAAGAATTACAAATGTAAAACATATAAATGTTTCATGGTTAATAAGAAAACCTAGCCTGTATCACGCTTTTGGCTCAGTTCTATGTACGGGTTTTGCCCTTTGTCGAAAAAATCCCTTCACTTTCTTCATGAACCTCTCTAAGAAGAACATCCATCGATAGGAGACCACCCCAACTAATTCAACCTCATCAACTAGGTGAATTAGAAGATGAACCTACAAGTCCATGAAACTCTACAGCAATCCCTTCTCAAACATACAAATAATCTCAGTTATCTCTCCACGCCAACGTGGAATGCTAGCGATGTAAATCTCCTTTAATGTGATGCCGCAAAGAACATGAAACATTTTTAAATATATGCATGGGATCTAGTAAGTGGGCAACCTTAAGATGCTCCCAATACGGCAACTCATAAAATATCGATTTCCTTTTCATCCCTGTAGGCATTTTCTCAACATAGGTGTCGAAGAAATCAAGATCATCGATCACAAGTTGCACATTTGAATCGAACATCTCTGTGTATTCCTTCTCCTTCTCTCTGTCGTATTCCCTAAGCCAGTCAGCCAGTGTCATTATTTCATGCCTTTGGGTTCTCTCGCGTTTACTATTGAAAGCATATTTTGCTCTTCTATAAGAGAGGTTTTATGGGAGGAATACCCTAGAGAAGTCGTACACTGATTTTCGTAGGTATTTGGACCACCTAGCCTTCATAGAAGGTCCACAACATTTACATCCATAATAACCTTTTGTTACAAGACCTGCGATGTTATAGTAAAGAGAGCACATTAGCATTGAGGATGAAGACAGTCACACCGAATTAAATGTGTCCAAAAATATTGCTTTGAATATAAAAACAAATAAAACAACATATTTACCTGAACAAACTCCTAACCTCGGATAATCATGTGTGGTGTACGCACATATGCCATATAATGTAAAACTCCTTTGTGATGGCATGGGTCTCGACACATCATATACCTGTATCCCTTCCCATAATTCCTTGAATTCATCGATCAATGGTTGCAGGTAAACATCCATGTTCTTCACTTGTCTTTTACAAGGGACTAAAAGAGCCAACATAAGATGTTCATTCTTCACGGAAAACCATGGGGGGGATATTGTTATTGATCACTACTACAGGCCAAACAATATATATGTTGTTTGGTTGTGAATATGGGTTGACGCCATCAATGGCTATGCTCAATCGGAGGCTACATATTTCATCCTTGAATTTATCAGGCCATGTATCCTCTATATGCTTCATGGATATTGAATCTGTTGGGATTCACATAACTCCTTCCTCACTTCGGTTTGATGCATGCCATCCCTGCAGCATAGCTAATTCTTTGCAACGAAAGAGCCTTTGAATCCTTGGGATTATAGGCATGTGCCTCAATATCTTATGAGGAGGACCATGTGCTTTAGCCTTGTTATTCGATTCTTTGTATATGTCATGCACACATTTTGGACATATCGCTTTGTCTACATATTCGCCTCTATATAGAATATAATCATTGGGGCATGCATGATAAGATATGTACTCTACACCCAACATTTTCAACATTTGTTTTGCCTCTGCGCAGTTGTTGGGAAAGACATTGTCATTCGTAAGTACCTTATCTTTGAATAACCTATAATCAGTGGGAAATACAAATGTACAATGTCATTTAACGTTCATAAAATCAACCATTTTCAATGATGATTGTGTCACAAAATTACTCAAAATATAATGTAGTTGATAGTAAGTTACCTGAACATTGTCGAGAAACATGCGTCTAACATGTTATACTTTGCTTTCAAGTTGTATAGTAACATTGTTGTCCCCAGCTGTGTAGACTTTAATCGACCATATCCAAATAGAGGTGTGGTGGAAGCCGATTTAAGGCTTTCGAAGAAGGCTTCAGTAATATGAGTGTCATACCCTAGCTCATTGTCCTAGAATGTCCGGAACAACATTGCATCCATGGCACTCCTTTATCGTAATAACTCATCCATACCAACCTTTACTTCATTGCCTCCATTACCAACATGTGAAGAACTACTATTACTATAGGCATTCTTGATTGGTGACGATGGACACAATGGAAAATGAATAGGTGGTAGATTCAACCATGCTTGGTATGCTTCCTCTCCAAGTTGTGCTCTTTTTTCATCCTTCTCTCGATTTGACATTGTCCTAGGGTGCAATGGAAGATGGTAGGTGGGTCGCCCATCATCATAATCCTGATTTCAAAAATATTGAACATTACATCAATGATGTAAATAGTAAGCACAATGAAATTGGTTTGATCTCGCATTATGAAAATAATTAATACGAAAGCACGAGAATCACTTCTAGTAGAAAATGTTAAGCTGCAAACAATTTATAAAGTAGACTTTTAGATGGAGCAATAAATTAACATAAATTCCACATTAAATATGAAAATTTAAAATTGAGCAATACATTTTCAAATTGAATTTATAAATTAAATTAACAATTTATAAAACATAATTTCAAATTGAGCAATACATTAATATGAATCCATTGAAAATTAACAAATACAATTAATCAATGTTTTTTGGTCTTACACCCCAAGGGAACATCTAAAGGTAATTCTAATGCAAGGTGTCCCTGACAAGCGGTTGGTGGTATACGGAAGTTGTAGTTTATTAACAACTCGTCACCAGGAGACAAACTACGTATTGCATGTACAACAACAAATCTGGACGCTTTCCTTTTCATAAAGAACTCCTGGTCATTAATGAAGTGCTCCTCAAATGAACAATTTGGAGAAAATAAAGAGCACCTATAACTATTTATGTTCCCTACAATGCTCCCATGAGTGTGTGGACGACCATCTATATACAATAGGTTCTTTTTGTTAACTTTTTCCATAAATATAATCATTCATGCCCATACTATACGTGGAAATGATGTGCTTGTATTTAACAATATTCAAGTAATCAGACTGACAATAGAAAGGACCGCAAAATGGCATAAGTGCTACTGACTGTTCGGGAGGAGCAAGTACATGTGAAAGGATAAAAAACCCAAGATTTGCGGCATCTATATTAGACTTTGTAATCATAAAATGATTACCACAAAAGGAGAATTCGGTTCCAACATCAGGCATAGGTAGAGAGGATGGCCAAGCACCATATGAAGCGCGGTTGTAAGAAGTTTGATATTTACTTTGCAAATTCATGGGAAGGGAGAAATCATCGCTACGCTTGAACAATTGGACGGACCTCGGTGTGTACTTGGACAGTTTTGATCTCAACTCATGCAATTTTTTTGGATCTTATAGTATAAATGGGTTGGGTGGCATTCATATCATACTTTGGATCACTAGAACTTTCAAATGACTAAACATAATCCAAGGGGTTTGTCAATTTAGGATGAGACATAGTTTTTTTGGCTTCCAACTTTTTCAAAAATGAGCATAGGGAAGTGTTCCTACGTGTCTTTTCTATATCACCTATTGGATTTTTTATTGCAGTAGGGGGTATTAGACCATCAACATTAGGTAATCTATCATTGGTGTAATGGGTGAGTGTGGCATGCTGTAATACCCCTAGTTTTGACTTGGAATATAATTATCCAAAATTATGTAAATGATGTAAATATGCTAGTTTGAATTCCTAGTGCGGAGTTCAAGGCCAAGGCCCGACTAGTGAATGTCTAGGCATGTATGATGTATATATTTGATTTGGACTGTTTGGTTGGCTTTTAAGCTGATTTAGAATATTATGTGCATAAATAATAAAATGGTCCAACGATGGTTGTGTAAAGAGCACCAAAGGGGCTATGATTCCACTAGAGGGGAAGAGAAAAGGGGGGCCTATGAGTGACTAAATCCTTGCTGCCAAGTGTCAACCTTAGAACTCACACCTAAATTATGTCATGTGCCTTGAATAAGCCAAATATATCTTTTTGACCATTTTTCCAATCACTAATGCATGTGTGTGGTTGGTGGGAAAAGTCACCTCATGTAGTTATTGAAGCATGGGATTGCCTGCACTTTTGTAACAGTTATGTCATGATAGAAGTCAGTTTGAAACTGCCAGGATTCCTTTCTTCTACTGATAGAAGTTATGTCAGTTGTCTTTTCACCATTTTCCCATATCCCTTTCTTTTTTTTTGTAAGCAGCATAAGGGAAATATATATTAAAGTACAAAAAGTATTACAATCACGTGAGCTTTCAGAAGCTTCTCATGGATCTGAGAGAACAAGAAGGACCATAAGTCATGCCCATAGGTGGGCTGAGTAGTATCAACATTATTACAGTCGTTCATTAAAAACATAGACCAAACTAGACTAGTAGGAAGAGCTAGAGTAGTTTGACAGTAGTCCATAGAGCTAAAACAGAGGAAGAAAAATAACGCTAACCGCAACAAAATCGAAGGGAGGCTCACACAAAGCAGAACTATGTACTAACTTCTGCATTCTAAGAATCGGGATTGTCCTCAATTATCAGACAGCTGCCAAAGAAGTCTTCATCCAAATTATGGAGAGGGAGCTTGATGGGCTAGGGCTTAGTTTTGCGTGGTGTAGCAGCGTCAACTTCATCTTTTCTAACCCGTTTGTAGTGTAAGGCATCAATTGTTGAGGGCGTCGGGAACGAAGTCCCCTGCACCATCACCACAACAGAGGGTGAAGCCCCCTGAACCACCACCGCAGCAGGAGAGCTCGGGCTAGAGAAGGGAGCAGGAATTGGAATCGCGTCGTCCACAGCAGCAGCAACACCGAGAGAGTCAAGCCAGGAGCTACCTGGAACATGACCATGAGTGGCAGTAGCCACACCTTCAACTTGCGCAGTGGGATTGTCCGCCATTCCTTCCGAATGAGCCGCAGGTCTGAACTCACAGGGTGGAGTCGGATGGGGGAACAGAGAGTACCATCGACCAATCAAATTGGCTTCTAGTGCAGCCAACATTCGATCTAGGTGAGCCATATGAGCCCTGGTGTCTGCAATTGCCACCTTGGCCAAGTTCCAATTGGTGAGCATTTCCTCCACCAAGGTTCCCAGCATGTTTTTCATAAGCCATTAATGATTGACCTAGTTTCCAAAGGCCAGAATTTCCGCAACACCACGGGATTCCCAGTCATCCACCAGCCGACGGACGGGAACTGAGACATTGTCGTCAAAGCCAATTTTAGGCATCTTTTCTTTCTCAGCAGCATTGGCAGCTTTGCCAGCGCTGTGACTGGAGCCTCACTTGGAGGTGCCTCGCGTGCGAGTCATGGTGTTGTTCACAGATTCACCAGAGAACGGAGAATGGGCGAGGCTCTCTGCAGAGACAGTCGACAGCGGAAGACAGAGGTGAGCTATGACCACCGGGGCACGAGTGCAGATCCTCATAACAGGAATTGCAGGGTGGGAGCTTCCAGGATTCCGACGGGGCGGAGTAATGGTGCACCTAAACAGGATGAGGAGATGTGACAAGCAGAGCTGAGTCGGAGTGAATGCGATCGATGAAGCCATATGCGAATTGAAGTTCAGCTCATGCGGGGAGGCCAGATGTATGGTAGGTGCCTACAACATTAAAGCCAAGGGATAAGGAATAGCGTCGGCGGTGGGAGGTGGCCAGGTGTGGGAGCCATGCTACCAGGAGGGCAGGTGGAAGCCCCGCCCTCTGTGCTATCGTGTCGTTCACCCGCATCCGAGGATTTTCCCATATCCCTTTGAGTCAACCCTCATTTTATAATTATTCTTTCATGCAAATTTAGAGATGTAGAGCTCTCCCTTGTTGTCCATGAACTTACCATATTGTTTTGAACCCATAAATTCGAATTTGGAGACCATGCTATAGATTTGGAAGTGAAAAATTGTTGGTTTTAGGTGAGCAGAGAGGTTGGGCAAGCTAGGAACCCTTCCCATGGAGTTTTGCTGCTCATAGGTGCTTGAGAAGCCACCAACTGAGGCTACAGGTGGTTCTATAGCAGCCAATATCAGGTTAGACTTCTTCTATGCACACACTGGAAGCACCCAGCAAGATGGATCCCCCAAGAGAACCGTGAATCGATGAAGGGGATGCTTGAGCTAGAAGGGTGTTGTGTGGGGTAGGTATTGTGGAAGCCAAGGCTGTAAGGGCTGAGTGAGACCCTTATAGAGCTCTATATGAGCATTTAGCTAAGCAGAAAGAGCATAATGGGTTGTGGGATGAGAGATAGAATCCTGTAGGTGTTTCCTTCGCCATGGTGGCCTCATATCCCAACTTGGGGGTGGCCTCCCAACAGAAAGAGTATATCCTGGATGAAGTGCCTATGGTTGGGTGGAAAAGCGCTCTGACACGGCCAGTTGCTTGGATCTGCGTTGGATAAAGATAAGTATTCTTATGCATTTGATTCTGAAGTGTTTTTATTTCATGCATGTAATGTCATGCTTGTGTATTTGCATGACAGATGTGTGTGGATAGATTTTCATTCCGTTGTGCAAATTTATTTATCATTATGCACACATTGCATTTGTTGAAAATCGTATTATGTACTTGGGGCGAAATCTGAGAGCCCATATTTGGCCAACGTATCCTCCCGATGGTCGGATTGGGTGAGGGGGACTATGAAGAACCTGCAACAATTAATTAATGAAAATACACGAGATAGCAGAAATAATAGAACTCAGAATCACTTTTATTGATCGTAGGCCACTTCGAGGGGGCAACCTCCTTTGAGCAAGCTCAATACAAATAACTTCACAGTGCCTTCATTGGCCACAACACACACTTATATACTAAGTCTAGGCGCCAATACTATGGGTCAAAACCATGGGCCAATACAAACTATGGGTCAACAATTACTACGGGCGACTTACAAAGCATATGCGCCCAACAACAATAACACAAGCTATGGATCAACAAATACTATGGAACGTCTTACAAAGCATATGCGTCCAACAACAATATACTAACAAAGTAAAGACATGGGTTCCTAACAGGGATGTTACAAAGTGGTATCAGAGCTTCTGTTTGCAATATCGGAGCTATATGGGCCAGAAATCACGATTTATAGGCAAAAATAAAAAATGGTGTTGTAGAAATTCGTTTATGTTAAATGGAAGTTAACAAGCTTGGAGTAAGCCTAAAATCAATTTCGAAGTTTCCCCCTTATTAACCAATGAAAACTTTGCATAAATCCTGAAATGTTGAAAATTGGGAAAATTTTAGTTGGGCCCCACCCGTGCCAGGTGGCAGGGTGACGTGGAGGAGCCACATGGGCAAGAGGTCTGACACAAAGGAGCTGCGTGGGTAGAAGGAGTGATGTGGACCAACCACATCAGATCTATGTGCACAGGTGACTGTTAGTGATGGTGTGTGAATGCAGAGAAGATCTGACCATTAAGTAGAAAGGCAGATTGACGGTCGATAGTGATTCAACCTCGCAAATGTGCGTGAGAGTTAACTTGTTTTTACGACCTTGAATGAAAACCACCCCATCCACGTGTCATCATCTCGTGCATTTATGCTCTCAAAAGCGGTCTCTAGAAACCACTTCTCCTGGAGCTTGAAACCACCTTTTGGGTCCAACGAGGAGTGTCGTGACGTGGGAGGGATGTGACAGGCAGTAATGTGAGAAGGTATGGGACCCCCGTCAGTCGTGTAAGTTGTGGGAGATTGAAAAGATTAAGATCAATGGCTCACAATGTTTCATGGCCTTGAACATGCATGCATAATAACAGAGCAACACGAACCTGAAGCGGTAAACCGCTCGATGACATGCCGCTCTCTTGTGCATTTAGGCTCGCAAAAGCAGGTCCAAGAAACCGCTCTCTCCAGACCCTGAAACCGCTTTCGGCCTGACGAGGAGTCATGCGATGTTGGGCCCAGACATCAAGTGCGGAGGTGTCAAGGGAAATGGGACCCACGGTGATCATGTCAATGTTGGAGATCACGCAGATCTGATCAACGACCAGGATTGAATCAAGCCCATGAAAGTGCACTGAGGTTAATTAACTTTCGCGACCCTGAAAGAAAACCACCCCAGCCACGTGTCACTCTCTCATGCATTCAGGTACGTAAAAGCAGTTTCAGGAAACCGCTCTTTGGGGACCCTGAAACGCTTATGCCTAATAAATGGTAAGGCAAGGTAGGTGGCATCTAAAGTGTGCTGATCAAGGGAAAAGCGACATGGGAAGCCACAAGGGGGAAAGCCCCCTTAACCCCCGTCATCCCCCTCATATGTCATTGAGTGTGAGAAAGTTATGTTATTTGACAGAAATTGTCAATATGGGTTGTTCCCAGGTTGCATGAAGATTAATGTTAAAATTTCTAAGACTGTAATAAATCTAACAAATGTGTTTATAAATACTTTTGCATATTCAAAATCCTATCAATTACAGTTAAGGGTCAACATTTTAGTTTAGTGCAGTTGGGAATTTTTTATCTTGGTTGGACCAAGAAGAAGAGTATCATCATGGAGGATGCACATGATCCTTATGAGGTTGAGGCAGATGCAATGGGAGAGAATGTACAGGTTGAGAATGCAGAGACAAAATCTAATGGTAGAAGAAACCAAGCAACACCCCCAGACATTGCAGAAACCATGAGGAGCTTAAGGGTGGAACTGTAGAGTTGCAGAGCAGAAAATGGAAAGGATGATTAGAGCCCAAGAGGAACAAAATCAGTTGAATGCAGCTATGCTTCAAAGCTTGACATACATTCAAAGGAAGATAAACCATGGGCAGAATTCAGAAAATCAGGCAAAGAGTGGGGATAGCTCAAAGAGGAATTCCCACAACAGATCCCATAGTTCAAGAAGGATTTCTAGAGACAGGACATATACTCCAGAAATCTATTTTAGCGAGTCATCCGAATCTAAGGAATCCATTGAAGGTTCAAGCTCTTCATCTCCTAAGATTAAGAGGAAGAGATCTTCCAAGAACAACTCTCATGGAGAATTTAAGAAGGCCAAACCTCCTACTTTTGATGGCGAGGTTAAATCTGGTCAAGAAGCTGATGCTTGGCTTCTTGGGATGATGAAGTATTTCCAAGTCCAAGACTATTGAGGAAATATGAAGGCAAGAGTGGCCATATTCAATTTGAATGGAAGAGCATCTATATGGTGGGAACACCTTAGACAAGTAAAGAGGATCAATGAAAGGAAGATTGTGTGGAAGCAGTTCAAGAAGTACTTCCAGGAAAAGTACCTTTCTAATAGGTACTATGATGGAAAAATCAAAGAGTTCCATGAGTTGAAATTGGGACAAATGACAATGGAAGAATATGCAGACAAATTCTTGGAGCTGCTAAGGTATGTCAAATATATCACGAATGATAAGGTAAAAATTCAGTGTTTTCTAAGTGGATTGCCCCAGTCATATAAAGATAGAATTGAGTTTGATGAACCTCTAACTCTAGAGGAGGCCATAAGAAAGGCCAAGTATTGTTATGATCAAAACAAAAGCAAACCAAAATTCCATAAGTCATGGAAGGACAAGAAAGATGAAGAGTTTGACCAAAGGAAGAAGGGGTTCAAGCCTCCTCAATTCATAAATCAGCCAAGGCAACCACCACAGGGTGTGACTAAGCCAGCTAGGATGTTGGGAGGCAAGCCAAGAGATCCAAGAGAGCCTCTTCAATGTTGGGGATGTGGAGGGGACCACATGCTTAGGAACTATCCACATCAGAATGGGAGTGAAAAGCAAGTTCACAACATCCACGGAGCTGAAACAATGGGTTAAGTGACAAGGATCGTCCCTAGAATTTATGCAGCACTAGAGGACTGCCAAGCAGACCATCAGTCAACTGTGGTTGAAGTTGGAGGTAAGATTGCTAAGCAATCTATTTCTATTTTGATTGACCATGGATCTACTCATAGGTATATCAGTCCTAAAATTGTTGAGATTTGTGGTTTTAAGAAATCCAAGCATAGTAAGTCATGGTTAGTCCAACTAGCCACTGGAACCTAGAGGAAGGTTAGCGAAATCGTGGAGAAATGTCCATTGGAAATGGGTGGACTATCCACTTTTGCAAATCTGAATGTTTTGTCACTTGGTTCCTATGAAATTCTCATTGGAATGGACTGGTTGGAAACTCATAGAGCTAAACTTGAATGCTACAGCAATACTTTTGAGTGTATTGATGAAGAAGGAAACCCAAGGGTTGTAAAGGTCATTCCAAAGGTAATTTCTGTTAGGCAGATTTCAGCCATGCAGTTGAAGAAATTATGTAGGAAAGGTTGCAAATCGTATGCAGCCCATATTTTGGAGAAAGTAGGAAATGAAATTCCTAAGTTGGAAGACCATTATGTTTTGCAAGAATTCAATGATGTGTTTCCTGATGAAGTTACAGGACTTCCTCCAAAGAGGGAAATTGATTTTACAATTGATCTTGTTTCAGGAGCTGCTCCAGTTTCCAAAACTCCTTACAGGATGAGTACACCGGAATTATTAGAGCTGGAAATGCAACTGCAAGAGTTGTTGGAAAAGAAGTACATAAGGCCAAGTGTGTCTCCATGGGGAGCACCTGTACCTTTTGTGAAGAAGAAAGATGGAACACTCAGGTTATGTGTTGATTACAGGTAGCTTAACAAGGTTACAGTGAAGAACAAGTACCCCTTGCCTCGAATTGATGATCTTTTTTATCAAATGAGAGGGGCAAAGGTGTTCTTAAAGATTGATTTGAGACCTGGTTAGCATCAAGTGAGAATCAAGGAAGAAGACATTCACAAGACAACCTTTAGAACAAGGTATGGGCACTATGAGTTTGTGGTGGTGCCATTTGGTCTCACCAATGCACCAGCTACATTCATGTGTCTCATGAATAGTGTTTTTAGCAAGTATTTGGACAAGTTTGTTCTTGTATTTCTACCTGACATTCTTATTTATTCCAAGAATGAAGAAGAGCACGAAGAACACTTGAGAATGGATTTGCAATTTCTAAGGGAGCATAAGTTGTATGCAAAGCTAAGCAAATGTGACTTTTATAAAAATAAAATTCATTATTTGGGTCACAATATTTATGAGGAGGGAATATCGGTGGATCCCAAGAAGATTGAAGCCATCATGAATTGGCCAACTCCAAGAAATGTGACAAATGTAAGATCTTTTATGGGTTTTGCTGGTTACTACAAGAGGTTCATTGAAGGATTCTCCAAGGTCGCACACCCAATCACTTCTTTGCAAAAGAAGTGGATAAAGTTTGTGTGGACACCGAGATGTGAAGAAAGCTTCCATCTCTTGAAGAAGCTTCTCACAAGTGCTCCAATTCTAAAGATTGCATATCCATAAAAAGATTTTGTGGTATGCGTAGATGCATGTAAAGATGGACTTGGAGGAGTTTTGATGTAAGATAACCATGTGGTATGCTACGAGTCAAGGAAGTTGAAAGAGCATGAGAACAACTATGCTACTCATGACTTAGAGCTTGCAGCCATCGTGCACACTTTGAAAATGTGGAGGCACTATTTAATGGGCAGAAAATTTGAACCAAGGACAGACCATTGTGGTCTGAAATATTTGTTTGAGCAGCCCACGTTAAATGCTAAGCAAGTTAGATGGCTGGAATTTTTATGTGAGTTTGATTTTGAAATCAAACACATAAAAGGTAAAGAAAATAAGGTGGTTGATGCACTTAGCAGAAAAGTACATGAGAAGCATGTAGCAGCCATTAGTACCCGCCAATCAGATTTGAGGCAGCATATTACTAATTGTATTGTTGAAGATGAACTGTATGTGCAAATAAATGACAAATTACAGTAGTAGAATTTGGAAAAGAGGTATGAAGGTTACCATTTGGAAGGTGACGAACTTCTTGTTTATAAAAATAGAATTTACATTCCTAATGTGGCAAATTTGAGAAGGATCGTTATGGATGAAATCCATAAAATGCCATATTTCGGTCACCCAGGATACCAGAAAATAGTTGCTACAGCGAGAAAGTAATATTTTTGGTCGGAATGAAAAAGGACATTGTTGAGTATATTTCTAAAGTGTATGAAATGTCAGCAAGTAAAGGTTGAACATCAACACCCAGCAGGTTTGTTGCATCCTTTTCCAATTCCAGAATGAAAATGGATGTGATTTCCATGAATTTTATTACAAGTTTTTCCAATGAAAGTGAGGCAACATGATTCCATCATGGTTGTGGTGGATAAATTATCTAAGGTAACTCACTTTATACCAGTTAAATCCACGTATAAAACAGATACTATTGCAAAAAAAATTATGAAGGAAATTTTCAGGTTGCATGGTTTTCCTAAAGCAATAATTTTTTACAGGGATACAAAGTTCATTTCAAATTTATGGAAAACTCTTTTTGTTGATTTGGGTATGCAGCTAAACTTTAGTACCGCCTACCATCCACAAACAGATGGGCAAATGGAAAGGGTAAATCAGGTGCTTGAAGACATGCTACGCATGTATGTGATGGGAAATCCATCCAAGTGGGAGGATTATCTACATTTGGTAGAGTTTGCATATGACAATGGGAAACAAGCATCGTTGGGCATGAGTCCATTTGAAGCTTTGTACAGCAGGAGGTGTAGAACACCAGTTACTTGGGATAATCCAGTGAACATAATTGTACTTGGGCCATAATTGCTTAAGGAAATGGAACAAGAGGTTGTAAAGATTATGCTTTTTTTTTATAACTGAAACGGTTATTTGTATTGAATTGAGAGCGGTTGGGCCGAAGCCAAAGCAACCTGGGTTACAAAGTGACTAAAATCAACTTCATCGGAGTACAGATTTCAATTCCAAACATAACTTTATTTTAGGGAATAGGGCCCTTTGAGGGAGCTTCATCATTTTTACTGAAGACTCCTTGAGGTAGGAGACAGCCCAGGTTTGCTTTGAGATCTGCTTCCGAATTTGAACTGCAAAGAATGTGGAAAAAATGAGAGGAGACAAAGTAGTGCAGCAAATATCGCATCCTTTGCAAAATCTTATTGAGAGTAGGATTGTTGAAATGATCCTCAGTATTTAGAATTTTTATCAAAATTTCCAAGTCTCAAAAAACTTGAATTTCTCGCATGCCATTTGCTCGAGCTATCTGGAAATATTTTAGCAACCCAAGGATTTCAACCTGATTATTAGTTCTCTAGCCAAGTCCCCAGCTGAAACTATCCTTTCTAGAATCGTCCGAAGAGTATAAAACTATGCCTGCTCCAACAGTCCTTGGGTTTCCCTTAGAGGGTCTATCAAAGAAGATAGAAACTTTGCCCTGCTTCCTCCACCGGGCTTGGAATATTGGATCCGGATCTCTTAATCACCATATTGTAGTGTGATAAGGACAAACAATAGGTTTATTTCTATCCCTAAACATAAAAGTTCCCAGTCGTTTCTTTTCTTTTGGACGAAGAGAACTGTCTTTCTTATAGGTTAGGTGAGACAATGTTTCAAGAAGGGAAGCTTTAGCGTTGATGGCCACCTTTGAAGGAGAGCATGTAGAGCTATTAAAGATCTTATCATTTATGGCCAGCCATAATTTGCAGCACACATATTTGGGGATAGCCTACCAAATTCGGTTCCAAAGAGACTTGACAGGTATCACAAGGGAATAACGCAACTTCTGGGCTGAGAATAGGGCAACCACTGTAATATGAATTGGGACAGTGGTGTTGAGACCATGGAGAAAGATTTTCCAAACTTCCTGGGCGAATGGACAGTACACAAACAGATGTTCCATTGTTTCGAGATCATTGCTGCACATTGCACATCTATGGGGACCAATAATGCCTTTTTTTAGCAGTTTTCTCCGGTTAGAACTTTTTTATGCATTAATACCCAAAAGAAGAAATTTACCTTGGGAAGGCCAAGAGAATCCCAGACTTGCTTCCAGAAGGATGCAAGATGATTCATAGCTTTCTGAGTTTGAAGAGTTGAATATCCCTACGCTGCAATATAAATCCACGTCTTCCCCCATCCCCATTTGTCTGAAGCATGCAGATGGACTGGAGCCAAATCCATTAGGGTTGCTAAGAGAAGATTCAGCTGGGTGTGAAGGTGTTCTGGAATGCTAGGAAAGGCCCACGACTGCCAGTTCCCTGAGTCATCCCATACATAAATGTTAGCCAGTTTATGAATTGCGTGGAGCGAAAGCTAATCCTGAATTCCATTCAGCTCTTCAGCGTTTGCAATGGGGGATGTCCCATGATACAATCATGCCACATCAGGGTATTATTCCCGTTTCCAGGTATTTTGTACAAGTGTTTTTGGAAGAAGTCCAATCCCTGACGACATAAATTCCAAAGCAACATACCTTTTGGAGTATTTCCGACCTGGAGATTTCTCAAGGAGACTCCGCTGAGATATTTTTTCCTTAAAAGTTGGCTAACATGATGTCTGCCATTTGAATAGAGTTTCCACAGTATTTTGTTGCCCAACGCTAAGTTAGCTAGACCAGGATCGCGGATCTATAAGCCTCCTTCAGAAATTGGACGTTTAACAATTTCCCAGTTTACAAGATGAAACTTCTTCTGATTACCTTTTCCTCCTCGCCATAGAAAATCTCGAATCAACATTGAAACCTGATCCATGAACGCCTTAGGAGCAAAAAGGGAGGATGCTTGATAGATGGGTAAGGCTGAAAGCACTGATTTTATAAAAATAAGTTTGCCAGCGGTAGTGAGCCAATGCCCTCCCCAAGCTACAAATTTCCTCTTCAATTTGTAGAGTACTTCATTCCACAACACAAATTTATTGGATCCCGGGGTTAAGGGCAATCCGAGATAGTTTATTTTTTCCCATGTGGCATAGCCCGAGAATCCCAAAAAATTAGCAATTCTCTGAATAAGCTGTATTTCAACATTCCATCCATAAATTGCACTTTCCCTTTTATTGATGAGGGCACCAGAAATAATGCAGAAGCTTTGGAGGATTTCATTGAAAACCTTAGCTATCTTTATGGAGGCTCCACCCAGCAGAAGAGAGTCATCAGTGAATAAGGCATGGTTTAAAGGATCGAGGCCCTTCATCACCCTGATTCATGGAGCTATCCCTGCTCTCTTTGCTTCTATCAACTTTCTACTTAAAGAATCTGCCATCAAAATATACAAGAAGGGGGAGAGAGGGCAGCCTTGCCTTATTCCCCTCGTTGCTCAAAAATAATTGGTAGGTCTTCCATTTACTAACAGGGCTATCCAAGGCTTTTCGATACAAGCCTTTATCAAATTGACCAAATCAGTGCTAAGACCAAAGGAATGAAGAACTCTGTAAAGAAAAGAGAGTTTTACCCGGTCGAATGCATTTTTCATGTCGAGGTCAATGAGCATCTCTTGCTCCTTCCGCTGATGACTGGAATGCATGGCTTCTTGAACCTGAATAACATTATCCAAGATATGTCTTCCTTTTATAATTCCACCTTGCATCGGAGAGATGAGTTTCTCTAGAAGCGGCTTTACTCTGTTTGCCATTAACTTGGCAAGAATTTTATACGAGGCATTACACAGGGAAATTGGCCTGAATCTATCCAAGGATCCCAGGCTCACATCTTTTGGAATTAAAGCTAAAAAGGTGGAGTTGATACTACCTCCCACTTTAGCTTTTTGTTGGAAAGACTTAATCATTCTCAACAAATCTTTCTTAATTATTACCCAGCAGGATTTATAAAAATGAATTGAGAAACCATCCGGTCCTGGCGCTTTGTCGAGCTCCATAGACCAAATAACTTTGCATATTTCTTCTTCAGAAAATGGTTTCATGAGAACATAATTTTCTTCCTTGTTGACAAGAGAAGGGATGTGTGAGAGGAATTCGGAAGTGGTCTCCTCACAGCCAACTCCATCTTCATGATAAAGATTCTGGAAATGGTGTTCTGCTGCAATTTTAAGCTGGTCATGACCTTTGTAGACCGTCCCATCTGGAGATGTAATTTCTGAAATGTGATTTCTAGAAAGGCGAGCTCGATATTGCTGATGGAAGAATGAGGAGTTTCGGTCTCCAGCTTTAACCCACAAGCTACGGGACTTAAGCCTCCAATACTCTTCTTCTTGGCGAAAGGAACAAAAATATTTGAATTGGGGAGCATGTTCCTTTTCTATTTCAGAGGTGGTGATTACTTTGTTTTCCAATTCCATTTGCAGATCTACAAGCAGTTGGACAGTCTCTCTTCTGTGGCTGGAGGGGGTGTTCTGAGGCTTTTTTATCCAACTTTTCAGAGCATACTTTGTTGTCTTAAGTTTCTGTTCCCACACATAGCTTGGTGACCCTGTAACTGGAGTGGACCAAGCTGTTTGAACAACTTCCATGAACCCATCTTTCTCTATCCAAAGAGGGTTGAAACGAAAAGGTAATGGGCCCAAGTTCTCTTCCTCTTCCAAAATTAGGAGAATAGGCTTATGGTTTGAGGTAAGCTTTGGGAGAATTTTGGAGGAGATTAATCTTTTTCCCATCAGAAGAGTACTTTGAACAAGAAACCTGTCTAGGCGTGTTGAAATGTGGTCAACTCCTGCTCTATTGTTTGTCCATGTATACAGACCTTTCGAAGGCTTGAAATCAAGGAGATCCCAGTTCTGAATTAGTTCCTCCACTAAGGGAAGCATATGATCCTTGCTGCTATTTCCTCCTCTCTTTTCATTCAGGTCAAACACTATGTTAAGGTCTCCAGCTAATATGATATTCATAGGGATATGTAACTCTAAAAATCTTGAAAGAGAATGCCAGCAATATTTCTTTTCAGAGAATAGAACGGGAACATAGAGATTGAAAAGAGAAAAGGTTAAATTACTTGGAATGTGCCAAAGCTTGGTGAAAATCCAATGTTGAGTCTCGAAGGAGCTCTCTAGTTGAAACATGTCCTCTGACCACAAAGTTGCAAGACCACCTGAAGAGCCTCTTGCACTAATGGCCTTCCCTGCTTTTTTCTTCCATTTTGTCTTGCCAATTTCAAGAAGTGTGTCCCCTGCAATTTTTGTCTCTTGGAGTAGAAGGATCTCAGGAGATTCAATTTTCATAAGATCTTTAACTGTGTCGGCTTTCAATGGATTCCCCAAGCCTCTACAATTCCAAGAGACTACTCGCAGTATTTACCGGAGGTAGTGTAGGCAGCGCCTCCCTTGGGAGGCCTATTTCTGGTACTTCTCCCAATGGACATTTCAATGGTGGATTGGCTTCCTTGTGTTTTTTGCCTTTCCGCTTCTTCTTCTCTAGATTCCTTATGAGATTTCCTCCCTGCTCTCTTCGTGGACCTCCCAAAGGTCTCATCCTCCAAGGAAACAGAGTTAGTAGGCTTCTTTCTTGTCATTTCAGCAAAGGAAGGGGATGAAGAGGTTTCTAAAGGAGAACCGAGGTGGGTTGTTTCTATCGTGTCTTTCTCCACTGCTGGAATTTGTTTTTGCTGCTCTACCTCCTCCATTGATAATTCAGTAGCATGAGTGCTAAGAGTTTTGAAAGGGTTTTTAGAAGCATCTGCAGTTAAAGGAGCTGAACTCCCTTCTCCATGAACCTCCCCTGGAATGGAAATTGTGTTTCCCATTGACACCCCTTTCCCTTTAGATCTGCTGGTTTGTTTTAATGGAACTACTTTCGAAACCTGAGTCCACTGTTCTTCTTTCAATTTCTCTTCATCTTCCTCGGCCTTCTTTTTGCAGTACCTTGCAAAATGACTGTAACCATGACAATGCCGGCATTTGAATGGTAACTGTTCATAATCCAGTTCTTGGATGTGTGACCAGTCAGCCACCGTAATTTTTATGGCTTCCGGTAGCCCTACTTCCAAATCTACCTTGACGCAAATTCTTGCACAAGAATACTGATCTTTTCTCTTAGCTCGGTCAATGTAGTTTCCAAGGGTATTGCCAATGGCTTTTAGAGACTTCGGGTTCCAGAAATGCAAAGGCAGGTGTGGGAGGCACACCCATACAGGAACACCCGATGGCACATCTTGAGACAGGTCAAAATCAGGAGTCCATTTATTTAAATACATACCCTGAGGACCCATAAAATACAGACCATTCCTGAATATAAGATTTATGTCTTCAACCGGATAAAAAACGAACACAAAAAATCCTTTACCTACCAGATGACTTCAAATGCCTTCCGTGATTAGAGGACTCCAGTTCCTCTGCACCTATGCTTCCACAGCTTTGGGAGAGGGCCATAGGCCTGTAAACTGTCTGATAAGCCCTCTTTCAGCAAGATTCATAGCAGACCGAAAGGATTCCTCTTTAGGAAGGGCAACCATAGGTATACTATTTAGTTTCTTAACAAATTTTTGATGTGAATCAATCGCTAGCCGTTTACTGCTGGCTGCTATCAGTTTCCTGAATGCCACAATCTCAGAGGAGGGAGGACCTCGGGACCCCCTCTTGGGGCCATGGAGGCGATCAAGATCTCAAACGAACACTCAGACGCGCGCGCAGCTCGGGGAGCTCACTTGCCTGCGTGAAAAAAAGATAGATTAGGCAAATTTTAAAGGCAACCCAATATAGAAAGAAAAGTTATGCAGATAAGAACCGAATGCATAGAGAGTTTCATGTTGGGGATCATGTTTACCTTAGAGTGGGACCAAGGAAGAGTTCCTTGAGGCTTAGAGGTTGTGCCGAGTTATCACCAAGATATTGTGGTCCATTTGAAGTGCTTGAGAGAATAGGACCAGTTGCATATATAATTACATTGCCTGCTAACACTAAAGCTCATAATGTTTTTCATGTTTCTTTTCTTAAGAAATATGTACATGATCCTAACCATGTGATTGATTGGGATGTGATTTAGGTGGAACCCGAGGGAGAGTTCCAAACCGAGCCACTATGCATCCTAGACAGGAAAGTGACATTGCTCCGGAACCGAGCCATTGGACAGGTAAAGGTGCAATGGAAGCACTTCTATCCCGATGAGGCTACGTGGGAGTTGGAGGATGCCATGAGAGAGGCATATCCTTTTTTTTTCTAAATTTTGAGCAAACACCGAGGACAATGTTATTCCAAGGGGGAGGGGATTGTAATACCCCTAGTTTTGACTTGGAATGTAATTATCCAAAATTATGTAAATGATGTCAATCTGCTAATGTAAATTCCTAGTGCGGAGCTCAAGGCCAAGGCCTGACTAGTGAATGTCTAGGAATGTATGATGTATATTTATTTTATTTGGACTGTTTGGTTGGATTTTAAGCTGATTTAGAATATTATGCGTAAAAATAATAAAATGGTCCAACAATGGCCGTGTAAAGAGCACCAAAGGGGCTATGATTCCACCAGAGGGGAAGAGGAAAGGGGGGGCTATGATTCCACCAGAGGGGAAGAGGAAAGGGGGGCCTATGAGTGACTAAATCCTTGCTACCAAGTGTCAACCTTAGAACTCACAACTAAATTCTGTCATGTGCCTTGAATAAGCCAAATATCTCCTTTTTTGACCATTTTTCCAATCATTAATGCATGTGTGTGGTTGGTGGGAAAAGTCACCTCATGTAGTTATTGAAGCATGGGACTGACTGCACTTTTGTGACAGTTCTATCATGACAAAAGTCAGTTTGCAGCTGCCATGATTCCTTTCTTGTACTGACAGAAGTTATGTCAGTTTTCTTTTCACCATTTTCCCATATCCCTTGGAGTCAACCCTCATTTTCTAATTATTCTTTCATGCAGATTCAGAGATGTAGAGCTCTCCCTTACTGTCCATGAACTTACCATGATGTTTTTGAACCTAGAAATTCGAATTTGGAGACCATGCTGCAGATTTGGAAGTGAAAAATTGTTGGTTGTAGGTGAGCAGAGAGGTTGGGAAAGCTGGGAACCCTTTCCCATGGAGTTATGTTGCTCATAGGTGCTTGAGAATCCACCAACGGAGGCTACAAGTGGTTCTATAGCAGCCAATCTCGGGTTGGACTTCTTCTATGCACACACTGGAAGCACCCAGCAAGATGGATCACCCAAGAGAATCGTGAATCGGTGAAGGGGATGCCTGAGCTAGAAGGGTGTTGTGTGGGATAGGTATTGTGGAAGCCAAGGTTGTGAGGGTTGAGTGAGACTCCCGTAGAGCTCTGTATGAGCATTTGGCTAAGCACAGAGAGCAGAATGGGTTGCGGGATGAGAGATAGAAGCCAGTAGGTGTTTCCTTCGCCCTGGTGGCCTCATAGCCCAGCTTGGGGGTGGCCTCCCAACATAAAGAGTATATGTTTGACGATGTGCCTATGGTTGGGTGGAAAAGCACTCTTACACAACTAGTTGCTTGGATCTGTGTTGGATAAAGATAAGTATTCTTATGCATTTGATTATGAAGTGTTTTTATTTCATGCTTGTGTATTTGCATGCTATATGTGTGTGGATATATTTTAATTCCGCTGTGCATGTTTATTTACCTTTCTGCACACATTGCATTTGTTGAAAATCGTATTATGGACTTGGGGCGAAATTTGAGAGCCCAGATTTGGCCAATGTCCCCTCTCGATGGTTGGATTGGGTGAGGGGGATGTTACTTGTGTTGAAGATTCTCCTTCAACCCTTAACATTTTGAACAACCATAAAATACTAGGTGTCATAAAAGAGTTCCAGCTCGCGACTAATTACCGTCAATATTGAACGAGGATGGTGGCTTGAAGATGGCATGTTACAATTGGCGGGGTAAAGCATCTGCCCATTTTCATCCACGAATTGCTCACAGTATCTTGCTCCTGATAATAACTTATGACATTTTGAAATTGGTGGAATGTCTTGTGCATCCGAGCTCGAACCCGAATTGTGATCCCGCAATATAGAATAAATCGATATTCAGATTCACATGGATAAGTAACATAAATTCAAATAAGTAGTCAAAAAATAAATAAAACCTGAACTTACCGGGGATGGAATGAGAGAACTCATTAACCTTTGAACAAGATGGTATGAGTTGGAATTTGAAGAATTGGCCATTTGACACTACAAAATTTTCTTCCTACATTTGAGCCAAATCAACAATCAACATGTATACAGTATGAAATATTGTAATTAGTGTGGTTAAATACTAAAAGGACATTTGGTATGAATATATTATTTTAAGTGGACACATAAAAACAAAGATTTTACAAAATAAACAGGTGTGTTTATTCATATATAAACATAATGGTGCACTAACATAAACCCAACACACTGGTGCGTAATGAATATAAACGCACCATTAAAGAATATCCACAAAAGCCCTCGTAGTGGAAAATATTTACTACATTTGGTAGCACATATTTATACATGCATTTTTTACAAAATATTTCATTACGATCCGTTTCCGACAGATAAGCGCATCGGTGCATCCTAACATTACACGCATCGTCATACGGGTTTTAAAATTATTTTTAAGACGATGCATTTTACTAAAGTACGCACAGGTGCGACTTGACAACAAGCGCACCAAAAATGCCGAAAATCAAAATTTTAAAAAATCACACAAACCCTTTTTGCTCTAAATTAAAAAAAGGGTGGCAATTTTAAGTTCGAAAAGTAAATCTAAATAGTGTTTGAAATCCAAAAACCTAAACATTAACTCACTGTTTTGCCGAAATTTTCAGGGGAGAGTTTTGGAAGAGAGACTTATGTGGAAGGAGTTTGGATCAATTGGAAGAAGTTCCGAGTGTCGGAATTTGTTAGGTATGGTGAATCAAACAAAACCCCGCACAATTCGTTTTATGTGGCTGCAAAATTCGTCATTAGGGTTTAAATCCCTCTATTGTTATATAGAATTACGATTTCACCTTTTAGGGATTTTGGATTTACTGAGCTTGTGATTATATATAGAAAGCGTAGAGTGATATGGGGCCACTTTCTTGGTCGAATCCGTAACCATGTCGGCCTTGTTAAGTTTTGTTTTTTGTTTTAATTAAAAAAGGCATGAATCAAAATTGATGCGTGTGTATTACTAGAACGCATCGGTGCATCCATTGACATAACGCACTGGGTATGACCCGTGTCGCATCGTTTTTAGTTATTTTATAATAACACAAAAATCGTTTTTTTGTGTCTTAGTTCTTTGTTCCCAGTGCGTCGCATTTACTATAACGCACCGAATATGACATGCGTCGCATCGTTTTTATTATTATTTTACGAAAACAAAACGGTCGATTTTTTGTATCTCAATTCTCTGTTCCCGGTGCGACCTATTTAATTTAACGCACCGGTGCAGTTTTGTTACTCACGCATCGGGGTGTGTCATGTATACAAGCGCACCGAATTCAAATTTATTATTTTTAATACTTTTTTGTCATATTTTGAAGGTCTGTAATTTGTTTGTATAATATATTGATAGCTTATGTATTTAATGGTGCATGTTGTTTATTGATAGAAAATGCATGCTATGAGTTCATTGAACACCAACTTTAATCAACATGATGGGAGCATATCGAGAATTACGAAGAAAGCAAGTGCTTTTAATTAATTTATGTATTTAAATTAATTTGTTTTAATTATTTGTAAAGTTAACTAATATGTATTGGTTAATGTGTGACATGCAGAGCCAAAAAATGAGGAAGCTCGATAATATTCCTACCAAACTAAGTCCAGAAGAGCATAAAATGTTGATGGAAAAAGTTGCAGAGGGATGAATCAGGTGAATAAAAAATAAGTCAATATGAATTATTTATTGAAATTTGAGTAATAATATACTTAATTAAGAATATTCACTAATATGTTTCAAATAACGTAATTCACACATGATGAATGTTATGCAGGGACTAACAACAATATAAGTCAATGTCGGCATAAGAATTTTTTTTATGGAAGATGCAAATGATGATCAATTGGTCCTTAGCTCATCTGGAGTGGTGTTGGAAGTTAATAAAAGGGGCAAAGAATTTTATAATACTATAAGGGATTTAGTGGAAAGAACATACAGACGTACTTTTCACTTACAACACAAAAACCAATCAAATGATTCAAAAATCAGGTCACATGTAAACTACAAGAGGCGTTCCCAGAGCAATGGTCAATCAGACCTGTTGAGCTTGCAATAGCAAAAACATACAATAACAAAAAAAAATATATATTCAAAAGGTAATATTCCTAAACATGTCTTTGTAGAATATGTATCTATAACTATTACAAAGCGTCATTCATTCAATAATTTTAATTTTGTCATATTTATTTTCCATATCAACAAAAAAATAGTTTAATGTCGTCATTTTACATTTTCAGGAAGATTATGAGAATCCCAAAGGATGGACGAGGTGATATGTGAAATGTGCCAGTAGGGACATCCAAGAAAGTGTACGAGGAGATGGTTAAGGAAATGGACATAATTGCATCGCAGAAAGAGCCATCTCAACAACAACGTGTTTTAAATGTATGAAATCATTGGTTTTTAGGTTTATGTTATACATTTCATTAATTAATTCGACATTAAATATTATTTTTCAATTGTTTGTTGCCGAAAAGAAAAGAACATGGAACCCAATCAACATACAAGACAAGACGACAAGGAAAAAAGGGGTTGATGGCAAACTTTGTGAATATTTTTTATTTTGTTGTAAGAAATAAAGATTTCGTAGTGGTTGTGATTGGTATATTTTAATTTTTTTAATTTGTTTTCATTGGCAATCCTTGCATGCCTTCAAACAAGTGTTGACATACAAAGAGGAGCCATCAAAAGAATTGATTGCCATTGGGTTAAGCAAGGTTTGTGAGTATATGTTGGTGTATCAAAATTATTTATGGATTTTGTAAGTTTCTGTGTTGTGACGTGGCATAACACTTGTAGGAAACAAAGTATGCAGTGGAGCCAATAGAAGACTTGTTGATAGAAGGCACGAGATTTGGTTTTGAGAGAATGTGTATCATTCATTAGTCGATTATTTCTATGGTGTGTCACTTTTCAATTTACATTAATGTATACTATCTATTTATTTTGCATTATTCTCGTTGGTCATATAGATACACTCAATATAATTCATTTTTATGTTTGCAGATGGAAGCTGAATAAGAGGAAAACAATTGAGCCAATCAACAAAACATTCGACCAAATAACCCAATTGATGCAAGTGGCTCGAGCACCGATAACAGTTCCAGAGAAGAATGATGCTTTGTATTTAATTTTGATGTTAATACAAGATGTTGTAGCTTGTTGTATATTTTGAAATAATTGTCTGTGAAAACTAGACATTTTGTATAATAATGTGCTAGACATAGTGTCTGAATTCAAAGATGAGTTGCGAATAAGTGTAACAATAATTACATGCATGTTGACATTTTGATTATGGTGTCTCTATGTTGTCATATTTGGTATGACAAAGGCACTCTTATTGATATATAATAAAATAAAATTTACATGTGAAATGGTACATTAGTAAATATTACATGTGAAATGGTAAATATTATTGTCAAATGCTACATGTGAAATCGTACATTGGTCATTTTTTTCCAACAAAAAAATGCATATTTTCATTCAAGATGGAGCAAAAATAAATTCTTCAGTGCACAACAGTCGTAAATGGTACATTGGTATATTGCTTATGCGCATCGATAACGATTAAAGCTTATGCCCATCAGTTTTTAGTTTTTAAGCTTGGCGGTGCGTTTGATGTGTTAAATTGCACCGATGATGTTGATATTTTGTAAGCACCAATGCATTCTAGTATTAAATGCACTGGTGCATTCGTGTATGAAATGCATCGGTGCGACCCAAGAAAATTTTTAGGGGCAAAATTTCGCTAATTAACTATTTTTGGGGGTTTTTTTCAAAAAATAAATTTGATATTTGGTCACTTTTAGTCTCTAATATCACATATATTTACATAAAATATTTTTTTTTGTCATAATATTCACCAAAATTTAACTAGTGATTACGATTCCATTTTGCCTGGGTGATGATGGGGAATGGGCGGTGTCTAGGGTTGGCTGCCATCGGCTGGGTCTGCAGGTGGAAGTGCAGGCCCTTTGATACTTTTCTGTGGTTTTACTCTCGCTGGTGACTTCCGGTGGGTTGGTTGGTGATGTCGACAGGCTACCTCAAAATTTGTGTTAGGTAAGTTTTCTTATTGGGGTTTTACTTGGTTGTTTTGGTTTTACCCTACCTCCATTTTTTTCCATTATCCTGCTACTTGCACCATTTGAGATGGGGTATGAAGAGTTGTTGGAATATGGTAGTGACCATCTGGAGGCCAGTGAGATCTGGGCCTCGCCAGGTGGAGGGTTGCGTGCTGAGGTGGAGGTAGGTTCACTGTTGGGTGCACTAGATGATTCGGGGAACCGGTCGACGTTACCGTATACGACTGGTTTCTCCTCTGTGGGTAGCGAGTTTTCTATTGGGTCATTGGCTCGTTCTAAGGATTTCATGTTTCCCAGTGGGGGGTCGGAGGTGGTTACTTTGGGTGCGGCGTCTTGGGGTTTTTAGGGGCCTCACTTTCCACTGTATCCCCCTTTTGCCACACAACAAACTCTGGGCGACTCGCAGGCATTTTTCCATGAAGCAGGGGTCGGTTTTTGTCAGGGATTGGATAATTTTGGTGGGGGTTTGACGACGAATTTTGAGGATCCGGTGTTAGGCTCTGTTTCTCTGAGCGATTATGGGTTTGTGGCAGATTTCTTGGGCACCTCTGAACATAGGGGTTGTTCGAGCCGTTTGGCAGGTGGGTTTTCGAACACGACGCGTAGTCCGGTTGGGGGTTTTGAAGGTGGTGATACTTGCTCCAGATTAAAGGTTCGTAGGAAGCGGCTAAAGAATAAGGGGCAGAGGGGCGAACTATACTTTGGGGGAAGACATAAGGTTTCATCAGCTGCTGGAGATGACTAAGTTAACCCTGGTGGGTCGAGCCTATGGCCACTCTTTCGCCCTGATGACAGTGGTGGGATGGGCGGAATGGCACTGGTTGGGTCAACTCGGCTATGTCCCCGAGGTGGTGGCTCTTTCACGGAATTGGTTCACTTTTCATTTTCACTTGGAGGACCATGCAAATTGGGTGCTGGGTCGGAACTGGAACCTCGACTATGCACCTTTCTTCCTTAAGCATTGGGACCCTGTTTTTGATGCCGGTCGGGAGAGGATGGATACTATTCCACTCTAGGTAAGGTTTCCAGGGCTACATCTACACTACTGGTCGGAGGAACAGTTCATGAATATTGGTAATTTACTTGGCACCTATCTGGAAGCGGACTACTCTTTCAAGGAAACTATGTAGCGTAAGGTTGCACGGATTTTGGTCAGTATTGATGTTCTTGAGGGTTTGCTGGAGGGCATGGATTTACGTTGGGGTCCTTACGTCTTCCCTCAAAGACTGGACTACGAAAATGTGCCTTTTTGATGTCGGCGATGCCATGAATATGGGCATCCGGTTGTTGAGTGTCCATTGTCGTTGCAGACTATTGGTGGCTCCAGAAGGAAACATGGTGGGGTGGAGAAGGCTTCTCACTCGGCCTCGATTTCGCCACCTCGGGGGAGGTCACCTCTGGTTTCGGAGGATGAATAGGTACCCGTTTCGGTTAGTTCACCATTGAATCAGCTCGAGGAGGTTGTTGGTGGTCTATGGACGCCTCAGAATCTTCAGGTGCCTTCCTTTGTTTGTACTACTTTCCCCCCTATCACTCAATCCTTTAATTTTTTTGTTAAAAATGTTTATGTTCCTGACCCTGACTAGATTGAGGGACTCCGAAATCTGTCCATCTCCTCCTATTTATTCTCATCCCCCTCACCTCTCCCCTCCTCCTCGGGTGTGTGCAAGGCTATCTTGCCACTGAATTCTACTGCTTACCTGCCCCCCGGACCCCGATCCTGTCCTCTCACCAACTGTTCACATTTCCCCTCCCTCTTCACCTCTTGTATCATCACGGCCTGGCTATTATCTTCGCTCCTCGGCAAAAACTTCATCAGGTGGTTTAGGGAAGATTAAGGTGAAACATACTAGAGGTAGAGGTCGTCGGTCTTTTATCTCTAAGGCTTAGTCTAAAGCTTGCATGGACGTGTTGGAAGGGAAACAACTCTATATTGAACGGGCACTTAGAGCAGTGCGAGCCCATAAAAAGGGCAAGTAATGAAGATTTTGTCTTTTAACTGTAGGGGTCTTGCTAGTCCCCCTAAAAAATAAGCTCTGCGAAGGGTGGTTAGTCTTGAACACCCTGATATCATTTTGCTTCAAGAGACTATGGGTGTTGGGGTTTCTGTTGTTACTTAGTTCAGAGGTTGGTTCCGGGGTTGGAACTTTGAGGCCTCGGGTGCCAGGGGTTGGTTTGGAGGACTGGTTTTGGGATGGAATGAAGCAAGGGTTAAGGTTTCTAACTTGTGGGGGATGGAGTCTATACTGGGAGGGACTTTTTCGGCTTTAGACATTGTGGGAGACTTTGAGGTTATAAATGTCTATGGGCCGTATCTGAAGCGGATCCCCTTATGGGATTCTCTCTTCTCTAAATATTTGTTGTGTTTTGATTCTGTGATTCTTGGTGGAGACATGAATTTTTCTTTGGGACATGCAGAAGTCTAGGGTCCTCATGCTCAAGTTGATACTCTTACAGATTATTTTACTTTAAAGTTGGTGGAGAAGAATTTGATTGACTTGGAACTTGTTTGTATTCATCCTACTTGGAGGAATAACCGTGCTGATGATAGTCGGGTGGCCAAACGTTTGGATCGGTTCCTAGTGGCGGAACACCTGGTGGATAGGTTTTTTCATCTGAAACAGTGGGTGGGAAATGGAGGTTGTTTTGATCACTTTCCTATCTTTTTAGAATTACTGGATGGACCCAGTAAACCGCCTAGCCCACTCAAGTTTAATAAGGGCTGGCTGAAGGATCTGACTTTCTTTGAGGTAGTAAAATCTGTTTGGATTCCCTTTAGTGAGGGCCCCCCCTGCTCGACGGCCTTTCAATTTGCTGCAAATATCAATAGATTGAAGAAACCCATTAAGCAGTGGGCCTATGAAAAAAGGTTGCGGGAGGATTCTGAACTTAAGAAGATTGAAGAGGAGCTGGCTCTTCTCTATGCTGGGGACAGAGGGGGTTTTTTGAACCAGGATTCAAAGGACGGTTTGGTTAGGCTGGAAGGACGCAGGAATGTTATTCTTCTTGAAAAAGAAGAAACCTGGAGGCTGAAGAGTAGGGCTATTTGGTTGGATAGTGGTGATGATAACTCAAAGTTCTTTCATGCGTATGCAAAAGGTAGATGTTCCTCCAATACCATCTGGAGCCTAGAAAATCAGTTGGGTGAGGCCCAACATACTTTTGATGGAATGGCTGAGGCGGGGGTCAATCATTTACAAAATATTTTTTGGGCTAGCGAACAGGTTACTATTGAGGAAATCATCAGGGTGGCACAACTTTTTCCTCGTTTTGTGGAGGAGGAGGACAACCAGTTTCTAATGAGTGTTGTCTAGGAGGAGGAGCTTAAGGATGTACTCTCTAGTTTTCAGAAAGATAAAAGTCATGGGCCTGATGGTTGGTCGATTGAATTTTTTCTTGAGCTCTTGGATTTCTCCGGGGCTGATCTTCTGAAAGTGGTAGAAGACACTCGGGTTTCTGGAAGGATCCCGGCTTCTTTTAACTCAACTTTCATCGCTCTAATTCCAAAAAAAACTCTCCGGCCTCTTTGAATGATTTTAGACCTATTTCCCTATGCAATGTCATTTATAAGATTATTACCAAAACCATTGCCAGACGTCTTAAGGGGATACTGTCTAAACATATTTCCGATGGGCAGTTTGGCTTTCTGGAAGGTCGGCAGATTCATGAAGCCATTGGAGTGGCTTAGGAGGGTTTGCATAGTATGAAAACTCATAATCTGAAAGGGGTAGTTTTGAAGATTGATCTCTCCAAAGCATATGATAAGGTAAGTTGGCTTTTTCTCAGGATCCTTTTTACTCATCTCGGATTTGACATTGGTTTTATCAGATGGATCATGAGCTGTATTTCCACTATCTCTTTCTATGTTCTCATTAATGGAGCAGCATCCCCCTTTTTTTCACTCGGGTTGTGGTCTCAGGCAGGGTTGCCCGCTTTCTCCATTGTTATTTATGCTCGTTGCTGAAGGTCTTAGTCGTGTTATCCTGGATGCTAGGAGTGGTGTTTTCAATGGGATTCAAATAGCCCATGATTTCCATATTACCCATCTTTTGTTTGTGGATGATGTTCTCATTTTCTGCTCAGGCATTGAACGGGATGCATTAAAGCTCAGGGGGATTTTAGAGCTTTTCTCCAAAGCTACTGGGATGGAGATTAATATGGGAAAATCTACTCTTGCTACTCATTTGCTCAGTGAGGCGGAGGTGGTTGTTTTCACCGGTCTTTACCCTTTTCCCATCTGCAGCTCCGTGATGGTTTGAAATACTTGGGTTTTAACCTGAAACCTGATGATTACAGAATTGTGGACTGGAAGTGGTTGGTTGAGAAATTGGAAAAACGATTGAAGTACTGGAGTCATCGTTGGCTCTCTCGGGTGGGTAGATTGGTTCTTGTTAAATCGGTGCTCGAAGCGATTCCTGTCTATTGGATGTCGCTCTCGTGGATCCCCAAGGGCATCCTGGAAACCATTCGTCGTCTTTGCTCTTGCTTTTTGTGGAATGGAAAAGCTGAAACATTTGTTATGCCTTGGGTGTGTTGGAACAAGATTACATGTTCGAAGCATGGATAATTTTAATGACCCATACTTATTTAAAAGTGTATAAACCTTGGCGAATCTTACCAATTCTTAAAATGTCAACTATAAAATATTTGGCGATATTTTTCTAAAATTATTTCAATTTCTAAGGATTTTATATAGTTTATATAATAATTTGGCGATTTTTAGAGTGAAAAAAGTTTACCCCATCAAAATTGGGCGAAATGGGGCTGCAAAAAATGCAAATTGGTGACTCTTTTTTGGGAAAAAAAATGATAGCCCATCGGCTAAATTTCGCCCCTAAAATTATCCTTGGTTCGAAGGCTCTAGGGGGTGGGGCTTAAAGAATTTACACTTCTTCTCAAAAGCTTTGGCTACCAGGGGAGGCTGGAGGTTGATCAAGAGCAATGACCTTTGGGCTCGTTTAATTCTTAAAAAATACATTGCTCCTGATTCACTGGAGAATTGGATCAGAAGTGCGGACAAATCTTATTTGGGAGGGTCGATCATCTAGAAAGTTGTGGTCTCATCCTTAGATCTCATTGAGAAAGATCTGGTTTGGAATGTGGGCAATGGCCGTAGGGTTCGCATTAGACTGGATCCTTGGGTCAGATGTGAAAATCATCATAGGCTTCCACTGGAGGTTGTCGAAACCTTGAGACAATATGGCCTGATTTTTCTTCATCAGCTGGCGGCACCTGGGGATCGGGTTCCAGGTTTTCAAGATTGGCGCCTGGACAATTCTTTCGATCTTCCAGTGAATGTGGCACGGATGCTATCCAGGTATATCTGATCACTCACTCGTGACCATATTTGTCTTGATGAGGACGAGGATGTGCTGGTTTGGGATGTGGATCCGGCCGGGGTTTATACACCCAAGAAAGGGTACTTGAAACTTTCTGAAGAATAAGATCCGGTTGAACCGGTATGGTGGTGGAAGTCTTTGTGGAAGATTAAGAGTCCACCAAAGACACGTTTATTCATGTGGTGTGTGTTGGAGAACAAAGTTCCTACTTGGGACTTCCTAGAGAAGAGAAACAAACATGGGCCGGGCTGGTGTATCTTGTGTAAAACGAATGGGGAATCTGTTGAACATCTCTTCCTTTTGTGTCCTTTTATCATTCTGGTGTGGTCTGAGTGCTCTCGCATACTTAATTCTTTATTTCCTTGGGAAGGGATTGTTGTGTTGACTACGTGGAGGAATTGGTATGATAATCCCAGACTTAAAACTTTCAGAGCTCTTCCTCTGTTGGTTCTGTGGGGAGTATGGCTCGCTCGAAATAATTGCTTATTCAATGACAAACCTTGCAATCCCGTGGTTACTGCAACTAAATGCTGTGGCATGTTGTCCTCTTTCTGTGTCAATCCGGGTCCTCATCAGGTGCGGGACATTCAACCTGTCAACATTAATAAAACACAGCCGTGGGGATTTTTTGATGGTGCATCACAATTAAATCAGTGTGGGGGTGGGGCCATTTTGTACCTTGCTGAAAACCATTTTTTTGAGATGTCTTTGGGACTGGGGGTTGGGAAATAATGTTGTTGAACTACTAAGCCTGAAATTTCTTGCTTCCTTTGCTATGGAGAAGGGCTGCCGAAACATTGCAGTCTATGGAGACTCTTTGAATGTTGTCAATTGGATTTCTGGCACTCACCTATGTCAAAACCTTCATCTTGCTAACATTTTATCTTCCATTCGGGAAGTGTTGGGCACTTTTGATTCCTTTACTTGCATACATGTTTTCAAGGAAAATAACCAAGAGGCGGACAGGGCGTCAAAGGTCGGGTTGCAGTTGGCATGGGGTATATGGAAGATAAAGGAAGTATTGGATGGGGATGAACATGAGTACTATCATCGTCCCTTTATCGAGGCAGATGGATTGATTCCCTGATCAAGGGACTCACTGTTTTTTTTCAGTATCAAACTTTTTGTTGTTTTGTGCTAGTCACATGTGTGGATATATCATGCGGTTCTATACTGATTATATGTTTTTTTAATGGTGCCTCTATGAGGTTTTTGTAATATTACTTTAAAGGTTTTCTGCTTCTACCTTACAAACTGAGCAACAAACGGTTAATAGACACTGTTTTATATGATCTATGAGGGGTTCAAGGTATTTGAACTGTGAATTTTTTTTGGATCTGCGCTCTTACTACAACATTACACACTTTTTCAATTTATTTGAAAAGTGGATCCTACAGAATGTAATTTTGCTCTCGAAAGATGAATCGAAATTACGCTTTTTTTTCAAGGAAATTTTTTTTTTGCCTAGAATACTATACTTAAGTATAGTATTATAATCCTTAAAAAATGCCTTGGTGCAACCTGATAAATTTACTGCACCATTAAATTTAAAAATAATGGGAAAATGTACAGTGCATATGCTATAAAATATCGCATCGGTGCATTTATGTTGTATAGATGCACCGGTGTGTATATTCTATACTCAAGCATTGGTGCGGCGTTGAAATTTGATTCTTTCTGGTGCTTGTTCTGGTTGAGTGCATCAATGCGTCTGTTCTAATCATACATCACCGGTGCATCATAGTAAGAAACACACCGGTGCACATAAATTTAGTTGTGCTCATCGGTAAACTAACCTCCGCTAAAACCTCTGGCCGTTGAGTATTTTTTAGTTATAAAATATATCCGTTATGACCTCCGTAAAAACATCCGCTACCATTGGTGGAGGTCGTAGTTGAGGTTTTTTTGACAATATTTGCCAATCTTGTAACACTTAAAACATCCGCTATGACCTTCGCCATAGGGCCTTTTCCTTGTAGTGTTTAGAGGTGACTTTTACTATGAAATCTAAAATATAAATATCACTCATAAATACACATAATGTTAAAGTTTTTACTCAAGTGTCATGAAGGATTATATCTCTCAATTGATTGAGGTGTTAACTTTTTGATAGTGCAAAACATGTTAATCCTTATTTATATGGATTTACACTTGATAGATCTAGAGTTTTCTTTTTTCCACAGAAAAAAAAATCCGTACTTTCTTTGTATTAAGAAAACACATTCTACATAGCCCATGTTGGCTTCTTCAAAATAAAGTTTCTTCTGGTATATCCTAGCCTAGACTCTTAGTATAGTTCCATTAGATTCTTCAATAATATTTGATATTGCTTTTGACCCATCATATCAATAGGCAACAATATTCAGAAATATGCATTAGTATTTGTAGATTGTGGCCATGTTTAGAAGGGAAATGGTCCCGGATCATCCTCATTTAATGTGCCATTGTTGCATTCCCATTGTTTCCATATGCCTATCCCATATTGAATCCCGATCTTGGATAGGCAATCTGCCACAGTGTTCCTTTCCCTGTGTACATGCTGGAAGGATATGTAGTGGAAATGGTTCATAATGCGATCGATATTCTCAAAGATGGCCATAAGAAAGATGATCCTCAGTCTCCAGTCATGTTTGAGCCATTTGATTACAAGAAGGGTGTCACCAATGACTTGTAACTTGCGGATGCCATATGAGAGAGCCAAGATGAGAGTATATTTCACTGCCAATAATTCTACCCAATTGTTTGTTCCAGGGCCCGTGGAGGCTACAAATCTGGTCCAATGATGAGGAGAATGGTGTATGGCTCCGCCAATGCCACTAACCGGTGGGTCACCTTTGGAAGCTCCATCAAACAAGCACAATGGAGTAGAAACATCCACGTCTTCATGGGTGATCCTTCGAGGCTGGTTGATGAGGCAACTCTAGGTCATATGTTCCATGAGCGCGAGGCTCTTATGTGCATATACCTGAGGAGGGATCAACTTGATAGATCTAAAGTTAAAATTGATTAACAAGTTTTGCACCATAAGTTAATACTTTGATGGATTTCATCCTTCTAGAGTCTTAACAAAATGTGGATTAAGATGGATGTAAAAGTATTTAATCTTCATAATGCTTAAGAGATAGTATTGCACCAACTTATTTCTAAATCCATAAATGAAGACATGGGGAGTTAATGATCTTTGCAGTTCTATTTTCCCTTATTTCTAAATCAATTAAATGAAGATTACAGAAGATGGCCTTTGCTTAATGTGAAATTATTATTTTTTCTCAATGCGTAAGAGATAATATTGCACCAAATTATTTATAAATCCATAAGTGAAAACATGGCAAGTTAATGATCTTTGCATTTTATTTTCCCTTATTTCTAAATCAAATAAATGAAGATTATGGAATATGATCTTTGTTTTTTTTAAACAGAGACATATTTTCATGTAGTTTTATATTACAATTTTTTTCTAAATGAATTTATTTGGAGAGAGTAAAATTTATGAGGTCCATTCTTTTGCAAATTCTAAAATAAAATTGAAAAAGTCACTACAACAATTTTTTTTGATTTGGATTAATTATTTTTAGAGATGCATTTTACAATTAAATATAGAAAATAAATGTCACTAGTGGAGGGGTGTAATGTTAAGATTTTTTACATTCACATAATAATGATAACTAGTGTAGATTTATCCTAACTCCACTTAAGTGTTGAAAATGATCAAATCTCTTCATAATAAGGATTAAATCTTTGTAGTTGTGAATTGTTGTTTCATGTTTTTAGCACCATAAGAAAACACCTCTATGGATATGACCATTCTCATTGCTTGATAAATAGAGGATCAATACATATCCATACTTCATAGATTCTAGGTTAAAATGGACGTAAGTTGATTGTAATGAATTTCTAACAACTTAGTGAAAATGAATTTAAAAAAAAAGAAGAAGTTTGTTGCAACCTAATTAATAATGATTAACCTACTCAATAAACTCTTACCAACTAACAATATAATAGTGTAAATTTACCACTAAATCATAGTGAAAATAAACTCTTACCAACTTATAATATAGTAAACTCATGAGAACTTACCACTTAAACATAAAATATAGTAAATTCATGTAGACTTACCACTCAACCACGATTCAACCAATTCTTTGTATGGACATTGCTAGTTTGTAGTAGTTACAGGGGATCAAGTTTTATTGTTCACATACATACATTTCCCTAGCCAATATGTTATTTATGGTGTATCCAACATTATTGTCCACATTTATACATTTGCCTAATTAAGAGTCCACACAAAAAAATGCACCAAGCATATTATAGTCAAAGTAACAATTTCAAGAAGTTTTTATTGAATAACCAATTTTGTTGTTCACTTACATATACTTGGCCAATATATTATTTATGGTGTATCCAACTTTATTGTTTGCATATATACATGTACTTAATAAAAAGCTCATGAAAAAAATGCACCAAAACATTATATCAACTTTACAACTAATCAAACATTATATTAATAGGTGGGCAATTATCACTATGAAATTGGTATGTTGGTATGTAAGTATAATGCTATATTAACATATTTTTACTATTAATAATTCAATATAAAGAAAATTATTAAACATCAAATAATTAACTTATATTATTTATATTATAAATAGAGAGTGCAAATAGCAAAATTATAGAAATGTAAGTTTTGAGATACATACAACTAGCAGAGCCACTTATTGTGATCGGTGAACACCGATATGCCACTGGCCAAGAGGACCTTTCAAAACTTGGAGTCGCTTGTTTTCGTGTTGGCTACACCATGGAATGAATGAATGAGTGAGGAAATTCCTCCATCTTTTGCACTACACTCTAGCCCCTTTGTTATAAGAATCAAAACGAACATCATCACCGAAATGTAAGTTTTGAGATACATATAACTAACACAACCACTTATTGTGATTGGTGAACACCGATAGGCCACTGGCCAAGAGGACCTTTCAAATCTTGGAGCCGCTTGTTTTCGTGTTGGCTACACCACGGAATGAATGAATGAGTGAGGGAATTCCTCCATCTTCCATACTACACTCTAGCCCATTTGCATAATATTCAAAATGAACATCATCATCGATAAAATTAAATCAATCTACATTCGAGGAGAGAAAACCTGGGCGTCGTTTCTTTGTAGGGTTTACACAAAATGCTGTGCCAATCACAATCTAATAGAAAATCAAAGGAAACAATCTAAACTTTGTTTTTAAGAAGTAAAAAGTTACATTTTGTATTGTGCTAGGAAACACTAATTTAAAAATATAACTTTGAGTACAAATTTATAAAACAACTTCATATTAACCGTGTCTTAAACTTAAAACATCTTAGCATTAAACCTACACTAAAAAAATAGTCCTTGAAGTATCTACCAACAACAAATATACAAAGTTGTAACAAAAGAGTAACTAATGGTTCTTTGGAAAATGGATCTATATGTTTGTATCAAGGTACAAAAACACCATCCTTCTAGCAAATATATTTGGAATTGATAAACCTTAACAACTATTACTATAAAACCATTCATCTTTCAAGTATAATTCAAATTGCATGATTAAGGAGATTAGAGAGTCCATAAAATATTACCGGGAATACATATGTCTCCTATTTTAATCCTCTCCTCAAATGTTACTTCCAAGCATAGTCTAGAATGGCTTTTTCGACTTTTCCTCCTAACTTTCCCAAGCCACTCTTGTTCTCTCAAAACTTGTTCATAGGAAATAAAATATCTCTTCATAAGAAATAAAAAATGGAATTTGGAATTTTCATGTCTTTAATGTGTGAAACATTTCATTGTCAAGAATGCCAACAAAGGCTAGTAAAGCAACACAAACATCATATCAAATGCTTATGCATGGATGGAAATTATATGTATGACAAGAAGGCGATCTCTATGCTCAAACTATTGTACATCACACTTTCCCTTCCTTTCCTTTGATAACATTTTTTTGTTGCTTTAGTGTATATTATGTTTGTGTTTACCAATGTCTACACACTACTTATATATAACTATTGTAAATGGCTTTTAAGGTCTTCAATTGTCATCAATTCCACATGAATCAAGGACAGTCACATCGCATCTTAATGTTGCAATGCACTATATTAAAGAATTAATGCTCATCTCGATCCTTCCACGACTATTTTCTAGACAATTATTCCTTCCACTTGTTCACATTTTCTTTTCTTCTTCTTTTCCTTTAGGCGTTCCTTTGCATCTTTTTTTCTTTCAGCAGGAAAAAAAAAACACTTTTTTCGTGCTATTCATATAGAATCAAAGAAAAATAAAGACATTACATAACAAATCATCTCTAAGACAAAGATGACAACTGATAGACAGTATGAGATCAACAACAATATCTACATGATTACGAAATATCATACTTCATAAAATACAGACCCAAAATTTACTCCACAACTGCTATTCACAACATATACCAGGCAAAAAACAATGAGAGTTTGAAGCCTCAAAATACAAGCCCTCTGCTTAATCAAGAAATTGCACCACTCCTTCACAGACTTGATTCTCTTCCATAAATTATGCGTAATTTAGAAAACCTCCACGACAATTAATGGCTCTCTTGGAAAGAGCATTAGCACATGAGTTATATTCCTTTGCACCTTACAAGGTATATATATATATATATATATATATATATTTTTTTTTTTTTTTTTTCAGATGAAAAAAGCCATAACTTGTTATTTCCTTTCAAAAATCAAAGTTACAAAAAATACTCAACGTAGTTTAAACATCTCAAAACAAACTCTTGGTGTCACCAATGACACATTCAATTCTAAAAAAACTACTACATACAACCTTGATACATTCAACAAAAAGACTATGCACTATTATCACTCTAATATCTTTAAACAAACTAAGTTAAAAAATAAGAACAATACCATGGTCAACAATGGTATATTTTGCAGAGTCTATATATGCCAAAGGTATTGAAGGACACTAAATCCATTTACATAATCAAAAATAAAATTCCAACCATACAACCTTACTTTATTACTAAAATTATATAAAATTTTACTTTTCATTAGAGACTTTTCTTATAATTGAATCTATAGAGAAAATTTCACATTAGTAAATTTAATTCCAACCTTTCTTATAAATAAATCTTGAAACCCTAAAATTAAAAAAATGAGATGGTAGAAACGCCCTTTTATGTGCTAAAAATGGAGAGATGACATCCTGAGCCAACCATATCTATATAAAATCCCGTAAACCCTGAGCTAAACCCATCGGCCCGACTGCGTCTTCTTGTTTATCGACGCAACAGCCAAACAGAGAGAGGAGATCAGAAAGAATGGGTGGGAAATGCCCTCACAGAAGAGTGAAGAAGAGAAGGCTCGATAACAAGTCTGCACGCCGTGCCAAATTTCTCGTCAAAGATATCCTTTCTCTGTGTGTTTGTTTTTCTTTCAATCATATATTTTTCTGTCTATCTTAACAACCCATTACGCGACGATGCCGTCTACGAGGATTTACAGAAGCCGGAGGACGAAAGAAAGCCTCTACCCATCGACGAAGATCTCCCTGGAATGGGCCAATTCTACTGTTTACACTGCGAGTAAGTTCAAATGCTACTTATTTTTCTCTATGAACAGGGCACCCAATTATAATAGTTTTTTATCCTCAACAATTATGTGGTTTTGCGCAGTCGGTACTTCGCTAATATTTCAATCAGAGACGAACACTTTCAAACCAAACGCCACAAGAAACGGTATGTAGATTCCAAAGTCAATCGTGATTATGTGTTCTATTAGGGGCTAGTTAGCCACTTTTTTTTTTGAATTTTACTACCAAATTCTAAAAAATATTTTTTGTTTCACTGTAGAGATCATAATACAAAAAAAACTATGGATAGCAGACAGGCTTTTGCACAACCAGGAGAAGGGTTAGCAATAGCCTGGCCAAAAAATAAAAACACTAGAACCCTAAAAACTATTTTACTACAGATCCCTGTCATCCGTGAAATAGAAGAGACAGGCATTTTAACATCCCTAACAAAATCTCAGGGAGCAACATGAATCTAGCAAAGCCACTGAAGACCAAAACACCGTCTCTTAACATTTTCTCAGGCAGCATGCCCTAGGCACCAAAGCCAGAGGTCCAGCGCCCACAATCCACCGATGGGGTGTGTGGGGATGCACACAACCGCGAAACCTCAAGAAACAATAGCTTCCAAAATCAGAAGCAGCTGGGCACAACAAAAAGAAGCCCAGCAAATGCACACAACCGCGAAACCTCAAGAAACAATAGCTTCCAAAATCAGAAGCAGCTGGGCACAACAAAAAGAAGCCCAGCAAAGCAGCATATTGTGTGGACGGACGTTAGATTATTCACAACAACAATCTGCCAGAAGACAGCATAGACCGAATACAGGACTGGCTGCAATAGAGATGCCATCCCTTAGAAGCCCGTGGATGATAAATTCTGTTTCCATTTAAACATCAGCAATCTGACATTAGGTGGCATCCAATAGTAGCAAGCCTAGAATTAAAATAACCCAAAGGCCAAAGCTGCTAAGCAATTGAACTTAAGAATTCCCGATGGTTGGGTAACTTGTTTATGCAAAACTTGGCTCAAAGTCAAGGTGTAACGTGAAAAAGATAGGTAAATTTTCTTAGTGAAACACCTAAGGCCAAAAGAAAATCAAATCTTTGTTTTCCTAGAAAAAAATGGCGATTCCATTCCAATGAGAATGGAAATTAAATTTTCTTAGGTGTTGAAGGACTCCATCGATGATGAACTTCTGCTGGTCATCCTTTAGATTTGCAAGTGCAGTCTTCGTAGCACTTCATTCTTCGACAATGTTTCCATATCCGTTGCCCAAATTCCATAATTGTGGCCATTTAGGACCACAGGCTTTGGCTTGGAATTCATAATGCCCATCTATTGATCTAATCCTAGATGTAGTTTGCAAGTCGAAACCCTAATTGAATCTACCAGATAGACCCTTCTCATCAATAACGTCAATAACCACCAAAGACTTGTAGACAATAGGTTAGATCTCAAACCACTAGCTTTGATGCCATGTTGGAGAATTAGAGGTAGGTAGATGATAGAGCTAGTATTCCAAGAGAGAGGTGGTGTCTAGAGATGCAATTACAATACTTAAGCACAACAGACTCACAGAGCATAGATCAACATAAAAAAATGTAAGAAACCAAAAGATTGTTAGCTTTTAGGTTACTCCATAAATGTTTACACCATGTTTCAGAGTGCTTCATGAGATTTTGAGGTACATGCTATATGTTCAAACCCTGGATGGTTTGTGATGGATTTGCACATGGGAGATGGCTTAATCATTGGTTGCTTGACCTCAGTTGGGTGCTTGCTTGGTAGTCTTCCCTAGGGCGTTGGAGATCCCCTGAGAGCTTGGGTGATGTTTACACCATGTTTAGGGGTGCTTCATGAGATTTGGGGTACATGTTGTATGTTCAGCCCCTGGATGGTCTGTGATGGGTTTGCACATGGGAGATGGTACGTGATGGATTTGCACGTTGGAGATGGCTTACTCATTGGTTGCTTGACCTCAATTGGGTGTTTGCTTGTTAGTCTTCCCTAAGGCGTCAGCGATCTCCTGAGAGCTTGGGTGACGTCCTTCATGGTGGTCACATGGAGATGGTTGCTTGCTTGGAGAATGCCCTACTTAGTAGGAGGAGCGTTTTTCATCTTGGAGGAGGGCATTGGACCCTAGACATCACAAGGTAGCTTGAATTCTTGTATGGAAGGCTTGGAGTTGGATTGAGGATGCCTAGGTTGTGATAATGTTCATGTAGGGGAAGTGGGAGTACATGGTTTAGGATTGATGGAGCCTTTGGGAGCTTTTATGGGCGTTTGACACATCTCATGGAGCACCCTTGCATTTAGAGCCCTGCTTGTGGATGAGATCACCTTAGAGCTTAACATGTGTACTCTTGTAGTGTAGCACTCCACATGTGTGAGCCTAAATTTGTTATTGTACTTTGCTTGAAAGAGATAAGGCCCACATATGTATTGTTGCCCTCCCTTACCTCTCATATATATAGAGGAAGGGGAGAGTCCTTTAATTCATCATCATCATTATACTCTTCTCTTTGTACTTGTCTTCTTGGAGTGATTCGCTAGGGTACATGAGGAGACCCTAGGAGAAGTTATAGAAGGGAAGGAGGCATCTTTGTTGAGCTTGCTCTTGTGACCATGATTTATGTATATGGATTTCATCTTTATATATATTAAGGAAGTTTTCATATGCCCAGTATTTGTGTAATTGTAGATTTGATTTTGAACCATCTATATTTTTCATGCTCTGTAATTTCCAGCTCTATATGCTTTGTTGATTCGACACAGTTAATGGTGAATACGTTAAGTGATTTAACATTATAATTGAAGAATATAAGGACAGATTTATTGTTGTTTTTACAAATGCCATTATTGTTTTTATATTTATTATATGCATATGATAAGATTGTCTTGGAGGGTTCAAACATTTTGGAACACATTGGTATCTTTTCTCTTGAATTGTATGGTGGATTAGGGTTGTTAAGAATTGAAATATAGTCTATTGTTGCTATTGTTTTGTTTATATTTTATAACAGACCCAAGGATGAAAATTCATAGCATTAAGATCCAAGAAATTGCTAGGAAAGATGTGAATTTTTTGTTTTTCATTAGAACTCTTGGATGCAAAAATTTCAACATAAGGTTCAAGCTTATGTGGCCAAGATCACTCTAGTTGTAAGAGGGAGTTTGTATTTCAACTGCAAATTACCTAGAGAGGTATTGATTTTGTTTGAGATTGTTGGGTGTGATGCCCTAGGTTGTTTGAGAGAAGTACCTTGACCCTTGGAACGGTTGTTTTTTCTTCATATTGCAGATTTCTAGGATGGATATGGCTTTGGTCTTTTGCTTGCTAACATTGTGTCTAGTGTCGGATGTTATAGTGGTGTTCGACTAACACAAAGTATTTCCAAAAGATCAAACACCTTAAGCAACTGCTCACACAAACAAATCAGAGATCAACATATGTTTTACGTGGTTAAAGCCCTCAGAGAGGGAAACAATCCACGAGTCCACGACCCCAACCAAATAGCTACTTGAGGCAATATATTAAAGCAAAGGAAAATATATTACATATGAGTTTCTCACAATCGACCATCAAGCAAATAACCCTCCATGCTCTTTAAATAGAGATCATGGATCAGTTAGGTGTTAAAGCCACATATTAATAGTTGTTAAGATCGAGGTGAAGATGAATTGTCGAATCAATCTATGTCTAGAACATATTGTGACTGTTGGATTACATAAGTGTAATGTCCCCAAATTTTTGCTATGGACCACATTGGACTAGGCGGATGCATTGGCCTAACTCACTTGGTAAAGTCATGAAAAATTATCAAGGTGGTGATGTGGGTCAAATATTTGTATAGTTGATGTCCAAATTATGAAATGATGCAACATTAGGCAAAATTGGACAAGGAGGGTGCATAAGGAGGTTGAGTTGGGCCCCACATGAGTTGTACCTCCCTCAAATTCGAATTCTAATGTGGAAATTGACATAATTGGGCAAGGAGGGCGCATTAGTGGAGGAATGAGTCCAAATATGTGGTGTAAGTCCCTTCCAAGGTGGAAGGAATCCTATCTTGGAGGCATCTCATGGGTTGTAACTCCTCGGGCTAAAAATAGAAAATCTATGACAACCTATGACATATATGACTACTTATGACAAGTATCAGGTCCTATGACAGCTTATGACAACCTATGACATGTTGCAGGTCCTAAATTTAGCCAAGGAGGGCGCTAGAGGAGAGGGGTGGGCCCACATGCTAGTGTAACTTCCCCAAAATAATCCAAGGCTCTCTAATTTGAATTTCCAAGGTAGATGAAGTTATTATTTGGCCAAATAACATTAGAGAGGAAGTAAATGAGTCCCAAGGTGTCATTCTCTCATAAAAATAACATTTACTATTTTATTAAATATTTGTGAGAGAATTCTAGAATTAGGGGGAAATGCTCCATGAAGATTTATAAAAAGGTTGAAGACACAAGTGAAGGGGCTTTTGGCCATTTGAATTTTGGTATTAGAGAGTCATTGAGAGCTTCTCAAGCTTGGGAGATGTGCGCCTTGCTATAGAATTAGTTTTGGTGGTGAAAGATTCCACCCTAGCTAGCAAGAGAGGAGAAATCACTCAGATTTCTTAATTGTGCTTCATGTGAATGAGAGGTGAGGAGGAATTACTCAGATTTATCAAGTGAGCTTCAATTGATGCAGGTTTATATCTTGTTGTATTGTTGGTTCGAATTCGTCTACAAGTGTTTGTAATTTCAAGTTCTAGCAACAGAGGTTTATGGTGTTTTTCGTGCATTTTGGTGTTGGAGTTGTGGGTTCTTGCTTGAGGAGGGCGCACCATTGGATCCATTTTCACTTGCAAAGATCATTCTTGGGAAGTATATGACTGCTATGTGACAGAGGGAGCAATTTGGGAGGCTGGTCTATCATTTGGAGGTGTTTCTTGTTAATTTAGAGCTTGGATTGGTGAAGGAGGGCTGGAATGAAGGTTCTGGTTTCGACACTTCTAAGCATTTCTGGGATGTGTGACCCATTCCATTGCATTTAGAGCGTTGTTTCCAGTGGGAACACTTTTTGTTTCATTCAAAATGGTGTTCGAATGACTGAGATGCAACCATTTTATCAGATCTACTCCATTTTGTATCTCTTCCAGTAGAGGTTCAAACTTGTACAACTGTAATTGAGTATTTCATGAGTTTCAAGCTATGTAAGAGCCATGTATTGTTGTAATCAGTGTCATTACTATTCCCATACAGTTAATAATAAAGATCCAATTGTTTTCTCCATATGGTGTTCATATTTGAGTAACCAGTGATTCCATGTATAATTCTTTCTCATGTGGTTATGCCATTTACAGTACTGATTCTAAAACTTTAATAGAAGTCCCCTGTGGTCTATTATTGAGTCATTTATATTTGTTTGGATGTATTTGAGTCTTATTGAAGCTGTTTGGAAGGATAAAGGTCCATTAGGAGGTGTTTGGGTCAAGTTGAAAAAAACTAGTATTCCTATGTGGGGGAAATAGAGCTAGTTTCTCACTAGTCTTGAGAGGGTGTCTTTCATACTTCTTTGGAAGTTCTCTGGAGTCTATCAGTCGGTCAGATAGTTTTATTTGAGTCTATTTGAGTCCATTAAACTGATATTGGGAGAATTCAAGTCACTCTGGTAGTGTTTGGGAAGAGTTGGAAACCCCATGTTCGGTGTGGCCAAAATTGAACTAGTGTTCCTAGTTTCTTTACCAGCTTCCAATTTTATATCAGATGTGATTTGGGACACATATCAGTGGACTTTAAACACATTAATGAGTTGCACACCTTTAATTGACATCATAAATACACATACACTCCATTGTTGTTGAATGAGAACATCTCCTAAGCCTTCATAAGCCACTGTTTGGGAAAAATTTGAAAATCAACATAATTAAAGTTGGAACCTTGGAGATAATATTCCTAATTTTTGATTGGGGATGTTACAATAAGCATACTAAAGAAACACATTATACCAAGTTGATTTTAACTATCTCCCAAGTGTCTAAATCTCTGAACATGTGGACAATGGAGCTTTGAGACACATGGAATATGATAGGTCATTATTTAGTAGGTTTCAAGAGCGAAAGGGAGGCATGAGTGTGGATCTTGGTGATGATGCTACTTTTATCTAGTGAGAGGAGTTGGTTCCATTTCCTTTTAGATGCCTTCAGTTGATGTTCTTGAGTTGTGTGATGTTCTATTTATTCTTGGTTTGAGGAAGATTCTTCTTTCAATTTCTTGTATGGCATATGTATATTGGAGAGGTGCATTTGAGCGACAACAATGCACCATTAATGTTTGTTGTCTAGCTAGTTTGAGGACTTTGGCTAGAGGGGTGAGAGAGGGTGGTCTTTACAGGTTACTTGCTAATCTAGTGGCACTTGTACATTCCAGTGAGAGGGTGGATGAACCTTCTAGTTTTGAGGGGCTTGAGAGCATATAGGAGGGTGGTCTTTACAGGTTACTTGCTAATCTAGTGGCACTTGTACATTCCAGTGAGAGGGTGGATGAACCTTCTAGTTTTGAGGGGCTTGAGAGCATATAGGAGAGCCAAACTCTTTAATGAGGGTGAGAATACCGTATAGAGGAGGTATGTTAGTTATATTGCATTGATTTCTTTTGTCCCTAAGCTTTCCAATTGTCATGGGGGGGAGAGGTGTGATGCTTGACAAAGAATGTTATTGAGATTGATTCTAGGATTGTAGTTGATGGGAGTATTATAGAGTACATGGATAGGGTTGATGGATTCTCTTAGATAGATGGAGTTGTCGATGATGCCACTCTTGCCTCAACATTTTCTTAGGATGAGGAAGTTGACCTAGTTTAGATTGTTTCAATTGCTAGAGTATTTGAGGTGCATGAGAGGGATTCTCATCCATTGGAAATCTAAAGATTAGGGTTCTGAGATGAAACCCTAATTGTACTTTGAGAAGAGAAGGAGAAGAGGATACATATTCCTTACCTTGGAGGACATGCTTGTGTGATGCTAGCTTGTAGGAGTTCCTTGGTGTGAGCTAGGGTCTTCATTGTTTTCGTAGCTAGGGTTTTGGAGAGTTAGAGGATTGTAGTAGCCTTGTGATAAGGCTATGCTATGTACACAGATTTAATCTTTATATAGATTAATGAAGTTTACTCTTGTCTAATACTTATGTGATTGTAGAATTGATTTTCAACCATCTATATTCTTCATGTTTTATAATTTCTAACTCTATATGTCTTTTGTGTCCTCAAGTCAAGCATGAGCCTCCATGTAAGCAACCAAGTGTTCCAGTGCTTAACCCCTCCTAAATGCCCAAAGCTCCTACAAGTAGGTTTTTTTCTCCAGCAAGCAACCAACCAAGCCCTCCATGTGCATCTCATGAATAATGTCACCATGACACATAGGTCTCCACCTCCCAAAGAAGTGCACCACATAAGCATCAAGTTAAGGTAGAGTAATCCACTAGTAAGCAATCTCCAATGTGTATGTCTACTACAATACAACCAAGGGTGGTCAACACACCATGATGTCACCATGCCACATAAGTCTTCAAATTCCTAAGGACATGTGCCGCATAAGCATCAAGTCAAGGTATATCAATCTACAAGTAAGCTATCTCTAATGTTTATGTTTGCTACAATACAACCAAAGGTAGTCAACACACTATGCACATCATATCACATGAAGCATCCCCAAGCATGGTGTAAACACTTTGGGAGCAACCCCAAAAGCTAATAGATGGTTTGTTTAGCTACCAAAAAGTCTAGATCCAAGGGGCAATTGCTTGTATGGTTCTCTTGAAAATCTATTGTTGTAGAGGGGTGCTTTAAAAGTTTAAACAAGTGCTCCAAAAAATTGACTAAAAAAGGAAGTAATCCATTGAGTAGACCTTGAAGAGCCCCCTTATTTGATGAACTATGCATGAATGATGACAAGCTTTATAGTAAGCAAGGCTAGGCATTTCTGGCCCAAGTATATTGAAAAATTGGCCAATGACCCTTAAGTCTTAGGAAATATAAAAATATTTTCCATGGGCCCTATAATACACTAGCTATTGGACATTGGAAGATAAAGTGTTCTTCAATCTCAAACTCATATAAGGAAAGTTCACAAATCCACTCCTCTCTGGGGATATAGTGTTTTGCCTTTACTTTCACTTGATCAAAGGAAATCTTGAGCTAGTCGAAGGTAATCTATGTTTATGCAACCAATGAAAATGAAGGTAGTTTGGGCAAATAACAAGTCCATAAAAATATGGAGAGAAATGATTAGTTTGTATCAATGGAACACTGTAAGGGGGCAATCTAATAGGTCTATTCTTAACCCCCATAAACAAACTTTGTACTAAACTTGTTGAGAGGAGGGAGAAGATTGTTGGGGGGATGGCGGGCATCCAAAGAGAATTTGTACCAAGGGTCCTGTTATCACCTAAACTGTAGTTACCCCTATGGATATATCCAATCATGGATGGCAATAGGGAAGGGCAACTCAAAAGGTGCAACCACGATCACCTCGACCTCCAATATATATGGTTGTCACGCCAGTCGAGGCAACCTTCACTTTATGTTATCTAGCCCAAACAACAAAGGGGGAGACCCGATCTACTCCCGACAGGAGAGATCAAAACCAAGACACCAAATCAGGGTATTTCTAAGTGAAGTTAGGTGTATGGTTTATCCTAAACCTTAGGATGAAGTCACAAGCCAAGTGAGGGGTTCAATGAGTATAGCTTTGGTCTATAGTTGATGTGAGAGTGACTTGTAATGTTTGAAATGAGACCTAGGGTTAGAGTACTAGTTCAATGTTGGAAAATCCACTGCCTTGGGAACTGTATCCAATGCAGGGTAGTTTAGGGGTTGTAATGGGGCTAACTAGTACAAATGACAAGTTTGACCGTGATATATGATGGCTTCAAGGGTTTGGTTCACCATGCAAAGGTCAAACCACAAGTTAATCCAACCATCTAGGAAAGTCGAATTGACTTGGAGAGAAACCAGTGCCTTGGGAATTGGGATAATGGAGTCAAAGTAGGGTTGACTTGTGGTTCAAGACTCCTATGGCATGAGACAAGTGGGCGATTAAGGTCTTGATGAATGAATAGGTCTAGATCTAGGTTTTGACTAAAGTGGACCACAATCCCTTAAAATAAGGAATGCTATCCCCAAGGCAAGATTTGACAAGATGACACACTAGACCTAGGTTTTGAATTTTTCCGGTTCCAAATCTCCAAAAATCTCAAGTACCCATGTCCTAGAAGTGAGTCAACTCACTTCTCCAAGGTGGTGCGACTTTACCCAAGGAGGCCAGAAATGTGGGTTAGGTGGGTCAAAACAAGTCCGATGACATCCAAACTTTAGATCCGGGTAGGTTAGTCAAGTAGGAGTATGGATCTATAATTTCACGGCAATCCGACGGCTAGATCTTACTAGATCTGAGTTTGAATGTACCAAGTGGTCCAAAATGGGGATTGAATCCCTTAAAATGTGGAATAGGGCCCACAAGGTGAAAATCAGAAAAGTGACAATCTGGGGGTAGGTTATTGGATGTGTAGATTATGAATCAAGTGGAATCTCAACTACCCACGTACTAGATCTAGGTCAACCTGCCCAAGCTAGGAAGTGTGCCCTTGCTTGGAGAGGCTAAATGCCTTGGGAAGAGGGTCAAATAGAGGCCAATCCTCACCAAACTATAGATCCGGGATGCCGTGGATACTATAGAGGTGGGTTTTAAATATCTTACCCAAAAAGCCACTAGATCTTAGTAGATCTGAAAAAATGTAAAAATGGGGGTTTTGATTAATTAGGGTTTTAAATATTTTAGACAAGTGGATAGATCATGGAGATAGAACTTACCTTGAGATCATACCTGAGTAATGTGAATGAGATGCCTTGATGTTGAGGAAGATTCCCGCAGAGATCAAATGAGAGATTGTTGATTTTGCTTGCCAAATTGATGCCCTAGCCCACAAGTGCGCCCTCCTCTACCTGTCAATCCAAGGAAAATCGATTTCAATCAGAGAGGTCAAGTATGGAGGAAATACAAGTAAAATGAAATGATAACATAGAATAGAAGGTCCTGGGACAGTAATACTCCCTGTTACCAACGAAGAGATCCAAAGAAGTAGGGAGAGTCTTCCCCTACCAATACTTCCTCCTCAAAGCAAATCAGCCTCCACCTGTAGATGCAAAAAACGTGGTACAAAAGATATGGCAAACAAGATCTCCAATAACTCAGTGTAAAGGAAGAACCAACGAACGAACACCAAAAACATTCACCACAATACTGGAGATAGATGCAATAATAATTTTCTATTCCAATAATCTAGAGCCACAAGTCCCCTTTACAATGAGAGGCTCTCTCCTTTAAATAGGAAGGAGAGGCACCAAAACCCTAACCACTTTTTGAATGAGTGGGTAAGATTAAAAGATACAAATGTCTAATCAATGGTTGAGATGAGCTTAACAATAAAATACATGGATCACTAATAAAATATTATGTGAGTGGACAAAATCGCTCTAGAAGAGGGGAATCCCACCAAATCATGATGACAAAATATAATAAGGGGCTTATGGTGGGTCCAAGGGGTAATTTTATCCCTCCTTGGTCAATCCCCATAGCACAATAATCATAAAATAATCCTCAATGTACCAAATCGTGCCTCCATGGTCAAATCGTAGGCCTCAAAAAGACCTCAGAAATCCTCAGAAAGTGCCATAAGTGATGGATGCGGGCCCCGATGAAGCTGAAACTGCTGGAGGAGATGTGGAGGACCCTGATCTATCATCACTGATCATCCCATGCCATAACATTGCCTCAGTAGCCCAAATCGATTTCCTCAATAGCCATTTCTACCAATCCTGAAATGCCTCGGGAAGCGTGAAACTGCCCCAAACTGCCTCCTGGAGTGCCTGCGCTGTCAAGGTGAGGGCACCAGAGTGTCCGGGAGGGGGGTAATATGGTAAAAACAAGTGGCTGGACCACCCCCTCCATCATCAGCGCCCTAGGTCAACTGGATAAAAATCACATCTGCTTTGACAGGGCCTCCGACAGACCAAAACTGCACTGGGATAGCCTACTGAGGCTCAATCATCACTGTAAGTGCCCGGAACTGAAAACAAACTGTCTCATTGGACTCAGAAGGTCCAAATCCATCCAAGATGTGTACTCATACACCATATGAGTCTCTGCATGATCAAAATATATATCCAATATATCGGAACAGAGCCAATAATAATAATCTGTAAATGATCAAATAATGCTGTAAACCAAGAATTATCATCATAACCCTGTAGCTGCTGCATAGAATCATCATGTATGTATACATAGACCATATATCATCTATCCAAGTCATCATAAGGTCCAACCATCTCATGTCCTCTGGTTGACTATGGTCAAACTAGGCCTAACCAAATCAACATGACCCAATATAACTCAGACCATCATCATAAGCTGCTGCAAAGTGTCCAAGGTTAATGCATGCTCTATAACTTATTCAAATAACAATTATAACACAAAGTAGTCATTACTGGCGATCTAAATCCAAATATATAATGTCATTAATTATTAATATTACTCAGACCAGACTTTCAAGATCATACTCACTTCATAGCTGTGATCAATTTGCTCGTGAAGGGTGAAGGTTAAAATGACTGGTTAGGCTAAGGGATGACTTGACTGACTTAACTTTGTGACACTTTGGCAAGGGAAAGGGAATACACACCATAGTATATACTGAATGAGCAACAACACAGGGAATGGCGGTGTCTCACAAATGGATGAGTTGTTCAAAGAGGGTTTATTCACCTTTAACAGATGCGCACAATCCATAATACAAATAAGACCAGCAATTGTTTAGATATAGCATTTAAGTTCCATTGCTTTTTGGGCCTGAAGTTTCCATAGCCTTGATCTATGTGTGTTTATAAACACATTGCATAGATTTACATTTATTTTAGGCTTTCTGCTGCAGGTGTGTTTTTAAGGCACTTGTTTACCTGAGCACTTTTAGGTGTGTCATGGACAGCTTGTTTACCTAGGTATTTATTTTTTCCAAAAGATATAACATTTTATTTTCATGGCCATTTTCATTTGGCATGCCTTTCATTCATGTGTGTTTAGAAACACATTGCATGAATGGGCTTTTCATACAAGATATAGCATTTAATTTTTTCCAGACTTTGTATTCATGGCAGCACTAAAAGTTTCAGGTTTAGCCAACACAACTTTAGTGACTAGGGGGAATTCACAAGGAACTCCAACTCACCATAGGTAAGTTTTGTCACCAACTCAAGGCCGAGACACAATAAACAGGGAAGCTCATCCAATACAGAGGCTACAGTGGGGAAAAGATCCTCCATGTCACTAGTCAAATATTAAGTCAGGGTGATAAACTAAAAGGTAGGCCATGGATGGATGGAGACAATGAATGATGGAACCGACACTAGCAAGCCAAGGTATGGTTGAATGATCACCTCTATTCTCCCTAAGGAGGGTAATACCAATGAGTATGAATAGTGAACTTCTAAGTCTGAGTAGGGACAATAATATATATATAATAAGATCAACCAGGTCCACATATCTATATGATCGCCAGATCATGATACTAAGTGCTAAGACATGCTATAAGAATAAATATAAAAGCAATATAACCATGACACAATGATATACCTGCTGAGTCAGATACCTGACTGCTCATCAACCTGTACCATCATCTGTCCTCTGAAACTGCTGCTGTAACTCTGGGCACTACTGACTGCTCTGTACCAATGGTATAATGGCTACATCGGTCATCTCTCTGAGTATCCTGAGACTCAGTCATGGCATGGGGAATAAACACTGCTGTCCACAATTTGATAGTGATCCAATATAGATGCTCATCTCAGCATCTCAAATGTAAGGGAACTGGCTGAATAGTGTACTGGAATCAGAAAAATAATGTATGGTAGCCCTGCTACTATAAATGTGGTAACAGGTCCAGGTCCAATATAAATATCAATTCTTTGTAAATGTGAAGAGTCTACTAAGGAATAGTCATTTTGACTAGAAGTCTAGAAGTCGTAAGCTTCTTTGAAGATTAAAGTGTTGAATGTGGGCCTCTGCTCCTCGAGGTTGAGTCTAGCATCTTACCAAACTGTGTGAAGGTAGTCAATGAGTTTTAAGAATGGCTTGAGATGAAGAGGATAGGCATTGAATTCTTCCTCCATTAGACACTGTTGAATAATCACCATCTCTGATATGTCCAAGAAAACTTGTTTGGTCCCTCTCAATCCATGCCCATCAATGAGTTTGAAGTGGCTTGAGATGAAGAGGGTGGGCACTACATTTCACTATACATTGTTGAATAATTACAATCTATGATATGTTGAAGAAAACTTGTTTGGACCATCTCAATCCATGCTCACTTTGTGTGTCCTAGACCAAGACCCCAAACCTCTAAATCATAAAGTACTGTACGTTTCATGATTATAACAAAAAGCTTCGTCTTTGAAAAAGGTACTATGGAAACGAATTTGGCAACCATGACTTTTGAAAATGGGAAGGGAAACATAACCTTTGTGTAAAGTGGCATCTAGATGTTGGCTACATGTTGAAAAAGGGATCCCTAGATACGTTTAAGATGTGGAGGTTTCCATTTAATACTCCTTGAAAGAGAAATGAAACATATAGAGGGCCTCTTGGGTAGGTTGAAACTTGAAGCCCACTGTGATCATTGTTATGTTAAGATTAACTATCAGTTGCCTAAAGTCATGGAACTAGGCTTGACTCAGGTTTCCTTTGTAACTATTGAGTGGAAGAAAAAAGGGCAAGACCCTACCATAATGAGAGGTGAAATAAAGACATGGTGCAGAAGGAAATTATCCTTTCTTGTGTAGTCCAACTGACAAACTGTGTAAGCTCATTGGTTGAAATCTGAAACAAGGTTGGCAAATAGGGGTGCCCTTGTTTCGCACCTATTCTTTTACTTGAAAAGTCAAAACTAATGTGTTGCAACCTATACATTCTTATTAGAGCTGCTTCAAGAATCTTTTGAAATTCCACAAAAAGCTCTGTTGAAGCAAGCTGTGAGTTAAGTTAACGATCTTGTCTTTTCCAAACTACTATAGACACTTAATTTTGGCATTGTGCTAAAAGGGGCAAACATATAGAATTTGATTAGAAGCAGGGCTAGAGTTGCATAGATACAATTTGCACAATGAAATAAAATGAGATTACTCCTTGAATGTCCTTGATCACATCTGTTATTAAAAGAAGTTTTAGCATGTGAATGATATTCAATTTGGGCTTGTTAGATGCATTTCCTTGGAAAAATATATACTTTCCAAGTTTCACAATACGAGGAAATGGGTTTGGGTTTTCGAAAAGGAAACACACTGGAGATGTGACCCCTCAAAAACTTGGAAATAAGGAAACATGATATATATATATATATAAAATGCTTTCATAAAAGTTCCAATATATTGTGCTATATATATATATATAATGCTTTCCTTCAAAGTTCCAATATAATGTGCTGTTTATAAAATAACATTATAAATAGGATTTCACTCTCAAGAAAGAAAGAAGCATTGATTATTGAAGAGAGAATCCCAAACATATGGAAATAGAGAAGTCCTCAGACATAAAAATCCAAGTTGTGGAGAAAGGAATCAATACAGATCCAATCAATGTAGCAATTCGGAAGGATGCAAATCTAGTTGAAGTAGGAATATCTTTAGATGTTGAAGTACAAGCAAAGGGAAATCCAAACTATGTTACAAGGGCACCTTATCTATATCCAAACCAGAAAGGCTGATACTTTAACCAATCGGTATATCAACATTCTTTTGAACAAAAACAATTGACCTATATTCTGAGGAATATATTAATGCCAGTATAGTTGGATCTTAAAGTAGAAGTCATCTTGGAACCACAATTCAATAGGTTCTGTTATCCACTAAGTTGCACTTAGGGGATTTCCAGTGAGCCACCAAGGATCATAACAAGTCAATTTGTTCCCATTCAGTGCTCAGAAGTTCCATGGTTTCATCAGGACCAGTTGTGGTTCCTTTTTTCTTTTTCACATGTTCACACTTGCTTGGGGGAATTGTAATAAATGATGTAGCATGGTGGTCCTTTGTAAAAGGGCTTGGCCTTCTTGGGGCTTAGTCATCAAACTAATCACCCTTGAGTGTTTTTTCCCTTGTTAATTATGCGACGCTTTTTAGCGATACATAATTTTTGATTTTTTCACTCAAGACCCTCGAAAGCCGGGGTGGTGAAAGTGATAATCATGCCTTGAAAGGGTTATAAAAGCCTAGAGTCTATGTATAATACCATGCTAGTCATAGTCCCAAAGTCTTGTGAGCATGCGCTAAGTCCCCCCTAGGATTTTTTAATTTTCTAGTTTTTTAATAAAATCATCGATAAGGTGTATTTTAATTGTAAAATTTCAAAGTGTCATAAAAGTATGGCTAGGGGACCAAATTTGTCATGGGGATGCTCATTTTTGAAGCTAGAGCCCCCACTTAACCCCTTGACACACTTTTCATAAGTTTTGAGTGATTATTTATCACTAAAATGAAAATCTCTCCAAAAAAAAGCAAAAATTCAATTAAAAATAGAAAAAAGTGAAATAATGGAGAAAACAACATCCCTAAATCAGGGGAAACTTGTCCTAGACATGTTCCAGTCCAACTAAAGATCATGTTGGAGCATCTTGGGGACCAAATAAAGCATGTGGGAGTTAGTTTGAAGAGGTGGCGAGTTTGCCTCCTTAGAGAAGCGCGTGCCCTCTCTCATGAGGGGGACGCATTTGATGTGGTGGTGAGTTCTTATGCGATGGAGGGAGCATCAAAGGAGAGGTGGCGCACCTCTTGCTGGGCGGCAACTGCCTCTTGTTTCGAACTCAACCTCTCTCCCTTGATTCCCTCAAGAGTGCGCCCTACCTTTCCCTCTTTGAGTGCGCCCTCCTCTTCCTCTTTGGGCTATAAAAGCAAGGCCTTCTCCTCCATTTGATAGAAGCAAGGAACATCTGCTCCTGTAATGTATTGTTGTTATCATTTGAAGAATAGAGTTGTGGCTTTGGAGGTCCAAACTGAGCAAGACTTCTCATAAATGTGAATGTTGGGCTCTAATCAAGGTGATATTTAACTAGTTGCTTTCTTCTTTTACACGTTTGCAAATTTACTATCTAGCTTAGAAGGCCATTTCTGGCTCATAGAGTAAACATTTAAAGGCTTAAATTGTTTACTTGTGTTTGATTTTCATAGATTAAAGAGTAACACACTATAGTTGGTAATACTTATGTTCTTTTTATCTCATTTAATTAACCGCACTAGATTGATCTCACTTGTTTAAAGATTTTTGTAGCTTGTAGATCATCTTAGGTGAAGGAGAAGTGGGAGCTCGGTTGCATCCCTTTTTCTCTTCATATAATATTCTGCTTCTAATGCTGCTTGTATTCCAAGCATCTCCACATCCTCACAAGGATTTAAGCTGGAGCTTGAGATCCTTGCTTTTCTCTTAAAAAATCAGACTCTCTCTTTAAAACAAGCTTAGATCTCTTTAAAAAGTTTATCATACATTTCTTAGCTTGGTCATTTTTCTAGATCTGAAAGTGCCTTTACTTGCAATCATAAGCTTAGATCTAGTTCCATTTACTTGGTACTTAAAGTAGTATAGTTTCTCTATTCTTTATGAGTGTTTGGTTGTATAATCGTTTATGTATTTTAGTCACTAATCCACTAATCTTCCTTTAGTTTTCTGGTTTTTAGCAGGTTGAAAGAAAAAGAGGAGGAATTGTGGGCTAAAACGTCCATAAAGTGAACCATTTAAAGCACCAAAACCCATCTCCTATTCCTATTCTTCTTCTCTCATTCTTCTAGCTTTATTGTAAGCCTTTTTGATACATTTTTCAGGGATCAAAGGAATTTTCTTTCAAGAAACATTGTACAAAAACATCAATAAAAAGCAAGTGGGATTTAAGGCTCCCACAACCCCTTCCCTCATTTGGGGGAAACCTATATCTTTTGTTTTGATTTTTTGCTTTAGAGTAGTTTTGCTTTTATTTCTTTCAATAAGTTAGATCAATCAATCTTTTGCTTTCTTTATTTCTTTTGCAAGTAAGTAAGCGAACCCGACTCATTGCCACGAATTATGCTCTCTCCACCCCCCAAAGGGTTTGCCGATTAGTGGTGGATGACCAGAAAGTGACACATAGTCTGTGGTTTTAGTATAACATCTCTCTGCTTTAAGTTCATTTGCTTACTTTGCACTTACAATTATTTTTAGTTGTTTTAAATCGGAATAAACATTTGTTGCAAATTTCGTGTATGCTCTTTCCCTCTGCGGGTTTTGCCTAGTCATTGGGAAACTAGAAACGATTTGCAACACTTCTTTAATCTTCCACATCTTAACTTAAATAACTCACAATAATAAAATAAACCACCTTTAACATAACGAAAATCCGGCATTGTCGAAACTTGCTTCTTGTGGGCAAATTTTGCAAGGAAAGTGGGAACAACTAGAAAGTGACCACAGGGCCCCGTCAGGTTACACCCTCGTTTGGTGTAGTGTTGGACATCCCCCTGCGACTCCATCTAGCCCACATGTTTTTGTGCAAAGCCACATTTAGTGAAATCCGGACATATTCCCAAGTGCCTTTTGGTATATCGGGAATCCCCTTCCCCTATAACTCACTCATCATCCTAATAATCTAAAACTGATCAAGACTCCATCGCAAAACATTTACAATTTTGTCTCAGCAGCACAGTGTTTTATTCGTTGGCACCGATCTCCATTAGCAACAATACTTTATATTTGCTTAATATCAGTTCATTGTTGTTGCTTAATCCTTATACGTTGATGCTATTTTTTACATGCTGTTGAAGTATTTCTTATTTTTGCAATAATCTTGATTCAGTAATTCACTTCGAAAAACTCCTAAAAAACTCCTAAAAAACTCCTAAAAAACTCACTTCCATCCTTAATGACTAAAACATTGAGAAGAGCCTTAGCAACTCTTTTTTAGGGACCACCCCCTTGGCTTCGTTAGGAGTTTGCCTAAACGGAGGAGTTAGGATCAGGTGACGGCACTTGGCTCGAGACTTGCCCCCAAGGACACACCTAGCAGCTTGAAGATTTCTGCTGCACTAACCCCCAGGTGCGACTCTAGCGGCAACAGGTTCTTTCCAAGAACCCGGCGGCAAGTGGACTCTGTGCACCATCTGACAAACATTGACACAGGCTGAGGTCCTAAAGGGGGTTTCCACCATTGAGTTAGATAACATGGATCTAAAGGCTAAACATGATGTGATCATCTTCTTTCTGCATAAGTTTCCATATAAAAAGTGCTATGATCATGGTTGCAGATGAGGGATGATAGAGAGTGCCGAGAGTCTTTAAACAAACAATAATACCTGCTCAATTTTAAATCGTGGTTTGAGTGGCATCATGCATGACATTTCCCACCTTGGATGAAGCTACACAGAAGCTAACTAGACAAAAGCAAAATACAGCACACCCCAAATAGGGTTGAATTCTGGAATATCTAGTCACTCTAGCAGTTTCAAGGTTTGACAAGCTGTCTGAAACATGAGTGACTTTTTTTAGTCAACATCACCTCAACTTTGGCTATGATACCGATGCCTGAGTGAACTATTTATTTTGTTGTGCCAGGGACAAACCTGAAAATGATTGTTTCTTCTCAATGCATTTTTCCTTGTAATTCGTCATTTTGTAACAAATTCTTTCAACTTGATTAGTTGTTTCAACTGTTAAATGCTAAAGGTTTTATATTGTGCATTTGTTGATGGTTCTTTCTGTCTGAAACATAGGCTGCCTTCACTTATACTTATGATGCTCTTGTATTTCTATGGATTTTTACTTCTCTTTTACAGGGTAAAGCAAATGCAAGGGCCTGCACCTCATACACAGCTGGATGCGGATCTTGCTGCTGGTATGGGTATGCCTGACAATGGACCAAAATTGCAGGATACTATTTTCTCTATGTCAAATTGACTGTGGGTAAGCATCTGTGTGAGGCAACACTTTGCTAGCTATAATAGAAATCTCGCCTAAATATTAGTGTTCTATGCACTTATCCTAAACCAAAAAATGTTATTCTTGATATTTTGTATGTCAAGAGAAGTGCCTTGTAGTGGACCTAATTTTATGCATTAGATGGAAATAGGGCATGTGTGTGTGTGTGTAACATTTAAATGCATATATTAATTTGAAATGCCTATGTATACAATAGCAGTCATCATATTTGAGGTAGCCCAAATGTGAGGCAAAATCAAAGATTAAACATCAGAAACATAATGAGCCTTTGCATAGGTTTTATATATTTCTGCTGCTGCTACCTCCATTTGTGTTAGTGGGGGTATCAAGCACAGCATCCATTCCCATCTATCCTCTTTCCTGCTCGTTGCTGAACTACACCTTCAAACTTCATTTCTATGAGTGCTATCTGCTGTCCTTAACTCGAGTTCTTCATTTTCTGCACTGATGGCTTTTTCAGTGTTTATCTCAATATCAAACCTCAGTTGAACAATAAAGTAATTTTCTGTTTAAGTTTTTTCCTATGTGATGTTGTTTACTGAATTGCACTTTATTTGTTTTCTATAAGTGCTTTCTACTACCCTTCACTTCAGTTCTTGCTTTATGGTTGGGTTTTTTGCTTAGGCTTTATTTCAGTAGGTAAAATATTAAAATAAAGTTATGTTTTAGGATTTTCGCATGTGAATGGTGGCCACTGGAATGAGACTTTGCCCATAAAAAATGATGAATCTTGTGACATTGCATGCAACTATAGGCAGTCCATAAGTTTAAGAATATCTAGTCTGCGGCATATATAAAGTATTTTATTTCATAGCAAAGAGGAAGAACACTTTGTAAGATTGATGATAAATCATAAAAGTTTTTTAGTTTGTTTTTTGATTGTGGTAACCCTTTAGGGAAGCTATTTATAACATCTGAAGACCTTTATAATAAAGTATAAAATATTATCAAATAAAAAATTCTAAGATTATCAAAGAAATTGTTTGATCCAATTGCGCATGCTGTTTTGTCAAACAATAAATTTTTTAAAGGTTATCAAAGAAATTGTTTGATCGAATTGCACATGCTGTTTTGTACACAAGAAGATTCCAATTGAATGTTTTCCAAATTGACGGATATATTATAGGACCATTATTAGAGTATTTATAGAGATCTCATATCACATGAATCTTTGACCACTTTTTATTAAAATATTTTCTCTCTTTTGATTTGTATTAAATGCTTCCTTTAACTATTAATATAAGGAAATATGCACATATTGGGCACTTATACATAAAAAAGTGGGTTGGGTGGTTGCTACCATAGCTGCTAATGTGTTGGCTTTAAAAGCCTTAAAAGTTATCAAGATTCAAAACTGGTCAAAAGAACACAAGTCCTATCAAAATTGCGCACACACCTATAAAACTATTGACCTTAAAAACCACTATGCATAAAAGCATAAGCAATTATCAAAACTGAACCTGTGGACCCGAAAAATTGGAAATTAGTTGGAACCAGATTGAACTAGAAAAAAATTGGAAAAAAAAAAGTAGCATGGGTACCCATACCCGGGGGTAGGGTACATGTACTCGTATCAGATACCCGTACCTTGTGCTGTTGGGAGCGGGGAGTGGGAGCGGGAGCGAAAAGCGAAATTTTCAAAAGCTTCCGTTTCGGTAGCGTTTTCGGGAGCGTTTTTTATATAATATATATTTTAATATATTTTGATGCATATAAATTAAAAAAAACATGTATTATGCCAAATTAGCTATAGAAAACATCAAAACATAGAATCTAGATATTCATATAACCATTTAGTACACATTGATATAACATTAATGATTAATCATCTCGTCTTCTAGATTCTAGGAGCTATAACTTATAACATTTTTATTAAATGAGCATCATCAAATCATCAATCATCAATCATCAACAACATCAACCTTCAAATTTCAACATATAATATTTGCCATCAAACTAGGCCATAATGTTTACAAAATAGGCCAACTGCCAAAATAAACATGAAAATGAAATACAAAGTACAAAGTACAAAGTACAAACTACTATAAATCTACTAAGCTTTCCGCTTGCCACGAGTAACTTCCAATTTCTTTTCTCGTGTTCTAGGTGGAATAGGTGCTGGTGGAAGTGATCGTGGAACATGAGTAGAAGATGAATGGCCCCCGCGGGCTGAAATTGGACGTTGTGAAGCTAAAGGCAAAACTCCTGCATCCGGAAAGCTGCTTCTGCTTGGGGGTGGCATCTTTGTATGGGTAGTCTGGATTGGATCATCATGATCACCCAATAGTTCAGCCTCCAAGCGCTCTAATGCTATGGCTCCATCCTCCACATTAGCCTCCTCTGGATTGTTGTCCCAAGTCAAAAATGTTCTATCATTCTTGGCCGCCTCACAATAATGGGACAACAACCTCAAGTTGTAGTGCACATAAACCAAGCTTTCTGCGCGATCTACATTTAGCTTGTTTCTCTTTACACTGTCGATGAAGTTGTAGGTGCTCCAACACCTCTCTACAGAAGAGCTATTAACAACCTGTGATAGCACCCTCAGCGCCAATTTATGCAAATATGTGGCTCCAGAGCCATGCATGTTCCACCAATGGATAGGATCCAATCTGTCTCGATCTTTGGTTGCAAACAGCGAACCAAAGCGTTCATGCTCACTTATGTATATGCTCAATTCACTCCGTACTTGAGCAGCAACCTCTGGATCTGTGTGGGGTTTTTTCCTGACTCCACCCCCAGGTGCAGGTTGGGCCAACCAAATTGGAGAATAGTATTTTGGGATGAGGACATATGCAAGGGCATGGAGTGGAACATTTAGATTATCCCACCTTTTGACCACAAGTTTATGAATATGGTCATACAAGACTGCATCTCCTTGCTCAACAATGTCTTTGATTTGACCAAGCATGCTATCCATCTGCTCATATACCTCCCCAATCACCGGCTGATCTGTATCTGCAAAACGAATCATGTTATAAACTGGCTTGGTGAACTGCAGAACATTCCTAACCTGTGACCAAAAATGACCTTCAAGAACGGTGTCCTCCACCTCCTGAAAGTCACTTCTATCCGATGCACTTGCAACTCTGTCTTTCAATTCCTGCCATGGATCACTTGATACCATACTAGCCAATGCCTCTCTTACCTTCAAAAGCCTCCTGAAGGTGAGGTAGTAGCTAGCAACTCTAGTCTTTGCAATCTTCAATAGCTCCAACTTAGAGTGATTGCAAAAAATGTGGTGGGCCATGCTATGATTGGTAATAAATTTGATCATTTTCTTACCTCTCTTGTACAAGGCACCAATCCATCGGTAATTATTGTCCTTCATCTTAACAATATCATGCATCAAAAGGTTCAATGTGTGAACCAAACACCCTGACCAAAATATGTTGGGATACTTATCCATAATGATTGCTCCTGCTGCCTTACAATTAGCAGCATTATCAGTGATGACTTGAATGATATTGTATGGCCCAATCTCGTGAATGGTTTTAAGTAAAGGTTGTGCAATATTAATAGCGGTCTTGTAGCGATCTGAGTAGTCATGGGCTGAAAGGAAGACCGCACCGCTAGCAGAAACGCCAAGAATATTTATCAACGGCTTGCCTTTAACATTTGTCCACCCATCAGATACAATGGATACCCCATAGTTGGACCAATCATTTGTGAACTTTCCAAGAGCACTATTGATTTTGGCTCTTTCCTTGTCAAGTCCCACGGTTCTAGCTTTGTCATACCCAGGGCTTCTGTATCCTTGAGGGCCACCATTGATGGCTTGTACCATTTCATGCCAATAGGGTGAGCGAAGAACATTGAATGGCACACCACATGCATAGAGAAACCTATAAACTTTTGAATCAACATCATCTCTACAACCTTGGTCAAGGAAATCGGATAATGTTCTTCGTATCAAGCTTGAAAAAATCGGCGAAAAATCGCGATTTTTCGGAAAAGTCGCGAGGTCAAACCCTTGCCGAAAAATCGGCGAGTAAAAATCGCGATTTTTTTAAAAATCGCCGAGTCCCGACTTTTTCGAAAAATCGCAGAGTTTTTGGAAAAAAGCGCGAGTCGAAGGAAAAAATCGCCCAGGCAGTCACGGCCGCAGATTAAAAGGTCAAAAGTGAATTTTTTTTTGTCATTTGTTTTGTTTGACTGTTGGAGAAGGAGTGTGAAGGGCAAGAGGGCACCATCAACTAGTTTGGAGGCATCCAAGACTCCAAACAACATCCAAGCTCACCATTGTGAATTTTTGTGGAGAAGGGATTCAATTTCAAGAGTCAAAACTTTGCCAATCAACCAATTCGTCTCACATGTATGTAGTGGTTCATTTTCTTGTATTTGTTTTATGATTTTTTTGCATGTTTGCTTGCCTATATTCTTTCCTCTATTCTCTTATTTTTTTTTGCCATTTTTCCAAAGATTTCCATGTCCATAAAATTATAAATATCAAAAAGAGTCAAAATGCAAGGGGGTTTTAGATTCTTAGAATGGAATAGCATGTTTTCTTTCTTAGATATTTAGCCACCTTCTTGTTATCATTTTTTCATGGCCAAAAATATAAATTTAGAGGTCTGATTTTTTAAGCCAAATTGTTGCAATTTTTTCAAATGGGGTTTAATTTCTTGTTTTTGTATTTTTGTGCCCTAGGTTTGCATTTTGAGGCTGCCATTCCATTTTCGAAGATGCCAAAGCCATTGGATCCGTTTTGGCAGTATGGTGAGCCCGAGGATGATGGAAATAGGCAAAATTTGAGTTGCAAATTGTGTGGGCATCACATGTCAGGAGGGGTTAACAGGTTGAAATACCATCTAGCTAAACTCCCTGGGCATGATGTTGGCGTTTGTACTGCAGTGACCCCAGAGATCATGAGATCTGCCCATGACGCAATCCATGAAAAGAATAAAAAGAAGGATGAGATCGCCGCAAACAGAGCTGAGCTTGCAGCTTTTGGCCTAGCAAGAAGTGTGGGGGCAACAGGATCTACCACTTTCACTGAGGGTAGTGCGAGGGGTTCCACAGCCACGGCGGGGGCCTCACACCATTTTGGTCCACGAACAGGAGGTGGATCAAAACCTTCTATCAAGGCAGTGATAAAGAAAAATGACAAGGTAGAAGTGGACAGGGTGATGGGGAGTGTCTTTACTGGAGTCACATACCTCTCAGCATCGTAAAAAACAATCCATTTTGGCAGCTGATGTGTGATGCCATTGCATCATTTGGCTCGGGGTATAAAAGTGCCACCTTTGATGAGTTGCGGGGTCCAATCCTTCAAGCAGAAAAGAAGGACATCGGTGCTAGGTTGGAGGAGCTCAAGCAGTCATGGGAGACCACTGGATGCACAATCATGTCAGATGGTTGGTCAGATGGTAAGGGTAGATCCCTTATCAACTTTTTGGTACATTGTCCTAGAGGTACCTTGTTTGTGAAATCAGTCGATGCATCGGCATATGTAAAAGATGCAGCGCTCTTATGTGAGTTGTTAGATGGGTTCCTACAGGACATTGGGGTGCACAATGTTGTGCAAGTTATTACGGATAATGCAGCTAATTATGTGGCTGCTGGCAGGATGCTTATGGAGAGGCACCCCGCTTTGTTTTGGACTCCATGCGCTGCTCATTGTATTGATTTGATGCTGGAGGATATGGGGAAAGTTCCCTTTATCAAGGTGGTGATTCATCAAGCTAAGAGCATCCCCAAGTTTATTTACAACCATACTTTTGTTCTTAGCCTCATGAGGAGGCACACCAAAAACAGGGACTTGAGGCGTCCCGCAATCACACGCTTTGCCACCATCTTCATTACTCTTCAGTCCTTGCTTCGATTTCAGTTTGAGTTGAAGCAAATGTTTGTTTCTGATGATTGGCGTGATTGTGCTTACAGCAGGAGAGAGGATGGGAGAACCATTGCCAAGTTGGTGTACACTGACTCATTCTGGGAAGGAGTGGGGGAAGTGTGTGCGGTGAGTGAACCTTTGGTAAGGGTTTTGAGACTTGTTGATGGTGATAAGCCCGCAATGGGCTATTTGTATGAGGCCATGGATAGGGCCAAAGAGGCCATCCGAAATTATTATGTGGGCAGGGGTACCCCGGGGCACGAGAGGCACATGTTGTTATGGGAGTTGATTGATAGTCGATGGACCGGGATGCTTCATAGACCCATTCATGCAGCAGCACTCTTCCTCAACCCTGCATTTTCCTACAAATGCAAATTTGATTTTGATGCTGAGGTGTTGGAGGGGCTCTTCACTTGTATTCAGAGGATGGTTCCTGATTATGAGACTCGCAATGCAATCAATCGCGAGTTAGAGGTGTATCAGGATGGTGCTGGAGTATTTAGCTTTGCTGATGCTATTCGTGACAGGACCAGTTTCATGCCAGGTAAGTTATTAAAGTGTTTAACTTTTATTTGCAAGTTGAAATTTGAAATTTTGAATTATGATTTATTTATTTCCTTATTTGTTGTAGCTACTTGGTGGCGAACCTATGGTGTAAGGACACCAAATTTACGGAAATTTGCCATCAAGATTCTTAGCCAAACATGTACCGCTTCAGGATGTGAGCGGAATTGGAGTGTGTTTGAAAAAGTACACGCAAAGAGACGCAGAAGGTTAGAGTCTTAAACTTTAAATTTTCAACAAATCAATTTCATTTAATATAATTTGTGATTCTATCATCCTCACATATTATAATTATGTTTCATTAATTTTTTAAACTTGAACCTCTAGACTCATACAAAAAAATTATTTTCCTCTTACAGGATGGAGTTCACACGTCTCAATGATTTGGTCTACGTCCATTATAATCTCCGCTTATGGATGGCACAGATAAATAAAACACCAAATGCTGATGCCATCGTCTTAGACAATATTGATATTTTGTCTGATTGGAGGGTGGAGATTGAGACTCCTATCATGGAGGAGGAACCTACATGGCTAGAGGGAGAGGAAGGGCAGGAGGAGGAGGAGGAGGAGGAGGAGGAGGAGGAGGAGGAGGTCAGAACCACCACGGAGGGTGATGTGCTAGCATCGCCACCACCGCCTACACCGATTGATACATCTAGTCCTCCATCCGTCACTCGTCGTCCGATGTTAGATGCAGGGGCAGGGTCTTCTGCTGCTACTTCTAGTGCTAGGGGCAGGCTTGACAAACGGCCCATGACCTTTTCCCGTAAAAGGGGAAGAGGGCATTGATATTAGATAGATGGCTACTAGTTTTCCTGAGATACATTTATATATGTGATGTCATTTTGTATTGGTTATCTACTTTTGAGTTTTGAGTCCTTGATTGGACAACTATGGTGTTTCAGACTTTTAGGATTCAGTATCGACTTTGATGTATCATTTTATATTTGACATGACTACATGATGATGATATATATCAGTGCTTTCTACATATTTATGTTCCAATGTGTTTATCTGATGTTATTGTTGCTTTATATGTTTAAAATTCTGAAAAAAATGAATGTATTTTGTATTTTTTAATGTTTGCCGACTTTTTCCGACTTTTTCCGATTTTTTCGCCGATGTTGCCGAGAAATTGTTTTCGGGACCCTTGCCGACTTTTTGCCGAGTCCGACTTTTTCAACGTTGCTTCGTATAGGCGAGACTCCATGGGGAGATGAGGCTCCCGATCGAGCCGAAGATGATCCAGCAGTAGCTCCACTGCCAAACATTCTCTGTGGGGATTCAGAATCAACCCTCGATCTCTTGGACTTGTTTTGAGCGGCCTCCTCTTCCATCTTGTATTTGCTTCTCTCTTTAGCTCCCACTTTGTCACAAGTTTTGACTCCATGAGACTTACCTACATCGCATGGCATAACCCCACACAAATGCTTTCTCACCCGGGTATATGAACCTGTGTATGTTTTCCCACAATGGGGGCATCCAAACTTTGTGGTTTCACCCCCTCTCCCTCCCCCTTGCCTTGTCACATACTTTCACAAAGGTGTTGTGTCTTTTTGTTTTTGCCCCACATCACCCTCACCCTCATCCTCATCATCATCACCCTCTTCCCCTTCCTCCTCTTCTCCTTGGTATGCATCACTCTCTACCTCTTCCCCCTCATCACTACCACCACCACATCTACTTCCCAACACCATCATAATGAGAAGAAGTGGAATGAAAAACCAAAACCACATACCCATCATGTTTCTTGATTCAAGATGAGAGTCACTTGTTCCTTGCATTAGAATGATGGAGAAGAAGATATTGGAAAGAGTAGGAGAAGAGAACATTGCAAGTTTTCCATTTTTTAACAAGTGAAAAAAAATTGCAAAAACAAACAAAGAAGAATTTATAGAGCCTACCTTTTCGCTCTTCAATGGTGGTTGAATGTCTCTATGAAAGCTTCAATCTCCCTTGCAAGCTCTCTCCCCTTCAATCTCCCCTTCAATCTCCCACTCAATGCTCAAAGCTCTCAAAGCTCAAAGCTCTCAAACTCTTCCCAATCAAACAAATGAGTAATGGAATGAGTCCAAATGGACTCATTCACCTTTTAATGGCCCAAAGTGACCTATCCCAACAAAAAAAACCCTAAAAAAAATTCCAAAAATAAAAAAAAATTTCAAAAATCCGCCTGTCCGCGGAATCGCTCTCGGAATCGATTTTTTTGGTCGAGTTCGATTGGGAATCGATTCGGGATCGACCCGGGATTGATCTGGGAGCAACGATTCCCCAACGAATTACAAGATGGCAGGGAGCGTTTTTTTTTTCCTTCAATTCGCGAATTGCAAAATCGATTCCTGACAGAATCGGTCCCGAATCGCGCTTTCTAAATCGATCCCTCATCGATTCCGTCCAGAGCGTGATTCGGGATCGATTCGAGGGGGGGGGGGGGTCGATTCCCAGCTGCTTTGCCCATACCCACATACCGGATACCCTATACCCGCGTACCTTACCGTACTTGAATCTTGGTTGAAGTACCCGAGACATTTGTCACAAATTCATGCGATGTTGATTGCAGAGGGGACGGGGTACCCCTGTTCTGGGGATTCTTGGGGATGCCAAGGGACCCGTTTTGTACGAGGTACCTTTGTTTTTGGGGATGCCTGGGGACACCTAGGGGCCAGTTTGGTACGAGCCTAGTCAGTTTTGTACAAGTGACATTAAAGTCAGTAATATTAAATTCTTAAAGTAAAAGTGACATTCTTCTTATCTTTCATTTTCGACATTCTCCTTATCTTTCAATTTCTATCATTTTACTTAAATTTTTAACATTACCATTAATTGTTTCAGGATGTTTAAGAGTGGTTCCAACCTCATTGGACTTCATATGCGAAAAGTAGAATTTTAGATCCCATTCAAGTTTTCTGGCAACTTAGCCTTTTATCTACAATTGTGATTCTTAGTGATATATTTTTGGGTAGGCACCTCTACTCTTATTTTTTTTACTGGGTTGAAATACTTATTATATTTGCAGAAAATTATGTACATTAAAGAAAAAGCAATAAAACAGGAGGGTATGTGCAGCAGTATTTACATCCTCTTCCCCAAAGAAGCTAAAACACCATTAAACTTCAAAAAAAATAATAAATAGCGTAAAATTCTCTAACCAGTATAGACCAATGTTATCGGAACCAGACTGGTCATCGAACCGGCGAAGCCCAAAATGTGAACCGGAAAAAAACCGGTCGACTAAAACATACATAAAATATTCATATTTTGTAAAAAAACATATATATTCATGTGCATACATATGAATCCAAACCATTAATACACAAATATGCAAAGTTTCTCATATATATAGCAAGTATGGATGCAAATAACCAAAACAACACCTAGTGCAATACATCTCTGAGGTTCTGAACCAATGTACATCAACAAAGAGGCTCGAAATGGCAACCATAGTACTAATGAATACAAATAAACTGATCATAGAATTATAGAAAACTTGTTTTTTGTGTTTTTTTTTTTTAATTTCAGTTTTGTGGGTCCACACCGATTTTGACCGGTTCTGGCCAGTTCCGGCCGGTTCAGAAAAAAATCCGGTTCAACTGGTTTTGGTCACTGACCGGACCGGTTAACTCTATAAACCGGTCAGACCGGTCGGTTTTGCCGGTTCCGGTCTGGTTCCGATAACAGTGGTATAGACCCATCTAACTCCCGTTCTACAAAGCGCCGAGAGGGATCAAATCTGCAAACATTTCACCACTAATCTACAACACACATCCTTCTCACCACTATGCTACAACACACTGATGCATGCGTTCTCATTTTTTATTTTTTATTTTTATGGGATAGACGGACACTTCCCCCCACCCGCTTTCCACTATGCTACATGACATTGATGCATGCATTTTTATTTTTTATTTTTTCATTTTTATTTTTTTATGGGACAGACAGACACTTCTCCTTCACCCAAGCTGTAGAAATGTGCCTTCTTGGTGCAATAAAGACTTGATTACCAATTCAAAGATTTTTCCATCCTTTTTTTACAAGTTGTACAATGGGTCTAAAGAATGTAGTTATTGATTTCTTTGACTATTATTAGAATATAACAATATGTTCATAGCTTTAACAAAAGATGAGCTGCACACAATAGCTTATACATAGCCTAACGAATTTTGACCAATCTCTTGTTATGGTGCAAATTAGTTGCTTGTGCTTGCTTTTCTTCATCAAAGGGGCTTAAGTTAAAGGCCTTAGAAACATCTTCAAGTTTCTGCCAAATAGATTGGTTCTGGCTGTGATGAATGGTTGCAATTAGTTGACCATATCCTTGTAGAATGACCGCAACTCAAGCAATCACATCCTAGGACACGTAGGACACGAAAATACGAGAGTCCGACACGGACACGGTGACCCCCGAAATCAGGACACGTAGGATACGTTTTATATACATATATATATTTTTTTAAAAATATATTAAAATTTAAAAATATAGACATATAGATCCAAAAATATTTAGAAACTAGAACATTTACAAATATTCAATAGAAATTAGAATAAAAACACATAATGATTACACATTTGTCATTCACAAATCACGATTCACAACACATTTGTCATTCACAAATCACAATGAGACACATATGCATGTCGGAACCATATTTCTCATTAAGTCATCAAAATCAAAATGTATACATATATGTCGGAATGCCACTGGGCACTGGGCCACTGGCAAATGCCAAATAGACTAATAGTAAATACAAAAAGGGGTGGATCAAGATGGGAGAATCCCATATGTCAGTAGTCCTCCTCCATGCCTGAATCAACATACTCATCACTGCCACTGCCACTGCCACTGCCACTGCCCTGATCCTCATCCTCCCCCCCCTCCTCCTCCTCTCTGCCCATCTGACGATCTGCATCTGCTGCTGTGGAGGATGACCCCTCTGCACGATCACTCTCATCAAAAGTGACCGGCTCTAGCACTGGATCATTAAGATCCATGTTGGCTAATGCCAACTCAGTACTGCTGTCCAAACCCATATCATCAGGAAAGACATCCCACATCTTTGTCTTTCCCTTCACCCACTCCTCCCTCTTCCTGTAAATAAGACGAAGGTTGGAGTGCACATACACCATGGACTCTGCTCTGGACTGCTCAAGCCTGCTCTTCTTCACACTGTACAAGTTCCCATATGTGCTCCAATTCCTCTCACAACAAGAGGATGATGTAACTTGAGAGATGACCCTGAAGGCTAACTTCTGTAGAATAGGGGATGTTGCCCCATGAGTTGCCCACCAACGATAGGGTGTCTTACCCTCCCTATCTCTAAGCACATCATAGCCTCCAAATCTCCCAGTGCCAGTGGAAAAATCTACAAAGCCATCCTCCACCTCCTCAAGCATGTCTCTATCCTGAAATAGCCGTCTAAGTGCTATCTTCCTCCCATTTGCAATCTCTGCATCCATGTGAGGAGGGACTCTGTGTGAGGCCCCCGATCCACCAGTGAGCCACTCCTGAGTGTAGAACTTGGGGTTCAAGGAGTGGGCCAAGCAATGCAAAGGTGTGCAATTCTTATCCCACCTGGAGATAAGAATATCCCGAATAACGGTCCATAAGTTCTCTGCCGATGTCCCATACTCGGGACACTCATTCTCCATGACAATGGACCTCGTGGACTCAATCATGGAATCCCACCCCTCATAAACCTCTGCTAGGATGGGTTGGTCCGTGTCTGCAAACCGCAACAAAGAAATGATTGGCTCCATGATCTTAATGCTAAGATCTACCATGTCCCACCAACCATCATTTAACGCCGTGTCCTTCACCTTTTGTGAAGCAGCCTGATCCGTCTTTCTCCAAAAAGCCCAAAACTCTGAAATCACCATGGACCCAAGAGCGGTTTTGACCTCCCTCAACCTCTTGAGCATGATGAATGAGGAAGCAAACCGAGTATCTGCAACCTTCAGCAATGAAAGCTGTGTGTATTGTTTGTAGATGGTGAGGGCATTTGTGTGGTTTTGCACAAAGTTACGGATATGGCGTGCATCCTCAATAAGGTTTCCAATCCATGTCACATCCGAAGCAATGGCTTTCAGTGCTAAATTCAAGGAATGGACAATGCAAGGTGTCCAAAAAACCTGTAAGAGCAATAAAAGCATGTATCAATGACTCTACAACACTAACATTGCAATGACCAAATTCAAACAATGAGCAAATTAGAAATGAAAGGTGTCCAAAATGAACATACCTGTGGATATTTAGCTTCCACAATCATGCCAGCAGCCTTGCAAACAGGTGCATTGTCCGTGATGATTTGTACACACGAATCAACACCTACTTCTTCAATGGTTTTGATGAATAAATCGCCCATAAATTGTGCATCCTTGTATTTCCCAAGAGCATCCACCGCTTTCAAGAACAACGGTCCATTTTGGGAAGATACCATGAAATTGATGAGTGGATGGCGTGCGGGATCCGTCCATCCATCAGAAACAACACTCACACCGCATGAGGGCCATGTTGTTCTAATTGGCTCAAGGATTTTATCTACCTCCTTCTTTGCTTTAACCAACAATGTGGTTCTAAGCTTCTCTGAACTAGGAGGCACATAACCACTTGGAGCTCGATCTAAGATAGTTTTAACCGTCTCAAAATACAATGGTGACCGTGCAACATTGAATGAGATGAAGTTGAGGTAGAAGAAAAATGCAATGGTAAGGTCTACCTCTTCTCGCGCCTCTTGTTGGAAAATCCTATCCATTGGACCACCGATAGATTGCCTCTTTCTTGTTTGATGAGTGTCCCCACGTCCATGACTGCTAGAGCTAGGTGGAAATGGAGGCTTGGTGCTAGAGGGCTTTCTCAAAAATGGAAGAGGATCATCCTCTTTTTTCTTGCTTGCTGCTGCCACCTTCCCTAAGCCAACATGATCCTCTCTTTCCATATCCCTCCTTTGGTGAACAGTCACCGCTTTGCATGAAGAAATCCCACAAGAAGGAAGGGCCAACAAATGGCCCTTAACCCGAAAATATGTGCTCATGAAGTCATGCTTGCAAAAATTGCATCTCCAAGACACATTACCTCCCCCACCAAGCTTTGCCCCGGGCCCATCTTTTCTTGTCACATACTTCCACAAAGGGTATTTTTTTTCTTGGGCTTGTTGTCTTGCTAAAACAGGGTTAAATGGAGCATGAGCTTGAGCTCCACTAGCAGCCGATGGAGCACTTGACGGAGGAGGAGAACCGCTTGTGCTTGGTGGAATACGAGGGGAGGCACTAGATGGTGCATTTCTCCCTCTCCTTTGCCCCCTACCTCCTGCCCTAGCTGATTGAGACATTCCTTTTGTTGTGTGATGGTTGAGCTTGCAATCCTCTCCGCAAATCCACCGGAATGCACTTGGAATTGCTTGGATAGCCTTCAAATCGCCTTCAAATCGCCTTCACCTGCACATACAATCACTCTTAGCCAACTCCTTCCTTGCAAATGATAAAAATAAACTCAAATTTTGGTTTTATAACTTACCCGGCCGCACTTTTCCTGTTTTTTCGCGCACTTTACGTGTCCTGTTTTAGGGACGCGTGTCCGACAGTCGGGACACGTTACGAATTCGTGTCCGACTCGTTGGAAATTCGTGTCCGAAAAACGGATTCGATGGAAAAGCGAATCGGACACGACCTCAGGTCGAATCGTGTCCGATTCGATAGGGACACGACACTTGGCCTGTTTTGAACGAATCCTGTTTCTTAGGGTAAAAGGTTCCATACATATTTGATGCAAGGAAGGAATTCAAGGCTCTTCAAATGAGAAACATTCATGATATAACACATTAGATGCATGTACATCTTCTACACCTTCCAAGTGATGGGTAACCAAATGGGTTGATGATAAGAAAAAGTGGTAATGACATAAACTTGCATAGGTTGACCACCAAAGGAGACATAAGAGAAATAGTTTTTCTTTGATAGCATCACTGTATCTAACGACTAACCTTTTGAAGGTTCCTCTCTTGCATAAACTATTCCAGGTAAACCACAACTCAACAGAGTCATGGCATTGACATTGGTATTGATTGGGGTCATAAATCCCTAGCTAGGCCTTGAAGGCCATCAAGGCTTCTTTGGCGCTAGACATCACCATCACAGGCATTGCCCCTTCCCTATCCTCTTGACTTTCAACCTTATTAAAGTCCTTGATAGACCAACCAAGAGGTATTTGGAAGCTAATCAACCATCCAAAAGCCATTGTTTTTCCAACATCATTAAAGGCATAAATGTTGGCCAAGCTCATAATTCTCCCATAAAGATTTAGTAGAATCCAAACTAACCTTTGGAGGTGGTCTGTACCACACTCAACAACCACGATTGCACGCTGAGGGGTTATCAAGCTCGTAACCGATTTTCTCATCAAGCTGATTTAAGTATATACATTTAGGCTTTTAGCACACAACCAAATAATAGATAAGGCCTTGCAAAGCAAAATTCTGGTAATTTGGATTTCTTGGAAACACAAAACACCTTGTTGATTGAACACAAGATTTGACAGAGGATATGTGTTTTGCTAGGGTCACTCAAGCATTGAACATTCCATGAGTTGACTTTGATTGGGATCTTGCCATGTTTTTCATCTCTTCGTCCTTTACTCTGAGGTGATCAAGGCCACCAAAGGAATTTAAACTTACCATGGGTTTGCACAGGTAAAAGCAGGCATTCAAAGTAATAGGTTGTGATTGTTTGAGTAGGCATTACGAGAGTTCTCTGCCTAGGAGTGGAGCAATAATAGAAGAGACAAGCTTGCTGATTTTCCCCACATTATTGAAAGGGTTAGAGACCTTTTGGATCACTGGCCTCTTTGCTGAAGTAACTTGGGGCCTAGAAGGGCTAGCTAGCATTGCATTCTTTTCGTTGGGGATTCCAAGGCCCATTGCCTTTATTCTTGCTCACCACTTGGGTCCATACTCCATTATCATTGTTAACTTGGGGACCAATTTGAGCTTGTGGGGTCTGCATGGGCGGTGCCCCTGGATGGTAGCACTGGTTTATTAATAGGCAGACTTGAATATGGTGGTCTACACTTGGCACCCAAAACTATTGTTCGAAATATTGATGTAGCAATTGGGCTGACGAATCATCTTTTACCTAATTCTAATAAGCACAATTTCTTTAAGGTCCTTTGAAAGTTTGATGTTAAGACACTTGACATTGGGTCTGGGGTACTAAACAACATTTGGTGTATAGGTCCCACTTCAAGACCCAATTGGTGCTGGGGCCTGGCTTCCTATTGTAGTGAGTCTTTGTCCAGTCTTTTAGCTTATTCGCTTAATGTGAGGAACACTAGTAGCAAGCACCTTGTCTTCTATTGGTAGAGGGGAAGTTCTAAATTTATAGAAAAGGAAATGACAAGAGAAAAATGGATGGACAAACATATCAGGATCATAGACCCTTTAAGTCTCTGATAACTTGTCTCATAAGAATTGATATATATATATATATTTGAAGAAAATTCACTGAAAGTCGTTTCCAAATCTATTGGTCGAGGGAGAGGACATTTATGTGACCAACATCCTTTGATATAATATATAATAAGGTGCTCAACAACTTATTGTGATGTAAGTTTTTTTTTTCTTTTAAGGGGGGGGGTTGGTGGTGGTGGTGTGGTGCTCAACAACTAGGCACCATGGAGAAGCTACGATGGGACTCTCTGTCCCTTTCTTTGATCAAGCGAGGGTTTAGTGAGAATAAAAAGAGAGTGAAATGGAAAAGAATTGCGGGACTTCCCCATTAAACCCCTTCTAGTGTAAGTGATAATCTTCTATTTCTTCCCCTCAATGAGAAGCCCCGGGAAAGTCTTTTAATGGCCCAGTCGTCATTGATGAATAAACAAGGACCTTTGTAACTAGAAGTCTTGTCTAAGTGCAGCAGAGTATTGCTGATGCTGATGCTTATGTTATAGCACCCGGTAACTATGGGTTGGACTTGTGTTGGGGTGGTTTTGTGATGAAGGAAGGAACCCTCCATCTCAGTCTATATCCCTTAGGAATAAGTCAATCCCTTGGAGGGGAATACTTTGGGTGGGTGTGTGTGTGTGACAGGAAGGCCTGGCAGGGGAGACCGGAGAAGGCTTTCATCCTATGAAAATTATCATCCCTTTATAGAGTTCGTATAAAGCCATTATTACATTGACATAGCCTCTCCACTACCTACCCAAGCAAGTAGGGCAAGATCATGAGATCTAGATTCTACATCTAAAGTATGACCTTCGGAACTTAGATGGCCTAAATATTGAATAGCTATAGAATGTGCAATCGATAACCCAGTAATTTCAGTTATTCTTTCTTTGAACAAATGTTCAATGTCCTGGTATATTGTTTTTTGCCACTGAAGTGTAAGGTGACGATAGTGAGACCGCCATGTGCAAAGGACTTATTTTTCCTGAACCTAAGAGGCCTTACAACTCTAGGAAGCTATCCACAATGTTCTGTTGTTTCAGCATTTTATCATTCTAGAAAACCATTGAGAGTTTCTCATTGCTTTAGCGTTTGAGAAGCATCTACCTGCCTGTACTGTATGCATTTTGTTGATTGTTCAATGAAGAGATGCCAAGCATTGCTTGACCAGAACAGCCAATTGTTGCTTGACCATTCTGCCCCTAATTAAACCGGGAACCTGTTAAGGTGACGGGATTTCTAACTTCCCAAGATGCATTTGTAGATTAAGACAAGCTAGGAAACCCTTAGAAATTCTAACACCTGGTATAATTATTAGTGTTATTTTAAAAATTTCCAAACTTGTTTATAGTCGAATTAACAAAGAAGATGTCCAAGTAATATATCTCTATCAAAAGGATTTATAAAACCACAAAATGCACATGTAGTCTGTATATTAACCAAAACTATCAAAGTATCAAAAATCTTCCCCCTGTAGTACCCACTAGGGTATTTTAGATTTTTTAAAACACGTCTCTTTTCAAAGAATCAAAGAAGACTGCCTGTGCAAAATGCTGTATGCATTTTGTTGATTCTTCAATGAAGAGAAGCTAAGCATTGCTTGACCATTCTGCCCCCAAATAAACCAGGAACCTGTTCAGGTGATGGGATTTATAAATTCGCAAGATGCATTTATAGATGAAGACAAGCTAGGAAAATCTTAGAAACTCTAACCCCTGGTCTGAATATTAGTATATATTATTTTAGTATTTTCCAAACTTGTATATAGTCATGTTATCAATGAAGACATCCTAGTAATATTCTCCATCAAAAGGATTTATAAAACCACAAAATACACATGTAGTCTATAGATTAGTATCCAGAATCTCCCCCTGGAGTACTCAACAGGGTATTTAGAATTTTCAAAGATGGCTTTCTTCAAAGAATCAACGAATACCGTGAACTAGTCTCTTGTCATTAACTTTGGACTTTCTAAGGGATGTAATTCTGGTTACGAACAAAAGAGCACCCCACTAAACATTGTTGGTGTTGTAAACCCTCAAAATATTCGTACATGTTGATAGATAGTGTTAAACCACTTTGTCAGAGTTGACTATCATTGTAATTTAGATTAATTTGGTGGGTGTGAATTAATACTTCTGAATTCATCCTTTTGTTGTTTTGATCTATAATAACCTGCTTTTATCCACTAAATGTGCTGAAGTTCATCTAGTGGCAGCATTTTGAGCCATGGTTCTGATATTTGACATGTTGGTTGTATAGGTTCACAAGCAATATCAATTTTCATTTGAGAGTCAACATTCGTTGAGCAGATGACTCTCACATACTCCATTTGGAAGTCAGGTTTTCAGGTTTCAGGGAACAGTTCCCAAGTAGAAATTCAAGGAAAATGTTTTGTATAATACCTCTACTTTGATTTGTTTAGGATATCTGAGTGTGTAATTTTAGTTGGTCTTTTGTACAATCTGACCATCATCTTGGTTATCTATACATCGAAGGTTGCATAGTAGAGGCAGCAGCTTTTTGTTCAGTTTATTTTGGTTTTCTTCTTGACAATGCAGTGGATTGTGATCATGAACATTGCTACTGTTTGTAATTGGAATATTCACTGCAAATCCATTGCCTTGTAATTGGAATAATGATTGCTACTGTTTGAGAACGTGAATCATTATATGTTGTATTTTCGTATTATACTGTTCAGATTACATGACTTGAGGTTGTAACATTACTTGTAGTCAGATTTAAATTGCTCATAATATTATATGCGTTGATTTTAATTTTATATAGTGGTATTAATTTGGTACTGTTCTTCAAATTCATGTTTAAACATATATACAAATTCAATGATCTATTAGTTTATAAGCAATATTAGTAATTTTTATACTTTATGTAACCTTTTTTTTCAAGTTGTTCAGGTAACATAATCGATAAAATCTTGTTGCTTTTGAAATATTTTTAATTTTGTTTTCACTATGGGTTGTGAAGAGGACTTGTGATCCAGTGTTGGTCTGAAAATGTATGTTTGAACAATCGGCCATATAAAGGTTGTCTCCAAAACATTCCACACCTCCAAAGAGTGCTTAATTTATGCCCAAAATTACAGAGGAAAGAGTCTCTAGAAGGATGTAAACTTCAGCTTTAGCTTTATTCATTAATTCTTATTTCTTTGGTAGAGCTAAGGTCTATCTTTTGTCCTAAAATATATCCACATTCTATCTGTGCAATTTTACTTGTAGATGGGAATAGATGGGAATTGTAGAATGGTAGATACAACAGTTCCTTGAAGTGCCTCCCAGCTATAATCTAACCAAGATTTACATGGACAATGACCACGTGTAACTTGTGAAAGAACTTTGTATTGAATAAGGTAAAGAATCGAGCAACAAATACAAATGGCTGTTGTAAGGGATTTTGCCTATTGGAGGGCATGATTAAAGGTGCTTTAACAAAGAAGAGTAAATGCACTTTCACAAGTAAATAGTCAATCTTAGCACGTAGTTTCCCCTCACAATAAATGCATTCTATCTAATTTAGTCAAGTAAATAGTCAATCTTAGCACGTAGTTTCCCCTCACAATAAATGCATTCTATCTAATTTAGTCATTATTTTGGGGCAAAATATCATTGCCGTAAGTGTATAGTATTGTCGTATTCTACAATGGTCCTTTAATTACAAAATCAATCAAAGGATCATTTTTTTTGGGTGGTTGTCTTTGACTTGTCCCAAATTTGATTAAGTGGGTTGATTTTTTGGGGAAGGGGGCGCTTGTTTGCGACTATGAATATTTTGGATGTTTATGATGTTATTTAATAGTTGACACTAATCTTTAATTTGGACAACAATACAAGACATCAATTAAATCACACACAAAGTATTATGTAATCTCATGTAACAATTGGACAAATCTCTTTAAATCAAGAGTTGGTTGAATCATTGAATTATATAAAGGGTGGAGTTGCAAACTCTTTCAAAGTCAAAAATCAGTTACGAGTTACGACTATTTTCAAGAAGACCCTCCTGAAATTGAATACGGTCATGAATTTCAGGTCATTTTTGTCAAAGTCATCATTGTAAAAGAACACTTTGGGATGCATATCGGGAGTACATGGCAGCCTAAAGGTTTTTGGTTATAGGTACAAGTGAGTGAAACAATTGCAAAATAGGTAGAGGAAAGTGTTTGCAAAATGCTAATTTGGTGGTTGATCTTCACAAGCAAATTGATTGGGGTATAAATTGATCAAAGTACTTAAAGCTGAAATTAATTGGAAATGAGCAACAAATGTTAACAATGCAAATTGAAAACATGGTTGATGCAACTTGTGACACAAATGACCTAATGCAAATGGTTGATGTTACTTGTGATACACATGATTTAATCCAAACAGTTGAAACAAATGCAACAAATATATAGTAGATGATTCCTTAACTACTCATGAGATTGGATCATTCATAAACAATGAATTAATAGATACAAGTTTTGAAAATGAATGCAAGCCTTGCTAAGTGAGGGGACTAACAGTTGCAAGGAGGGCACTTCCTCTACCACATAGTCTACTAAGCTTTGGGCATCGATAGTTCCATCTAGGGGTGAAACTTAGTCATTTACAATGACATTTGGCTTAAGATCATCTTGATCCTTCATTGGATCCATCTAACAATGCAATCATTTTGCCCTTTCACTAAGTGGGTATGATTCTTTCGCCTTTTGCCTGAAAAGCATTTTCCTTTAGCTAAGAGGCAAACAAGTGTTCATGCTTGATGTTCTCTGCACAATAGAATTCAATGTGTTTATAATTCAACATGTGTGACCAACTACGATCTTCACACTTGGACCCTATGGGAAGAACCATTCCAAATCGACTTAAAACACATATTTGAGAAGTAGAGGTTGGCAATGTTGAAAACTTAATCTGAATGGATTATGGTTTTGTAAATAATTACTAGCTATGAAGAAGAAGACTCTTTAGAAGACAAAGAGTCTTCTTGTACTCAAGTCATCTCTATTATATAAATAAAACATTTATGATCAATAAAGAAATCAATGCAATTTGAGAGTTATCATCTGATGTCAATAGTGGTATCAAAGCTTGGCTTTGCATAACTCCTTCTTGTTTTGCTTAGTTTGCCAGCTGCTCCTCAGTCCTGCACTTTTGCCTTTGCTTGCCATATTCTTTGTGCTCTTTCTTGCTAAGCCCAGGGGTACTGCCATTCAGTTTGGCATTGCTCTAGTATCAATTAACGTTTTTTTGTGTGAAACCCTAATTCAGATTCTTAGCCCTTGTTTGCTCTCTTCATTATACAGTGCACAACTCAAGCATCAAAAGTTTATTAGTGTGTGAACCCTAATTTCTTCCTCTACCGATATCATAGCACAAACCCTAGCAATTTGGAAATTGTGTGTGACCTCTCCTGTGCGTTTGCCCATCTCTCTAGTGAATGCCCTCTCCAAGCATCGACGAGCGTCCTTTGTGACCATACCTGTGTTTTCATTCCTCCTGCAACCTAGAGTTGAGACTGTTTTGTGTGGAGTCTTGAGTGCGTGATGATGGTGAATGCTCTTACCTATGTGATGGTGGTGAATGCTCTCTCTTGGTGACAGTAGAGACGTGCATGGAGCATTTAGTGTGTGAAGTGTGACCTGTGCATTAGATCGAAATGTGACCTATACATCGTTTACATCCTTCGTTGAAGCAAACTGTGTTGAAGAGGTTAAGTTCACATCTTCATTGTTGTGTTTTGGTGTCTTCTTGCCAACCCTAATCCTGTGAAGACTGTGTAGAGTTCCATTTCCATTTGCGTGGAGCTGCATTGTGAAGACATTCTTTGTTTGCTGCATTGAAGACTCAGACTCACATTGTGACTATTGAATGCGTATTGTCAGTGGATTGGATGGAGACCTGAAACAAGTTGTATTTTTATGTTAATACCCATAGTCTTCACTCATATATTGACCGACTGTGTTATTGTTGGTGCCAGTGCATTGAGTGCGTGAAGTGTGACCTGTGCATTAGAAAGAAATGTCACATATACATCGTTTACATCCTTTGTTGAAGCAAACTGTGTTGAAAATGTTAAGTTCACATCATCATTGTTGCGTTTTGGTGTCTTCCCACCAACCCTTATCGTGTAAAGACTGTGGAGTTCCATTTCCATTTGCGTGGAGCTGCATTGTGAAGACATTGTTTGCTGCATTGAAGACTCAGACTCACATTGTGACTGTTGAATGCATATTGTTGGTGCGTTGGATGGAGACCTGAAACAAGCTGTATTTTCATGTTAATGCCCTTAGTCTTCACTCATATATTGACCGACTGTGTTATTGTTGGTGCCTGTGCATTGGATGGAGATCTGAAACAAGTTGTATTTTTATGTTAGTGCCCATAGTCTTCACTCATATATTGATTGACTGCATTATTGCCGGTGCCGGTGCATTGGATGGGGACCTGAAACAAGCTGTATTTTCATGTTAACACCCATAGTCCACTCATAGTTGCATTAAAGATTGCATATTGCCATCGTTGGTATAGTTGCATAATAATAGCTGCATATTGGTATATTGCTAGGTATAATACTAAAGTGTAATTTATGCTTAATCCTCACTCTCTTCTGGGTTTGCAATAGAAAAATTGTAATAAAAATTCATTGTTTATACCAAAAATTGACTCTCTTATGTAGACTTAGAGAGTATTGAGAATATTTTTACTGTAAAGTTGGCAGAAACAGAGACTGTAGACCTGCACCTACTTTGTTTTCCCAAACACCGTTAATTTGCAAATTGATTATATGGCTAGATCAATTAATGTGTGCATATCTCTTTAAACTTCTAGACTAAAGGACAATCCTTCAAGAATAGTTGTGTTTCCAACCAAGATAAGTCATTTTGGAGGAGCTCTGAATTTTATGGTGTACCATTGAGATATCTGAATTTGTGATATTTGTAACATCTTTCGTCTATCAAAATATGTGTATGCTTGTCTTCCCCTACTTTATCCCCTTCCTGTTCTGGGCCTTTTAGAGAATTTTCGGCTCCTTAGGGTATTATTCAATGAACACAATGTCTTTCAATATGCGTGGGCTAGGCAGGGGCCCGAAACATTCTGCCCTGAAACGGTTTTTGGAACTGACTCACCCCTGTGTTATTCTCATCCAGGAGACCATGACCCTATCCTCTACTGCCTGTAATTACTTTTTAAATATAAATCCCACTTGGCATGTTTGTGCGGTTGACTCATCCGGCTTGTCGAGGGGATTGTTGGTCGCTTGGAATTCAGATCTTGCTAAATTTGATGCTTACCTGACTGCTGCAGGTATACTTCTGGAAGGGAAGTTAAAAGGTCTATCGGATACCATTCCGATTTTGAACATTTACGGGCCCAATCACCATAGAAAACCATTTGGGAGGTCTCTACACAAGGCTTACTGGCGGATGACTCATTAATTTTGGTAGGAGATCTAAACTTCACTCTCTCCTCTGATGAAGTTTGGGGCTTCGGTAACATCAATGATCCTTTAGCGGATTATCTCTCCACTCCGTTAGAAGAAGCAAAATTGGTGGATATCTTGTCTAATGTCATGGTTCCCACATGGTCCAATTGCCGTTGTGGAAGAGATGGTATTGCGAAGAGGCTTGATCGATTCTTTATGTCTGAGCACTTATGTGAGAGTTTAGGTCTCTACTGATCGTGGTCTTATCTTGTTTGGTATATCCGACCATAAGGCGGTCATCTTGCAGCTTGATGTGGATCATACCTTTTTAATGTATCCTTTTAAGTTCAATCCTTGTTGGTTAGAAGAGGCCCATTTTGATGAGTTGGTGCGTACTCAATGGCATAAGTTAAATCCTAAAGTAAATCATAGTTCAATGAATGGATTGATCTCCAAACTTACAAAACTCAGGGAGGTCATAAAAGTCTGGGAACGTGATAAGAAGGCAGATAACCTCAAGCGTCTTGAGGATATAGAGATGGAACCTCAGTCATTATCCGACTTCTCAGAGGGGGACCTTTTCTTAGAAGTAAGGAAAGATAGGATCATCTCTTTGGAGATGCAGAAGTCAAAGATCCTTGGTCGAATTGAAGAAACGCGGCGATAGAAAAGCAGAGCAGTGTGGCTGAAGGTGGGGGACAAAAATACAAAGTTCTTTCACATGTTTGCAAATCGGAAAAGATTGACAAATTCAATTTGGGAAATTAAAGACCATCAGGACAATATTCTTTGTGACTCCAAGTCCTTGAAAAAGGAAGCCATGTGTTACTTTCAAGATATATATATACTAGAAAAGACTTTGCAGATTTGGTAAATCAGCTGAATTGCATTTGAAATGATTCTAGATACTTTCTATGGAAGACTGTCACGAGATTGGCAAGAAGATTACTAAGGAAGAGGTAAATAATGTTTTAAAGTGTTTCTCAAAGGACAAGAGCCCCGGATCCGACGGGTGGACCGTTGAATTTTATCTACATTTCTTTGATCTTTTGGGCAAAGATTTGACAAAAGCTATTGATGAAACTAGAAGGAAGGAACAGGTTCTGGGGTCTATGAACTCGACCTACATTACTCTTATTCCCAAAAAGAGATCGTCCAGTTGATTTCAATGATTATAGACCGATTTCGCTCTATAATCTTTTGTATAAGAGCATTGTGAAGATTATCTTTGAGCGTATTAAACCTTTTCTTGGTAAGTATATCTCAGATGAGCAATTTGGATTCTTGCCAAACAAGCAAATATTGGATGTTGTGGGAGTGGCTCAGGAGTGTTTACACTCTGTGAAACAAAAGAAGCTGACGACTTTTATTTTAAAGTTGGATCCCAAGAAGGCATATGATAAAGTGGATTGGCATCATTTGAGATTCGTCTTGATTCAAATTGGTCTGTCAGTAGAGATTGTGAATTGGATTATGTCTTGTATCACCTCTACTAATAAATGGGTCACCAATAAATGTTTTTTTTCTGGAAACCAAGGGATTAGGCAAGGGTGCCCCCTCTCTCCCTATTTATTCATTTTGGCGATCAATGAGGCCAAAAAAAACGCTGATCAAAGGTCTAAGATTACCAATTCTCTTTATATTTCACATTTGTTGTTCATGGATGATGTCTTGCTACTCGGTGATGACTCTCCGACTGAATGGAAGCAATAACATTCATCACTTGAGCCTTTTGTGATGCTTCGGGGATGACTATTAGCAAGTTGAAGTCTAGTTTTTGTTATCTTTGTAAGGATTTTGATCTTATCAAACATGTCTTCCCTTACTGGACGACTAACTTGGAGGAGGGTTTCAGATATCTCGGTTTTCATTTAAAACCGAATGGCTACAAACCTAGTGACTGGCATTGGTTAGTTAAAAAGATATAGCAAAAGATTAACTCATGGTCTTTTCGGTGGTTGTCGTTAGGTGGGAGACTAACGTTGGTGAATTCTGTATTACAAAGCATCCCTGTTTTTTGGTTTTCTTTATATATCATTCTCGGTTCTACGATTTCTTCCATTAGAAGAAATATTTTTCATTTTCTTTGGGCAGGGAAAGTTGGTGTCTCAAAGGTTCATCTTGCCCCTTGGGGGAGTCCTTATCTCTTCCTAAATCCAATGGGGGTTGGGGGATTAAGAATCTATCTACTTTTAATTTGGCACTGTGTGCAAAATCCTTGTGGAGAAGTTTATTTGAAAAAGGCCTTTGGGGGAAATTAATTCAAGCGAAATACGTTAAGAGGCTGCCCCCAGTCTACTGGTTTAGAAATCACTCTCGGAGAATATATTCGGGCTCTGCTATATGGCGCGGTTTTTAGGTATCCTTTCCTATTTTAAATCAAGCACTGGCGTGGGTGGCTGGAAGAGGCACACAAATTTATGTAAGAATTGATCCGGTTGTGGGGCTTGATGAAGGTTTTCTCTTATCTCGGGATTTGATTGAGCAGATTCACTAGCGTAATATCTTTGTTTTGAGACAAGCTGGTCCTTTTATTCTGGTTGACAGAGGGTCTTGGCGTTCATTGAAATATCTGGACCTGATACCTCCCTTTGATATGGAGTGGGATAGATATGTGAAGAACCTTTATCAGGTTGGTATCATATTGAATGGGAATGAAGACGTTATGGTTTGGTCTTATAATTCCACTAATGGTTCGCTCACGGCTCGACTAGCATACAAGCTTGCTCTGGAAACATGCTTGAACATCAATCCTTGCTGGTGGTTAAACAAAGTTTGGAAAGGAAAGGCTCTGCTCAAAATACAATGTTTTGTTTGGCTTCGTTTCCACAATAAAATCCTTTCGTGGCAGAATTTGCAGAAGAGGGGATTTGAGGGACCAAGCCTTTGTTATCTGTGCATTGCAGGGGAGGAGACTGTTGACCATTTATTTGGACGCTGCTCTTTCTTTCAATATGTTTGATCAGAACTTAGAAAGTCATTCGGCTTTGATCTATCCTGGGATTTACATGCATACGAGGACAATATGTCTCGGTGGTTTGATTGCAACAGGAAGGACCCACTCCTTCTCATGTTTATCTTATGGGGTGTTTGGAAAACACATAATGCTTATATTTTCAATAATGTGAAGCCGATTCTGGAACGGGTGTCTGCAAAAATCATTGCACACTACCTGGAATTCAAAGTACAAGAGGTTGATTAGTTTTTCTGAATCTACTTTTTGCTTCCCAATAGGATATTTGGACAGAGCAGCTAAGGATGGTTTATGCGGGGCTGGTGTGGTTCTGAAGTTGACCTCGAATCATGTATTTCATTTATCCTTCTTGGCGGGCATAGGTACTAATTCCTGAGCTGAGCTCCTAACTCTGTGGGGGATTTTGTAGTTTGAAAAGGAGAGAGGTCTGCATTCTCTTCAAGTATTTGGGGATTCCAAATGCATTATTGACTGGGCCCTTGGTTTTGCATCCTTACATTCTCTTGTATTGGGACATTGGATGTCATATGTCAAATTATTGATTGCCTTATTTGATCAGATTCAGTTTAAACATATCTTTCGGGAAGTTAATAAGGTTGCGGACTCACTATCAAAGAGACAGCTGGGAAAGATGGATGGATGGTTGTCTGTGGAAGAGTTCAAGGATGGTGGACTTATCTCTTCTGATCGCTTAAGCTAAGCTCTGAGGGTTTATCTTGCTTGTTGTGTGAGCTTCTTTTTGTATGTAGTGAAGAAGTTTGACAAAACTTGTTTTTTGATCTGTTTTATGATGAGAGGATAGCTATGCCCTATTTTAGTATTTTGACGGATGTATTTTCTGTTCTTAGTAGAGAAGTAACTCACTTCTCAGTATATGAGGTAATATCTGATAATAACTTTTTTAATATAAAGTTGTTTTTTCCCTGTTTGAAAAAAAAATGTAAAATATGTTGCTATAATTTTATTGAACCTTCATTGCATAAAGAGAAAGTGTTACACAACGACCTTTGTACAACACAAACTTCGTTGCAGATATCCAATAGAACAAGTGGAAGTGTGGAAGGAGGTGAAGGAAGGCATGGAGATATATGGCCTTCTCTACAAAACAAATGAAAGGTGAATACAAACTCTTTTTATTTGTCTCACTTGTGATCTGCAAATAAAATTGAAGTATATTCATTGGGAAACCTCCATTCATCAAAATTAGTTGACTTTACCTAATGTATTTATGCTTTTAGTAATCACGGGGAGGTTTTGGAGGAGATTGTGAAAAGGGCATGGAAATTTGTAAAATGGAAGTCGTTATAGATCGCTTCATACCCAGTTGGATTCGAACAAGTGACCAAGGACTTCAAAAATAAAATTATGTACAAAAGCGAATTAAAATCCACAAAGATTGTAACAATTATGGGGAAGTGGTGAACAAAATGATGTTTAGAATGGAAGGCATCTCAATTGTAGTTGTAGCCTAGGCAAGCTTTTTCTAAATTCAAAAGTTCCCATTGCTATCTATATGGCTTAAATATAAATGACATTACAACAAACAAACTTATGACATTCTGTTGCAGGATTATAACTGCAGCATGGAATTTTCTTGGGAAACCTTCTTAGTTGAGCAAGACAACAATCATTCTGTTGCAGTATTATAACTATATTGTGGAATTCTCTTGGGTAGCCTTCTTAGTTGGGAAAGGAAACATTAATGTTGGGAATGGAAGCAATATAGTAATCTCTCTTCATTGTTAATAAATATAGTGAGTTTCCTATAATGCTTCAACCTAGGCAGTGTTATATCATGGTGGGATCAAACAGTGTTAGCGTGCAGTGTTATATCATGGAAACATGCGGTACTTTAATATTATGGTAGCATGCAGTGTTATACTGTGGTCACAGATAGAGTGCATGTATGTAGCCACAATATGGATAGTTCATGAGCCGAGGGGCCTTCACGAAGCATAGATTGTAGGAATTCATAGACTATAGTGAGACCTTTGCAAACATCTAGAGAACATAGGAGTGTCGTAAGGGTTAGACGTTGGCCAATGTAAATTTATCTATCAAAAAATCAATTTTGCACCTTGACAAATATGAATAAAATTATAAACACTATAAGGGTAATTATGTCTTATCAAGATGTAAGTGACCCCGACTTCTCTTTCCTAAAGATCTATAATGTAAATGTAAAGAGACAATTGGCCTAGATTCAAACATATATACTTATTTTGTACTTAATAATTAATTTTGCTTGTTGTGGGTGAGGAGGTCACTCAAAGAATAGGGACTATGAACCCACGAGAGGGAAAATGAAAGAGAATGGGGGGCTGAAGCTTAGGAATCCTAACCATGTTTTGTACCCCAGTTCCTCCTTATTATTAAATTAGGAGGATGATGGGATGGGCACCTTGGGTTCAAATTAGTTTGAGAAGTGGGCATGTGGCAAGCCCATGCACCAAAAAGGGCTCAAGACTCTGGAGAAAGGGGGTATAGGAAAATCTTGTGGAAAAAAAAATCATTCTTATTTTTGAACCAATTACTGAAAATTCTGTCAATACCTGTTATTCCCTACAATATGAACTAGTTACACCTATGAGGGCCTGTTACTGAATCCTAAAATGTTCAGTTGTATGAGCTCCTTCTCAGTCTACTTAGGGAGCATGGTTCAAAATAGCAAGTCCTGAGGTACTGCTTGGTCAGAGAAAAGAAGCTGCTACTGTGTGTTGGACTGGCTAATGAAGGAGAAATTCTAATGGGATGTTTTGGGTGGTAAATCAGAGAGTTGTGACTTGAGGTAGAAAATCAAGTTCATGTGTTGGCTTGAATATTTTCTCCCTCATGGTTTCATAGTCTCGAATCGGTGGTGGTAGCCATGCTGAGAGGTTAATGAGCAGGGTGACCTATGGTTGGGTGGAGCAAGCGTCATTCACAACCATTCCCAAGAGCAGCAATTCAAGTAAGTATAATCTCTATTTGGAATTTGTCTTTGTGATTGAATGGATTTTGAGTCTGAATTACTGGTAAAATGGATTTCCTAGCTCGATTTCTTATTGAATCCTCAAAGATGCTTGTTTCCGAGTGTATATGAAATCATGGAACCTAAATTTTTATGTAAAAACCCGTAAAAGAATCCTTTAATGAATGTTAGGCCAGTGTTTGTTGGGTATTTTTCTCTGTTCAATCATGTTTATACTGGGCATTTTGAACCCAAGAATTCATGAATTAATCTTTGTATCTCATTAATTGTAGTGTTGCCTGTTTCCTCATCGGAATTGACTGCCCATTTTCCCATCTCATAAATCATTTTTGGTATTGCAGACCCATGGGTTATGATAGGGAGTCAAAATGGGGTTTGTGGGCATCGATTTTGTGCTTCCAATGCTTGTTTATCTATTGGGATCCAAGATTTAAATCCCCATTGCTATACTCATACCCAGAAATCGTTTTTGGTATGCCCAATAGTTGTATGACTGCTCAAAATTTTGATTTTTAGATCCTAGATGTTATAAATCTGCCTTGAAATCATTTTCTTTTCACCCACTTGTCTTCTATCCATCCCTACACTCATTTCCTTTTTTAGTTGTGGTAAAATCACCCATAAATCGAGTTTCCTTGCACATGATTCAAGTTTTGACTGAAGGCTTGAATTAAGTGGTTAAATTGGGTTTTCAAATGTCTTCATTTTAATTGAAATATTACATGACTGTTGAGTTTTTCCAACAATAAATCTTTTGGAAAAACCCAGGCTACGATATTTTTCACCTCTTCTTCTTCTAATTTTGTTGGGCATAGGTTTACCTTTCCTTTTTATTTTTATTTTTTGGGTGTGAGCATCACAATGAAGTCACCTAATTCACTGTAGAATCATGTTAGGGTTTGTGGCATGCAATTTCTGTTATTAATTCACAAGCAAAAATGATTGAAAGTCACCCAGATCTGTTGAGAATAAACCATAAATTTCCACAGCTCCTTTAACCATGGAATCGCCATGGAGAATTGATAGTTTCATGTAATTGAAAGTAGAATATTGTTGAGTTAACCGTAAATATGGATTTAGGCTTGTGGAAGGTTAAACCAATGCAAAGTTTAGCAATCTTACATTTTCACCATTTCTTGTTCTTGTTCATAACTCTAGGATTGTGTGACACCTCATATTTTACTGACATGTAGTTCTTATTAGTATTTAAATAATCTAAAACTCCACTAGTTTGACATCTTTTCAAATCAAATCAAATTCTTGTCATATGAACAATACTTAAATTGTCATTTCAAATAAGCTGAAAGTGCTAGGCTTTTTAACCTGAATGCAGGTATGGTCTCTGAGCAATAACAAAAATAGAACGGTAGAAACAATTATTCACACCATAAAACTGAGACAAGAACCATCAAACTTTATTAATGTGTTAGGTGATCCCTTTTATAAGAGGAGCTTACTTTAACCTAGATTCTAGAAGGATACACAATATAGTTGGAAACCTTACACAACAACCAGAAGAGAGAGAGAGCGGTGCCTCCTTGCAAGGAGGCCCTGGCCAAAACTATGGGGCTAATGAAGGGGTGCACCCTTCATGTGGCCAAATTTCTCCCTGTTTAAATCTGGAAGTGTCTCGCCTTTCGCCGTGAGCTAAGGAAACTAACGTTGGAGAGATGAAGATTAGAACCACTTGGCTTGTGCTAGAGGCTGACCCTTGCAGCCAACTAGAAATGAGACATGTTGTTGTTTCCTGTACTGCAAGTGCGAGAATCTAAGATAGTGCCATGATCCAAAGGGGGCTAGAAGTCTAGAATGTTGTTTATGGGATGGTGGACAGTGACTGGTTCCTCAAGAAGAGGGGGCTCAAACAATTCTAGTTTGCATTGATTACATCGTGAATTCCCCGCTGAGATGGTAAATATAAACGATAGGAATTCTCCCCAATCTGTTCTAGCACTAAGTATAGACCATAATGGATAGGATGTAGCTTAAGATGGCGCTAACCCTGGAAGCGATGCTTTTCCAGAAACAACCATACAGAGCACTAGGATGAAATGATAAAAGTGTGCGGTGCCTATCATGTCACTTCTTGGCACAATCCTAGCCTGCTTTGAGACTTGAGCTTGCTTGTTGGCCAATGAATACATGATCTGTTGAGTTGATTCTTATTCCCGTTATTGATGTGTAGAGCCCGAAGGAGTGAGGGTGAGTGGCAACTCAGAAGGGGCGAGGGTATAATATCCAAAATATAATTCAAAAGGAGAGAGGCCAGTGGAAGAGTGAACAAATTGGTTATAGTTATATTGAATGATGTGCAAGTAAGAGGCCATCGTAGGATCTTGGAAAAATGGATCCGTAAGGCATGAACCAAGGTCCGGTTAAACACCTCGGTTTTCCCATCAGACGGTGAGTGAAAGGCTGTAGAGAACTGGAGGTGACAACCGAGAAGAGACCATAAATACTTCCAAAATGCAACGAGGAAACGAGAGTCACGATCAGAGATAATGCTGCTTGGAAGGCCAAAGTGAGTCTAGATGTGGTGAAAGAAAAGGTTAACGGTTTGAGCAACGGTGGTAGTCTTGTGACAAGGGATAAACATAGCCATTTTGGAGAACCTACAGAGAACTACCCAAATAACGTCATTCTTGTGTAAGGTGGTGGGAAAGCCACTTATAAAATCCATAGAGATGGACTCCCAAGGGCAAGTAGGAATGGGGAGAGACTGGTAAAGACCATGATTCTAATTAGATAACTTGGTTTGACTGCTCAACACATAGGCACATATGAACTAATGAACTTGCTTCTGCATAGTAGGGCAATAGAAATATTGCTGCAAATTTTTAAGGGTCTTCGTGGTACCAAAGTGTCCACCATAGGTAGAGGAATGAGCCTTACGGACTAGGACCTACCGCTCCTCGGAAGTGGGTATGCACAACTGGTTGAGCTTATAAATCCATGCATCCTTGATAGTGTAGTCCAAAAATGGGGTTTGGTTCACGACTGTAAGCTTCCTTAGAGCATCCCAGATGGGCCCAAACTAAGGATTAGAAGCATACGACGATTTCCAGCTATCATAAGATTCACACCAGACCTCTAAGATTTGTAGAACCTAAGCCGAGGGAAGCTTAATAAATCAACCATCTTATTGAGCGTTCCCTTTTTGTATTTGATAACCAAATGGAACTATTGAATATAAGTGGCCCACTTCAAATGGCATTGCTCCTGTATCTTGTACTGAGAATTGATAAAAAATAAAGGATGATGATCTGTATGCAAAATGGTTTCCTTACCTAAAATGTAATGCTAACATTGCTTCAAGGCCTAGACTAGGTTGTAGAATTCCTTATCATAGGTGTTGTAATTCAATTTAGCATTTGCAAGTTCCTCAGAGTGATAGGCCACTGGATGGCCTCCTTGTTTAAGCACTGCCCCAATGGTATACTGGGAAGCATTGGTTTCAATCTCAAATGGCTAGTTGAGATTAGGTAATCTAAGCACAGGGGCGGAGCACAAGGCCTCCTTGAGTTTCTGGAACTGTTGAGAAGTTGTAGCATTCCAAACAAACTTTTCCCTTTTTGAAAGATGGTGTAGAGGACGAGCCAAGTGAGAAAAATTGGACACAAACCTTCTGTAAAAGTTGATGCAATCCATGAAGCTTTTTAAGTCCATAGAATTGGCAGGACTAAGCCATTGAGCTAATCCATGAACTCCCAGTCGAATTAGGACTAGCCCCATCTTGACTGATAATGAAGCCCAGGTATTGCACCAACATTTTTCCAAAGACGAACTTGCATTCTTTAACCTACAACTTATGAGTCTGAAGCAGTTCCAATGCTTGGCGGAAATGGTGTTGATTTTCATCCTAATTGGCACTGAATATCAAAATATCATCTAAGTATATGACCACAAATATGCCAAAATAATCTTTGAAAATGTCATCGATCAATCTCATGAATGTGGTAGGGGTGTTGGTGAGCCCAAATGGCTTGACCAGCCATTCATACAACCCAAACTTCATTTTAAAAGTAGTCTTCCAGTTATCTATAGTATGCACCCTCACCTAATGCTATCCAATGGTCAGATCCATTTTTGTAAGGAAGTGAGCCCCGTGCAGATGGTCTAGTAGGTCGTCAATGCAAGGAAGAGGGTAACGGTTCTTAACCATGGATTTGTTGAGAGCACAATAGTCTGTAACAAGGCGCCATTCTTCAATTTATTTCTTGGGGATGATAAATGTAGAGGATGCACAAGGAGATGAGCTGGGATGGATGTAGCATGAGTCCAATAACTGATTAATTGGTCTCTCGATCTCAACGGATTCGTGAGGGGATATATGATAGGTAGGAGCATTGGGTAAGGAAACACCTTGAATGAGGTCATTGGAATTTTCAGTGGATCGAGAAGGGGGTACACCATCGAGAGCAACAAAGACATCAATAAATTTCTCGAGGAGTAGGTGCATCTTCGGAGGGACTGGGTGAGAGGTGTTATCGGGCTTAACTGGGTGCACCAGATATAGAGAGACACACTGATTAAGACTCACCTTAGGGAGGGATGCTGGATCAACTGATTGCAAGGTGAGTCATATGGTGGAGAAAGTAAGCACACAAGTGTGTTTATCCAATTGAAGGTGATATTGATGGGATTTGGCCATGTAAATAGCATGACATTGCTGCTGATAAGGAAGGTCCAGCAACAAGTTGACACAGTATAGGGGAGACACATCACACATGGCAATTTCCTTGAAGGGACCAATTACAAAAGCCATTCACAATGGTGAGAGACTGTCAGACGGGGCCCATATTGTTGTACCACCCCAACTGATAGGTCACTAGGTGAGGAGTAGTAGGTAACTGAAGGCGTTGGACTAAGGCCTAGGACATAAGATTTTTCTAGCTTCTAGTGACCAATATGTGTTTGATTTGGACGTTATGCGTAAATAAAAGAGTGGGAGCCTCGATAGAATTTGCATAAGTCATCAACAAGAGGGTTGGGTCTAGTTTTGTGGGATTTTCCAAGGAAATAAGGTCTAAGGAAGGGACCTGAGTGGTAGAGGGCGACGCTAGTTCGAAAAACAAGATTCTTGTAGGGTGACTGTTCTTAAGTACTCAAAAATTCTCAGCAGAGTTAGAATGTGTCTTATGGAGATGAAACCATGGGGCATCAAGTTGATTAGAGGGGGATGTGGGAGCTGCGGCAGAAGTGTCGGGCTTAGGTTGAGGAGAGCAGATTCTGGGCGCTACCTTGTGTTCCACCACCAAAGCCCTAATATAATCCTTATCTAAAGAGGTGCTATCAAATAATTCAACTTCTCGATGCATAGCCAACAACAAACCATAATTAAATTTGACAATCAGTACCTCTTTAGGGTCTTGGACATGCAGCTGGATGCGAAGCTTGGGGAATACGTCAATGTAAATTTGGACTCATTAGATGGAGAGATGCTTGAGTTGCAACCAATGAGCAAGCAAATTTTGATGGTACCTAAGAGGGTAAAAATGGTTGCAGAGAGCTTGATAAAAAGCTTCGCAAGAAGCAAAAGTGGGAATATCCTTGCTAGGGGCGGTACCCAAATCAATCACGATAAATATGGTGTCTAGTTGAGTATCCCACCAAGCCTGAGCAATGCATTCAAGTTGAAAACTGGCGATCTATAGCTTGGTCTCCTTGTCCATGTCCAATGAGGTCTTAAGATAAGTGGAGGGGATCCATATCTAGGAGTCTACGGCCTCTCCATTCATTTGTCCAGCAAATTAGGGAGCTGAAAATGGGTATCCAAATGCAGAGGGAATGGACATTGTGACTCCTGCATCCGCATCAGTTCGCACAATGCGAGAGCCAAATCCTTCCTAGATGGGAGAGGATGTGGAAGAATCCTATGGAGAGCTCTCCCTACGTGGAGGCATAATTTTTATAAACAACCAAGCCGCCAAGGAGCAGATCTAAGAGGGCGCGGTACTAGAGAGGGCCAAGATATCCTAGATCTGGCTCATAAAGACACTAGAAATGTTGCTGAGGAGGGGCACACTGCCAGAAAGGGCCTGGATTCCCTAGATCTAAGTTTGAAAGTCGTGTAACAATGCCAATCTGCCAAATATGGAACCTTCTACAAGAGAAGGACCTGGAAGAAGGTGTGCAAAAGTGGACTTGTGTTGTCCCTAAGGAGGATGCACTGAAGAATAGAGACCACATGCCAATATCTAAGGTTGTGATGTGTTGGACATAACATCTAATGAATGGTGCGTGGATGAGTAGTGACCAAGGCACCTAGATCTACAACATATTTCAGGAGGCAACCAAGATCTAGATTTAACAGGCATAAAATGTTCTTTGCCAACCAGAACGCACTTACAAACATGTTCATAACTCGCTAGCTCATGTAAAGGAACTGAAACTTGGACAAATCCTGAAAAGGAAGCTAAAAATTAGAGCCAACCCTATATGGTAGGGCGTAGTACCTTTGCAATGAACAAAACCCTATAGAGGGGGTGCAAAAGTAGACTCAAGCTATCCCTAAGGTGGGCGCACCATCCCACAAAGTGTCTGAGCTGAAGGGCGCACAACAGAGTTGGAAACCATCGCTGGAGGGTGAAGTTAAACGTGGCCCACGTTGTTCCTAAGTAGGGAGCACAACGAGCCATCAATTCCTTGAGGAGGGCGCTAGACAAATCTGGAAACTCTAGCCCTAGAGGGAACCCTAACACTGAAGATCACTGAAAAGAGAAAAAAAATATGAGCATAAGTTGGATGGAACTGACTCTGACTCTATTTGGCAGAAGTCGGAAGGATCTAACTTTGATACCAATTGATATGAATGCAGATCCGAACTCTAAGCAATAATAGAAATAACATGATAGAAACAATCATTCACACCAAAACTGAGATAAGAACCATCAAACTTTATTAATGTGCTAGGTGAGCCCTTTTATAAGAGGACCATACTTTAACCTAGCTTCTAGAAGCATACACACCATAGTTGGAAACCTTTCAAAACAAACAAAAGAGAGAGGGGCACCTCCTTACAAGAAGCGCCCTAACCAGAACTATCGGGATAATGAAGTGGTGCGCCCTTCATGTGGCCCACTTTTGATTTCTCTAGAATTCATTCGTGAACATGTGAATGGCATCTTTAGGTGTATCTTTTGCCTATCCCTGTTTGTTTTATTTTGATTTTTCAAGAGGGTGAATCTTGATGTTTCATATGCAAGTGCATGCTAGGTTGTCCTTTGTTTTCAATTCATTTGACAACATATTTACATGTCTTCTAGACATGAGATTGATCCTCTTAACAATAGTGCGTACGCTTTCCATTTTACTAATATTCATCTTATTCCAAGCTAGTGCTATTTATTCCCAACGCCCATTAGTATGAGGCAACATAAGCTTAACATTGTGTATATGCATTGAAACTAGTGCACAACTTTGAAATACTTAAGTTGTGTGAACTATCTTTATGAAATTATTGTTTTCAACAAATGGTTGTCAAGTGACCAAGTTTCTGCAAAACCCAAGAAAGAAGAATTGTGTACAAAAAAATATTAAAGTTCAGTAGACATAACCTCATACTTATAAGGAATAATTATGTACTTAGAAAATATGGCATAATTCTCTATTTCATGTGCATGTTCTCATGTTGCAAAATGCTTCTTAAATTCGGAGGTTTCAGCTTATATTATCATGTTTTGTGTGAATTTTGAAAAAGATCGAGGTACAAATTTGTATTAGTTTAACTTTTTTTTTCCACACAGGAAAATACTATACTTTATTCCAATTTAATCAAAGTATAAATAAGAAGGACCATCCATAAAAAACAATGCAACAGACTTCGATGTCTATAACTTAAAGGCAAAAATAAATCATATCAACACTAGACTACAATACTATTTACATACCGTCCATCTAAATTCAATGTACACTAACAATCCACATCTTCTAGAGAAGGGAGCAAACTCTTTATTGTCTTCCAAAAATAAATAAAACCAAACTACACTAAAATCTGCAAAAAGAAACACAACAACTTTTCAAAAAATAGGCATTGAATGCTGAAAAACACTGCCTTGAATTTGTCCCTCTATGTAAATTATGCCTTCTCGGCAAACTAGTGCCTTTTTTTACTATAAATCTGCTTCCATATTGAATTCTCTGTAAATGTGTTGAAAATGTAAACCCGTAAAAGACTCCTACAACATCTTGATTTTGTTCTTCCACCCCTCTAACAGATTTAGTTGCAAACTACCTTTTTTAAGAGACCAATCAATTACCACTCTGGAATTGCCTGCTACTTAACCAAGACGACGTGGATTCCAGAGAACCAGAGCAAGTCTGACCCTTGGCCCAAGCATCTTCCAGAACCAAATTCAAGCGTGTTGCATGAGCATCTGTTGCTGGAGAGCATGAATGGGGAACGCCCCTTACCAAACTTTTGTAAAGAGGCTTCAACTCTTTAGGATTAAACACATGCTTTGGGAAAGAAGCCTTCAAATGTCCATTCTACCTACATGAAATACATCGAAACATGGCCTTCCAGTAGTCCAACTATTGGACAAAAATGTGCCCGCGGCACACAATTTTCAATTATTCCAATAACCATTGACTGATGTCTATCCCAACCAAGATATGATCCATTCTCTCATGCTCAACCATGAAAGAACTCTCCTCAACACAAAGAAATTGACCCAACTCATTTCCAACAACTTCAACATCTTCTTTGTTCTAGAACTGGAGCGAGAATATTAGCTTAACTCATTGCCGCAATGGATATGTTTATGTTTAGTATTTGTTATTATGTCCTTATATAATGTTTAAATAGCTTGTCCAACACATACTTGAAACGTTTTCCCATAGATGACTTCATCTCTTAAAAGAAAATTAAGTTTTTAGAGTTTAATAAAAGATTGTTGGAAACCTAATCCTCAAGATTATGGTTCCACATATTTTGTAAATATTGTATATATAAAATAAGAAGACAAACAGTCTCCGTAGGAATCTAAGAGGCATGTTGGTAGGTGAATCCCAACAACCAGATGATATGTATAAATAAATGATTTTGCAAGTGAATGAAGTAATTCAGGATTTATCCACTCAATAGTGGTATTAGAGCCTGGTTGCCTGCCATAACTCCTGTTGTTATGAGACCTGGCATTCTACTGGTTTGATTTTCTGCCCTCTGCACCCCTCCTTTGATCCTTAGGCTTTCCTTCTGCAAGATTCTTTTGCTCCTTCTGCTCATTCGAGCATGCCTCTGTGTGATTCTCTGAGACCAAGATGTTGTAGAATGCTCTCCATCTCATAGCTACGTACATTAAATATTGCGAAACCTAATTTTTGATGCAACGACCTCCATCGTTGAGTACAACCTCCCACTAGCTGTTGCGTTCTCTCTTCCTCTTGATTGGTGTTGTGTTTTCTCATTTGATTTTGAAACTCAACATCAAAGCGTTGAATTAAGTGAATCCCATGGCTTGTTGGTGTGGCTCGTTGGTGTGAACCCGTGGGTGCCAATTGAACGTGAGCCATTTGCAAATATTGAATGCTGCAAATTTTTACTATGACCTCTTCAAGGAGTGATAGTGCTACGATTCCATAATTATGCCCTCATTCAACTATGTGTGGAGGTAAAACGTTTTTGCATTTTCTGCTACATTTTTTGTGACCATTGGTAACAAGAGAAACCCTAATTTTGACCTAAAACTCTGCGTGGGAGATTAAATGCAACTAAGGTAGCATATTGAAGCTGCATATTGTGAAGAGAAGCATGTAATGGCTCTCTCATCTCTAATTTATGGTCAATGGTGTAGCTAATTCAACTGTGGTGATGACATGGTTGATGTGAAGTAAAGATTACTGCACGGTTTTGATTATCCTTGATGCAACTTTCAAGTAAAGTCTGCTACGTTGGAATTTCATTGATGTTTGCTATGTTAGAGAAGTTGGAATGTGAGTCCAAGACCATTGCTTTTGGAGCAGCGATCCTCAAAAGTGGAGCTGCGATTTTATGTCTCGAGCTGTGAACTACATTCTACTACTTGATTGTTGCAACCTCAAGTTTGGATACAAAAATTTCGGTTAGTTTTAAAGATTTTTGTGAAGGAGCACGACCCCCTTTGGGTGTTGTGAAGAGCTACTTGGAACTTGAATCCTTCTGCCAGTTTTGCAGTCTATGTGTGTGGTGGAACACTCCAACTAAACCCCATTGAACAACACGAACTCCTCCACAACTATGAGTTCTTTTGCACAAGAGCGATATCATATTGTTGTATTAATTTATTATTAAATTTTGTCCATGTATTTCATCTTCGATGAAGATTTGAGCTAGAGATAAGGGTGAATGTAACTTTTTGTGTATAGCACTGTAATAGCACTGATCTGTAGAATCAAATGTAAGAACGCTGCAAAATTGACAGCGCTGCAGAACTAAATGTAATACTTCTATAGAATTAAGTTGATAGTGCTGCAGAATTTGTAAGAAGCAATTTTTGTAAATAAGGGAGCAGGAATTCAGACCTGCACCTTCCCATATTTTCTTCCAAAATTATGTTTAACGTTGCAAGTTCAAGCTGCAGAAGATGCACTCACTAGAATCAATAGTTGGTGCAGTCCTTACTGGCAAGGACACCTATCAGGAATGGTCAAGGAAGATTAAAGGCATGTTCATTTACAATGACTTGTGGGATGGCATATGTGAAGGAAACACTATTCACATAGATGAAGGCACAATCTCGAGAACTAATCTAAAACCTCCAACATCAGATAAAGAACTTGTTGTCTGGAAGACCAGAGACAAGAAAGCTTTAGCAATGGTGACTGGTATAGTAAGTGAAGAGGTGAGCCAACACATATTGCCTGCAACATCATGTTTTGAATCATTAAAGACATTAGAAGACTTGTATGAATCACATTCTGAAATGGAGGTGATTTAGTTAATGTTAAAATTGTTCACTTTGGAAGTAAATGATAATGATCCTATATTGGTTCCATATGAAATCGAAGCAATCATGCACATGATTCAAGCCTCTGGAATGAAACTAGACCTTCCACTTGCAACATTTTTCAAGTCTATCTATCCTACTCACTCCAACTGTCTTGAGTCTCTTCAAGCAAGTGACAAGTTCAAAGATATCACCTTTGACACCCTGGTAGAGAAGATTGCAAACAAAGAGAAAACCTTTGGAAAAAATACAAGTGAGCATCTTGGAGTATCTTTTTGCTTTGCTCAGAAAGTAAAGAACCAGTCCAAAGACCCTTCCAAGGGAGAACACAACAAGAGAGGATGAGGAAGAAGAATTTTCAGAGGCAGGGGGGGTAGAAACAACTCAAGCAAAAGCTCAGATCTGAAGTTTAAGCGTTGTGGGAAGATTGGACATGAAGCAAATCATCGTTGGGCTCCTTGGGACTCCATCAAAGGAATACATAACCATAACAAAGAAAACAAAAATAAGATCCAAGAGGTTGGTAAAGCCCCTGATTCTTCTCATTGTATTGTTGCACATTGTAATCTTGGAATTAATGAAATAATTTCTCTTTCATCTTGCAAAGATTGTTGGTTTCTTGATATTGGTGCAACATCCCACATGACTTTTAGGAAAGATTGTTTTGAAGAACTGAATGACATTGTAGATGACATAGTGTACTTTGCAGACAAATCTAGCCTCAAACCAAAGGGAATTGACTCAATCAGGCTCAAGCTGCCTAGATTCCCTGACTTTGTGTTAAAGAATGTTCTCTATCTTCTAGAGTTGCAGAGAAGCTTGATGTCCTTAGTGCAGATTCGACAACAACACCATTCCATCCACATGTTCGATGGAATTGTGGAGATAAGGAAGTCCTCTGACAACAAGGTCATCATGATCGGATATACAGATGGAAAGTTGTTGAAGTTTAGGGGCTCTCCTGCAAGAGTTCAAAACTTTTCCTACCTCTCTCAGCATGAAGAAGGTAATCTGCCATCCAGTTTGTTATAGCATGCTAGATTTGGTTATTTGAATTATAACAACCTTCATTTGTTAAGAAAGAATGGTTTATTTGGTTTTCCCACCATTCCTAAGCAAAAGAACAAATGTGATGCATGCATGGTAGGAAAACATAGTGAGCAGCCATTCCAAGAGTCTAAATCCGGAGCATGTAGAAAAATAGAGCTGGTTCACTCTAACTTATGTGGCCCCGTGCTAGTTCCTTTTTCAAATGGTAATAAGTACCCGGTGACCTTTGTTGATGACTATACTAGAATGTGTTGGGTATGCTTATTGAAGACAAAGTATGGAGCATTTCAAACATTCAAGAACTTTCATGCATGGATAGAAAATCAAGCACATGCTCATATTGGTACATTTCGTTTTGATAATGGTAAAGAATACACCTCTAATTCTTTTGAAGACTATCTTTGTAAACATGGGATTACACATCAAACTTCAGTTCCCTACAATCCTCAACAAAAACCGTGTGGCAAAAAGGATGAATAGAACCATTATATGAATATGGCACGCTCAATGACGTTTTTCAAGAATGTGAAATTGATGTTTTGGGGTGATGCAGTATTATGTGAAGCATATTTGAGAAATAGAATTCCCTCTCATGCTCTTGAAGATAAGACTCCACAAGAAATGTGGTTTGGCCACCTTCCTTCGTTTAGGCATCTCATAGTTTTTGGTTCCACCTCCTATACCTTGATACCAAAGGAGCAAATAAACAAGCTTGGTGCTAGAAGTCGAAGATGCATTTTGTTGGGGTACTCAAAAACCTCCAAGGCATATCATCTTTATGATGAGGTAAATAAGAAATGTGTTGTTTCCAGAGATGTCATTTTTCTTGAAACTAATAAAAATAACCATTTTATTGAAAGATAGTTGAATCGTCTGAAGAAATTTTCCCATCTAAAGACATATTATGAATTTGATAATGGAATTCCACATCTTGAAGGGGGGATCCCTATCTTGGATCAATCTATGGAATTTCCTTTTGAACCACCAAAACCCCCTCATGAAGAAACTCATGAAGAAGAAGTTCATGCCACTTCACCTGAACATGAGATTCAACTGGATGATGTGATTGAGAGGATTGGAATATTGAACCTTGAAGAGAATGAAGCATCACCAACTGATCAACCTAGGCCATCAAGGAAGATTCCGAAATGGGCCACAAAGACACTTGAAAGTGTCCATCTAGATGAAGTTGGAAAGAAAGGAACGAGAAGCTCAACCAGAAAAGAAGATGGAGGAGATGCAGATAGTTCAGGTGATGACATGGATGTCTCATTTGATTGCGAATTAAATTTATCTGCTAAATTTGAACCAAATTCCTTTGAAGAAGATGCTACTCGTGATGAGTGGAAAGAAGCCATGCATAATGAGTATGATGCAATCATGAAGAATGGAACCTCAAAGCTGGTTGACCCTCCAGTCAGAACCAAACCAATTTCCAGCAAGTGGGTATACAAGAAAAAATACAAATCATATGGCTCACTTGACAAACACAAAGAAAGGCCTGTGGTGAAAGTCTATGCACAAAAAGAAGGAATTGACTATGAAGAAACGTTCTCCCTCACAACAAAATGGGATACCATCCACACCTTACTCTGCTTGGATGCATTAAATGGATGGAAAGTCCACCAAATGGATGTAAAAACAACTTTCTTGAATGGAGACTTGAAAGAAAATATCTTCATGTTTCAACCAGAAGGCTTCGTTGTGAAGGGACAAGAACACAAGGTATGCAAACTTGTCAAGTCCTTGTATGGCCTGAAACAAGCACCTCGAGCATGGTATGAAAAGTTAACTGAGCATATTCTAAAGCTAAATTTCAAACATGATAATCTTGATGATGCAACATTGTTTGTAAAGAAAGTTGGAAGATTTGTTGCGTTTCTTGTGGTGTATGTAGATGACCTTTTGATGACATGGAACAATGAAAGTTATATAGCATCCATAAAGAAAGGATTTGATATGAATGATCTGGGACATCTTCACTACTATTTAGGAATTGAAGTGACTCAACATCCTAAGTACATATTCATCTATCAGAAGAAGTATGTTGGAGAATTGTTGAATAGATTTTGCATGACAGAATGCAATCCTCTCTCAGCTCCCATGGAACAAAAGTTGAAGCTCACATCAAGTGAAGGAAAAGAATTCGAGGATGCGACCAAGTACCGACAACTTGTAGGAATCCTTATATACCTTACCACCACCAGACCATACATTTCTTATGTTGTTGGCATCCTTTCAAGGTTCATGCACAAACCTTGTGAAGGATACTGGTTTGCAGCAAAAACAGTTCTAAGATACTTGAAGGGACTCAAGACTTTGGAATCAAGTACTCCAAGGTGGAGGACTTCAAACTCATTGGGTACTTTGATTCAAACTTTGATGGCGACAAAGAGACAGGAGTGTCCACTTCTGGATACACAATGAGTCTTGGATCAATAGCTATCTCTTGGAGATCACGCAAAGAGTCAAATCCAATAGATTTGACAACAAAAGTAGAATATGTGGCTGTTGCAGAACCAACGAAAGAGATTGTGTGGCTTAGGAAGATACTTGAAGATGTGTAGGAGAAGCAAGAGAATTCCACTCCCTTATTAATTGGCAACACTTATGCAATCAAATTGGCCAAGAATCCCATATTCCATGATCGAACCAAGCACATCAACACAAAGTACCATTTGATTTGACATCATGTAGAGGCTGAGACAGTCCATTTACGACGTTGTTCCATGATTGAGCAAATTGCAGACATCTTCACCAAAGCACTTGGATGAGAACAGTTTGAAAAGTTTAGAACCATGCTTGGACTCACAAACACCCTTTCAGATTAAGAGGGGGAATGTTGGAAACCTAATCCTCAGGATTATCGTTCCAAGTATTTTGTAAATATTGTAAATATAAAATAAGAAGACAAACAGTCTCCGTAGGAATCCAAGAGACCTTTTGGTGGGTGAATCCCAACAACCATATGATATGTATAAATAAATGCTTTTGCAAGTGAATGAAGCAATTCGGGAGTTATCCACTCAACAAAGATGAAGACAACCCATATTATTGCTGCTAACTCAATGTTGATATAGGATTTTTTTAATGCTCATAGTTGGTATTTATGTCAAGGTTTTGACATTTAAACTAATCATAAATTTAAAATAAAAAATATCTTTTTATATTTCATAAAATAAGATTAATAGAAAACTATAATAAACCTTGGATAAAAAGTAAGAATTGAATAGATTAGTATAAGTATGTTAATGTGACCAATAACAATAATACATGCCCCAGATGTGGGTGTAATTACGGCCACGAGGCCACATGCACCTTGAGACATGGCAGATGAAGGATGGGAGGGGGTGTCACGTTATGGTACAACACTTGGCGATAGTTTGGAGGATTAAATGCTTATGCATGTGATGAGGTTGGTGTAGTGTGGGATAGATGGAAGGAAGGTTGCATCATTTAAACAGAGGGGGCATAATGAGAGAAGAGAGCATTGAAGAACTAGCTCGAACTCCACGAAAATCCAAGGTGACGATTGAGTCGTATATTGTAGGAATGATAACCAGAAGAGCGGAGGTGGAGATGGGATAAACGAATGAGGAAGACATTTATCTCCATCTTAATTACGCTCTTGAAGCAATGACGATGGCTTCAAATGATACCAATGCGAGAGAAAATCCCGATAGGTATATAAAGAACCAGGTTGCGACAGTGAAGGTGCAAAAACAAGTGGATGCTCTGTGGGTGCAAAGACGGCTTGACGTGGTCACGATGCCCCCTCGCCAACGTATGCGAAGTCATCAAAGTGGGAGAGAACACAACAAGCAAAGGGTAGAGGAGACTGACCTTGGGGAGGAGCTTATGGAGGGGATCCCCCCTCACATTGAAGAAACAATCGCAACCATGGAGGAAGGGGAAAAACAGAGGTGGGTGGAAGAGCATGGGATGGTAGCAAGGTTTAATCCTTATTGGATTTTGCGGAAGTTGCTAGAGAGAACTATGATGGAAAGAGAAAGCTCCAGTGACCTGGTAATGAAGGTCCTAACCAATCTCAGAGAGGATATGTTGAGAAGCTTGATGGATACGGAGGGGGTCTTGGACTTGGCCAAAGCACCATTTGATAGAGGCAAGGTGAACGCAGACTCACCTCCAAATGTCTTAGTTCAACTGTCACCAAACAACCAAGAAAATCCTCCGGAGGGAGGAACGTCGTCAGCGACTGGAGAAGGGTGAGAAAATTGCAATGATGTTTTGTTGGTCTGGTTCCTGTTTTGGCTCTTGTTACTCTAATGGGGTATGCTTCGGATGAAGGTTCTGTAACGGCCTAGTGCCAAATACATAGTCTGTTTTGTCTTGGGCAGGTGTATACATTGTGTAATGGCCTATGTTAGAATTATGTTGGAATGCTTTTGGCCTAATTTTGGGAAATTTCAAAATTTCTGGTGTACTAGGGTCTGGGATAGTGTTTTTAGTAAGAAAGTGGAATCTAGAATGCAGTGAGAGGATCAATCTTAAGAGGTCTGAGAAGAAATTTTTCGTAATACAATGTACAATTACTTTTTTAAAATTTTAATACAAAGTTACTACTCTTACTCACAAAAAAAAATAACAATAATACCTGCATAGGAAGGTTCTAAAAAGTGCAAAAAGTGGTCATTCCACATAGTAAAAAGTAATTAAAGTGAAAAAGTGGCCATTCCACATTGCAAAAGGTAATTAACATCAATCTCTATGGAAAAATGACAAATAAAATAAATAAAAAACATGAGGGGTGAGGTCAACAACCTAGGGAATGTGCATCTTAGAAAGTATGATGATAGTTAGGTTTTTATAGAATGTGCATCTTAAAAAGCAAGATGATAGTTACGTTTTTAAGGGATGTGCAATACTTTTCAGGGTCATAAAAATGTGTTTTGTTGTCAATTTTGTTATTGCAATATGCAACATTAACTCTAAGGCCATGGGAATACTATGAAAGATTAAGATCAATATTATCATTGGGTAAAATTTACATAGAGTCAATTTTGTTGGTTAAAACAAGTAACACTTTTAATTTTTTAAGTGAAAATTATTGTACACGAGCCTTTAAATATGAAACATATACAAGGCATCTCAATTACAATAAGATTAATTTTAATTGTGTGTCACTAAATGTTGAATATGTTACATATAAGATATTAGTTTTAATCAAAGGTCATTTTCCTATAAAATTAAAATTGAGCATATCAAAAGAAAGAAGGTTAAATATTTTAAGTTTTTTATTTATTTATTTTTTATTAATTTTTTTTTGGGTTTGTTATCACTAAAATCTAGTCAAACATCTTTGTTGGATTTACAATTTTGGATTGGTTTAATTGTTATTTGTTAATGCATAAATAAATTCAACACCCTTAACTATCTTTGTGCAATGTTAACATCTAATATATTCAATTATGTCAATTCAAAATAATTTCCACCAAATTTCAAACCATTAATATTGATTTTCCTTCTTGTTATTTTGAACGATCGAAAAAAGATCAATTCATATTATATTTAGACTACTTACATAAAAAATACACCTAACAAAAAGACTTAAAAATAATACTAAGTTTTTCGTTAACTCACCTATAGACGTTAACTATCATACAACTTTTACAAAATCTCCTAAAACTTAATAAGCATGGCATCATAACTAATTCCTACAAGCATTGAAAGAAAGAGTTATAAAAATGCTACATCAAACTCATGTTCAGTTACTTAGAGAATGGCAATTTGTGAAATTCCAACTTAAGAGTTTATGATTCTCTCGGCTAACATGATCACTTCACCTATACGGTTTATACATATTATATTTTTTTAAATGCACAAACTTATGGTTTATCAATAAATGTAATTTTCTTTAAGGTGTTGTTTAACTATTAGACTTTTAAAACTTATTTTCGTAGTATATTAACATTTTTTGGTTGTGGTTTGACAATTATATATGAATCTAAAATGTCTAATAGTTAAACAAATCCCTTCTTTAATATCCATGTAATCCTCTATATTGAAGATACTATATATGATATTCTTTCAAGAAGAGGTCATTCCAACCATATCTTACTTTCGAATTGAAGACAACATTAATATTATAAGAGATACAAATAAATCTCATACATGATAGGAAATTATGAAAGCATAAATGCCATAAAGTTTATTATGTATATTAAATAGACCAAATCATTAAATTTAAGAGAAATATTTGAGAAATTTTTAAATTTTTCATAAATATTTTAAATATAAAATCATAATATACATATTTATATTTAAAAACTTAAATTTCCTAACGATATATGTTCTTAAAACAAACTAGGTCCTACTTCTACCTATTTCAATTTTACTTATCTCCACCATTAAAGCCTTTATTAAAATTTACATATCAATCCCATTTTGAATATATAAAAATTAAGAAATAAATAAAATTTTCTAAAATATAAAAGTTAGTCACAGCGTAAAAAGAAAAACAAACTTACCAATTTCTTTATCAAAATTTACATATCAACCCCACATAAATAAAGTTTTGAATATGTAAAAGTTAAGAAATAAATAAATTCTTCCAAAATATAAAAGTTAGTCACAGTGTAAAAAGAAAAACAAACTTACCAATTTCTAGTTAAATTCTTAATATCCATGGTTTTGTCCTTTCAATATGAGAAGAGATCACTTTCATGGTAAACTTAATAAAAGTATGATTCAAATAAAATTGTCATAATATTTGGTAATTAAGTATAATTGTTTTGCTAAGTATAATTGATGAGGTTTATTGCCGTTTATTAAAGCTAATTTTAATTTATCAAATCTTATATATATATATATATATATATAATTCATAAAAATTATAGTTGCAAGGGTATTTTGATCAAATCAAAGTTATGCACACGATTAAAAGTAATGCTAATGAAGACCAATAGATATAAAAAATTTACGGGTATTTTGATCAAATTAAAGTTGGTCAAAGTAATTAAAAGTATAATTTAAATTAATAAGTTTAGTCATACCTCGGATGTGGGCACCACCAAGACACGAGGGGGGCACGTGCTGGAGGGTCCTCGACACGGGAGCCCGAGATGTGGCATCACGCACCCCATGCACTTAACGGCTGGATTGCCCCTCCCACCTGTTGATTAATGGCTACTCCCCGAAGCTTCACTTGGACGTCCCCTCACCTGTTGGCTGGACGCGATCTTGGTGCATTCCGCCCTCACATCGGCTCTCTGCGCATTCAAGTCGTCCCTTTGCACATTCATTTCAGGTCTCTGCACAATCAATTCGGCTCTGCACATTAATATGGCTTGTTCGAACTTGGGTTACTGTCCTTTAAACAGGCCTGCGAGCAACTATGATTGCATTCTCTTCATTCCTCCCGGTGTTGGTTCTGCTCTGTGAATTTTCATTCTCACTTGTGGATTTGGCTATGGCTTCACACTATGCTCTATGCCATGACTAGGATGCGCGACACTCCTCGTCGGGGTAGTGGTAACCGGGGCAAATCTCAGTGCCCTCCTGTTACCGGTGATGGTTACAACAATGGCGTCTCCTTCACAGTCCGCAATCTGATTGATGAGTGGGAAGGGCAGCTCGTGGAAAATCACTTGGCCTCAAGCAACAATGGTGGCAACATCAACCATTATTGGATTATGAAGAACATACTCGGCAAGCTGATGGATGACATGCTCAACAACTGGGGTTCAACGAGGAATCGGGTGTTGGCCACCAGAGCCAAACTCATAGAGATGGACGAATGCCTGGCAAATTTGGACGCCACATTCTCCTGGAACTAGCTTGCTCTCGGAGGTTGTGGTCCGGCTATGGCAGAAACTGGAAGTGGGGGTGCCTCAGCTGCCTAGGCTGCCAGCGGTGGTGTCTTTGACATCTAGACTGTCTGTGGTACGCCCTTGGAAGGGCCTGCAGCTCCTCCAGCTCCGTCTTCACCTGTGGCTCCTCCTGCATCGTTCTCGGTTCCGTCCACCATTGGCTCTCCTCCCAACAAGAAATTCTGCAGCCAAGCAGAACCTGACCTCCTAGCTGCTCGTAAGATTGAACCACTTCCTGTCAAGTTGCCCGAGGATGAATTTCCGGGTGGGTGCCCCATCCTGGAGGAATTCCCTCCAAAATAACTCTCTTCATGTCTACACGGAAGACTGCTTGGACAAATGGTTCTCTCTGCTCCTTCCAGCTTTTTTGTTACAGTTGCTTCAAGCTTTTTTTGTATAATTTGATCTTCCACAGTGCACACTATGCTCAGAGAGTCTTTCCCTGGCCTCGCTGTAAGAGGTAGTCTTTTTGTATGGCCTTCAAAACTCTCTTTAATAGTTTTGCTATCTTTGCTAGAATGGGATGGTTCCATTATCCCAGGATGCCTCAAAGGCCACCATGCTATGTAATTTTCTTTCATTTTTTTTCTTAATTAATATATTGTGCAGAGTTACCAAAAAATAGGTTTAGTCATAGTGTTATTTTTTTCTTCCAAAAAGTAAATTAGTGTAAATAACATATTGAATTTTTAATAAAAATATTGTTGATCTAAAGGTAAATTTAGTTTATAATAAATATTATCTTCAAAATAAAATAAAAAACAGTAAATATCTTCAAAATATATTTTAGTAGAATAAAAAATAAATATTTGATTCCGAGCTTCTTTGTCATAAACTTATTCTATGTGTTGAAAATGAAAACATCTAGGCAAACATCAAAACGATGCATGAATGGGTCCCAAAACTAACCCGCTCCGAGAACTTTTTTTTCCTCTTTGAATCGTCTTTTGACTTCAACGGAATAAAAATATAAAATATTATATTCTCATGAAAAATATTTTATGAGCTTGATTGGATATCCTTATTCTTAACCAAATGCCTTTGTTTGGTGATAAAAATTCAAAAATTTATAATAGTTAATATGTGATAAGTCAATGTTAAATTTGATTGGGGGATTTTTAATTATATATATATATAAAGAGAGATTAATTGTTTGGGAGATTTTTAATGTAATTTTATTTATTTATTTTTTAAATATGGATACATGGTTTATATTAGATTGCTAACCTATTTGAATTTGAGATTGTTGATATGTTCTTGGGTCTTAAGTATTTAGGTTTTGTGATAAAAACCAACGACTATAATATCAAGGATGGGGCTTGGCTTATTTGTAAAGTTGAAAACATATTGAGTTTATGGTGTAATAAATGGCTTACTTAAGCTGACATATTGGTACTCTTGAAATCTATATTAGAAGGCCTCCCAGTTCATTGGGTAACTCTTGAACATGTACCTTTTGGAGTACTTGATAGCATCATGAAGCTTTGTTTCAGCTTTCTTTGGAGAAGGAAGGTAGGGGAGAAGCCATTCCATTGAATCTCTTGGAATAGACTTACCCTGCCTAAACGACTAGGCGGATGGAGGCTAAAGCACCACTTGTGTTTTTCAAAAGCGTTGGCAGCTAAAGGGATATGGTGAATGGTGCAAGGTAATGGTTGTTGGGTTAAGGTTATCCACAAAAAATACATGCATCTAATGATGGTAATGGAATGGATTCGGTCCAGCCCCACATCAATGAGGAATGTATCTATAATGTGGAAGGCCATGATCTCTGCTTTTGACATTATCGAAGATTGGTTATCTTGGAAAATTGGCAACGGTAGGTCTATCGGATTGGGAGTCTATCCATAAGCGAAGGAATGAATCTGAGCAATGCGATCAGTCCAAGCCTTGGTGCTACACAAGCCAGTCCTAGTAGAGGGGGTGTTGGTGGTCTATTGTACCTCTTTGGCAACCATTGGTTTAAAATCACAGTAGGTATTAGATTGGAAACCAATAATAGGGTGGAATTGATTGTTGTCATGAAGATTCTGAAGCTAGCTACATTTTACAGAGTGAAATCTTTGCAAGTTTATGGGGATTCCCCACTAGTTATTGATGGCTCTCCATGATAAGACCACCCAAGAACATTTATCTTAGGCTTATATATGATGAAATCTGCAGTATACTAGAAAATTTTGTGATCTCTCTTTTCATCACATATAGAGAGAGTGGAATGACCAAGCATATCAACTATCAAAACATGGGCTTCAACTAGTGGAAGGCGTCACACAATTATGGGAGATTTGCAAAGACACCATCAAGGAGATTGATTCAGGACCTTTACATAATTAATATGCTTTCCCATGATACATGGGCCTTTATTGATGATAGTGGACAAATACAACAGAATTTTTGTGAAGGAGTACATAGTGTTGTTAAAAGACATACCTACTGAACATTTTATAAGGATTATTTTCTGAACAAGGATGGTACTAGCTAAAAAATGATACAAAATAGAAAATATGAAGAAGACATCATTGTAAATCCAAGCAATATTTGTTTTGTAGAAACATGTAAGGCAATTTTTCCAAATGAACAATATGGTTCAATTTTTTCAATAAAATTTTGAGCTATAATTTTTTTTCCATGGAAAAAAAAAGAGATTAATTGTTTTTTACAGTAACGGCTGAAAAGCTTTGTATTAAAAAAGGAAGGACTTACAAAAAGTTTGGGAAGACTGTACCCAACAAAAAGAGGGCTAAAGGCACCTCATACACAGTCTTTGAAATTCATACATAGCTGATGTTTTTGCATATAGAGAAAATAAATAGACTTCCATAACTATCGATTACATAATAAGACATAAACTAAGAAACAACGGAAATTCTTCATGGGTAAACCAGAACAGAGATCACTTGTCGTTGGGATGGCAAGCCTTGACCTTGTTTCCTTCTTCCTTGTCCTCGTTGTCTTCCATGCCAAGGATTGCAGCTGGGCTATTGCTCTTGCTGGATCTGATGCAGTCCACTTTAGCTTCCACTATCCTCAGACAGCTATGTATAGACTCAATTTTGCCAACCAAACCTTCGAAATATTCCTTCATCTTGCTGCTATTGTTTCTGAGGTTAGAATCCGTAATTTGGATGAAGGTGGCAAGGTGAGAGATGGCCTTCTTCAGATCCCCGTTTTCCCCTCTCAGCCAGCCAACCTGGGATTCAATATCTTGCAGGTGTGAGAGCACGCCAGGAGAGGGACTATCAGGCCCAATGTGAGAGTCCAGGTTCACAACTCCCCCAATTTCCCTTGCTTGAGTCCAAAGTTTGTCGTTACCCATATCCCCTGAGCTACCACGCGCTTGTTGCAAAGAGCCACCCTGAATATGACAGGTACCAGCATCAATAGGGTGCCAATTCTTACCAAAGTCCTGCTTGGAGCCAAAGTGAACACCATTTGCAGTGGTCCTGTAGTTCTGCCCCTGACCAACATCCAGCGAGGACCAATTTCTACCTGTCTCAACATTTTTTGGGTGCCCACGCCGAACATGATTTGCCTATTTATTGTGCAGCCCTTGAACCTCATTTCCACCGTTTTCATGACCCTGCACCACCTCCAGGGCAAAGAGGTATATCTTTAGCCCCACATCTCCCGAATTCAGCTGAATGTTGGTCCTGCAATGACGGCATTGCAGCGCCAGGACGTAGAGGCTACCATCATTCCCACAATCCATGCTGCGACGAGAAAACACAGAGCGCCAAATAATGCAGAGAGGAGAAGGGTGAGTGAGGATGGGGCCGTCACCCTGCTCCTTGAAATAGATGCTGCAACCCCTGTCACCTGCCCGCATTGAAGTCTCGCATGCGAGACACGTGGATTCAGTCTGGAAGCGCCGTTGAGAGTGCCTTGGGGATTCGTGAGGAGATCGGTGGTAGATATGGATGCAGACTTGGAGAATGTCCGTCTTCGTTGTGGCCCAATGAAACATGAGATGGTAATTAAGAGAGCTGAGTGATCTAGGGTGGCCCATGGAACTATGGAACCCATTCATTTGCAAGGTGTTGTCCATTTCTAAACACAAGACCACAGTTTAACCCCGCTCCAATATTTTCCATGGAGTTAGCATGTTGATTGTTGTTTCTCAGAATGTGATAGAGGGAGATAGATCTTAGGTCTTTACTCTTGTGGAAGAAGTGGAAGTGGTACTTGGAGGAGGGTTTACAGATGTTTTTAGCTATGGCCCTTGCTTCTTTAATCACCAGGAGGGAATCACCAATAACAACTAGGTCCCGAACGTTGTTTTCCTTAGCTATATCCAATCCTTTGATCAAAGCAAGCCACTCCGCATTGTTGTTCATCTGCCTTCCAATCCCCCATGCGTAGTTAGTCAACTTGTCTCCTTTGGAGTCCAGAAGAAATCCCCCAACACCTGCCAACCCAGGATTTCCCTTTGAGGCGCCATCAAAGAAGAGAGTATGACTGGCACAGTTTCTCTTCCATGTCTGGAATTCAGAGGGCTCCAATCTGATCTGCCAATTTTGGGACTTTTGACTAATGGGGAAGATGGGCGTGGGGGAGATGTGGGGAACCAGGAGATCGGCGACCCAGATTTTCTCTTCAACACTTAGGGGTTCTTTGGAAAGATTCTTCAAACCTCTCGACTTGAGGGCATCAACCCAGAGAGCTTTGGATGATGAGAGCACCATGCCAGGGGGTGTCTTGCTTTCCTCGAAAATTTCTTTGTTCCTGGCATTCCAAAGCTTCCAGCATAGAAATTTTGGAAAGGAAACCCAAGCTGGTTTGAAGTTAGGTTTCCTGGAAAGTGAATTGGAGTAAAAAAGATGCCAGTTATCGAAAAAGATCATTTCAGTTGGTTGGGAGGATAAGATCCGGTTGAATATTGAGATATGCCCTATGCCAAACCTCTTTGGAAAAACTGCATTCCAAGAAAAGATGGTCTACTGTCTCCTCTGCATTCTTACAAAGAATACATCTAGATGGCCCTGCAATTCCTCTTTTCCTTAAATTATCCATTGTGAGAATCTTTCTGTGAGCCAGTAACCAATTGAAAAGGTTGACTTTTGGGAACCTGTCCCTGTCCCAAACTCTATCCCATTTCTTCTCCTTGCTACACTGATTGTTGAGTGAATTCAGATAGTTGTATCCTTCCTTTATCGAGTAAGATACAGCTTTCCCCTAGCCACGATAATCTTTCATGGTAAGATGTATAGGGAGAGCCCCATGGAAAAGAGAGAGAAGGATATTATATTCCTGAAGAAGGTCATCCGGAAGATCGAGAGACTTCCAGCCAATCCACCTTCCATGTTCTGACCATGTAGATAAGTCATAAAGAGTGAGGATATCAGCTTGCTCCATCCAACGTTTTAAATCACTTAACACATGAAGAAAGTTCGGTGGTGGGCTTGAGCAAAACTTGTCTTTCCAAATCTTGATCTGTTTTCCATTGCCAGGGGTCCACGAGAGATTATTTTGGATAATAAAAGTTGCTTGCTTGCATAGGTTCCAAATGGAAGTGTCCTTTATTTCTAGATCAATATTTTCCACACATCTTTTTCTTGTTCCCGACATGTATTTTTTGTAGAAAATTTCCTTCCACCAGGCCTTCTTGCCAGAGATGATTCTCCAGAGGATCTTAGAGCTGAGTGCTAAATTCATCTATGAGGGATCTCTGATTCCTGTTCCTCCAAATATCTTAGGTCTGCAGACAATATCCCAATTAATTAGGTGGAATTTTTTGGCATTGTTGTTTTTCCCTCCTTGCCATAAGAATTTTCTGAGTTCTTTGGTAATTCCCATCATCACCGACTTGGGGGAGAGCAAGATGGAGCAAGCATAGAGAGGGTAGGCAGAGAGAATAGACTTAATAAGAACTAGCTTGCCAGTGGGGTTGAGCCATCTTGAACCCCACGCGTTGATTTTGTTTTTTAGATTTGCGATAAGCCCAAGCCAGTCTGCCACTTTTTTTTTCCTTTGAAGATGGGGATGCCAAGATAAATGAAGGAGTTCTAGTCCCCAATTCCTTCAAAACCTAGAATCCTAGAGATTCTCGCAAAAGTTCCCAAGGAGCAGTTCCAACTGTATATTTTGGATTTTTCAGAATTTACTTTGTCGTCAGATGCCCTGAGAAAGGATGAGAGGACAAGGTTGAAACGCTCAGCTATAATCGTGGAGGCACCTCCAAGCATTATGGTATCATCGGCAAACTATGAGTGATTAACCAACTTTACTCCTTAGACCACCTGAATTCCTTTGAGATCTCCCGAGACTTGAAGAGCTTGAAGTTTTCTACTCATGGATTCGACAACAAGAAGGTAGAGGAAAGGGGATAAGGGGCAACCTTGACGCAAACCTCTAGAGGCCATGAAGAATTCAGTAGGTCTAACGTTGACAAGCGGGGAAATCCAAGGAGTGTGGATGTAAGCTTTGATCCATCTAATGAACTTGTTGGAGAAGCCGAATTTGAGCATTATATAAAAAAGAAACTTGTGATTCACTCGGTCAAAAGAGTTGGCCAAGTCAAGCTTGATGGCCATACCTTGATGCTTCTTCTCCATGCTTGAATGGATAGCTTCTTGCACCATAATAATATTATCCAGGATTTGGTGACCAGCTAGGAAACCCCCTTGGGATTCAGAGACAAGCTTCCCCATGATTTTTTTCATTCTCGTAGCAAGGATTTTGGAGAGGATTTTGTAAGAGGAGTTGCAGAGGGAAATCAGTCTGAACCGGCCAATGGAGCAAGGAGCTTTACCTTTAGGGATGAGAGCAAGAAAGGAGGAGTTAGTTGCCCCACCAATTTTGTCTTTTTTCCTAGTCCAGTTGAGCATTCTTTTAAGATCCTCTTTAATGATTTCCCAGGCGGCTCTGTAAATATTAATGGTGAATCCATCAGGCCCGGGTGCTTTGTCGATTTGCAAGGACCATATGGCATTTACGATTTCATGTTCCAAGATTGGCTTTGATAGCTCTCTATTGGAGTTAACCGAGATCATGTTGGGGATGCCTTCGATAAGATCAGCTTGTGCTTCAGGAGCTGTTTCTCCACTGTCCGTGAAGAGTTCCTTGAAATGATTGAAGGCGTGCATTTGAAGGTTATCTTGACCGCTGATCTTTTCCCCATGGCTATTTTTCAGCTCTCTTATAGCATTGTGACTGCGGCGAGCTTTGGCCTGGTTGTGGAAGTATTTCGTGTTGCTATCCCCCACCTTGAACCAAAGCTGTCTTGACTTAATTCTCCATGTTTCCTCTTCATGCTTGGCTGCAGTGAGGATTTTTTGCTCCAAAGTAATTTCATGGCTTAAGAGGGAGGAAGAGATCTCTTCGGTCTCGATCCTTTACTGAAGAGTGGCGAGCTTAGCTTGACAACACAACTTGGAGTGACTGGGATTTTGGAAGGAGGACTTAGCCCAACATTTAAGAGGCAGCTTTACAGCACATAGCTTAGACTCCCAAATGAAACTGGGGGAACCAGTGATATTCATGGACCAGGTTTGGGAGACAATATCAAGGAAGTCAGGATGATGAATCCAGAGTGGGTTGAGGTGAAAGGGTATTGGACCAAGATTTTCAGGCGAGGAGATAGAGAGGCATATTGGCTTGTGATCTGAGGAGGCACAGGGGATGGAGAAAGCACTAAGTAAAATATCAGAGTTTAAGAAAGAAGAACTTACCAGAAAACGATCCAATCTAGAAGCTATATGACCCACTCCGCATCTTTTGTTATTCTAGGTATATTTTGCATTTTTGAGAGGAATATCAATAAGGTCCAAATCGGCAAGGAGGTCCTCAAGCTTTTCACCAAAGGGATCGTGAACAATGTTGCCTCCTCTCTTCTCCTGTTGAGATTTGGTGACATTGAAGTCGCCAGCAATTATAATATTTTTTCCGTTCATATTGTCTTTGAGGTTGCTTAGGTCATTCCAGAAGTTGATCTTGTCCCTGTAATGATTTGGCCCATAGACGTTGCGGATGAATATAGAGTCTTTGCTATCATTGTCTATTATTTCAGTTAATAACCAGTCAGGATTCATTGAAGAAGATATAAGAGAAAACTTGTGGGAAAATAGGGTAGCAATACCACCGAAGGCCCCATGAGCATTGAGAGATGGACCTTGGCAGTCTTTCCACAAGGAGCGTGTGAGAGCCAAGACCTTCACGTCCTGCATTTTGGTCTCTTGGATTAGCAAAAGGTCTGGATTTTCGGATTTAATCATGCTTTTTAGGGCTTCAAATTTATTTAATCCGCCCATGCCCCTGCAGTTCCAAGAGATGATTAACATTACTTCTTGGTGGTATGAGGTCCTACTTCGAACCTTCCCTCTTTAGCACCATTTTGATTTTTTATTTATTTTTGGAGCAGCTTCATATCTTCCAGGCTTTTTTGTCTGCCCAGTTCTAATTCCCTTTCAGCCTCGAGTTCTCTATGGTACCTATGCGACTTCCTTCCTCTGGTGTTGGGTGGCTACACTTCTTTTGTTTCATCCAGGGATTCCGATGAGATATCCAGAGACGAGGAGGATGGAACAAATTTACTTTTGACCTTGTCTTCCCATGAACCACCGGGGGTGGTGGAGATCCCAACATTTGATTTGTTTGTCTCTTCAATGAGGGGAGGGATGGGAGTGCTATTTTATTCCCTTCCAAGTTTTGTTGTTTCCTCAAGAATGTCTATTTCCCCTTCTTCAATGGGCAGATCCTGGAACTTGTTGGTTGCAACGACCTCTCGAGTCTTAGACGGAGTTCCTTGAATGGATTTTGGCTGAGTTTCATTCGAGGGAGGGTGGATTTGAGTGTTTTTTTTCCCTTTTTTTACTTGTTGCCATCCATCATCGAGAACTTTCTCAGGAGATTCTTGAACTATCTTAGGGCAGTTTTTGACAAAATGGCCATATTCATGACATTTTTTGCACTTGAAGGGAAGTTGTTCATAATCCACCTTCTGCAGATGCTCCCAACCATCCATGAAAAGATTTACTTCCTCTGGTAAGCCTTTCTTCCACACAAATTCTGGCACAAGAGAAGAGAGGTCCTTTTATCAATATATTTTCCAAGAGAGTTTCCAATGGCTTGGAGAGTGTCATCATTCCAGCAGTGGAGTGGCTGGTGGGGGAGACGAACCTAGATAGTAACAGCGGAAGGGACATCTTTCTCTGGATCAAAGGATAAGCTCCAACGATTCAAGTAGAGACCGTGAGCGCCCATGAAGTAACGCCTGCTTCGAAATATAAGATCCCTATCAATCTTGTTCTCAAAAAGAAAAAAGTAAAAAAACCCTTACCACAAAAGCAATGCTGCAAACCACCAGATATCAAAGGCATCCAGTTCTTGTTGATCCAGGCATCCATGGATTTTGGTGACGGCCAAATTCCAGTGAATTGTCCAATCAGACCGCGTTCATTCAGCGCAAGAGCTTTAAGCTTAGAAGCTGCCGACAGGATCTGGATGCGAGGGGCGACAACTCGTTTGATGAAACTGAGGTCTGTCAGATCCGAGGTAGCTGGGAGAGGGTGGGTGGAGTCGACCAGAGCACAGAAGGCAACATCTAACAAGCGCTGGCGTTCCTTAGGGGAGGGGGTGGCTGGTCCAAGTCTGCCATCGCAGGGGAAGCTCGCAGGGGCCGAGCACGATTAAGAGCTCAAGCAGAGCGCATAACGCTAGGGTTTCGCATAATCGAGAAAAAAAAAGAAAAAAAGAAAGAAAGAAAAAAAGATTAATTGTTTAAAGTATATGTCGGGAGTGTAATTTTTATTATATCCATAGATGTTTTCTATGTAATTTTGAGTTCAACATGAAATACTTTAATAAAATAAAAATAAAAAATTAAGTAAATAAATATTTATAATGTCTATTATAATTTGAAGTTCCAAACCTAAAAGATATATATTCAAATTAATTGAAACTAAAAAAATTAATGAAATTGAATATTTTTACTATGGGATATGGGAGCTGAGTCATCATTAAACTATGTTGGGAGTGTAATTTTTATTATATCCATAGATGTTTTCTATGTAATTTTGAGTTCAACATGAAATACTTTAATAAAATAAAAATAAAAAAAATTAAGTAAATAAATATTTATAATGTCTATTATAATTTGAAGTTCCAAACCTAAAAGATATATATTCAAATTAATTGAAACTAAAAAAATTAATGAAATTGAATATTTTTACTATGGGATATGGGAGCTGAGTCATCATTAAACTATGATTTACAAACTAGGCATTTGAGTACATGCAAGAGATATTCATATTAAACCAGAATAGGTTCATCTTAATTCCAGATCTACCAAGTGCCTAGAGAGATCAAATCCCTGGTGATGCAAACTTTTCCTCAAATTTTGCACCTTAAAAATGGTTTGCTCTCAATAGATTTGATCCCTCTTGATAGATTGACAAATCTATAATGGTTTATATAATTTTGAAATGTTCTTTCGTTAGAAGTAGTGATCTCGAACATTACAATAGGCTTATATTATAGAGTTTAGGTTTTTGGAGGGTTGATAAATAATTATGTTAGGTAAATTTTAAGTCATATGTATTTGAAGAAGTCAAATTTAACAACTTAAATATATTTTAAATTTATATATCACAAAATTTCAAATATAATTTTTTTTTAAATGATTATTTATATATAACAAATTATCAATTTATTATCCAATTCAAATAATTAATTTTATTATTATTTTAGATAATCCATTTAATATTTATAAAATAATTATATAATATGATATAATTTAACCCAAGAACCCACAACCTTAATCTTTAAAGAAATAAAAGACACAAAGGAATTTAGTTTAGTGATGATTCTTCTTAATTTAAAATTAGAAAAAAAGTGATTGAAAATTCCAAGCAAACAATAAAATATGGGAAAGATTCAAAACGCCAATGGAGGACACCTTACAATGCCATAGGATAAGGGAGGGGACAACTCAATAAGATTGTTGAGTATCTCCATGAGCATTAATGTTGATACCATAAAGAAACTACCTATGAGAGACCATTGTCTTGATTGTTGGTGGCTTGAGAAGCCTTTAACCTTGCTTGCTTATGCATGAGAACGCTCCTTCCACTTTCTCTAGATTGTTGAATTTTTAAAATAAAAAATGTTATATAAATAGAATTAGGGAAAGTGTTAAATATAAATATTTAATTAAGAAAATTTATTAGAAATAATTAGAAATTAAGAATGAAGCAACAAAAATATTGGATTTTAATGAAGTAAATGAGACCATAAAAATAAAAAATAAAAAATATTAATATATTAATATATAAATATTATTTTAAAAGGTATCTAAATATTTATTATTATCAAATAAATCTAATTTAATTACATACTTTAAAAAATGTATTTAAATATTTATCATTATTAAATAACTCTAATTTAATTACATATTTTGGATTTAGAAACTATTGTAAATGTATTTAAATATAAACATCATCAAACAAATCTAATATAATTACATATTTTTGTAAATATTTAAATATTATTTTAAAATATATTTAAATATTATTTTTTTTAGTGGAAAAAAAATCGTATTATTGATATTCATTAAGTAAGAATCAAATAGTATATATGTATAAGCCTTGTCCAGACTTGTATTAAAAAAACAGCTTCACAGATAACTTCAAGTTATACCCCAGTTCTATGATTCTTTTTTAAAGAAGCATGATAAAAAGCTCCTAAAATGTAAACATATCCTTTCTCATCATAATGCATTAATATTCAAATAAGTTAACCCTTCTCGAAGCACAAACTTGATTTTCTATAACTTCAGTCCAATAAACAAAACCTTCTTCGCCACCATGTGCTTCCTTTGATAGTTTATCAGCAGCCATATTAAATTGTCGATATATATGCTCAAAAGATATATCTTTGAAACATTGAATTTTATCACGAACTCTGCAACACCATTGTTGTAGAGCCATAATATTAAGATTGTATTCCTTCAGTGCCCATTTTATCATCACCCTTGAATCCCCATATACAGTCATCTCCTGCAGTCCCATGATAGCAGCCACAGAAATAATACACCAAAGACCAAGCAACTCCGCTTTAGTATTTGTACCATTCCCACAATTCATTAATAGATTGATGTAATGATCTTTGTTAATGTACATAATACCCCCGACCGCACAAAGTCCATCAATTTCTGAACCATCAAAGAAACCCACCGGTCTGTGATAAGAAATGTTGAAAGAACCGATATTTTTACTAGTCTTATGTCCATTAACATGATTGTAATCATTGAAAAGAGTCAAAATCATATTAAAAGAGGACTGTATATTGGGTTTTTTTTCTTCAAATAAAGCCAAATTCCTCACCCTCCAAATGTGCCATGATACCAAAGCTGGAATTTGTGGAATATTCCTACAAAGAACTTGCCAATTATAAACATTAGACAAAAAATCATTCACCTCCCAAATATGTCCCACCTTGAGATACAATGTAATCAAATGCCACAAAGTTTTTGTGAAAACACACTCCACCAAAATATGTTGATTGGTCTCACTATTGCTTCTGAACATATAACATATACTAGGTCCAGCCCATCCTCTTTTTGTCAAATTCTCCCAAGTCTTCAATCTACCTTGTAATGCATGCCACATGAAACATTGGATCTTCACCGGTATTTTCCACTTCCATATATCCTTATACCACCAAAGGTATTACTTTCTCTGAAGACTTATCTCATACACGTTCTCTTTTTGTTGATGATATAATTTTAGCAGGATTGGACTCAAAACTTGAATGGCAGCTGTATAATCAGATTATTAATATATTCTGCAAGGCTTCTGGTATGGTGGTCAATCAAAGAAAATCTAATATATACCATTTTGGGATTAATGAACAAAAACTGGAATTATATAAAAGAATAATGCCTTATCAGTTCTGCGAATTGGAGGAGGGTTTTAGATATTTGGGATATTTGCTTAAACCTGGGAAATATAAGAGGAATGACTGGTTATGGCTTGTGTAGAAAGTCGAAAAAAGATAAATATAAAACATTCTGAAACAAATCTAATTTAATTACATATTTTGGATAAGATGATGATGATGATGATAGTCTTTAACGTCCATTGAGACCAATCTTAGTCTATCGGACCTTAAGAAGATAGAGATCATTTGGTTTTCTTTAAAATATTATTTCTATGCTCAAAAAGCTTACAGAGGAGGGTCCCTAGCTCGCTATAGTTTTGGGGATCTAGAAGGTTAGAGAGGTTAGTGCCAGAGCAAAGATTTTGAAACTGAGATCTAATGTAAGTGAAAACCGAGCATTCTAAGAGAAAGTGATTTTCATCTTCCATGCTCAATGTATTCAAATATAAAACATCGTCAAACAAATTTAATTTAGTTACATATTTTGGACTCACAAGCCATAATTGAATTGTTTCATAAGTTTTATCTCTCTCTCTCTCTCTCTATATATATATATCTATAAGTAATTATCTTTACTTTTAAGCTAGAATTATTATGGATTGTTTCCTAATTTATATATAAGTAATTATTCTTACTTTTGAGTTAAAATCGAGAACTCAATCTCGCAATTCACTATCATAATTTATTTATATCCACTAAGATTAAATTGGAGTTAATAGAATTACAAATTTGAGATATGTTTTTTCAGAATTCCCAAACTAAATGCCAAAAGTAACATTTAAAGACATCATCCTTTTGGAAATCAAAAGAACTCATTCATATATTATAAACTATTGCCTTTGATGAATTCATCTTTACCTATAGGTAAATACATCTAAACACATTAATATCATAAAACCCAACAATATAACTCAACACACCCTCGATACACCTTACCTGACAAATTACATATTTGAAGGCAAGCCATTTTTTTTTCACACGGGAAAAAAGCACATGCCTCTTGCTATTGAAAATTTGAATCAAAGAGTACATATCAGTGAACTCATGACTGTCTCACTACAAGGATACCAAACCCCCACATACATAGACATAATACCACCCCAAAAAGGCTTGGCCAAAATCAGAAAGACTAGCATAGCACTACATCCAATATACTTAAAGAAACCATGGTTGGAAAACATAATAGTCCATAGAAGGGTCCAAAAAAGACAACCAAAAAAGGACATTAGTATCTAGGAGAAACTACCTTCAAAGGAAACATAATACATCCAAAAAACTGGAGTACTGTTGTACCACGTGGTACTGCTCCAAAAGAAGAATGCCAAGCTACTAGTTTAGAAAGTAGTCCTAGTCTACAAAGGTTGAGACCCCTTCAATCAATTCTTCAATATGAAGAAAGCTTTCATCACCTCCTAGTTTTAGACAGCCCATCGGCCTCATCGTCATATTCGCTGTATATATGATCAATGATTAAAACATTGAAAGAAACTAAGAGATCTTCCACTCTGGAGCACCAAAAAGTCAAATGTACACCATAACATGGATAATTTGAAAAGCATAAAACTATAGTAAAAATCTATCACACCTTGTAATGTGTAATCACTAAGTATGGAATACTAAATGTATTTATTAGTAAAACATAAAATTATAGAGCAAAAATATATGTAATCGCTAAGTATGGATTACTAAATGTATTTATTAATATTAGTATTGGATAATTTAAAATATATATCAATATTTTTTTGTAAGTAAGAGAGATGTTTTATATTATTGAAAATATATATATAGGGTACATATAGAGGCTTAGGTTGGCCCTCCAGAGACTAGAAAATGACTAGACTTGAGCCAAATTTTAAACATAATAGTTAACGAGGGTCCCAACATAAGGGTCGAGTCTATTCAAAAGCAAAATTACAAAAAAGTCTTGAAGCTCGATTTCTATCCATAGTAACATATCTAATATCAGTATGGCTTGATCTATTCAAACTATCCACGAAGCTAAAGTATATGAACAAAATCATAAAAGTAAGCAACATAGCAAACTATGAGATCAGGTGTGTGGAACCTTTGTGGTGTCTCCCTCATCTTCCTTGATGATGTGAGGCGATTGAGGCGTACTTCTAGCTGGTGGGTGCTTAACTTCCACTTCAATCCCCAAGTTCCTTGCAATAATGTGCAGTTTTCCATCCACGAACTTGACCTCCACTAGCATGCACTTGAGAGGGGAGAGTTCCTCCTTCAGCTCTACAATTTTCCTATCCTGGTCTGCCAAAGTAACCCCCAACAATGATTTGAGAGTCAAGTAGAGATGCAAGGTCCTATGATAAAGCGCCATGCAGGATCCGGTGTCCCATGGATCTATAATCCAATCAGTCAAAGCATCAAACTCCTTGTCATGTGTCGAACCTAATAGTCCTCCTAGGTTTTTTTTTCTCACCTTCCCCAATTTCCCTTTTGACAGGAAAGGGGGTTTTCTTGTGATAGTAGCTAACAACTTCAACATTGCGGGATAGTTCCCTGGCTTTGGTTAGAACCTTACCCTTCTCCTCTTGTCACTTCTTTTCCTTCGCCACCCCTCGCATATTGCTAAACCTTTTCCCTTTCTAACCTCGTGCTCCCTTGTTATCTCTGAACACTGTAAACCCACCAGAGATCGACCGTATGGAGAACAACCTTTGTAGAAGATAACTTCTGTGGACAAGTAGAATGGAGGATTTGGTTTTAGTTAATCCTCACCAACCTTCCTTGCGATGAATATGCACATAAGGTGCCATAATGGCCACCACCTGAGCATACACCAAGGCCACCGGTATGCAGGAGCATTCGTACCTTAATTATTCCTTTCCCTGCCTTTGCATGAAACACCTCGAGCCTTCTCACAACATTGCCCACATCATTTCCTTTGTATGCATGTACCCACTCCCTTCCACTTGCCACCTGTCACCTCAAAAACAATACCAAGCTCTGTGTCCCTCGGTCTGTCTTGTTCTGTGATGAACACCTGTTATGGGGAAAATATATATCAATATTAGATATCAAATTAAGATAATGTTTTTTTTCTTTTGATATTTTTTAAATGTTTAAATATTATTTTTGAATTAATAAATATAATAAAATAATGATAAGAGTGAAACATTTTGCTCATAAGCATATAAATAAATGAAACTTTAATGAACAACTTAATAATCTTAACAAGCAATTTAATAATAATCATTTGTTGTTTTTTTTAATAATAATTATTTGCATATGTGTTTGATTACTATTGGATTAGAGAGCGTGATTTGACTAATTTTATCATTGTCGACTATTAGTAGAAATTATAAATATAAAAAAAATACTCCACAACTTTAGTTGCAGACTTTAATTTTTATCATACCATCATTCATAGAGATGTTCTGAAATATTGTCTCGAAGTTCGAAGTTCAAACCAAAGGCGTGGCAAAGGTTTTATGGACGGTGACCATTTGCCCTGCCATTAGGTTTTATATTCGAGGGTTGCATCGAAACGGGCAGAGATAATTCTGTGTGAATCAGGCAGGGGATAGTTAATGCATAATCAATTGTTTGTGGGATCCCTTGCTGCAACAAATCAAACCCTTTTTCGTGAGCAACTTGTGATTTTTTAAGCGATTTTCTTTGCTTTTTCGAGATTTCGGTTGTTCCACTGCATTTAATGGCTGGAAATGCAAAGTCAGAGAAACAGTGTATTAGTGCGATATGTTTTTTTTTTCTCTTCAAAACGTCTTGTGGTTTTCCAGTTCTACCTAGTGGCTGCATTTCTTGTTGCATCTGTCTTACAGCGAAATCGCGAAATATTTTATTTTTAGTGGACTGACAAGCATACTTGTCTCAATTTCATAAGAGTTCACAGGTTGCAAGCTCAAGAGTTGATAGGTTTGCAAGGGTTTGAAAGTGCAGATGTGGCTCTGTTCTTGCCAGCTTGATGCAGAAGTTTACAAGGGGGCAAGGGGGGTTTAGTATTCGTGTTCTGCAAGTTTTGGTTTACAGGCCGAGACCAAACCTGGGGTCTCTTCGCCCGTTTATGTCCTTCTATTCCAGTGATGACGATGTCCTTCTATTCCAGTGATGACGGGAGACTAGAAACTGTTTTCCTATGTCTTTTTGTCGAAATCTAGGACTTGGTAACGAAGCTTGAATCTGTTCAGGAGATTATCCCTGAAGTCGAGATGTATGTGGCTCCGCCTCCGCAACACGGTGACCAAGCGGGTTCACTAGATTTGGAGGAGCAGCAATGTAATATGGATTTCAACTACTTGAAATTTGCAATCTTTGTTTCTGAGTGCTTGATCGAGCACTAAAGACTCGAGGTCTCTGCGCCCATGCTTGTAGGTGAGTCCCTGTAAATTATAGGAGTGTTATTTTGGAGAGTTGTTTGAATGCTCATTTGTTTTTGTCTGTCAGTGCTTCGAATGCTTATCATTATTGAAATCGAAATTATTCGGCCATTTTAGTGATTTCCTTTTAAATACTTTCAATTTTTCCTCTAAACAGTGTACTGTTTCCCTATCACTGCTGTGCTGAGCACAGAGTTGCCCTTAAAATTCTTCCTTTTTATTCAGAATTTGACTGGATTTGTTTATTGTTTTACAGGCCTGAAAAATGTCTGAAATGCAGTATTCTGAGAAATAGTATGACGATACCTATGAGTACAGGTTTGATACATTTCCTGTTTGAAGACTTTGGACTTTTCCGTTTAGAGTTTAAAGCTTCGGGCTTGAAGGTCAAATTCGAAAATAAAAATCCGGTTTGAAGACTTTGTTTTAGGGTTTGAAAGCCGAACTCGATTAAAAAATGTTCCTTTGAGATTTATTAGGGAAAGTGCTATGAGACCCCGTGTTTGTTTCTGTGTACAGGCATGTTGTACTTTCGCCTGATTTTGCCCGGATTCTTCCGAATCGCCTTTTGACCGAGGTAAGCCACGAGTTTTCTTATTCGAGGTTGCGAGGTCGATTCTAATGTCTTTATTTCCAAGTGTGTGGTCGATTCTAAAAGTTGAATCTTCATTTCATTAAGTCTGTACTCAAGTAAAATGCAGTGGATACTTGAAAATTCTAAATTGTGTAATTGGAGATATCTCAAAGAGAAAATCTACATCTTCATTGGAGATATCTCAATCATAAAATCTACATTTTCTTGAAATACTACAGGTTTATGACTTGAAAGATATTAAAATGTTTCCCTTGTTATTAGCTGTCAATTCTAAGAGCGGCTTATTATTTCACTAATTTTGTTATTCATCCGTTTTTTTTAAATCAATGATCCAACTCTGATTTTATACCTAAAATCAATGATCCAACTCTGATTTTACTTTGTAGAAACACACTTGGACCATTGATTTTACTAATTCAATGAATTAAAAGTCGAATCTTCATTTCATTAATCCTATACCCAAGTTAAAAGTCGATGATCCAACTCTGATTTTATTTGGTAGAAATACAGTTGGACCATTGATTTTATTAATTCAATCAATTAAAAGTCGAATCTTAATTTCATTAATCAAAGTTAAATGCAGTGCATACTTGAAAATTCTACATTGTGTAATTGGAGATATCACAAAGAGAAACTCTACATCTTCATTGGAGATATCTCAATCATAAAATTTACATTTTCTTCAAATACTGCAGGTTTCTGATTCCTTTAGTGAATGTGAACAATTGTGGCAAGTGCAAGAGAGGATCACATGGAAATGTAATTTGCATTCTTTTGGATAAGAAAATGCATTCCTGGCACGAGAAGAAGTGATGGCAGCCTTACAATAATGACAAAGAGCAGAAAGACATGTTATTTAACATCTCCCCAGTGTTACCAAAGAACGGCTCAAACAGTACATCGTGACTCCCATGTGGAATAGATGGACAATATGGTGGGTGGCTTAGATAGCTTGGCTAGGATGGCTTGTCTGGATTCGGTGTCAGAAGCCTACTCCACCGGAGGAAGAACTAGCTTGGCTATTTTTTTTTTTATTTTTTTTTTATCGCAGTAAGAGCACCTACACTCTTCCTCACGTTGGGGTATATCGCCTCTTCTTAATGCTTTATTCACTATTATTATGTCCCCGAAGGGGAACATAAATGTATCGTCGGATGCCTATTATTGCAGGCTATTGAACCTAGAAATTTACCCTAGAGCTATAGTTTGAATATGCTATATTAAATCCAGTTTTTTAAAATGGCATTTTTTAAAAATATGATTGGTTGTAAAACAATGACGCCAGCCTAGTTTTTCCCACCCCAAGAGGGGGCGGCGAGCTGGTGTCATGGTGGTTTCTGGCTTCCGTGCAAGGAGTTGCAGACTTCGTAATGGAGAAAATCGTTTTGTGTTATTGTTTGATAGCGAATACATTTATTGTTGATAGCGAATACATTTATTGCTTGTGTAACCACATTATAACCCAATGCATTGAGCGTATGGGTGGCGAGTCGACGACCTTATCCTAGCACTCACACCATGAGTTTGGAACTTAGTTAAACCAATCTCGATTGCATACATAGTAACTTGGCATCTTATTATTATTATTACCATATAACTCTACCATATTCATACTAATACCTAACACACACATGTATATAATCAACGCATTACATAATCAAAGGATTAGACATGAATCGGGCCTGCCCATAATTTTCAATGTCAATTTGTAAACTATTGGGTACTACAAACCATTGAATGTACTACATATGATTTGATTTATCTATATTCAAACATTTATAATTATAAAACATATTGGTTACCATAAAAGGTTACATGGCTCAACGCATTACATGGATTATTCACAGTTTATGCATGGTATGGCCACCAGTAATAATTGAATTGTTGTCGATTCCATATATCGATGCCTTGCATTAATAATAGACAGAGTTATTGGTACAGGCTAGAGCCTTATTAATGAGTGCTTTAATTGTTGTTTATTGTTTATTATTATTATTGTTAAACAGGTGACGTAAGTCGTCTTGGGCTTTAATAGTTTGATTTTATCGTGCACATTGCATCTGGTAATAGCTAAGGTCTTGATAATAATACAAAATTTAAAATCGTAAAATGTGACCGAGGATGTGAGTCACCACTCTGCTGCTGGAGTTTTTAATAAATATTAATAATAATAAATAGTGTTATGATGACAGCGTCAAATCTTTGTACTGCCATGACCTTTGGCTCTGCGAAGAGGCTTTACCCTGTTGCATTATCTGCGAGGCATTAACAGGTGGATGGTAGAAATTCTAACCGATAGTTCTGGAGGAGACAAAGGGCGTGAAAGGTCTCGGCTTGGAGGTCTATGAATTTTTGTGATATAGTCGAGTTACAGTCTTGCCAGATAGAGCTTCTGACACGAGCTAGATCCGCGTTGAAGAAGCCCATGTCATAGCTTTGGGGCTTGGCTGATTGCAAAGGCGCAGCTTCATACCGACATTGAACTGAGACTTTAATTCTTGTTTCTGGTAGGTTTGGTCACAGTAAATCATACACTTAGACTGTTCTTTAGTTACTTATCTATTGATTCATAAAAATTTTCCTGGTTTAACTTATGTCTTGTACGTGATGGCAGGTTGCATCGAGGTTACAAAGGCGCAGCTTCATATCGACATCAAATTGAGACTTCAATTCTCGTTTCTGGTAGGTTTGGTTACAGTGAATCATAGACTTAAACTGATCTTTGCTTACTTACCTATTGATTCATAAAAATTCCCCTGGTTTAACTTATGTCTTGTACGCGATGGCAGGTTGCATCGAGGTTACAAAGGCGCGGCTTCATACCAACATCGAATTGAGACATCAATTCTTGTTTCTGATAGGTTTGGTTACAGTGAATCATACACTTAAACTGTTCTTTACTCGCTTACCTATTGATTCATAAAAATTTTCGTCTTTTAACTTATGTCTTGTACATGATGCCAGGTTGCATCGAGGTGTTCAAACTGCGTAGAAGCACATGCTGCTCCTCGGGTAAGAAACAAACTGTTTGCTGTATGTTTTCTACGTTTGTTAGAAATGAACTCAAGAGTGAAAAAGACCCTTAAGTTCTGAGGATCCCACACCAGTTGGTATCTGCGGTCCAACTTGTGCAATTGCCAATAGTTCTATAGGCTCTGAACCTGATTATTTCTGCTTGCTCGTTTGGGTCGTGCAAATAAGTCGTGGTGTAGAGTAGTTAGAAAACGAAATCTCATAATAAGTGGTGTCTTATTATATACGTAATAATAAAAAGGTGATCCTTAAAGAATATAAATGCCGAGCGGATGGTTGGGAGAGGTGTCTGTGGGTCATCATTTCTCTGCGAAAGGGCCCTGAGGGCAATAAATCCACCCATACCTATGGGCACAATCCCAGCGTCCGTGGCACCTGCAAGCATGATGTCTGCTTCACCTCTACGAATATTGGACTTAAACTGTTCTTTATTTACTTACCTATTGATTCATAAAAATTTCCCTGGTTTAACTTATGTCTTGTACGCGATGGCAGGTTGCATCGAGGTTACAAAGGCGCGGCTTCGTACCGACATCAAATTGAGACTTCAATTCTTGTTTCTGGTAGGTTTGGTTACAGTGAATCATACACTTAAACTGTTATTTACTCAGTTACCTATTGATTCATAAAAATTAGTGGTTTAACTTATGTCTTGTACGTGATGGCAGGCTGGATCAAGGTGTTCAAACTGTGTACAAGCACGTGCTGCTCCTCGGGTAAGAAACAAACTCTTTACTGTATGTTTTCTACGTTCGTTAGAAATGAACTCAAGAGTGAAAAAGACCCTTAAGTTCTGAGGATGCCACACCAGTTGGTAGCTGCGATCCAACTTGTCCAATTGACAATAGTTCTGTAGGCTCTGAACCTGATTATTTCTCCTTGCTCGTTTGGGTCGTGCAAATAAGTCGTGGTGTAGAGTAGTTAGAAAACGAAAGCTCATAATAAGTGGTGTCTTATTATATACGTAATAATAAAAAGCTGATTCCTAAAGAATATAAATGCCAGGCGGATGGTTGGGAGAGGTGTCTATGGGTCATCATTCCTCTGCAAAAGGGATGGTTGGGAGAGGTGTCTGTGGGTCGTCATTCCTCTGCAAAAGGGTCCTAAGGGCAATAAATCGACCCATACCTATGGGCACAATCCCAGCGTCCGTGCCACCTGCAAGCATGATGTTTGGTTCACCTCTACGAATATGGTTTGCAGGTGCATATAGGCAGTAATTTGTTGTCGCACATGCTATTGAAATTGAGTAGTTTGAAGCCATAAATCCTGTATCAATTGCCAACAATGCAGATCCCATGTTTGAAATCGCAAAATGAATGAAAAATGGTGTTATTCTCTTTCCCTGGAGCTATAGTTTGAATATGCTATATTAAATCCAATTTTTTAAATTGATATTTTTACAAAATATAATTGGTTATAAAACAATGACGCCAGCCGAGTTTTCCCCACCCCAAGAGGAGGCGGCGGGCTGACGCCATGGTGGTTTCTGGCTTCCGTGCAAGGAGCTGCAGACTTCGTAATAGAGGAAATCGTTTTGTGTTACCATCACTGGCTACCATTTCAAAATATTTAATGCACATATTTTTTTTTTTATTGTTATTTTAATGTAACAGATATATATCAATTGTTGTTGATAGCGAATACATTTATTGATAACAAATACATTTACATAAATGAAGGGCTTGCATTGCTTGCACCAATGGGATGTGCAGTTTTTGCATGTGCGTCGATAATTCTCGGATAATTTGTTCTTTATTACCATTTGTAAATGTGTAGGCTACACATTAACATATGCAAATCAAACCTGTAAATGAGATTGTGTCTATGCTTTGTATACCGTTGGTGTACACTTTATATCCGGGTAATAGATATTGAATGCATCTATAAAAGTAGCTTTTATTTTCTCCATTTGCTTCGGGCTTTGCATTTTGTGTCATTATTATATATTTAGTGTTGCTGGTAATATTATTAATAAGCGCCTTAATTGTTAAATAGGTGACGTAAGTCATTTTGGGCTTTCATAGTTTGATTTTATCCTGCACATTGCATCTGATAATAACTAAGGTCTCGATAATAATACAAAATTTTAACTCGTAAAATGTGAACGAAGATGTGAGTCACCAGCCTGTTGCTGGAGTTTTTATTAAATATTAAATAGTGTTATGATGGCACCGTCAAATCTTTGTACTGCCATGACCTTGGGCTGTGCGAAGGGGCTCTACCCTGTTGTACTATATGCGAGGCGTTAACAGGTGGATGGTAGAAATTCTAAGCGATAGTTTTGTAGGAGACAAAGGGCGTGAAAGGGTTTATTCTACGATTTTGTTCCGGTGGGTCTCGGCTTGGGGGTCTATGAATTTTTTTGATACAGTCGAGTCACAGTCTTACCAGATAGAGCTTCTAACAGGAGCTAGACCCGGGTTGAAGAAGCCCATGTCATAGCTTTGGGACTTGGCTGATTACAAAGGCGCAGCTTCATACCGACATCGAATTGAGACTTCAATTCTTGTTTCTGGTAGGTTTGGTTACAATGAATCATACACTTAAACTGTTCTTTACTTAGTTACCTATTGATTGATAAAATTTTTCCTGGTTTAACCTATTGAAACATGGAAGTCTCATCTTGACTATAGTCATTTTTTACACAGTAGGTGGGGTATGGTATTAACGGAAGTGTTAAATATATAGTTGTCTTTCAACTATTACGGGACCAATTCGTATTGTAGATTGCCCATAGCGTGCTAGAGGGTTAAAATCTTAAATAGTTAAATGGACACCTTTTCAAAACTAAAAACTTTCATCTGTAGGGTTGACAACTTAACTACTCAACAAGAGATCAAATAATGCGAGATCAGGTCTCAAAACTATTAACCATAACTTATATGAGATAAAAAAAATACCAAATTACTTGCAATGGAGATGGGATGGAGCTCAAATCATGAAGGGAGGTGCTGAATAATTCCATCTAGTAAAGAAATTAATCGAAATCCAAAATTAGTAATATTAATCGTTTCATCGGGATATATTTATATATATATATTTTAGGATGTAGCGTTAATAGCTGCTTTCATATATGTATTTTTTTGCCATGCACCATTAAGAGTTGCATTTATATATATATATATATATATATAGCAATTCTCAATTGTACATGGCAATCCCAGCTTTAAAAAGACCAACTGTGGTTGCCAAGCCATCTGAAAGCACCCAAGTGGTGACGGTACTCAGCATTGCACCTGTGTTTTGATAGGAAAATAAGGGTAAACAGGGGGATTTTCAACATACAGTGTCTTCATGGATAAACAGAGAAACCCCTAGTAGAATTTTCATAAGGATGCCAAGGGCTGTCAGACTCAATATCTTGATAAAATTTCATACTTTATTCTTTTTATTTTCGACCGAATAAAATTTCGAAGGGCTACCAGACTCAAAAACCTGAGAAATAGTCTATAAAACATTAAGGGAACATCTTATACATTTTAACTTCAGGCTATAAGAAAGTCTCTAAGTGATAAACCAGAATTACCTGATAGCAAGCACAGTTACTCTAGCTCGAATAATATTGAGTGTAATACGAAGATGTTATTGCAAGTCCTGTAAAGAAAAATATGATTGAACAGAGAAGAATAACAAAGCTTGACTAAAACTAAATTCTAGGTTTAGGAGGATGTAGTTGTAAACATTTACCTGTGCAGAGGTAAGAACTCATGTATATGGAGGAAACTCTCGTCTCCTATCGAAGCCACAATCCTCTACAAATTTCTACAGTCACCGCAGTGGAGTGCAGTGCTCCGCTCGAGCTCTCAATATAAAATATTTTTTCAGTCTCGGCGGTCCTCGAGCTTTCTGTATAAACACAATATGTTGAAGTAGGGACGTGAGCTAGATGAAGGAACGCCGGGGTACCAAGATTATGTTGTGTCACAACGATTAAAAAGAAACAGGTGTCAACAAGATACACTTCCCATACTATCTGCTTACAGCTGCTATATAAGCTGGCAAATTAGCGTCTGCATGCAAGACAAGGCTAATTGTTTATAATTTCTCCCTTGTGGGTAGTGTAAATGCATTGGTAGAATGCGCTCAAGATTTTAGACGCTAAATAACAAAGGTGGCTGCAACAGCCAAATGTAGCGTATGCATGGAATCATTGCTACTTGATTAGTACTATGACATGGATACACGACCGACATGTGTTTATATTAGTTGAATCTGATTATATTCAGTCTCTGCGGTCCTGCAACTCTCTGTATAAACACAATATGTTGAAGTAGGGACGTGGGCTAGATGAAGGAACGCCCGTAGCAAAATTATGTTGTGTCACAACGATTAAAAAGAAACAGGTGTCAACAAGATATACCGCTCATACTATCTGCTTACAGCTGCTATATAAGCTGGCAAATTAGCGTCTGCATGCAAGACAAGGCTAGTTGTTTATAATTTTTCCCTTGTGGGTAGTGTAAATGCATTGGTGGAATGCACTCAAGATTTTAGACGCTAAATAACAAAGGTGGTTGCAGCAGCCAAATGTAGCATATGCATGGAAACATTGCTACTTGATTAGTACTATGACATGGATACACGACATGTGTTTATATTAGTTGAATCTGATTATATTGAATAGATATATTCATAACTGTTCAGCTTGTTGAAATATGTATCCTCCTTTTTCTACGTTGTCTATACCGGTGGGTTCGATTCAATTCTTAAAAATATATTTAGCAAAAAATATACTTTGATCTGGTACGAACGTTGATTCACTAATTTTATTTAAATACGACAGGGTTGTGCTCATTCTCTCTATGAGAAGTTTCATGGTAATCCCTGGACTTTGAAATGATTAGTGACAAATGATCATAGGATCAATGCCTAGACATTTTCTATGTTGCTAGGATGAATGCTTACATTTTTTGTGGCTTCAATGCTACAAAATTTAACATTTGTGCCTTTGTTAAAACCGGCGTTTAAAATTACGGAGGGTGTCATTACTTCTAAGCTCTATTAAACTGCTAAAGTTTCATTTTTTCCTCCGCATTGTGACGAGCTTGAGCCATCGCAAAAAGTTTATACAAATCAAAACAAAAACTATAAATTTATCACTTACTCTATTTTCTTTCAACTAAACTTCAACCAATTTAAAATCGACAAAATTATATTCTTTGAACAAGAGATTTAAATACGACAAAGATCCTTAGTTAAAAAATAGAAATTATATTCTTTGAACAAGAGATTTGAATACGGCAAATATCCTTAGTTAAAAAGTCAACAAAATGATATTCTGTTGTGCAAAACTTTGAATACAACAAAAGTATCAAGTCCAATGTGGCTTCCTTTTAAATAACTATAGTTTTTTCACATTATACATAAAACGGGCATACTTATTGGCATTAAGTATTGTGGTCTAAGTTTAAAAATTCACATTTTAATATAAAATTTTAGATGGATAGGGACAATAAAATTTTAGATGGATAGAAACAAAGATTATTTAGATTTGATAGATGAATAAAAATAAAATAAAAAATATATGTTTTGATAATAAAAAAATTCCTTTATTATAGAAGTTTAGTGCTGGGAAATTTTGCCTTCGAGCTCGCTTATAATATGTATATGAGTGGTGTCAATTTCTACTAGTTTGTGGAGACCATGGTTTCCTGTCTATAATTTATGAGTGCTATTCGGCTACGGTTTTTATGCTCTTGAGCAATTTTTTTAATGTGCGATGTTTGATGGTTTCTACTGCTGGTTTTGCCCTTGTATTTTCTTCTATTGCAAATTAATAGTCCCTTTGTTCAATATTTTTTACTCTTTTGGGATAGGTTATATTATTGAATCGAAAGGGTTTATATAGGCATAGTTTTAAAGCTCTGTATTTTGATTTTCAAGCTATTTGATGGTTAGTTTTCTTGCAATGCCATATACTTAAATATGCTTTGATAACATCTTTGACAACTATAAATAAATTTTAATACAAAATTTAGAAAAAGATAGTGTTGAATACTCTAATCTTGGTTATACTGTCAGCAATTCAACATATGTTTGCTGAGAAAATCCCTTGTCTATGAGGTTGTTGAATTTCGCTTTTGCATTGTTTGCCTTTTTCATTGCATTTAATTAAACAATTCATTACTAAGTGTGAACAACTTATTAGCAAATTGATTATAATTTATCGCCCAGCTTAGAAGAATTTATAGCGATAGTCAATTGAGTGTAGATCGAGTGGTTCGGAGGAATGTTGTTGTCCTCCCCACTCAGGTTCAAAACTCGCTTTGTGACACTTGCTCCATGGGACCTAATTTTGACTATGTAATGGAGCTAGTCACAAGTGGACTTCAAGAAAATTCTAGAAACTCCAAAACCCTGACCCTAATCAAGAGTTGAGGCATATATAAACACTTAAACTAACCCTAGACAGTTACTAGGCTATCTTAAATAGTGGTTCATTATGAGGAGAAGGGGTTCCATTATGGTGATCTTATTGTATTATTTCATAGCTTACCAACAATAAGGGAGTGTATATTAGTTTATTCATCATTTTGTGAAATTAAGCTGACATGATGAATTAAGTTGTGAGATATCTTGTGACGAACTATTCCAATGGAATATCAATGGCAATTTATAGATCACTTGTTGAAGAATGGTTAAGTGACCTTACTAAACTAAAGACAAATCCTTGTCCAATATTACTTTACAATCGAGGTCAATCCCTCTCAATATTCGATCAAGATACTAGATTTTGAAATTTTGAGGGTAGATGATACAAATCAAGAGGAGGGATAGAAATAATGTATCTAGAAATGATAATATGAGCTGCCTATGAAGGTACCGGAGAGGATAATGCATGAGGACCACGATGAGCGCACCAAGGCACAGAAGTTGAAATGGAGACCAAGGACACAATGATGAAATACCATAAGAGGTTTGCATCTAATAGCAAAGTTGAGCATGGGTGAATAGAGAAAAATATTTAGGGGCCATGAGCCACCAATCCTTCAAAATGTATTGTTGTTGAGCTCAAACACTAGAAACTTGATATTGGCTTCTTCCATTTCCAACGCACCCATGAAAATTGCTTTCCACTCAGAAACTAAATCCATTGTGGCTTAGGTTATTGAAGATTGGCGCATGCAACAATAATCCATTATGGATAAATTTGAATTTTTGGATCAAAAGTATGACACTTTAGTCAAAATTCTTTGGGACATGGAAGTAATAGGCAAGGAGAAGAATCAATATAAGCAGATCCTAACTACCCATGTGGACTCTAGATTTGAAGTGGAGGACTAGGTTGATAGGTATTCTAAATGATTCACATATAACTGATTTTTAGTACTTAGTATCATATCATTTGTCTTGTGTGTACACATAGGAGATTATTGTCAATGCCTTCTTGGTTGCCTAATATTGAGGAGCACTTGAGATCTTATCTACAACCATCTCTATTATTGTACTTAGTTGCTAGTTTTAAGAATCTTGTTCAAATTTTCCTCTCTTTGTTTTCATAGTTAGTTCTCTTCATGTAAAGCTATGTAGGCCTATGTTTACTTAGTAAAAATCAATTAAGAAATTTATTTTCGGACTTTGATTTCGAACTCTGCTCATGAGTGAGAATCCCCACATCATTGGTATTAGAGCAAGTTTCCAATCTAGTTTGAATTTGGGTAATATTTTATTCAAATTCAATTTCAAGTTTAGGTTTTTTACGAAGGAATCCTATGATTAATTTCCATAAGTGATTGGTGTTAGATTGATTTAAGTGTGCAATTCTATTGTCATCAAGACCTCGAATAGATTTTGATTCATCCACCTACAAAGCGATCATGTTCACCCCTCATAGCCACATAGGTACATATTGCATTAGCTCGAAATCTAATTTTTACTACATATCAAGCCTTTCTCCCATAAGGTGTGCATCGTTCCTATTTCCAAATTTTGTAACTTCATAGTGTGATCTACGTTACTTATTCTTAAACATGTAGAATCACTTGAGACATTAAAGCACCATCTTTATTATTGTACTTAGTTGCTAGTTTCAAGAATCTTGTTCAAATTTTCTCTCTTTGTTTTCATGGTTAGTTCTCTTCATGTAAAGCTATGTAGGGCTATGTTTACTTAATAAAAATCAATTAAGAAATTTATTTTTCAGACTTTGATTTCGAACTTTGCTCATGAGTGAGAATCCCGACATCATTGGTATTAGAGCAAGTTTCCAGTCTAGTTTGAATTTGGGTAATATTTTATTCAAATTCAATGTCAAGTTTAGGTTTTTTAGGAACGAATCCTATGATTGATTTGCATAAGTTATTGGTGTTGGATTGATTTAAGTGTGCAATTCTATTGTCATCAAAACCTCGAATAGATTTTGATTCATCCACCTACAAAGCGATCATGTTCACTGCTCATAGCCACATACATACATATTGCATTAGCTCGAAATCTATTTTTTATTATATATCAAACCTTTCTCCCATAAGGTGTGTATCGTTTCTATTTCCAAATTTTGTAACTTTATAGTGTGATCTATGTTACTTATTCTCAAACATGTACAATCGCTTCAGACATTAAAGCACCATAAAAAATTATTGTGGGCTCAACAGGTCCCTAGCTACTTCTTGTTGTGGCTATACCAAACAATAGGAATATGACCATCCACACAAGCAAACATCAAATTCTCGTCTCTATTATATTTGAGCAATGTCAAAGGCCTCTTATGGCTCTTCACCAAAATCAGCCTCATCTTGCCTGCAATATAATGGCTCGATTGATGGAATTTCTTCTTTATTTAGATCGGCCTTCATAATCAAATTCAAGCATTTAAGATTAAAGTAATGTTATCGATGCTTAAAATATAATTCAATGCATAACAATGAGTTATTTTATTGTCATTCTATCCATGACTAGAAAAATGAAGGTTGCCAATTCATTCGATATTAAGGGCATGGTGTTCCCATTATTGGAATTGATTGTCACAAGCCACGCTACATATTCTTATCTTTTATGCACTCTGCATATTTGATTTTGTTTGGTATCCTCACTGCTTTGTGTTTTGCACATTCAAAATTCATGGCTTAACAATTATTTTATGCTTAATGAGTCCCAAGTATGATTGTTTATTTGTTATGTACCTCAACAACATAATTGGAAATTCATAGCATAAATAAAAAAAATAAAGCAAGATTTCAATATGAAAAGACATAATTACCACAACAATAGATAGTTCTAGATAACAAAATATTATAATAGAAATATATTTATTAATTAAAGCAGTATTCATTTGCCTCTTCAAGGGGACAACCTCCAAATGAAGCCAATCTACAATTACAAAATACTTCACAAGACATCTTGTTTCATTGCTTCTATTTCTAGATATATAGTTTCTAGTGAAGGAACTTTTTACTAGGCTGAACCTTCTAATAAGCGTCCTTAGTAAAGGAACTTTCTAGTAGGTGGACCTTCTAATAAATCTTCCTACAAATATTGCTTTCACAGTATAGAGACTTTCTAATAGGTGGAAGCTTCTAGTAAACATTTTTACAAATATTGCTTTCACACTAAATCTACTTTATTGACATGATTTAATATAGATGGTCTCAATACATAACAACCTATCTATTATGACGGTTAGGCCAGGCCACTAGCATTAATTGTTTTTTTTTTTTTTTAATTGGGGTTATGTAACATTTTTCTTCATTTGGACATGATGGAAAATTTGGAAGAGATGCTGATAAGAGGGATTTACTTGTATCATTGAAATTGACTTTGTAAGATACACATATAGTGATTTTGGATGTTGATGAGACAATGTTGAATAGCTTTTTTTATATCGGCTCATTTCCTAGGGTTTCATTGGAGCTTCATTGACACTATACACTAATCATTTTTTGTTGTTATGCATTGATTAACAATCTCCCAAGTTTTTAAGTAATTGATGGTGATATTCCTTGATATTCGAAGATGTTCTTGAGTCTTCAACTTTGTTTACAAGACTCTTGACCTTTTATTTAATAGAGATTCATAGATATTTGAAAGCTGTTTTGCAATTTTTAATACACTTTCAAAGAAATCAAGTTGCTAATAATTGTATTAGTGGCCATATCCCCTGTGTATCAATGATGACTACTATAAGATCCATGGAAATAATGATGTTATACAAAAGAATGGTGGAAGTTGCCAACATAATTGATTTGTTTGCATAAAATGTTAGTAATATTTTTATCAGTAATCTATGTCCTCGATGTTAAAAATCCAAGGTTATCATTTATGATGAATCCCATGATTCGGAAGTGCTCCAAAGTTAGATTCTTGACATAGACACTTGGTTTAACTATAATCTGTTTCCTGGTCTTGAAAAGGTTATGTCCATTATTTGAAACTCACAGGGCTTTGTAGGCATGATGTGAATCAAAACTCAATCACCATTTGGACCGGGTTTGTGGAATCCCTTTATCTCTCCTTCAGTTCTTCCTTCTACAAATAGCATCTGAATATTAAGTGGCTTCACCTAAGTCAAGGATTCAACATTCTTGCATGAGAGTACTTCTATCAATTCAATCAGTTGTCCATTCTTCTCAATATCACTAATGCATTTGATAATCTTATTCTCAAGTTTAAAAGTAGGTTGCAAGAATGTTTGTAGCAAGAGCTGACGTACATCGAAATCACTATTATTTATGTTGTGTACAATCAAGCACAATTGATTGAAGATAAGTTTTTAGATTATTGTAGAATTCAATACCAGTCATCCTCCTCAATTGTTTGCATATCTACATTTTCAAAACTTGCACTTCCTACTACTACAAGGTCATCTTGTTTCTCACAATCTGCTTCTTCTTTTCTCCGTCTTCTACTAAGTTTCATAAACATTGTAATAAACAAGGACATGATTAGTCCAAATGTTTCAAATTCAAGAAGAAGAAAAAATGGTTTGACAGTCTCCTAATCAGGGAAACCATAATTCTCCCATTGAGGTATTTGATGAAGGCACACGTTATGAAGAGTTAAGTGCACTCAATAAAGTCACCATCTAGTTACACCCCAATCTTGCTAAATCTTGATATAGTTTGTTTGTCACTCTCTTTGACACAAAATATGATCTTTCGCATTCCCTCGCCAGGCCTAGGGAAATCACTAGTGTCAAAAAGAAAGTTTAAGGTGTGAGTGTTTAATACAAAAGCATAAATGAAACGATATGATATAAAAGAGAAATTATAAATCATGTGTTAAAATTATACGTTCATGGCTTTAATCTATATATTATTAGGTAATTTCAAATAAAATTCCAAGTAGTAGCAACTGCTTATAAATTAAAGTTCAATAGAAAGATTAAGGGAAACAATAATCACAAATTTGTTTTTGAAATAAATTTTTTATGTTCATTCTTTAATTTTCCATGCTTTATTCTTACTTTGTCTTGATATGCAAAATCATTGTCGCTTATGCCATTTATATTTACATTTATTTATAAGAAATAGCATATGGATTGAAGATTCATGAATCGCAATGGTCGTCCTCTTGTAATGATAAAGTTACGAATAGTATGAGCCATCAATATTAGCTATGCCACTATTCTAATTCACTCTTACATTAACAATTAATTAGTAGTTGAATTGTTAACAATCAAGCTACAAACTATAGCATGAGCATACAGCATGGTGGTATACTGAGTTTAAATATTTAAACATTTCTTAACACACATAGTTATATTTTATTGATATATAAAAGTTTAAAACTGTAAATATGTTTAAACATTTACTAATTCACTTTACCATATTTGTTTAATCTTCTAAATTCTGGCTTTGCAAAATTATAGCTTCCAATATTTTGCTTACCAAAAAATAAAAATATAATGTCATTTCACCTTTCAAGAATCATTTTAAACTAGGCTTATGCAATAAGTATATTATGTAAGACAATGCACATGTACCGTAGCTTATATTTTATCAACCATATGGAAACATGACAAAAAAGCTTTTTCTATTTTGTGCTCATTTAGAGGCTTACTTCGCACCATCTTCATCAATGATAAGTAGCAAAGGCAGGCATCAACTTTGTCAGCAATAGGTATTTTCCTCGTTCCCTATCTTTCTTCAATTCCTTTCAGTGCAAAGCACACATGCTTCTACCTATGAAATGCATGTGAATGTAGACATGGATATGATTGATGAATAGAGTTTTTAAACTTATATCGATTCTTTTAAAAGCAGTTGGATTTAGTGTCTGGTCTTGGCAACTTGACATCATTATATTATTATGATTAAAAGTTTCAAGGTCTAGTTATAGTTATAGATGTTAATGAATATTAGAAGCGAATCCTTATACTAATACATGAGATTGGGATTATGTTTATCATCATATCTGCTTTAGATATATGTAAAAGGTTATGTAGAATGATTCATCGACATTAAATAGGCAATGTAATACCTTGAGTTTGATTCCCTTTGTTATAGGTCACCAATAAATCTAATATTGCATTGAATCTAATGATTCCCCCCGACTAGAATAAGAAATCAAGTGTGTAGTGATGTGTCATGAGAAACATTATATCCATATTTCTTGATAAAGTGACTCTGACCTTTTAACCTTTTAAGTGCCGAAAGCTTTCCCTTTGACCAGAATCGTGTCTACATAGTTTCCTACAAAAAACGATCTTGGTGGTTGTAAGATAACAAACTCAAACATAGATTCAACAAAAAAAAAAAGACAAAAAACACCCACAAAATTTTCTTGTTTGCTAATTGCCATTTTTTGTATTGATACCAAATTTTGCATATTTAATAATTTTAGCTTAGCAATCAACATGCTGTTTTTTCCTATTCTAGTAGCAGGACAAAATACATTTCATTTGAAATTTTTTTTGTTGTGAATATGTTGTTCCCTTTGCTTTGCTTGTTTGCAATGACAAGAACAATCTACAATGTTTACAACATCATGGTTTGAAAAAAAAAACCATGCCCTTTGCTTATTTTGTTTTCCTTAGGATCTGTTTCTCTTCACTTGCATGCAGGTTTTCCCATATAAACAACCAAGGACATAGAAAAAACAACAACAAAAAGCAGCAAAAACATATGCCGTCGCAAATGTCTTTGTAGACAATATGGGAAAAGACAAAAGTAAAGGCGACAATGTTTTAAGGGCAAATGGTCTTGGCATCAAATATTCTAATTGGCAAGAAATTGATGAGGCTTTGGCTACAAGCAATTTGTTTCGACTAGACAATTTCCACTATGAGCCAGGAAATTGCTTGTTTGATGCACTTGCAGTATTATTGCATTTTCGATATACATCAATAGAGATAAGGGAAGAGATTATGAATCATTTTCGTGTTCGTCTAGATCAAAAAGATCCCTCTGCATTGTTGTCAATGCGCACAGAATTGACAGTTGACTACTTGGTGGAATTGCATAACATAGAAAATGTCAACGAATATCTCAATCGCATGTCGCAGTCTGCTTCGCAACCAGATAATCAAAATGTATATGGACCATGGGGTGATATATTTTGCATCAAGTGGTTTTCAAAATGGTTGAATGTTCCAGTGGCTGTTTGGTCATTAACAAAAGGAACAAAATACCTTCACTTCAATTATGGGAGATCTGAATATTGCTACAATATATTGTTCCATGACCACACACTAGCTTCTGGCCACTTTGAACCATTGTTGTCATATAAAACAATGCAAGCCGAAAGACAAGCCACTGATATGCTTTGTCAAAGTGCAAATGTAAATCGATGTTTATACAAGCAAGTTGAAATGTCATTTCAACTTCAAGGCAATTGTCATGAGTCCTTGTTCGAATCAATCTCCGAATTGACACTCTTCGCTGATGGACAAAGTGTTAGAAAAGCAATTGCGCAAATCTTTTATAACTCTATTGCTTCAAACGATATTAGAGCAATACAATGCTTGGACATATATCTTGATAAAAACACATTAGCAGCTACATCTCTTGTTTGTGGATGGGAAACCTATATTGTGCATTTGGCAGAGCCATATATCATTGGTCACATAGAAGGAAATCAATTTGCTCTTCAATGGTTATGTGAGCTACTAGACACTAACATACATTTATGGAGCAATAATTTGCAAGAAAATATTGTCACATTCCATGCAACAAATAAATCGTCAAAATTTATATGCCTAATGCAACATGTAATAGATAAAATGCACTCGCATTTCCAGCCCTTGTTGCAACAACATTGTGGAAATAAAATGCTCTTTTCGCTCAATTGCAACAGAAATACTTCTATTGCAATTGCAACGGATAATTTTGAAAAGAACAAACAGACGATAGCAAAAGAAAACATTATAGAAAAGAACATAGACAACGGATCATTCAACAAACCAATATACATAGATGCAATTAAAGCAAAGAAACAAAAACAAAAGATAAACATAGAAAAAAAAAGTCTTGCATTGTTGACCAATTTTCAAAAACCAAAACCAACACGCAAACATGCATTGATGACAATATGCAAAAAAAACTTGCGCTTGTTGAAACACAATATGCGTAGACAAGGAATGGACATTCTTCAAAAGCAAAAGGAATGTGCAAAAGCAAAAAAAGCAGTTGTTACATACTTAAAAGTTATTCAAGACACACCTATTCATGCATGTTCCGTGTGTAAACAACTGCATTTTAAAAAAGACATTTCTAATGTAAACAACACAGTTAAATTAGCCTTTCAAACTCTTACAACTACAGAAGATGTGACATGCCCCATGATACTTGTTCAAATTTGTAGGCCTTGCAAGAAAGCAATTGCTAATGGGAAATTGCCCATGTTTACATCGCCTACACGAATCCGGCGCAATAACATATTGCCATCTGTAGCTATACTGACTCGTTTGGAAGAACGATTGGTGTCACCAAGAATAGCCTTTGCACAAATAAGACAACTTGGTTATAAAAGAGCACAAATTGGGCTAACTGGCTCAATTATCAACGTGCCTGCAAACTTGGATAAAGTTCAAATAGCATTGCCTAGAAGTCTAGATGACAATTTGACAGTTGCAGTTATGCTAAAGCGAAAATTGGAATACAAAAATGCATATCTATCTGGAAATATTCGGCCAAAGATCATTATGACTGCGCTGAGTGATTTATGCAAAACCGAACTTTATAAAATTGAAGGCATTGTAATCAATACTAGTTGGGAAAAAATATTTGATGAAACAGCCAAACAAGAATCAAATACTCAAGAAACAACGGAACAAGTAGATGATGATGAAAATGAAATAAACATAGAACCAATATCAGAAACATTGATACATGGATATGGAGAAACACATCTAATAGATGATCTAGACAACAAAATCATAGAAATTGCACCTTCAGAGAGCTTCCGACCATTGAGCATTTTCCAAGACAAATACTCTGAAGAGCTAAACTTTCCTACACTTTTCTACGGATTCAATCGACCCAATGAAATTTTCAATCACTTTTCTTATCAACAAATATCGCAGTGGGAGCTACAACATGAAAGTACAGACTTTGAAACACATGGCACAAACATTTTCTTCAAAGCAATTAAAGTCATAATAAAACAAGTAAAAAACATTGCTTGGATATCAATTCGCATGGGAGAGTTAAAGGACAAAAAATTATTGGCAAAAGATGTCAAGTCAAAAGACAATCTTGTAAAAATACACCAATCTTCGATCGGGTATCGTACATTGAAAGCAATCAGAACATCACCTGATTACTTTGAAAATATGAAAAAAGATCTATTTGCAATGATTCGACAGCTTGGTCCTCCTACGTTCTTTTTAACCTTTATGAGTGCTGAACACCTTTGGGCACCTTTATGCAATGCATTGAAACAAATTGAGGAAAAACATTTGGGAAATTTAGAAGACAATGCGTTGGAAGAAAATATTGACACGTTAATAAGAAGACACCCAGTGATTTGTACTCGCTACTATAGACACAAAATAGCAGCACTAAAGTCTCTTATGTTAAAAAACAACACAATATTTGGAAAAATACAAGATTTTTTCTTTACGACCGAATTTCAACAAAGAGGAAATGAGCATGAACATGGACTAATTTGGATTCAAAATGCACCTGTTTATGGAAAAAATTCAAATGAGGAGATTGTTGCTTTTGTTGATCACTATATATCCACAAACTCGTCTTTACTTGATCAAAATCTTATTCAAATTCAAACGCATCGTCACACAAAAACATGTAGAAAACATCGACATTCCACATGCAGATTCAATTTCCCATTGCATCTTATGGATAGTACCATGATTCTAGAGCCACTAGAAAATGCTTCAGATGATCTCATTCAAAGAGCAAAAAAAGTGTTCTCTCTTATTGAACATAAAGAATATTCTAGAAATGTGTCGTTTGCACAATTGCTTCTAGAGCTAGAACTAACCAAAGATGAATACATTTTGCTACTACGGTCTTTGCTTTCTCGTCCTACCTTAATACTAAAAAGAGATCCCGTTGACATTTGGATCAACTCATTTGCAAAAGCAATACCAGAGTTGTGGCAAGCAAATACAGATGCACAATATATCTTAGATGCTTACGCTACAGCAACATATGTAAGCTCTTACATCACCAAATTTGATAGATCCATGACAAATGCTTTCAAAAAGATCAAAGAACAATGTCTTATTGAGAATGATGGAAAGATTGAAACGATACGTAAACTTGGAAATGCGCTTTTGAACATGCAACAAATGTCTACTAGACAAGCAATACATATCATACTCTCGTTACCTCTGCATTCATCCTCCAGGAAGACTATTTTCATCAACACTGGTCCAGATGACAAAAAAATAGTTGTCTTGAAAAAACCATCGCTTTTGGAAAAAGAACCAGATGACTCTGATGACATTATTTGCCCATCAATTTTGGACAAATACATTGCATGCCCTATTGAGCTTGAAAACATCTCCTTGGCAGAATATGCATCTTCCTATTCTTGTATCCACTCAATTACAAGAAAAAGAAATAGACCATGTATCATACGATCTATTCGCTACAACAAACAAAAAGACCCTGAGAATTTTTTTAGAGAAAAGATGATCCTCTTTATGCCACATAGAGACAATTGCAACCTACTAAAGAGCAATTTCAAAACATGGTCTGATGCATATGTCACATTCAAAGAACAAATAGACATCGTAGAACAAAAGTTCATGGCATCAACAACGACAAAGTGGGGTGACCTTGATAATGCTGCCGAAACAATTGAATTGCAAGACATAACTATGCCTCCTCTAACAACAGAGAAAACAACAACTATGTCTAGATTAGAACAATATGACATTCAGCATGATCTAATCCGCAAAACTATGTCCAATGCATCAAAACCTGGGATTGTGTGCAACTTGACAGAAAAGCCATTTCTGTTGGACATGCATGAATACCATGCAATTCGAAGAAATCTAAATACTCAACAACAATCAATCGTGAAAGAAGTTATTGCAAGGAAAAAGAACAATCCCCTCACTCCAATTCACTTGTTCCTGACAGGAGGAGCAGGAACAGGTAAAACTTACACCGCAAAAGCAATCTATGATGGTCTTCTACATTACTATGACAAAGAAATTGGTAGTGATCCTTTAAAGAAAAAAGGACTTATAGTTGCATTTACTGGAAAAGCAGCATATAATGCAGGTGGCGTTACAGTCCACTCTGCTTTCAGACTGCCATTAAGTTCAAACATGCTTCCGCTAAATTCAAACACCCTAGATCTTTTGACAAAAGATTATGAAGAACTTCGAGTATTGTTGATTGATGAAGTCTCTTTAATAGGGTCTCGAATGCTATACAACATTGACAAACGACTACGTGAAATCATGCACACACCAACAAAAGCATTTGGAAACCTTGATGTCATATTCTGTGGTGATTTGTGTCAAGCACAACCCGTTCATGATTGTTGGATTTTTGAACAACCAAGATTCCAACAGCAAACATTTCCTTACACATTTTGGTTCGATGCGATAAAATGCTATGAACTTACAATAGTTGTACGTCAGAGAAATCAAACATTCATATCAATCTTAAATAGAATTAGAACATGCTCACAAACACCGGATGGCATAGATTACTTAAACCAACATTGCTACAGACAACCACCAATAGATGCAATGTTTCCTTATCTTTTTCATAGTAATAAGGATGTTCAAGAACATAACTCAAAAATGTTGTCAGCTATGCAAACAGAAACATTCACACTTGTAGCACATGATAGCAAAATTGATTCAATTGAAAAAAATGACCATAGACAAAACACATTGCGACTTTCATTTATGATAGTAGTAAAAAAGGATATGCTTATTGAACTAGTTGGAGGCAACTACTCAACTGAGGATGGGTTGGTTAATGGTGCAGAAGGTGTGTTTAAACACTATACACAAAGAAACCATGATATTGTTTGGATTGAGTTTACAGATCCAAAAGTTGGAGCCAAGCAACGTGCAACTATGCAACATCTTTATACACCTGTTGTAAAGTCCAATTGGACACCAATCAAAAGAATTGTGATACAAACAACACTTGAAAATAAAATGAATATTATGCGAACACAATTCCCAATTCAGTTAGCATGTGCAAGGAAAATCCATAGAGCACAAGGATTGACAATGAACAAATTGGCATTTGACCCAAAAGGAATTAAGAGACATGGCCTTGTTTACACTGCGCTCTCACGTGTTAGAGATATTCATTGTCTTTATCTTTTAAATAAGTTAGAACAAAGAAATTTTAAAACTTGTCCAAAAGTCACCACTGAAATAGATAGATTAAAAACACATGCAACTTTGCAATTTGAATACGGTCTGCATTCAATGCCAAATGCTAAGCAATTACTCATTGCATCATTGAACACACGCAGCTTGCTTTTGCACTATGACAATGTTCTAAATGATCATGAACTTATGCAGGCAGACATTTTATGTTTGCAAGAAACTCACATGCACACACTTACCAAAGAAACAATAATGATAGAAAAATACAATTTCTTCTCAGCATTTTCAATACATGGAATCCTTACATTGATTAAAAAAGACATTGCCATCATCGATTCTAAAAACTATACAAAAAACTCGACCGAAGCAATTTGCGTAGATCTTGAATTTGGCTACAATGTGTTGAAAGTAGTGAACATTTACAATAGACCATGTGGTGTGCTTGATGATCTCTTTCATATATTGAGTTGCATTTTGTCAACTTGCACACAAACCACTCAAATCCTAGTAGCTGGTGACCTGAACATTGACATGTTGCAAGAAACAACGTCAAAAAGAAAATTGCAATTGTTTATGGAAATGAAAGGCTTGACACTGAAAACAACAAAAGCAACAACAAACACTGGTTCAATGCTTGACCACTTTTGGACAAATTTGAAACACATAACTATTGTTTTCAATATTTCAGATGCTTATTGGACTGATCACTACTCAACTTTCCTATCAATCTTTGATAAGAATGCATAGTCTACTCAATTTTGCATTATCTAATTTTATTGTCTTCCTATCTATGGACAGATCCATGGTATCATATTTGCACAAAATCAAAAGCAGGTACTATTCTTTCTCTTGCAACTTCCATGCACTTTAAACTATATCAATTTGGTTTTTTTCTATTCATAGTGAGCTAAATTTAGATCAGCTTTGGGCATCTGCAACATTGATGTCATAGCTATGAGTTTAAATTCTGTTGAACTTTTTCATATTTTTATAATCTATTTTGTGATGTCAAATTTTGGTTATTTTTTATTGTTGAAAGTTGTTTACACTTTAATTTCTCCACAATTCAGATTTTAAAAACTAGCAGTTATGCCATAACATATGTAGACACTCTTTACAAAAGTATTCACATACTATTTCCATTTTATAATAATGCAGACGATATATAAGCTACATAAAATGTTTTAATAACAAATTCTTATGTTCAAGATAATTGTAAATGAAAATTTGTTCAATATTTGGCTATAGATAACATAGTTTTCAGCAGTTGTTTTGTTGAAATTCTTGGCACTACATAGACTTCGCGCTATGCATATGTCAAAAATCTAGTAAAATAATTATAGACATTTGTTTTTTTTTTTTGTGCTTCTTTGTTTTAATACTATCTATCTGTTTCCATATTTCCCATTTGTTCTAAATCTCTTCTACTCTTTACACTAATTAACAATCTTAGGTACATTTGATTTGCTTAATACTTCTTGCATGTACAGCTTTTGAAACTAAAATCCAAAATTCCAAAATAATGGAAAATAGTTCTTTGCTTGTGCTCAACACAACAAAAACAATATCAACATCAAACAGCTCAACAATGGAAACAATTTCAATTGTTCAAAGTCCAAAAAGGTGTGCAATTATTTTGGTTCTAATTGCTTTTTACATCATTTTTAACACATGAAACTTCCTCATCTTCTTTTATGATTTTCTAGCACAGAAAACAAGAGAATATAACTATTGCATTGACAAATATTTTCTCAATCTTGATCTAAGTTTGAAATTTCCTGCTATTAATTGCTGATAATTTCTTTCCTGGCCTTCTTCTCTAACTATAGCAATAGCAGGTTCAAACAAACAACCGCAGAGGCAGCTACTATTATAGAGCTATGCACAATAACACCAAAAATTGTTTTCGAAGGAGACATCTTGGCCGTATATGGGCCTGCACAAAACAAAATCCAAGGTTCTCCTGTAAAAGCACAAATACTGCATGCAGACTTTGTTGATAGAGATGGGCTAATGACAATCATTGCTGGAATACGTGACAACTTGATCAAACGTTTTGGTAGCTATTTCTCAACCAGCAAAAGTCTAAGAATCACTCGATTTGGGCTCAAGAAAAAAGGCCAGTACGACAGAGGCGATGCCAAGTATTCAATAGTCATATTCCCACATACAATAATTGAGACAATTGATCAAGTTTGCAAAATGAGAAAGCTAGCTCCAGATATGACAATTGCTGATCTGTTGTCATCGAACGACTCCTACTCTGTTGGCTCTGTCGCAGCAATCGTTGTTGCATGTGAATACAACAACAAGTAGTTCGACTTGTATATCAAAGACGGTGGAACGGCAAACGACCATGCAACAGTAAATATGCCATTTGCATGTCTAATGTTCTTTTGGAATTGCTATTTTTTAAAGCTAAATAAAATTTCCATTCTTTTATATAAACAAGAAAATAGAAAAAAAAACAAATACAGATAGCTTTAACGATTTCTAATTGCAACCTATGCTCATTGACTACTGTCTTCTACTATTGCAGTTACAAGTCAATGAAGCCTTCAAAGAACTGCTCTTGCAGATTCAACAACAATCTGCATCTGATAATCCTCCATTCTATCTGTTTAAAAACATTGTCCGAAATGACACTAAAGGAAGCCACATGCTCCGGACCTGTGCAACTACTTTTATTGACCCTCTTAATGATGATTATGCAATTCAAAATTTGCTTCCAATCATTGACTCAAAGACACAAGTTCATTGGAAAATTGCTTCTTTTCCATTTCATCAACAAGGAAAAACAAGAACAGAATTTACTTTGGTGCAAAGTAGTTTCATTGCTTAACACCTTCTTCTGTTTTTTTGTCTCTTGTTCATTGTCTAATAGCATTGACTTTGTTATCTATAGTAGGCTTCAGTTGAACACTTTTTTAAATTATTGTGATCTCTTCAGAACATTATCATCAAGACTGATATAGATTTTGCAAGCAAACTGGTATAGGACTTCCTTTTGACTGTATAGCTACTCACAAATTTATCTTGATTTCATTCTCCACTTCTATCAGACATTTGTTATGCAAATTTTGAAACCCCAACCAACCTTTCCATGCTATAAAAAAAAGCAATATCTGCTTTAGTTCCCAGTAGTTAAATCTATATAGACTTATTTAAGTAAATATTATTTTAGCCATAAGTATGTTAACTTTAAACTTACTTAACTAAATATTATTTTAACCATAAATATGTTAAGTTTTTTATAGCATAATCCACTAGGGAAAAAGTTTTTGGCAGGCTAAATTTCGCTATTGTCAACAGACATAGTTATATATATATATATATATATATATATATATATATATTTACAAACAGCTCCACAGTGAAAAGTTCTTACAACAAGCTCCATGACATCACAACCTGCCCCTGCCAGAAATAGAAATTGTTGAATATAGATATGTACAAAAAAAAACGGTCTAGTTGTCTCAAGTCTGCATTTTACCCATCCTTGATCTATGAACACTATGAAATCATTCCATCATTGCACACTTGCAACCATGGCTACACAACCTGTCCTTGCCACAAATAGAAACTACTGAATATAAATATGTAGAAAAAACCAGTCTAGCTCTGAAAAAGGAAAATGTAGGAAATATTTAAAATAAAGATACTATCTGGGAGACTGTTGTCAAATATAAAAAATACAAAATTAGTCGCTTCTAAAAATAACATAATCTCTCATATGGATCAAAGCAATCTCATTAGGCTCACTTTTTTACAAGGAGCCCAAACATGTGCTCAAAAACTACATACGACTATTGATAAGCATACTGCTTAAAATAACCATTGTCGTGATTCACTCATGACATTGATCATATGTTGGCTGAAATATGCTCATCTCATGAGCTTGTGATGACCCAAAATATATAAACATCTCTCACATGCAAGCCCAGAAGTTTAGCTCCCAAAAAAACAAATTGCAAAAAATAATAGTTTCTCAAAAACTGATGAACCCAATTGTCAAACAAGCTTTAATCGCTGTGAAAGTCTAGATGCACTTGTACTACCACCAACATGATGTACTCTAACTAAATGTTAGCACTTCATTTCTGCAAGGAAAAATGGCGGTTAACATTTCCCAAATACATCCTCCCAATTGGTGGACCCTTTGATATCTCCTCCTTGACCTTTTTGTGGTTTTTGATTGCATGTTGTCTGAAATATGCTCAACGACATCGTGAGCTTGTGATGACCAAGAATATTTAAACATCTCAGATACAGAGCCCGACAAGCATGCATCTCTTTGCTAAAAATCTACATGCTATGGAAACCTCCCTTATGCACAAATGCATCATTCAATATCAAAGTGCACCTTCTAAACTAAAGTGAACTGCATCTAACTGAAGCTAAAAAAAAACACTTTCAGGGATCCTATTTGCTTCTTGCTGCGATGTAGTTCACTGCTGTTTTATCTTTGAAGTTTTATTCAATAATGGACTGTTAACATTGATTTAAATTTTTTGATGCTGATATATGTAATTGGCTTTTGTTAAGCTGTTATCTCAATGTTGTAGGCTTCAAGCCATTTTGATATGTACAGATTTATGTAAATGGTATTATAGCAATATGGATAGAATCTACTTGATTGCAATTTTAGCAAAGTCTATGTTGATCAAAATGCTTTGGCACCTTTTGAATGTAATTTTTTCCTACTTGAATATGAAGTTGCAAGTTTTAGTTTGGAAAAAGCAAAAAGAAAACAACACTTTCCATCTAAAGAAAAACAGGCCTTCTAAAAACAACAACAACTAAGCATAGACTGTCTTCTAATGACAGTGCAAACATGCTACAAGCATGGATGCGTATCTGTACTCATCTTTTGTCATATTTTCCTTGCCCTAGGTGAATCCCGTCCTTGTGCTTTCAAACAAATGAACTGATATTTAATTTCTGCAAATCAAACTCTTCACATAGCAGCATTCACATACATAGCAGAACAATGAACAGTGTAAGCATAAAACAATTAGCACATACATCTACTTCTTCAAACTATCTTTTCATTTAAACCTCAAAGCTTACAAAAAAACCTCCACTGCTGGCAATAATGCACTTGTATTGGAACCAAGATAATGTAGTCTAGCTAAATATTATCCCTTCATTTCTGCAAAGAAATATGGGATTAACATTTTGCAACTATACTTTCCCAGTTGCTGAAGCCTCTCATACCTCCTTGAGTTTTCATGATTTGTCTCATGTATCGCTGTTTCCGATCTTGAGCACACATTTTTCCTATAATCGAGAATCTCGTCTATTTGTAGTTCTAGCTTCAAGCCTAACAAGCAAATGCTTCCTTAGATCATTGCTTTTAGATTATTTTAGGCATTTGAAAAAGGGCCACTTTGAAAACTCTGTTTTAAAAAGAAACCTGCATAACTCGTTCCTACAATCAGAAATCTCCTTTTCCTCTACAATATCTCCTAAGCACATGTTGCTTAAAGCTATGGATTTTAAGCTTTTTTAGCCATTCAGACAAGAGTATTTGGTTTTTTTATAAAATCAATTTAGCTATTAGATTTATTTGAGCACATCATAACTAATTTTAAGAGCTCTTTGAGTTCCATTTAGAATCATATGTTTAACTCTATTCAATTGGTTTTCCCAATTAAACAAGACATTATCATTTCAAATTTGAGTTTGGTCACAACACATTAATACTACAAAACTAACAATGAAGAACCAACCACCCCGATACATGTGTCTTAATACACGTCTTAAAGCGACAATAGAACTTCCAGATGCCTTGACACCTTCTGCTCCACCTAACTTAAGCATCACAAAGATTCCACTTCTTATTTTGACATTTTGTTACAAAACCAGTTGATCAAACCTTAGCAAAGGTTCCTTGGAGCAATAATCCATAAAGGATTCCCATAAGACTGTTTATAGTCCTTTAAACCAGTCTTATGAGCATCCACATTTATCTTAATTGTACAAATTTCTAGAATCAGCCAGCATACTCTAATAAAAGCAAAGTAGTAATCAACCTAAAGCAGATGCTATCAATTAATTTATCATTACAATAGCCATTTTTATTTGTGCTTATCTCATTAACCACCCTATGTACAGAAACCATTCTTTTCTTAGGTGTTTGCTTCCAATAGAGCAAAGCAACCCAAATTGTAATTTATTGAATGTGCTATCAAATCTCATCCCCAATGATAGTCCAAATAATCTCCATACAACTGTTTGGACACCAACTTCAAAGCTTCCTGTTTCTTTTAAAAACATCGGATCCAGGCTTTAGCCACAACTATGCGACGAAGTTCAAACAAATCAAATATGCCGTTGACTTGTGTATCATTTTGTGCAAAGTATTTTACAAGATGCCTTACCAGTCATGTCTAAAACAATGCATTTAGCAGCTAACATAGTTCCTTCAGCACATATATTAGTCAAGCCAAGCTTGCATTTTGTAGCAAAGTGCAAAGACCCCAAAATAAAAAAGACAAACTTCATTTATTGCCATGCTCCCCCAAACTAAGTACTCGATTTGCTTGTACCCTTCAGCCTAAGAAAAGATAAAACAAGAAATAACAGACATATATAATAAGCAAAATTTGATTCACAATGATGATATAACCTCTAAGGGAAATGTCTTGCACTGCTCGACAATGAAGTTTGATTTAAAGTTTCTGCAAAATCCAATCCCAAAGGGTCTTTCCAGGTACATAAACTTCAAATGGAATTACTACATAATGAACAACATGCATTGGCAAAATAGTTTGCCATTTCTGATTCAACCACGTTTACAATTCTTCTTCATCGATGATGGGTCTCTCTTTCTCCTTATTTCACTATGATTCCTACAGCCAATAACTCGGAAGTGATACTTGATTCCTTGACATGCCATAGACAGGCACCCGAAGTACTTTTAAAAAATAAAGGCAATGCATCAGAAGCTTCTAAGAATTTATGAAAAGATTCAAATACTATGATTGGAAAACACTGGTTAAAGGCATGTGAGCACAAAATCTCTTGGGAGTATTGTGAATTGAGGCCAGTTGCTTTATAAATTGATGGCGCTTCCACTTCCCAACTTGTGACAACATCTTTATCTCAAGATGTAATCAATATCAAGCTCTCTTTGCAAACAAGGCTTTTAAGTACCAAAAGTGCATCCAACTAATTCATGTTACCTACCACACCTAAAATTATTAATGCTAGATAACATAACAGTGACATAACTAGATTTCTGTGATTGGAAGATACATCCACCACGCTTACAGTGCCACGAAACAGGTTTTCCATTTGTTTAACTCGTCAAAATTGCACTTGCAACGGCATTCGAGATTTGGATTTTCTACTTTTTGCAGAAAGTGCATTGAGTATTTGTACTTTCAATGTGAGAAACAAAAGTATGAGAATACAACCTTGCATGTCAATTAAATGACAATCGTCTTTGCACATACAATATTTGTTGCATGCTAGGAAAATACAATTTGTTCTCTTTCTAGGACTGCTTCAAAACATTGTCTGCATTGCAACAAATTTTATATTCAACCCCAGAACTTTGTTCACAACACTCTTATTCATCAATTTGCAAGAATTGCTTTTGCAATGTTTCTTTGCTTTTACCCAACCGCTAACAACAATTAGCCAATGGCTACATTGTGCATTCGCATTGTTACTAGTCATAGTGCTTAGAATCTAAGTTTAATTATTATTCAAATAGAAAGAAATATTGGCATAATTCTATTTAAAAATATGTTGATATTATATGCATTTTCTATGGTCATTTGTTCTGAGACTTTGACAGATACACGGAATACTCAAAGCAAGAAATCCATTTGCACCTCCATATCGATGCATTTGCGTTGAATGTAAAAAACCACTGATTCAAAGCTCTGTGGTCTATGCATTTTGCAAAAAAGAAATGGAAATTATATATGAACATAATCTGGAATGCAATTTGGACACAAATGATGGGCTGATAGAATGCACACTGTGCAACCCACAGCTAAAAGAGTATTGTCCAGAAGTAGCAAATATTTCATTTGAACAATACTCAAAAAACATATCATCAACAGTTTTGAATCTGCGAAGGTTTTCCCAGCAAGGGCTATTTACATTGGCCCTGGATAACAGAATCATCAACTTAAAAAGAAATTGATTTCCAGGTACATAAATCTATTTTCTGTTCTAAAGAGTTCAAGTTTCTTATTCAATATTACCGACCTCTGCAACCTGTGTTTAGACATCAAGGGCCGCAAGATCAATAGCATTTTAGGAAATATATTTATGTATTTATCTATCTTAGGAAAATAAAATTGAATATGAAGTATATCCTTAACCTCCTTTGTCAAAAACTTTAATAGCTGACTTTTATTTACATATGCTATATTTTGAATATTGATCTTGTTTTCCTAAAGCAATTTCTCATAACATTCTATTAGTTGAGAAATTATGAAAAAATCCTGTACTGGGCCAAAAGAGTGAAATTACATATTTTCTATAATATTTTCAATGTAGCCAATCAAATTGTTCATTCATATTTTACATGTATTTCAGCCTTTTAATATATTTCTTGCAAATAGATAGGATTTTGTCTAATATCAGGCATTTCTTCTTGAGTCAATAATAAAACGTCAGCATAATTTTCCTTGCAAACCTAAACTGATATTGTGTTCTTTCTAGTCTGACTTTCCAATCTAGATTTTCTTTGTCTAAAATCAACAACTTTAAACTCAACTCTTGCGATTGGAACTTTTTTCCCTTAGAAATCTCTTCCAACATTTGCATTTGCTACACCCTCTTCAATGCATATTCAATCAAGGTTGTCATCAGACTCTGATCTTACTTATAATATTTTATTTGGATTTCTCGCGATCTTCTTCTTCTTATGGGATTGATATGCAATGGTTTTTCCTTCATCTATTATATTCCCTGAGATATATGCTCCACCATTTGAGATCTGGTTTGTACTCAACTATAATATTTACCTGTGACAAAACAACAGATTCTGAGAGCCATTCCGAGCTCATCAAGTAAGACCTGTACAAGGATATTGCAATAGATTCTAGTACAGTTCACACAACATCAACAGAAAAGAGATATCCTCCACATCAACTTACATGGCTACATCATTTGGGCAGCAAGATATATCTCAGGTCAAATCCCCCAACATGTCTATATCATCTAATTGGTCATCTCTCATGAGCTTCTTCACTTTCGCCTCAGATGTTAGGAGAGAGGGATTCAGGAGTGATTGGCCTGCTTATTTTAGACATAAGGTCCTCCTTGCTTTCCTCTTTGGAGGTTTTGTCATTGCATTCTTATTAGTATGCTTTAGCTTTTCTTTATGATTTATATATTTTATAAGAGTGACCTCTGCACTCCCATTTGTATCCTGCACTATTGTAATTAGCAATCCCTTTGGCCTATTTGTGGTTAGTAGTTGGGCATTAATAAAATTATCTCATCTAATCCTCAAGGCTAAATTTTCATTATTGCATCCTACTCTCTGTGTCCAAAAGCAACAAAAAAATATGGTTATTTATCATGCATATCCCTCCATTCATGTTATTTGTATGTGTTTAGAAGTTTGTTATCCTTGTTAGCAAACTACTAGAATTAAATGGATTCATTGTTAATTCTTTTGAGCTGCCTCATTCCTTTGAAGACATAATTGATCATCATGCTCTGAGATGCCACATAATTCTCCATCGACTAGATTTTGCTGAGGATTACTGGTTCTTATTTATAATATGATGATTTGGGTATAGAACTATTTACATTACCTACCTGGCTAGATCTTAAACTTTCTGCTTCAATTCCCTATGCTACTAGTTAAGTCATCAAGCATTCAAGCAAACCTATCCATTACTCTTCTTTCTGAGTCAATTGCATCCTTGAATTTTATGCTCATGTCTCACATATCTTGAGGGTGTGAAGGAGAGAACAGAGATGATTCTTCCATTTTGAAAAACACCGCACACATCCATCTTTCTCCCTCTATCTCTATAATGCTCCATTGGCCACTATTGTACCAGATTCCTAACGGCATCTAATTCAGAGATCGATATTCTTGGACGTGACACACTTGCTTCAATTGCTTCAAAATTGACTCTCTGTCTTTCCATGCTACTCCTGATGCATACATTGTCTTCTTTCTCCTCTCTGGGATCCTCGTTGAGAACTCTGGTTTATTCTTCAACATGACACAAAACGATTTCCTCTACTACGAAGTATGCAACTCCTTGCACAGAACCCAGAAACCACCATGACACCCCCTCTTGGGATGGGAAAAACTTGGCTGGCGCCATTGTTTTACAACCAGTTATATTTAAAAAAAATACCAATTTAAAAAATTGGATTTAATGTAGCATATTCAAACTATATTCAAACTATAGCTCTAGGGAAAGAGAATAACACCTTTTTCATTCCTTTTGCCATTTCAAACATGGGATCTGCATTGTTGGCAATTGATTTAGGATTTATGGGTCCAAACTACTCAATTCCGACAGCATGTGCAACAGCAAATTACTCTTTATATGCACCTGCAAACCATATTCGTAGAGGTGAAGCAGACATCATGCTTACAGGTGGCACAGACACTGGGATTGTGCACGTAGGTATGGGTGGATTTAGTGTCCTTAGGGCCCTTTCGCAGAGGAATGATGACCCACAGACCCCTCTCCCAACCATCCGTTCAGCTTTTTTATATTCTTTAGGAATCAGCTTTTTATTACCACGTATATAATAAGACAACACTTATTATGAGCTTTCATTTTCTAACTACTCTACACCACCAATTATTTGCACGACCCAATCGAGCAAGGAGAAATAATCAGATTCAGAGGCTACAGAACTATTGTCAATTGGACAGGTTGGACCGCAACTACCAACTGGTGTGGGATCCTCAGAACTTAACGGTCTTTTTCACTCTTGAGTTCATTTCTAACGAACGTAGAAAACATACAGCAAACACGAGGAGGAGCACGTGCTTGTACGCAGTTTGAACACCTCAATGCAACCTGCCATCGCGTACAAGACATAAGTTAAACCACGAAATTTTTTATGAATCAATAGGTAAGTAAGTAAAGAACAGTTTAAGTGTATGATTCACTGTAACCAAACCTACCAGAAACAAAAATTGAAGTCTCAATTTGATGTCGGTATGAAGCCCCGCCCTTGTAACCTCGATGCAACCTGCCATCACATAACACTAGGACAATTTGGCCCCTTTTTGTTTTAAACTACAAATATATTGGTTTCATGGTTATGAAGATACTGATAATATTCATATTAATTTCTGCATATACCTGTCTTTTGGACATCTACAATTGATACACATAATCTACATTGGGTTATTCAGAAGGTTGAATCTCATCATTCTCAAAATCTAGATTTGTCTTTCAATTTTCCATATCATTGCAATCTCCAACCATTCCCAACTAATGGTTTAACAACTCAATCATTTTATTTGTCATGTCCTTCTCCTTTAAAACTTGTAATGTGTTGTACATGAGTTTTTTTTCCATGTAACCATGCATGGGAAACCCCTGGAGACACCACTGTTGTCAATGGGTACTAACCAATGTAAATAGTCGACATAAACTATAATATGCCTAACCTGGCAACGACATTGAGTATTGGGGTGACCTTTTTTTCAATGTTTCCAGTGATGCTTATGTCTAGGACTATTCATTAATACCATATTTTTATGTTTTTCTCCTTAGAAATTACATGGTTATAATCCAATTGACTATGTTTTCATCTTCTTGATTGAATTCTCAATTAGTTTTTTTTGCATTTTTATGCATCTCAATGTATTTTATTTATGGCTCATCCATTACTTGTATATTTGGAGGCATATTCATGGAAATAAGCATTTAAATTTTACAATTCTACTTGTCTCATTAAATTTAATGAATTCTTATCTGGTGCATATCTTACAATTTTGTTTAACTCTTGTGTTTAATATTCAGGATATAAAAGATTATTTGCTTATTCTACTTCAGCTTGCATCCCTTTCAACTAGTCGACACATAATTTTGGTTGTAATTTTAGAATTTGTTCAGCAACCAACGCAAAAATTGATTCTATTTTGGCTGTCTGATTTAACAAATATAGCACTGCAATTGGACTAACAACTTTCTCTTGTTTTTGTATATGGCAGGGCTCAATGATCAGATTTGATGACAATCAAATCTGTGTTGGTTTACTTACTACTGTTTTTTGTATAACTAACTATAGACACTGATCGCTGGTCACTTATTACCATGTTGAAGTTACTATGAAACGTTGTGTATCTCAAGTTTCTTGTTGACTGCTAGCTTTCTTCTTTTGTTTTTCCATTTAAACAAATAAATCATGATGCTGGGCAATTTTAATAGTATTGATGCTTACGTTCCCAATTCGTTTTCAATCTTGATAAGTCTGCAGTTTTAATACTCTTGACAGTTAAGTTCCCAATTTCTTTTCAATCTCAATATGATGATTTACTACTTGCATGATAAAGGAATTCCATAAATAAGTTTGAACTTTTTTTGCCATCAGTAAAATTTACTTAGAAAATTAATTTCATTTCTAGATGGTTGTTACGTTCCAGGGATATATAATAATAACTCATTTGTACCCATCAATCTGTTTATACATCTTTCAAATATTTAAAATTACATGTCTAAGTCTGATATAGTTTCAATTTTACTAGACTAGAATTTATAAAGATAATTTATAGTGATTATCATTAACTCAGACTATACCTTAGTAACGTTGTCCTTGAGTTTTACAGTGACTAAGGAAAAAATGGGCTCCACTCAGGATTTTAGACTTGTATCTTGTATATTGAATGTAGTGTATTTTTACATCCATAGGTTTTAGATAATTATTGGTATAATTCTTTTCACTTTTGATTCAGGATGGAAATTGGTCTCCACAGATTTTAGATTTTGAGAAAATGAGACAAGTGTATTGAATGGAGCTTAATCGCCATTGAATTTAGATTGCATGAGGATGAGACAAGTTTACAGTCTAAATTGATTTTATGATCATGGTTAATCTCCATCTCTTTTGTTCAAATTAGTTAGTCAAGCTACTGAATATTTTGTGTTTGGATCATTATTTCCCATTGCTTTTGCCAAACGACTCATGGTAACTGTTTTTACAAGTACAAAATACTTCACAAGACATCTTGTTTCATTGCTTCTACTTCTATATATAGTTTTTAGCGAAGGAACATTTTACTGGGCTGAACCTTCTAACAAGCATTCTTAGTGAAGAAACTTTCTAGTAGGTGGACCTTCTAGTAAATCTTTTTACAAATATAGCTTTCACACTATAGAGACTTTCTAATAGCTGCAACCTTCTACTAAGCATTTTTACAAATATTGCTTTCAGACTAAATCTACCTTATTGACATGATTTAACATAGATGGTCTCAATACATAACAACCTATCTATTAAGAGGGTTAGGCCAGAGCACTAGCATTAATTGCTTTTTTTTCTTTTTTAATTGGAGTTATCTAACACTCTTCTTCATTTGGACATGATCGAAATTTTGAAAGCGATGCTACTAAGAGGGATTTACTTGTATCATTGAAGTTTACTCTGTCAGATGAACACATAGTGATTTTGGATGTTGATGAGACAATGTTGAATATATTTTTTTTATATACGCTCATTTTCTAGGGTTTCATTGTGGTTTCATTGACACTATACACTAATCGTTTTTTCTTGTTATGCATTGCTTAACAATCTCTCGACTTTTTAAGTAGTTGATCATGATATTCCTTGATATTTGAAGATTTTCTTGAGTCTTCAACTTTGTTTACAAGACTCTCGACCTTTTATTTAATAGAGATTCATAGATATTTGAACCTTGTTTTGGAATTTTTAATACATTTTTGAAGAAATCAAGTTGCTAATAATTGCATTAGTGACCATATCCCCTGGGTATCAATGATGGATACTATAAGATCCATGAAAATAATGATGTTATACAAAAGAGTGGTGGAAGTTGCCAGCATCATTGCTTTGTTTGCATAAAATATTAATAATACTTTTATCAGCAATCTATCTCCTCAATCTTAAAAATGCAAGGTTATCATTTATGATGGATCCCATGATTCAGAAATGCTCCAAAGTTGGATACTTGACATAGACACTTGATTCAACTATAGTCTGTTTCTTGATCTTGAAAAGGTTATGTCCATTAAAATGAAACTCACAACGCTCTCCAAGCATGCTGTCAATCAAAACTCAATCACCATTTCGACCGTGCTTATGCAATCCCTTTATCTCTCTTTCAGTTCTTCCTTCTATAAATACGATATGAATATTAAATGGCTTCACCTAAGTCAAGCATTCAACATTCCTGCATAGGAGTACTTCCATCAATTCAATTAGTTATGCATTCTTCTCAATATCACTAATGCCTTTGATAATCTTATTCTCAAACTTAGAAGTGGATTGCAAAAATGTTTGTAGCAAGAGTTGACGTACCTGAAAATCACCATTCTTTACATTGTGTACAATCAAGCACAATTGATTGAAGATAAGTTTTAATATTATTGTAGAATTCAACACCAGTCATCCTCCTCAATTGTTTCCATATCTACACCTTCAAAACCTACACCTCCTACTACTACAAAGTCATCTTGTTTCTCACGATATTCCTCTTCTTTTCTCCCTCTTCTACTAACTTTTGTAAATATTGTAATAAACAAGGACATGATTAGCCCAAATGTTTCAAATTCAACAAGAAAAAAAATGATTCTACAGTCTCCTAATCAGGGAGACCATAACGCTCCCATTAAGGTATTTGATGAAGAAACAAGTTATAAAAAGTCAAGTGGACTCAATAAAGTCACCATCCAGTTACACCCCAATCTTGCTAAATCTTGATATAGTTTGTTTATCACTCTCTCTCACACAAAATGTCTTGCAAACATAGAATGTCTGCCTGCATAGATTCATGATCATTCAGAACATCGTCATAATGCAAAAGCAAGCTGCATGTGTTCAATGATGCAATGAGTAATTGTTTAGCAGTTGGCATTCAATGCAGACCATATTCAAATTCCAAACTTGCATGTGTTTTTAATCTATCTATTTCAGCAGTGACTTTTGGACAAGTTTTAAAATTTCTTTGTTCTAACTTATTTAAAAGATAAAGACAATCAATATCTCTAACACGTGAGAGCACAGTGTAAACAAGGCCATGTCTCTTAATTCCTTTTGGGTCAAATGCCAATTTGTTCATTGTCAATCCTTGTGCTCTATGGATTGTCCTTGCACATGCTAACTGAATTGGGAATTGTGTTCGCATAACATTCATTTTATTTTCCAGCGTTCTTTGTATCACAATTCTTTTGTTTGGTGTCCAATTGGACTTTACAGCAGGTGTATAAAGATGTTGCATATTTGCACGTTCTTTGTCTCCAACTTTTGCATCTGCAAACTCAATCCAAACAATATCATGGTTTCTTTGTGTATAGTGTTTAAACACACCTTCTGGCCCATTAACCAACCCATCCTCAGTTAAGTAGTTGCCTCGAACTAGTTCAATAAGCATATCCTTTTTTACAACTATCATAGACATAAGTCGCAATGTCTTGTGTCTATGGTCATTTTTTTCAATTGAATCAATTTTGCTATCATGTGCTACAAGTGTAAATGTTTCTGTTTGCATAGCTGATAACATTTTTGAGTTATGTTCTTGAACATCCTTATTACTATGGAAAAGATAAGGAAACATTACATCTATTGGTGGTTGTTTGTAGCAATGTTGGTTTAAGTAATCTATGTCATCCGGTATTTGAAACCATGTTCTAATTCTACTTAAGATTGAAATGAATGTTTGATTTCTTTGACATACAACTATTCTAAGTTCATAGCATTTTATAGCTCGAACCAAAATGTGTAAGCAAATGTTTGTTGTTGGAATCTTGGTTGTTCAAAAATCCAACAATCACTATCCACTTTAAATCCAAGATGTATTTGAGCATTATGACTCTCTCGCCTAAAACCACAAATTAGCACATGTTAAAGTTTAATTAGAAGTAAAAATTGAAATTTTATCTTAATCTTACTTAACATGTCTTGCTAAAGCAATTGCTCTTTCTTTCTTTCACAAGAGCAGATGGCAATGTCGGGGACATTGCCACATTGTGGCTCTTGTTTACGCCTTTGTATCTCCCCTATAGAGCTACTCCATAAACGTTGCATCACCATATCAGCAATCAGGGTCTTCCCAACCTAAGACGAACGTGAGACGAACCCACTAGTATTGATTTCTTTTACTGGATTGGTAGACGAATGAGGAAAATCTCTTCGGGTCACGTCTAAAATGCGAATATAAGGAGATGTCTATCTTTATGTCCTTTCTATTACTTCTATGAGTTATCCAAATGGGTTTAAAAGGGTCTGGTTCAAGGATTTTCCTTTTCCATGTATAATTTAAGGATCTATTACTTTGAAAGATATTTAAACGTTTACTCTGTTATTACTTGTCAATTCTAATAGTTGTTTATTCTTTTAATAATTTTGTTGTGCATCCATTTTTCCATCCTAAAATCAATGGTCCAACTCTGTTTTTATTTTGTATTTGGTTGTCAATTCCAAGAAGCGCCATTTATTCGAGTGTTTGTTTTGTCCCATTCGTTTATTTTATTGTACTTAATGCACATGTCTGAGTTTGAGAGCGCAAATTCTTATCTTGTGACAAGCATTGGTTTGCATTTATTTTGTGAATTCTATTGGATGTTGAGTATGGTTTTAGCTATTTCGGGATGTTTTACATTAACTTGGTTATTTTTCCAGAATGAATAGCGAGTAATTGGAGTTCAACAATCTCGTGGGTGGGTGCACTATGCTATTCACCACCCTGAGCCACAGGTTTTGTTATTCTGAAGGCATTTGACTTACCATTTGTGTGACCAATATGATTTATTTTAAAGATGGTTCAAATTTATGGAATGAAATAAAAGTTTGTTTTTGATAAATGAAAAGTTTGGTAATATGAATGATAATATCATCATTATTTTTATTGATATTAAAATTTGTACATTATTTTATTATTTTATGATATTCAAGTAATTATTAAATAATATAAACAAAATAATTACATCGTAGGCATTTTCACCATGGAGAAGCATTACTTCCACGTCATTAGATTCATCGCTCATGGATCAAATGGAATCGTGCCACGTGGAAGGCTATGCTTCTCCCGACCTGCCTCTCGTCGACGCATCGTTGCATTCTAGCGAGTTTGTGGCGATATGTTTTTAGGCTGCGACAACGATTTGCTTGGGCAAGTTCTCTTTAACAGAGTGAGATTTCGGTAGAGAAACCTCCGTTGATCAATTTATTCAGTTGATTCGGTATTATTTTATAACACCCAATATTGAAACGATAGCTTGCATCGGATCTCTGTCTCCTCAAGCACGCTTAGGTTCACTTTAACAGAGTGAGATTTCGGTAGAGAAACCTCCGTTGATCAATTTATTCAGTTGATTTGGTATTATTTTATAACACCCAAAAGTCAAATGTTACAGCATAGTGTATTTGTATCAATGGTAAAATGCAATCAATGTGTTATTCCTCTCTATGTTCTACGAATCATATTACGGTCATCTCGAAATTATTACAGGATGGATCATGGACAGAAGCCCATGCCCTGTGTTTTACTTCTATTGGGCTATCTATTTATTTTTGCAGCGTGCTTAATGTAGAATACATGATATGGCGGATCAGATTGCCGTTGCTTTTAAAATTCGGTGGTTCAATCACTTTCTTTGTTAATGTGATGCCTTCTTTTAAAATTCAATGGATATGTCTCTCATCTACTTCAAGCTTGAACTGAAATATCTTGACATTGATAGGCGATGTACTATATACATCTCATTTTCAATCAACTGAAGCGATTGTGTAAAAACAGTGGCCACTGTTATTGGACAGAATTTTTCATCGATTATAATGAACAGTGATATATCAACTTTTCTAATTAGAGTGACGGATTCGGTGAATTTATATAGCGACCAGCCTCTGGCTTGGACGGGCGATTTTGTGGCGATCTTCAAGGCAACCTCCGACGGAAACTTGCGATTTCTCGCGGAAGCTCCGACAGAAATAAAGCTGCGACAACAATTTGCAGAGCGTAGCGACGCGTCCACACGAAATCTCGCAGCTTTTCACCCGCAGAAACATTACAATCTCTCTTATAACTGTTCAACAATGATCAGCACGACTTGTAATAAAAAATTGGAATGGTTATGATTTCGCGAGAATGATGAATAAAAAATGATATATCTTAATCTCCGCATTTTAAATATTCATTATACATCTATCTGGTACAGCAATCGACAATTTCGATAGCTTCATTTAACATGTAAATCACAAATTAGTATTACTGTGATTAGTGGTACTGCGATGATCCATTTATGGTTCATTGTTCACAGTCTTGGAAAGCTAACCGCCTTCTGGGGCACCGGAGTCCACCTCGGAGGCTTTGTAGCACCGTAGATATCTGGTTCGTCACCATAATAGTGTTCGGAGTCAAGCGTAAACAGAGTGCTCTGTTAAATACATCTAATCGTCATCTCAGTGGCGTCATTTCATTATACATCTATCCGCATTGTAATCGGAATGGTTTAATAGTTCGTCGGTCGCCCGTTGCGGTGAAAGGGCCAAAGAAACTAAAAAAACTACGAAATGGTGCGGCAGTCGCCGGGTCATTTTTTAATTTAATTTTTTTAAATTTATGAGACACAGTCGTCGGTCGCCAGTCATTTTTTAATTTATTTTTTTTAAATTTATGCGACATGGTCGCTGGTTGCCGGTCATTTTTTAATTTATTTTTTTTAAATTTAAATTTAAATTAATAGTTATATTTTTATTAAATTTATAAATATTAAATTTAAATTTATGCTTTAATTTAAAAAAAATTAAATTACAAATTTATTATTATAATTTATATTTATATATATATATATTTTTTAATTTAAATTAATATTTATATTAAATTTAAAATTATTATTTATATTTATATTAAATTTAAATTTAAAATTAATATTTAAAATTAATATTTAAAATTTAATATATTCAATGTTATTAAATTTAAATTGAATTTAAAGATATACATTTAATATATATTTAAATATAAACTATTATAAGTTAGTAACAACAAATTTAGGGTGTAGTTTGGACTTTGGCATAAACGGGGCACTAATCTCTAATTTATTTTTGTTATTCAGTGCACTATTGTCTTAACATGATTAGCTGTGGTTGGAGATTAGGGGAAAGTTGGAAACCTGCAGAAACAGACTATTGGTATGGGTGCTCGCAAAATCAAATCTTCAATTATGATGAGCGACTGCATGGAGATCGCGATCCAACCTCTATTAACAATGTGTAACCTCAAAAGAAAGTGATTCCTCAATTTCGTCTTCTAACATGGTGCAACTTTTGCACCATAGCAATTCTTAGTAGATGAGGCATCCTATGTAGCAAAAAAAACTGTTAAGCTCCTGTTGGACACGAAATGTTTACAATGGATGTGAAATGTTGGTAGGTATAAAATGCATTGATCTTCTTTAATCTCTTTAATCTCCAAAGTAAATATATGATTCGTAAGCTATCAGAATCCCGTATTATTTTGTGGTAGAAGCAAAGTCTTACATCCTTACAAATGAAAGTAAAGTCGACAAGCATGAGAAAATTAGGCTTTCATTGTTATGAAATGTAGGAGAAAAGTAGGAGTTTGAAAACCCTTAACAAGGAAAACCACTATTGGTTGTTTTGTTTTTAGTTCTTTATTAGGGTAATGCAAAGGGAATTTAAACGGTTGATCAATGCATTCATGTAGCAAATCAATATCTTGAGATTTTTGAAAAAAATGCCATTTTTTTTTTTACACAAACGGTTAACAAGCTTTGTATTAAAAAAGTGGATCCAAATACATAGAAGGGGGAGGCCAATCCCAAAAATTTAGAGATGTCAGAGCATGCTCTGTGATAACTAGCCTCTGTGAATCAAAACTGGCATTATGCCTGATACAACTATAACTTAAGGTACTGAGAGCACTACTAAAAACTTTCACAAACTGGCATGATAGGAAACAACAGAAGAAAAACATAGTAAATAGACATAATACTAGTCTTTGGACCCAAAAGGAGAATGCTACCCAGAGCTAATTGCCATGACAATCTCGGACAGGCTTTTGTTTGTTGCCAGCGACATTTCCATCTTCGTCGTTAATGTTCAGGATGACCGAAGGGCTGCTTCTGCTGTTGGTCCTCACACAGTCTACTTTGGCCTCAACAATTCTCAAGCAACTGTAGAAGGTGTCATGTTTTTCCATTAACTTCTTGAAGAAATATTTCATTTTTTCGTTGCCCGGCCCGAGCTTCCGAGTTTGATATTTTAACAAATGTTGCTAGCTGAGAGATAGACTTTTTCATTTCTGCAAAGTCCCCCCTGAGCCAACGAATTTGTGATTCCAAGTCTTGCACTTGTGAATTCATCTCCAGAGAGGGACTTTCCATTCCCATAGGGGAGCCTCTGCAGCCAAAATCACCCGGACTGCCATGAGTTTTTTGCTGAGGGGCACCTTTTCCAACTTCATGATGACCAGGAACTGAAATATGTCCAGGGAAAAAACCATAGTTTGCGGGCATTCCATTACCACGAATTCCATGTCCAAGACTGGGATCCAGAGGCGTCCAAACCCCTCCATTTCCAGAGTCCATGGAGTGGTTGAGACAGCCGGACTTAGAAACATTTCCCCTAGCAGCATCCACATAATATCCCGCCTCCTGAAAAATCTCAGACAGAAACCGTTTCTTTCCTCCATTGCCGACCCCCCCAAGAGTGGCATGCTCATTTTTCCTGCATTTCCTGCAGTGTAGAGCGACCGAGCATTGGTTACAGTCCCCCATTGAAATCAGAGACGAAAGAAAGTTGAGATCTTTGCTACAGTGAATAACACAGGAAGGAGCACTAAGCGATGGACAGAAGTTCTGAATGCGTTGTAGGCCTTCGCCACCCTGCTTCAAATAGCCTTTCCTTACCTTGGGGGATGTCCTCATTAAGGCTCCTCATGCGAGCCAGGTGGTGACAAGAAAGTATGGCCGCCAAAACTTCCGAAGGGACGAGAGACCAGCACCGTAAGATCTCGAATGGATACAGGGAGTTAATGCTTCCATTGTATGGGTAGATGTGCAGCGGAGATGGAGGTGAGGGGGGAGCTTATGGAACCCAAACTTTGAGATTATTGTGACCATTAAGTTGTGCATGCCCACAATCTAACCTTGCTCCTTTATTAGCCATAGTGTCGGCGCTCTTATTGCAGTTTCTAAGGATATGATAGAGGGAGAGAGAACGGAAAGATTTGGCCAAATAGTAGAAGTGTTGATGCATCTTTGAAGCAGGCTTTCGACGAAGGCTGGAAATATCTCTGGCATCTTTTATCACTATCATAGAGTCCCCAAAAACCACTAGTTCATCAATATCTTCGCTCCTTGCAATGTCCAACCCTTTGATCAGAGCTAACCATTCCGCTTCATTATTTGTTTTTTTCCCAATTCCCCAAGCATAATCATCCATCTTGTTTCCGTCGGAGTCCAGGAGGACTCCCCCCGCACCTGTCAACCCAGCATATTTGCGTGTTAGAACTTTCTGACCTACTAGATTCGAACCAACGACTTAAGGATTACATCGAGACTTTAAATCCCACTACAACCCTCCACTCTACCAACTGAGCTAAGGTCCATAGGTTAGATTTTTGAAAAAAATGCCATTATTCAAACAAGAGTTTGGAATTTATTTTGTGTTTGGCTTGAGTATGGTTGAAGATTTGCTTTATATTTTCTTTTTATTTATGGCTTATTTAAATGTTTGCATATATGTAAACACATGGACACATTGTCAATTGTTTCATGTTTATATGATGCAGTAATTATATTTAGGGTCTATAGTCCTTCAAGGTTTTGCATATTGAAGAGGCATAATGCCTTCCGAATTAATATGTGAGAAACCTTTGTTCCATAGAGCATTTTAACCCCTGTTTTTTCTTCATTTGAAATATACCATAATCCTATTATATGTTTCTTCTTTTAATCTTTATCATGTTTCCTCTTGTACCCTTCTCATGTTCTTAGAGAATTACTTTTCATCGAAAATTCCTTTGGTTGTGAGTTCATACTATCTATTTTCAAATCACCATCTTCACTTGACTTATTGCTAGAATCTCAAAGCAATGCTCTAACAGTGTTGTATGCATGTATTCAATATGGCACTACCACTACAGCCATAAAAGTAATTAGAAATAACAATGAGAAAATTGCATAGTAGGAAAGCTCAAAATAACATAAATAAATGACAAAGCAAAAAAAATGGGGGTGCACTAAGTAGGTTGCACCTACATTTTTTAATAGGATTGAGGAAAATGTCTCCAATGAAGTTTTGATTATATTATTGAAGTGATAAAAAGTTACAAATGAGGGATATTATTGAATTGATAAAAAGTTACAAATGAGGAGGAACCCATAGTTATACAAAGTAGAGAGGAACCCTAATTTTAATCCTAATTTACTGATAAGAATAATTAGATAGTTATTACATGAAAGTGGCATTTTACAAACATTTAAATATAATCCTTGATGAGTAAAACATTATTACAAAAATATGATCTTAGATATAAAATAGATCATCTATATAGAGTCAACTAGCACAATAAAGATTACATGCCTAACTACACAACACACATATTTATCCAAGAATGCAACATTATTTAATGTGCAGAAAAAATTTCATAACAAAGGAATTGTACATCTATCATTCAAAGCAAACAAACGACCATCCCTAGGAAGAGAAGTTACTTGGATTTCAAAAAAATCATTTATTAAAGATGTAATATTGACTTCTAGAGACTAGAAGAAACATCTACATTACTTGGATCATCTATAATAGAGGGTTGCATCTTAGAAATAAAATGGGAACAATTTCAAGTCCACAATCTAAATTATTTGCATCAGGTTTAGGAGTCATTGATATTTCTGCTTATGGATTTAGTTTGATGTATATTTCTACTTTCAACCACAAAAATCTATATCACAACATCTTTACCATGTATCTATCAATTGCAGAGAAAGCATGGATGTTTATATAACATAGCTTACATAGCAGCCTTAGTGCGAAATCGAAAATCCCCAAATGGAAATTCACACAAGGATGCAAAGACACACGTTGATTCAATCTAAAACCCATAACATGGTGTCATGGTGAAAGCAAAGCTTGGGCCATTTTTTGTCTTGTGGAAGCCTATAAATGGAAAATATCTCTTTGGAAGGAGAATTGTCAAGTCAATTGAAATCATTATTGTTGAAGCAAGCTAACTAGGCATCATGTTCATACTTAACTCACACATGGTGTTTTTGACAAAGTGTGGAAAAATGAAGATTTGGGTTTTTTCAGTGATCATTGGATAAATTGCATGAAATAATTTTTTTTTTTAGTTTTAATTTTTTTACTATTTATTTTTTATTATTCAAACATTTTTATTGTAGAAATAGAAATAGATTTAGTATATATTTTATTAGAATTATGCAATTTTAATAGCTTATATCTATACTTTAAATACCTTGAATATAAAAACAACATGAAATTCTATAAAAAAAAAGAGATGAGAATCAAAGCATGAATATAAAAAACAACATGAGAATCACACATGTTTACTACGTAATGTGATTAAGAATTTTTTACTTTGAGAATATTTTTAAACCATTCATTTTTAAAATTTTAAAATTAAATTAAACAAAAACTTATAAATTTTTATGTTTTACCTTTTGAGAAGAGATCCATTCCATTGCCTGCAAAAAGAAAACCGAGGAAACTCTATATGAACCCTCCATACCAATGCGATGATAAAAAGTGCCACCTTCCTTGACCATTCACTCCTATTTGTATGACCTGTGACCAATAAAGAAAGGTCAAATTGAGTAAGAAGTATTCTCCATGGTATATTGCTGACATCACTCTTTTCTTTGCAGATCTAGGATTTATGAAGGTTGTCACAAAGGCCACCATACAATCATATTATGAAATCAGGTCAACTGCGCTAGGGGGAAACCTTTCAATGCTACAGTCTCATTTGAAACTATTTTATTTGTGCTTAAGAATATAGCTTTTATATTATTATAAGAGGTGAACTATCTTTATTTGTGATTATCAATTGCAGTTTTATACTTTTAGAGAAATTCTAAACAAAATTGTTAAAATTGATATTTTAAATAAAATTAATATTTAATATTTATAATTATCAAGTTTAAATCTACATTGTATTTCAACTATTTAAACATTTAAAAAGAGGAAGTAAAGGTATCAACAAAAGTATATGTGAGGCTTCCATCATCCATGTCCTTTCTTTTGGATGATTATGTTATTATACTAGAGTGGCTAATGTTTGTATTGATTAGTCTTTGCATATGAGAAGGGACTAAGTGTGAGTTTCTCAACCCTCGTTAGCCCTTGATGTAATCTTGAATATTGTTAAGTTCTATGTCGTAATAAAAGTTTTGATGTTGTGTATATTAATGGCTCATTTAATCCTATGAGGTTGTCATTGGAGATGCTACTTGTTACTTGAGTTGTTCATTCATTTGAAGGGTGTCTCTCTTAGTCATTTTCATTATAATCTCATGTTATGATTATTTATTCAATATTTAAGTTATACATTAAAACTCATATTCCTAGCCTAATAATCACATCTTCCAAAGTCTTTTGACATGTTGAGTTGAAAAAGTCCTCAAAGTGCTTGGCCAAATGGTCCTTAAAGGTCTAATATTCCATGGAAATTTGATTCAAATGTCACAACGAATTGAAAAAAAATGAACCTGAATTGGATATAGCAAAATAGTAAATTCCATAAGGAATACTAATCCAATGGTACATATGTTGAAGTGACCCACTAATTAAAATTTACTTTGTTGAACCTTCTACCACTAATTTAGGATAAGTGTTTTTCCTTCTTTATGTTCGTTTCCACTCACGTTCCTTTTGCCCCTCATGGGGGCAATTGCTCTATGGAACATTGACCTTCCTCAACTCCTGAATTTGATTGTTTCTATTAAGAAATAGAAGGAGATGTGCACACAACAACTCACCAATACAAACCATTGACAACTTACACATTCAAGGAAGCATTTTTATTCTGATATCACTAAAACAAGAGCATGTGGGAATAATGTGAACAACAAGAAGTAGCTCATTCAACATTCAAAGATCCACGCTATTCTTCACTGGTTGCTTCAGTAAGATAGAGCATTCACCATTGATAGCATTAACGCCAATGCAAATAGACATCCACTATCATCTCAACCATAGATTGGTCTTTGTGGTCGTTCATTCGATGCCCAGGAAGATCTTCAACGCAGGAAGACTTCTTAGCACAGGATAGAAAATATAATACACATTAGCTTCAAGTGAAGCGTAGCTCCTAGACACTCCATCCCCACGCAGCAGAAGCTCCATGCTATCACACTCTTTAATGTTCCTACGAGTATCCTTCAATGCCAGAGCCTATGTTTTTGTTCCTTTTAACTTTCCTTTTTCCCTATCGGCGTTCATTTTTTCCTCTCAAGGGGCAAATGCTAGTTGATAGTTATATTTAATTAATAAAAAGTATAATTCATCTTCCAATGTTTTTTAAAATAACATTTCTCAATAAAACATTATAACTATTGAGATAAAAGAAAAAGAATTAGAAATGTTGTTTGCACATTAGTCTTCATTGTTGTGTCCCCTATGCGCATGCCTACTCTCCTTTGAGAACTTGAATAATTGAGAAATTAACGAAAAAAACTTTGCTTTGTTATTGATTATATAATGATTAAGATATTAAAAGAAAAAAACTTATTGTGATCATTAAATATTGAAGTAATTATTACTTTAATTCAAGTAGGTTGGCTCTTTCATAGAGGCAATCACTTTGGAGACTTGAATGCATGACCTCTTATTTTCAATTGAAAGCTTTCAACAACCTCCATAAATTATGGTCACAAAATCATAACCATAATCTAACTTCTTTGTTCTCATGTATTCTTGCCACTCCTATGGAATGTTCAAAAAAGATGTATAAATATTAGAAACACAATCTTAGCAAAGTTGGATGGAATGTTCAAAAGTTATTGTCTTGAAAGATTAAGAAGTATAATTTGATTAATGAGTTTATTAAAGTTGGGGAAAAAGTAGTTTAAGAAACAATGATAAAGAAGATAGATGGAATCAATATTATATAGACAAGTATGGCATATGTTCAGAACATGTTAAATGTGAAGAAACAATGTGGCTTAGATGTAATGATATTATTTTTTGAATTATCCCTTCTAAACGAAGTGACACAGCTTGTTAAGCAATACAGTTATATTTTGGATTTTTTTGAAGAAGGTTGTTGATCATATTCTTCTAATATTTATAATTCATAATTTGACATATATAAATGGGCTTTGAGTATGTCTCAATAATTTTGATTCATAATATTTCCATATATGTTATATGTTAGTTAAGTGTAATTTTGTCAAAATTTAAACTTAAATAGATCTCTACTTCAATCTAATCGATTTGTTGTTTGCTTTGCGTTAGTGAGACATTTATGAGTCATCATTCAATTCTAACCTTTTAATTTTAGTCTACTATATGTTATTTTTGTAAAAAAACAAAACATGCATTGAAATTCTTTTTCTTTTTATATTTTGAATTTTTGAAATAAATAAAAAGTAAATTAATAATCTATTTTATTTTTAGGTTAAATAAAATATTTTGTTTAGATATAACTAAGGCAGGAACTAAGTTGCATGCAGCTCTTGTTTTATATAGATTTGTTTGTTTAGATTAAAGGTTTAATAGGTTAATATATTATTGTTTGAAACATAATAAATAATAAATATTATTTTTTATATAAATTTGTTTATTTAGATTAAAAGTTTAATAAGTTAATTGGTAGCAAAGGCTAATAATTAAGTCCATCCACAACGTGAGGCTTAACATAAGACATGGGATATGTAATTCATGAGATTTGATTATGGGTTGGTTGGTTGGTTGGTAGCAAAGGTTCATATATGACTTAGCCAACTACTCGTTTTAAAAATTGGTTCATTGATTGGTAGTGAAACCCATCTACATTGTTGGGTGAAACATCGTGTTAATACATAGGCAATCTATAGAGCCCATGAAATTTGATCATATGTAGGTTGGTTAGTGAAGGCTCTTAATCAATGAAATCAAAGGATCACTTAAAGTGACTTGTTGGTTTGTAGTGAAGTCCATCTGCATTATGGAGCCAAGTATTGTGTTAAGATATAAGTAGACTATGGAGCCCACATGATTTGATCATAGATTTTTTAGTTGGCAATGAAGTCTCATAACTTATCCGACCAATGAAATAATTTAAAAAGTGGGTCATTGATTGGTAGTTAAATCCATCTGCATCGTGGGGCCAAGTATTGTGTTAAGGCATATCTAGTTTTTTGTAACATACCCAATCGCCTCTTTCAACCATTGAAACCACGGGGTACTCAAATTATGTACCCAAATTCACCGCTTATGTCCAAATTCATTCTTTTTCATAAATTCATTCAAATTAACAACGGAATACAAACACATTGTTGCCCATATTATCTTATGCGTACATTATATTTTATAGACAATTCAAGCATGAAATAAACACACATGCCCTATCGAGCAATTCCATGCATTTGTACAATTATAACCAGTAAATTGAACATTATATAAACATATTTAAACCATATAAAAACATAGATATATTCATGGCAATATCATACATAGTAAGACACTTATCTTGTAATTATCCAACTAGCCGCAGGTGAAGGACGTTCCTCCCAACCATAGGCTCTATCAAGCCATATCTTACTTTGACAGGCCACCCCCGAGTTGGGGCTTTTAGTCCATGAGGGAAAATCTCTTTCCCAAACCTCCACACAACTCAATCTTTCATGCAACCCGCTAGTGCAGAAACACCCTCCACAACTGTCCCAATCCTCAATTCTCCTTTCCCATCAACCGCACAACACTAGGAACAAGCCCCCTTCTATGAGCTAACAGTCCCTCGGGCAACCTGCAATTCCTTTCTAGCACTCTAGCATAGGTTGGACATGAAGTATTTAAATTGAGAGTCCATGGTACAAGCTACAAGCCAACTTCCTCTCATGCATTGGTCTCTCCTAGGTCTATGGCATGGAAAGGTCACTTATGGTATCTTTGTCCTCCTTCTCTCATGTACCAGTCTCAGGGAAATTTCAAGGTGATGTATGATGATTAATGGAATTCGAATGGTTCGAATGGAATGAGGAACAAATCCCCCCTCGAAGCTTGAATCCTCACTTTTATAAGTGTTATCACACTAACTCTAGCTGCTACTAAAGGTATCTCGTCCAAGATGGTAGAGGGCAGGCAACCAGGTAGGTGTAACCAGCAAACGCCAAGTCCACCGTCCAAGGAACGGTAGTCACAACAGACAGGGCATTTGTCACTTCAGACAAGGCAAGTAGCCAAGTCAGGGGGGAGACCCTACTCAACCAAGGATGGTTAAACAACAAATCAGACACCCAAACCCCTAAAGAAGACAGATAGATGCAAACAAGAGGTGAGTATCAGATGGGTCCTGAGCTTAATCTCATCCACTGGTTGGACACAAGTATGAAATAAGTAAGTGAATGAAATGTGACCAGCAATCTAATATGATGAATAAAATAGACTAGATCAGTGATTAAGTGGCTGAAAATCAACTAAGGGTGTAAACAAACTAGAAGTGATCAGTAGATGGAATTCTACCCAAGGGAGAAGATTGACTCAATGACTTGGTAGACCTAGGGAAACGATAAATTATCGTTTAAATGCACTTCCAGCAAATAGTAGCTTGATTTCTTATGATAAAATGATGATCTCAACCCAAATCAAAACTACCCACAACCCCAAAACGACCCAGCTAGACATAAAGAGAAAAACGCCCAAGGAGGGCATTTTTGCCAAGTGGACCAGTGCTAGTTCTATGGGAAAATGGAATCTAATCGAACTGAAACTTTGGATTTAAGCATTTAAGAACATTTCATAAGCGGGTTTGGGAAAAAAAACAAGATTTAACGGTGGAATTTTGAGTTTTTAATATTTAGGGTTTATTTTATTGTTTGCAGCTTAACATTCACAATGGAAATGGAAATAAGAGAAACAAGCAAGGATTTCCTACCCGAAATGATGGAGATGAAGGAGCTTGGTGTTGAAGACAAATCCCGAAGACCAAATGTTGAGTAGTAGTGAGTTTCCCCCTAGCGTTTTGAAGCAGCCAGTTGACCAAGTGCGCCCTTGTACTTGCCATAGAGAGATAAGTAAGTAACTGTGGCAAATGACAAGAAATCATCAACAAATGAATGACACATAATGAAGGAAAGCAAGAAACAAGCCTAAGTTTACTTCCCTTGTTGAAACCCGGAGAGAGAGCACAACGTGGAGCTGCTAGCTCAAGAGCTACGTCCCCCCTCTAGTGGTCAATTCACTTGCAATTCATTTGGCCAAGGATGGATGGAGACACCACACAAATACTCAACAATGCACCAACAATAAGCTAATAAACAACACTACAACATTCCATCACCATATTCACAAGTATATTGGAAGAAAATGTCTCTCTATTCACAAATCTCAAGTTTACAAAATGCTAAGAAGACCTCCAAATGAGAGAGCTCCTCTCCTAAGTAGAGAAAGGCTCTCAAGCAACCCTAATTCCCTCCATAATCAATGGCTCGGATTAACTCTCTGCCAACCCAAATAAATGGTGGAGATGATCTCTAGTGAGGAGGGGCGAATTGCCCTCTCTAGCGCCCATGTGGAGGATGGGGCCCTTCGTGGGGCCCATAAAATACATATAAAATGTGGTTGGGGGGTGCCTATGGGCTGTTTTAGCCCCCCATACCACTTGGACAAAGTCCCACATCAAAATCTTTGCAAAATATGAAGTTCTACATAGTCAAAAACGCCCCTCTATGGGCAAATTCGTCCCACATGATGAGCTAGGCAAAGTGAGGGCCCCACAACATAAATAGAATGTCCAAACATATTAAAATCACCTTAGGAGACCCCCTTGTATTAGCCAACCTTTGATTTTGCCATTTTCCAAAGTTACCTTTGCCATATTTTGATTTCCATATTAATTTATTGCTGAAGATGTAATTTGGGCTTTTGACCCACCTATATTGTCCGGATTGACGAACCGTCTGCTGCAATGCAATCGTAGACCCCAAATATAGTAGACATGGTCACTTGAACAACCCCGATCCATCAATTAGGCACTGTTTGCCCAAAATCCAAGATTTTTAATTAAAACAGGTCACTGGTGACCCATAATAATTAAAAATCTCATCAACGCCTCAATATTTTCAAATTCTAACACTTGGAGGCTCATATGGGACCCTAATAGATAATAGATGACCAAAATCAAAATCTTGATCGCAACATTTTTTCGGGCCCATTTTTGTCCTAGTCAACCTGGTTTGACCAAGTCAAATATGGTCAAAATGGCAATGACTGAAAACCTGTAAGCAACATGAAGCATCAAGGCTTCCATATTTACGTTAGTACATTACTTAAAACAATATAATGTCGATATGGAGATCAAAACATAAATATCTCCATAAATACAAGCCTTAGGTGAGGTGGGCCCACCACCTCTAATAAAGACTCAATGCTATGCACAACTTACAGACTTGACCACTTAGCTAACTTTGGGTGAGGTGGATAAACAAGGTGAAGGATAAGGGAAGACGAGGACCAAGACCATGTGACCCCTCGAGTAAACAGGGAGAGTGGAACCCACTGACATAAGCATACCATGATAAAACACAGGGAAGGGCGATGCCTCACAAATGGGTATAGTGCAGGGAAACCACCACTGATCATCTAACATGAACCTTGCAACTCACATCCGTGCCTTGAGAAGACTCTGTGAGGATCTTTTCTAGAGCTGCCATGACTAGGTGTCCGACAAACCGTAACTTGAGACTCTAGGGGACACTTAGAATTAGTTGTCCCTTACTCCATCTCACCTCCTTGCCCCGTAGGACTAGGTGAGGAAATAACCACTACAAAGCTGATACATATGGCTGACCTGTGTCCGTGTGTGTTCAAAAACACATTACTTGGACTTTTACATTGACTTTCACACTTAGCATCTTTTTGGCTTGATTTTACATTTCACATAGCCTTCTTGGCTTCTTTTACATTTCTTCATTTCATTACATTTCAAGGCCCTTTTGGGCTACATACATATCTCAAAAGATATGACAAGGTGCTCATACTGCAAAGTAATGGGGGCAAGTGAACATGCTTTGATGACCAATGGGGAACACTCAGTGAGTCTACACAATCCTATACTGCATTACAACATCGGGGGCAATCGACAGGAGCAAATTCCAGGTTTGAGAATGCATCTCACACACTAAAGAGCCGAGGCACAAAAGACAAGGAATCATGGCATACTTAGAGTTCAATGGGGAAGGGGATCCTCAAGGTCACAAATCAAGGTCCAAGTCGGGAGAAATTAGCATGAATGAGTCGGATGGATGGAAGGAAGTGACAGGTGGATCCAAAGTTAGATGCCAAGGAGGACGAAATGACCAAGTCTATACTGATAGTGGGGTAGGGACCAGTGTGCATATACATGAGTCTACTACAATGGGGTGGACTGACATCACTCAGGGCCATACACATCATAATAAACAACCGAGATCACCACATCAAACATCACATGTCAAGTCCGTGTACTAACATAAATAAACAAGTCTAAACAACAATATGTGCAATAAACCATAAAGTGCTATACCTGCCATGCCATATACCTGCTACTGAAGTTGTCTCTGAAACTGGATCTCTACTGAATTCGGGCAATAAGTGGCAAACCAGTCTTACTCTGTAGTGCTCTCATCAGAATTTGGAAAGTAACTCTGTCAAATGGGATCATGCAAAGCTCAGCAAGGAAGGGTGACCCTGTGGCAACTGCTCTGTAGTATGTATGGACCAGTACAAAACCCTCTGTCCCCACTGATATCTCTGCTCGGGGCAATCTGGAAGCAATGAATGCCCCCTCTGAAGGCATCTGATCTCTGATCTAGAAAAAAAAATGTAGTATGGTTCCCGACCACACAATCTGCAGCATGGTAGCTCCAGCTAACATGGATGTGATAACAATAAGCATATTTTAGATTTCCATGTGGCCACTCCACATGGAACCACTTTTTTCCTCTTAATCTCCCTTTAAGATAATTAAATAATGTTTTATTTAAAGCATGGCTCTTATTCATGGTTTAGGAACTTTGGGTTAAGTTGCTTAGGCTAAAGATATAAACTAAGCCTACCAGGGCCATTTTCCTTAGCCCACTATCACTTCCTCACTTGTGGAATCATAGACCCCTATCCCTTCTTCGTCCTTCTTCCTCTATATCCATCAAAAGCTTTATATCAATATCAAAATGTACATATTTACAATATCTTGGTTATTTGGACTGTTTGTTTCTGGCTTCTAGCCTTTTACACCAATATTTACAAAATTACATTACAAGGTTAAAACTAGGGTATTACACTTTTGGAGCCCACAAGCTTTGATCATAGGTTGGTTGGTTGGTATCAAAGGCTCATAACCAATGAATCACTTAGAAAAGCATCCCATTGGTAGGCAATTACGTCGTGAAACTATGGGGCTAAGCACTATGTTAAGACATACATGAGCTATGAAGCCCACAAGTTTTGTTCATAGGTTGGTTGGTTCGTAGGACAAGCTTATGCCCAACAAATCACTTAAAAATTGACTCCTTGGTTACAGTGAAGTCCACACTGTGGGGCCAAGCACTATGTTAAGGCATATGTCGACTATGACATCCACAAGATTTGATCATAAATTATTTGGTTGGTGGCAAAGGCTCATTGCCAATCTAACCAATGAATCATTTTAAAAAGTGAATCCTTGGTTGACAATGAAGTCCATTCACGTTGTGGGATCAAACATTGTGTTAAAAAATAGCAAGGTAAAAAAACCCATAAAATTTGATTAATTAATAATAAATACTCATAACTAATTCGATTAACAAATCACTTTAAAACTTCTCAAAACCATTTAACAAATAACTTTAAAGCTTTTGCAAACCATTTAAATTGGATTTCATGTAATTTAACCTTAACAAGAAATAAAACCAACTTTTAATAAAAAAACAAGAGTGATTTCTTTAATGCTTCATTCATGATAACCTCCATACACTACACTACACTACACTACCCTCCTTGGCTTTTACCATAAAGACATGGCTTAGAAACAAACTTAAACAACTCACCTTTCAGGATTCTTTTGGTTGGAATTGAAGACGTGTAATTTTATCACAACAAAGGTGATAGCTCAAGTAATAATAGATGATTGGTAATCTATAATTATAAAAGAGATCTAAACCAAAACAATGGAGAGAAATTTTCTTATGAAAAACAAAAATTATCTATGATCATTTTTTTGGTTATCTCAAGTAATAATAGATGACTGGTAATCTGTGAAGAACCTACAATAATTAATTAATGCACATACACGAGATATCAGAAATAACATAACTCATAATCACTTTTATATTGATCACGGGCCACTTCGAGGGGGCAACCTCCTTTGAGCAAGCTCAATACAATTAACTTCACGGTGCCTTCAATGACCTCAACACACACACTTATATACTAAGTCTATGCCCAATACTATGGGTCAAAACCATGGGACATATAATACTATGGGACGACTTACAAAGCATATGCGTCCAATACTATGGGTCAATACTATGGGCTAATATAAACTATGAATCAACAAATACTACGGGACGACTTACAAAGCATATGCGTCCAACAACAATATACTAACATAGTAAAGAGAATGGTTGACACTGGTTCCTAACATCCCCTCTCCCTTAGAAAAAGCTTTGTCCTCAAAGCTTTGGTTGGAGAAATTGCTGCAGAATTTGAAGGAGTGGTTCCCCGGTAGCATCCTCGGGTTGCATTGCGGGCCACTGACGCCTTTGGAGTGTCAGGGAGGATTGCTTGGAAGGCTGTAGATGAAGAAGAACCCTATCAACTGCGTGGAAAATGAGCTCAGAACGGTGCTGATCGGCTTGTTGTTTCAAGCGAATTCTGGCCATGTGAAGATTGTCCTGCAGAATGAGAAGAATCTGATCGCGGTTGCGAAGAACTGAGTCAATTTCCTGAACTGGGGAGCTGCTAAGGGTGTATGGAAGAAGAACTGGCGGTGTCTGTCCATAGACTACTTCATATGGTGTCCTTTGAGATGTGGTATTGTACCACCAGCGCCCTGCTAGGAAAATCCATAGAAATAGTTGGCCAAAGCTATGTAGGGATGGGCAAGGGTTTGAGCAATCCCGAGAGGAGTGTCGTTTCACCCTTGTTGACCTGGAAAGTATCACAGTCAGCCACCATCTATTGAATTGTCATTTTTAGTCCCTGCCAAGAGAAGTTACATTGTTCCCAGTCATACATTTTGAAGACCCCAGAGTGCCCTGCTGATGAAGAAGCATGGAGTTCATAGAAGAGATAGCCCTGTTGAACATATTGCAACCAATTTGGAACAAGCAGAGAAAGAGCTATAAGAGAAAGTGGGTCATCAATTGTGCGAGAAGGAGCATCTGCCACTATATTGTCCTTAACCTTCTTGTAAGTGATCGCATAGGGATAACCCATTTCAGGTGTGTTGGGTAGGAGACCCATTGTTCCAGAAAAATTTCTAGACTCTGGAGATTAGTCTTGATGCATAAATAATTCCCTAATAGGTATGGCTGCCACTTCTGTACTGCATGCAAAATAGCCATCAGTTCCCGCTGAGAGGTAGATGCGACTAAATTCTTACTGGAAAGGTCTCTTGAAGGCGACAAGCTCATTGGTTCAACAAAGATACCTGCATATCTATCCAAGGAAGTAGTGGAGACCATTGATGGGTGCATCTGAATGGAATGGAGCTGAGCGATGACACCATGTGAATTCTTCTTAAGGATTTTTTCCAGGCGATGTGAACTGATGATGCGGAGAGACCCTGGTTGTAAGCCCATTAATTTGTGTTGTGCCCCATTGACTGAAAACTGCATCCAAAGTTCTGCAAAATCCCATAAGATGGGGCCAAGTGTGCGTAACCATTGAACACCCAAAACCACATCATATCTGCCTAAGGACAAGGAAAACATATCAGAGCACAGGTTATAATCTTCCATAGAGATACGCACATTGTGACACTTCTCCTTGCAAGGTAAGGTGCCCCCATTGGCAACCATGAATTCAAAGTTGGAGCAAGGATGGACAAAACAATCAGCCTGTTTGGCAATCCGAGGGTCAATGAAGTTATGAGTGCTACCAGAATCAATGAGTATGGTAAGAGGGAGCTTCTTGAAGTATCCTCTGACTCGCATTGTTTGTGAGGTGGTGATGCCGGTTACAGCATGGAGAGAGATCTCGGGTGGGTCATCCTGAGATGGGGTGTCAACAGGCGGGTGTTGAACGTCGATCTGATCATCTACTGTATCTGGAGCTTCTTCATTAAGTTCTGAGGCAGGCGGAGAATCCACATCGAAGAGATAGAGCTTTTGTTGAACACATCTATGTCCCCGAGTGAATTTCTCATCACAATTATAACAAAGCCCTTTTTCTCAGCGTGCCTGCATCTCTGTTTCAGACAAATGCTTGATAGGAGTTGGTTGAGGAGCAGGTGTGATGGGAGGTCGTAGGGAACCCATATTTATGAAGGGAACAAAGGTGGGTTTGGAGCATTGTTGAGCTGCGATCTTGTCCTCTGCCAACTTAGCCAACCCTAGGACTTCCATCATTGTGTTGGGACAGAACATTTTGACCTCTGAGCGGATTTCATCCTTGAGACCACTGATAAAACAACTCCTGTAGAATTCATCAGACAATCCTTCTGTGTGATTGGTCAATTTCTCAAATTCTGTCTGATACTCTCTCACTGTGCCAATTTGGTAAAGTTTAGTGAGTGCTCCTGTGAAGTCATCAAAAGCACTAGGACCAAATCGTGGCAAAAGGAGTTGGCAAAAATCTGTCCAGTTTGGTTCGGGATGAGCTTTGATGTACCAACGGTAGCATTGAAGGGCTTCTTGTTCCAAATGAAAGGATGCAAGTGGAACTTTCTGGACATTAAAAGTATTATGCAAACTGAAATATTGTTCTGCTCGGTATATCCATCCAGTCGGATCAGTAACATTGAAGCGAGGAAAATCAAGCTTCGACCCACAAAAATTGCTGGAAGAAGAGAACCCGGTGGCTGCAAAAGATTTTGGCTGTCGGTTATTGTTCATGGCTGAATGCTGAAGATGGAGGCTGAGAAATTTTTCATCCAGATCTTGGAGTTTGGTTTGGATGGCTGCAAGTGCTTCCTCCATGGTGTTTGCTCTTGCGCGGGTGACAACCATAACCATGAGTTTTTTTTTTTTTTGGTTGACTGGGTAGAAAAACAAAAACAGAAACTGCTTCAGTAAAGGAAAATCTGGATTTGGGGAAAAATCTGAAGGGTAATTGGGGTTTGACTAGGTTTTGGACACTGTCGAAGAGACAAGGAAGCAAAAAATGAGGATTTCAGAAGTGGAGTGAAAGGATGGGAAAATAAATCTGCAATGGCTCAGAAGTGAGCGGAAATAGAGGGATCTGAAACGGCGCCGAATGGATTGAAAACGGCTGGATCTGGAACGGCTTTCAGAATGGATCTGGACAGCTGGATTTGAAACGTGATTGACAACAGTTCAACTGAAAATAGATATGGACCCCAGGTATGTGCGGTTTCCTATCAGTTCAGGGGATTCACTCGGCCACCAATGTTGTCTAACGGCTTGCGTATTGGGGCAGTACCCCTCACTCCACGGCTCAGGTAAAACTGATAACCGCTTTGCCACAAACGACAGCTCTTGGTTTACCTCATGGGTGGGAATTAGTCAATCGGGTAGGGGTCGTTGCCCTTTTCGCTAGCAGGTCCTCTCAATGGGCCAGCTACTTTGGGGTTCCTGTGGTACTCCTCACAATGAGTTTTAGGGCTTATGCCCAAGTACTTTCCACAGTTAAGCGGATAGGGATTATTCCCAGATCCGAGCTTGCAACAGATGCGAAAAAAAAATTTGGCAGAAATTTCACCCAACGAGCCCAAGAAAGTGCTCTGATACTAGATGTGAAGAACCTGCAATAATTAATTAATGCAAATACACGAGATATCAGAAATAACAGAACTCAGAATCACTTTTATATTGATCACGGGCCACTTCGAGGGGGCAACCTCCTTTGAGCAAGCTCAATACAATTAACTTCACAGTGCCTTCAATGACCTCAACACACACTTATATACTAAGTCTATGCCCAATACTATGGGTCAAAACCATGGGACATATAATACTATGGGACGACTTACAAAGCATATGCGTCCAATACTATGGGCTAATATTATGAATCAACAAATACTACGGGACGACTTACAAAGCATATACGTCCAACAACGATATACTAACATAGTAAAGAGAAGGGTTGACAGGGGTTCCTAACATAATCTATAATTATAAAAGAGATCTAAACCAAAACAATGGAGAGAAATTTTCTTATGAAAAAAAAAAAAACAAAAATTATCCATGATCATTTTTTGGTTTTTAAAATTGATATTTATTATAAATTAATTAATGTAGTTTTGAAGGGTCCTTAGTTGATGGAAGGTTATATTATTTTATTGAATGAATTTGGTGTTAGTCACTAATTACGTTATTTTACTTGGGTGTTGGTTTCATCAACGCAGAGTTAAATACTTTATCGTGTCAAATAAAAAATAAATAATATATGATGTCATTTTGACCATGGAGTTGGAATATAAGTGAAAAATTGAAGAAAATGGTGTAAAGTTGTCACCGATATTCATGCTTTACAGACAATCACAAAGCTCTGTTGGTTGTCCGATCTGATTGTTGCCCTTGTTTCCCATCAACAGAAGCCGAGTGATTATAATTGAAAACACCTGGTAATACATTCAAGATTCTCCAAACTCAATATGAAGAAATGGTTTTATTTTGTATTCTGTTATTTTGTCAACTCGTAGAATAGTTTGTCTTTTCAGAACATCGAAACCAGGCATGTTAATTTCACAAAACAGAGTCATTGCAAGCTGAGCGAAATCAGGGATGTTAATTTTACAAAACAGAGTCATTGCAAGCTGAGCTCCGTATCTCCTGTAGTCTTTGTTAATAGAAGTGATACATAGGGCTCCATCAGATTTGGATAAGCGACGACCATTCTACAAAATTCAACGGAAATTCATGAATTTCTTGTAAAAGAAATTATCGGTTTAGAAAGCAAATGCTAGCGCCTTCTTTTTTCTTTAATTCTGATAGCAGGTTTTGTATCAATTCCAGTCGCATGCATGGCATATAGGAAATATAGCAGGACGTTTCTTTCCTATACAGGAAGGAAATCCGTTATAATTTCTACCCGATTCCCTACTAATATGGTTTAATATTTGTGTCATAGAATGGGTGAAAACTCAGATTTAAGGCAGAATTTTTAATATCCATCCAGGATTAGATCATAGACTGAGTATTTTGATTATTGGTGTTATGTATTTAGGGCTTTAAGTGGAAAAGGTAGGCAATATATGTATCTTAAAACAAGGAATTTTTTTCAATATTGAAAATTTCCATGAATTGCCAATGGGGTCGTGGTTCAGCGGTGAAGGCAGTGATGTGTTAGACTACCCACCAAGGTTAAATTCTCTTGGAGGTACAAATAAATGGCTGGATCCAGGTGCAAGTCCTGGGTGATTTTGGCAGAAGAGTACCCACGCACTATGTGTGGCACCTTAGCCGTACAAAAGTGCTTGTGATGAATAGTTTGCCCTTTGAGGTCCATCTTGTCCAAGACTGTGGCGTTTGATATATTTGGGTCAATTACAATGCTTCTAAAGTTTAAAGGAAGTGTTTAAAAATCCCATAAATTACAAAAATATTCAAAACACAAATGCTATCTGGTAGCTGTTCAAAACACAAATGCAATCTGGTAGCTGATCCTTGGAGTGCTTGACACCAAATTTGAAAACACTGTTATGAGAAGAATCTGCTAGAACTACTGGCCTAGCTGTGCTATCCTTCTCCAAAAACGAGGAAGTTAGGTTTTTGGGCTTGGTTTCAGGTTCAATTTCATTTCCCTTTTTTAGCCCCACTCTCATGAAAGGGGGGGGCCCTCCCGGGGGACACTTAGATGGTCAGGGACAACGGCAAATTACTTTGGCATTCAGTTTGCTTGGTTGCAATTGAGTTTTTGTGGAGACATTGAAACATTGTTGTAAAATAACGTTCAATGAGGATCCTCAACCCCTTTGGGGGATTTGACGAGTTTTAAGCAAGATTTGGCTTTGCTTCTAAGAGTTAACCTCAGTGCATTCTGTGTGATGTTGAGTTCCTTTGTGTGGGGCCTGCTTGCTTTTTTAGCTTTTGTTGACTATGACTTTTCTGGCACCCCTGTTGTCGACATGTTGTAACCACCTTAAATCCTGATGTACTTATTAAGTTATTTGCCCCCCCCCACAGTAATATATGAAACATTTAAAAAACTAAACATAAAAAACAAAGTAGTTGGTTATGTGCTCAAGGGATTAACTACGCTGAATAGTGCCTTCTATCTCTTCTTATATGGCATTTGAAGTTTGATTTGTAATGCCAAAATCAATATGATACCACATGACCTGATTGCTTTGATATATGCATGGAAAAAGTGGTTCCCAGTGATAGGGGGTGTTTTTTCTGTTAATGGTCATAACATCCACGAAGGAGATGCACACTCCTTGATGTGAAGATTCAGATTCATGGGAGATTCAGAAGCGAACTTTCTGGTAACTGTTTTGAACTCAAGTTCGCCTCGTGTGCTCCTCACAAAGGGGTACTGAGACCTCTACCCTTCCTTTCAAGAGGGCGTTTTTATTCACTAAATCAACTGTTATAAAGTTTTATCCCTTCTTTACTCTCCAGTACAGGAATCCCAACATGAGAAAATGATTCTGGATCAAGAGTAAGAATCTCAGTCTTCTAAAATGTGTAGTTTGACATGGTCAGTCTTCTAGGACACATCCTGATTACTAGAATATGAGGGATAATAAAAGTTGGAAACAGCATTACCCATTTCAAATCATGGATTAGCATATACAATTGCCTTCTCTTTAACATACACATTTATCATCTCTATTGAAATAGATCTAATCATCTGCAGTGAGCAACACAAAACTTGCAGCATTGCTAAAAATCTATGTTGCACGGGTACTGGCACCGCTCCCCACCGGTAGGAAGAGCGTACCCAGTGTTCCCGCGTACCTGGGAGCTTTGGAGCTGGTACGAAACGCTCCAAAAGAGGCAGGAGCTTCCTTGGGTACTCGAGAGCTTTTCGGGTACTTCGCAGAGGTAAAATGACCGCTCCCGGTACGAGTTTCCAAGGATACTTGTGGTCGGGAGCTTGAGGAAGCTCCCGATCCATCGAGGAGCGTTGAGATTTTTTTTCAATATTCATCAGTTTTTCCTTTTCATCGAGAAGCATTGAGAGCATTGAGAGCATTGAGACATGTAGTTGAGGGCCGAGACTTTATAAACAGGCTTCCCCTTCTTTGAAAAATCATCTACGTTTTTCATCTGCTGAAAAGCTCGAAAATGTTTTCTCAGTTTTGAGTTTTCATTTCTCCCATTTGGTTAGCGTCAAGCGATTTCTATCATTTATCAGTTCTGAGCGTTGGTTAGTGCCAAATGCCAAGTGGTCGCTTGGAGATTTAAAGCTTGGGGGACTTCATAAACAGGCTGTAACAGTTTCAAATTCACCCAAATTTTCATTGTGCACTGTGCAAGTATTGATCTTCAGATTTATTGTTAATTTATTAGTATATTATTGTTCAATGTTTAATACTAAATAGTTTATCAAAGGTTGCTTCAAGCTTGGTTAATACTGCTGTTACTTATTTTTTATTCCTGTGTAGAATGGCTGGAGAGATCATAACAAATTTTATTTCATGAATATTCATACCTGATTTTCAGTCCTCTGTAGAATGGCTAGAGAGACCGTACAAGTTTATTTTTCATGAATATTCGTACCTGATTTTCAATCATTTGTAGAATGGCTGTAGAGACCGTAAAAGTTTTTTTTCATGAATATTCATACACTCGTTTTCAGTCCTGTATAGAATGGGTGGAGGGACCATAACAAGTTTTATAATGTGAATGTGATTTGTTAGTAGAGACAGTATATGCATGACAATGTACAATATTTGATCTTTGACCATTACAGTTAACTTTTAAAATAAGCAAAAAGATAATAACTAAACTTATAATTTAATAAATTTATATTTTTTTAATATATATTAAAATTTAATATATTATATTATTGTCGCTCCCAACCTGACGTTTCCTGTAAATTTGGGCGAAGCTTTTAGCCGTACCGGATACTCGTGTCCACGTACCCCACTTACCAGCGTACCAGAAACTTGTGCAACATAGCTAAAAATGTATTCAAATATAAAAAATCATCAAACAAACCCAATTTAATTACAAATTTTGGATGCAGAAGCCATCATTGGATTGTTTCATAAGTTGCATGAAATATGGATCTATCTATCTATCTATCTATCTATTTATATAAAACTGTGATTCCCCTTATTTTTTAGTGGGAGTCAGGAACTTATTTTCCTCCAACCCACCGCCAGAGTCTATTTCTATCTACCAGGATCAGGTTGGAGTTAATTGAACTGCTCTCTTGGAACATGTTACTCTAAGGATACCCAGGTTAGATGTCAAGGCAACATTCTAATGCACAATCCCTTTGGAATCGAACTTGAGCCAGTGATGAAAAACTCCCACCAATTAACCATTGGACCACAGCTCAACTAACCATATATCCATATATTATGAGCGACAATGTCTTCAATGAATCCATCTTTGCCTATAGTTGAATGCATCTAGATACATTAGTAACATGCAAACCAACAATATAACCCAACACACCCCACGCACACCTATCATAACAAATTAATGAATTATGCATGTGAAAGCGGGCCACTTAAACCATAATCACCATAATATGGATAGTTCGAGAAGCATGAAAATACAAAGGAAAAACTTGGCACACTATGTAATGTGCAATCACTAAGTATGAGCTATTAAATGTCTCTATTAATATTAATATTAATGTTTGGTAATAGAAAACATTTATCAATATTATATGCAAGGCTAAGATAATGCTTTTTTATTTTTATTTTTTTAAGTTTTAAAAAATTGGCCAAATCAAGAATTTTGAACCAATGAGTATTATAGATAAATCATCAAAATTAAATGATTTGCCATCTTGACTTTAATAACACTATAATGGTCCCTCGGATGCAGGTGACAAAGGTGGTAGGGACACCCGGGCACTGGTTCCTGTGACACCTGGGCATGAGAGATGGCCCTGTGGCAATGCTGCGGGCGAGATTATAACATAAGCGACGCCTGAAAGCCAGGCTCATTAAGCCTAACGCCGGTGATGTCTTCTCGTCCAGGATGGCTTTGGTCTCCGTGCACCATCCCCATGTCTCTCCTGCGTGTGGCATTAAGGTTTGCAGCGGATCGGTACTCCAGATTGTATAAGGGATTAATCTCTCGGCCCTGGCATGGTATTGCGATGATAAACTCTCTGTGTTGGGCAGTGACTTGGGCTTATCTTGCTTCTGTCATCCACTGGCTACTGCGGCTCACTGATACTTGCCAACTCGCTCCTCACGTTTGCCCAGTCTTCGGGTCTGCTACAATGGGTCGCCCAAAAGGCACGCGTGGAAAAAACAAGAAAAACGATGAGCCGCGAGATGCAGTGCATACAGAGAAGGGTTATGGAGCGGAGATCTCTATACCGGTTCGCCTGCTCATCGACAATTGGGAAGCAAGGTTGATGGTCAATCGTCTCTCCTCTGGTCGCCAGGAACTGCAAATTGATCCATATTGGCTGGTGAAGAACATGTTGGGGGAGCTTATGGAGGACATGCTCACCAATTGGGCCACCGCCAGACATGCTACACAGACCTTGAAGGCCACCCTGCCTAACTTAGAAGCCACGCTCTGTAGCCTGGAGAAGACCTTCAGCTGGCAATCTTATGCCCCCAGCAGACACCTCCAACGTGATTTTATAATGGGTGGTAGCACGCACAGAGTCATCCCCACTGTTGCAGCATCAAGCGAGCCGACTGGGAACACGGTCAAGTAGAAAGGAAAGGATCCGGTAAAGCAGAAAGGCAAGGAACCGATGAAGATCACCTTCCCAATTCCCACCACTACTGGTCCTATTCTCACCAAACGGGTCCACAATGATCAGGAGGATAATGCTCCCGCTTGCCAGAAGACCATGCCTCTACCTGTTAAGCTCCTAGCGAAGGACTCAGAGGATGAGGAGTATTATGGCTGCCCAATCCTGGAAGAAACTCCCTCTGATGCAAATGCACCTACAACACCCTGTTAAGGAGGTTCCTGTCACTCCATGTGCTTTGCAGTGTTTTTATCTTAATATGCTTTTTAGTTTGCTTCATAGTTCACCAGATTACTGGTTAATAGGCTTTTATAGACAGAACTTTGCTATTGGTTTACCTTGGTCTCCCTACACAGGGCAGGGTTTTTGTAATTTTGATCAGAATATTTACGATCCTTTTGAGATCCTTGGGTGGTGGCTTAATCCTCTCAGGCCACCACAAATTGTATCTACATATGTATCTTTAACTCTTTTCGATTAATAGAATGTTGCAGCTTTACAAAAAAAACAACACTATAATGGTCACTGTTATCACACAACTTGTAGTTGCCCCTAGTGGTATCCCATCCGGGACGGTAGAGGAGATAGGCAACTAAAGAGGTGACCCAAGAGATGCCACGGTTCCCAATGCAAGGTGGGAGTCACATCAACCGAGGCACTCTTCGCTTTAGATCAAGGTGAAACAAGACCTAGGGGGAGACCCTATAACCAATCACAGATGATTGGACCCAAACAAAGGTTCCTAAGGATAAGTAAATGATGAGTTACGGAAACCAATGCAAGGTTGAGTGGACCTAGAAGTCAAAGTATGGTTGAAGGTGGTTTGAGAGATGGTTAGTGTTTCAACCAATGTATGATTTAGGCCACATAATTAGGTATAATGACAAGGTATAGTACCATGTGCTACACAAGTGGATCCTACTTTCTTGGGATATGTGAAATGGCTTAAAGTGGACCCATAAGGTGAAGTTAAGGGATGCAATTGGCACTAGAGGATATGTAATGAGTAGATCTAAGGATCTAAGTTGAATTTAGGAGTACCCATGTACCGAATCTAAGGTTTGACACAATTCCCAAGGAGTGCGACTTGCCTTGAGGAGGACTAGTGCCTTGTTGGATGGGCTAATGGAGTCAAAAGGTATGTCAAAGTGTAGATCGGGACACCTAGAGGTCAAGTCAAGTGGGCTAATTGAGATAGAATGGTTGGATCTTGCTAGATCTAGGTTTTCATGAAATGACCCAAGTGGACCTTAATCCCTTAAAACAAGGAATGCTACCCCCAAGGCAGGTCGTCACAAAATGATACTCTAGACCTAGGTTTCGAGGTATGCCCGTTCCAAATCCACAAAAATCTCAACCACCCACGTCCTCAAAGTGGGCAAACTCACTCACCCAAGGGAGTGCGACCTTGCTCAAGGAGGGCTAAAAGATGGATAAGGTGGGCCAAATCAAGCCCAATGGCCACCAAACTGTAGACCCAAGTAGCTTATGCACCGATCTATGTGGATCTAGAAAATCAAGTCAATCCAAGGGTTAGATCTTACTAGATTTGAGTTTTAAGGTGCCAAGTAAGTCAAAAGGGGGTTTTAATCCCTTAAAATGTGGAATGATGCCCACAAGGTAGAAATCACCAAAGTAAAAGTCTGGGGGTAGGTTATCAAGTGTGTAGATTGCAAATCAAGTGGGATCTCACCTACCCATGTGCTAGATCTAACCAAACAAGTCTCTCTAAGGAAGTGCGATTTGGTTCAAGAGGGCTTTATTGCCTTGAAAAGTGTGTAAATTTTAACCCAATCACCACCAAACTATAGATCCCACTAGGGGTGGATGCTATAGAGGTGGGTTTTTAATATCTCTTCAAAAGCAAGGCTAGATCTAAGTAGATCTAAGAAAAACCAAAAATGAGGGTTTTAATCAATTAGGGTTTTTATGATCTAGAAATTATGGATGATTCAAGGAAGAAGAAGATCATACCTTTGGAGCATACCTGGATGAAGAGATGAATGCTAGTTGAGACGAGGATTACTTTTGCCAAAGATCAAATGGAGAATTTTTGAAGCCCTCTTGCCAAATCGATTTTTCCAAGCCACATATGAGTCCCTCTAACCTGTCAAAACCAAGGAGCAAAGCATCAATCAGTTTAACATGTTGAGGGTAGATACGAGCAAGAAAGAGATAAGCAAAGAATAGTTGGTGCAAAGACAAAACCACTCCCTGTTTAACCCAAAACGTTCTCCTCCAAGCTTGAAGGGCAAGCCTCCCCACCAATTCACACTTGTTGAAGAAGTCTTCTCCACTTGTAAAAAGATATGGCAAATATGCAAGATAGCTACAATAGATCCTCCAGTGCAATGGACAAAAGCATTTACAATCGAAACAACCAACATCCACTCCAACCCAAGCATGTACTCCAAACGATAGAAATTTTATTCCAAGAGCCAAGAGCCAAAAATCTCTAGATGATTTTACAATGAGAGGCTCCCTCCTTAAATAGGATGGGGAGAGAGCATAATCCTAACCACTTTTTACATGAGTGGATAAGATTAAAAGATCAAAAGATCAAAAGATCTAATCAATGGTTGAGATGAGCTCAACAATAAAATACATGGATCAACCATAAAATATAATAATAAGTGGATAAAATCGCCCTAGGAGAGGGGATCCCACCAAATCATGATGACAAAATATAAAAATAAGCTTATGGTGGGTCCAAGGGGTAATTTTATCCACCCTTGGTCAATCCCCATAGCACAATAATAACAAAATAGTCATCAATATACCAAATCGTGCCTCTAGGGACAAATCGTAGGCCTCCAAAGACCTCAGAAATCATCAGAAAGTGCCATAAGTGATGGATGTGGGCCCCGATGAAGCTGAAACTGCTGGAGAAGGTGCGGAAGACATCCCACTCATCATCATTGATCATCCCATGCCAAAACTTTGCCTCAGTAGCCCATATCGAATTCCTCTGTAGCCATTTCTACCAATCCAAAACTGCCACGGGAAGCGTGTACCTGTCCCAAACTGCCTCCTGGAGTGCCTGCGATGTCAAGGTGAGGGCACCAGTGTGTCTGGAAGGGGGGTAATATGGTAAAAACAAGTGGCTGGACCACCCCCCTCCATCATCAGCGCCCTAGGTGAACCAAATAAAATCATCTCTGCTCTGACAGGGTCTCCGACAGACCAAAACTGCACTCGGACAACCTATTGAGGAAAAATCATCACTGTAACTGCCCGGAACTGAAAATAGACTGTCTCATTGGACTCAGAAGGTCCAAAACTATCCAAGATGTGTACTCATACACCATATAGCTCTCTGCATGATCATATAATATACCCAATATACCGGAACAAGTGAAATAATAATAATCTGTAAATGATCAAATAATGCTGAAAACCATAGATCACCATCATAAACCTGTATCTGATGCATAGAACCATCACGTACATGTACATAGACCATATATCATCTACCTGTGTCATCATAAGGTCCAATAATCTCATGTCCTGTGATTGATCTTGGTCAAACTAGGTTTGACCAGGTCAATATTGAACCAATATAACTCAGACTACCATTTGAAGCTGTTGCAAAGTGTCAAAGGTTAATGTATGCTCTACAACTCATTCAAATAGCAATTATAACACAAAGTAGTCATTATTGGCGATCTAAATCCAAATATATATTGTCATTAATGATTTATATGACTCAGACTAGGCTTTCAGGACCATACTCACTTCATAGTTGTGATCAATTTGCTAGTGAAGGGTGAAGGCTAAAAATAAACTGGCTAGGCCAAAGGGTGACTGACTGACTTAACATTGTGACTCTTTGGATATGGGAAAGGGAATACACACCATAATATATACTGAATGAGCAACAACATAGGGAATGGCGGTGTCTCACAAATGGATAAGTTGTTTAGAGAGTGCTTATTCAACTTAGGCTTCATGTCTACATCAAGTTGATCCAGGTTCATTAGGATCATTCAATTTCATTTCATGGCCTTTTTGGCGTACATAACCCTTCGGATCTCAGGTGCGCTAATAAGCACAACTAGTTGTAGCTTGCATCTAGGGCATGTTTTTATACATACATAAGGTCAGCAATTGTTTAGATATAGCTATTAAGAATCATTGCTTTTTGGACCTTTCTTATACTCTTCGAGGAGTATTTTTTAGCAGTTCATCGCTCTTGCCCTTTTTAGTTTCCATGGGCAAATTTAGAAGTTTCCATAAGTAGTACATGAGCTTTCAGTTTTAGCCAACAACATCTCAAGTGACTAGGGGGAGTTCGAGCCAATGCCAAACATCGGGACAATCGACCAGAATGATTTAGGCCTACAATCCAACTCACTAGAGGTAAGTTTTGTCACCAACTTAGAGCCGAGACAGAATAAATAGGGAAGCTCATCCAATACAGAGGCTACAGTGGGGAAAAGATCCTCCATGCCACTAGTCAAGTAGTAAGTCAGGGTGATAAACTAAATGGTAAGTAATGGATGGATGAAGACAATGAGTAATGGAGCCAACACTAGCAAGCCAAGGTATGGTGGAATGATTACCTCTATTCTCCCTAGGGAGGGTGAAACCAATGAGTATGAGTAGTGAACTTCTAAGTCTGAGTAAGGATAGTAGAATATATATATAATAAGATCAACCAGGTCCACATATCTATATGATCGCCAGATCATGACACTAAGTGCTAAGACATGCCATAAGAATGAATATAAAAGCAATATAACCATGACACCATGATATACCTGCTGAGTCATATACCTGAATGCTCATCCTCTGAACCATCATCTGTCCTCTGAAACTGCTACTGTAACTCTGGGCACTACTGACTGCTCTGCATAAATGGTATAATGGCTACATCGGTCATCTCTGTGAGTGTCCTGAGACTCAGTCATGGCATGGGGACTACATATGCTGTCCAAAATCTGATAGTGATCCATGGATAGCTGCTCATCTCATCATCTCAAAGTAAAGGAACTGGCTGAAGAGTGCTCTGGAATCTGAAAAATAATGTATGGTAGCCCGGATACTATATATGTGATAACAGTCACTTCAACATTCGTGGAAATAAAAGTAAGAGTGAAACATTTTGGTCAAAAGGATACAAATAAATAAAACCTTAATATTTTATTGTTCAGAACATAACAAATAATGATATATTATTTTTTATATAGATTTGTCGGTTGGTAACAAAGGTTTAAATCGACTAGTGAATCACTTTAAGTGATTTGTTGGTTGGTAGTTAAGTCCATTTGCAATGTGGGACCAAGAAGACATGAGGGGGCTATGCAGCCTATGATATTTGATTATAGGTTCGTTGGTTGATATTAAAAGCTAATAACCAATCTGATTAGCGAATCACTTTAAAAAGTGACTTGTTAATTCGTAGTGATTTCCATTGGTACTATGGAGCCAAGTGTTGTGTTAAGACATAAGCATGACATGAAGCCCACCGGATTTGATAATATATTGATTGGTAGCCAAGGCTCATAACTAATATGACCATTGACGCACTTAAAAAGTGACTTGTTGGTTGGAAGTTAAGTCCACTTGCACTTTGAGGCCAAGCATAAGACATAGGGGGATATGGTACCTATTACCAGCTAAGTTGTACTTAGTTGGACTTTCAAGTGAGTGGACAAAGTCTGAACATGTTACATGTTCATTATCGGTGTTCTAAAGTTCATCAGGCCTTTTTAAGGGCCCTTTTTTATTTTTTTCACATGTCTATGCCCTGCGGGGTTTGTAATAAAATGTACTAGCATGCTATTTTTATGTAAAGGACTTGGCTTCCTAGGACTTGTCAATCAAGTCAGGTATTCCAAGGAGTTTTTTCACTTATTAATTGTGTCTTGCGTTTTAGCAGGACACAATTTTTGAGTTTTTCTTCTACTCCTCCAAAGCTGGAATGCTTGGCATCAGGCATGGTGGTTAGGCCTTAGGAGGTTATTAAAGTCCATGGGTCAATGTATATGAACATGCTAGACACTAAAATTGAGTTGTATGGACATGTGCTAGGTCCCCCTAGGTTTTTTTTTTATGTTCCGAGAAAAAAGTTTATTTTTTATTTTTTATTTTTTATTTTTCCGTAAAGTTGAGCCATTTTTTTTCCTGTAGAATTGAGTCGTATGGACATGTGCTAGGTCCCCCTAGGTTTTTTTTTTATGTTCCGAGAAAAAAGTATTTTTTTTTTCCCTTAAAATTGAGCCATTTTTTAATGGTTTAATGGAAAAAATTAAAAATGTTGTAAAAGTGTGGTTTGGGGGCCTTTTCTGCCATGGGGGTGCTCATTTTCAAGCTTAGAGCACCTACTTTACCCCAAGATCCACTTTCCTAACTAGTTTTGTACTTTATTTTTCATTTATTTCACTTTTCCCCCCAAAAAGTAAAAAAAAGTGAGAAAAAATGCCAAAAAATGAAAAATGAGAAAAAATCCAATTCATAATTTGATGGAATTTGGAAGAGGTCTTGGTCAGATTTGATTGAGAGGTTTTAGGGAGTAATTTTAGCATGTTTTGGGGCAGCTACATTGAAGGGAATCATTCCCCACAAAGAGGGGTGCATTTCCTCATGAGGGGGGCGCATTCCACTTAAGAGGGGGGCGCACATTTCAAGGAGTGAGCAGTATGGTTTAAGGCAGCCTTTGGGCTGATTTTTGGCAGCCCAAATGGTGGAAGCAACCCCCTCCATCAAGCCCCAAATTATGGCTTGATTCCCTCAACAAGTGCGCCCTCCCTCTCCTTCACAGGTGCGCCCTCCCTCTTGGTTTTCTATTTAAGCATGTCCCTTCTCCATTCTTTGGGATGAGAAGGTGGAACCTCTGCTCTCAAATATTGTATATCTTTTGGAATTTTGTTAATGAATAAAGGCTTTGGAGGCAAATCGGTGTGTGGACCTATGGTGTGTGGATGATCATGTTCTAGTTTATGCATGAGATAATCTGTTTCTTTACATTTTTATTTGCATTTGATTGTTGATCAAAGGCTGGTTTTTGAAGGAGATTTACATCTTAGTAAGGTGAAGTAGTGTGATTGCATCCATTATTTCTCTGTCAGGTTATTATAGAGATACTAGATTTACAAAGTCATTTTTGTTTAAATGCTTGTTTTCTTAAAATCTCTATATTGGTCTACACCATATGCCCTTGATATTTCTTGTGTGAGTTCTTTTTTGTGATTACAGGTTGCCAATCTGAGGAGTTTGTGGAGCTTGTTTGCATCCATTTTCTTTCAGAGTAGATCTATGAAGAACTAGTCCCTTCGATCCCCACTCTCAAGGACCCTGTTATCACATTTATAGTAGCCGGGCTACCATACATTATTTTTCTGATGCCAGTACACTATTCAGCCAGTTCCCCTACATTTGAGATGACGAGATGAGCATCTATATTGGATCACTATCAGATTGTGGACAGCAGTTATATTCCCCATGCCATGACTGAGATTCAGGACACTCAGAGAGATGACCGATGTAGCCATTATACCATTGGTACAGAGCAGACAGTAGTGCCCAGAGTCACAGCAGCAGTTCCAGAGGACAGATGATGGTACAGGTTGATGTGCATTCAGGTATATGACTCAGCAGGTATATCATGGTGTTATGGTTAGATTGCTTTTATACTTATTCTTATAGCATGTCTTAGCACTTAGTGTCATGATCTGGCGATCATATAGATATATGGACCTGGTTGATCTATTATATATATTATACTGTCCCTACTCAGACTTAGAAGTTCACTATTCATACTCATTGGTACACACCCTCCTTAGGAAGAATAGAGGTGATCATTACACCATACTCTGGCTTGCTAGTGTTGGCTCCATCATTTCATTGTCTTCATCCATCCATGGCCTACCTTTTAGATTATCACCCTGACTTACTACTTGACTAGTGGCATGGAGGACCTTTCCCCACTGTAGCCTCTGTATTGGATGAGCTTCCTTGTTTATTGTGTCTCGGCTCTGAGTTGGTGACAAAACTTACCTATGGTGAGTTGGAGTTCCTTGTGAATTCCCCCTAGTCACTAAAGTTGTGTTGGCTAAACCTGAAACTTTTAGTGCTGCCATCAATACAAAATCTGGAAAATGAAATGCTATATCTTGTATGAAAAGCCCATTCATGCAATGTGTTTCTAAACACACATGAATGAGAGGCATGCCAAATGAACATGGCAATGAAAATAAAATGTTATATCTTGTGGAAAATAAATACCTAGGTAAACAAGTTGTCCATGACACACCTAGAAGTGCTCAGGTAAACAAGTGCCTTAAAAACACACCTGCAGCAGAAAGCCTAAATAAATGTAAATCTATGCAATGTGTTTATAAACACACATAGATCAAGGCTATGGAAAATTCAGGCCCAAAAAGCAATGAAACTTAAAAGCTATATCTAAACAATTGCTGGCCTTATTTGTATTATGGATTGTGCGCATCTGTGAAGGTGAATAAACCTTCTTTAAACAACTCATCCATTTGTGAGACACCGCCATTCCCTGTGTTATTGCTCATTCAGTATATACTATGGTGTATTCCCTTTCCCTTGCCAAAGTGTCACAAAGTCAAGGCAGTTAAGTCATCCCTTGGCCTAGCCAGTTAATTTAAAGCCTTCACCCTTCACTAGCAAATTGATCACAACTATGAAGTGAGTATGATCCTGAAAGTCTAGTCTAGGTAATAATAATAATTAACGACACTATATATTTGGATTTAGATCGCCAGTCATGATTACTCTGTGTTATAATTGCTATTTGAATAAATTGTAAAGCATGTATTAACCTTGATACTTTTCAGCAGCCTTGGATGATGGACTGAGTTATATTTGGTCTTGTTTGGACCTAGTTTGACCATGGAGGACCATGGGACATGAGATGTTAGACCTTATGATGATATGGATAGATGATATATGGTCTATGTACACATACAGGATGATTCTATGCAGCAGCTACAGGGTTATGATGATGATTATGGGGTTACAACAGTGTTTGTATATGTACAGCGCATTATTATTGGCCTTGTTCCGGTATATTGGACATTTATTTTGATCATGCAGAGACTCATATGGTGTATGAGTACACATCTTGGATAGATTTGGACCTTCTGAGTCCAATGGGACAGTTTGTTTTCAGTTCCGGGCACTTACAGTGATGATTGAGCCTCAGTAGGCTGTCCCAGTGCAGTTTTGGTCTGTTGGAGGCCCTGTCGGAGCAGAGATGACTTTTATCCGGTTGACCTAGGGCGCTGATGATGGAGGGGGTGGTCCAGCCACTTGTTTTTACCATATTACCCCCCTTCCGGACACATTGGTGCCCTCACCTTGACAGCGCCAGCACTCCAGGAGGCTGTTTGGGGCAGTTTCACGCTTCCCGAGGCATTTCAGGATTGGTAGAAATGGCTATTGAGGAAATCGATTTGGGCTACTGAGGCAAAGTTATGGCATGGGATGATCAGTGATGATAGATCGGGACCTTCCACACCTTCTCCAGCAGTTTCAGCTTCATCGGGGCCCGCATCCATCACTTATGGCACTTTCTGTGGATTTCTGAGGTCTTTTGAGGACCACGATTTGACTATGGAGGCACGATTTGGTACATTCATGATTATTTATTGGTTATTGTGCTATGGGGATTGACCAAGGAGGGATAAAATTACCCCTTGGACCCACCATAAGCCTCCTATGATATTTTATCATCATGATTTGGTGGGATTCCCCTCTTCTAGGGCGATTTTGTCCACTTACATTATATTTTATGTGCGATCCATGTATTATATTGTTGAGCTCATCTCAACCATTGATGAGACATTTGTATCTTTTAATCTTAGCCACCCATTCAAAAAGTGGTTAGGGTTTTGGTGCCTCTCCTTCCTATTTAAAGGAGAGAGCCTCTCATTGTAAGGGGTCTTTGGCTCTTGGATTATTGGTATAGAAAAATATTCTTGTGGAAATTCTTGTGGTCTCCTTTGCATCTGGTGTTCTTAGATGGTGATTGGAAAGTCTATTGCAACCTAGCATTTGGAAATTGTGGTAAGATCTATCTTTTTGGAAATCATTGTTTGTCTACAGGAGGGCGACTTCAACAAGGGCGATTTTGCAAGGCTTCTTCAAATCGACTTTCTTGGCATTTGCTTGTATCAGGGGGTTATCATTAGTATCATTGTGATCTATGCTATCTTTCTGTTACTTCTTTTGTGGCATTAGTCTTATCTCTTGATGCATCAAATCTGATATTGTTGACGTTTGTTGTGCAGGAGAGAGGGCGCATTGGCTTCTTGGACCAAATCGACTTGCATAGAAACTACCTCAAAGCTTCTCAAATTGATCGGGTTTGCATAGATCATCATCATCAAGGCATCTACAAGGTTACCCAGGTAAGATCCACAGGTTTGTTTCTCTTTCCTCTATCCAATCCATTGACATAACTCATAAATTGTTAAAACCCTAAATATCTTAAAACCCCCATTTTACATTTTCTCAGATCTACTTAGATCTAGTGGGTTGTTGGGTATAATACTGAAAACCCACCTCTATAGCATCCAAGGCATCCCGGATCTATAGTTTGGTGAGGATTGGCCTCCATTCGATCCCCTTCCCAGGCCAACTTAGCCTCTCCCAAGCAAGGCGCACTTCTCTAGTTGGGCAAGTTGACCTAGATCTAGGTGGTGGGTGTTTGAGATTCCACTTGATTTGACATCTACACATCAAATAACATACACCCAGGTTGTCACTTTTCTGAAATTCACCTTGTGGGCCCCATTCCACATTTTAAGGGATTTAATCCCCATTTTGGACCACTTGGAACACTTAAACTCAGATCTACTAAGATCTAACCGGTGGATTGCCACGAAATTACAGATCCATACTCCTACCTGACCGATCTACTAGGATCTAAAGTTTGGATGCCATCCGACTTGTCTTGACCCACCTAAACCCCAATTTAAGCCTCCTTGGGCAAAGTCGCACCACCTTGGAGAAGTGAGTTGACTCACTTCCAGGAACTGGGTACTTGAGATTTTTGGAGATTTGAAACCGGAATAATTCAAAACCTAGGTCTAGACTGTCATTTCGTAAAATCTTGCCTTGGGGACAGCATTCCTTATTTTAAGGGATTGTGGTCCACTTGGTTCAAACCTAGATCTAGACATATTTACACATCAAAACTTAAATTGCCCACTTATCTCATGTACTAGGAGTCTTAAACCACAAGTCAACCCTACTTTGACTCCACTTCCCAATTCCCAAGGCACTGGTTTCTCTCCAAGTTAGTTCAACCTTCCTAGATTGTTGGATTGACTTGTGGATTGACCTATGCATGGTGGACTAAACCCTTGAAGCTATCATGTATCATGGTCAAGCTTGTCATCTGTACTAGTTAGCCCCAATACAACCCTTAACTACCCTGCATTGGACACAGTTCCCAAGGCAGTGGACTTTCCAACATTGAACTAGTACACTAGCCCTAGATCTCACTTCAAACATTATAAGTCACTATTACATCAACTATGAACCAAAGCTATACCTATTGAACCCCTTACTTGGCTTGTGACTTTACCCTTAGGTCTAGGATAAACCATACACCTAACTTCACTTAGAAATACCTTGATTTGGTGTCTTGGTTTTGATCTCTCCTGTCGGGAGTAGATCGGGTCTCCCCCTTTGTTGTCTGGGCTAGATAACATAAAGCGAAGGTTGCCTCGACTGGCGTGACAACCATATATATATTGGAGGTCGAGGTGATCGTGGTTGCACCTTTTGAGTTGCCCTTCCCTATTGCCATCCATGACTGGATCCATCCATAGGGGTAACTACAGTTTAGGTGATAACAGACCCCATTGCCCAAGTTCTAAGGCGTTTTCCTCTTCTTTCTTCTCGTCACCAAACTTCAAACTTTTTTTGGTTACCTTGGTTCGTGTATCTCAGATCTGCTCCTTTATGCAATATTATAAATAGATCTGATTTATTTTTACTAGATCTTAGTCATTTTTAAAAGTATAAATCTCAAAATCTAGATATAGTCTAAGCATTCTTTTGTTACAAGTTGATTTCTGCATATTTCAAGGCTTGAACAAGTAGTATGTTTAGATCGGTTTAAAGTTTATTTTGCTGCTATAAGAGCTTTTAATTTGCTGCTCCTTGAGTATGCAAAGATCCTAAGGAGACAAGCCTTACACTTGTCCCACTTAGTTCATTTTTCACATTTTTACTTAGATTTATTTAAAGTATTTTTGTAGGTTGTCCCAAAACACTCTTAAAGTGTTTTTGGGTGTTTTCCACTAACATATGCTTGCTGGTTTTTGTTTTTTTATGAGCAGGTAGAAAGGCGTTCTAGCCAAATTTTCAAGATCGGAAGCTTTAAAAACATTCCAGAAACCTTTCTTTATAAGCAACCTTTTCCGAAAACATTGTAAGCCTACTGAATCCTCTGTTATAAAGGATCAGAGGCATTCCCAAAGAGAAGGAGTTTTGTAATAAGCATAAATAAAAGAGCAAGTGGGCTACTAGCGCCCAAGCTCCACCCCCCGAGGGGGAACTGTGTCTACTTCAATTCCGTGGTGTGTGAATTTTTAGTTTAGATTTTCTTTTCGCAATTAATATAAAATCAAACTAGGGATAAGATTTACCTCGTTGGTCTGTTTCAACGGTGGGCTACAAGTTCACTGAGGACCTAGTTTTTCATATTTTTTTAACAATTTTTAGTTTTGAGTAACTTTATACATGCTTTCCCGAAGTACGGTGCCATGAAAGAGCTTGCTCGAGTAATGGAATTCGACCAGAAAAGAGACTCTTGGAATTAGATTAACAACATAGAAAATCCTAAGTTCTTCTAAAATAAACCAACGCTTATCTTCCCGTATGCTCTGGACCACTGCAGCATAGTCGGATCAGTTGGTCAACCAGAAATGAAGGTAAGCATTAGACTAATAGGAAAATCCACATAAGCTTAATTTCGAGAACTCGGGAGGTTGCAAAGGGTGACTACCATAGAGTCAGGGGGATACTCATTAATGAGGTTCGTCCTCTCCTCGTTGGACACTTGGTAAAGCCACTTATGCGCTTAGTTTGAGAAAGGAAGTTTAAGTGGGCCAAACAGGAAAACACCCACTAACAACCATCACCAATAATAATAAAATTTACCAAGAACATCTGCAAAACATTGTCGTTTTTTGATTCAAGCATTTCTTTTCGGCACTGGTCTTGTCATTGAACATTTTATGATGTTGGATATTTATGTTTCAATGATGATGTTGGATAACGAATGATATGAAGTTTAATATTGCATTGTTCTTGCGATCAAATTTCTAACTCCTAGATTAGTTGTTTTATCTTTTCATAGATTAACCACCTTAGATTTTTTTCTTTTTTTAGGGTCCACCCCCATTGGCTTCGCTAGGAGTAAGCCTAGATGGAGGACTTGAGTTTTATGTGACAACACTTGACTCTGGTTTTCCCCCAAGGCCACACCGAGCGACTTGAAGATTTCTGCTGCGTTTTCCCAGGTGTGCATCCAGGCGGCAACAGTACCCATGAGATTTGATCATAGGTTGGTTGGTTGGTAGCAAAGACTCATAACCAATTTGGCCAACAAATCACTTTAAAAATTGATTCATTGGTTGGTAGTGATGTCCATCCACATTGTGGGGTGCAACATTATGTGAAAACTTAAGACATAGGTGGTTTGTGGAGTGCACCAAATTTAATCATAGGTAGGTTGGTTGGTAGTGAAGGCTCTTAACCAATAAAACCAAATAATCACTTAAAGTTGTTGGTTTGCGTTGAAGTCCATCCGCACTATGGAGCCAAGCATTGTATTAAGACATAAGCGGGCCATGGAACCCACAAGATTTGACCATAGGTTTGTTGGTTGGTAGTTAAGGTTCATAACTAATAGTTTGGTTGGTTAGATTGGCTAGAATTGAAAACCTGCTATTTCATCACAACAAAATTGCAATCTCATCTATTTAGATGTTTTTGGGCCCCTTGAATTGACCTGGAATGTCAAAATTGCAATTTGAACAACAAATTGTTCATATTCCATATCTTTTATTTCTTGGATTCTCTGTTACTAGAAATGGGATGGGGGATTTCATTTCTTATAAATATAACTAAGAGACAAGATGGAATGGAAAGCACCATTTTTAAGTGTTCGAAGCTATTTTTAAGGAAACGAAGCTAAACAATCATCATTTCTTCTGCATTTTCTCTCCAAGGGGCATTAAGGGAAGCTTGGGTTCACCCGTTGGCATTCTGGTCGAGATAGACAATTATGCACTAGGGATGGTATGCCAGAACAGTGAGTCAGTACAGTTCAGATCAACTGAGCTTCAACATCTTGAACAGGTTCCTTGGTATGTTGACATCATTTATTTCCTAACCAACCTCACTTGCCCAGGTCATCTAATTGGCCACAAAAGAAGGGCTTTGAGGTTGAAAGCTACAAAGTTTTGTATCACCCAAGATGGGTTGGGATGGAAGAATCCAGATGGTCTAATTATTAGATGCATTGATGAGCCAGAATCCAAAAAAATCATGGCTGAGTTTCATTTTGATTTTGTGGAGGACATTATGCAGCCAAGACAACTGCCCATAAGATCCTCAGAGCAGGGTATTATTGGCCCACTCTTTTCTCAGATGTTCATAAACACGTCAGAAGTTGCCAACAATGTCAACTTTTCACAGGGAAACAAAAGTTGGCAGCCTTGCCTTTAAACCCTGTAGTTGTCCAAGCCCCTTTTCAGCAGTGGGGTCTTGATTTCATTGGTGAGTTTAAGGATAAATCTAGCAATGGTTATACTTGGATCCTAACTGCCACCGATTATTTTACTAAGTGGGTGGAAGCAATCCCCACAAAAGCGGCATCCGATAAGGTCATCATGGAATTTCTAGAAGATAAGATTATTTCTAGGTTCGGTATGCCTGTTAGAATTACAACAGATAATGCTAAGGTATTCAGTTCAGCCGAGATGTCTTCTTTCTGCTTTAAGTATGGCATCATCTTGTCACATTCATCCAATTACTATCCCTAGGGCAATGGTCTGGCCGAATCCAGTAATAAAAACTTAATGACCATTGTTAAAAAGATTGTTGGAGATAATAAGAAAGCTTGGGATAGTAAAATCATATTTGCACTATGGGCGGATAGGATCACAAAGAAGAGTTCAACTAGAAAATCTCCATTTGAGTTAGTCTATGGACTTGATGTTACTCTGCCCATTCACCTGAAGTTACCAGTGTATCAGTTGCTTGAAGAGTGTTGTACAGATCAAGATGCGGTTTAGTACAGGATAAATCAATTGGTTGAGCAGAGGTTCCACCTTCTCATGCCAAAGAGAGCAGAAGTGACATGCTTAAATAGAAAAACTAAGAGAGAGGGCACACTTGTCATGGAGAGGGAGGGTGCACTTGTCATGGAGAGGGAGGGTGCACTTGTTGAGGGAATCAAGCCACCATTTGGGGCTTGATGGAGGGGGCTGCCTCCACAATCTGGGCTGCCATAAATCAGCCTAAAGGCAGCCTTAAAACATGCTGCACACTCCTTGATAAGTGCGCCCCCCCTCTTAAGAGGAATGCACCCCCCTCATGGGGAAATGTGCCCCCCTCATGGGGAAATGTGCCCCTCATAAGGGTGCACTTGTTGAGGGAATCAAGCCACCATTTGGGGCTTGATGGAGGGGGCTGCCTCCACAATCTGGGCTGCCATAAATCAGCCTAAAGGCAGCCTTAAAACATGCTGCACACTCCTTGATAAATGCGCCCCCCCTCTTAAGAGGAATGTGCCCCCCTCATGGGGAAATGTGCCCCTCATAATGGGGAGTTGATTTCCTTATTAAGTGCTGCCCCAAACATGCCAAAAATCAACTCTCACTTCCCTCCATAAATTCTGACCATGACCTCTTACAAATTCCACCGAATTAGGAATTGGATTTTTTCACATTTTTTCTCACTTTTTGACCTTTTTTTTGGGAAAAGTAAAAATTATGAAAAATAAAGTGCAAGAATACTTAGGAAAGTGAGTCTTGGGGTAAAGTAGGTGCTCTAAGCTTGAAAATGAGCACCCCCTTGGCAGAATTGGTCCCTAGACCACACTTTTACAACATTTTTAATTTTTTTAATTAAACCATTAAAAAATGGCTAAATTTTACGGGAAAAATATTTTTTCTCAGAACATAAAAAAAAACCTAGGGGGACCTAGAACATGTCCATACGACTCAATCCTAGTGTCTAGCATGTTCTTATACATTGACCCATGGACTTTAATAACCTCCTAAGGCTTAACCACCACTCTAGGCATTCTAGCTTTGGAGGAGTAGGAGAAAAAATAAAAAATTGTCTTGCTAAAACGCAAAACATAATTAATAAGTGAAAAAACTCCTTGGAATACCTAACTTGATTGACAAGTCCTAGGAAGCCAAGTCCTTTACATAAAAATAGCATGCTAGTACACTTTATTACAAACCCCGCAGGGCATGGACATGTGAAGAAAAAATTTAAAAAAGGGCCCTGAAATAGGCCTGATGGACTTCAGGTCACTGGTAATGAACATGTAACATGTTCATACTTTGCTTGCTCACTTGAAAGTCCAACTAAGTACAACTTAGCTGGTAACAGGCTCCATTGTCTTTTTAGAGGGCTTCTTCTCAGGGAGCTTCAGATCTTGACTAGTTTCTTTCAGTACCCCGACCAGAGATGTCTGGTCAGGCCCTTCGGCTCCACTCTCTCGTCCTCCAGTCATGTTCATCTACTAGAGCAGTCTCCAGCCAGTAAATTACTTCCTTTTTTTTATGCTCCCATCTTCGAGGGGTACTAAGACGCAGATGGATGACACCACTTCTTTTGATTCCAGACCTATTTGGATGCGAACGACCTCCTCTTTCGTTTGACCCCAACGACATAGCCAATATTAGCCTCCTACCAGCAGTCAACCAATTTCTTCTAGGTCACAGAGGTAGGCACGTCACTCTAGGCAGAGACACATTACCGCATCTAGCTCCTCTTCCAGCTCTTCCTTTGGACAGGGTTCTATTCTGTGCTTCCTCCAATCAGCCTCGGATGTTAGGAGAGCTGCCTTCGACGTAACATGACATACATACGCCATTTGTTTCACAGGCCCTAGATCTACTATCTCTGTACATCTCTCTCCTAGATTGGCTCTCCATCTTTGGAGTTCGATATTTAGGTTTTAGTCGTACTTTTTGTTCTGCATTTCATTTTTATAGGAGCTTCCCTAGTGCTCCCACTTTGTATTGACATCTTGGTACCAAACAGTCCCATTGACCTACTTTTGTGGTCATTTGTTGGACAATAATAAAATTATCTTATCTTATTGACATACTTCAAAGTTGACATTGCTTATAATGATTTACACAGTTTTCCACTGTCATTGTGTACCATAGTCTACTATACTTAAAGCTGGTGATCAGGGAACATCTCTATGTTGGTCTCATATATTTAGTATTTTCAACATGTGTGCATGAAAAGCGTTTTAACAAATCCAGTGATATCTGTTGTCTCCTAAAGCCTTTTGTCTACACATTTTCTTTATTTTATTTTTCAAATTTTTGCATAAAATATATTTTATTCAGTGATTTATTAATTTTTAATTTTTTAGTAATTTGTTGGGACCCTTGCAGGCACTTGAATTTTAATCTTTTTTATTATATTTTGCATCTGTCAAATGACTTGTTTCTTGTAGATATGCATAATGAAATAGAGAAGAGGAAGAACTTGGGAGGTCTTTTTGTTTTACACTACTGGTTCTTGTATATATGACTGATTTTTTCAACCATGTATACATGGGACTGTTGCAATGGCGGTTCAATTGTTGGAATATTATATAGGCAGTTGAATTATTATATATTTTTTATAATTTATCTTATTTTGCATGTCCCAAATGAATTGTTTGTTGTAGATACATACACATACTGACATAGGGAAGGGCGAGACTTTCTGAGGTCTTTTTGTTGACAGTGCCTTTCCTTGTACTTGATTTTAAAATATGTCAACCATGTGTGCATGCTACTACTTCAGTGTCAGTTCACTTGTATGGGTATATAATCTAGAGGAGCATGAGTGTGTTTCTTGAATGTGGCTCATAGTATTACATGGTGTTTAATACTTTTTGCTCTCCTATAACATTATAGTGTATTTGATAGTTTGCAGTGTGCACCATCTTTTTAGTATGTATTATACATCTAAATGCATTATTTTCTTTATACTTGTATTATATAAATTAGATTTGATGTGGCTTACACTATATCATATTTATGGTGTATTATCCAATCGTTTAAGAAATGGCTTTTGTGCAGAGCATTGACATTCAGGGATTTGTAACTTTCTTTTGTCCTTCAGCTTGGAAGATCAAAAGGATATTTCAGGAATCATGGATGACTTTACTTTTTGTCAGGCAAGTTCTTTTATGTTGACAAACTGTTTCTGGCTATTAGTACTCCTTTTTGCCAAATAATACTGCACTACTAGCAAGGGAAATGAAGGAAGAATGCCATTCATTGACTGGAAATAATTGGATTCTATGTGTGGATACCAATGTAAGTTAGCTTTTGGAGGAATACATGTTCTTGTTAAGGCCATAAATCAAGCTATGTATTAAATCAAGCTATGGCACATTGCTCTAATGACAATACTTCATAACTTGCTTCAAGAAAACAGAGCCATTTTCATATTTCTGAATGAAGTGGAGAATTTTTTTTTCATGTTCCTTTTGGTTCTCAGATATTTTTGTGAATTTTGAGTGCATTCATTAAATCCTTAGACTCATGCTCTGATGTGTAATCGAGCATACTAACATGCACACTTGCAGTGCAGGGTGATTTGTTGGCTGATGAAGATCAACTAGGCTCACCAAAACCCATGCCTCGGGTTTCTGACCTTTCTATACATGACGAGTCCGATAGTGCTAAACATGGAGAACCAAAAGTGCCTAGTGATACAAATTCAAAAATCATTCAGGTTTCACCTCCTAAAGTCAAAATCCCTGAAATGCAAGAGACAGCCACAGCAAAAGTTTCAGCATTCAAGCAACCTGTTTCAATTGCAAAACCAGTACGTCGAGCAAAGGTTCCATTTGAAAAGGGACACAATCAAATGGATTGGTTGAAGCTTACACAGACGCATCCTGATTTAGCAGGTCAGAGTCATTCCTTTAAATAAATATGGGGGTAATTGGATTTTACATCAAGCATCTATTTAACTTCTGTAAATTTTGTATGTGTGATTCTCATGCAACCATTCTACATCACCTGTACTATAAAATCTGATTTACAGGACATCTATTGAACATTTAATTTGATCAAACTGGGTGCCTATATAATTTGTTGTGTGGGTTGGAAATGGAGAATCAACATGTCTAAATCAGGCTAAAATATAAATAGGCGGTGTTATCCCTCATATTGCATTGGGGTAATTCAGTGCACGTTTCTTGCACCATCAGGGTGGATCCTGTTACATTTCCTCTTTGACCAGATGCCTGAGCTGGGTGTTCCATGATCAGTGGTTCTTTTTATGATATGGAAAAGATGCTTGAGGTACAATGAGCCAGATGTGGCGATATTGTATCAGTTGTATTTTCCACTTGTGCTATATTATTATAAAGGTTATATAGCTAGAGAACACTTCCTCTTGAGTCATCAACATGTATCTATGTATCTGTCACATTTAGGCCAAGGTGATGAGTTCCTAGCACTTTAGTTGAGGCATGATGGGGTTGATTGGCATCGTTTGCCTAGATGTTTTGTCTTTCATCTTATTGTATCTACAGCGGTGGACATTATCTTGGCATCTTTGAGCATATGTTTGGTCAGATCAGTTGGTGCAGAGTTATCTTATGATGGATTATCCCAGGGTATACAAAGGTGTTTGGCTGCATATGTGGTGTATTTTTGAGATTCCATCTAGGAGATTTCATTTCCTTATCTAGATGATGTCATTATTGCAAGGATTAGTACAATGGCATGGCATTTTCTCAGGGTGATTACAGGTTGATGCAGTTTATTTATGATATTAAATGGAGGTGACTATGGTTTATTGGTTACATTTGCATCACACCTCCTAGGGAGTGCACCCAGTTGATGGAGACCTTTTTGAGGGTCTATTACACGGGACTACATTGCTCCTAGGTGGAGATCTCCTCTTGCTATACACTTTGATGATCATATACTCAATTTCACAGAAAACAATGCAGCTGAGCCACATCAAAATCCTCAATTGCTCTAGGGAGTTTTTTGCATGTTATCACTTGGAGATGGTTATTTGATCCTAGGAGGGGCTAGATCCATGGAACGCCCCCTTGGAATGGGCTCCCACATGTCATTTTGCTTGACTTATTGATATTCCTAGTCATTGGAAGAGATTATTCTATTGTTTGATGATGAGGAGGACGATTTGATGAGTTGGCATTAATTTATTGACCTCCTACACTTGTGGTCAACCTCTAACATGAGCACCCATGCATATTCCATTACTTGAGGGGTGGGCACATCTCCTTGGCCATCCACGCGTGCCACCCTAGAAAGACGTTGCCTCATACATGGTAACATGTGACTGTTTTCTCCTTGTTGGGATCAATTTGAAGCATCTTCCTTGGCATTTGAGCTACTTTCTTCGTCTCCATGTTTGACTATATCTCATATGTGGTGGAGAGGCTGTTTTGTGGACATAGCAAATCCAAATTCTAGTGGGGCGCACCTCTTGGGAGGATTATCTTGTTTATTTTATTCACCTTTGACACGGTCTATTTATATTCTGAGGCGGGCGTACTAGTGCCATTGAAGTCTTATGGTTATATCTTGCAAATGTGGCAAAGGTCCACCATTTTTAATATTTGTTTGAGTTAGGAGGTTAGAGAGTATTGGATTGTTTATTGATCCCTGTTATACCAGATTATATATGGGGATGTTTTACCCTCATTTTTGGCTGAGCAGATCAGGGCTGAGTTTTATTTTAGCCAGAGCAGAGCTGATATTCAGAGCAGGGATGCTTATGATCTATGTTGCACTAGATTTGGGGATGTGGGAACGGCAGGGATGGGGGGACGAGTCCCCGGGACGGCTAGAGCGTACTCCCAATTTTTTCAGGGTACGGTAGTTAGAGTTCACCATAAACATTTGTAGTTGCTTGTAAGCACAATAGTTTATACTAAATAGTATTATGCACACCCCTTACACTTGCTAGTTTTGAAAAAACCAAATAAGAAAAGGATTGAGTGACCATTATTGGCACCTGAACGTGAGCAAAATGTAGTTTAGCTTTAGGAAACTTAAGTTTAACTATTTTCAACCTGCATTAATGTCCATGAAGGGTCTATGAGAAGAATGCTTGTCTCTATAACAATTCTTCTTCCTTTAATTTCTTGTTTATAATGATTGGGTTAAAAAGCATTCCCTTCACAACAGGTTCTGCAGATTTTTACAGTTGTGTTGAAAACCACTACAGAACACTTTGGGATATATATGTTTGAATTCTGTAAAGAGATTAGATTCATATTTTAGATTAATAAGGACATTGAATAGGAATTTATTCAAATGTTTAGTACCCAATCTAAGTCTTTATTATCCAATTGTTTTCACAGTGCTTGAGGTTGGGATGGGGGAAGAGTTGGGCTTGAATAACTCTTAGACAACTATGTACAATATGTAAAAGCTAAGATGACCCTAAAAATGAGAAGAACAAGAGCAATACCCAAAAGGATCAAACCTTTGAGTTGATGCATTTCTTAATTTGTTGACATGGAGAATTTGTTGCTTGTAATGATGTTGCTAAAAAGACAATAGTTAAATCTCCAGAAACCCAAATCAAAATCCATCGTACACAACCCATGTTTTCAGCTGCAACTTGCATAGATTTAGATTTAGATTTATAATAATACGAAAGATATGGATGGGATAAATGATCATATTGTCCAATCATCAATGCCCATTGTCAAAACCGAGGATACATGACCAAAGGTCCAAAACATCTCCAAAATCTGCCTGGGGCATCACTGAAATCTACTTGGAATGTCTCCAAAATCTCCTTGGAAGTCCTTGAAATTTGTTGGGGACGTTTTGGGTAGGACCAACAAGTCCCCAAGTCCCTAATGAAGTCCCCAAAATATTAGGGATGTTTCCTAGGGGTCCCCAAGTCCCCGAAATGTGGGGACGACAGGTATGGTGTTGTTTTTTGGGGGGGCAAGTACGGTGCTATTTTTTGGGGGGACGGGTCCCCGTGCAACATAGCTTAAGATTGCTGAGATGTCATATTTTTAGTTGCCATATGTTTCCTTGTGATGATACCATGCCAGTATATTGCAGTACCAGTTGAGTTCCTTGAGGATTATATTTATGGAATATATGGTCTATAGTGGTAATTGTAGTAGATGTTACTCATGTTGCTTGCACTTGTGTTTCTGATAATCATGGTTAGTAGGAATGTTGTGTAGATTAATGCATAGAAGTTGCCATTGTTTTATGCACATACAATTAACTTTACATCTCTCGATTATTACATGGATCATAAAACTCTTTTGGTTCCACCTTTGACCTCTCCATCTCCGTGTCATGTCACCCATGTACCTTGAAACCATTGGCTTAGATTTCACAGATCGACTCTTGATCTCCCCTCTGTGACCTCTTCATTATTAAGGCCTCCTTGTTTTCCCTTGGTGTCTCGGCTTCGATGTGTGCAACAAGGTTTTCTGATATCTTATGTCCATTTGCTTGAAAATCCCTGTGGATTGGCTATGTAATAGGAGAATTGCTTTTTGATGTTGTATGTTTGTTTACTTGTAAATCCCTATGGACTTACTATGTACTAGGATGGCAAGTTGCTATTTATAAATGTGCTCCCTAGACCTGAAACATGAAAGGCTTTTCCCCCTTCAGTGCCTCAAAAAAGGCACATGAAACAGTTCCTAGTCCAAGACTTCTTGTACCAGATACAAGTGTAAAAGCAAAATCAACACTAGAATAAAAGAAAACAAAAGAAGACCAAGTGAAATTGCAAAAATCAAGCAATGAAGTAAAAAAAGCAAGTCTAAACTTGCACGTCCCTCAAAGAAAAATAAAGGTCAAGGTCCAAAAGAAGAAAAGTACAAGAAATAAGTCCAAGAAAATTAAAGAAGACAAGTCCAAGAAGGAGCTAATAAGCAAATGTCAAAGAAAAGGGGGTCGAGTCTGATTGTCAAGGTTGAAAGGAGTATCATATTCTTACACATCATTCATTTGCGAGACACATTCCCCAATGTCCGCTTGATTAGTGAATGTCACATAGTTTCCCTTCTCTCCTTCATCTTGAGTAAATTAGTCTTCTTTGACCAATCCTTCACTTGATTAGCTTTGTTGACTTTGCCCATCCACTTCACCCAAAAGAAGAATGATCCTTGTAATACTATTGATGTTTGTTTAAATGGTGGGATGGATATAAAACAATACTTTCATGCTATATATTTATTTATGCAATATTTCCTATGTTTGAAGCTATGCGATGAGTCACGTGAGTCACTTGTGTAATGTAAGTATTGTAGCTTTAGTACATTATCAATATATAACATTTTCGATGTTATTTTGTCTTCGTAAAGGCATTAGATGTGTCCTTTCATTCATTGGACAACGTTGACCAACTTTGACTAAAGTTGACTTTTTTGACTTGGTCAACAGGACCAACCAACAGTATGTGGTCACCTTGCATCACCATTCATCATACTTCAGCCTTTGGAAGCCAATTGGACCTTTCCGAATGTGAAATTCAACTATTATGGACTAATACACTTTAATTTATGGAATTGCCTAAGTTTACAATTAAAAAAAACCCAAGTCCTACTTTAATAATTTGGAGCAAATTAAAATATATATTGCAGATTGGTTTTTGGCATGGTCTGGATTGGTATGGGACATTAGAGCAACATGTAATTCATCCAACAAAACTCTGAGTGATTTGGCCGAGATTTCATTACGATCCAATTAATTGGTATTAATTAATCAAATTTCCTAAGATTTGTTTTAAAAAATGCCTAAATCACAAAAGCATAGCAATGGAAAATCAAAAGTGTAAAGTAATGACTTGGGTCCTCATGAAAAGTGGTTCTAAAGACAAATTGATCATCTCCTAGCAAGAAACATCAAGTGTTGACTACATTCCAGCATGTTAGTCACCAAGGGGGCACACTTCTCTCTAAAGGGGGCGCACTTGGTAAAAAATCAGGCAATCTTTTGCATATAGCACTTCCAAATCAATAAAAAGGTTGCTATGGGGACCCACTCATGATTCCAACTCAACATTCCAGGAATTCATTTGTAATTTTTTCTATGTAAAATGGGCAAAATGAGGTAATTTGGCCCCCTCACTAAAGTTGTATTTTTCAACAAATTAAAAAATGTAATAAGTGGTGAATTATCTTAGCCATTGATTTGGCTCTTGTATCTTTTAATCTCAACCATTAATCCTTATGATTAGGGATCTTGCTTCTTTCTTATTCTATAAAAGAAAGAAGCTAGCTCATTGTAAAGGAATTTTGGAGATATTTTGCTACAACAATACAGAGATTTCTGCTCTTCATTTCCTCTTGGTGTGTTGCATATATGGATGTGGATTTTTATCTTTTAATCTCAACCATTAATCCTTATGATTAGGGATCTTGCTTCTTTCTTATTCTATAAAAGAAAGAAGCTAGCTCATTGTAAAGGAATTTTGGAGATATTTTGCTACAACAATACAGAGATTGCTGCTCTTCATTTTCTCTTGGTGTGTTGCATTTATGGATGTGGATTTTTACTTCTTCTCTCATGTTTACATTCTTGACTCCCTCATGTTTCACATGACGGTGCCCTTGTTATGGTTTTATACATGTTTGCAAGGCCGTCTCATTGATTGTACTTTTCTTTTTGTTATTGTTATCTTAGTTTTGATTCTAGCATTACATAGGTGCTGCGTTTGCACTCCCACATTCTATTCATACTGGTTGTACCCTTTAGTCCCATTGACCTACTTTTGTGGTCATTCGTCGGACATTAATAAAATTATCTTATCTTATCTCCCTCCTTGTCTTAGTATATGATGGTAAACAAAGCTTGAGGTAATATCATTTTAGTTTTACAGTGAATTTAATCTCTTGAATTGCCAAGTGCACCCCAAGGGGTTTGGTGAGGAATTCGCCCAAGGAACTTTTCTGCAAATTTTGCTTGGTTTCTCTGGGTTATTTTACTTGCTGTTCACACTTTTCTTTCATTCTTGTCTACTAATCTAATGAGCTGGGTTTTCTACTTAAGATTTTGATTGGCACCCATTAACATTTTTCTTGCATGTAGTAATGAAGGAGAAACGTTTTGGATAGGTGCCTCAGCTTAGTTACTTGGAGATTTTGCTAGCAGGGTCATCACCAAGCTAATCCATCATTTACAAATTTCATTGCTAGGGAGAGGGACGCGACTCCATAGCCCAGGTCAAGGCACCAGGACAATTTTTCTCTTCTTTTGTGTTGCTGGATTTTATTACCCTCCTCTGGTCAAAATCACACTTCGTGTTTTCTGCTTATTTTTATCACTAAATACTTGTAGTTAATTACTAGATTGAACTGAATTTACTCCTTAGACATTATAATTTCAGATATGAAACTTAATTTCATTAAGAGGAACCTAGGAAAGTAGGCATTGATCATCTCACACGTCAGATATTCAATCTGGAAATTAATCTCTAGTGTTTAGTGATTATTTTAAGCTTGTTGTGACTAATTTTCAGAACTTAAACACCTATAACAACAAGGTGTTATACAACTGAGATATGCCTTAAACATATACCAGCACCTCAACATACCCTCTACGCTCACATTTAGGCATTTAAGTGGTTAATCATTTAGAAATCTGAACTAAATTCAAGCTGGTAATTCACTAGTCTCAACCTGTAGTAATTTCAAGTGACCTAGGACATTCAATCACTTGAGATATAATCAACCATAGGTCACTTCCAATTAGCAGGGGATCAATTTACTTTCAAAACCCATCATCCCCTAGGGCATTCCTCACAGGGTACACATTTTCCCATTGTTAATTTGTTTCAATACCCCGTTCCCTTCACAAATTGGTCTTATTTGTCTCTGGGGAACACTAGCTTTGTTGGTAACTCCCTGGAGCACTTGACTGGGGACACCTCCCATGGTTAGTCCGAGTCTGCCTTTGGTGGATTCAGGAGACCTAAAGAGAGGGGATCTTGTCCGTGTGACACTTTGGGGCAGTGTCCTGAGGCTCCACCAGTCTGGCAGCCGATTAATCCTTGCAATCACAAGGTTTCTAGGTTGTGTGACAACAATCCATAGAATAGATCTAAGCGATTTTTATTTTATTGTGGAGGTTGTTGAGCTCAAATCCTATATATTTGAAGCTCCTCCACTTGTAATGGTTGTTGAAATTTGAAAGTGCTCATATTCTTGGGAATACTATTGTCCAATTTCTCTCCAGTGTGTTGATGAATGAATAAAAGTACTTTTCTTGCATGTGAGGTGATTTGGAAAATGCTGGATTGGTTGTAATGCTTGTGAATGAAAAGGTCTATGGTTCAAATCCAAGGTCTAACATCATCATTGAAGTAAATAGGTGTGAAAGTTAGTCTCTCCCTATCTTACTTGTTATTTATGAATGGAAATGATCTACGTTAAGCTATAACAAACCGTTTTTCTTGCTTGGTGAGATTTAATGATTAAATAGCCAATTTAATCTAGACTTGAAAGTAGATCTTAGGAATCTTTCTCTTTACAAATTTTTTGAATGTAATTTCCAGCCAAGTTGGAGTTTGAATGATACACCATTGATGGTCATTCTCATCTCTACATTTCATGTAATAAGCTCTCTTAGAATCCCTTTTGACTCCATTAACCCAATCTGGGATATCAGCACTGGTTGCCCCTTTTTCAACCACCAAAACCACTAAAAAAAATTATTCTCTATTTTATGCAATCTGAAGTCAGTAAAGTGAAAAATCAGTTTTCCAGAATTGTATTTGATGTCTTAAACTCTATTTTTCTATCATTAATAGGGCTGTAATTTTCTGCATAAATGATTATGGAAAGAACCAGTATAAAGCTTCAATTTCAGATTGCTGCCAAGGCCCCAAAATCTGTGTTATACACATCTAAAAAAGGAACTAGTAAACTGCTGTACAAATCTGCAATTTCCAGCTTGACATATGATCTCAGATTTGCCCTTTTAGCCATCAATTTTTGCTATTAAACTATCTTTTATTGGCTGAATTAAATGTGTAAATCTGGAACTTAATCTATCACAAGTGAACCTCAAGAACAGATTTACCCTAAGTCCTCATGAGATCTCCCATACATTTCATTTTGTGGACTTAGATTGCTATAGGGACAACCTTCTTTGAGTTAGATAGGACATCTAGAGAAAGGCAAGGCTATTGGATAGCAGTGGGTAGCTTGCCTATTTGTTGTCCTTGGGTTCTCGCATGTGTGGTTGGGACTTTTTCACTAAGTGAGAACTTGGGAGGTGTTACTGGATGAACTAGCAGGGCTAGTGTCCGATGAACAAATGTACGGAAAGCGTGACCACTGTCACCTTAGTCACCACTCCAACTACTTTGGAGTGTCGTAACCTCCAAGGGGAGAGAGCCCTTCAATGCTCTGCAAACACTTAAGATACTATGCTTTCTAGATAATCAATTTATAGACCAGTCCCTTCAATCAATCCGATTCTATGAATGAAGAAGACATACTAAGTGTGTGTAGATAGCAATTCAATGTATTAGTGCAAGTATTCAGCCCAATAATGTAAGTGGTTGTTGATAGAAATAATCAATAACACTTTAGCATTAGTATTAACCACTTGACGATATATCATTCAATAGTAATATTCATCAAATCAATTATTCTTTGATATAATGTAGCGTTACAGTCAATACAACAGCAGTACGATGACACTCTTAACAGCAGTGTTAATGTGATAGAAAATATGTATAACAAACGAGGTCTATGCTTTCAATAGTATACCATGTCACCTCCACAATGTGTATGCAACAAACAAGAGTTTTCAAGCACTGTATGTAATACAAATTCAGACTGTATAGTAGTCAGGAAAAGTGTGTTTCAGATCTTGTGCTTATGCCAAATAGAACAGCCAATCAATAGCAATATATCTTAAATATGAGTTTAACCTTGTGCAATAAACCACCTGTTTTAGCAATCGGATGACTGTCACAAAATAGACTTTTCAGACTGTATTAAATGTAATTTCAGACCTCTTTTTATCAGATAAGACAGTCCTTAAAACAGTTGCAAAATGTAATTAATATCTAACTCTTTGTGTGTTTATATGTAGGTGATATGGCCCCAAGGAGAAGACTGTCCAAGTGTTGACAGTCTGCAGTTGTTGCAGACCTATTTTGCAGCAGAGGGAAAGGCCTCTTTAAAGACTGTTTCAGCCTTGTAGAGGCCTCAAAAAGGGAGGACCGAGGCTTATATTCCAAGACTGAGGGCTAGGGCATTCAAAAGGGGCTAGGCTGAACCTTCCCTAGGCTAGCCGAGGGTTATAGGAGGAGAAGGATGGAAGGAGAAAGGAGGGGATGGAAGGAGAAGAGGGAGAAAGAAGAGGAAGGAGGAAAGGAAAGAGAGGAGGAGGAGGAGAAGGGAAAGAAAGGAGAAGGAACGAGAGGAGAGGGAGAAGAAAGGAGAGAAGATGAGGTAGGAAAAGAGGGGAGCGAAGTAGAAAAGATGGAGAGCGAAGGTCTAGGAAGGAGGAGGAGGGAAGGGCGAGGCTACGAAGGGTAGAGCGAACCCTAGAAGGAGAGGGAAAGGGAGGTAACTAGGGTAGGTTAGGACATAAATTGGGGTTAGAGTTCATAATTTAGGGTTTTTAATTATATACAAAAACATAGATAAAAAAACTAATTACAAAGAAAAGCATAAATTTAACCTAAAAAATAATATTTACAAGTTTACAAACTAGGGTTTTAGCCTTTTAGGTAGAAAAGATAGACAAACTTAGTGTTTTAATGGATGTTACCCCAAACCCTAGCCTTAGAGGAAGGTGATCAACCTTCCTCTTGGAGGTATTTCTCCTTGTCAACTAGATAAGGGCTTTTTGAAGCAACCTCTAGGGTTCGTTTCAAGAGCCTAAACTAGGGCAAAGTTGGAGATCCAAGGCTAAACTTTGTAAAAACCTCCTCCTGGGAGTGTTTTCACTATGTTAAGAGGATTGGAAATAGATAAAAGGCCCTATTCAAAGAGAATGCATCCCTACGGCTACCATCCAATCATTCAAGAAGCAAAATTTACCTACCATTAATCAAGCAAGACTAAAAATGGAGTAGAGTTCCTTGAGCATGAGTTATTCCAACCATTCTAGCATCCACAAAACTTTAGCAAAGCAAAGGAGCAACCAAATTCATCCACAAGAGCATTAAGAGTTTCCCTCCAAGAGGTGCACATCACTCCAAAAATGCTATCTTGGGTAGAAAAATAACATATTGAATTTTATCCCATAAGTTGTTATTTGAAAATGAAGTGAGGAGATGTTATTTATATGCTCTCACACTTACTTTCAAATTAAAACCAGGACGACATGCCTTTAAAATGTCAATTTAAAATTATAACATGTCAACTTAAAATTATAACATAAAATAATATAAAATAATCAAATATGTGGGTAACTTGGGGCATTTTCCCCAGAGTTTACCCAAAAGTGACTAAAATAGCTAAAAATGAGCAAACTACTCCAAACTGAAGGATGGAGTAGGCAGGGGGGGACATCATGCCCCATCTAACCTCAACGCCCCCCCCAAAACAAGCAGTACGACTTGGTGGAGATGATGGTGTCATCACTGGAACATGGCCAAGGAGAGAGGGCGCTAGGTTGAGAAGGGACCAAGAGGGTGCCTGAGGTGACCTGGAGGAGAGGCAAAAGCCTCATAGCTGAAAGAGATGTCACCGGAGTAAGGAAACAAGTGGGGGGTCATGTGACCCATTGACCCACCCCTAGGAGCCCCGGACACCAACCTTAGGGCTACAAGGCTACAAGCCCTATAATGAGGCAGTAAGCAATGCCACTAAGCCATAGTACTCCTAAGAGAAGGACCAAGGGTCCGACCATGATCGTCACTCAAAACATGCTGGATAACACCCGTCATGGTCCTGAAAAAAAATGACCCTCTCTCCCTGGGCACATATCTGAAGGTGCACTTGTACTGGTACCGCGTAACACTGGCTCCAACTACGGGATGAGTGCTCTTCTTGGGAGTGCTCAAGAATGTGTAAATCTTCTGGGTACTTGTAGACCTACACACACATCAAATATCCAAGGGAATCAAAAGCACCATGAGGCAGACACTTCCGTCCTGCCTTGATTAGTATAATGATATGTTAAAATCAACTGACTAACCTATGTGTTATCTCTAGGGTTGTGTTCTAGATTTACTTTAGAATTTTGATTTTACATAGTCACCTTTCCTAATTGCACCCTAGCTTGCCTTTGAAATTCTAATTTTGCTTTTTCAAATTTTACCTTAGTTCTTATGCATTTTATCATTTGTTCATTTATTAAATCAAAATAGGGCTCATTTCTATTTGATTTTCAAAGTGTTTTATTTCTTGATTGAAATAATGCAAATGTTATCACGATTAATGTTATTACATTTGGAACATTAGGAGTTTCATGTCATATATGATTTTCAAATGTATACTAGCAGCATGTGGAAAAATGTGAAAGGTAATAATGCTGCCAGTTTCGATTTTTGTAATGGAAACAAGTGGCAAAGTTTTGGTACAAATCTTTTAATTGATACAATTGTTTCATTAAGAGAAGAACAATAGCCCTGAGGTCATGTCATGCAATGAGGGTTAGTCACTCATCTCGAAGATGTACTTGCAGCAGTGCGACAACAAAGTATGGACATGGATTTTCTGTTTTCAAGCTAACCCTGTAGCGTTCATTCCTTTGTTGTGGCTTGTATTTTATGGAATTTGACAGGTATTCAAGGTAACAGGGTAAACAATCGGTCAGAAATTCATCACAGCATGACTAAAACTAAGAAGCTGAGTGGAATAATTTGCAGACTCGAGCCTGATAATCTCCAGTGGGCCGATCAGTGTCCCAAATCTACAGACATGATGAGAAAAGCGGGCTGGTTCCCCTTTTGTGAAAGAATGCAGGGTCACAATGTGCAAGTAACAAGGGCTTTTGTTAAAAATTGCAAGGATTCGGTGGTACAATTTGAAACCATAGAGATTGGGGTGAACGAAGAGACCATTTCAGAAGCCATTGGAGTACCATCACAGGGTGAGAAATGGTTCAAGCAATAGCCGTTTGAAGCTGATTACAGTAAATTCTTGCTGCCAGGGTTTGAAGAATTAAGTTGGAAAAAATGGCATTCATGTAAGTAAACTCAAGCTAGTGTGGAGAACTCCGTTGAACATGGTTCAGAGTTATATAACCTGCGAAGGTCGCTATGATAGGGTTCTCAGGTGTCATCTGCGATTTTTAATGCATTTCAATGGAGATTTAATGTTAGATTTGCCATTTTATTTGTGTAAAAGTATGCAAAAGATGATTGCTAGGGTTCAGAGTCATCAGGATCATGCATCTTGTTCTCTTTTCCATCAAGGATTGATCAAGTTACTGATAGTTTCTTAGCTAAATAAAAGGGGACAAACTTGGGACCATTTCCTCTTTTGGTCAGGATTTGCAGTTGAAAAACAGAAACAGCGTGAGGATAAGGGAAAAAGGAACAAGCTCAAAAGTTCAGGGCAGAAGATAAAAGAAGTAATGGAGTCAGCAGATGGACAGTCCAAGGAGTTCGAAAATGAACAGTCAACAAAGGAGTTTGATGTTGTAAATAACGAAGTTTCATAAATGTCTGTTACAAACACTCTTAAGATGGTTGTAGAGAGTGCAGGTTTGAAAGAGGTTTCAAAGACAGGACATGAAACCCTAATGGCAAAAAACATGGCAACTAATTTAAGGCCAAGGACCCGAGCAAGAAGTAAATTGGAATTGAATGTAAAGGTTATACCTGATCTAAAACTGAAAAGGAGTGAAGTGACTGTCATACAGGATTCTTCTGATGAGGAAGATGTGTGTGTTGCAGATCATGAGTATCTCAGAACAGAGTAGATTTTGATGGAAATTCAAAGAGACAAATCAGGGCAGATACCAGAAGAATTCTGTTGGGATAAACAGAACGTTGCTGAGTATGAAATTAGTGTAAATTCAAAAGTCTCAGAGACTTATGAAACCCCTGTACAAATGGAGAGAATAAAATCAATTTTGGAGTTAGATGAAGACAAAAGATCTTTACAAATTCTTAAAGAACAGAACCAAGGCCTCCAAAAGCAAATATCAAGAACTTGTTACAATTTCTAAGCAAATCTTGACAAAGAAAAGGGCAATACAACAACAATATGAAGAACTTCAAGTTCAATTTCAAGCTTTGGAAGCAGAACGATCTTCAACTGGTGGAAAGGATGCGAGAACTATTCTGAAGAAGCCAGGTGATCTTTTAGATAGGTTTGATTGATAAAATATTTTCTAGATACACATCTGTTGATTAGATTAGGATAATTAAATCATACAGCTGTCAGTTCTTTAGTTGACCTTGTTGTTTGAAGATATTCGAACTAGTTTGATGTAATCAAAACTGTCTATTTCTAGTTATTCTGGTCCATAAAAAGTGGATCGTAAAACTGTTTCAAGTTTGAAGAGTTTTGGATATAAGAAAGAGTAAGGAGTCATGTAAAGAGGTTGGATAGAGCTATGGAGATCAGACTGATAGCATGATGCTCAAGCATGTATTTTGTTTATCTTAATATGAAAAGACACTTTGAAATGATTATAATCGAATGAGCCCTTTTTTGTTTAATATATGAATTGATAAAGCTTGCATGTGTTTATGATTTGGTCTTTGTATAGTCTTATTCTTTATACCAGAACTCTTATAAATGACATGTATGTTTTGATTGATTTGAATTCATTCTTTTTATAAATTCATGCTCGTAGACCTTCGTATTACAGCATGTTACATCATATACTTGCTGCAGTCATACCTTATATTATATTATGATCTCCATCATATTTTTACCTGTTTATATACAATCATCCCTAAGCTATCCTTTATCTACTGTTAAGATTTCTCTAGGCTTGAACCTTAGTAGTCTAGGTCCAACTCTAGTGATAACACTATGCAAACATGAAAGAACGACAAATGCAATGCATGGGTAACATTATATGCCTAACTCAAATTAAACTAACCCTACCTATGCTGAACATGATAATCAAAATGGGTTAAGTGAAATCATACCACCAATGTAGCCAATTGAGTAAGCAATTCATTCCCGATCTTTTCCCTTTGTCATTAGAGACAATCCATGATAAAATCTCATTAATGACAAACCAAGTACATACCAAGGTCTTCCTCGGGATAGGAGATGAAGGCTGGGTGACTCCAGGGACTTGGAAGCTTTGATATTGTTGCGACGGAGAAGGATTGCTTTGACAAGCTTCATTTATCCACGCTTCTTCTAGGCTTATGTATGGACTATCCCCATCATACATCTGCATTGAGAAATTTTTTTGCCTGAAACTGGTCGGTAGATTTTGAACTTGGGAGGCCATTAGTAGAGGTGGACCTTGCAAATCTTGATATGTTAGTTGCAATCTATCCCTGCACCTGCTTAAACATTTCTTTGGATACACAAGCATATTGTTAATCTTTGATATAATCATATTAGTATTCCTAATAATCTTGAAAATTTTGAAATTGTCAGCCACATAATCTATGATTCTATACCTTCACATTTCAAGCGAAAAGATAAACAATAGAAATCCTGACAATGTGAAATGAATGTCATAACTGTTCGCATACCTGTATTGGTTTCATTGAAATGCATTGTTGGAAACTTATTGATACTGGATAGAAAAGGCTGAACAACTTCTTCAATACTGCTTGAGGAACATAGCTGGGAATGATAATCTAGGCTCATCATTGACTAAATAACCGCGAGAGAATCCTCTGTATAACATGCTTCACTATCCCCAATGTTGGATAAGGACGACTGAGTTGAATCCATGAAGATATCACCAGAGACATGGGGCCCCAAATTTTCAAACCATTTATCATAGTAAGACATCTGCATATGGAAATCATCTACAATGGCAAGAGAACCCACATCCTGGGGTACTTCATGATCAAATGTAAGAGCAAAAGGGTTAATCCAATCATTAGCATCACAAGGGAATGGATACTCATATCTTGTTCAATGGAGCTTTCACTGATTATACCTTTGATATCCCTATTCAAGGTAATCATGGCTTCCTCATCCCAAAGGGTGTAAAATTCTGGCTCAAGCTAATCCTTACTGACACTTGGTTTTTCTGTGAATGGCGTGAAAATTTTATTGACTTCTTCTTCAAAGTACTTGTCACTACATGATTCAGAAACAACACTGCTAGGGCTCAAACAATCATAAAGTGGCGGGCCTATAAACCTCCAATAAGCATCGTCCTCACGAATCCTGTCATTCTGCTTTAAGAGATTTGAAATGTCATAAGAAATTGTTGTGTGGTGGCAAGGAGAACTCACCCTTTCCTTCTGTTCATCAACTTCTTCAACTAGGACTTCTTGATCTTCATCTGTGGGATCATATTTGTCTTCATGAGGAACTCAATCTTCGGACATAAGGCTTATGATGTCATCCACAAGGTCCTAAACAATAGTTTCTTCGAGCAAACCATCTTGATCTCCCCCTTGAATTTCATCGGTGAGGTCTGTTCTCTGATATTCTAGTACCTTTCTGACATGGCCAATTGGAATAAGGACTTCTTACCCCTCCTCTTTTTTTGGAAGAGAGTCCAGGGCTTCAGTAACTTCTTCGTACATGCTGGGACCCAATTCATTGCAGACCAATTCAACTAATTGATAAAATTAAGAAATCCCCCTGGGAGGAAGATTCTTAAACCATTTCTCTTCTTGATGGTTCATCGTGAAGTCAAGAGATATTACCGATAATTTCATTCTAACGTCCTCATCCATGATATCCCATGTCTTAAGATACTCTATGAATGCAAGCACATGCTCTACAACCCAGTCTTGAGATGCCTTCCAGTTTTGGAACTGCTAGAAAGGCCTCTCTATCTACAACATTTGGATACCCTGGAATGTTCGAGAAATCCAGTGGGTCAAACCAAGGGTGGCACACTCACGCTTCATCAAAGGATGCCATATCTTCCTTCTAGTCCTCGTAGAGTACTTCTTTTATTTCTTCAGTGGGAGTTGCCAGGTGAGGCCTGCCAAGTTAGACTTAAACAATCTCACCAAAGTACTAAACAAGAACATACCTGAGATGATGAGCTAAGAGTAATTGCCAATGGAGTTGCCAGATAAGACCTGCGGGGTTAGTCCTTTATCGATATTTTCAAAAGGAAGATAGACTCACCTGTGAGTTCTTACCAAGTGTCATTTTTCCAAGGGTGTAAATGACTTCGGATAAACCACTTCAATCTTTGAAATGTCCCAGGAAATGACACCAAAAATGTTACTGGATGAACTAGCAGAGCTAGTGTCCGATAAACAAATGTACGGAGAGCGTGACCACTGTCACCTTAGTCACCACTCCAACTACTTTGGAGTGTCGTAACCCTCAAGGGGAGAGCCCTTCAATGCTCTGCAAACACTTAAGATACTATGCCTTCTAGATAATCAAGTTATAGAACAGTGCCTTCAATCAATGCGATTCTATGAATGAAGAAGACATACTACTTGAGAAAGTGTTTGTAGATAGCAATTCAATGTATTAGTGCAAGTATTCAGCCCAATAACATAAGTGGTTGTCGATAGAAATAATCAATAACACTTTTAGCATTAGTATTAACCACTTGACGATATATCATTCAATAGTAATATTCATCGAATCAATTATTCTTTGATATAATGTAATGTTACAGTCAATACAACAACAGTACGATGACAGTCTTAGCATCAGTGTGAATGTGATAGGAAAGAAGTATAACAAACGAGGTCTATGCTTTCAATAGTATACCATGTCACCTCCACAATGTGTATGCTACAAACAAGAGTTTTCAAGCACTGTATGTAATACAAATTTAGACTGTATAGCAGTCAGGAAAAGTCTGTTTCAGACCTTGTGCTTATGCCAAATAGAACAGCCAATCAATAGCAATAGATCTTAAATATGAGTTTAACCTTGTGCAATAAACCACAATACCATGACCAGTTTTAGCAATCGGATAACTGTCACAAAATAGACTTTTCATACTGTATTAATTCCTGCTATAATTGCACCAGTCCTTACACTTCTTGTTTAAGAGTGATTCATTGATTACATACTGCTGTCATAATACTCTTGTTATTGGTGAACTATCGTTTGATGTGCTAGAGTATTTTTGAATGCCTTTGATATTTGTAGCACTAATCTTAACACATACGGTGCTATTAGACCTTATTGGGGGATCTATGATTATGTTTTTAATGCTTATTACCTATTGCCATTGATCTTTTATGTACTAGAAAACTCTTGAATGCTTCACTTGAAATACTACATTGCTCTGTACAAGCACTAATCAACTTAGTATGTCTTCTTCATACGTAGAATCATATTGATTGAAGACACTGGTTTCTAATTTGGTCTTCTAGAAGACATAGCATCTTTTTGCCCTTATTGTTTGCAGAGCATCAAAGGGCTCTCCCCTTGGAGGTTATGACACTTCAAAGCAGTTGGAAGTGTGACTAAGGTGACAGTGGTCACTCTTCTAGACAATTGTCTATCGGACACTAGCCTTGCTAGTTTGTCCGGTAACAGGTGGTAATAAAGTATAAACATATTTAAAATCCATTTCCACAAACAATTAGCACGAATGAGCATCATAAGGGCTCTAAAATTTGGGTTTTTATGATGTTTGTGGAAGGAAAGTAAAAAGGAAATGGTGAGTGAGTCTGGAAATAATTTGCACAGGACAAAAAAGGTCAATATACTGTAAATGTATATCATGTGATATATGTTAACAACAGTCTGTACGATACCTCCAACTTAAGACAATGCTTAAACTATTGAGGATGCAACCATTGATGACCATTTGTGGTCAATGGGGACAAGAATGGGCATATAGTAGTACATCAATGTAGTGTGGTTAATCCTAACCATATACAACTCTATTTGTTCATGCATATGTGTGTGTGTGTGTGTGTGTGTTTGAGAGAGAGGTGTTACCCCCTATTTTGACATGGGTATTCACACGTGATTTTTGTCACACATTCAATGGGGGTTACAGGTTGATGGAGATTTGGATGGCCCAGTATTGATGCTTTCCTTTGTGATGATGCCTTGAGTTCTTGATGCTAGAGCTTTGCTTCATTTTGTGATATGGTTGATGGATGCTAGTTGCTATGGGTTGTCTATATCTTTTGATGTTAGAATTTGATGTTGTATCTCACTCATAGATCACTTGTTTGTGGCACATTGATTATTTCCTCGAGGAGCACCCTAGTACTTTGGGTTTGGTTTGGCATCTAGATGATATGTACTATGATATTCCATGGAGTGTGTTCTATTTGGCATGGTTCCCCTTAGAGAGATTTTGTTCTTGAACACTTGATTGGCTTATATGGATGATATGATGACGTGTGGAGGCATCTCTTGCCTAGCGCTTTTGCTCATATGATGTGTTCCATGTTTGAGGATGCTTGGTGGTTGGTTTTCCATAGAGTGCCCTTCTCTTAGCACATGTTTGGTGACATATGGCATTCATTTGTTGGAGTGCCCTTGTTTCTCATTACTTGGATGTCATTTTGGTTCTATTGGGCATCATTATTGGTTGAACACCCTCCTTATTTCTCTCTCTTGGCACATGTGGAGGCATGCTATGGGCTTGTAGAAGGGGTCATTTCCTTCCTCATGGAGTTGTTATCTAATTGTGGACACCTTGCTCTTGGATTAGATGCTTTATTTGTTGATTGATGGTCTCCTTGGTTCATGGATCTGACCCTTGTTGGTTGATATGTGCACATCACTACACATGTGTTGAGGTTTGACCCTTGGGATCTTCAGCCCTTTTGGAGGGGCATGCTAGCTTGGAAGGCAGTTATCTTTTGACAAAGTGCCCAAAATTTTGCTAGCTTAGCGCCATTAGATACAGAGTGGTTGTGGAATTTTTGAAAAGTGGTTATAATAGAAAATTCGATAAATATTGAGGAAGTTGGCAAACCCATAATTGGCATTTAAAGAGTTGTAGTGCATTTTGGTTGCACGTGCCTTTTGGAGCCTTTTCATGGAGAGCGTTCACCTTGGAAGTCTCCCACACATAATTTTGTGCCATATTTGCAGGAGCGTTCCACATTTGGGTCCTTTTTCCTTGGAGCGTCCACCTTGGAGATCATTCTAGCACGCTCATGCATGCCTTATGATGGGAGCGTTCCATTGTATAGGTGCCGTGATCCTTTATTTGGAGTTAGTGATCACTTTGGTGATGTTCTATGGATGATTTGAGGAGGACGTTTCATATTGGAGTAGATCTAGGGGGCTAAACCCTAAATCTAGGGTTTATTCATGCTTTGTGGACCTTTCTCTTGGAACACTACTTTGGGAGAGCCTTTGGAGGTTATACATTGGACTTTAACTCGGTATTTGTTCTTCATTTGAAGGAGGCACCCTCCTTGGTCTTTTCCGTGGTTGGATATTGCACATGTGGCTTTGACCACCATATTTCATGGATTTTGTTAGAGTAGTTGGAGTATTTTGGTTTGTTTACTCCATTCTAGGCTAGATCTAGGGTTTTATTATTATTTTATTGTAGAAGGAAGAGGAGCTAAAAGCTATATAAGGCTTTTCTCTCTCCTTCATTTGTCATGGTTAGATTTTTAGAGTTCTCTCTCTTTTGGAGCCTAATAGACATATATTTCTTTGGTTCGAATTGAAGTATGAGTTTTTTCTTCTCCTATCAAGTGTAAAGCTTAATGTTCCTATTCCTTTCATTGTTGTTAATGATCTATAGAATTGCTAGACTTGTTTAATTAGGACCGAATTAAAAGGGTAACTTGCCTCATTGGAATGGTTTTTGTGAGAGAAGTAATTTCTCCAATTCTCTTTGATAATTTATGTTTTGAATATATTGGATTGCTTCTTTCATCATTTAGAGTTGTTGCTACATCTACAACATTTATGGGAGATTCTTATTGTAGATTTTCCTTCTCACATGGCGACTTCATGAAGGGACGAAACCTTTTTTCCTGTGTAGGTTTTTGAATACTTGTTATTTGTGGGGTGAATCAAGCAACATTGTGAAGGATTTTAAAGATTCACTTTGGTGACTCCTCATATTGTTATTGGTATGAGGTATGATTGTTTGCATTTTCAGATTTGGTAGCTTTTATTTGAAGAGTTGAAAGTGAAGAAATATGGCATTGCCTCCAAGGTTGGCCTATGGGTTCAATCCATTTGATTTCTCAAACATCCCAGGGTTTCCTAACGAGCTAACAAAGTAATTTTCGGATTCTAGTAGAATTTTTCATGGGCATGATGATTCAACCATGGTGCACATTTCATGTTTGATGCTATCCACTTTTGATTTTGGTGTTATTCATGAAGATGTGTTGATGAGGTTGTTTCGACTTAGTTTTAAAGGGAATGCAAGGGATTGGTTTCAACATCTTGATAGACAAGATAAGATAATTTCATTAATGTCCAACTAATGACCACAGAAGTAAGTCAATGGGATTGCCGAGTACAATGATGCCATTAGAAAGGAGTACCAAATGATCTCCTTTAAAAGGAAAAAGGCAAACAACAAAAGGTAGTAAAGTAAAGTAGAGTAGAATACAGTATGAAGTTTGTCGCAGTATGAGAAACATGAAAAACCCTCGACCTCGAGCACAAGAGGTCGTGCAGGGGTGGGGATGCACAAGAGTAAATGATCCAGGAGTAGGAAAACCCAAAAGTAATGAAGTAGGTCTATCTTGAAATAAACCCATCTCTCCTAATGTCCAAGGATGAATGAAGGAAACTCGAAATAGTATGTTGTCTAGAGGAAGAACTAGTGGGAGGTTTGGACCACCCATTGCGCTGTTGTCTAGAGGAGGTTAGCCTGTCGTTGATGCCTAGGAGGTTTCGTTTGCCTCATGGGTAGGGATTTGGTCGTGTCATGCCATTTAGATCACGGGGGATGGGGGAAGGTCATACAGATCCGCATTGATCTAGAGGCTAAGATTGTGTTGCTATCGGACTGCCTCTTAGTGCCCCTTCCTGAGGGTAGCATTGTGAAAAAGGAAGTGATCCATTGGGTAGATTCTGGTCAAGCAGAAGGCTGAAGGATATGGGCTCGGAGTTGGAAAGCTTCCTGCATGTATAATGCCAAGCATCTTTGGTTGAGACATTTGAAGAAGCGAGTGAGGGTTTGAGTCCCTTTGAAAAGGAAGTGGAGCCTCCCTCTAATCTTATCATAGATGGGGCGGTAGAAGATGATGAAGTCCCCCGCTGTCTCGACCTCCTGAATATGACAGTTGGCAGATCCTATCAGAACGATCAATTTGGTGGTTCGTCTTAAGTCTATGAGAACCCACTCTGAATTGGTCGAGGGGAATGCGAAGAGCATGTAACCAATGGTGGAGGGTATATTGTGGTCGAACAATGACTCCATTTCTCATCTCCAAGAAGTGCATAGGCAAAAGGCTATCTTAGGGTGTAACCCTCCTTGAGGGTTATCGTAAGTGATTTGGATAAACTACTTGTAAATCTCATCTCTGATGGTCTTGTTTATCCCTTGTCTAATAGGTAGGAGGTGGTCAAGTGCATTCAAAGAATATCTAAAATGAGGGAGTCGGTCCATCTAAATGCTCATGGACTCAAAGAGATCTGAGACCCTCGCAAACCAACCTCGAGCATAAGTTGAAGGGCTAGATAAGGCAATAGGATTTGAAGAACAATAGGCCAAGGTAGAGGAGAAAAATCATCTTTTGCAGGTTTGATCGAGACATTTTGCAAGCAATGGAGCCCTAATCATCGTGAGGAATGGGTGCCCTATGCTGAATATATCAAGGGAATGCTTGAGGACCTTGTTGTTGAAGAGGAGACACCCCATGTTTCCATTGAAGAAGAAGACTAAATTGATGAAGAGTATGTTGAAGAGCATTGAAACATCCTTTTCTTCTCCTCATGTAGATGAGAATTTGGTAAGCTTTGATTATTCTTAAAAATCTAAAGTTGGTGGTTTATCTTGTTGTGATTTTGAGGAGGAAAATTTTGAGGACGAGCCCTTGTTTGATGATGAGAAAGCTAGTGCATGTATCTCTCCATTTCATGAAGATCTAGATGTTATATTTTAGATTGTTGATTATAGTAGGGACATGGAATCTATGGAAACTTTGGGAATTCCATCTATGACACTTGTAGTGATGCATCTAATGAGAAAATTGCAGATTTTGAGTCTTTGGAATAGCCAAACATAGAAGAGGATTTGTAACCATATGCCTTCATTTGTAATGCTGATTTTGGGCATCATGTTGAGCACATTTTTGCAGGTTTGTTTTAGCTGTCTCCTTTACATTTTAGGGCTGATTTGTGAGAATTTTTTCAGGATGATTTCCAGCCATGCTTGAGGGGCTTTGATGCAGGTTTTTCCAACCATTTGAAGCAGATTTATGGGCTTAAAAATGCAGAAATTTTCCATCCATCTCTTGTCTCTTGTATTGATCATATCATGCCTAATTTTGCAGCTGAAAAATATGACTGGTTGGAAATTGTATGGTACAACAGGGTTTTTATGCCAAAAATTTCTAGCCACATTTCTCTTTCATTTCTTCTCATTTTGGGCATGTACTTTCAGCTGGAAAGTGTTCTATTAGTGCATAAATTTGTTTGGGGCAGCAAGCTTTTCATATGGAAGGTTGATTGCAGAAATTTCCAGCGAGCTAAGTGGTGTTTTCAAGCCTTAAGTTTGGGGCTGAAAATTATCTTGCATTCCACATTTATCTAATGTGGAAAAATATCTTGAAGATTCTTGCAGATTTGAAGACCCCCCAAGCCCTTGTTGCTTAAGGTGAAGAGTAATGATGATTGTGGATTGCTCTATGATGGTCATGCTTACACTAGTCCTATCCAAACTTGGATAGAGGAGTCTTGTGATGGTGCATGCCCTCCTTGGCATGATTTTGATGTTCTTGGCCTCCTCATAGGCACATTTAATATTGCAGCCTATACTACATGGATATTCCAACTTGTATCTGCAGTCCTAGGGAAGAAAATTCTACGGTCAAGATTTGAGGGACCTTCTAGAAAGAAGGTGAAATTTATGAATTGCATTGAAGTGTCATCCAGAGTTACTCTGAAAGTGTTTACACCATGTTTGGGGGTGCTTCAAGAGTTGTGGGGTGCATGATGTATGGTTAGTACTTAATTGATTCATGATGGACATGCACACTAAAGGTGCTTACTCATTGATTGCTAGACCTCATATGGATGCTTGATTGACATTATTCCTTGGAGCGTTGGAGATTTTGAGATAGCTTGGTGACAATCTACATGCTGGCCACATGGAGAGGCTACTTGCTTGAAGAACACCCTACATTGGAGGAGTGTTTGGCATTCGAGAGGAGAGCGTTGGGTTGCTTGGATGCTTGCATGGAGTCTTGGAGTTGACTTGGGGGTGCGTGGGTTGCGAAAGTGATCATGTAGGTGGAGTGGACGTGAAGGGGCACAGAGCCTAGGAGAGGTGTTGGAGCATTGGAGTTTTTGGAGGATTGATGGACTTGGATGATGAGTGTCTCTCTCTTGGAGCCTTGCTTGTGGATCGTCATCACCTTGTAGCTTGACATGTGTCACTTGTAGGAGGAGCACTTCACATGTGTGGACCTATTCACATCTCGTAGGTTGCATATAATGGACTAGGTCCACTTGACTTGTAGACCTCCCTTCAGTTCTCATATAAATAGTGCAAGGAGAGAGTCATTCTTATCATTCGTGCATGGAGAGCTTACATCTCATATATCTTGGGTTTAAGATGTACGAGGAGCACTAGTCTCTCTCTCTCTTCATTCTTCATTTTATCTCTCTTATCTTGAGGCACTAGGGTTTCTTTAGCATTCTTGGAGTCTAGGTTTAGGGTTTCATCCCTCAAGATACATTGGAGTTAGGGTTTGTGGATAAAACCCTAAGTTGTACTTGTTGAGGAGGAAGAGAAGAGAAGACACCTTGCATGAGGCCAAGGACTTGCTAGTGTTGACTCTAGCTTGTTGGAGTATCTTTGGTGGAGCTAGTGTTTTTAATGTTTTTCCCTAGCTAGGGATTTGGAGAGCTTGGAGGGTTGTAACATTTTTTTTGAAACTGAGAGCATGTGATTGAACTTCATCTCTTATATATATGTATACATATGAAGTTTTCAGCTGTCCAAGGTAGTCTTATTGTAGATATGATTTTCAGCTATTATTGTCCTCATGTAATTTCCAACACTTATATGTCTTGCTGATTTGACATAAGTTGACGTTGACATTGTTGATTGTTACACGTTTCACATTGATATTGAAGACAATAGGACAGAATTTGCTGCTGACATAAAGTAATTTTCAGATCTGGTTTATGCATGATAAGTTTGCCTTAGAGGGCTGAAACTTGTGCCATAAGTTTGGCATCTTTTCTCTTGAATTTCCTAGTGGATTGGGGTTGTTAAGAAGTGAAATATTGTCTGGTGTTACTACTGTTTTATTATATTTCAGATCAGCCCTAAGGCTAGAAATTCACAAGGGCTAGATCTAGGAAACCTCTAGGAAAGAGGTGAAATTTCTGAAGTCGCATTAATTGCCATAGAACTGAAAATTTCTACAATGCCAACAAGTTCTAGTCCTCGGGGTAAACTTTTCCAAGCATAAATGAGATTTGAAATTACTTTAATCACTGCAGATTTACAGCAGTAAATCCACACTATTACCTTAAAGATATATGTTAAATCACTCAATGCTTTCAGCCATATTTTATGTCTAATCAGCATGAACAAGTTCTGAAATTACCCAACCAAATAGAGTCTAGACAATGCAAGCTAAAAATCAAATCTGGAATTACACAATTTTGGACAGCAGAAAATTGTACATACTCAGCTTATCACAAACTGGTACAATTTTCTTCAAGCTCTCCAAAACCCTAGCTAGGTAAACCAGGAAAACCTTGTTAGATTTTATGGTATCTCGGGATTTCCTCCATGATTCAGATACCTTGCATGGAGGTACATCAACAGTATAGGCATCAGTATGGAGTAGAGGGTGAGATACACTCTACTCAGTGGCATGAGTCCATTGGTGACTGCATGCGGACCTTTTGGGGTGTTTTGCCTCTTGCATGCATGAGATTTGCATGGCCAGTTAGTAATTAAAAAATGCATGCAAAAGTGACTTTTTGCATGCACAGATATTAAGTTTTTGGTAAACCTAATTGATCGGTGAGATTATATATAGAGGCAGGAGGTCCCTGGATGAGGTTGCTCAGTTGACTTATCAGAGAGTGATTTGTCAGGAGTGAGGAGGGCGCATTAGTGCATGCAAGGCGACTTTCTAAGAGAGAGAGGAGCTCATGCAGGAGGGAGAGTGGTGTGATCTGAGCTGGATCAGACACCACTTGTCTAGAGGCACTTGGCGCCCATATCTGTGGACTGAGATAGTTCACTTGAGTGGATTCTGCAGATATTGTGGAGGACGACTTCCAGGAGAGGGAGAGGGGCACATTACCAAAGGAGAGAAGAGCTCATTCAGAGTCTGATCTGCCGATTGAGTGTCTGAGACTTTCAGGGTAGCCTTGCCTCAGTGTTTGAGGAAGGTCTGTGAGGATCAGAGCTCAGATCTGCTGAGATCTGATATTGTACGAGCATTTGACATCCAGAGGGAGGGCACACTTTTCCATGCAGAGGAAGGGCGCATTCATCAGTTGAGCAGTTGGCTTTCTTTCGTAGCAGAGCATAGCAGTGAGAGAGGTAGTACAGTCAGAGCTACTTGCAGACAGACTCAGATCTAGATTGACATCTAGGGCACATTTCCTCAGTGCATGTATCAACTGATGCATACAGATCTAGGGTATTGACCTGTCAGGATTGAGTGTTACATCTGAGGTAACATTGTATGTATTTGCTTATTTCATATATTGCTCTAGGCTCGAGATAGAAGAAAGCCCCACAGGATTGCTGGTTTTCCTTGTTTGGGGTTTCCGGGGTATATTCAGTGTTATATGTGTGATTGATTAAGCATTTCAGTATTTAAGTTGTAAAGAGATCTATAGTTGTTGATTCTTAAGTCATAAGAGTATTATTGATTTATAGAGACTCAAACTGCTTGAGATCTCAGAGCTATCCAGAGGGAGTAGTGATCTCTGGATTAAAATTTACAAACCTTAGCCACCACCAAAAATCCAGAACAAGCAAACATCAACACCAACAAATCCTCCTTTGCTTCAACATCAAGCTTGTATCACACAAGCTCTCTACACTAGCACGATTGTCTTCCTTGGGGTTTGCAAATCCTAGCCATGTTGTATCACAAAGTACATGGCAAGACGACTCTAGTGCTACCCTCCAAATCTACATGTCCATCCTTGGGTTTGAGTCCTAAGATCCTAGTTCTTCACTCTTGCATCAACACAAGCGCCAAGACCTCCATGGAACATCAAGAATACAAGAACCGAGTCTTCTACCAAGCAAGGCATCGCACCAAGCTCATCTCTCCTTGATCTTGCCATAGCCTTACATCCCAAAAGAACATGGCTACAAAACCATGTAAGGCGTTAGCTCCAGTCTCCATGTTTTCTATTAGGGAAGAAACCCTAGTGCTACAACAAGAACCACAAGAATCATCATCACCTCCAATGTCATGTTCTTTTTCTCTAGGGTTTATATTCATAGCTCAAACCCTAGTCATTACAAGAGAAAACTCTAGCATCACACAAGTGCAATCTCTCCAAGAACATCCAGGATGTCTCTCTTTCTTTATCTTCTACTAGGGTTTCTTCATGATCTCTAACATTTAGCTCCTATGGTTTCCTCGTGAACCCTAATGTATCTAAGACAACCACAAATAAGAGTACAATAATGATAATAAATACAAGAGCTCTCTACTCCCTTATATATACAAGTACATGAGGAAGGCTAACACAAAATAAGGACATGTGTCCATACAAGTAAACAACAAAGCAATGCTACATGGAGCGCTCTACAATACAAGGATGTACGTGTTTCAAACTAGTGCTATCCAACTCCCAAAATGAAACGCTCTCCAAGCATGATCCTCCTTGGGATCAACGACCCCCCTTCAAGATGGTGCACTCTCCAACAAGTTGCTACTCCAAAGCTCCCTCTTCCATTGTGGTTTGCTATCTAAGCGTCCTCATGCAAGGCACTCCTCTAATTGTGTGCCACATGTTCCCTCATGTGCCCAATATCACCCTTATGTATGCGAGCATGGTCACAAAGCTTTAACACTCCTCCTTAATATGTGTCTTGGTCCATCACCAACCTACATGAAGTATGCTCCTCAACCCAAACATCCTCAAGTCAAGTGTCCAACCTCCAAGGTATACATCACATGGTCCCAAGCTTAAAGGGATTATTTCCCTCCTTGAAGTAACCAGTGCACCTCCTCCTAGGTATATACCTCCCTTGATCTAGTAATTGACTCCCCCATTGTGTGCACCCATTGGATTATTCATCATGTCGATTAAGGTAACAACCTTCTAGGTAAGGGTGCCATGCCAACACTTTAATCAAGGTCAAGCATCCATCCAAACTAAGACATCCAAATGTCCATAAAGCATTGCTAAGGAGCTAGGAGACAGTGCTCTATTCGTAAGGTGAAAACACTTTTGGAGAAACCCTGAAAGCTAACATTACCACTTTACGAGAAAAGTGTTTTCTGTAACACCCATCAACTTCTTTTGAATCTGCAACTTGTAACTTCAATGACTCCACAAAGATGAAAGAATACTCCATCATGATAAAACATCATACCTACTCGACAGGAGTCACCCCAAAGTACAAGTCCACACACCTTAGCATCCAATAAATCAATGCTTACAAAGTTGGGTTTCTCTCCGAGCAATTTGCAACTCAACCTTTGAATAGGGAACATGCAAGAAGGATACAACAAGGCAACTTAGTTTATACCACCAAACCAGGCTAACTCCCTCTTTCGCTCTATGAGGGGCTCCAAAAGAACAATGACCATCTATGAAATTGAGGGAACATGACCCTAGACCACTGCTTTCTACCGAACTCTGAAATCACTATGGAACAAGGAAGACATCAACAATATGTCAGAACCCCACCATCCTAAAGTCATCATCGTGGGCCAAAATCTTCTGGCACCACATCAAGAGTTGTTCAAGACATCCTACAAAGATAATCACATCTCAAGACAAGTGGATCAAATCTATTAAAGCATAAGCTAAAAAATTGCATCCATCTCAACTTGTCGATCTTGAAATACCAAGCTCATGGGAAAGTTATCAACAACCCATAAACGGTTGTCATCAAACTGTGAGCATGAAATTCCCTCTCATGCACCCCAAAACCTCTAGTAATTGAAGCAACAATCCCGAAAAAGCCACCTCTCTCTAATTGAAAGAATCTTGAAGCAAGAGTATTATCATGGTCAACTTCCCCTACCTAAGAGAATCCAAGAACCTTGCCACTAGTACCTGTTATCACATCTATGTTAGCTGGAGCTACCATACTGCAGACTGTGTGGCCGAGGACCACATAGTACTTTTTTTTTTCAGATCAAAGATCCGATGCCTTCAGAGGAGGCACACAGTTTTGTTCAGATTGCCTCGAGCAGATGTATCAGAGGGGACAGATGGTTGTACAGTGGTCCAGACATGTTACTTAGCATTTACCGCAGGGTCGCCCTTCCTTGCCAGGCTTTGATATGAGCCCATTGAGACAATTGCCTAGTCTTGCTTTGATTGAGACTATCACAGAGTATTGCTGGTTTACTATTTATGCCCGGATTCAGCAGAGATCCAGTTCAGAGACGGCCTCAGCAGTAGGTATATGGTGCAGCAGGTATTGCATTTGATGTTTATTGCTCATGATTGTTGCTTAGACTTGTTTATACATGATAGTACACTACCTTTGCATATGATGATTGATTTGGTGATCTAGCTATTGTTATGATATATGATTGGGCCCTTGGTGATGTCAGTCCACCCCTTCCTAGTAGGCCCCTGTATATGCACATTGGGTCACAACCCTACTCTTGGTATAGACTTGGTCACTTAGTCCCCCTTAGGCAGCTAACTTTGGATCCACCTTCACCTTCTCCATCCATCTGACTCATCCATGATAGTCTTTCCCGACTTGGATTCCGATTTGTGACCTTGAGGATCCCTTTCCCCACTGATCTTTGAGTATGCCATGATTCCCTGTCTATTGTGCCTCGGCTCTTTAGTGTGTGAGATGCACTCTCAAACCTGGGATTTGCTCCTGTCGGTTGCCCCCGATGTTGCAATGCAATTAGGATTGTGTAGCCTCATCGGGTGTTCCCCATTGGTCATCGAAGCATGTATTGCTCACCCCCATTACTTTGCAGTATGAGCACCATGATTATATCTGTTGAGATATGTATGTAGCCCAAAAGGGCCTTGATGTAAATTGAAGAAATGTAAAGCAAGCCAAAAAGGCTTTTTGTAAATGTAAAATCTAGCCAAAAAAGGGCTAATTATGAAATTCATTGTAAAATCCATGCAATGTGTTTGTAAACACACATGGACACAGGTTAGCCGTACATGTCAGCATTTGTAGTGGTTATTTCCTCACCTAGTCCTGCAGGGCAAGGAGGTGAGAGGGAGAAAGGGACAAGCTCAAGATTGTTCCCTAGAGTCTCAAGTTATGGTTTGCCGGACACCTAGTTTGGCGGCTCTAGAAAAGAACCTCACAGAGTCTTCGGGCACGGATGTGAGTTGTGAGATACTTGTTAGATGACCAGTGGCGGTTTCCCTGCACTATACCCATTTGTGAGGCATCGCCCTTCCCCATGTTTTGTCATGGTATGCTTATCTCAGTGGACCCCACTTTCCCGAGTTATCCGAAAGGTCACATGATCTTTATCCTTGTCATCCCTCATCCTTCACCGTGTATTCCACATCACCCAAAGTCACCTAAGTGGTCAAGTCTATAGGTTGTGCATAGCAGTTGAGTCTTTTGGATGTGGTGGGCCCACCTCACCTGGGGCCTTGTATTTTTTCGAGATTTAATGCAGTTTTCGATCACCATATTATTGTCATATTGTTTAGTAATGTACTAACTTGTATAAGGAAGCCTTTCACTTCATGATTGCATACAGGTATTCAGCTAGCACCATTGTTGACTAGATTTGACTTGGTCAAACTAGGTTGACGAGGCCAAAAATGGGCCCGAAAAAAATGTTGCAACTAGAATTTTGATTTTGGTCAATTATTATCTACAGGGGACCCATATGAGCTTCCGAGTGACAAAATGCAAAAAGATCGAGGTGTTTGGGAGATTTTTAATTATTATTGGTCATTAATGACCTATTTTAATTAAAAATCATGGATTTTGGGCAAATTATGTCTAAGTGATGGATCGGTGTCGTTCGAGTGGTCATTCCTACTATTTTTGGGGTCCACGATCACATTGCAGCAGACGGTTCGGCAATCCGGGCACTGTAAGTGGGTCAAAAGCCCAATTTACTCCTTCAGCAATACAAACCAGCAATAAAATACATGGAAAATAAAAAAAATTGATAAAGGCAACTATAGCAAAGGGAAAAAATTAATGGCTGGCTAATTCAAGGGTGATTTCTAAGGTAATGTTGGTATGTTTGGACATGGTATTATGTATTGTGGGGCCCTCTCTTGCCCAACTCACCTAGGTGGACGAATTGCCCATGGGGGGCGTTTTTCTCCACTTGGGGAAATTCAATTTTCATGTTGTATTGGTGTGGGACCTTGGTTGTTGATGTTAGGGGGATAAAACACCCTATAGACACCCCCTAACACTTGTATTTGATGTTTGTATGGGCCCTACAAGGGACCCCTCCTCCACTAGTGCGCTATCCTTGGGCAATTCGCACCCCCACTTGGTCTCTATCTCCACCATTTGATTTGCTTGATGGGGGATTGATCCTAGCCCTCCATTTTGGGGGGAAATAGTTTTGAGAGTGACCTTTCTCTATAAGAGAAGGCACTCACTCCATTGTTGAGTCTCTTGGCATTTTTGTAAACTTGTGACTTGTGAATAGAGAAGCATTTCTTTCGATCTTCTTGTGTACGTGGTGATTAAGTGTTTAGATGATGACTCTTAGTTTATTGCTGATGCATTGTTGAGTGTTTGTGCGCTATTCCCATCCATTTCCTTGGCCAAACGAACTGCAAGTGAACTGACCACTTGAAGGGGGACGCAGCCATTGAGCCCGACAGCTCCACGTTGTTCTTTCTCTTCTGGATTTCAACAAAAGGGAGTAAAACTTACTTTGTTATCTTATTTCCTTTCATCATTTGTCGTTTATTTGCTGATTTCTCCTTGTTATTTGCCATAGTTTCTGACTTAGCTCTCTCTCTGGCAGGTATAGGGGCGCACTTGATCAACTGGCTGCTCCAAACGTTGAAGGAAAACGCTCAGCTGCTTGATACTTGGACTTCAGAATTTGTGTTCATCGTCAAGCTCTTCTTCTCCATTGTTTCAGGTAGGCAATCTCCGCTTGTTTCTCTAGTTTCCATTTCCATTGTGAATGCTAGGCTGCAAACTACTTAATAAACCCTAAAAATTTAAAATCTTTAAAATCCACCGTTAGAATTTGTTTTTATTGCAAACCCACTAATGAAACACTATTAAAAGCCCAAACCTCAATTTTCATCCTTTTCCGACTCCATCTACCCATAGTTTTAGCACTGGTCTACTTAGCAAATACGCTCACCTGGGGCGTTTTTGTCTTCTGCTTGCTTGGGTCAGTTAGGGGTTCTGGGTAGTCTTGATTTTGGTCCTAATCATCTTTTCATCAATAGATATCAAGCTATTCATTGCTAGAAGCACTTTAAAATGAGTATTTGTTGATGCCCTAGGTCCGTTTACTTCACTGCTTAACTGTTTTCCTTGGGTAACTACATCTCCCTTCTCCACTTCGAGCTTATTGATTGTTTTTCGCTTATTTCCAGCCACACGATTGCGAATCTGATCCTTCTTTATTCATCTTATTTGATTGCTGGTCACACCTCAATTATTACACTTATTTCACACCTGTGTCTAGCCCGTGGCTGAGATTAAGCTTAGGACCTATTTACACTCATTTCTTGTCTTTACTTCTTTCTATCTGTTGGATTTGGGTGTGTTTTGTCTCTCGACCATTACCTGGTTGAGCGAGGTCTCCCCCCTGACTTGGCTACGTGCCTCGTCTAAAGCGACAGTAGCCTTGTCCGGTGTGACTTCCGTTCCTTGAACGGAGGACCTGGCTATTGCTGGTTACACCTTCCTAGTTGTTCACCTTTACCATCCCTGTTGGGACACCTACTACCAAACAGCTAGAGTTTGTGTGATAACAGTACTCATCACTACTCTCATCAATTGCAAGCTCGGAATTAATTATCAATTTCACCACCATAGGTACAAATGCATAAGATCACCAATAGCTTAGCATCACACTAGCTATATGATATCCATGATCAATCTCTCCACAAATGTACAAGATGTACAATCAATACTATTCTCAAGGGATAACGCTAGAAGCTCCCTTCATATGTAATAATCACTAAAATGGAGCAAGGTTGCATCCTTGTAAATCTTTGAGTCACAACCCAACCAAAATAGTTCAGCGAATAATCATCGATCTATCACAAAATGAATCAACCAATCCCAAGCTCAAAAATCAACAAACAATAAAATGGTCAAGCATGCCCATTAGAGGCGCCAATCCATTCGAAACACTAGCATCAACTAGAATGCATCAACCACCCACTACAAGTTCTCTTGGGCATCAAGTAGTATATAGAATACATACTACTATGATACTAGCCATCAATATTAGGTAGATCCTGCACCTATCATTGTTGAAAATGCACTAGCATCTCATCAACCAACAATCATTGATCTCTCACAGAATGATCAACCCATCCTGAGTGTAGAATGAACAAACAATCAAATGGTCAAGCATGCATGTCAGATGCACCAATCCACTCCGAACACTAGCATCCACTAGAACACATCAACCACCCATCACAAGTCCTGAGCATCATGCTTGTTGGTATATAGATCACATTCTAGCCATCATAGGTGAAAACACACTAGCATCTACTGGAACAAATCTACCACCTATCCCTTGGGCATCCCACTTGTTGAAAATAAATCCCAACAATCATATAGATCCACCAACTCATTGGTGAAAACATAATGCCAACCCCTAGAACAAATCAACCACCTATTATAGGTCTTCCTAGGCATCATACTTGCTGAAAATAAATTCATAACCATCCATGTAGTAGATCTACCATCGATCATAGGTGAAAGCATACTCTCATCACAAGAGCAACTAGGGTTTCAACCTATCAAACCCTTCACAAGTGCAAGTGCTTATCTCAAGCAAACTAGGGTTTCACCACCCATTCAACCTCAACAAAGTCAAATACCATTCCCAGGTAAATTGTAGTTGAAATACCAACTCGCTCTTCTCCGAAAGAGTGATTTCAGCAAAATACCTCTGATACCATGTAGAAATTTCTGCGATAAGACTTTAATTGCAAATTCAGAAATTTCACCTCACATCAGAGGTTTTCTATATCTAGTCCCTAGGAACTTCAGCCTTAAGGCTAATCTGAAATATTAATTTACAGTAGCAAACATTGTACAATATTCAATCTCACTTCAACCCAACATACTAGGCAGCATAAGAGAAGAGATACCAAACATATGCCAACAAGTTCTTGCCTTTAGGGCACGCTTTTCCAAGCATAAACCAGATCGGAAATTACATTAGTTACTGCAGATTTACAGCAGCAAATCTGCTCTATTATCTTTAACCTTTAAGATATGTGTTAAATTACTTAACACTTTCAGCCATATCTTATGTTAAATCAACACGAACAAGAAGTGCTGGAAATTAGCCCATCTAGAAGAGAATGCAAACTGAAAATTATATCTGCAATTACACAAGTTTGGATAGCTGAAAACTTCAAATATATATGATTGAAATGAAGTACATGTACATACTCTTAGCTTATCACAAACTAGTACAATTCTTCAAGCTCTCCAAAACCCTAGCTAGGGAAACCATGAAAACCCTAGCAACTACCAATTATCTACAACAAGAAAGTATCGACATCGGCAAGTCTTCCTTGGCATCAACATCAGGCTTGCATCACACAAGTTGCTCACACTAGCACAATTGTCTTCCTTGGGGTTTGCAAACCCTAGCCATGTTGCAATGTAGAAGTACATTGTAAGACAACTCTAGTGTTAGCCTCCAAATCTACATGTCCATCCCAAGGTGGTTTGAGTCCTCAAACCCTAGGTCTTCAACTCTTGGATCAACACAAGCACCAAGACCTCCATGGAACATCAAGAATACAAGAATCAAGTCTTCTTCCAAGCAAAGCATCACACCAAGCTCAAAAGTTATCAAGCTCATCTCTCCACGACCTTGCAAGCCCTAGCCATGTTGCATCGTAGAAGTACATGGCAAGACAACTCTAGCGTTAGCCTCCAAATATACCTGTCCATCCCAAGGTTTGAGTCCTCAAAACCTAGGTCTTCAACTCTTGGATCAACACAAGCATCAAGACCTCCATGGAACATAAGAATACACGAATTAAGTCTTCTTCCAAGCAAGGCATCACACCAAGATCAAGAGTCACCAAGCTCATCTCTCCATGACCTTGCCTTAGCCTTATATCCCAAAAGAACAAGGTTGCAAAACCATGCAAGGCGTTAGCTCCACTTTCCATGTCTTCTACTACTAGAACAAGAGCCATAAGAATCATCATCACCTCCAACGTCATGTTCTTCTATAGGGTTTATATGCATAGCTCAAGCCCTAGTCATCACAAGAGAAAACCCTAGCATCACACAAGAGCTATCTCTCCAAGAACATCCAAGGGCGGGTTACATCCAAAGATGGCCTTTTTGTTAAATTTCATACATTCATAGCATAATAATTCAATTGCATAAACAGGATCACTAGAAGAAAGGCAAAGCACAAAACAATAACAACAGAGTTTATCTTGGGAAACCCAAACGGGAGAAAACCCAACAACCTTCATATAGAGATGAAAATTCCGATATCAGAGTACAATCATAAAAGAGAAAAGATGGAAATGCTTTCCAAAAGTTGAAACCCCAAAATAGTCTTCTTCTCCAATAGATGCAAACTTCTCTCTCTCCAAGTGATGTGAACTTGAGTGAATGAGTGAGTGAATAATGAGGTGACTTTTCCCTCTTGTTTATACAAGTGCCAAGCTGGCTCTTACTCTAGCTGAGCGACTTCTCTATTTGACTGGGCTGACTTCACTTGGGGGGCAATTAATACTTTAATTTTAATCTTTTATTTTGCTTCTTTTCACCCCAAGGTTTACATTTATTCTTTCAAGGGTTTACATAATTAATTACATCAAGTTCATCTCCCTTAGGAGGTACAATCAAGTACAATAAAAATACAATAAATAATATCTTCCGAAGTTGCACAAAATCCAACACTCCCTCTCAACGAGGAAGGTATTCTTCGGTCTTCATCAGCATCACGGTCATCTGGGTTTCATTTGTACATCGATATTGTCTCCATCATCTCTATACATACTGAAGGTTGTCAGCACAGTCTCAGTCCTTTGAGAAGTATCTTTATGCATCAAATTCACCAGTCCTTCGGTGAGTCCAGGAGAATCACTCAATCCTAGATATATAAGATATTAGCTATGCCATCTCTGCTATACCATTTGCTACTTGTCTGTCTCATCTGCTGATGGGATTTCTCCCATACCTGGCTGAGATCCCATACGAGCAAATGGGCACGACCATCTTCTACCTGTTCGTCTCATCTGTTGATGCGGTCCTCCCAAACTTGGCTGAGAACCTGAACGAGTAGAGGTACCTGTGCAATCACACGGCCATCTACTACCTATTCGTCTCATCTGTCGATGGGATTTCTCCCATACTTGGCTAAGAACCTGGACGAGCAGAGGCACCTGTGTGAACCCGACCATCCACTACTTGTCCAACTCATATGCCGATGGGATTTCTCCCATACCTGGCCGAGCACTTGGACGAGTGAAGGTACTTGGGTGAAAGCAGGGCAAGCATCTCGATGTCATCTTTCCCTCTCAAGGAGAGACACGTTCTCTTCTACTCCAAGTCTTCCGCGAAAATATTCGAACTTCACTCTGGGAAGCTTGGTGAGAACATCTGCAGTTTGGTCATCTGTCGGCACGTATTGTAACTCGACCGCACCTTTCTGCACCATATCATGTATGAAGTGATACCGAATCTCTATATGCTTCAACCTGTCGTGAAATACAGGATTCACTGACATCTGCACACAGCTTTGGTTATCACAGCAAATCACGGTTAGCTCTGGAATTTGGCCAAACAATCCTGCTAGGAGTTTATGAAGCCATACAGCTTCTCGAGCTGCTGTACTAGTAGCCATATACTCGACCTCTGCAGTACTGAGTGCTACCGAGTTCTACTTCCTGCTGCACCAGGAAATCATTGTAGAACCCAAACTGAAGCAACATCCAGAAGTACTCTTCCTATCTGCAACACATTCGGCCCAATCTGAGTCTGTAAACCCCTGCAATCTTAGGTCACATTCTGAAGCATATTTCAGGCCATATCCTATAGTTCCACGCAAGTATCTGAGCACATGCTTTGCAGCAATCCAGTGAATCTGTCCCGGCTCGCACATGAACTGGCTGAGAGTATTCATAGCAAAGCATATATCTGGTCTGGTGTTTGTCAAATACATCAAGGACCCAATCAGCTGGCGATACATAGTAGGATCAATCAAATCTGAATCTGAAGAAGAATCTTTCAGCTTCTTCAAATGTGCATCCATCGGAGTGGCCATGGACTTGTAGTCCAACATCCCAAATCTCTTCAGTATATCTATGGTGTACTTTCCTTGGCCTAGGAAAATCTCTTTCTGCCTCTACCATACTTCTAATCCCAAGTAATGCATCAATCCAAGATCCTTCATTTCGAACTCAGAGGCGAGCTTCTTCTTACACCATACGATAAGTTTCTCATTTCTAGTGAGAAACAAGTCATCAACATATAGTACCAAAATCAGTGGCTCATCATCACAACCTTGTAGTAAAGGTTGGGGTCTGCATCACTCTTGGTGAATCCCAAGCTCATCAGGAATCCGTCTATCCGTCCATACCAAGCACGGGGCGCTTGCTTGAGTCCATACGGTGCCTTTTTCAATCTTCATACGTGAGACTCCTTTTTGTGGACAATAAGCCCTTATGGTTGCTCAATGTAAACTTTTTCCTCAATAACACCATTGAGAAAGGTTGTATTAACATCCATCTGATGCAACTTCCATCCCATAGCTGAAGCAATAGCAATGATCGATCTGATGGAAGTATATCGAGCCACAAGAGAAAATGTTTCATCATAATCGACTCCCTATTTCTGAGAGAACCCTGTGGCAACAAATCTGGCCTTGTATTTTTCAACACTTCCATTTGCTCCATGCTTGATTTTGTATAATCACTTGGAAGTCACTATTGACTTCTCCTCAGGTCTCGACACAACCTCCCACACATCATTCTTCAAGAGGGATTGATATTCTTCCATCATGGCATCCTTCCAAACTTGATGTTTGGATGCTTCTTCATAAGTGGTTGGTTTTAAATCGATGATGTTACTCATCAGTGCTACATAATTGGAGAACCTACGAGGTCTTTTGCTTTCTCTGAGAGTGCCATGTGGAGCTTCATGTCCCTCTGCATCCTGCAAAGTCTATTGTGCCCATCTAGGTCTTTTCCGACCTGCAACATTTCTGGGGATATCAACTGGATCAATGGAATCGATAGGTTCATCCTTTTCAGTTAACTCCCTCTGAACTGGAGGGGGAGATGAACTCATCTCCTTTGGTTCTAGCATTTCTTCATCATCGATCTCCATGTTTGATCCTCTGCCTTTTCTGACAGCCATTTCTTCATCAAAGGTCACATCCCTACTGACTTCAATCTTTCTGGATTCTGGAATGTAAATTCTATAAGCCTTTGAAGACTCACTGTATCCCACAAAGGTTCCCTTCTTGCCTGAAGGTTCTAACTTTGTTCTTTTCTCCTTGGGCACATGTATATAAACTAGATAGCCAAATATCTGGAGGTGGCCCACTTCTGGTTTCACTCCTGTGAAAGCTTCTTCCAGAGTCATATTCTTCAATATCTTATGTGGACATCTATTTTATACGTATACAACTGTTCTGGATGCTTCTGCCCACAAGAACATTTGAAGACTCCAGTCATGTATCATAGCTTTGGTTGCCTCCACAATTGTTCTATTCTTTCTTTCCGCAACCCCATTTTGTTGAGGGTTGTAGGGAACTGTGAGCTTCCTCCTAATTCCTGCTTCCTTGCAGAAATCATTAAATTCTGTAGAGGTGTATTCTCCACCATTATCGGATCTCAAAATCTTGATCCTCTTTTCTGACAGATTCTTGACTTGTGCTTTAAATTCTTTGAACTTCCTGAGTACTTCCTCGGATTCCTTAGACTTGAGGAAGTATATCCAAGTCTTTCGTGAGTAATCATCAATGAATGTTATATAGTAATGATATCCACCCAATGAAGCAACTGTCATGGGTCCGCACAAGTTAGAGTGTACTAGATCCAAAATCCCTTTGGATCTACTCTCACTATCTGGAAAAGATCTCTTGGCATTCTTGCCAAGTGCACATCCTCTACATGTTCCATCATGGTCTACCTAGAGCCCTGGTAAACTTGTCACTATATTCAATGCTGGAAGAGCTCGATAGTTTAGATGGGATAGTCTTCTGTGCCATAATTCGCCCATACTTGTAGCATCATGTACTAGGGTTTGGACTAGTGGAGTGTTTAGTTGATACAAGCTCTCTTTTCTTATACCAATAACTTTGGATGTGTTCATGCTTGAGTTCTTGTGCCAAGCAAGTACTTTCCCTTCGGAGAAAGCTACTTTATATCCTTTGTCCTCCAAGGCTGATGTTATCACACAATCTCTAGTTGATGGATAAAGAGTGTCCCAACAGGGATGGCAGAGGGTGAACAACTAGAGTGGTGTAACCAGTAATAACTAGGTCCTCCGTTCAACGAACGGAAGTCACACCGGACAAGGCTACTGTCACGTTAGACAAGGCACATAGCCAAGTGAAGGGGGAGACCCCGCTCAACCAGTGATGGTTGAGAGACAAGACTCACACCCAAATCCAAAGATAGAAAGAAGTTCAAACAGGAAAAGAGTGTGGATTGAATCCTACGTCTAAGTCCAACCAATAGATGGGCACAAACAGTAAAAGTGTGTGAAAGTGACCAACAATCAAATATAGTGAAATAACTGATTGAATTAGTGATTGTATGGCTGAAGTAGACTAGGATCATGCAGTAAGCTAGAAGTGGAGAAAAGGAATGAATTTGCCCAAGGAAGAGAATTAAGCAGTGCAAAAATGGACCTAGGGCAGCAAATAAATCGTGATTTAAAACACTTCTAGCAATTGTTAGTTAGATTTCTTAAGTTTACAAGGCGATTTGAAACCGGTTCTAAGCTACCCAGAACCCCAAACTGACCCAAAACAAGCAGAGAAGAAAAACGCCTTAGGGGTGCGTTTTTGCCAGGTAGACCAGTGCTGAATCTATGGGTAAAAGGAATCAAAAGCAAATGAAACTTTGGATTTGGGCCTTTAATAGCATTTCATTAGTGGGTTTTGAAATAAAACTAGTTCTAACGGTGAAATCTTATGTTTTGTGTTTTTATGGTTTATTAAGTGATTTTCCAGCTTAGCAAGACAATGAAAATGACAAAGAAGAGACAAGGAGATGAACAATACCTGAAGAAATGGTGAAATGGAGAGCTTTGAGCAAAGACTAGGCCGGAAGATCAAGTGTGGAGAGGCCTGCGTGTTTCCTTGAGCGTGGGAAGCAACTGGACACCAAGTGCACCCTGGGTACCTGCCACAACCAAGAGATAATCAGTAAATGCAGCAAATAACCAAGTATAACAGCAAATGAATGGCTGAAAGATAAAGGAATTGACTAGCTGAAAGCAAATGACAACTCCCTTGTGAATAATTTCGAAGAAAATCGCTAGAGTGGAGCTCCCGCTCCAAGTATAGCGCCCTCCTTCAAATGGCCACCAACGCTGCAAATTTAAAACCAACAAACAAATGTAGAAACACAACACAAACTATCTTCACAATGCATCCATAATACTAGCTAACAATCACCACAAATCTACTCCACAACACCAAGTATCAAGCCACAAATGGAATGTCTTTCTCTATCAAGTGCAAGTCGAAAATGCCAAGAAGGAGTGTGCAATGGGTGAGTGCCTTCTCTTATAGAGAAAGGCCACTCTCAAAACTATTTCCACCCAAAATGGAGGGCTGGGATTTAATCCCCAACAACCCAATCGAATGGTGGAGATCATCTCAAAGAAGGGGTGCGAATTGCCCAACTATAGCGCACATGTGGAGAGTGGGTCCCCCTTGTGGGGTCCATACAACAAATACAACAAGGTTGGGGGGTGTCTATAGGGTGTTTTATCCCCCCAACCAATACACCAAGGTCCCACATACAATATAACATGCAAATCGAATTTGCCAATTGAGGAAAATGCCCCCCATGGGCAAATTCGTCCCACCTAGTGAGCTGGTCCAATGGAGGGACCCACAACACATAATATCATGTCCAAACATTACCAAATTACCTTAGAAAACACCCTTGTATTAGCCAGCCTTTGATTTTTGCCCTTTGCTATAGTTTCCTTTGTCAATTTTTGATTTTCCATGTATTTTATTGCTGGTTTATATTGCTAAAGGAGTAAATTGGGCTTTTGACCCACTTATAGTGCCCGGATTGTCGAACCGTCTGCTGCAATGTGATCGTGGACCCCAAAAATAGTAGGAATGGTCACTCGAACGACCACGATCCATCACTTAGGCACTGTTTGCCCAAAATCCATGATTTTTAATTAAAACAGGTCATTAATGACCAGTAATAATTAAAAATCTCATCGCTGCCTCAACTTTTCCAAAATTTGATGCTTGGAGGTTCATATGGGACCCCAAGAGAATACAAGTGACCAAAATCGAAATCTTGATCGCAATATTTTTTTGGGCCCATTTTTGGCCTAGTCAACCTAGTTTGACCAAGTAAAATTTGGTCAGCATGGTGCTGGCTGAATACCTGTATGCAATATGAAGCGATAGGCTTCCTTATACATGTTAGTACATTACTAAACAATAAAATGTCAATATGGTGATCAAAAATACATAATATCTCAAAAACATGAGGCCCCTGGTGAGGTGGGCCCACCACATCCAAAAGACTCATCTGCTATGCACAATCTATAGACTTGACCACCTAGCTGACTTTGGGTGATGTGGAATACAAGGTGAAGAATGAGGGATGACAAGGACAAAGATCATGTGACCCTTTGGATAATTCGAGAAAGCGGGGTCCACTGAGATAAGCATACCATGATACAACACGGGGAAGGGCGGTGCCTCACAAATGGGTATAGTGCAGGGAAACCACCACTGGTCATCTAACAAGTACCTCACAACTCACATCCGTGCCCAAAGACTCCGTGAGGTTCTTTTCTAGAGCCGCCAAACTAGGTGTCCAGAAAACCGTAACTTGAGACTCTAGGGGACAATCTTGAGCTTGTCCCTTGCTCCCTCTCACCTCCTTGCCCTGCAGGACTAGGTGAGGAAATAACCACTACAAATGCTGACATGTACGACTGACCTGTGTCCATGTGTGTTTACAAACACATTGCATGGATTTTACAATGAATTTCATACTTAGCGCTTTTTGGCTAGATTTTACATTTACAAAAGCCTTTTTGGCTTGCTTTACATTTCTTCATTTCTTCATTTTACATCAAGGCCCTTTTGGGCTACATACATATCTCAATAGATATAATCAAGGTGCTCATACTGCAAAGTAATGGGGGTAAGCATACAAGCTTCGATGACCAATGGGGAGCACCCGGTGAGGCTACACAATCCTAACTGCATTGCAACATCGGGGGCAACCGACAGGAGCAAATCCCAGGTTTGAGAGTGCATCTCACACACTAAAGAGCCGAGGCACAATAGACAGGGAATCATGGCATACTCAGAGATCAGTGGGGAAGGGGATCCTCAAGGTCGCAAATCAGAATCCAAGTCGGAAAGATCAATCATGAATGAGTCGGATGGGTGGAGGAAGTGAAGGTGGATCCAAAGTTAGCTGCCTAAAGGGGACTAAGTGACCAAGTCTATACAAGTAGTGGGAATGTGATCCGGTGTGCATAGACAGGAGCCTACAGAAGGGG